>JAQPCC010000058.1:0-1430727 GCA_028392965.1 Lindernia subracemosa | reverse complement strand
ATATATATATATATATATATATGGGGAATTTTATGGTGCTCACATTTGCGTGGACACCAGTTGATGTGGCACTGATTTGTATCATATCAACGTGTCACATCAACATTAGAGGTGATGTGGCATTAGTTGACACATAGTAGGTGCCATTAATCGATATATCTGATGCTGATGTGACATGTTGACGCGGCACATATCAGTATTACAAATTGGATGCGACATAAGGTGTCAACATACCACATCAGCATCAGATATGTCGATTAATGGCATCTACTATGTGCAACTAATGCCACATTACCTCTGATGTTGATGTGACACGTTGATATAGTACGAATCAGTGCCACATCAACTGATGCCCACGCAAGGTGCTCACATAAGGTGAGCACCATAAAATTCCTCTATATATATATCATATTTATAAATTTTATATTTGTATTAGCTCCCAATATCCAATATTTATTTTTCAACTGATGAGATGTTATCATTTTTGTCAAAATAATATGTCAAATTTTCAACTGGAGCGCCTTATATATCTCTTACATTTGTCTTGACATTTTCTTGATTTCTTTCAAACTTATTACACTAGTGTTATGTTTTAGATTAGTCAAATTGTTTTAGATAGAATTAGTATTAGGATGAATTGATATATTAATCTTCTTAAATGTAAAAAGGAACCCTACAACCCAAACAACGTCACCCTAAATATAATTGAAGTCCTAAATCAAACTAACTACCGATACAATTTCAACATATTTCACCATCTAAGACGTATACTAAGTAATTTATTTAATATAATGGCGCATGCCCTAACCGATATTTAAATGATTAATTCACCAATAATAATCTATATAGTGTCCAAGAAGCTGACTTTAATTCATCACATGTAACGCGCCGCATTGTTAGGGAAGGTATTGCATGCCATTCAAGCTATATATACTATATTAAATCAATGTTCTAATTCTAACACAAAGCTTATAAATATAAAGTTGTCACCATTCTTTGATTATTATCATCATGAACTAAGTCAACACTCAGTTTCGACCAAGACTTTGGGTCGACGAACCCTAAGTCATACAAGTGGGGCCTAAGGAGATGTATAATGTGCTTTTAACACCCTTTTCTATATGTAATGTTTTTAAATTTTTAGACGAAGTGGTCATTTAATATGGTATCAGAGCTTACACCGAAAATATCGTATGTATATACGAACCCTCGCATAAATTAAATTCTTAGAAAGAAAAGAAATCAGTCTAATTTGTACAAGCATACACTTAAACTAGTCATTTAACAAACATTTTAATTATTGCCTGCCTGCATTAAACCTAAACGCACAAGAAAACCTTTTTGGCCGAGTGCTTTAACACTTTGACGATTTATGTATTTGTGGAAAATTATGTATAATTATGAAGCTTACGATAAGAATAATGTGGGAAAACACAATCAAATCAAGCCATAAAAAGAAAATTACTATATATAATTAATTAAATGATATATGACCGATCTTCAAAGCTTTTCTTGGCCTTACAATAATCCTAGAAAACCCTATATATAAGTCAGACGTTTCACTATAGCGACCAAGGTAGTTCATTTATATATCTCTTCCTCTCATTCTTTCTCTCAAAAAAAATAAAATTAGTGATGCTCCCTGTGAGCTTTAATGGCCTTGAAGTACAAGCTTCTGCTTCTTCCTCATCACCACCTGTCGAAAAAAAGCCCGTGATTTTCGGCGAGGTTGACTTTTTCGCTCAGAAGAGAAAGAGACCCGTGGATGCCGACGATGATCAAGTCGATAACAACGGTTGTTTCTTCAAGAATGAAAATCGCTCGCATATGAGATTCAAACAAGCTGAAGTAAACGTGAGAATTATATATATATATATATATATATATATATATAATATGCTTTGATTTTGACATGATTGTGGTTGTTTGTTGTATTGCCTTATAGACTGGTTTGCAGCTTGTGACCCTAACTAGCCAACGATCCATGGGTTACGACGATGAACGAACCCAGGTAATATCTATTTCATCGAAGATCCCATAGTTTATTTTGTGAAAAGTTTTACGGATATATATTCCATATTTGATTGTCTGTGTGCATATATAGGTTGGCAATCTTCAAGCTGAGATTCAAAGGATTAATGAAGAAAATCAGAGATTGAAGATGATGCTTGCGCAAGCGAGTAACAGTTATACTGCGCTGCATAACCATGCCATGAACTTGATGCAAAACACAAGATCTGATCTCATTCATGTACAGTCTTTATTTTAACCTTCTTCCTCAAGACTTTATCTCTCTCTCTCTCTCTCTCTCTGTATTGATGTGTGAGAGTCAATGTATGCAGCCGAATCAGGAAAATGAACAAAGGGCTGTTGCAAGACAGTTGCTGGAGCCATTACCATGTAATAAGGAAGACAACAAACTGCAGGCTGATGATGAAGAATGCCATTCGAAGTCGTTTTCTAAAGAGAAAACCCTTAAAAATGATAATGATAAAAGCGAAGAATTTGAGGCACATGCTAGCACTAGTAAGGCTACAAAATCAAGCTCCTCTAAGCCTGTTGATGGTCAACCCGATGAGTCCACCATCATGCGTAAAGCTCGCGTCTCTGTGAGAGCACGATCGGAAGCTCTTATGGTAAATCTATTACTACTTAGTTAATTAGCCTCAATTTTCACAGTTCAATAAGGATGGAATGGAAGGACTAATAATAATTGCATCGATGATATCTGTAGATTTCGGATGGATGCCATTGGAGGAAGTACGGACAAAAGATGGCGAAAGGCAATCCGTGTCCTCGTGCTTACTACCGTTGTACGATGGGCGTTGCGTGTCCAGTCCGCAAACAGGTTATTGAATTCTAAAGTCTTGACGTCGTCTCCTTTTGTAAGCTGATGAACGATACATTTTATTAAAGTTTTATTACACATAGGTCCAAAGGTGTGCTGAGGACCGAACGATATTGATCACATCATACGACGGAAACCACAACCACCCTCTACCACCTGCAGCCATGGCCATGGCCACCACCACCTCGGCCGCCGCCTCCATGCTCCTTTCCGGCTCCACCACGAGCAGCTCAGGCGCTGCCTTGTTCGATAATGCAAACCCTAATAATTACTTTCCGCCGAGGCCCAATAATTACAACATGTTTCCATGCACAGTCGTACCAAATATGCCTGCCATGATCTCAGCTTCAGCTCCATACCCTACGATCACACTTGACCTCACTGGACAAAACCCTATCACCAACCCTTTATTACACCTCCAACGACCAGGAAATAATTTCACTCAAGTTTTCAACCATAGCAAGCTCTCGGATATGGAAGTGCTTGTTGGTGAATCTTTGAAGCAAACGACGGCGTTTTCTGATACCGTTGGAGCATTGGCGGCTGATCCTAGTTTCATGGCGGCTCTTGTTAAAGCCGTTTCGTCCGTCATCGGTGGATCTCAAGCTAGTAATAGTATCAGCGACGTTTCGGGCAATAACGACGGTGCAAACGTTTGAAATAGGATATGCATTAGGACAAAGAAAGTATGTATGTAGTGTAGCAGTACTTTTGTTTCAATTCAACTCATATGGTTTTTCCTTTCTTCCTTGTTTCTATTTCGTGTGTGAAAACGTACACTTCTTGCATGTGAAAAGAATAAATATTTGGTGGGGGTAGAAAACAAAGCGTGCTCGCTTGTTGTCATTAAAAGAATATATGTACAAATCTCTGTGGAATTCTTGCATGAAATGTTGAAAATTAATACGTGTACGTTATGATCTATAAGCTGACAAATATGATCAATTCAATTGTTTTGTTTTTCATTAGGTGTAAATAGTGATTATATACACAAAGTTTTTTTTAGGCATTTTACAGGGCACCACCTTATCTTCATATTTCGACTAAGTTCATTAATTGTGATTATGGAAGGACTTCGACTTTAAGCGAAAATAATTATTGTTCCAAATTCATTCATAAGCTCACCACTAGGACAATAGAGATATATATATATTAGAATTTTTTTAGCCACGCACAAGGCGTGGCGATAAATGCCCATATTTTTCTTCAACTAACATACTATTTTTTCGTCGAATTGTTATTTATAATCTAAGTCATCAATTCATATATTTTAGATTTCAATAAATAATCATGTAATTTTGTTGGTGAAATGAAGGCGTCGACTCATAACTTTCAGCAAGTCAGACTCGATTCAACAATAAGTCATTCGAGCAGTATAGCAATGACCTGTATGTATAAACGAACTACAAAGTTACAATCAGCATGAATGATTCATTCTGTTCTGCCAGCAACACAGTGAATACAGAAGGACTCGCCTCACCTCATCGCCTGAAATACTATTACGTTCTGCAAGATGGTTGTCGAAAATCTTTAAAGATGACAGACAGTATGGCTCTTTTCCCACTTCCATATTGAAAAAGTATCTCCGCCATACTCGTGACCAGAGCTCTGTTGGCAAACTTCCATTCAGTTGCAGAAAGAAAAGAAGCACAACACACATACTAATTCATCATATCATCTTTGGTGCATGTATAATTTATTAATTCGAGTAAATCTAAACATAATCGGCAAAAGAAAAAAGGAAGCAAAATGTAAAAAGATATTAATGATACAAAATGAGGCATGATCTTTTTTCTCATGACAAAGAAGATAAAATATCTACTTTAATGTATTCATCGCCGCCGTACAATGTTCTAACATCTGCACTTGATTTGTTCGATGTAACATTATCAATTGCTTAGGAGCATAGATTAGATGCCTCACCCTGTACATTCAATGAATATGGTAAAGTTGATAGGCCAAACCAAACCAAACCAAACCATTCGATAGATCAATCAACAAGACTATCGACTACGATAAAATATAACTATATCGGAACAATATCGGAGTCAAAAAATGCTTCATAATAATAAAAATAAAAAAAAAGGTTACTTGTATTTCTGTTGTTGCTGCTAAAACTCCACATGGCCCACCTTCATGATGTACCAGCAGCTCTCTATATAAGTCTCTGGATCAGAATTAAACCTGCAGGGCAAGGCCTTCAACTTTAGGAGTGGCCGGACTTTTATCAACACGGAATATGTTGATCAGTTGAATGGTCTTCAAGAATACGAAACCAAGTGTGTCGATTCATATAAATGTCTCGTCTCGATGCGATATCCGACATTAACCTAAATAACAAGTATCAGTAATGGGATACTGCTGATATGATACTCATAAAAGAGATTAAACATCGCTACCAAACTACGAAAATCAACCAATTAGCTCCCGACTATGGAAGTGAGCTAAATCGAAATATTATTACAAGTAAATCACATGTCGTATGAGCAATCAACTACAAAGAAGAGATTGAAATCTCAACTATTTGAGAAAATTTACCTAATCCCTCGATTCGTCCATTGAGCAAGAACATCTTTACTCACTGCTCCCAAATATAACAAAGTACAGTTCGTTCGCCCCAGTTTCGATAACTTCAGTCCCCCCAAAACAGCTATTGTCCTTCCATTCTGCAAAGTCCGCACCTTTACTGTCACAGTCACCTTTAGATCCCCCGAACTCCACATTCCTCTCAATCTCCGCACCCTTCGCCGCATCTTTCACAGCTAGCGCTAGCTGCCGCTTCGTCCATCAATTCACGCTGAATTTGACGCTTCAGTGAGCCCTTCGTTCTTGTTCCCTTTCCTATATGTGTGTGATATATCTAAAACCCAAATCCCTTTTGGGGGCTGAAAACGATGTCGTTTGCTTACAGTGAGGAAAAAAATGGTGATAACAAAAATACGATATAATGATGAGAAATATGATATCATTACGAGAAAATACGATTAATAGGCTATAATGACGATAAATAGATTACGACGAAAACTTACTATTCATTCTCCCATACCCGTTTATAATATATAATATATAAAGATTGGATAAAACAATTAATTAGCAAAGTAGACTTTGGCTCGTTTGCAACTTTAAAGATGATTGACACGTCAGCAAATGGTACTTTACTTCCCACCAATCAAGTGCCTTTATGTATTGTACTTCAGGGGGAGAATAATAATATATGCAATAACGTGTGACATTGCTGATCGCTTAAAATGAAGCAATCATACCAAACTTCAAAAACTAATTCATTTATTTATTGGATAATATTTTGAGTTTAGATAATTTATAAATTTGCACTTGAAACCGTACTTCGTGTTTTGTTGGATACTTGGATCCGATTTTATAAACTTGGGCCTAATATTGCAACAAATCTCATTGAGAAGCCATTTTATTAATTTTTATAATTCATTATAACAAAAGTGAGAAGCCATTGAATGTGTTGATAATGTATATATATATATATATATTATATATATAATGAGACGAATCGAATAGAAAATAAGTTAATTTGATTCAAGAATCTTAAAAATTCTGAAATATTTGATAAGAACAATAACAAAGATAAATGGCTAATGAGTTCAATTCCAAAATCAAGAAATGATTTTGCAAGCCACACAGAGAATATTCAAAACAAACTTCAACTATCACAGATATGTCACAACTTGCATTGTGAAAAACCAAGAAATATACCCAAAATCTCTCTTATTTACTTAGGTAAACAACATTCTTCATTGCAGGGCAGTAACAAACGCCGTCAATGACTCGACGTCCCTCTTCTCCGACGGGTACTTAATGGGCTTCGACGAGTGCTTAGGGAAGAAGAGGACGGTCGGAAAGCTTCCCAGCATCAGAGACTCTTGAGCGAAAGCCTTCTCATCGCCATCCGCCCTAAACTTTGCAACCTTAACCCCGCCCGAAACCGAGAGCTTGTCAGCCAATTCGATGTAAGAACCCTCCATGGCCTGGCAAAACTGGCACCAAGGAGCATAGAGCACCACCAGCCATGGCTCCCTCCTATTCTCAAGCCTCAGAAGGTTTTCGATCCCTTGCCTACTCAAGCTAACGACGCTGTCGCTCTTTGTGAATAGATCAACTTCGTCTGCAGTAGTTCCAAAGCTACCATTTTTATTACCGTTGAGGCTATCTTCCTTCACATTCCCCTTGTGCAGGCCGCACTCTTTGGCCTTAGCATCCTCCCACCACCACCTACCTTCCCGCTCGTGCTGGCCCGGCAGCACGGGCCTAGTGCACGGTTCACACCCGATCGAGACGTAGCCATTGGCGTGCAGCGAGTTGACAGGCACGTTCATGGTTCTGAGGAAGGCCCACACGTCGTTGCCCTTCACGTTAGCCACGGGGTTCCACTTCACCAAGCTGCCTGGCCCGCCTTCGAGCCCTTCGAAGACGGGGTCGACCTGAACGATGGGGATCTCCGACCTGGTCCCTGGGGATTGGTCCTTGCGCTGGCCCGTGATCCATGCCTTTAGGCCCTTGAGGGCCCTTCTCAAAGGGCGGACCTTTCTCACGCGGCAGCATTCTTGGTGTCCATCTTCGTAGAAGGAGAAGAGCCCCTTGGTTCGGACCAAGGCTTGGACCTCCTCGGCGTCTGGGAACATGTACTCGATGTGGATGTTGTAGCGCTGTTCAACCTCGTTGAAGTAGCGGTATGTTTCAGGGTTCAGGCGGCCCGTGTCGAGGCTGAAGACACGGAAAGGGCGGCCCGTTAGGAGGGCGTATTCGATCAAGGCGACGTCTTCGGCGCCACTGCAAAAGAACAAAAAAAACACAAAAAAATGGATTCAAATGATTAGGATAGTGAACTACTAAAGCATGCCATTCGATTTCCACTGCTATGAATTCAAGAACTCCGGCGAGAGACAGAAAGAAATCGATTACCTGAAAGCAATGGCTATGTCGTTGCCAAACTTGGCAAGTGCCTTGTCCATGATCTCAAGCGGCGAAGCATTTTCAAGCTCCATAGCCAACTTTTCATAGTCCTCAACCTCCAATTTCTCCTCCACCTCTGAGAATATGGGCAAGATCGTCGTCAAATTCAAAGGCAGCCCACAAAGCAAAAAGAGATAATACAATACAGAAATCGAAGCCCAAGTCAATCAAATCCACTAGACGACATGAAAATTAAAAGAGTCTAATCCTCCTAAAAATTCCTTATTACCAGGAGCAAACAACGTTGCTGCCGAGGGAACCATTGAATCATTCCTCTTGGGCTCAGCATTCAACGCCTTAACGGCGCTGTGCCTCTGTGAAACCATGCCCACCATCGTCGACAAGCTCTGACGCCTATCCAGCGGCTGAAACGAACTCAATTGGGCGGCTTCAAGAAGAAATAAGCAAGAAAGTCAAAACAAAACGCCCAAAACTGAAAAACAACAACAAAAGAAAGAACGTAGACCGAATCAAAACGTTACCTTTCGCATGATCCAAGGATGGGCCATGGACAGAAGACGATGATGCAATAGAAAAAGCCATGATCGCAGGTTCTTCTACTGGCTGGGCTGAAGAGCTTGTGCTTACTGTGAGCCTTCGCTGTGAATAACTTTATATATAAGACAAGGCATCGAGTGGTCAGGGATAGTTCCTTGATAGATTCATTGAACTTGGACGTTTTTTGGGATTGTGAAGTGAAGGTGGGCCTTATTATCATGGCGATGTTTGTATATTATAGTGTCATGTTATCAGATTGCAATCTTTACCAGTCAAAAAAATTCGATTTTTTTCTTATATTATTTCGTAATAATATGATTGGTTGAGTGTAATGATATAATATTTTATTTAATTGAAATGGGTCTCTTTCAATTCATACGTGGACATCATATTACGTATCTTTTTGGATGTCCAAAAGCTCCAAATACCATAATAAATCTACATATTATTTACATGGTCCCAATCTTCTACTTTATTTATGTGTCACGAAATTACAGGGAAGTATAAGCCAGAGATTATACTTACGTGACATACTATTACACCAATGCCACATATAAATCAAGTGGTGATGATTTATTTTAAAAGTCAGTAATAATATTATTATAGCGATTTCTCCTACGTTATAAATTTGATTTTGACCAGCTAATTAGTTCACCTTATTGGGCTTATTTTAGGCCAATATTAGATGGGCCAGCTATATAAGCCCACTAATTATTTTATTTTAACCAGATGATTCGCTACTGCGTCCGACGTTTCTTGTCGTCAGCTTAGCTATTTTTTTAATATGAATATTAAAATGAGGAAAATCAGGTAATAATATAACGGCCAACAAACACGCAAACTAAGTCAGCCTTTTGCGCTTTTCATCCATTCCATCCATTCCTCTGCAACACTCTTCGCATTATTCAAAGACGCCTCTCTCAAATCTCCGTAAGTCCCTTTCTCAGTCGTGTTTTTTTTTTTCTTTCTTCCTTTCGTATTTCTCATGTAAATCGTATTGGATTGTGTGAAATTTGTCACTAAATTGAGGTATTGTTATGTAGATCTCAGTAAATATTGTTTGATTTGGGGGATTTGTGTTTTGATGATTTTATGAAGCGAGTGATTGTTTGATTTAGGGCAGTGCGATTCCTAAGCTCAATCGTTGATTCACTTCCTTTTTTTTTTTCCTGGTTTGGGTTATGTCTTCTCAGATTCTTACATGCGTAATTCAGATGTTTATTTGTTGCTGCTGTTACAGTTGTGGTCTGAGAATTGGGGGATTCGCTGATTTTCTCAATGTTTTATTGATTTTGATCGTCGCATAGCTTATGGCTGAATGAGTGATTACTTGAAAAGTTCTTATTTTTATTGCAGCTACGAAGTTTCTGTCCCCCTTCTGCGCGTGCCCCGTGCTCTTCTCCAGTTCGACCCGTCGGGAAGAAAAGAAAAAGTCATAAATAAAACGAAATTCAATCTACAAAACTATGGAGGTCAAGCTATGGCACGACAAGCGGGAAAGAGATATGTACGAGAACTTTGCGGAGCTCTTCGCCATCATCAAAGCCACCGAGAAGCTCGAGAAAGCCTACGTGCGGGACATCGTCTCCCCGTCGGAGTACGAAGCCGAGTGTCAGAAGCTAATCGCCCACTTCAAAACCCTATCCTCGACTTTGAAAGACATAGTACCGAGCATCGAGCGGTTCCACGACACATACAAGATGGACTGCCCAGCCGCACTCAACCGCCTGGTGGTCTCTGGCGTGCCAGCCACAGTCGAGCACCGTTCCACCACCTCTATGTCCTCCTCCTCAGCCACCTCCGCCGCCGTGGTGGCGGAGTGCGTGCAGCACTTCATCACGGCCATGGATTCTCTGAAGCTGAACATGGTGGCGGTGGACCAGGTGCACCCATTGCTGGTGGATCTTTCGGGCTCGCTCAACAAGCTGTCGATCCTGCCTCAAGATTTTGAGGGTAAGACGAAGATGAAGGAGTGGATTTCCAGGCTGTCGAGGATGGGGGCTGCCGATGAGCTGACCGAGCAGCAGGCTCGGCAGCTGCACTTCGACTTGGAGTCTTCTTACACATCGTTCATGGCGGCCCTGCCCAGCGCTGGTGCGTGATTTTTCGTAAGGATTTGTGAATTGAAGATTTTGTGGGATGGAAGACTATTTTTACATTGATATTTATATATATATGTGTGTAATGACTAAGCTATGTTGCTAATTGTTGCTGCTCACTTCACTTATCTGTCATATGTTGTATTTGTTCATACACTGCTTCGTCACATTGTATTAACTTGAACAAAAGCTACTGAAAGGCCATTAACTGAAAAATCAAGAAATTACACATTCAAAATATGATCAAAACTTCCTTACAACACACGAATGTCCGCAGCTCTTGGGTGGTCATCTGCAAATTTTGATCTGGGCGTAAAGAATCTCGATGACCTTGACGATGAACACGAGCCATATTTCGGAGATGACGACGATTTGTTGTTTTTATGTTTCTGCTTCTTCTTCTTGACAGTACTAACAAGCTCTGGTGATTGTATGTCGTTAATGAATATCTCGGACGCTGATTGGTGCCTCGTGGATTCGCTAAAATCTGTCACGAAAATATAAATAGAAACAACAGTTTATGATTAATATACTTCATGCATGGCAAAGTCACTATGACTACAACACTATCGGACATTATTTCCAGGTTTTATGGTTAGAGGTTGTAGTATAAAACCCTCATGACAGATAAGCCAAAAGCTTCCCTTTTTCTCAAATTCTCAAACCTTCTCTTGAAGTAATTCAAAGTAGGTCAAAAAGTACGAAGAAAAAAAACCCTAAATGCAAAAAAGGACATTGTTTTATCATCTTTACTTTCCCTCTTATACTCGGCCCGTGACAGGAATATGCCTGAACAATGAACATGCACATGTTATAAAGAATCAGACAGATATCACATGTCGTTTCTTGGAATTGTTGGATGTTGTTAAAAATAATTTACATTATATTTAATATTAAAATCCTTATATTATGTAATATAGTTAGGGCCGAAACCTTGAGATGACCATGGAGATAGAGAATTGCCTACTGATGTTGTGGCAAAATCAGGGCCTGTCTTGAATTCATTCATCTGATGATTTCATCAATTAGTATTAACAAGAATGTGAATATTTATATGTGTAGTAACGTAATTAAGCAAAAATAAATTGATTAATAAAGGAAACTAATAGGAAGAAATATCAAACGAACCCAAGATGGTGCACTGCCCGATTGACCATCCCATCCAATATGAGCCACATGCTTAACATCTGTTGGATAACCAATCTCAAGTTCTTCACGTTGTTCCTTCACAACTATGTAAGAAATATGATGATGGATATCATTTCTTCAATTACTGCAACAAATAACAATTACTAGGAAACAAAATGGACGAACAAGTGTATATCGATAACTCACCAAAGATTTGCGAGAAAGTATGCTTTAACCCTTTGTAGATCCCTTTCATTTTTGGTCCCATTTATAAGGAAACCTTAAAAATAAGCAAGCATCTGATTTGCAGTACTGTTAGTCCGAAGATTTTGTTCCTTGGTGTACTTAAGGGCAAACAGCAACTTTAAGGTTAGAAAATATTCAATCTGAAGAATGTTGAAAGAAAGGGATGACTCAAAACTTGAAATACAATATCTTGTGAGTTGTGAGGATGGCATCTAGCCTAGCTAGAGTCGCTTGAAATGTACGTGGGATTATGGAAAGAGACCAAAAAGGGAAGAAATGAAAGCCAAATGAAAACCCTAAAGTAAATACCTTTTTTTCTCGAATATATGGATGTTATAGGACGAAGTATGAGTTTAAAGAGAGGCGTCGCCGTCTACTTCTCCTCTCATATTAACTCATAAAAGCTGTAATAACTCTTCATTATGTCGTTTGTTTTACACATGTTTGGGTTGCATTGTACCAACAAGTATGCATTCGTCAAGGGCACAAGAATTATAACATTTATTGAAAAGAGAGATATAACGACGAAGAGAGAGAAGAACACTAAAACCATCCACAAAAAGTGAAAAGAGGGTGTATGGATTTGAATGATAGAGAACAAGGGTATCAAACGAGATGTTAAAAAATAATTTTATCATATATCTCTATGATTTAATATTCGAAATTAGCGATCTTTATTTATTTGTCCGTTCATATTTATCATTTTTCTTGTCCGATGGATTAGAGTAACACTAGCATATATATGTATGTAATCCCAACAACGTTCACAAGTTCGATCTTGTGTTATAACGTTAATGGACATCCATAATTCTTACAAAGAATCTTTAGTTAATACTTCGTGCTTACCAAATATGCTTTATTGCAACGATTTGGATTTTTCTTGCGCACGTCACTACTTTGATTGTCGTCGCAACCACGTTTTTCCTTTGTCTTTATTTATATATTAAATGAGATTTTATATTCAGCTCATATTATATTGAGAAGGAGCCCAACTTCAATAATCACTGTTTGATTTGGAGATTAAAAAAATTTCAATGAGTAATAATGAATTATACATTAGTTAATAACTTGCGAAAAGCATAAAGATTATAGTTTGAATTAATAATATATCTGAGGAGTACCCCCCAAGATTTATAATCTAGCAAAATCCGAGGACAGTTACTGTGAAAAGCAAACTCTTGCAAAGGATAATACATTAACTTGCAGAGATAAAAAAAAAAGCGAATATCTATATATAAATAGTTTATAAAATATTAATTTGATTTTGAATAATGGTGATGAGATAATCTCCCGGGAATCCTCCCCGCTATCAAAGACCATCTGATCTCATGCATTGCATGTGATTTTATTACATTTTAATATAATAATTTAAGAAACAAAAGTAAATAATCTATAATGAATACTTGCCTCTCACCAACTAGTCTATACATCCTCGTCATTTCTTACAATTATGATAAATGGTAAACTAATCCCAACAAAAGGGATTGTTATTAACTTTAGATACAGCTACTACGTTACATAGGGAATATATGTGCAATATTATATACACATTTAAGTAATCAATTGTTCATATTAATTATTATGCCATGCCAAACAATGAGTGATTGCTATCGGATTGATACCTTTCTCTTCTCTGTGATTTCATATTTATTACCACGACAAAATATGCAGGTTCAAGAATAAACAATTGGGCTTTATAAGTGGACCTTTCTTGTATATGTGGGGCCATTTAGGGTTCGTTTCATTCGTAGATTTATATTTAAAAAGGTTTAAATTAGTAAGGTTTATATAAAACTAATTAATGGGTATAAAATAAAATGTGTGTTTGGTTAACGTGAAATAAACACATCTGAAAGATGTGCTTATTTAAACCCTTATTAAGAGTTTAAACTTAGTATATGAAAACTCATACTTTATATAAACCTATGAACCAAACAAGGGCTTAGAGATAGTTAATTTCTTCATTGTCCGTTTGTTTTAAAAAATCCCACAAAATCCTCCATAAAACCTCCGTCTTCAAATTTATGGGAAGTATTATTTTTAAACAAATATTAACCTTAGTATAATCATTCTTGTAGTTGAATCCTAGGGATTGAATAATAACAAGGCGACGGAGATCAAATAGAATAGAGATCATAAAAAGAAGGACAAGCGATCTCTTTCCTTAATAAACGTCCATAAATACTATGGCAAATGATCATCAACATGGCTCCATTCCTTTGAATTCAACCAGGCTGGGTCGGCCACATAATCTGTGTCTCCGTAGGTGTGAAAGTATTAGTTGCATATTGAAATGCATCGTCACTTTGCCGTCGAACATTAAGATCCGCGTTGTAGGATTGCTATACATCAAGAGACAGTTATCAGACCAACAAAATGGCTTGTAAGATCTCTCATGGTCGTTCAAGGGTTTCAAGTCTATGACGATCTTCTCCTCAGGCCATTTCTCACTTGTATGGTCCTGAAAAACCCAAACGTCGAGTGTGCCGCCGTCCTCCGATCTCCTAGCAACCGCGTGCCTTTTGCGTTCCCAATACAAATGGCCAACGCCTATGCTGCTGGTGATAAGGCCTTGTGGCGCCTCAATCATCCACATTTTCTCTCTTTCAACCTCCAAGAACACTACGGTGGCTCTGCCAAGAGGGAGAGATTGGGGTAATGCTACGACCGCACAGACACCTCCGATGTATTTTGTGCACCATTTGTCGCCGGCCGTGAGCCTAAGCTGAAAAGGGAAACCGAGCGTCCTCCATGCATGGTCGGAGCCTAAAGTAAGAATCTTGAAACACCCATTACCGCCGTCTTTACAATTAGGGCAAGGTAAGACCATCTTGAACGTCCCTTTACTTGGAAAATAGCACGGATTAACATTATAGTACGAGCTTTTCTCGCCGGGATTGGGCAAATAAAAGGCTCTTCGAGTAGCTGGATTCCTCACTCGGTAGGTTGGCGTTAGGTCCATCCCCTCCAAGATGAGACCTTCGGAGAATGACTTGATGTAATGATGTGGGCTCTCTTCGTCGAGCCAAAGCCATTCTCGAACACGCTTCATGTGCGTATAGATAAAATCGGGATGTGCTGTAAGAGAGAGCCATAGCTTGCACACACATTTGAACCTCAGCAATGTTTCCACAGGCAACCAACTTAAGATCTCTGCGACGACTTCGACGGGCTGATATGGTTGTTTCCATGAATCTTCTTCTGCTGTTGAGTCCGACATCGAGCACATTTCTTCTATCATTTTGCTGTAATTTATTTGATCATCATTACAGAGAAGGATAAGTATATGGAATCAAATATGAAAATGAACCAAGAAAACCCTAAAAAACTGAAAATAGACCTTACCTGACCGTCGAAGCTATCTTGGGACCAATAGTTTCCTCTTGATGAACCCTAGTGAGGCAAACATGACGGTATTAATTATATATATGTGTGTGACTTTATCACTCCGTTTTCTCCTCTCTTTTTAACCTATTGATTCGCAACTAAATATTCGATATTCTCAATTTTTATTTTTACTTTTAATGAAAAGGTCATATATTCATAGTTACGATACGATATTTATGAATTGAAATATACATGAACCAATAATATTGTTTGGGTCATTCTAGAAGTCGGTTCATGGGAAAGTATATGTTAAAAAATATTCGTATTTAGAAATTAGTTATTACTTCTATACTATACTCTCATTTTATTAGAAAGTTACGAATTATGATTAAAGGCGGTTGTATTATTGATTATGTGTGCATATGTAGTTTACAAGAGAGTAGGTATATAATGGTAATAAGATAATTGTGCTTTTTATAGACTGAAGATTGTGTCCATAGATAGTCATTAGACTTATTGTGGGAACTTGGGATGTTACTTTTTATCCATTTTATTTCAACAAAGTATGATTTGGTCGCTAGAACTCTAATTATCATGCTATAAGGTTTGAAGTCAAGTTATGCTATTTTCATTTGACAACATATTCATTTATAATTTAAACTATCATATTCATTCTTATAATTGAAATTGAATCAAATAGAGACCACAAAGAGTTCAAGAAACAAAAAGGACAAGCAAATTCTAAATCAATGATCAATATGGCTTCATTCCTTTCAATTCGACCAGGCTGGGCCGGCCCCACAACTTCGGGCCGGGGAAAGACGGTTGATCGTCATCGACCCGCGTCAACCATCGATGGAAATTCACGTACCTTCCATGATCCCCGCTATACAACCAAAGCGTGCCATCGTGCCAACTATAGGGAGTGTAATCTTTCCGGCCACTTCTGATTCTCATAGTCCTCGAAAACCCAAGCCTGGAGTTCATCCCCGCCCCCCGACCTCCTTGCGAGCGCGCAGTGTTCACCGCCCCAGCTCATAACGTAAACACAGTTCCCGCTCGTGATGAGGCCTTGAGGGGCCTCAACCATCCACATTTTCTCGGTTTCAGCTTCGAAGAATACCACCGCGGGCCTACCGTGTGGAAGAGAATCGGGCAATACCGCGAGAACATACACACCGTCTTCTAAGGAGTTTATGATCCACTTGGCCTCCTCAAGCCTGCAGCAAAACGGGAAATCGAGGGTTCTCCACGTCTCATCGACGCCTAGGGTTTAGAATCTTGAAACTCCCATTGCCACCATTGGGTCTAGGGCAAGGAAAAAGAATCTTGATCGTTCTTGCACTCGATGCAATATCAGTACGAATCTTCATCCTCGGGATAATCGAGCTAATCCAAGGCTCGCCGAGTGGTTGGATACCTCATTCGGTAGCTCGGCGTGAAATCCATCCGCTCGAAGATCAACCCTAAGAAGACTGCTACGAGGGAATATCCATTGTCCTCTTCGAGCGCCCAAAGGTCTTCATCAACGCGCATCATTTGCTTTTCGATGAATAGGGAATCTTCGGTGATGGACAACCACAACTTACACACGCATTTGAACCTCAGAACTGAGTTTGCGGGCAACCAACTCACAAGATCTCGACGATGATTTCGACCGGAAGCTCGGGTGAATCATCACCGAGCACCGACATGATGATGATGATGATGATGATGATGATGATGATGGAACGAAAACTCAGTCCCGAGAGCACATACTACCGAAAAACACCGACCTCGTGTTAGGGTTTAGTCCATAGTTGATGAAGAAATATTTGGACAAACAAGAGAAGTAGGTATTATTCTAAGTCATGGAAGCTCATTTATAGATAGATAGATAGATAGATAGATAGATAGATAGATAGATAATCCTTGTATAATATTCTATCCGGTTATTTCGCTTTACTATTTGACCAAAGTTTGTTAGGTTCCCAACTAATTACGACCGAAGAATGATGTAGGTGTTATTAAGATGCATAAACACAGTTGCCAGTTGAAGTTATAATCTTGAAAATTGATGCATTTTTATTCTTTTTGGAGGTTTTATAATACTATTTATATTCACGTCCATATATATTTTATTTTCTATATTTGGATACCCTAGCAAATCATCATCATCATTTCATGTCTTCAAAAGGAATTCAAGCCTAGAGCAGTTCTTCTCCAACGGGCCAATTTCTCCTTGCAAGTGAGGGCTTTCTGGGCCCGATCAAGAAGGTTTGCCCCAATGCTGTTTATTACATTTACAACTATGCGATATGCTATACTTCAATTCTTGGGTACTTAGACAAGTTTATAACGAAAAAGTCATACGTGGTCGGTCGATTAATGAAATAATATACCAAACGATGAATTATTAATTTACCTTTAATTATGACTTGACTAGATAATGTATTTTTTTAAAAAAAAATTAGCCCAACAACTTGAAAGGCAAACACCCATCATTATCTGGTCCTTTATTGAAAATTTCTTCCTCATGTAACTTATTCAAGAAAATTACAAAGAAGATAACTACGAGTTCATAATTAGTAATTAATCATGTGTCTAGAAAGAACTCATTGTTAAGCTCTTCACCTTTAGTTCACAGGTGTCCAAAGAGAAAACAGATTCATTACTCATTATTGTTAAGACTAACATCGTTATTCAGTCTAAATTGAATTTAAACTTCAAATTATTGATTATGCGACGAACTCAACTTCTAATTTATCTACAAACCCTAGTGAAATCGAACCAATGACCTCTTTTCCGACGAGTTCAGAAGTATCAAAACAAAGATGTTAATAAAGATACTGATCCTTGTATTAAATGCTTCACCTAATGCGAGGCTAACATAAACTCGTTTAATGATATTGTTTTAAGATCAACAACTACTCTTTTCTTTTTCGTTCTTTTTTTTTCTTCTCTGAATTATTCAAGAAACTTATCTATTCCTTTTTTTTTTCTCATATTATCCTGCAGTTTCATAATCTTTTCCTCTCAGTCATCATTCTGTGGGGGCAGCTATATATTCGTCTTCTCATATGCTGACCACATGGCTGGCTCGATCTGTTAACACATCGCATAATACAGAATATATGAGCGTGTCTCTATATATTATAATATATATACCTATTGCACCATTTTTGTCATCTTCCATGCGTCAGAATGATGCCACGATGATGTCATATCTCAATCTTTAATTTTTTGTTTCTTACATGTGTAAAAGTATTACCAACGTACTTAGGTAGCTGAGTAGTGTTGTGTTGATGATGGGCCTACAATACATTGTGCAGAATATCATATCAAATATAGTAGAGTATTAATTGATTGTTATAATATGGACACCGTAAGTAAATCCTAAATTAATTTTAAATTATGTATAAATGTCATTACATGGTATCTGTCGTAGGAGAAGCCATGATTCATAAACCATGACATAATATTAAGGCGTCCTATCTATTTATTTAATTAATTACAACATTCCTTTCCTCGAAAGACAACAAGCACATAATCCAAGTAGTGGATTCATGTGACATAGTAACCTTTTGCCCATCTAACAAAGATGCCACGTTTCTATGAATATATTTTTAATACAATTAGAAATTTAAAAATTACTTTTTCTTTGTTTTTATTTAAATTTGAATAGTCTCTCATTCTCTACCAAGATTAAAATTAAATAAAAAAAATTTAGTGGTCACAGTTCGACCAGGGTTTTGACTCATCTTCGCGTGCACTATGTGGGACCCAAACTTTTTCGCAATTTCAGAGCAATACGCATCCTTTCACATATAAATAAAAAAAATTTAAAAAAAAAAAAGGAAAAAATATTATTATAATTAATATAATAAGATAATAGTATTTACAAATTCTTTGCATGATAAACTATGCAAAATCGCATCTTATCTGAGATTTAATTGCACTTGCCCATATATTTATTTTAATAACTAAAGTTTAAAGGAAATTTTAATATTCCTCACATTTTGGTGGACTTACCTAACTTGACTTTGATGTTTTAGTAACACAACTTAAAGAGAGTCAACACGCTAAATATGATTGAAAATTAAATATGTTGACTTCATACTCATATGGGTGCTTGCTATTGATGGAAACTAGTCAACCTAATATATATGCAACGAAATACCATCATTATTTAAAATAAAAAATAATACTAATAGAGACACTAATCCTATAATTAGTAATAATTCGGTTCTATATAATTCGCAACTCCGCGTCTTGCACAGTTTCCAGTTTACTGAACTAGTTGCAAATTTTACAATTTATTTTGAATTTTGTGAAAAAAAAAATAAAAAAATGTCTCAAGATTATTACCAAGCAGGTGGAGTTTGCGAAGGAAACTTATGGATGATCAATTCATCTCAGAATCTTTTCCGTCCATCTCCATGTTCATCTTCCATTAATGACTTCATGTGGTCAAACCTTAACCTAACTATGAACATGGAAGCCTCAAGGTCAAGTTTTTATTACATATGTTTGAGAGTGTGTGTGTGTGCAGCTTTGCTCATTGTATGTTATTTATCTGGTAATTATTTTATGTTTCTTGATTAGCCCTAATAAAAGGTCAAAAAAAATATGGGCTTGTTATGTTATGAAGCAAGAATCTCAGGCTTGTATGATTCTCTTGCAGCAAAGAGAATAATAATCACCACGACGACGACGACATCACACAGAAGCCTGAAGACTTCGTTTATTCAGGCATGAGTAATCCGCAGCAGCTCAGCTTTGACAATACCCTTCAAGATTCATCCTATGATCCACTCAAGACTCAAGCATTTCTTACAGATCATCGACAGACAGTCGTAAATAATCCCATTATTGCAAGCTCCCTTTCACTGAACTCAGCTTCACCGTATGACTACAACTCATCAATACTGCTGCAAAACCTGTTTGATATGAGTTCTCCGACCATACATGATCATCAGCCTTCGTTGGATCATTCTTCTTATGGAGTGATGAAAGAGTCTGGTAATAATTTGGAGTTCAGTTATAACAACAACAACAACGCAGGGCCGTATTGGAGTACTTCAGTAGCAGCAGTTACATGCGATGTTGGGGCGAGCATTCTTTCTTCAACTCACCAACCGCAGTTCATCGCTCCATCTGTTTCAAAGTCTAAGCTCAGCAGTGTTGCTGCAAAGGTAAGTTATGTTTGTGTTTTCGTTTCTTTACACACACACACACGATGTCTGAAGATGTTGAAACTTTCAGCGACATAGAGAAGTCAAGAAAGCTCATAATGAACCCTCATTGAAGCGCAAGAAAGCTGAGACTTCCTCTCCTTTGCCAACCTTCAAGGTTAGTATTGATTTATTGCAGGCCATACATGAGATTATATGCAATAACAATCAATGGCGGCCTTTTCCAATCGTCGCTTTCATAGAGTATATATATCTTATATACTTGAATGAAAACCTAAAAAAATATTTATGGGTTTTCAAGCCAAAGCAGGTAAACAACAAGATTAGCTGTAACTAGAAGTGAACTTAGTTAACCTTATAAACATTATCTTTTCATCTGCAAGAAAACATCATCATCGTTTGTGAAAGTCGAGGATATATATTCATGTCCTCTCTTAAGCTTTTTCTCAATGTATATAGGTCCGGAAAGAGAAGCTCGGGGACCGTATAACAGCACTTCAACAGTTGGTTTCACCTTTCGGAAAGGTAATAAAAGATACATTCATTTTTTGGATTTTTAACCAACTTTTTCTGCAAAATAAAAATTAATCTTATGTACTTTTATTCTTCTGAAAAGCAACTGAAACTTTGATGCTATACTCATTTTAGACTGACACAGCTTCAGTGCTCCATGAAACCATTGAATACATAAAGTTCCTCCATGATCAAGTCGGGGTATGTACTACGTCAGCAGATTTATATCATGACCAGCCCTTCCATTACATTAATATTTCCTAACATTTTCTTTATTACCAATATTTCTTGATAAACTTGCTTTTGTTTTCAGGTTCTAAGTACTCCGTACTTGAAAAATACAACTCCAAGAGTTCAATATCTGCAGGTGGGCTCGAAGAAATTTTGTCTTATAGATTAAATGAATTCTGAGAATAACGATATATACTTATATATTTTGTTTAATATGCAGATGAATGCTGAGAATAAGAATAAAGATCAAATAGGGCAACATCAACAAGACTTAAGAAGCCGTGGGCTTTGTCTTGTGCCAATGTCAAGTACTTTTCCAGTTGCTTCTGAGACAACTAATGCTGCTGATAATGTCTGGACGCCTAACTTGGGAGGGAACTTCAAGTAGAGAGAAGGGAGACAGACAGATAATAAAACCTTAAAAAGAAGAGGAATGAAAAGAATAATAAAGGGAGCTTATTAAATAATATATATTATTGTATGGTTTTCAGAATAAAAGTACTTCATGGGCAGGAACAGGTGCTAAATTCAGCTTTAGCTTTAGTTTAGGGAAAGAGATGAAATTATTCATGGAGCTGAATTTAGCAGCAGGGGGCTTATATTACAACTTCTGTTCTTGTTTCCACTTACTTCATTCATCTAATTTTGATGTCTTTCTTGACTTCAATAATAATGTATTAATGGCTTTGCTTAGCTTCTTTAGAAAATCTTGCATTATTGTTAAAAACAGCTATTTCTTGGTTTACTTTGTTTTTTTTTACATGGTATAGTAGCGATGGCATGTTGCAAGAGGCCTGACATAATAAGACAACCTCGACTTTTAGCAGGATTAATTCTACTGACATATGTTTATCATTTTAAGTCCGCGCAGATTACGGTAGTCAAGGAATCGAAGTGAAATCGAACTCATTTTCTCTTTCTCAAACTCAACCTCTTATACCTAGGGACATCTTGGAACAATTAACAAGTTACAAAAAGCACATGCCATGTTTTAAACAATCATAGGGAAATTGATCTTTAACGTTTTTAGCATAAAGAATTGGAATTTTCATATAAGTTCTTTGTGAATAATAATACATTAAATCAAGCATACATAGTAGAAAACTTCGATTTCGGCCCATTTATTCTACGAATCCAAATTCAAATATATATATATTATATTAAAAAAAAAACACACAATTTTTAATCAAGCAGCAGTAGTAGTAGTAGTGGATGATCCTTTGAGCTTCTTGGTGATAGCAGCAATGTGCTTGCCCTGGTGAAACGCCTGACCCATTTCAAGATCCGTGGGCTGCCTCGACCCGTCGCCCGCGTACGTACCCGCACCGTACGGACTCCCGCCCTTAACCTCCTCCATCTCGAACATACCCGCCCCGTAGGTATACCCGATGGGCACGAAGATCATGCCGTGATGGGTCAGCTGCGTTATAGCCGTTAGTCTGCAGCAAAGCATTCACAGAATATCAACCAATGAATCAACTGGAGAGAGCATAGACGACGACGACTGCTTATATATATATATATATGTATACTTACGGCGTCGTTTCTTGGCCGCCGCCTTGACTCCCAGTGCTGAAGAAGATGCCGGCAGGTTTGCCCGCCAGCGCCTGAGTCCGCCACAGACCGCCCGTCGAGTCGATGAACGCCTTGAACTGAGCGGCCATCATGCCGAACCTCGTCGGGAACCCGAATATGAACCCGTCCGCTTCGGTCAGTTGGTTCGGATCTTTCATTACACTGACCGATTCGTTCTTCGTCGGGGCGCCCATCTTGGCGAGGATCTCGTCGGAGAGGGTCTCTGGGACCTGATATTTTTCAGAAGCTTAGTCGCCGCAAATTATGTAATAATGATCTGAACATACAAACCTGCCATAGCTTGGCCTCGACTCCTTCTACAGATTCTGCTCCTCTCTTGATTTCGTGGGCCAGCTTCTCTACGTGACCGTATGTGGAATAGTAACTGTATATATATATATATATAAATATAATTATTATGAATATTATGACTGAAAAATAAAGAAAATGTGTGAAAAGATGCATACACGATGTAGACTTTGGTCGCCATTGAAGTCGAGATGTTTGTCTGAAGTTTGAATGTCTGAGATACGCAGAGATGTTTCTCTGGTCTATTTATAGTGTTGTCTTGGTTGAAGATAGACTTTTGGTTGAGTTGACCAAATCTATATTAAATTGTTTCTGAAATAGATCTAAACTGAACTGCTTTCGAACATTAAAATAATAATAAAAAAATATGTGAAATAGATCTGATCTGCTTTGTATTTTCTTTTTCCCAACAAAGCCCATTATTACATACATTTAGATGATCTGATCTTTGGTGTCACGCTTTCGTAAACACATCATTATTAGAGAGTTTGATGTCATGTTGAACACTTCTATGAGGATTTTCATTATCTAGAAGGGAATCTTAAGCATTTAGTTTTGCTATAATCTCCTTAATCTCTAAATAATTAAATTTTCTTTGCTTGCATTTAGAACATATTGATAAAAAATGTTCACTTGAACTCCTTGATTATTCTGAAAGAATTAGTCCCTTTAAAAGTTGTCGTTATCCCATAATTAAAAATGAAGTTGAGATTCAAAGGTGAGAACTTTGTATGGAAATATTTGGTAAATTCATGATATTTATGTAGGTCTATAGAATTATTGGCACGTTCGTAATAATGACGGCAATCAAACGTCACTGTAGTTTAAAGGTGTACGAAATAGAAATTTATTATTTATTTAATAATGATATTGGTTGGAAGGCACTAGAATTATAATTAACCTTAGGTCTGCGTGCACATCGGCTGTCATAATATTCAATGCAATAATATGGTTGGTAATGTAATTAATGTAATTGAGAGCATTGTAGTAATGTGAGATTGCTTGCTTAATAGTGTCGTAATAATGTAATTAATGTAATTGAGAGCATTGTAGTAATTATTCTCCTAACGTATAGATTAAATATTCTTGATCGATATATATATATATATATATAAATACATAAACACAAATATTCCATCACTGATGCGTCATGAATCGATCATCAATCGAGTAAAATAAATTAAAAGTCAACTAAGCAAACTAGAATTTCCCTTCTTGCCACGACAGATAAAAAAAATATATTATTTGATTTAGATATATGTTCAAGATGATTGGTTTTATTTAATAATTAATTTTAATTTTTATAATTAAGTTGCATACGTTCCACGACAAATCAGTTATAGGAAGCATCTTCGAGAGAGAAGATGCGTAAGGGTCAACACAAAGCGTCCATATGTAGGTAAGCATGACCTAATTGAATGCATCATTCATTACTAAGTTCGTTTAAATTATATTTTTTTAGGCATTTTCGTAGTCCCTTCATACTTCGACTAAGTTTGTTCTGAAGCCAATATGAATTTTACTGTCAATTATGAGATGACGTCAGCTTTCATCGAGACTAATTTCATATGACTTATGTTTACTGATCCAAATTCACACATGCTAAAATAGTTAAGATCATCAAATGAATTCGAACTCATGACCTCATTCTGCAGATGCCATAACCCGACTACTTGGAACTATAACATTATATCTTTCAACTTTTTTTTTTCTATTACATTTCGATATCATGATTGCTCAAGTGCCACCTATCTATATCTTTTCTATCAATAAACGGATTTTCCTATATATAAAAAAAAAAAAAAAACTATTCTTGTCTTCCTCATGTTATAGGAATCACGGAAAGCCCATTATTGGCCCAAAATATTAATGGGCCCGTTAGGTAGAAGTATCGGGCTTTTGAATGCTTGAACTATTCAAGGGAGTGTATGAGACTTAATTTGACTTTGTGTGAAAAAACATATGAAGATATAGTATATGTTCATATTCAATTACATGATAGGTAAATGTTTATGAATAATATCATGAATATATATATGATAAGGTGAACATCAAATGCAGGTATATTAAGTGGAATCTCAAACCCTAGATAGACCAAGTTATATATAAGAATCGAATAACAAATATTCATCTGCCATGGAGCATTGAGACGGTGACTTGGTTGATGGAATACTCAACGGGCCGGGCCGTCCAACTGCCGTCGAAGTGGATAAATGTTTCCGCGAAGACGGGCCGCTCGGGTACGGGCACGTCCGCGATTTCACGGCTGAGCATGGCGAGAACGTTCTGAACCGCGGGTCGGTCTCCAGAGAATTCTTGCAAGCACATCAGCGCGATTTGAATGCATCGAACCATCTCGTCTTCGAAGCCCGCAAATCTTGTTATGCTTCTGTCCACAAAATCCAAGCCATGGCCTTCTTTCCACAGCTTCCATGCCTGTATTAAGTGATCAAACTACCTGGAGAGAGAGAGAGAGAGAGAGAGAACTACTTACAGATCCTAAGATACTGTCGGGCCATTCGTTGTTCCTGAAATGAGTGTTCTTCGTCCCGCTGATGATTTCTAACATTAGTACGCCGAAGCTGTAGACGTCGGATTTTTCGGAAAACCTTCCCTCGAGTGCGTATTCAGGGGCCATGTAGCCGCTGGGAATTTATGACATTATTGATTAGATTGAAGTAGTAGTTCAAGAAGATTATCACAGATTGAAACAAATGGAAGAAGTTTGAGCTTACTATGTTCCGACAACTCTTGCAGTATTTTCTTGATCCTGGCTGCTTTCGAAAACCCTGGCCATCCCGAAATCTGAAATTTTAGGGTTCCATTCTTCGTCGAGCAACACATTGCTCGGCTTAAGGTCTCGGTGGATTATCCTTAGCCTAGAGTCTCTATGGAGATATAAGAGCCCGCGGCCAATGCCTTGGATGATGTTAAAACGTGTCGACCATTCTCGAATCTCTTGCGATGGGCTCGTACCGTCTGGCACAGAATGAAGTGAAAATGTAATAACTTCAGGCGAAAGAATGGAAACGTATATACATATATGATTCAATTAACTGACCGAAAAGGCATATGTCGAGGCTTTTATTAGGCATGTATTCATAAACGAGCATCTTCTCTTCGCTCTCTATGCAGCAACCCATTAGTCTCACGAGGTTTCGGTGTTGAAGCCTCGAAATCACGGCCATCTCGTTCATGAATTCGCCGTTCCCTTGCCACGATCTTTCCGAGAGCCTCTTGACGGCGATTTCTCTTCCGTTGTTCAATATTCCTTTATAAACGTGGCCAAACCCGCCCTCGCCAAGCATGTTTCGATCATGAAAACGTTCGGTTGCATTTGCTAGGGTTTCGAAGGAGAAGAGGGTTAACTCCTCGATCTGAACACTCTTGTCTTCATCTTGGAGAACAATAGGTATTGAATCTGATGGAAACACTTCTTTCTTTCGTTTAACGTTGCTTTGCTCTCTATCCATGCTACCTTCTCATGTCAATGTTTTGGACAGAAAAAAGGAACGTCAAATGACTATCAGAAAACTGATGATAACACTGTACTAAGTAATGTCTAAACTAGCAATATGTAATCATAGCATATATTGAAGCTATCTATGACCTTTTCTTTTAGCCATCCACCGGCAAGCGAAGAAGATCATAGCCGAAATCAAAGCTAAACCTCCGATGACACAAAGTATGATCACAATCAACCTTTGCTTCTTATCTCCCTCTTTGTACATATAAACAAAAAAAAAAATTGATGAATTTAAGACCTTTAATATTGATTTTAGTAAGCATTCATTAAGAACGAGATATTTAATATTTATATATACCTATTTCCGAACTCGCCAGGCGAAGGTAAAGATCCACGCCGACCCCCGGGAATTGCTGGATGTCGATTAGTCCATCTCTCTCCCACCAGAACATACAGCCAATGTTGTTTGCATCGTGGGCATAAGCTATGCAAGAACAGTTCCTCAAGCATCTAATTCTGCACTCGTCGATCTGGCTCGATCGAAAGGGCTCGGCAAAGTTCGGTATCTTCACAAATGGCGTTCTGAAGAAGCCATCTCCATTATTATTACCAACGCTGTTACTACTGTTTTTGTTCTCATTACACTGCAACTGAGTCCTTCTAACACAACCACTTGTCCAGTTCCCTCCATCCCATTCCTCCTTATTCAAGGGCACAAAGCCTCTCAAACAAGAACACAACTTCGGTCGTTTTTTCTCGTCGCAGATACCGAAAGGCCCGCACTTTTCATAGACATCACACTCATTGCTCGGCACAGTCCACATTTGATCCCAAGACTTCTTCTGATCGTCCCAGATTGTCTTCTCCACGGAACCCTTAGGAAGTATGGTGTACTTGGTGAAGAACCTATCAGGCGCAGCGCTGAGATAGAAATTACCAGGCGACACTTCGGTGACCCTCAAACCGTTGGAGTAAGCAGTTTTGTACAGAGCCTCCATTCCCAGGAAGATCTGACCGTTCCATGGCCCCGTTCGGTAGTGCGGACGATCCTTATTCCAGATGAAAAATTCCGGGATTTTCAAGGCCTGAAGCCCCGACGTGAAGTCTCCGACATGTGGGTCCGACTCGTTCTTCCAAGACGATAATCTTATACTGATGCCAGTGTTAGTGTCGTCTACTAACTTGTTTGCGGGTATCCAGACGTGGGCCGGGTGGGAGAAGCTGTCCCATATTAAGTTTTCGGATGATTCTTCGTAAAGGACTAGGTTTCCATTGTCTTGAATCTGAGCAACCGTGTTTGCGGGCGGCGATGCATTAGTGGCGGCGTTCGTCGACCAAAGGGTCTCGTTTTCGGCGTTGGTGAGTACGAGGTTGCCTTGTCGGGATATGAAAACCTTGCCCGAAGAGTCGTTGAGAGGCCTGTCTCTGTTGGCGATCCATAAGACGTTGTTTGGGGAGAAGATGTGGAAGATGGCTAAGTAACGGTTGGTGGTGGTGGTGGTGTTGTTTTGAGGGGAGAAAAACCCAAGCTTGAAGACGCCGTTGTTCGACGATATGGCGTCGGGGTCTTGTAGGTACGAGGTTGAGTTGATTCTGTCAGTTTCTTGGCAGAATCCATGGGAAGGAACACAAATGATGATCATGGTGAAGAAGATGCAAAGCCTGAGGGCTTCCATGGGTTGTATAATGGAATTTTCTTTTTTTCTTATTTGAGTTGTATAGTTTTTGTATTGATTATTTTGAGACAACTCCCGTCCATGCAATCCATCTTATATAATAAATGAATGTCTGAAAATGGGAATCGATCAAATAATTAAAATAATATTAAAAAGAAAAAGAAGAGTCAATGGGCTTGGTTGAAGGGTCTCACTCATGTCATTATCAATGATATATAAAGAAAAAACAATCTTGGGAAGGGAAAGATTGACCTTCAATTAACTAAGTTTTATTAAGACAATTAACTATTAAGGTTAAAATTGGGCACATTATTCTCGTACAATGAGCCATTATGTTGGGATTAGGGTTTCCTTATGGGGTAGTGGAGAACGTAGTTTAAATTTTTCAATTAGAAAACCCTAAAATCAATGATTAAATGTTCCATTTTCCATTTCTTTGGGTTAACAAACACAATAACTTACGATTAATAATATTTAAATTTCTAGCAAAACCATAGGAAACTTCCAATCTATATTCAAGATATACGTAGTTTCCTGTCTAAACTCCAGGACACCAAGTGTATCACAAGTCAAAAACATCACTCTTGAAAATTAGTACAACGAAAGTGTAAACAACTCCAATATGAAAATAAGAAATATATATAGATATATAATATTAATGAGCCCGACAAGTCATGGGACGTAAGTGAATGCAATCAAATTGCGAAGATTACTTAAAATTCTTATTGTTTTATAACTCAAGAAACTTATGACATGTTTGAAAATGGAGTGATCGATCTTTACATATACACATTCGATTTTCCTCTTTGACTTCGCTACATTTTGAAAGGTGATTTAATAGGACGCGTGACATTACTGCGTTCACGAAAATAGTCGTATGACTCATTCCGTACAATTCATTTTTTTCCATGCAATTTAACACATTAAAGATACTTTATTTTACTCAAAATTCTCTGTGTAATCCTTCCCCTTCCCCAAGATCGTCTAATGTCCAAATATATCATCATCAACGCGTTACAAATATCTTCTACTTGTCATTACTCAAAATATTACGATTATCCCAACTTCGACGAATGACGAATCATTTGACCTTTCAAAGTTTAATATCAAATGTGATCAAATGGAGAGTTAATATATGATATATCAGTCAACATTGTTTTTGTTATAAAAATATTAATTGTGATTAATATTATATTAAGATTATTTTATTATAATTATACTTATATTAAGATTATAATGATAATATAGCTTATAATATAAAAAGAGAGAGATTAGAGAGAGATTAAGTATTTCAATACTTGGTGTGATTTATAATGAACTCTAATCACCTATTTATACTACTAATAATTCACTATTACAACTAATCACATTAATTACAATTATACACCTCACACTAAAATACAAACTTTTCAATTAAACACCTCATCTTATCATCTTATCACATTATCATCATTTAATATAATACTTCCAAATCATCAATAATTTAACTAATATTATTATTTAAAACATCCACATTTAATTATTTCATAATACTCCCCCTTGGATGTTTTCAAAGAATATGCCTCGTTAAAACCTTATTAGGAAAAACCCAATGGGATAAAAACCTAATGAAGGAAAAGAGTACATGATTCTTTTAGATACGCTTTCGATTGTTGCCTCATTAAAAACCTTACTGGAAAACCACATGGGAAAAACCTCAGTGAAGGGAAAAAGAGTGCAACGCGTATTTACTCCCCCTGATGATGACATCATTTAAGATCTCGAAGTTTTCGAACTCCAATTGAATATACCAATCTTTTGAAAATTATTGGGGAAGTGCTTTCGTGAATAAATCTGCAAGATTTTCACTTGATCGCACTTGTTGTACATCAATATCACCATTTTTCTCTAAATCATGTGTAAAGAAAAATTTTGGTGAAATATGCTTTGTTCTATCTCCCTTAATATATCCTTCCTTTAATTGGGCAATGCATGCAGCATTATCTTCATATAAAATCGTAGGAAGTAACTTTTTCGATACTAGCCCACTGGTTTGTTGTATATGCTCAATTATCGATCGCAACCAAACACATTCTCGGCTAGCTTCATGAATAGCTAAAATTTCCGCATGATTAGAAGAAGTAGCCGTTAAACTTTGTTTAACTGACCGCCATGAAATAGCGGTTCCGCCATGTGTAAATAAATAGCCCGTTTGCGATCGAGCATTATGTGGGTCAGATAGAAAACCAGCATCTGCATACCCAATCAAATCTGTTTTTGATTCATTAGAATAGAACAATCCCATATCAGTTGTTCCTTGAAGGTATCGAAAATTCGCTTAATTCCATTCCAATGTCTACGAGTCGGTGACGAACTATATCTCGCCAATAGATTCACAGCGAACGCTATATCAGGCGCGTATGACTCGTTAAATACATTAGGGCTCCAATAGCACTGAGATATGGTACTTCAGGACCAAGTAATTCTTCATCGTTTTCGCAAGGTCTAAACGGATCTTTATTCACATCTAAAGATCGAACAATCATTGGAGTATCCAATGGATGAGCCTTATCCATATAAAATCTTTTCAATACCTTTTTCGTATAAGTCTCTTGATGTACGAATATCCCATTCTTTAAATATTCAATTTGCAGTCCAAGACAAAATTTCGTTTTACCGAGATCTTTCATTTCAAACTCCTTTTTCAAACAATTAACGGCTTTTGATAACTCTTCAGGAGTTCCAATTATGTTAATATCATCAACATAAACTGAAATGATGACAAATTCATTTCCAGATCTTTTCATAAATATGCACGGGCAAGTTTGATCATTTTTATACCCCTCTTTCGATAAATATTCACTTAGGCGATTATACCACATACGCCCAGATTGCTTTAATCCATAAAGCGATTTATTTAGCTTGATTGAGTACTCATTTCGGGGCCCTGAATTTTCAGGTAACTGAAATCCCTCGGGAAGTTTCATATATATATCACTATCAAGTGATCCATATAAATAAGCGGTGACAACATCCATTAGACGCATATCGAGTCCTTCACGTACTGCCAGACTAATTAAATAACGAAAAGTCGTTGCATCCACCACAGGAGAATACGTCTCCTCATAATCAATACCAGGTCGTTGTGAAAAGCCTTGTGCAACAAGCCGTGCTTTGTATCTCACAATTTCACCGTTTTCATTTCTCTTTCTGATGAAAACCCATTTATATCCAACCGGCTTTACATTTTCTGGTATGCGGACTACAGGTCCGAAAACTTTTCGTTTCTCAAGTGATTTTAATTCTGCCTCGATTGCATCTTTCCATTTTGGCCAATCATTTCTTTGTCTGCATTCTTTTACAGACCCTGGTTCATGATCCTCATTCTCATTTATCTCATTCATTTCATGTAGCGCTACGTTAAATGAGAATTTATTGTCAACGTTGACTTTTTCTCGGTTCCATCTAATTCCATTTTGAGCATAATTTATCGAGATCTCTTCATTATCATTATTCTCAAAAATTTCAGGTACCTGATTTCCATTATCATAATCATTAATGCCCATTGACTCTTCTAGAGTCGATAAATCCTCGACTGGACCATTCTTATTATTTGCTCCTTTTCTTTTTCGAGGATTTTTATCTTTGGAACCCGAGGGCCTACCACGTTTTAGTTGTGGTTTAGGCTCGATCATTATATGTTCTCCAGGAACATTAACTTTTGCAGGAGCATTAACAGCTGGTATATGTGACTTAGTCACTCTTTTAAGGTCAGTAAAGCTATCTGGCAGTTGATTAGCTAATCCTTGTAAATGAATTATCTTTTGAACTTCTAGTTCACATTCTTTCGTTCGAGGATCATAATGATTTAGCGATAATTCATTCCAACTAATACTCATTTCCAGCTGTTTCTTTTCTCCCCCTAATGTCGGAAAATTCGATTCATCGAAATGACAATCGGCAAATCTAGCCGTAAATAAATCTCCAGTTAGAGGTTCTAAATATTTTATTATCGATGGAGATTCAAATCCGACATATATTCCCAACTTCCTTTGAGGTCCCATCTTCGTGCGTTGTGGTGGAGCAATTGGAACATATACCGCACATCCAAAAATTCTCAGATGGGAAATATTTGGTTCCTGACCATAAACCATTTGTATCGGGGAGATATCATTATAACTTGTTGGCCTGATGCGGATTAGTGCCGCTGCATGTAATATAGCATGTCCCCAACAAGAAGAGGGAAGTTTCGACTTCATTAATAATGGTCTTGCAATTAATTGCAACCTTTTAATCAACGATTCTGCAAGACCGTTTTGCGTATGGACATGTGGCACGGGGTGCTCAACATCAATTCCAATAGACATGCAATATTCATTAAATGCCTTGGAAGTAAATTCACCAGCATTATCAAGGCGTATTTTCTTTATTGGATAATCCGGAAAATGTGCTCTTAATCGAATCAACTGAGCAAGCAATCTCGCAAAAGCTACATTCCGCGTTGATAACAAACATACATGAGACCATCTAGTTGATGCATCAATCAATACCATGAAATATCTAAATGGTCCACACGATGGATGTATCGGTCCACAAATATCACCTTGTATACGTTCCAAAAATCTTATAGATTCATTCTTTATTTTTATTGGTGATGGACGAATAATCAACTTCCCTTTAGAGCAAGCAACACATGATAATTCATTCGATTGAAGAATCTTCTGGTTCTTCATTAAATGTCCACGTGAATTTTGAATTATTCTCCGCATCATAATTGAACCGGGATGGCCCAACCGGTCATGCCAAACAACAAATGTATTATCATTAGTAAACTTCTGGTTTACGATAGCATGTGATTCAATTGTTTTAAGATATGTGTAATATAGCCCAGAGTCAAAAGATGGTAATATTTCCACAATTCTTTTGTCATTCGATATCACTTTTGTAATATGCAAATATTCAATATCTCCTTTTTCTGCAGTCTCAATATGATATCCGTTATGTCGAATAGCTTTAAAGCTTAATAAATTTCTTTGAGACTTAGGAGAATATAAAGCATTTTCAATTATCAGCCTTGTTCCTCTGGGCAGTAAAACATTAGCTCTTCCGGAGCCCTCAATTATATTCGTGCTACCCGATATAGTAATAACACTGGCTTCTTTCATATCAAGATGATCGAAATATTTCTTATTTTTTAGAATCGTATTCGTCGTTGCACAGTCTGCAAGACACAATTCTTCATTGCACATGCCCGCATCCATCAAATAATATCCTTTATAAACAAACACATAATATTTATTATTGAAAAAGAAATATTGCATTACAAACATATAGATAACTTAAAACAACGATATATATAAAACACACAATCATAATGCATAAATAAAATCATAGCAGATTAATTTTCATCGTCAGAAAATCCGCAGCTTCCAAATGAGCATTTTCATCATTGGCATCAGAGGTAGAGGCGAATTCACCCTGAACAAAATTCATTTCGATTTTCTTTCCTTTGCCCTTTTGAGATTCCTGATATAGCTCAACAAGATGTTTGGGCGTACGACAATTGCGCGACCAGTGGCCAGAACCACCGCAACGATAACATTTTTCATCATTATTCTTTTGTTCAGTTTGCCTCTTCTCATCTTTATTATCAAAACTTTTCCTCTTCTGGGGAATATTTTGATGACCGCCACGATAATTATGATAACCACCACGGAAATATTGATAACCACCACCATAATATCCTCGGCCACGACCACGGCCTTGACCACGACCTTGACCACGACCACGTCCACGGCCGCGATATCCACCACGTCCACGTCCACGATCATTACCTCGACTGTTGTCATTATTAACTTTGACTGCATTCGCTTCAGGGAGTGCAGTAGAACCAGTCGTTCGGGATTCGTGATTTTTCACCAGCAATTCATTATTTTGCTCAGCCAAAAGTAAGCAAGAAATTAGATCTGAATACTTTTTAAATTTTCTCTCCCGATATTGCTGTTGTAATATCATATTCTGTGGATGAAATGTGGTAAATGTTTTCTCCAGCATATCATTATCGGTAATTATCTCTCCACATAATTTCAGTGTGGAAGTAATTCTATAAACAACAGAATTATATTCGCTTACCGATGAAAAATCCTGCAATCGTAAATTCAGCCATTCGTACTTTGCATTGGGAAGAATAACGGTGGTCAGATGGCTATATCGCTCTTTCAGATTTTTCCACAACTCAGCTGGATTCTTTTCTGTCAAGTATTCAACTTTCAGATTTTCGTGAATATGGTGGCGAAGAAAAATCATGGCTTTCGCCTTGTCTTGTATAGTTGTTGTTTTCGTGGGATCAATAGTGTCACCTAAACCTTTTGCTGTCAAATGGGTTTCAGCATCTAGTACCCAAGGTAAATAATTTTTTCCAGTGATATCGAGTGCAACAAACTCAAGGCTCGCCAAGTTCGACATATTACTATAATAAAATACAAAACATGTTATTAAAATTTACATAATAAAAAAAAACTTATAATTAATCTTCTTTTAAATCTTCTTTTGTAAAAGTTCTTATAAAAAATGATATCCACATCCAGATCAGTGTCGCCGTAATCATAATCATAAGTAAAAGATCAAACATCGGACATAGCGACATCCTTCAAAATAAAATATATTTCAGTAATTATAATATTAAAGAAATTACAATTAATAATTATATTTTAAAAACATTGGTAAAATATTATCCACATAGCGGAAATGATCACCGTAAATAATGTAAGGAGTAGAAGATCCATCTTTGTATAAAACGACATTTTTTTCTTATTAAAGAAAGATTAATAATATGCCGCTACTGAGGTTGGGATTACCGCAAGACCTCGTGGGCTTGTGTTGTGTACGTGCATAAATAAAAAAAATCACACGCCTCCACGGGGATCGAAACCTGGACCTCTCGTCACTTGTAGTGAACGATATTCCGCGAAACCACTCGGGTATTGGCGTTTAGTTATGAAACCTTTAAATAATACTTTTATAATATATATTTTTAAATTAATCACAATTAATATATGATTAGTATAAATTAAAAATTAAATTACCATACCTTGACTAAACTCGTACGAGATCTTCGACGGAGGTTGATCTTAACGACGGAGAGCGGTCGTGCTGATAACGTGTTATAAAATATTAATTGTGATTAATATTATATTAAGATTATTTTATTATAATTATACTTATATTAAGATTATAATGATAATATAGCTTATAATATAAAGAGAGAGAGATTAGAGAGAGATTAAGTATTTCAATACTTGGTGTGATTTATAATGAACTCTAATCACCTATTTATACTACTAATAATTCACTATTACAACTAATCACATTAATTACAATTATACACCTCACACTAAAATACAAACTTTTCAATTAAACACCTCATCTTATCATCTTATCACATTATCATCATTTAATATAATACTTCCAAATCATCAATAATTTAACTAATATTATTATTTAAAACATCCACATTTAATTATTTCATAATAGTTTTGTTATTATTATGGGTTGTGTTGTATATACTGTCGGCCGCCGCTGATTTGAAGTGAATTAAGCAACTATACTAATCAAAGGAGATAGATAGATATGACAGTATTTTAGATAATTAGTTTAATGGGCTGAGCCCATATCCATCACAAAATGCGGCCCAATACTACACATTTGAGCCCCTTTCAATATATTATATTATATACGATTTCGAATATACTACAGAACCTCAAGAACCTTATTAATGGCTGCTCCCCCAGAGAAAACCGAGCCACTGCGCAGCTTCTCCTCGCCGCACATACGGTGGGCTCAGAGATTCCGGCGCACCGATTCAGCAACGGCGAACCCACCCAAAGAAAATGACCCGATCGAGTTTCAGAGGCAGCACAAGCCGTGGAAGCTGCGTCCGCGGAAGGAAGCGATCGAAACGAAGGTAGCTACGTCAAGAAGGGCTGTCGATGTCGTCGCCGTGAGGTCGCGGAGGAGAATTCTTAGTCGGAAGATACTGATATCTCTGTCGAAGGAGGAGATCGAAGAGGATGTCTATGCTCTGACTGGCGTCAAACCTTCGCGTAGGCCGAGGAAGTCGCCGAGGAATGCGCAAAAGCTGGTTAATGTAAGCGTGGCTCCTTCTTCATTGTCTACAGATATTTTTATTCCTTCATTTGGGATTTCTTTTTTTTTTTTGTTTTTCTGCTGCGCTGCAGAATGTTTTTCCTGGCTCGTATTTGGTGGGATTTACGGCCGACACTTACAGAGTCACGATGATATGGTAACTTGGTGTGGTTGTGCTGCTGCTATTTCTACGCCTGGGCTTTTTTCCAATGTTTCTTCTCTTAGCAATTTTCTCTTTTTTTTAAGCTTGATCTTTGTTTATCAATGAAAAAGTTATGAATGTAAAGCTTCAATCTTTTTCTCAATAATTCATAATCATGCTTAGTCACATTAGAGCATCTCCAACCGCACTCCAAAACTCAAAATTTGGATTAAAAATATTCCAATCGTATGCCAAACGCAAACCCAAAATGAGTTTTTTAGTTTCTCTCTTGTTTTTGACTCAAATTTGTGTCTGAACTCAAAAAATGGGTTTGATGTTTCAAAATTACAAAGTCATTTTACTTGTATTGAATTATTAAAGCACTCGTATATAAAAAATAAAAGGATGTTGTATATTAATAAGATTATAAAATTTACAGAATAAACAATTATTATAACATTTACTTTTTTTAGTAATTTATTTTATATATCTTATTATTTATTCTTTTATTTTATTTATATGTAATATAATGATTAAATATTATTTTGACCATCATAGTAGAATTTAAAAATTTCAAATGAAAATGATTACATTGCACTTCGAAATGTTCTAATTGATCATTTGTGGAAGGAATACATCAATTCTGAAACTTGAAATATTATTTATCTTTTATTTGTACGAATAATATTTTTTTATGTGCAGCTCAATATATTTTTTTCCCCGTGTTGTTTAATTTCTATATTTTTAGAAATATTTTTCCGATGTTTTTTATATGGACAAATAATAATTTTACTATCAATTTTATTAAATATTCTTAATCAACTTTACAATAATATTGTGGTCTAATTTGTAATGTTGTAAGATATATGGATAGTATTGAAAAATTGAAAAAGTTAATAAGGAAGTGAATATTAAGATAATATTATTTTGAGTTTGTGAACGAGTTTAATGATTGGAGAAGAATTACTGCATTTTGAGTTTGAGAATGAATTTGTCAGTTGGAGATAGTCTTACAATTGAATCCAAAAAACGACAGCCAAATGAGGGTTGAGAACACTCAAATGACCCACTAATTGTAGCTCGGGAAGGTTAATGATGTACTAAGTACAGTTTAAGGGTGGTTAGTGACATTTGTCCTAATTTTAAAACAGTTCAAAACTGTATGTTATAAATCTCCATGTCGTTACTTAACGGGCGACTTAACCAAAGATCGAGCTTTGTCCTCATCGCATAGTCGTTTTCACTAGCCTTCGATCGATACATACAACTTTAAAAGATCAGCTGATCGATGATCCTAACAGCAAAAACTTGCTTGCACGAGGAAATCCTTTCTTGCTCGTAAACCCTTGTTTTGACGGCTACTGTTTTGCCTCGTCAATACGCCTCAGTTTTGTCAGGAATCTGTTTGTTTCTATCGACCATGGCAATGCTATAAATGCCACCAATCTATTGTATAGAAATGATCACTAACTAGCGGAAATTGGCTATGGCGGGCAGCAGCAAGACCATCGTCGTCTTTGGCATGCTCCTCCTCCTTACCACGATGGGTAAGCTTTTTCGATGCCATCTTCATATAGTTTTCTTCGACTGACTGTTAAAAAAGTCGTCTCCTTTCAGCGGTGGTTGAGGCACGCGGCCCGGTCTTAACGTGTAGCAAGGCGGTCGAGGTTGAGAGCGGCGATACTTGCACGAAACTCGCTCAAGCCCACAAGGTGGGCCAGACGATCTTCGACTCCATTAACCCTAACCTCGACTGCTTCAAACTCTTCGTGGGTCAGTGGGTTTGCATCCACGGCACCATCCACTGAATCAATACGAAGAATCTGGGATAATCGCTGTTTTCGTCTCAAAGCTTCGTTTCGTTTGAATAAGCTTTTCTTTCTTCACTTCTAATCTACATATATATAAGAGTGAAGAATGATGCAGTGAGGTCAATCTTGTATGATGAAGATCGTGGGGTGTGTTTTGTCTTGTGTGCTACTTCATGTAAGAACAACTGATGGATTTAAATAAACAAAAGAATGATCATATGTAATGAATGATCTTCCATGGAAAGGGTGGAAGAGAAGAAAAGAAATTACTTTCAAGTCAATGTTCCTAGTTCGAAATCCCGGCAATTTTTCGTCGGCCGAGCAAATCAACTGAAATCTCGGCAAGCGATCAATTAACGCCCATCGACCCACAAACTTTATCAAATAACTCTTTTGGTCGGAGGTATTCGCACACAGTATAATCTTAGTTCTCACACCCTCGCTAAATTCAGTATGAGTCGAATCTGAAATTTTTTGTAGACCGTGGGATGACCTCGGATTTCTGAAAAATTAGTTGCATAGTCCACATTAGCTATGAGGTCCAAGTGAGATCGAATTCTTGACTTTCCATCTGCGAGTCTCTTGCACAGTTCAACCCTAATTCTTATGTGGACTTCAAATGTGGCTCTAATTTCATTTTATTATGCGGGCCCATTAATTAGTGATAGCAGCCCATTAATTTGATTTTAGAATGTTAACCGATAAAAATTGTACTAAAAATAGATTTATTGGGTAAATTCAAATTACTAGAAGGATTGTGCACTTTAGTAAATATGCGACTGATACAAGTTCTGAATTAACCGAAATCAAGATATATTTATAAATTTTAAAATTATAGACACCATTGCATCATTCGAACTAATGTATGATGGAACAAAGATAGCAAAAATATTTAATTTAAAAGGTTTATATACTGTTCCAATGATCTTTCTCTCTCCAATCTCATGCCCCGGTTTATTTTCTTTATAAAGTCCTCTACCCGCCGGTTCAATTCGACTTGACCCGGCGAAAGCTCTTTCCTAATTTTGAGAGTTAAACCGTCCTCTGAACCGGGAAGTAATCGGCTCTCAGTTATCATCTTCCACGTGTCATCTAATGTCTCATGCTTCCCATGATCATAACTGTCCCAACCGTTATCAGTCTCTTCATAACCATAATCTTCTGCCATGCAAGAAAATAAAAATTATAAATTGGTAAATGCGTAAGTTACAAAGAAATAGCATCGGAAATGCGATGTCGTTGACTATGAGAATATAAAAGGTCAAGACGTTGACTCATTGAAATAGTCGGAAAATTTCCACTCAACTTACAGAAATTTTCCTCAAATCAAGCGCGGAAAATAATAATATTTACCTTTTTCTTCAGCTAATTGACAGTCTTCTTCTTCACAAGGTTCATCCCCGCAGACATTGATGATCTCTTCTTCTTGCAAAAAGTCAACTTGTCCGTAGACCACTACAGCCTTCTCAACCACCCTTGGTTCCTCCGAGTCATCGACGGGACGATCCGACGGCTGAGAAGCATCGTCAGCCATGCTTTCTGCAGGGACGATCTTCGAGGGTCGATGATGATCATCAACATGGCTTTGCTGGCTGAAGCGTGACGTGGCAGCTACGGTAATAACGATGAAGTTGAAGATGATATACAAGTAAGGAGGCCTCGACCATGCAGCTATCGCCGACCATATCATAGGAGCTCGCTCGTTCACTGCAATAATAGGAAATACACATACGTTGGCGGCTAAGGAAACAACGCCAGCTGAGATTAGAAGTAGTTTCATGGATAATACTATGATTCTTACAGAGCCCATATGGTTTTAGTTCAAAAGATTCGATTTTTATGAGATTAAAAGAATACTTTCAGTATATGTTCTTGTGGAAGCTATATACGAGGCAACACGTATATATATATATATATATAAACATGTTGATTGACGAGGTTATTGGTCAAGGGGCAAAGTCTTCGGAGAAGCTTTATATTTATTTATTTTAAATTACTTCCGTAATTACGTGACGTATAAAATACGATGAATAATCTCATTAACAGTAGTTGAAATTCTAGACGTTGTGTGTGGGACTGTGGTGGAGTGGATTGCGAGGATTGGCTAAAAAGCTTAATGGGTCCGAAGGTAGTTGACAGTTAATAAAGAGATAACGGTGATTTGGACGGTTGAGATAGTTTTATTTTTCGGACATGTCTGTGTTGCAATACTCGATTTCTAAAGATTGTGGTAATAGAATATTCTGTTATTTAGGTCGGTCCAATAATATTTTTATTTATTTAATTTATATTTATTAAATTGTGACTTCATTTTTGGGTCTTCATGGACAATACTGTCTCAGCGTGATTGTGGCTTTGTGTGAAACCTTAAATGGAGGCCACCATTATTATCTTCTTATCCATCTCTTTGTAACATATATTAGTTAGGTATATTTATTTTTTTATTTTTTTAAAAGTATATATTAAATGATAAATCCTCATTCGGATAGTGGATAATTGAAAAGGTTTTATACTTGAGCACGACCTTTAACGGTCTTACATATGTGATATAAACTACGCATTAATTTATGGACACTTTAGAATATTGAAGATATTGACACACATGCCATAAAATTAATGGGTTTGTTTTGATGTAAAATACTTGGACCACGTAGTACGTTATACGTGGCCTAACATTTATTAAAGAGTTTTATGAAATATGTATGTAGTTAAATATACACACATAATAAATATATCTATTTATATAATTTAAATTTTATTTGCCTCTATAAACGCAGCGAATCTCGGCAACCTAGGCCATAAAAAATTTGAGTGATAGGGGTCACTCTATCCTAATATTATTATGATTTATAAATAGATTTTAAATAGAATAATAGTATTTTGAACGTAGATGCTGTTGGGAATCCCCGAAGGGGCCCGAGGTCCTCGTTCCTTGAAAGGCGGAATTTTAAAAATTTTACGGGGTTCCCGCCTATCCCAAGGATCGCTCGGATTAAAATACGAGAACATATAACAAAAAGGAGAAAGGGATCAGCCATGATACCTCATAGATACACTCGACGATGGCAAGCTTCGAAGCCTTCGAATCCCCGAGGCGTAGTGCCCCTCTCCTAAGCCAAAAGCACACGAACGGCTCCTTTCTTTGCACAAGAGTGTCACGCCGGCACCTTACAACGTCACAGCCCTTCCTTGCTTTGAGCGGCTAGATCAAGGAATGGCTACTTGCTGCCCCGAGAGAGAGATTTCGAGAGAGAGATGAGAGGAATGAGAAAACCCTAGTTTTCCTTTTTGGGCCTTGTTAATTTCGAAAATGAGCTTCTTCTCTTAGCTAGGGTTTCGAAAACCCTATTTATACCACCTAGGGCTGGCCGAAATATTCATGTGGAGTGGGGAGAAAAATCCTAACCACCTCCTCTTTTACCAAGTCTTGTTTGACTTGGTTTTTCTTTCAAATTCAAACTTAAATTAATTAATTAAATATCTAATATATTAATTAATTAAAATACTATATTTAGTATATTTTAAATATATAATATCCAATATAAATATATTTAATAATTTTCGAAATTTTATCAAATAAAAAATCGAAACTTATATATATATCTGATATATATATATATTGTTTAATTCCAAATTAAATATTATTTTTCTAAAACAATAATAAAGATTTAAATCAAATTTAAATCATATACTAAATATTAAATATTCAATATTATATTTCAAAAATATTTCGTGAGGTGAAAAGACCATTTTACCCCTCACTAGTCAAACTTAGCATTTTCGGTCGATTAGGGTTTTGGTCAAGCTACAAACCCTAGTCTCTCAATCTAGGACCTAGCCTTGTCTTTCTCTCTGATAATGACGTTGTGTCGGTTGCCCTTTTTAAGCCCGACTCTCTTGGTTCGTCTCAACCGGCCTAGGAGGAATCTAGGAGTTCGGTATTCACCTAGCCAGCTCCGTGGTACCGAACAGATCCCAAGTTGAGTACGAATTTGATCTAATCATAATCCACGAACCGACTGTAGATTTTCGTACTACGTATAAACCCTTTACGTTTGTCCCGATCGAGTGAAAGTCACGCGTAGTCGAACTTACAGGACTCGACGCTATGATGTTCGTGTCGGTGACATTTACCAAAACTGCTCTCCACGACACTCGTGAGTCAGTTATATGCTCTGGCCAGAGGCTTAGGTAAATTCCCGCACATCTAAACTGCATAGGACGTTAACCCTGAATTTAATCAAGGCCGTAAATTCCGCTCAGCGGTATAACCGGCAATCACGTCGAAAAGTCAAGACCGCATTTCGCCGCTGACCCATGCTTCATGCTTTGGGCCTAGCAAACTAGTGACAAATCAAGACCTTAAGACCAACCCCGAGTTAAACCCTTTCGGTCTAAGGTTCACGTAGACTACTATAGTCAATCGATCGATCAGCGACTTTACCAGCGTGTGATCGTTCGATTACGAGTCAGTGTCCAAATACAGAAAATCCCCTGATTCGTCTTGTATCAATGTCACGAGCTCCCACTTCCCAAGTGAATGGTTGGCACAACCATTTTGGACTCATCGACAAACAAGTCGTACTCGTCAATCCAGTCACCCTACTGGAGACTCAGACTTGTGGACTTAGTTTAATATCACAGTATGTCAGCTTACTGGTGCCCCCTCTCTGTCCCCACAGAATCAGTAACTGAACTGTAAATATTGGGGTTTTATTAATTCGTCTTATTACTCGACTGCAAGGTTAATTTATTTAGACGAAATAATAATCTGCCTTTGTATTGTTTGTTATGCTAATATCGACAATAAATAAATAATAATAATTTCATTATCAAATAATTCAATTACAAATGTTAAACACATAAAAAATTACACTAATGCCCTCGTACTATCTAATCCTTGTACGGCATCTAGGGCATAAACCTCAACAGATGCATGGCTAGCCGATTTATAGTAAATTAATATATAATCTTGAGGTGTTTAATAGCTTAATATATTGTTTGTGGGAAGCTATGCAATCAAGCTCCTCACTATAAGGTGAAAGTAATAAAAAGAAAACGAAAAATTCATAGAAGATTATAGAAAAGACCGTACCGTGATTCAACGGGCAAATGCACGTTGGTTGTCTTTAAGGTTTGCTGATGTTTGTAATGTATCGTGGCGTACTATAGGGTAGTAGATGAGAAAGAAAGGGTCGGATTATTACCATTAATATTATGTATTTATTTATTTATTTATTTAACCATATTTTTATATAGGCCAAAAATGGCAATCCAATGAATATTGTAAATAGATATAAATAAGCTCAAGTTTAACTCGTTTACTTGAAGAGCGACTCTAAATTAAGGTTGAAAAAAATTTGAAAAGTTAAAAAATAAATATATAAAAATCTCATGTGCTGGCTTGTGAGTTTTTGAACAATTACGAGGAAGTTTAAGCGCAAGAAATAATGAATTATCACCACAAGCGCATGAAAAAATAATTTAAGGATGAAACGTTGGTTGAGCCGTATCACGAACTCGATGACATAATATTGCGCTAGGTGACTCCCAGGCGCTGCGCAAGAAGAGGATGCACATTTCCATTTTGAAGGTGATGGTAGTAAGTGCAATGATGAAGAATATTCATCTATATAAGAGATTTGCAAAACCGAAAACTGAGTAAAGAAAAAGAAAAGTAATGGAACTATTACTAAGATTCAACCCAACACGTCGATGTTCGATCGTTTCTAATTTGCAACGTCTTAGTGCCTCGAACGGTTGAGAAATAGTTGTGCAATCTTTTTAGAGCTTTATGAAACGAAGCAGAGAGAACGACGTCGTGAATTCTGCGCAATGAAGACAATGCAATCGCTTATTTGGCGCGATCAAGAAGCGCACTGGATGAGAAAGGCACGCAGATACTGAAGATGTAAATGAAACAAACAGCCTTTAAATTCTTGCAAAAAGTTGGAGAAAACGACGTCATATATTCACGACGTCGTAAATTCTGCGCAATGAAGACAATGTAATCGCTTATTTGGCGCGATCAAGAAGTGCATTACGTGAGAAAGACACGCAGATACTGAAGATGTAAATGAAGGTGTAAGAGAAGTTACAAACAACCTTTAAATTCTTGCAAAAAATTGGTGAAAACAGCGTAATATTCACGACGTCGTAAATTCCGTGCAATGAAGACAATGCAATCACTTATTTGGCGCAAATCAAGAAGCCATCTGGATGATCTGGTCAAGCGAAGAAAGAATACAACCGCTAGAAAAGTTTCGGGTCATCAGATATCACGGAGAAAAGCCAAGGACAAATGAGAGTAGGGGTTTGAAGAGTGACGAATAATAATAGTTCAGCATTATTTCGAGCATTAATAATAGGTCAGCATTAATACGCACAAGAAGATCTAGTCTGTTCAGTATAGCTTGATAATCATACTAAAAAAAATCGAATTGATGTATACAATAAATGATATAACAAAGTTGATATAACAAAAAAATCGAATTGATGCATACAAAACAATCGAATTGATGAATCTTTCAGTACAAAGCAGGAGCAAAACTACGGCAGACTTGGGGAAGATGATTCTCAAAGCAGCTGGGAGAAAAAGCGTGAGCAAAACAAACCCTAATTCGATCGCACCTGGTTGGAGAGGTAAAGCTTTGCTTTCGGATGATTCAAGAGATGATTCAGATATAAAGATCATTCGAACAGTGAATATCGGGCTCTCGGGTGCCGCGCAAGAAGAGGATGTGCAAAGAAGACAATAATTCAATCATTTACTTGGCGCGAAAGAAATCTGCCGGCAAAGCGCATTGGGGGAGCTGGTCAAGCTAGAAAATGTCGAAGACATCAAGAAAATAAAATCTTTTATTTACTCCGCCGAGACCATGAAGCAGTGTTGGAGGAAAAGCGATCCATCGGATCAAAACCCTTCAATGTAGCAGCAGAAAAAAGCGTCTAATGGACGAATTAGAAAAGATAAAACACGAAGAAGAAGCTGACAAAAAGGGCGCGCTGGCCACCGAAGAAGCGATGAGCAAAGCTGAAAGGGTAGGAAAATTAGTGGATATGAAGAACCATCCAGCGTTCGATCGAGGAACCGACGAGTTTAAGCTGCATGATTTTGAGCTCGAATTGAGTTTTAAGTCGTGACGGCAGCTCAATTGAAAACAATAAAAATAAAAAAAGAATTATCACAATAAGTGCAGGAATTAAAAAAGACTATAAGAGTGAAAGATTAGTCGAGTCGACTCACAAATAAAATAATATTGCAATGTATACTTATTTGGAGCACAAATAAAATAGGTCATCATTAATACGCACAAGAAGATCCATTCTCTTCAGTAGCTCGATAATCATAGTCATAAAACAATCGTATTGATGTTTACAGTGAATGATATGACAAAGTTGATTAAAGTCAATAATTCTGTGTTTCAATGTAATATGTAATAAGAGACCTATAATATAGGAAATTCAAATAATATTTTCTAAAAGACATCAGAATAATCTTGACCAACAAATTTATTTACTCACTTCGTCATTACTTTTATTGACTGGCAATATCTACAGATAAGAAAAAGCACATAATCCAAATTCGACATCTCGTAATAAATAATATATTCAGTTAATATTTACTGGCACCAACTTTTATTACATATATAGTGACACGTAAATCGATACACACACTCCCACCACCTTATATTATATACACGCACACAGTCCCTCACTCACTGTACACACAGTCCAACGACGCCCTTAACTCTGTGAGTCTCTTCTCTCTTTACATCTTCCATAGCCAAAGCCATTTTCATCTACATCTTTATACGCTAGTTCTCTCTCTCTCTCTCTCTCTGTGTGTATAATATATATGTTTTTGTGCTTTTCAGTTTATTTCTTTCTTTTTTTCTTTTTTTTTTCTTTTTTGTAAAACGCCCTTAATTATTTACCTTTTGTGTAATAGATCTGTATTTCTACAAGCAAGGATAAGCATAAAAAAATTGAATTATTACAAGATGAAGGTGCATTGAGTTTTTGAAGGTGTGTGGAGCCTTTAGGGTTTTCTGTTTGATTGATGCGTAATTGCCCTTTCTACGGTGCTTTTTTAACTATATTTGTGGTCTTCATAAAAATGGCTTTTGTATTATTGAGATATATATGTTTAACTTCCTCTCTTTTTTTTTTCTTAATTGAATTATTTATATAGATATGAATCTATAGAGACTGAAGCATTGGAGAAATATATGTCGCTACATTGTTATTATTGATGGAGCTCGTTAATTGGAATGCAATATATCTTCGATCTGATATTACCCTTTAGATATTTCATTTTATTCTACATGTGGATCCACTGCTATTCTTGTTATTCAAGATTATATGTCTTATATAAATAGCTTGCGTCCTCCTCAGCCTGAATGATTATGGTATTTATAACTCAGTTCTGATAGGTTTAATCTGAGGTTTTGACTAATGATCAGTTTATCTCACTTATAATTGATGAATCTTTCAGTACAAAGCAGTAGCAAAACAATGGCAGACTTGGGGAAGATGACTCTCAAAGCAGCTGGGAGAAAAAGCGCGAGCGAAACAAACCCTAATTCGATCGTACCTGGTCGGAGAGGTAAAGCTTTGCTTTATGATTCAGACAAAGACCGTTCGGACAGCAAAATCTCGGGCTCTCGAGTGACGCGCCATAAGAGGACGCGCAAAGAAGACAATAATTCAATCACTTATTTGGCGCGATCGAAATCCGCCAGGAAAAGCGCATTGGATGAGCTGGTCAAGCGAAGAAAGAGCGCTGCAGCTAGAAAAGTTTCGCGCCATTCAGATGCCACGGAGGGAAGCCCGAGGATGAACGAGGGTGGAGCTCTGAAGAGGGACGAAGAATCAACGGAAGAAACTGAAGACGAAGAAGATGATCTGACGTGTAGGGCTAAATTTGAGGACATCAAGGAGATCACCATTTCAAGATCGACCCTCGAGAAATGGTTTCGCGAGCCTTCTTCGAGGAGCTCATGGTTGGCTGCTTCGTAAGAATAGGGATCGGTAGGTCGAAGCAGCACGGGCCCACGTATAGGCTTTGCGCTGTAAGAAACGTGGATGCTACAGACAAGGATCGTGCGTACAAATTTGGGAACCGATCTACTCATAAGTACTTGAACGTGGTGTGGGGCAATGAAGGTTCATCTGCAAGGTGGCAAATGGCCATGGTATCGAACACTCCACCTCAAGACAAGAGTTCGATCAGCTGGTCGAAGAAACCGATCGGTACAACGGCTACTTACCTACAAAGCAAGAGGCGCTAGAAAAAGTCGAGGACATCAAGAAAATAAAATCTTTTGTCTACTCCGCCGAGACCGTGAAGCAGATGTTGGAAGAAAAGCGATCCGTCGGATCAAAACCCTTCAACGTCGCAGCAGAAAAGATGCGCCTGAGGGACGAATTAGCAAAGATCAAACACGAAGACGTAGCTGAGGCCGATAGACTCAAATCAAGGCTCGACGAGCTGGAAACCCTAGTTCGTCGGATGCATGCGGCCGACAAGAAGGCGATTGGGCTCGAAAAAATGAACAAGAAGAACAAGGCAGAGAACCTAATCAGCGCATCAAAGCCTAACCCGCTGCTGAAATCTGGCGACCCGGGCTACGACCCGTTTACGAGGAGATGCACCCGTTCGAGGAACTACTTCTCGGCCGAGCCCGTGAGAGGCGATGCGGCGAATGCGAGCCAAGAAGCTGACAAAAATGGCGCGTTATCCACCTAAGAAGCGATGAGCAAAGCTGAAATGGTGGGAAAATTTGTGGATATGAAGCACCGTCCATCGTTTGCTCGGAAAACCGACGATCACTTTAAGCTGCATGATTTTGAGCTGCCTATTTCTCTAGCCAAGCTGCAGGGGTTCGGCGGGCCCGAAGGTTTTCCGGCGGGTCATTTCGCCCGTAGAGTGCGGTCGGAAGCAAAGTACGGCGGGTTTAAGGTGGTGGAAGAAACCGCTGGTGAAGAAGCGATGACCGTTGATGAGTACAAGAGACGTCGAGGGCTCTTATAAATAGTACTACGAAATTTATGTGGGCCATTTGTAATGTTGGGCTTTATCTTATGTGGGCCATAATGTATTGATGCTTAGTGGGCCAATAACCCAACTAAAAAGTATATAATGAAAAGAGCAGCTGTAAGAACAGAGGCGACGTCAACGTCCATCATTTTTACAGCGTTGGTAAAAACGTAATGCAATGTGGAAAGGTGAATCAAATCAAATCACTGACTCGTATTAATTGATTGATTGGGGTCGAGGCTCGTGGAGCTTTGAGTGATACATGTCATTGTTCTTGACTATCAGTCGCCTGCTCGCTGAACTCCAAGCCATGGTAAGATCCCTAATATTTACTTTTCGTCCCTGAGAATTCATCAATTGAGCTGATGTACGAGGAAGAGTTGTGCCTATTTGGTTGGGTTGGTGTTGTTCATCATTTTTTTATATTATTCTTTTGGTGGAATGTTGTGTTGTGGTTTTTGTTGCGTAGCTTATGTTGAGACGATGGAAAGTATGTGGATCGATGATTGAAACTCTGTTTTCTGGGTTTGCTTTAGCTCAGATTTTTGTTTTCTGGGCATACAAAGTATGTGATAATCTGTGGTTTTGATGAATATTGTTGGTAGTGTTTCTTTGTGCGGCGATAAGTGCTGATCATATGACATTGTATTGTCGAATATCTTTTCTTGATTGTGGTGCATCGGTCATGAGTATCGTTTGCTTTTGCAGTCCACATCCAAGAAAGTTATTACCAAATCGGAATGGGAGAAAAGGCTCAGTGAAGTTAAAGTTCAAAAGGAAGATATGAATAAAATGGTGATGAATTTTCTGGTAACTGAGGGCTTCGTAGAGGCTGCGGAAAAATTCCGACTCGAATCAGGGACGGAACGTATCCTATGGATATTTTCGTTATACTTGGCTTCCTTTTCTTTGTGAGAGTATGTGATTTTCTTTAGCCCGAAACAGCAGATATAGATCTAGCAACTATCACCAACCGTATGGCAGTTAAAAAGGCAGTACAGAGTGGTAACGTGGAGGATGCCATCGAGAAAGTTAATGATTTAAATCCTGAGGTGAGTTTGCATTTGTGGGTCTGTCTTCTGCCTTCACCTGTTAATCAAAGGTTGCCCATTTGTTGTGTTGTCCTAAAACCTTGTGTTTCCTCGGTTTTTGAGATCGATGGTATGGTCCTTACTGATTTAACTTATTGGAAGTAAAGTTTGGCTGTGGAGATATATAGCTGAATAAGCATTACGAGCAATCCGTAGTTTACGGATTCAATACGATTGTGCTTACGCTATATGCCATGGACGCAGATACTGGACACAAATCCGCAACTCTTTTTCCACCTTCAACAGCAACGCTTGATAGAACTAATCAGGAACGGTAAGGTCGAAGAGGCTTTGGAGTTTGCTCAAGAGGAACTTGCTCCAAGGGGAGAAGAAAATGTAATAATGTTCTCTCTTTCTTACTAAACGACGTCTGTTTGCTGTATATCATATTCGTCGATTTTACGTTGTTTAAAATTTGCTATACCTTACTACATACAGCATGCTTTCTTAGAAGAGCTGGAAAGAACCGTCGCTCTGCTTGCATTTGAAGATGCATCGAATTGTCCCGTGGGTGAACTTCTTGATATGTCGCAGCGCCTCAAGACTGCCAGTGAAGTGAATGCTGCAATTCTTACCAGTCAAAGCCATGAAAAAGGTTAGTTGGATATTTTCTTCTCTGTGTATTACTGAGGTTATTTTCTGGTTGGCTTTAAGTCGAAAAGCAATCCCTCTTCTTAAAAAACATTCTTTGTCTTAGACCCGAAGCTTCCGAGCTTGCTGAAAATGCTGATATGGGTACAAAACCAGCTCGATGAAAAGGCCGTTTATCCGAGGATAAAGGATCTGTCCACTGCAGCATTTGAAGATCCTCCACCTCTTTAAGGTAATAAGAGAGTTGGCCTTGGCATGGCAGCAAAGCAAAACATGAGGTGGTTTACTTTATTTAGTGTGCCTTAACATTTCAAGAACTTAGGATTTGTCGAAGTCTCTGTAGATAGATATCTGAAAGCTTTCAGACACCTTCCCTAAATGTATTCATGTATGTATGGTCAGACTCAGTTGTGTTTGTGGGCCTATAAATGGGCCTGGAAAATGGGCTTCAAAATAACATTTTATTGGGCTTCCAAATGTTTCTGAGGGGCTCTACGTGTAAGATAATCATTGGTCTTCACGTTGTGACAAAGGTCAACCTCGTAAAATGTACTAAAATAATTAACGTGCTACTAAGCGTACTAACCGTAATTTCTTAATACCCACTTTAGGTCTAAACCTTCCCTAGTTAACGGAAACAATACTATTAATATAAAATAAAAATATAATCATTATTATATTATTAAATGCTTTTTTTTTTTTTTTTACATGTTCCTATCCTACCCACATGGAAACAAAATAGATCTCGGATCTCCTCGTTATAATATCAAATGCCAGATAATAATATTAAAATTTTTGGTGCGGCAAACACATTAAATTTTATTTTTTCTCATGTTTTTTATTTATTTATTTTTAAGTAATTATTTAAAAAGTTTTTTCTCCTCCTTTTTATTACGTGGCGTGGCGCCTCCTATTCTTCCTCGGTTCTACTCTGTGTATTGTATTGTATGCTTCTTTTTCCACATACGACAGAAAAAAACACGCACGCTGTTTATACAAATACACACACCTTTGAATCTATCTATACACCCCTTTGAATTTATTTCTTGGAGCTATCTATTCGATTAAAGCGTTTTTAGGTAAAGGAGTAAAGTATACGAAGCTGGATATTAGCTGAGGATTATTGGATCACGCGTGAGTTGGATGATCTGAAGGTGTGTGTTTTATTGTTTTATGTTTGTTTTCTTTTCGTATTTGATTATTGTTTTCGTTTAATTTTTTTGGGTGGTGCTTATGTGCTAGACATGCGTTGGATTTCTTATTTTATTTCTATTTTCCTGTCTATTCTTCGGTTTGGCGGATTTGATTATAAGTTTATTGGAAGATTAACTGTTTGCAAGTGCTTTCTGGCTATCTAAATGCGTTGGCAGTCACTTTGGATAAATGGTGCTTGTTAATGTTTGCTGTTTGATTCGTTTGATATATAATATCGAGGAGAAGAGAATGAAAGTTGGGAGTTTGTTTTTTTTGGCGTACTTTATATGCTTATTTGTCTCATTTGAACTTGCTAAGTACTATTGATTGGATTGGCAAACACTTGATTGTTTCTGAGCTGAAAGATGGTGCTCGTATTTGTAAGTTTGCTTGGTTTTCTTCATGTTTCAATTGTCAATTTGAGGTTGAGACAGTGGGATTCTGATAGTGATGTTAATGCCCCTACGTGCATGTCAATCTAGTCGTTAGTGGACATTTCAAACCTTTCTACGATTAGAATTGTTTGCGGCTTGTGATGTAATATTTGTCAATGTTATGCAGTGTGTATGATACCCTATTCAAGCTGTAATAGTCCATGAGAGGATCCAAGACATGGAAGTGGCTATTGAAGAAACGGCACTTCATATGTGACGGGGTGTGTGAACTTTGAAGCTTTCCTGTCCTGTAATAGATTGAGACTAGTGCTTACAGTTCTGACCTATATTTCTTTAATATCTACAAGAATTTTACTCTTTTGAATTAGCATATCACTTCTGAATGTAACCTTAACCTCACTGGTAAAATGTGACTGTAGGGACTAAGTGGAGCGAAGATGAAGCAGCTGCCGTTTATGGGAGTTGTTTGTACAGTAATGTTATTCATTATCTATAGGACCACAAATTATCAGTACCAACAAACTGAGGCACGCTAACTCATTGATTTGCTTTTGTGTCCTATAATTGTGACTGGTGTTTTCTTTTCAGTACCATCTTATTGTGATCTTTTACCAGCCAACGATAATAATATTGTTACTTTTAAGTCGTTGCTCGTGTCAAAGCTTACCATCAACTTTCCCATTTTTGAGCAGATGGAGTCAAGATTGGATCCTTCCTACATGATGAAGGTACTAATTAGAGCTTTTTCCTTTCTTAGGTCTATTTTGCTTTCGCAAAGCTATCGCTTTTTGTCAAATAATGAAATTATTACAGGGAAATAATCTCTAATCCTAAGATGCGATTAATTTTGTGAATATAGGAGTCAGGTGTAGATGCCACAAGTTTAAAAGGTTTGCCTCGTGGAATCATTGAAGCTGAGTCAGACCTGGAACTGAAGCCGTTATGGAGCAGTTCCAACTCAAAGGTAAATTTTGGCACTTGGATTATGTTAGTACGGGATGATTTTTCGTCCCCCCGATCTTATCCACATCTTGGTCTTATTAATTGATTTAGTAGTTTGGTAACTCAGATTCTCCGAGTTTCAAACACTCTCAGTCTTATTCTTGACATACGTATTGTTCTTTTTGAATTTCAGAATGGTCAGCGTCGGTCTGAGAATCTGCTTGCTATGCCTGTTGGAATAAAACAAAAGCAAAATGTTGATACTATAGTTCAAAAGGTGAACACTGCTGGAGTGCTGCAACTTTTATGATCAATTATAACAAGTCTTGCCTGTTCTCACTAGTCAACTTTGAAATTCAGTTTCGTCAAGAGAATATCACGATCATTCTATTCCATTATGATGGAAACTTGGATGGGTGGTCAGACCTTGAGTGGAGTAGGGAAGCTATACACATAGTGGCTCCCAATCAAACAAAATGGTGAAGGAGATCCACTTTTTTTCTTCCCACTTTTGTCGTGTGTGACTTGTTTGTAAATGAGATTAATTCATTTTTTTCAGCACCCAAAGCCGACTAATTGGGTTATATATTCTTTGTCACATATCATGATATCATTTAACGGTCTACATCTCCACACCAATCAAGCCAAAAGCTGTTGCTTGTTACTAGCAGATGTTCATTTGGGCTGTTGTCAATAGGCTGTGGGTGGTAAAAAAGGGTCATTAGCGATTCACTTATATATGACTGTTATTCTCTTGCCTTAATATTATATAGTTTCTTACTGTTAAATGTGGTTTAAATAATTGGATTGGATGCATTTAGTGTTGCTATGCTCATGAAAAAGTGCTACATTACTTTGTCTATCGTCATTGAGCAAATTCTCTTGCAGCAAGAAGTGCAGATCTGTAATGAATCGTATCTCATAGTCTAGTTCCTTCCACATGTAGGTGGTTTGCGAAACGATTTTTACATCCAGCTGTAGTTTCTAGATATGATTACATTTTCCTGTGGGATGAAGATCTGGGCGTCGAGAATTTTAATCCTGGAAGGTAAGTTTGTTGGAATTTTCTAACATGTCAATATTATACATTTCTAACTTCTCCTTGGTCAGGTATCTGGAGATTGTTAAATCAGAAGGACTTGAAATATCTCAGCCAGCTTTGGACCCCAATTCCACTGGTATACATCATAGGATAACTGTAAGAAATAGAATGAAAGTGTTTCACAGGTACAATGTTTTATATTATCCGCACGATAAGCTCCTTTTTACCATGCGTTAGATCCTTACATAATGCATGTTAAGCAGAAGGGTCTATGATTCAAGAGGCAGTACCAAATGTTTAGATGATAGCGAGGGCCCACCTTGCACTGGGTAACCTCACAGCCCTCTGTTTATTTTCTCACTGTCTGCTTTTTTTCATGGCATAAAACTTATTTCCTTCAGAAAATAAGCCCTTGCTCACTGCAAATACTTTACAGATTCGTCGAAGGCATGGCGCCTGTGTTTTCAAAATCAGCATGGCGCTGTGCCTGGCATTTAATACAGGTATCTCATAGTGCCTTCCCCTCGGATCATTTCTCCTTTGGTCCGTTTAAAGTGAGGCTTATTTTCTTTGCTTCTCTTGTTCAGAACGATCTTGTTCATGGGTGGGGAGTGGACATGAAACTCGGTTACTGTGCACAGGCAAGGATTCATAGTTTCTTTCCTATGATGTCTTCTGCTCTGACTGTATTTATTCCATTTCCTCTTCTTACAAGCTCATAGTTTGCAGGGTGATCGAACGAAGAAGGTTGGAGTCGTCGACAGTGAGTACATTGTTCATCAGAGTATACAGACTTTAGGCGGGCCATCTGCGAAGAAGGTGAGCATTTGATTCCATTAGCTTTTGCCATATTCGCTTCATTTTCATCGAATCAGTAATCGATGACTCCCCTGGCGATCTCGTCGAAATAGGACTCGAATCTAGCCGAGAACGTGAGGGTACGTTATATGACCTCAGCCGTTGATCTTTATGTTCTGATTCTCAATAAGTGTCCCATTTTAGAACAACTCTGAGTAATGTAAGAACGAACTAATCTTTGTCCCCATGCTGATTCTTTTTTCTTTCCTTCCAATTCCATTGTTACAGAGGCACAAGGTTGACGCAAGATCAGAGGTATCCTTCTTTTCTATATATATATATATATATTATATATATATATATATATATTATTCTAATAAAAACCGTTGGTTTAATTCAACTGCCAGATTAGGAGACAATCAACAATAGAACTTCAGACATTTAAAGAACGATGGAACAAAGCTGTAAGAGAAGACTCAAACTGGGTGGATCCATTCCCTTCTACAAAGAAACGAAAGATCAGAAAAATAAGCCGAAGGCGCCAATACTCCAAGGTTCTTTAGTTAGATGTTATGGTAGTAGAAGCAAATATACAAAAAAAAATATATGCTCATTTTATACGCGTATTAATTCATTTTGTGTAGCCATGTATTCAAATATTATTTATTCAATGAGACAATAATCAAAATGCTTCTAACATAGTCGTGGGATGGGCTTCTCGAAATATTGACTAATCTAGAAGGGTTAGCCAGCCCATGGTGATAGAATTTTCTTAACCATGGCGGCTCGTTTAATATTTAATTAATAAAAGCAATACTACGAAAGAATATGAATTTGGAGCAATGGGTTCGTTTTACTATTACAACAAACAATCAAATTATGCAAGAAATTAGTTATTGTCATAAGTATAATTAGTAATTATGTATTATAATTTATTGTGAAAGCTAATCGTTCATCACAAAGCGTCCATGTCTGACTAGAGAAAAGACAAGTCCACCTCTTCGTCTCTACAGCCAAATTCTTCTCCTTTTAAAATTCAGCTCTTCTTACCTAAGCGTCTTTGTTATCATTTTTTTTCTGTTGTTTTTTCCATCGCGATTTTTCATAGACACGATAGATCTCGCAAAGGAGGTGAGCTGAACAGTGCAAAGAATGGCCGGACGCTACGATCGCAATCCTTTCGACGAAGAAGAGGAAGTTAATCCCTTTGCCGTGAGTTCTCTCCTTCTATCCCTCCCTTCATCTTCATAGCGTAGGTTGAAGTTCTTTCTTGTTTCATACTGGATTTGCTCTAAAATAGATGGGCTACAGTAGGAGTAGGGTTTTCGGATGACTTCGAGTTGACTTTCTGGGGTGATCTAGCATAGGTTCCCTTTTTATCTGTTTTATAACAGCTAGCTGAAAATATGGTTATAATATGTTATGCAAGAATTGTGCTTGAATGCATCTTGGGAAATGGATTTGTATCAACAAAGGTTTGGCTATATCTTGGACACCTCTTCATGCTTCATGTTCATTCATGGATGGTATTCGAATAGTTACGCAGATTACTTTGGGACATTGATTGTATAGTAGTGGTACTTGGTAATAATATGTCTATGGAACCTACTCATTGATGCTTTCGAAATACAGGATGGTGGGGCTAAAGGAAAAGCTGGGCAATCTAAATTCAGTGGAGGTTCATTTTATGTGAGTGTTATTTCACCTTTATTGATGCTGATTGCATCTGCACAATGAAAATGTTTCGACATTGATGTTTTATGTCATTTGACTCATCCGTGTAATAATTTTTTTTTCTTGTTTCAGACAACTGGAAGTGTCCCTCCGGCAACAAACTCAAGGCTTTCACCGCTGCCTCCAGAGCCTGCCGATTTCTACAATCCTACAGCTCCTGTGGACATTCCTCTCGATAGTGCATCGGTATAAAATTCTAACTTGAACCTCTGTAATAAAATAAGACTCTAAATTAAAGTACCTATTTCTCTAATTAATTCAAATTATGAATGGTAGGATCTGAAAATGAAAGAGAGAGAGCTGCAGGCGAAAGAAGCCGAATTGAAGAGGAGGGAGAAGGTTTTGATTCTTGGCATCTTTTATGTTTGCATTGTTTCAAGGTTTGATGATGATTGGTGGAATACTTGATCCCTCCGCGGGTCTAACGTTAGATCTTGTCCTTTTTTCAGGAAGTGAGGAGGAAAGAAGAGGCTGCTGCTCGTGGTGTGTAATAAGTGGCGTCCTTTTAATTATTTTTACTAAAAATCAAGAAAAGATGCTCATGGATTCATGCCTTTTATGCTTGAACTTTGTAAGAAATGGGAAATTTAATTGATTGATCGACTCTCTGCAGCTGGTATTGTTCTTGAAGTGAAGAATTGGCCTCCATTTTTTCCAATTATCCATCATGACATTGCAAATGAAATTCCGATTCACCTGCAGAGGCTGCAATATGTTGCATTTACAACCTTGTTGGGTATGTCTTTTTGCCGCTACACTGTAATTTTATGACATACTAAAAGCCAGCAAAGTCTAAAATGATGCATTTTTCTATATCGATGGTCGCAGGCCTTACTTTTGCCCTTTTCTGGAATCTCATCGCCGTGACCACTGCATGGATTAAGCAAGGAGGTTGTTATAAAGTTTCATTGCGTCATTTCAACATGGTATCTCCTGTCCTTGTTTCCTAAGCTCAACTTTATCTCTGTAGACCCGAAGATATGGTTTCTTGCAATCATCTACTTCATATCTGGGGTCCCAGGAGCCTATGTGTTGTGGTATCGCCCACTCTACCGTGCATTCAGGTTCGTTTTTGCGAAAACTAATGAATACTCATGATATGGCATGTTGTCTTATTCCATTGATTAACAATTTTTCTTGCAGGACTGATAGTGCTATAAAGTTTGGGTGGTTTTTCCTCTTTTACTTGGTGAGTTCATTAATACACGTTCGTGTTAGATTTTCCATGTTTAATGAGCTTTACAAAACGATGTAATAAAATGCATTCTGCAGCTCCACATAGGATTCGTCATCTTCGCAGCCGTTGCACCTCCTGTAGTTTTCAAAGGAAAGTCCCTTGCGTAAGTCTAACCCCCCCCCCCCCCCCCTCCGTTTCACCGAATTATTACATATGTTGTCTGATCCGTTCGCTTAGCCTCGACATATCTGATTCTGATCACGAATGTGCAGAGGTATTCTACCAGCTGTTGATCTCATAGGCAAGCATGTCTTAGTTGGGGTAAGTTTACATTGGTTTAAGAACAAAATAATAAATACTAAAGGGATCAGACATTTACTCATAGAAGGACAAGATTTACGCATTGCCTCCATTACATTGATTGTCTTACGGCGGTGCAGATTTTCTACTTCATCGGGTTCGGCCTTTTCTGCGTCGAGTCAGTTCTCAGCATCTGGGTTATACAGGTTCATTACATATTGTCTCCTTATGATTTTTACTACATAAATACGCCTGTGTGTGTTTGTGTGTGTGCAATAACATTCTTCACTATGATCTCCTCGATGCAGCAAGTCTACATGTACTTCCGAGGCAGTGGAAAAGCTGCAGAGATGAAGAGGGAAGCAGCAAGAGGAGCCATGAGAAACGCATTTTAATGGAATTTTACACCGCGCCCAAAGTTCGTATGTAAATCATATTCGATTCCAAGTCAGTTTTCTCGTCGTTTTTTTTTTTTATTGTAGTCACATTTTTTTCTGCTGTTGTTTTCTGATACAATACTCTGTAAGACAATATTTAGAACAGGAAGAACAGTTGTGTGCAAATTCCTGCTATGTCCTTAACATTACAAGCATTTATTGAATTCTAGCCTTCATTAGACGACGGTTTCATTACATTCAAAGGCTCGAAGAATTCCAGCTAGCATCTACAGCTTTGATTATCTTCTCGTGCAATTTAGCCCCCGAGCAAGCAATTATGCCCCGATCGAGCCCTTCTAAGTACATACCTTTAGCGAAACAGAGAGGACTACCACCAGCATCAGTTACTACACCACCAGCTTCTTCGATTATTACAACGCCAGCGGCATGATCCCATATCTTCTCCTTATAGCCCGACCTTGCAAACTTCATGAATATCTCGGCGTCCCCTCGAGCTATTGCTGCGTACTTCACCATGGAATACACACGCAATGGTTGATTCCTGAGATTTACAAAGTAATGTCATTTCAAAGCTTATACTTGGGAGTTAGGACAGTATTGTCTGAAATTGTATCCCTAAGATTTCGGAATGAATAAAGAAAGATAGGCGACCCTCGAAGGTATATGTACCTCAGCCCAACACTATGAGCGAGCCCGGCGGTGAACGAATGACTAGAATTTGCCTTCTCCACTGGTTCACAAAACGTAGCTAGTTCTGGATTATCTATCCTCGAAACTTCGATCTTTCTTGCAGATTTCGCCCAGAGAAACTCGTTTTCACTACCGAGCAAAGGCTGCATCCACGCCCTGCCACTTTTCCTAGTAGCAAAGAGCACGCAGCCTTTAACCGAAGAAGGCGGCAGGGACGAAGCCATCGAACTCAATCGGGACACAATCCTACGATAACCATTAGGGTAGCTTAACCACTCTTTGTCCACGGGATAGTTAGGACAGCCTAAGACTCCAAGAACTGGCTCACCATCCTCGATCAGTGCGAGAGCTATCGCGTACTGATCGCCCCTTACAAATCCCAGAGTACCATCGACGGGATCGAGCACCCAGAATCTACCGCTGGGCCCACCCTTTGAGCTGCATCTGCTTATGGCTTGTAAGATATCTGAAGGAGCTAAGGGGATTCTCGGGGCTTTAAATCCAAAGCGGGGTGCTTCGTTTAGGCAGCTGTTAACGGTGTTTGTCACCTGATCGAGCAGGCCTGAAGCGTCGGTTTCAGACAAGAACTGAACGTCTTCTTCGGCTACGATCGAGACGTTTTCGCTCCCAAAGGACTCGGACAATATCCAGCTCACAACTGCTTGGACACTCCAATCTGCTCAGAGTTAGTGAGGCCATATATCAGATGCATTCACAAGCATATACCTTCATTAAAAGGGATAGCATACTCTGTCCCAAGACAACAATCAATGTTCACATGAAGAACCAAGGAAACTAATACAAAATTTAAGAACACCCCATGTAATAGACTATAGAGCAAAAGAGAAAAGCAATCGATGATGGGATATAAGCTGAGCTAATCGATTACCGGCGACGGTCACAGGAGAATCATCTCCCTTCGACTGAACGTGTCCGCCGGCGTCTGAAAGCAAACCGTCCTGAACCCTCCGGCACAAAAGAGAAGCCATGTGGACGGCCTTCACTGCCACTTCCAATTCTTCGGAGTACTTTCCACCCAAGTCCATAGACTCGGCGCTAGAATTACTGTCCTTTGCGGCTGTTTCGGGCAAAGTCGCCTTGCAGCTAGACTGATACCTCACCGATGGGTATTTAAGGTGATTCGCCTGAAAAATTCGAACCTTGAGGTCACTGTGTATGATTGAAATGATTGGCAGCAAGGCACGTGGTGAGATTATCCGATTATTGCAGCATTTCCCGCAAGAAATGGGCATTTTGGAAAGGGTAGTGCTTCGACGACTTGGCAGAAAACTATCTGCTTACGGATGATTTTGATAGGATTGATTGATGATCACCTTACGCATTAGAGGAGCTTATAAGGTAAGACGCAGCTCATACGTCAGGGTGACGTATGAAGCAACGTCTCTATTTGGGCCTTCAATGGTTAATGGGCCTAGGATGGGATTTCAGTTTGCCAATTGGGCTTCTTAATACACAGATTCCCCCTTCTCGAAATCTTAAAAAAAAATAAAAAATCTGACAAGATTCGAATTAGATCTTTTGTCTCTCTTTTTGTTCTGTCTTAAAGTGGTGTTTAGATTTAATTATTCATTACAAATCGAACTTTGTATCTTTAATGACATTTCTTGGTTGTATTTTAGCTGAAAAGGACCATAACTCATGTGGGCTCCATGATATTCATGTTATTATTTATTTATTTATTTATTTTCAGTCCCGAGGTATCCCCACTCGATCTGGCGGCTAGCCCCTAAATACCGGGTGTGGGCTTTGCGCCACACAGACCTGGCGGAGGCTTAATTGTGCCACAACACTTCAGTGATGGGACTAATCCCCGGGGTCAATGAATACGTCTCAAACTCACCTGACACTTCAGTGATGGGACTAATCCCCGGGGTCAATGAATACGTCTCAAACTCACCTGACAACGATAGTCATGGAAAATAAATCTCATGGGAACTACTCAAGGAATTGTGGGAGGAGGGATTCGATCCCACGACCTAACCCACAATTCTTTAAGGTCTCATCCTTGACCATTAGGCCAAGGCCTCATTGGCACATGATATTCATGTTAGAAAAATAAATAATAATAGTAAAAATAACCAACAATCTAATTTTTTTCCTTTCTTTTTCTATCCAACGTATCCCACTCAATCAAGCGATTATGGGCTTGCGCCGCATATTCTGATGGTGAGACTAATTTTGAGGGCCAGGTGATAATGTTCTACTCTTCACTCAACATCGACATTCCAAAATTCTAGTGAACTTCGAACTTGATACCTCCAACTTAAAGTATCCGGGCTAATAGTCATGCCCTTTGGGACAATAAATTAACTCAATTAGTGAATGTTAACTGCATGGACACATCGTTCAAAGGAATAGGCCAGGTGGTCGACTTCTCGACATCTCTAGGTGTAGGTCAAAGATCCAATTCTACTTGAATTCCTTGATTATCGTCGTTTTTGTATTACGACGATACACATAATCATGAAATTAATTCGGTTAGAAGTCGGAGTCATCCCATAATTGACAATAAAATTCAAATGAGGTCATACTATAATTGATAATGTGGTCCATATTCAGGAGGTTAATCATGTTGGAAGCCGAGATGTCCCATAGCGGACAATGAAATTCAGATGAAATCAAAACATAACGGACAATGTGATTCAGATTCAAAAGGATTAATCATGTTGAAACTCAGAGTAGCGAACAATGGAGGATATTAATCTCATAGAAGCTAAAATAGTGTGTAATGAAGTTTAAATTGGTAGTTATTATGAAATAATTAAATGTGGATGTTTTAAATAATAATATTAGTTAAATTATTGATGATTTGGAAGTATTATATTAAATGATGATAAGATGATAAGATGAGGTGTTTAATTGAAGAGTTTGTATTTTAGTGTGAGGTGTATAATTGTAATTAATGTGATTAGTTGTAATAGTGAATTATTAGTAGTATAAATAGGTGATTAGAGTTCATTGTAAAACACACCAAGTATTGAAATACTTAATCTCTCTCTAATCTCTCTCTCTTTATATTATAAGCTATATTATCATTATAATCTTAATATAAGTATAATAAAATAATCTTAATATAATATTAATCACAATTAATATTTTTATAACACGTTATCAGCACGACCGCTCTCCGTCGTCAAGATCAACCTCCGTCGAAGATCTCGTACGAGTTTAGTCAAGGTATGGTAATTTAATTTTTAATTTATACTAATCATATATTAATTGTGATTAATTTAAAAATATATTATAAAAGTATTATTTAAAGGTTTTATAACTAAACGCCAATACCCGAGTGGTTTCGCGGAATATCGTTCACTACAAGTGACGAGAGGTCCAGGTTTCGATCCCCGTGGAGGCGTGTGATTTTTTTTTATTTATGCACGTACACAACACAAGCCCACGAGGTCTTGCGGTAATCCCAACCTCAGTAGCGGCATATTATTAATCTTTCTTTAATAAGAAAAAAAATGTCGTTTTATACAAAGATGGATCTTCTACTCCTTACATTATTTACGGTGATCATTTCCGCTATGTGGATAATATTTTTACCAATGTTTTTAAAATATAATTATTAATTGTAATTTCTTTAATATTATAATTACTGAAATATATTTTATTTTGAAGGATGTCGCTATGTCCGATGTTTGATCTTTTACTTATGATTATGATTACGGCGACACTGATCTGGATGTGGATATCATTTTTTATAAGAACTTTTACAAAAGAAGATACAAAAGAAGATTTAAAAGAAGATTAATTATAAGTTTTTTTTTATTATGTAAAGTTTTAATAACATGTTTTGTATTTTATTATAGTAATATGTCGAACTTGGCGAGCCTTGAGTTTGTTGCACTCGATATCACTGGAAAAAATTATTTACCTTGGGTACTAGATGCTGAAATCCATTTGAAAGCAAAAGGCTTAGGTGACACCATTGATCCCACGAAAACCACAACTGAACAAGACAAGGCGAAAGCTATGATTTTTCTTCGCCACCACATTCACGAAAATCTGAAAGTTGAATACTTAACAGAAAAGAATCCAGCTGAGTTGTGGAAAAACCTGAAAGAACGATATGGCCACTTGACAACTGTTATTCTCCCCAATGCAAAGTACGAATGGCTGAATTTACGATTGCAGGATTTTACGTCGGTAAGTGAATATAATTCTGCCGTTTATAGAGTTACTTCCACGTTGAAATTATGTGGAGAGACAATTACTGATAACGATATGCTGGAGAAAACATTCACCACATTTCATCCACAGAATATGATATTACAACAGCAATATCGGGAGAGAAAATTTAAAAAGTATTCAGATCTAATTTCTTGTTTACTTTTGGCTGAGCAAAATAATGAATTGCTGGTGAAAAATCACGAATCCCGAACGACTGGTTCTACTGCACTCCCTGAAGCGAATGCAGTCAAAGTTAATAATGACAACAGTCGAGGTAATGATCGTGGACGTGGACGTGGTGGATATCGCGGCCGTGGACGTGGTCGTGGTCAAGGTCGTGGTCAAGGCCGTGGTCGTGGCCGAGGATATTATGGTGGTGGTTATCAATATTTCCGTGGTGGTTATCATAATTATCGTGGCGGTCATCAAAATATTCCCCAGAAGAGGAAAAGTTTTGATAATAAAGATGAGAAGAGGCAAACTGAACAAAAGAATAATGATGAAAAATGTTATCGTTGCGGTGGTTCTGGCCACTGGTCGCGCAATTGTCGTACGCCCAAACATCTTGTTGAGCTATATCAGGAATCTCAAAAGGGCAAAGGAAAGAAAATCGAAATGAATTTTGTTCAGGGTGAATTCGCCTCTACCTCTGATGCCAATGATGAAAATGCTCATTTGGAAGCTGCGGATTTTCTGATCGATGAAAATTAATCTGCTATGATTTTATTTATGCATTATGATTTACTATTGTGTGTTTTATTATATATCGTTGTTTTAAGTTATCTATATGTTTGTAATGCAATATTTCTTTTTCAATAATAAATATTATGTGTTTGTTTATAAAGGATATTATTTGATGGATGCGGGCATGTGCAATGAAGAATTGTGTCTTGCAGACTGTGCAACGACGAATACGATTCTAAAAAATAAGAAATATTTCGATCATCTTGATATGAAAGAAGCCAGTGTTATTACTATATCGGGTAGCACGAATATAATTGAGGGCTCCGGAAGAGCTAATGTTTTACTGCCCAGAGGAACAAGGCTGATAATTGAAAATGCTTTATATTCTCCTAAGTCTCAAAGAAATTTATTAAGCTTTAAAGCTATTCGACATAACGGATATCATATTGAGACTGCAGAAAAAGGAGATATTGAATATTTGCATATTACAAAAGTGATATCGAATGACAAAAGAATTGTGGAAATATTACCATCTTTTGACTCTGGGCTATATTACACATATCTTAAAACAATTGAATCACATGCAATCGTAAACCAGAAGTTTACTAATGATAATACATTTGTTGTTTGGCATGACCGGTTGGGCCATCCCGGTTCAATTATGATGCGGAGAATAATTCAAAATTCACGTGGACATTTAATGAAGAACCAGAAGATTCTTCATCGAATGAATTATCATGTGTTGCTTGCTCTAAAGGGAAGTTGATTATTCGTCCATCACCAATAAAAATAAAGAATGAATCTATAAGATTTTTGGAACGTATACAAGGTGATATTTGTGGACCGATACATCCATCGTGTGGACCATTTAGATATTTCATGGTATTGATTGATGCATCAACTAGATGGTCTCATGTATGTTTGTTATCAACGCGGAATGTAGCTTTTGCGAGATTGCTTGCTCAGTTGATTCGATTAAGAGCACATTTTCCGGATTATCCAATAAAGAAAATACGCCTTGATAATGCTGGTGAATTTACTTCCAAGGCATTTAATGAATATTGCATGTCTATTGGAATTGATGTTGAGCACCCCGTGCCACATGTCCATACGCAAAACGGTCTTGCAGAATCGTTGATTAAAAGGATGCAATTAATTGCAAGACCATTATTAATGAAGTCGAAACTTCCCTCTTCTTGTTGGGGACATGCTATATTACATGCAGCGGCACTAATCCGCATCAGGCCAACAAGTTATAATGATATCTCCCCGATACAAATGGTTTATGGTCAGGAACCAAATATTTCCCATCTGAGAATTTTTGGATGTGCGGTATATGTTCCAATTGCTCCACCACAACGCACGAAGATGGGACCTCAAAGGAAGTTGGGAATATATGTCGGATTTGAATCTCCATCGATAATAAAATATTTAGAACCTCTAACTGGAGATTTATTTACGGCTAGATTTGCCGATTGTCATTTCGATGAATCGAATTTTCCGACATTAGGGGGAGAAAAGAAACAGCTGGAAATGAGTATTAGTTGGAATGAATTATCGCTAAATCATTATGATCCTCGAACGAAAGAATGTGAACTAGAAGTTCAAAAGATAATTCATTTACAAGGATTAGCTAATCAACTGCCAGATAGCTTTACTGACCTTAAAAGAGTGACTAAGTCACATATACCAGCTGTTAATGCTCCTGCAAAAGTTAATGTTCCTGGAGAACATATAATGATCGAGCCTAAACCACAACTAAAACGTGGTAGGCCCTCGGGTTCCAAAGATAAAAATCCTCGAAAAAGAAAAGGAGCAAATAATAAGAATGGTCCAGTCGAGGATTTATCGACTCTAGAAGAGTCAATGGGCATTAATGATTATGATAATGGAAATCAGGTACCTGAAATTTTTGAGAATAATGATAATGAAGAGATCTCGATAAATTATGCTCAAAATGGAATTAGATGGAACCGAGAAAAAGTCAACGTTGACAATAAATTCTCATTTAACGTAGCGCTACATGAAATGAATGAGATAAATGAGAATGAGGATCATGAACCAGGGTCTGTAAAAGAATGCAGACAAAGAAATGATTGGCCAAAATGGAAAGATGCAATCGAGGCAGAATTAAAATCACTTGAGAAACGAAAAGTTTTCGGACCTGTAGTCCGCATACCAGAAAATGTAAAGCCGGTTGGATATAAATGGGTTTTCATCAGAAAGAGAAATGAAAACGGTGAAATTGTGAGATACAAAGCACGGCTTGTTGCACAAGGCTTTTCACAACGACCTGGTATTGATTATGAGGAGACGTATTCTCCTGTGGTGGATGCAACGACTTTTCGTTATTTAATTAGTCTGGCAGTACGTGAAGGACTCGATATGCGTCTAATGGATGTTGTCACCGCTTATTTATATGGATCACTTGATAGTGATATATATATGAAACTTCCCGAGGGATTTCAGTTACCTGAAAATTCAGGGCCCCGAAATGAGTACTCAATCAAGCTAAATAAATCGCTTTATGGATTAAAGCAATCTGGGCGTATGTGGTATAATCGCCTAAGTGAATATTTATCGAAAGAGGGGTATAAAAATGATCAAACTTGCCCGTGCATATTTATGAAAAGATCTGGAAATGAATTTGTCATCATTTCAGTTTATGTTGATGATATTAACATAATTGGAACTCCTGAAGAGTTATCAAAAGCCGTTAATTGTTTGAAAAAAGAGTTTGAAATGAAAGATCTCGGTAAAACGAAATTTTGTCTTGGACTGCAAATTGAATATTTAAAAATGGATATTCGTACATCAAGAGACTTATACGAAAAAGGTATTGAAAAGATTTTATATGGATAAAGCTCATCCATTGGATACTCCAATGATTGTTCGATCTTTAGATGTGAATAAAGATCCGTTTAGACCTTGCGAAAACGATGAAGAATTACTTGGTCCTGAAGTACCATATCTCAGTGCTATTGGAGCCCTAATGTATTTAACGAGTCATACGCGACCTGATATAGCGTTCGCTGTGAATCTATTGGCGAGATATAGTTCGTCACCGACTCGTAGACATTGGAATGGAATTAAGCGAATTTTTCGATACCTTCAAGGAACAACTGATATGGGATTGTTCTATTCTAATGAATCAAAAACAGATTTGATTGGGTATGCAGATGCTGGTTTTCTATCTGACCCACATAATGCTCGATCGCAAACGGGCTATTTATTTACACATGGCGGAACCGCTATTTCATGGCGGTCAGTTAAACAAAGTTTAACGGCTACTTCTTCTAATCATGCGGAAATTTTAGCTATTCATGAAGCTAGCCGAGAATGTGTTTGGTTGCGATCGATAATTGAGCATATACAACAAACCAGTGGGCTAGTATCGAAAAAGTTACTTCCTACGATTTTATATGAAGATAATGCTGCATGCATTGCCCAATTAAAGGAAGGATATATTAAGGGAGATAGAACAAAGCATATTTCACCAAAATTTTTCTTTACACACGATTTAGAGAAAAATGGTGATATTGATGTACAACAAGTGCGATCAAGTGAAAATCTTGCAGATTTATTCACGAAAGCACTTCCCCCAATAATTTTCAAAAGATTGGTATATTCAATTGGAGTTCGAAAACTTCGAGATCTTAAATGATGTCATCATCAGGGGGAGTAAATGCGCGTTGCACTCTTTTTCCCTTCACTGAGGTTTTTCCCATGTGGTTTTCCCAGTAAGGTTTTTAATGAGGCAACAATCGAAAGCGTATCTAAAAGAATCATGTACTCTTTTTCCTTCATTAGGTTTTTATCCCATTGGGTTTTTCCTAATAAGGTTTTAACGAGGCATATTCTTTGAAAACATCCAAGGGGGAGTATTATGAAATAATTAAATGTGGATGTTTTAAATAATAATATTAGTTAAATTATTGATGATTTGGAAGTATTATATTAAATGATGATAAGATGATAAGATGAGGTGTTTAATTGAAGAGTTTGTATTTTAGTGTGAGGTGTATAATTGTAATTAATGTGATTAGTTGTAATAGTGAATTATTAGTAGTATAAATAGGTGATTAGAGTTCATTGTAAAACACACCAAGTATTGAAATACTTAATCTCTCTCTAATCTCTCTCTCTTTATATTATAAGCTATATTATCATTATAATCTTAATATAAGTATAATAAAATAATCTTAATATAATATTAATCACAATTAATATTTTTATAAGAGTAGTGAATATATCATTAAAATTTCCAAATACAACGAACTTGGGAAAAACTTGCCCACAAAATCCAAATTGCAATAATTGCCTTTTTTTTATTTAGAAATATCATGACGGCAATAATAACACCAACAAAAGCGACATAAAGCCACCTCGTCCCCATTCAGACTACTTTCACTATTTTAGTATTTTTTAAGGATAATATCCCACGTGAGATTTTATGGCTTCGAAGCACTTTCAAAGTCATCATCTCGAAGCCAGGTAGAATCTTCGCAATTCCCTTTACTACCCCTCCAATACCTTGACGTCCACAGAGGATGGCGAGGGCATTTTGGGGACACAGTCTATATATATAAACGACGACGCCATTAGAACACAACCATAGCCAGACAGACCAAAGGCACACACACTAACTACTCCACAGCTTCAAGTCAGAGATCAGTTCTTGATATATGGAAGGTGTAAGAAGAGAGATGATGATGAGCAACCATAATAAGAGAGCTGCTGAGTATGGCCGTACGATCCCAAGGAGAGGGCAGGTTACAGTAGCAGTTGTTTCGAGTCTCTTGCAGTCTATATCATCGATGATTCCCAGCAATAATCATCGCAGTGGTCATCATCACTCATGAGTGTCTTTAAAATGTAATATCGATTTTTTCCTCCTTTCGACTTTGCTTCTTCATGTACAGTAAATCGTGCAATGGAACAGATGAGCCCATGGCCATGACCATGAGTGTGCTTCCTTATAGCATAAACAATAAATCCATAATACAAGCCACTGTTAGGGTCTTGATGATGATGATGATGATGATGATGATGATGATGATGGAACTAGCTTTGACTTTTATTACAACATGAAGAGTTTCTCAAAAAGGGTCATGCTAAAAATCCAATCTAATCAAGTTTCTGATTGTCCGACGACGCCCCTATTATAAGTGGCTGTCTTTGGTTTCTCTTGTGGTGGAGGAGGCGGCGGTGGCCTCGCCTGAACTTCATCGACCGTCTCCTCGGAAATATCAAACTGCAAGAAAGTTGTGATTAATCAACCAATCAATCCCATGTAATAATATAAGGCTTACACATAAAACGCAGCAGCTAACCTTGTAACCACAGCCGGACACACAGGCACGAAAGCATTCCTACATATATTTATTGCAGAGTAAAAAGGTATCAAGAAATAAGCATTATATCATCTTAGATCGATGTAATGAAGAATTTGGGATCGGAAGGGACGAGCCTCGGAGTAGGTGAGCGAACCCGGCGATCGATCGATACAAGCGCTCCATTTCTGGTCTTTCAGGACGGGGTCTTTGTAGCATATCTCATCGCATTCTCCCAAACCTTAACAAATGAATGATTTAGTAATATTATTACAAGGCCAACAAGTTACTCTTGCCCTTAGATGTTCTAACAGAACATATAGTGAAGCAGCTGATAAGAAGACTACAATGAAATGATCTTACAGTCGTCCCATGTATCACCGTCTGCGTCGCACCCTTTCTTGCAGAAAACTCGCCCTGTAAGGAGAAAAAGGTTTCATTGCATGCCATTCATCATGAACTTCTTCATTATATGCCAGTTCAGATTGAGAAAAAAAAAAAGGCCTAAAGTAAATATGCTCAAGAACAAAATCTTCCTCTTATACATAAATCAACCTTTTGCAGAAGCATTCAGGTAAACACTCCTAAAACACACACGATCGACTGCGTTTGCTTCCATCTTTCGTCAGACAAGAAAAAAAAAATGTCTTTATGTATGAAGCTAGCTAACTAGGTGATGCCATGCCACAAGGCGAAGGCAATCACGATAATCAGGCCCGATAGATAGGTTATTATTACAAGATTATAGTGAATAATGCAAGACAAAATATGACCAAACGAGGAAGAAGGAACCAGCATTTGATGCAAACACACATACATGTAATAGAATTAAAAAGAATACAAAAAAAAAAAGAGGCAAAGATCAATTACAGGGAATTTGCATGAGAGCTGCGTATTTCTGGGTGCACTGGCTATTGCATGGTGGCGTCCATTGCTGTGGAATTACATCCTCTATCTTCATCGTCTTCCCCTCAGATTGTCTATTTTCTTCGTTTATAATGAATGAATGAATGATCTTTCTGAAGAGAGGAGATTGAGTATTATCAAGATGACGATGTAACTTAGGAGGAATTGTGTTGTAGTCTTCAACGCTTTTGTCTATTCTATAAAGAAATTGTTGGGTGCTAAATTACATCCACTCGGTGTAGGCCTCTTAGATTTGAGATAAAATTATATCAAAGGTCACAAACATACTATAAATAATAAGCTTACAAAGAATGGATATATTAGGATTATGGCATGCCATCCATCCATATATTAACAAACCTGAAAGCAACGATAATGTACATCTAATGCTAAAACTCCCCAGAAATAATTAAGACAACCTAAGCTGCTGCTGCTGCTGCTGGAGCACCCTAACGAGCTCTATTGGGACGACGAATGCGAACGCGGCGCCTCTGAGACAGCTGAGCCGAAAGAGGTGGTCTCTCATTGTGGGCCTGTAAATACATAAAACATATGTTATATACAAGTAAGTAGCAAATCTATAAGCTAATTTCAGTGAGAGAGAGAGAGAGAGAGAGAGAGAGAGAGACTCCAATTTCTGTCACAAAATGGCAAGAAGTGCACTGAACAGCAGGTGCTCCATGAGGGTACATAAGCAATATTGAACAGCCACCACATTTCACATTGCCAAGTTCATGGGCTGCAAGGGTTTCGTAACAACGATGCAATGGAATTGAGAAAGCCAAGTCGATGTTCTTTATGTAACATAAGGACTAGAATTAGAAAAAAAAAATGCACTAAGAATAGAAAGCATATAGTAATATAATGAATGACCTTCAAGGACAAAGTTTACTTCCTTGCACTTGGGACACTGAACCCATTTAGCTCCTTGAGTGTACAAGCACAACTTGCGGCAGGTGCCACACACAAGCTGGGCCTTTTCTGCAAATGAAACAAAGTGTAGATAGTGAGTGACAAAGCATGGAACAAGCCAACTAAATAGCTGCTTTCCAAGTCGAAGGATTGTGTCATTGGGCTTGCTTAAAGAGACATATGTTCCATAGAAAGAAACACAATCGGCAAGTCACTCATCAGTAACGGTAAATGCAAAAACCAGACGTGCGGTACTCTAACCAGAAGATGCTGAAGCTTGAGCCTGAGAAGGCGCCTGTTGTGGAGATGCTGGTCCGAGAATAGATGATGACTTCTCCAGCTCATCTTTATTGCCTTTTTCTTCATCTTCTTCCTTCTTAGCCATATCTGAGTCAATATCAACTAGGATTAGCTATGATTTGGGCTAGTGTATATACAAAGCTCCTCAGCCTAAGTGTGATACTTCGGGAAGAAATTTTTTTTAAAAAAAAAAAGAAATTTTTATATATTAGCATTCACACCTACACCAGGGGCCTAAATCATTTTACAACAAGCATCATAACGAACAATACATAAGTCGACCATATATGATGAAATATCGAAGAATGATCAAGTGGTTACTTTGATGTCAATATGTATGTATGGGGAATTAGTATATATATTCAATCTGTCAAAGAATGTATTTTATATAGAGAATAACCACCATTTTGTGTTTCTAGTAGAATTGTGCATACCACAATGGCCTGCTGGCATATGTTTCTGTGGTGGTAGTGGTGGTGGTGGCGACTGTGGCGGAGGTGTTGCTGATTGCTCTTGCACAGGTATGTTTTCTGACACTGGTGGAGATACTTCGTCATTGCTTCTTACAACCTTCTCTTTGGTCTCCATTTCACCGTCTGGATTTAAATATAAAGTTAGCTACGGCTGATCATGAAGAGCTAGCCACTCTTTCAATGTGGTCAATAAACCCAACTCAGATACCACCAGAAACAGAATGACTAGTTATCACTGAAAAACCATACTTGTCAAGAATCAAGATATGGAAGTTGGATGATTATCGCAGATACATTTACAGATCTAACGTCTAAAAAAATCAAGGAGAAATCTAAGAATCGATACAGAGTTAGGAATAAATATTCACAAATAGGTAGGTAAGCATAGAAATTAAAACATCTATATCAGTTATAGAGATTAGACTAGCCAGAATCTAAGAATTAAGACAAGTCGTAACAGATTTCCCTGTTTGAACTCAGAACACTCTTCAACTTAACCTTGCAGATGCTAAGATCAAACAAAGGTATTAATTACCTGTTTGAAAAGAATGCAAGAAAAGGGCACACAGGAGTATAGGTGACAGGACGTCAAAGCAAAGTTAGGGAAGATGAAGAAACTTATACGGATAAGAACAGATATATTGTGGTAGGAAACAGATACCGCTGTATTTAATACCGCTAGATTTACTATTCTTAAAAAAAAAAAAGAAAAATCCTAGAGATATCATTGTGGTCATATACTGAAATATAATACACTAAGGTTCGATCCGTTATGCCACGTGTGAACTCAAACATGAATTAAGACAACTCCAAGGCGGGATATCACTTCTCACTGATGCAATAGTAATACTTATTGTTGCATATTGGTAGACAAGACAAGAATCCAGAGTTTGAATATTCTAGCATGAGAGAAAGTAATCTTAAGATGATTATTGAAGAAATGTGAAATAACCATGCTCATGAACATCTCTTTTACGTGGTAGAGTTTATTAAACAACAGAATCACAAACATTTCTATGTAACAAAAGAGACAAGACACGTCGGATGGAGCTCACTTGAAGAAACAGTTGATGATGGGGTTGTACTTGGTGGTGCCGGCTTATGTGGCAACAATACATTTTCCCATCCAGGTGGAGGGCCTCTGCCTTCATCTTCCTCCAGCTCTCCATTGCTATCCGTTTTTGTGTCTGAGATAACAACGGAAGAAAAGAAAAATCAGGGGAATCGTTAACTTCAGGACACAAGATTTATTACTCCGTCATCTACATAATTAGACATTAATATAATTCTGTTAGGAATGACTAAGGGTATTCGATATCTACAGCAAACATGCACCAAAAAGAATTGTGTAAATAAAAATTCACACTCAATATCAAAGAATCAGATACTGACCTGTCACATTAGGTTGGAGCTTTGGTAATGCATTGGTGAGGTTGCTAAACTCCCAACCTGGCGGTGGCCCATTGTCATCGTCTTCAGCTTCTTCCTGCTTGTAGCTCATTTCGATAGCTGAAAGGAGACAACAAATCAAATTTGAATGACGCCCAACTAGCAATTTCTATGCAGGCAAACGCCCAGGTAATAGCAAAGAGAATCGCCCACTGCACAACAACTGCATGCTCTTGCATATATACAATACACAGATGAACCCACCCCACAAGTGAAATTCCACTGAGTACTACGAAGAAGCAATTTTTGGGTCTAGTCTTACCTGAAGAAACAACTTTCGGAAGAGGTTTAGGAGCAATTGTGCCGAACCCAGGTGGCGGGCCATCGTCGTCGTCCACATCGATCTCGGCCGCTAGGATTATCTCAGCCACAGCTTTCTGTGGGCTGATAACGCAGTCAAAACCAGGTGGCGGCCCATCGTCGTCCTCTTCATCTTCTTGTTCAGCAAGGACTACTTCGCTTGCTGCATCTTGCTTCTCTACTTCTTGCATCGTCGTAGTCCGAGTCGGAGGGTTTTGGGACTCTCAGCTCAAGGGGGCTTTGTATAGAGAAGCCGTATGGTACAGCAACGCCAATTTAACGCTAGTGAAAACAATCGTTGCCGCCGCCAAGAAGGGTTGGTTTGTTGGATATACTTCAATTCAAAATGCGGACAAAAAAGGTAGACTTGCAGCATCACGGTGATTACCCACCCAAAGAGAGACAACAAGGCAGAGGGTTTTTTGTTTCCTCGATTCATGATATCATTAACCTATCCGAAGTCACTGACTATAATATATTAAAATATAAATTATAAAAAGAAGCACCAGTGGTCTAGTGGTAGAATAGTACCCTGCCACGGTACAGACCCGGGTTCGATTCCCGGCTGGTGCAGACAATTTTTTTTTTTGTAATTAATTTTATATATAATTGCAATAACTTTTGTAATAAAAAAATGTTAAAAATAGTTGATATAATAAATTACAAAAGGGGGCTTTGAGGAAAATAATCAACTAATAATAGGTGCGTCCAATGAATGAAGTCTACTGTGCTCAACAGCAGTTTCAAGAGGTTCTGTGTGCATTATATATTGTTGAATAAATTGTCTTAAATATGCATTAAGGTCAGTACGTTTTTTTTTTTTTGTCTTAAATCTATGTATGATTGTATAAACCAGAATTAACAATGTTGTTGTATAGTTGGGTTGAAAGTTATATTTATCTGATCATATATATTACGTTCTTATAATGAAGATTTTTTTTTTTAATTCCTACTATTAATTACTTTGATGCAGAAACTGAGGCATATATCCTCACGGCCGAAAGTTGTTGACTTTGCTTCCACTGACCTCACCGAGGAGCTCTTCCGATTATTACTCAATAGTGGGATTTGGCCGCCGCCGCCAATGGAATGAGTTTTTCTCGGCGGAGAAAGAACAAGAAAGCCACGAGATGAGAGGCGGGCTTGCACGAGCCGAAGTGATGACCCCAAAGGTCAGTCCAGTGGGGACGGGTCGGTGGTTACGAACCGGCGAAAGGCTAAGTAAAACCATGATTAGGCGGAACGACGCTAATTAATTTAAGGCCTCTACGATAATCTGAATCTTCACAAACACTTTTGGCGCATTGTATTTTATAAATAACCTTTTATATGCTTATTACATAATAACTAACCACCCCTTTCTATGTTATTACCTAAAAAAACGACCTGTGAGTTCCGTACAACAACGAAGCCATGGCAGTTTGTTATTACCTAGAACTAGATTTGAGTGCTTGTAGTAATATCTGCATGTAATGTGCCCATTGACATCCTTTCTTAGCTTCAAAAGCTCTAACTTGCTTTCCTTTTAGTAGCATAGCAACCAGCAATGCAATGTCCAAATCGAATCACCTTTCGACGGCTCGTTTACTGTCGAGCCGCCGAAGGTACCGTGAAAGAGCTCCGAAATCGGTTCTCTTTGGCCACGGAAAAATGATATCTTGAGAGCGATAACGTAATGGCGCTTACTCGAGAAAAAAGAAAAAGCGCGATTTCAAGAAATTTTTGAAGTCGCATTTACGAAAACGTTTTTGTAATTTTTTATTTTTTTTTCGAAACGACGAGAGAAAAAGGTGCGTAGACTCGCCAAACTATTCTATTCTATGTAGTAGGCAAGGAAGAACCAACCAGTTGATGCAATAAAATAAAATAAAAAATAAAAAAATAATAATAAAAGGGAAAGAGAGAAAAAAATAGCAAACGCTCTCGAATCTACAGTGGTCTTCAATTACCTCCTCCTCCTCCTTCCCTTTCGCTGACTCCATTCCCTACCACCGCCTGAAGCGACACCTAATGCCTTCGAACAAGAGCTCTCGCGACGGTTCCTCGGAGGTCGCGCCTCCTCCCCTGCCGCATCCGCCGCCGCAGGATGACCAGAAGCCAGAGGATTGCGTCAATCAAGGCCAGAACGGAGGTGCCCCTGGTGAGTTTCAGTGCATCGCATGTCCACGTCAGTACGCATGCATTTACATTCCGCAGCTGACTTCAGTCCAGCCTTTGCTATTTCAGCTGAAAATTCTGTCTCGATTGTTTCGTTGTTTCTTTATTTTTTTTTTTCTGTCTGGTTAGTTTTCTGATTGAATATCGTTTAATTGTCAGATTCCGGTGGAAGTTCGTCCTCTAGCGACGAGGAGAAAGAGGAGTAAGAAACCCATATATTTTTTCTTACCTCTTCGCGTTTAGTTTAATTAGAGATGCCGACACGATGTGATGGTGATGATGTGCACGCACTCGCAGACACACGTAGTTGGACATGGTTTCATTTGCCTGAATATCTCTGGTCTCTTTGTGCGCTTGTCTGAAAACTGAAAGCCAATGTATATCTCGATGCGTGCATGCTTTTTTTTGTTCGGATGTGATTTGTCTGATGAACAGGAGAGTCGGACTTGTTCTTACGGTTTTAAAAGTTGGATCAGTTATGCTTAGTTGAGTTTAAGGTTAGGGGAGCGCTTGGTTTTTGGTTTTTGGGTCGATCTTTTGGTAATTACATAGTAATTGCTGTTCTGGCTAATCTCTTTTTTATCAGATTATACTTTGAGGGAGTGTTTGATCATTCGATCTTCTTTTTTGCTTTATTGCAATGGATTGTAGTAGAGCTCGGGCAAGTGGGTTGTGCGTTGTGACTATTGAGACAAGGGTATTTTGATATCGATCCAATAGAACACACATCTTGCTGTGGACTATGTAGTACAATGGATAATTACCTGAAGATACCTTTTATTCGAAGCATATGAGAAACCTCCATGAAACTCGTGCGATGATAGCGAAGTATTGCTGAGTTCCGTTTGTTAGTGGAAAAGTCACAGGCTTATGGTTAGCATTGGGTAAGTTTGCAGAAGTGCCACAGTGACAGTATTGTGCTTGTCTTGGCCTCGTCCGAGTGAAATATAGAGAGAAACTCCAGTTTCATTTCATCTATCATCAGTTCACTTTCCTCTCCAGTTTCATTTCATCTTCTGTTCTTTTTTCAAAGAGCTTCAATGTCTTGGTTACAACATTTCTAATGAGCATTCTTGCATTGCTATACATAACATTTTGTTGTGATGAGCTCTATTGCTGCCAAGTGGCGATCTAATCCACTCTATGGCCCTTCATGATAGCATCTTTTTAGTGATTTTTAAGATGGAGGGTCTTTTTCTTTCGACCCATTATTTATGCAGAATGCATTTAAAGTTTTTCATTGCAACTTATGCATATTTGAGACTCCCTGGTTAGATGTGACAAATATAGAATAAGATGGTAGTCATTTGATCATAGCTGAAAAGTGGAAATGACTTGTTAATGACTTGCCAAAAGTGGAAACTTTAGCTTGTTAAGATGTTAATGACTTGCTAATGGTAGTTTTTCTTCACCTTGTTAATGACTTGCCAAAAGTAGAAACTTCAGCGCTGTGGCTTTCTGAAGCTCATATCCATCCATTTAATCATATCGATTAGTCACTTAATCCCTTCATTGTGGCATTTTTTTGAATTCACCACCTAGGTTCTGATATTGTTTGTACGCCTTTGCTTTGAGTGGTAGCCCAACATCTGAATTCGGCCTCATTTGCATGGGAAATACATTTTGAAAAATTTCAGCAATTTTCTATGTATGTCCACCTATTTTTTATGCTGCTGGGTTTCAGGTACATTCTTGTGAGTTTGCCAGAGATACGAAAGGAAGTTCAATGTCCGATTTGTTTAGGTACGATTTCTTATTTAGTTGGCGCAAGTTGATCTCACTCCTTTGCCCTAAGATTGTCCACAATTTCCATTTGGGCTTTGTATGAGGGTTGTGAGGAGGAGTGCCTTATCATCTTCAAAAGATGATAGAATAGAGAAAAAAAAAAATAAAAAAAAATTAACAAACATGATTGAAAGAAAGATCTGCATGGTTACCTCAGTATCATACTAAGATGTAATAAGTGAAAAAAGCTACCGAAATGAAAAGCATGCCCTTCTCCCTTTTTTTATGCCGCCGTTCTTAAATCCTCCATTGACAGGCATCATTCGGAAAACTCGAACTGTTATGGGCTGCTTGCACCGTTTCTGTAGAGAGTGCATTGACAAATCCATGCGTCTTGGGTACTTACATTGCTTCTTCTTACCTCTCAGTAATCTGTCCAATCATCTGCTACATAATTTTTCGTCGCTAACCTCAATGCAGGAACAATGAGTGTCCCTCTTGTCGTATGCATTGTGCTAGTCGCCGTTCACTTAGAGACGACCCAAACTTTGACGATCTTATATCTGTTTTATATCCAGATGTTGACAAGTACGAGGAAGAGGTAACTTAGTGAAGCTCTCCTCAAATCCTTAGTGAATATAACCAATTGCTTTATAGCGACGACTTGTTCGATTTTTAACTGCAGGAGTTGGCTCTCCATGAACACGAGAAAGCTCGCAACAGACTGGTAACCTTTTTTTTTTTTTTCCCGTTTGGAGAGAATTCATTTACAAACTTCGCGCAACGTTCACGGGGTTTCCACCTAATCCCTTGAGTTTGTTTTCTTGCACAGATCCAAGATTCAATTGCTGAGACTTTGCGTAGGCAAAACGAAGCTCTCGGAAAGAAAAGGCCGAGAAAACAGGTCGGCTCTCAGAGCTCTCGAGGCCGCAGATCAAGCCGTAGGGCAGCTGAACAGCAGGATTCTGACGAAGATGAAGAAGCTGACGGGAACGAAGTCAGCAAGGACTCATCTTCAGACGAAGAGCCCTCGACTGAGGCCAGCAGACCAAAGCGTTCTAGAAGAGCTCGAGGAGCTGCTTCTAAGGTCCTATCTGGCAGAAGAAATTCGAAAGCAATCAGTGATCCACGTGCTGGGCTCGCGAGAGGCAAACAAGATATTCATTGGGCCAGAGGTCGCACTCGAAGCAACAACCGTCGAGCTGCTCTTTTTTGGCCTGGTTCCCGACCTACCAAGGCCGAGCGGCTCTTGAAGCTGAGCGAACATCTCCAGCGTTCGAACCAAAACGAGGCTGAGGTATTTTTCTTGTTTCTACTATTTTTGGGAGATTATTTACGGCTGAGTGGCTTGGCATACGTTTAAATGTGTTGCAGATGAAAATCAGCCTCACTGCTGTTTCGCTGAGCGTGGATAAAATACCAAACCTGGGGAGGCCTTACATCTGCTGCAGCCCGAAAATGTCAGTCGGGCAACTGAGCAAGGTGATAGATACTCTTATTTCCCGACGGGGTTTAGCCATCCGTTCAAAAAAAAAATAAAATCTTGAACTCCCCATCTTCTTGCAGTATGTGGCCATGCAGACAGACAAGGAGGCCATGAACATCGAGATCTTGATGGTAAGAGACTTGTTTCCTTTCGAAAACTCGCCGGTTTTCGTAGGAGAATCCTTCAATCCTTGCAACAGAGATTTTCAGCTGTTAGAAGATCATCTGACCTTGGAAGACGTCGGCGCCATGTTCTCCCAGCAAAATCTGGTGAGGCCCTAGTCGTAAAGCTTTTGCTATTGTTGTCTCATCCGTCCATGTTCGATCGACTCTCATGTCTTGGTTCTACTCATCAGATTCTTACATATCGTCACAAGGCGGCCCACGACCAAGGAATAATCGATGAGTAAGCGACGACTACTCAGTGTTTCATCTGAAATTATATATAAGTATTTCCTAACTATATGTGTTTATTGAAGTCGAGAGATTGCTTTCTTACCACCTTTAATAAATGCAATAGATGCTCCATCGCTGAATGATGTCTGAATACTTTATAAGTTTATGTAGTGATACATACAAAGAGATGCCATAGCTCTATTACATAAATGTAAGTACAATCTAAAAGCCAGCGACTTCACAACTTAAGCTTCTTTTTGCACATTAGCAAAAAACTCGGCATAATCAAAACCTAACTTAAACTCCATATCGATCGACCACATCTCCGCCGCGTCGTCAACCATCTCCACGGTCGAAGAAGAGTCGCATGACTCGCGAGTTTGATCTTCATCGTCGTCGTCAGTAACTGTAGACACGTGCAATTTTGAACCCAACTCAAAGATCTCTTTCTTCGACTTTTCGCTAAGCTTTAGCCCTAACGGGCCGGGCCCAACGACGCCATCGCTCTTCGCAATATCACCTCCAATAACCGATTGAGCTATCCCACTGTAGAATAGCCCATGAGCTCTTTTATTCGAAACGGCCGACGTCTCCATCGATATATGTATATTATCAATATATGTATGTATATGGGGACGGGACGGGCTTATGTACACATGGAAGAAGCTTGGCCGTCGAGGCGAATTTATAGTGTGAATTGCATGGGGGAGTCGAAGCGAGGGATCGACACGTATACATGTCGGGATCGGTTTCGAATTTTATTTTTGCGATTTATTATATATATATATATATATATATATTTATTGCATTTGAAAAAAAGTTTTGGCTTGCGTAACGTATTTAATACGTGGGAGAGAGTAGTGTTGCATGCATGGTTTATTGTTGTTGATGAGAGAGAGCTTTTTCATACTTTTAATTAAGAGGTGCCTTTTGGATTTTCTCAAGACGTTCTTTCCATCAATGTTATTACAAAAGAAAAAGAAAAAAAAGACTCTTTTTATGAATATTTTTTATTATACAATGAAATTATTGTTTGTAATAGTTTCTTCACCTCTTTTGTACAAATTTTTTGAATTTTTTTTTTCGGGCTTATTCTTTTTCTTGTTTTTCTTTTTCAATGTTCATTTCTCTCTTGATGAGATATAATATTACGAGAGGAAGCATCTAAGCTATTTAGCTAGGGCTGCAAATGAATTGAATTTTTTTTTGTTTGATTCGAGATTTAATTCGAAATTTAAGATTCGAATTCAAATAAATAGAAATAGTTTTTCTTATTCAAATATTTTTCGTAGACGAATACAAATATCAGAGTATTCAATTTGAATATTTATCTAATATTCAATTCGAGTAATTTAATATATATATATATGAATAAAATCCAAAATGGTGCCCAATGTTTACCCTATAAACCAATTTAGTCTCTGATGTTTCGGCTGAACCAATTTAGTCTCCAATGTTGTCAATTTTGAACAAATTTGATCATTCCATCACGATAAACGTTAATTCTAACAAAAATCCCACACGTGCCTCACAATAAATCATGTATGAATCGATAAAATTGAAATAGTTACTGAAATTAGGGCACGTGCGAAATTCCCACTAAAATTGACGTATATCGTGATGGAATGATCAAATTGGTCCAAAACCGACAACATCGGGGACTAAATTAGTTCCAGCGAAATATCGAGGATTAAATTGATTCATATGGTAAACATCGTGGACCATTTTTTTATTTTTCCCTTAATTTGAGGTTAAAGAATTGTTGATCCGCTAATCACTGGATTTATTGGGAGATGATGGTCCGGCCCAATTAATGTTGGGTGTTATTTGGGCCTTGAGGCCCACACAAGTTTGATACGACGTCGTTCCACTCCGCTGCCCCAGAAGAAGTCCACGCGTCTCCCCACATCCAGCAGAGCTTGCAGTGAACGCTTTGGAGTACTCAAAATTAGGGTTAGGGTTCTCTTCCTCGATTGAGCGAAAAGTCAATGGCAGCTAGGGCACCATCAGCTACATCTGAGCAACAGGGAGGAGCGGCTAAGCCAGGTCTGAGAAAGCCCGTGTTCGTGAAGGTGGACACTCTGAAGCCCGGGACCGGCGGTCACACGCTGGTCGTTAAGGTTCTGACTGCAAATACGGTTGTGAGTAAGAAGCCGAGAAGCGCGACGTTTCGCGGGGCGGCGCAGAGTCAGAACACGAGGATCGCTGAGTGCCTCGTTGGCGATGAAACTGGGACTATACTCTTCACTGCGAGGAATGATCAGGGTATGGCAATATAAAATGTTCTCTTACATTTCTGTAAAACATAGGATTTTTTGGAATGATGATAGGTTCGAGTGATTTTTGTGCGTTGCTTTGGTTATTAGCTCGATGGAAGAGCTGTTGGTTTGAAAAAATGTGGGACGGAAACTCTGCTTATTGCTTGCTTGCTTTCGAAGTTTTAGTTTTTTGTCTTTCATTAATCTTCCAAACGTGTTTGTTTCTTTAGTATGTATGGTTTGTTTTGGCTGGAACATTTTGGTTTTCTGGCTCAGGCTTTGGCTCCTTTGCTCTTATTGAGTTAGCTCAGCTCAATTTCTGTAACTTTCATCTTGATTTTTCAAAAATCTTCACGGGGCGTTCATGCTGACGAAAACAAGAAATGGCGTGCTTCCGTTTTTTTAATGTTCTGCTTTAGCATCAGTGTTCTTCATATTTTGCATGTCAGGATGGTTATTGATCTGAAGCATGAAATCTGTATTCGTGTTACTGCCCGTGAAGTTAATTACTTACTGTTCATTTGCGTCCGTTTATTTTCTTGGTTGCTTCTTGATGGACCTGTAAGACACGAGCCATTTTATCCATGATGAGTCCATCTTGTCTGACATTAAAATTCGATCAATGCAGTTGAGCTGATGAAGCCAGGTAACACCGTGATACTCCGTAATGCAAAGATTGACATGTTCAAGGGTTCCATGAGGCTTGCAGTGGACAAGTGGGGCCTCGTCCAGCCAACGGAGCCTGCCAAATTTGTGGTGAAGGAGGACAACAATCTGTCTCTCGTAGAGTACGAGTTGGTCAATGTTGCTGATCCATCCTAAGTGTGCGTGCTGCTTGTTTTCTTGGTTTCAAAATGATTTGCTGTGCTGCTGCTACTATGGGGTTTTGGTATACTCCTCTAGTTTGTTTTTCGTTTCACAATTAAGTTATCTTAACATGCGATAGCAGTGATCTGATTTCGGCCTGAATGGTTCGTGTAGAAAAGATTTGTCTCTTGATTCCACCTTAAAACATTGCCCCGCAAATGTGGAATAGTACAGAAGCTTCTGTGTTTATTCGTCTCCTCCGTGGATTCATCAATATGTTTGATTTCTCCATCATTTACTCTCTCATATTTTACTTTGAATTGGCCGTGCCAATATCTTAGATTTAGGTAGATTTTAATATTCCTACGACGGATCAATACCAACTTTGTTTACAATGAAGATCGTTTTCTTACACGCATGACCGTAATACAACACATGTAAGTATGATGATGAAGAAGCTATTGGCAGGTTCCTCCAGTTTTAGCGGCCTTCCTCATTACATGACAGAGCAATGTAGCGCAAAGTCCCTGCGACATATCGATACTCTTCTTGCGAGCTTCAAACTGAAATGTATTCATGACATTATTATTACAAGAGCTTCTTCCTCTATTCGCCGGTCTGATTCCTATAAGCCGACCCAATGTCACACTCCGCTCCGGGAAGAACGACCGCGTCGACTGCACAAAACAAACCGAAGGTCACACATTTAGATGGAACTAAAGAGTTCAGACAAGAAAATCGCTTTACTTTGATAAAATGATCTGTGTATAAGAAAACAAAGATCAAGGTGCTTATAAACACCACACCTCTGTGTCAAGATTTGAGGATGTGAATGATGAGAAGCTCGGCGACCTGATAGCACGACAGAAGGCGTAGGGCGGCGGCGGCGGCGGTGGAGGTGGCGGTGCCGCCCATTGAGAAGCGGCTACTGCTCCGATGGCAGAGTTCATGTTGCCGAGACCGAGTGGCCACCCATTAGGTACCTCATTACCCTTTTATGATCAGATTCATTACAACAGCCACAATATTAGTTCCAACACCATTTTAAATCGCGAAAAAGTACATGAAGTGAGCGAATATTCAAGAAAACAGCTCGGAAGGACGATGAAAACCTCGATGATCATGGCCTCGAAGAAGGTCTCTCTCTCTCTCTATCTCTTTATATATCTATATATATTATATATATATATATATATATGCTATAACTTGGATTAGTAATTATTATATTATGGGCATCTTCTCTTGGTTTGGTTCTTGAGGAGTTGAACGACTACTGTAGACAAAGCTTTGCATATGACCCACTGAATAGATAGGTCAGCCTATTAAACGCTTTGTCGGCAGATTTTGTGTGTATTATTCAATGAAGTGATAGACACTTCCTATGATAATGTAATGATACAATTAATGTGCTTGTCGTGGGATCACTTCAATATATAAACTTATGATCATTCGTCGTTTTATGCATCATGTAATGTAAGTCGAGCATGTGTGTCGGTCAAACTCATTTTTTTGCTACGATGGTTTGTTAAAAGCATTAACTCAATAATGCATTCTTGGGCTAATACAAGCTTGGGCCTTGTAATCATAAGGCCCGTTTTAGGAGGCCCACTATATAGAAGATCCTCTTGATATATAAGGGAAACCCTTGGGATTTCAAAAAAAAAAAAAAAAAAAAAAAAGACAGAACAGAATATACGAGCGGCTGCTTGATCTACTTCCCAGAAACCCTAGCTTTTATGTTTTGTCTTATCTTAACCAACTGCAGTATGTTCTTATGTGTTCTTGGTTTTTTAGCTGGTTGTTTCTTTTGTAGCTGCATCTTTTATGCTTTATACAGCACGTGTTAGAACGACGGCTTCAATGTCTTGTTGCTTATTGTTTTCTGATGCTCTGTAATTGTATTTCGGTTCATTTATCAAAGATTTATACAGTTTTCTACAAGTTTTAGCATGGTATCAGAGCCTTACATACTCGATATGGCATCTAACGCTATGTTAAAACCCTAATCTGCAAAGATACCGTGGTTTTAGGGTTTCTATTTCTTAAATCTGTGATTTTTAGGGATTCTGCCTTTTAAATCTTGTATATCTGAAGTTTTTTTTTTGCTCAGATTTGAAATCTGCGTGCGTAAAACTGATACTTCTCTTTTAAGCCCTGTTCTGAAATTTTTTCGAGCTCTTAGGGTTTCTCTTTGTTAAAACGTGTATAGATCTGAGATTTTGTTGCTCAGATCTGAAGTATGTGTATGAAGAACTGTGTCTTTTTCTTGAAACCCGAGACTGAAAATATTTTCGTACACATAGGGTTTTCTATCCTTTAATCTTGTTCGGATCTAAAGTCTTTTCATATTTCTTGACAGAGACATCAAGATCTTGAACTAGAAGTAGCTTTGGCCGTCTGCCTCCGTGTGGCCAATATTTCTGCTGCCTTCAACGTTTGAGTCCAAGCGGACTTTTGGTGATATTCATCTAACTATACTTTATCTTTAATATTCCGCTGCATCTTATCTTAGCTCTGTGTGTGCATTAAAATATTGGTGATCTCTGTGTATCCTCTGCTTTATATTTGTGCACTTTGTTCATCTGCTGCATAATATTTTTGACTTGAGCACTCTTTGAAGTCATTGAAATATGTCTGAGCCTAAAACCCCATCTAACGCTAACAAATATGTTAGTAAAGTTAATAATCCAAATCTTACATGCATGCACTGTGGTGGTAGAGGTCATTTGATTAATAAGTGTTTTAAATTGATAGGCATTCCTAATTGGGTTCATGTAAATAGTGGTAACTCAGGAATGAACACTAAATTTGAAAAAAGGAACCACTGGAATAGAAAACAAAACAGGTCCACTTATAAAATGGAAAATGTTTGTTCTGTTTCTAATTCTGTTCTGCCTAAATTGTCTATGGAACAGTACAACAAGCTGCTAAGATTGTTGGACTGTTCAGAACCTTGTGATACCAACTCTGATATAGTAACGGGTGTCTGTGTGAACTCTATTTCAGAAAATAATAAGTGTAGTTGGATAGTTGACTCTGGAGCTACAAATCATGTTGTGTGTTCCTTTGATAAATTGGAAGATGTGGTTCAAATTGCTGATAGAAACTTGAAAATTAAGCTTCCAAATGGACTTAAAATTCATGTTAAACATGTTGGTGAGATGACAATGTGTAGTGGATTAAAACATAAGGAAATTTTGGTAGTTCCCGATTTTCATTGCAATCTGATATCTGTTTCTAGACTTGTGTATGATAATAACTGTACAGTTTCATTTAAAGACTCTCTATGTTCAATACAGGACCCACAAACCTCGAAGCTTATGGAGACTGATAGATTGATTGAAGGTCTTTACTGTATTCAAAAAAATCAAACAAAAAAAGGTACAATTTTTAATATTGTAAATAACACAGCTTGCTCTGCTCTGTGGCATAAACGGTTAGGACACCCTGCTGATAATATTTTGAGGCTGCTTTCTGATGATTTAAAGCTTTCTGTTTTTAAGATTTCTGAACCATGTGATACATGCCATAGAGCTAAACAAACGAGAAATCCATTTTCCTCAAGTAATACAAGTACTGATTCTGTGTTTGATTTAGTTCATCTTGACATTTGGGGACCTTTTAAAGTAGAGAATGGTGAAAAAAAAATATTTTTTAACTATTGTAGATGATTTTTCGAGAGGATGTTGGGTATATTTTCAAAATTCCAAGTCTGAAACTTTTTGCAACTTTCAAAATTTCTTCAAATTGGTAAAAAACCAGTTTTAAAAAAGAATAAAGAAAATCAGAACTGATAATGGTTCTGAATTTCTGAATTCCGATTTTCAAAATTTTGTCAATAACAAGGGTTTAAAACATCAAACAAGTTGTGCTTATACCCCACAACAAAATGGTATAGTAGAAAGGAAGCATAGACATCTATTAAATGTTGCTAGATCTTTATATTTTCAGTCTGGTGTACCTTTAAGGTTTTGGAAAGAGTGTGTTATGACATCTGTTTACTTGATAAATAGATTGCCATCATCTATTTTAAATTGGAAAACTCCTTTCGAAGTATTGTTTAACTGTAAACCAGTTTATGGTCATTTAAAGGCTTTTGGTTGTCTATGTTATGCCACAAATTTGGCTAAGGAAAATAAGTTTGATCAAAGAGCTGTGAAGTCTGTGATGTTAGGATATTTTGAAAATAAAAAGGCTTATAAGCTTTATGATTTAGAAAGCAATAAAAATTTTTCTTCTCGCGACGTCAAATTTTATGAGACTGTTTTTCCTTTCCTTTTGAAAAATAATGATTCTGTTGAAGATATTTTTCAAGATCAGTTTACTTTTATTCCTTCTGATACTAACATTCCCTATCAAGAGGTCAATGATGATACTTGTCCTGTCCCAAGTATTCCTGATTTTGCTGGCACTCAATCTGATCTTTTGAGTACAAACAGCGGAGCTGACATTTTAAATGACATATTAATTCCTAATCAAGATGGTGGTATTTCAGATCTTGATTTTCAGTATACTACTGAATCGGAGCATGATTTTCAGAATACTGATGGATCGGGCAGCAATGGTGAAAATACTCTTGGTAGACCTAAGAGATTGGTAAATGTCCCTTCTTACCTTAAAGATTATGTTTGTGATATTAGTAAGTGTTGCACTAAACATCCAATTCATAAGTTTGTGAATTATTCTGTTTTTGGTTCAGATGATATGACTTTTATATGTAATATTGATAATGTGTGTAATATTGTTCCTGATTCAATTGAGGCTGCTCTGAAAAATAGTGATTGGAAATCTGCCTTGGATAGGGAAATGCATGCCTTATGTGAAAATGATACATGAGAAATTGTCAATTTGCCTAGTAATAGAAAACCTATAGGATGTAAGTGGGTATTCAAGATAAAATACAATTCGGATGGAACATTGGATAGGTATAAAGCACGTTTAGTTGCTAAAGGTTATAGTCAACGGGAGGGCATTGATTTCCAAGAGACCTTTGCACCAGTTGTTAAAATGGTAACAATACGTGTATTATTGTCTATGGCTGTGAATAATGACTGGAATGTGTTTCAATTAGATGTTAACAATGCATTCCTACATGGTGATTTATCTGAAGAAGTATATATGTGTCTTCCTGAGGGCTATTATGACAAATCTGATACTCGGGTCTGCCGTTTAAAAAAATCGTTATATGGATTAAAACAGTCCCATAGGAAATGGAATGAAAAATTAACGGTTTTTTGAGGGAAAATCTGTTCCATCAAAGTTTGCATGATTATTCTATGTTTTATAAGATTGATGGAGATAAATGTGTTTATCTACTTGTATATGTTGATGATATTATTATTAGTGGTAATGATCTATATGAAATTGATAGGCTTAAGTGTCAGCTTAATAGTACTTTTGGTATTAAAGACTTGGGTTCTTTAAAATATTTTCTGGGTATTGAAGTTGTTCGAACTGCTAAATCTTTTATTTTACATCAAAGAAAATATGCTCTTGAATTACTTGGAGAATTTGGCATGTTAGGTTGTAAACCTAAATACACGCCAATGCAACAGAATTTGAATTTAAGGACTGGTAAGGATGATAATGCTTTTGAAAATATTATTGTTTTTCAAAGATTGCTTGGTAGACTAATATATTTGTGTAACACTAGAGTTGATATTTCTTATGCAGTACAGTGTCTTAGTCAGTTCATGCATGCACCAAAAGAATCGCATTTTTTTGCTGCTTGTCGAATATTGAAATATTTAAAACTTAGCCCAGGTTATGGTTTTTCAATTTCCAAAACTGAAAATATGAAAATAAATGCATTTTGTGATTCTGACTGGGCTGCTTCCCCGATTACTCGAAAATCTGTTACGGGTTATTGCATTTTTCTCGAAAATTCCTTGTTGTCGTGGAAAAGTAAGAAACAAAAAACTGTCTCTCGATCTTCAGCTGAGGCTGAGTACAGAGCAATGGCACATACGTGCTGTGAAATAATATGGATACTTGGCGTTTTTAAAGATTTTCAGGTTACTAATGTTATGCCTGTGAGTTTATACTGTGATAATAAAGCCGCTTTGCAGATTGCAGATAATCCCGTATTTCATGAAAGAACGAAGCACATTGAGATAGACTGTCGTCTGGTTCGACAGTATATCATTGACAAAGTTATTTCGACTCATTATATATCTACTAATGATCAAATTGCAGATGTATTAACCAAGCCCCTTGGTAAAGAGGCACATAATCGTTTTTGCAGGAAGCTCGGAATGTTCGATGTATTCGCTCCAAGAAGTGAGGGAGGGTGTTAAAAACATTAACTCAATAATGCATTCTTGGGCTAATACAAGCTTGGGCCTTGGAATTATAAGGCCCGTTTTAGGAGGCCCACTGTATAGAAGATCCTCTTGATATATAAGGGAAACCCTTGGGATTTCACACAAAAAAAAAAAAAAAAAAAAGACAGAACAGAATATACGAGCGGCTGCTTGATCTACTTCCCAGAAACCCTAGCTTTTATGTTTTGTCTTATCTTAACCAACTGCAGTATGTTCTTATGTGTTCTTGGTTTTTTAGCTGGTTGTTTCTTTTGTAGCTGCATCTTTTATGCTTTATACAGCACGTGTTAGAACGACGGCTTCAATGTCTTGTTGCTTATTGTTTTCTGATGCTCTGTAATTGTATTTCGGTTCATTTATCAAAGATTTATACAATTTTCTACAAGTTTTAGCATGGTTTTGTTGGGAATTTCCTATAGTTCATCATATTATAGAAAATATTATTAAAGTAGTTTTATTATTATCGTCGAGGTGCTGAGAGTCTATTCAAGATTTATTTCCTTCATTACTAATTAATTAGACAACACCTTCCGAATAATCTTTTTCAACTGTTAAATTGACATATGATCGGTTTAAATGTCACGTTTAAGAGCATCTTGCCGTAATTAATACATTTACATTCTTACGAAAATGATTTCATAACCTTCTTTTCAACATCCTCTCTTATATTTATTACCACACTGACATATTACATTATGTATCAACCACTCCTTTAATCGAAAGGTCGGAGCGTGATAAATCTGTTTGCTTGCCTAGTTGTAACTTCATTTTCTTTTTTTCTTTTTCCTGGTAAGAAAAGTTATACTTGATGAAAAAAAATAAAATACGACCAAGTGGTCTAACCTAACCGTACTTTCTGGACATGCTCCTTTCTCTTCCTCTTCGGTTTTTCCTTATTATAAGAGAGTTTATATTCTGGATCATAATGGGCCTTCCGATTGCTCCATTAATGGGCCTAATGAAGTTCAAAAGCCCGTTTAAACATTGGATTAGATTAGGAGTCAAACATTGAGTCGAGTTTGCTCACGAGCTCGTTGAGACGGCTCGACCGAAGTTCGGCTTGAGCTCGAATATCGTCATAATTGGCTTTCTTATTTATTTATTTTTTAATATACATATGTATATATATATATTTAATTTTTGAGCCTCAGCTAATATAATATTTTCGAATTCAACTCTTTTACACTAGGCTTGACAATGGGGCAGGGGTGGGGGTGAGGAGCTAATCCCCATTCGCCCCAACCCCAATACATGTTGGAGTATCCCCGCTAAGCAAACGGAAAAAAATTTATCCCCGCAGGAATTTTTCGGGATTTTTTCCCGCGGAGAATCCCCACATAATGTCCTTTTTAGATTATTATATTTTTATTTTAATGTAATGATGGAGTTGACGGAAAATAGTGAGTTATTTTTGTCGTGAAATTCTCGTGGGAATTGATGTACGTGAGCAAACAAAAGTTATAAATATGTTTGTAAAAATTGTAACGAACATGCGAAAAAACGGGAAGAAATGTAAAAAAAAATTTACAATTTTTAATATTAATAAGGATAATTTAGTAATTCTTTCTAAGTGGGGAGTATGATCCCCGCCCCATCCCCGCCGACGGGGAGAAAATTTTCCCCGTCTCCGCCCCACGGAAAATGAAACACTGATAATTCCCGCTCCGTTCGGGACGGGGAATCCCCGCCTCGTTGCCGAGCGGACTTACACCCTAAGTTGAGATTTTGATTGTGATGAATGAGTCTCAGTTGTCACTCTCGCCTGTCCACATCGCGACAGTCTTGGACTCAACCCTTGTTAGGTACATACAAGTATATCGATTCAACACACAAACTATTACACTCTCTACCTAAAAGAAGAATTAAAAAAAAAAACGAAAAAACTCAATTTCTTTCTTACACTACACTCACTCACACCTTATTCATTCATTCATAGTTCGTGTTTGTCCTAATTTCACAATCGTCAATGCAACAGAGGATCATGCGTTGTTCGTCAGCTCATCATCATCATCATCATCATCACGTGCTTCCCGCCATCCTTCTGATGGTTCTCATCGCGGGATCATCGTCGTCGGGAAGAACACTAAGGAAAAGGCCGTTTAATAACTCAGTGCCTGCCGCCTTTGTGTTCGGCGATTCGACGGTTGATTCGGGGAACAATAACTATCTGGACACTCTCTTCAAAGCCAATTTCCGACCTTACGGCGTGGAGTTTGAGAACCATGTCCCCACCGGGAGGTTTACCGATGGAAAGCTCGTCTCTGATTTCATGGGCAAGTGCAGCATTTTCGCTTTTCTTTCACGAGCAAAATCATTACAAACGTTTTCGTCGTACGTAATGAATATATGTATGTGTATATGCAGCTTCGTATGTCGGGATTAAAGACTATATGCCGCCTTATTTGAATCCGAAGCTTAGCCTCGACGAGCTCATGACTGGCGTTAGCTTTGCCTGCGGTGGCTCGGGATTTGACCCCGTGACTGCTTCGATAGCAAAGGCATGCAAAATACATATGCATATATATATATATATATATATTGCATATATCAACTAATAATCTTTAATTTGAAAACCCTAATTTTTCTCTTTTTATCAGGGAGTTGATTCCATGGCAAAACAGCTGCAAAGGTTCAAAGAGTACAAAGCAAAGCTCAAGGAGGCGGTCGGAGAAGAAAAGACAAAGACTTTGATAAGCAAAGCTGCATATGTGATAAGCGCTGGCACGAACGACGTCATGGTGACATATCTCATGACGCCTATCAGGCGATCCACATACGACATAGCCAGCTACCAAGATTTCTTGCTGATCAGCGTTCAAGAATTCGTCGAGGTTATATATACATTCCCTTTCAAGACATATAATATAACAATAACTAAGCGTTTCGATCGACACAAATATATTTAATTTAAGGGTTTGAGGAACGAAGGGGCTGAATTCATCGGAGTGATGGGGATGCCACCGATAGGTTGCTTGCCTTTGATGATCACCGTGTCTTCCGCCGGTAATCTGGGCAAACGAGCCTGTAATAACAACATATCGTCCATCGCCATCGGTTATAACAAAAAGCTTCAAGAGAAACTCAAGGCCATGCAAAAGCCTAACTCTCCGATCTTTTACGGCGATATCTACACACCTCTAGACGATATGATTCGTAATCCCTCAAAATACGGTCAGTAATAACTTCGAGTACTTTCTTTTACGACTCTACAAATACAAATACATTACACACATAGAATTGAATGTTTAGGGTTCGAAAACGTAGACCATGGATGCTGTGGAAGTGGGCTCTATGAGACGACGCTATTGTGCAATCCTATAACACAAGTTTGCGAGAATCCCTCAAAATGCGCCTTCTTCGACTCGGTTCATCCCTCCGAAGCAGCCTATAAGCATATCTTTCATAGCTTGCGTCCATTGGTGGATCAGATCATCCAAGACTATCATCTTTGATTATATATATATATATATATATCGATACATTGCTCGCGATTCATTCATATTATCTTGCTTTAAATTTCAGTGATTGATAATTAAGCAGCCTTTGTTGTTTAAGTGTAAACGTTCAGGTGATATATATCCTAACACTACTGTGAAATTTCGTTATTGGGCCTATACAAGCGGGCCCACATAGGAGGAGAGTTTACCGCATAAGTTGTGAGCTTCCATCCTAAACTAATTGGTAATAGGTGGAGTATATGCTAATCAATCTCTTCATGGAATATATTCTTTTAACAACTAACATGCAATGCAAGTTGTCTTAGAATGAATTTGTGTATTGGGCCTCAAAGATAATGGTTGGGGCCTTAATGGTTTTGGGCTTCTGTTGGAGGCCCAACAAGCGGTTACTATAAAAGCATTCAATAAGATAGCACACACTCAAGTCAAGAGAAACTCAAATCCTCAGCATATTATTACACTCAACAAACATGAGATCAAGAAACAAAAGAAAATCAGAAGCTGATGATGAGCATAACATGACAAGCCGAAGAAGCTTTTGCAGAAAAGATAGGCACAGCAAAGTCTCCACTGCCAAAGGACCGAAGGAGAGGCGTTTGAGGCTCTCGCCGAAAACCGCCATGCAATTCTACGACGTGCAGGACCGGCTAGGCTTCGAACGTCCCAGCGAAGTCATTGAATGGCTAATGAGGGAGGCTAAAGATGCCATCAAAGCACTAGATAGTGGCGGCGGCGGCGGCGATCGTCGTAACAATCCGCCGGAAATCGCAAGCAATAGTTTCGACTTCGACTGTCTGGACGATGGGAGCTGCTGGGAGCAGATGTACGATGGAGAAAACCCCATAATTAGTTCAGATTTCAGTTTCTTTGCCGAGGAAGATCATGCTCCTTCTACTTCTTCTTACATTGTTGATCAGAGAGCAGGGATGTTCTCGGCGGTAGATGAGAACTGGGATTTCTGTTTAGGACAAGATCAAATGTTTCCTCGGAGGGAACATTTTGGTTCTGCTGACACTCAGACGACGACGACGAAGAGCACACACTTTCAAGACATTGTTGATGTCTCCAATGAATCAACGCATGCCAACTGTAAGAATAATTCAGTTTCTATGGATAGGCGTGTTTAAGTAAACTAAAACTAGCCTTGAAATCTCAAATATTCTCGTCATTAAATATTTCTTTTTCCTGATTTTCAAATATGATTGCTCCCTTTTATATTTCTCTCAAATCTCTTACATATAAAGTTCATCTAACAAGCTCAAATAACGATGTTGAAAAGAAAACATATATCTATTTATTCTTACAAAACATAGTAGAGCTCTCCTCGCGCACGTGAAAAAAATTAAATAAAATACGCAATTACATTATTATAATATAAGCATGGGTTTTGAATAGACGACAAATCACACAAAGCAAAGAATAGGTCGGCGATAGATCGTATCCCCTCATGGGTGGCACTACAATATCGTGTAAGAATCAAAGAAACATATTCTAAAATAAACCTTTACGGCTGATGAGTTGTCACAGCAATTATACATCTTTGGGTCTCAAAAGCCTGGAGAAAGGAATATTACAGTCACGCATTTGGTTCCGGCCATGTGATTATATATATATATATATATAAGCAAAGGGATGCCATTATTGTATAACGATAAATATAAAAGTTGTATTTTGATTATTATTGATAAGGTAATCTGTATGTTTAGCTCACCGGTCAAAATGGATCATATTCGGACAACATGCTATAGTCTAATGAAGGGCCTGTTTTCCCTTAAGCCCATAAGACGGTGTAACTAGTGATCAATATATATATATATATATATATATATATATATATATATATATATCATTACACGCTGGGCTTCGTCCTTATCTGTAAACTTTATGGTTTGCTGATGTATTACAGATAGCTGCTGCTGATGTGTTTTTTGCTCCTTTTCCTTCATTCTTAGTAGAAGCTGATCTGTGATTATCTGAAGTTAATCAAAAGCTACGAATAACTTTCTGATCCAATAACTTTTATTATATACTGAGACATGAAAACCCATTGACATTGGATCATGTAATAATAATATTAGGGTTTTCAACTTCTAACCTTATGATATATATGCATTGACAAAAGCATGAATATTGCTTGTCCTATGAACCTTTGCTGATCACATCCTCAATCACTTCCACTGGTCTTAGTTTCTCTTTTTTCGTAATGTAAAGACAAAATATGATGGCGAGTGAGTCGTCGATGAATCAGTTTGCTTTCTTACGAGGTCAGACGAATGCATAAAGAGAGCTCACAGTGTTCAGACAGAGATCTATATAAATGCTCAAACATAACTAATTAAGCACACATACTCACACACACATAAATGAATATGAAATATATCATGTTGAGTTTATCTGTTTTCTTCACGGTTTGGCTCTTGATTTCATCTCCTCCCGGGAGTTTAGCTCGTCCGATCAAGGATATAACTATTGCCCGACAGGAGCTAGAAGTTCAGTTCGCGAAAATCGATCGAAGCTCGTGGGAATGGCCTCAGAGAGAGGCTCCTGGTGGGCCTGATGGTCATCACCATTTGAAAAACTTGTAATAACAACCCCGAGTTTTTGATCTTTTTTATTACGATGTATTTCCTATGGACGATGTTTGTCTATGGAGATTTTGAAGGTGGCAAAATAAATATATAATTTGCTTTGGGGTTGTTCTTGACGAAAACCATGGCTTGCTGAAATGTTGTTCGTCATTACTTGCACATATATGACATAACATAAACAAAAATTAATGTATAATATATATATATATATGTATATATTGGTTTGACTTTATATATAAGTAAAGCAACGACGATAACACCGACCATGTCATACTATATTATTTAGTTTGAAGGAAAATGCAATTAAGTAAAACAAGAATTGGATCAATCGTAAGCAATGATGCATGTTCAACCATGCTAAGGATCCACAAATTCACTCAGTTGATCTATGTAACACTATATCATTAAGATTATCTATCGATGAAAATACAATATTTATTTTTCTATTTCTTTTTCTAAACCATAAAGCATATTCCAAAAAATTCAAATTAATGTACATATTGAGAAAATTCTCATGATCTACTAATATTTTATAAAAGAGCCATATGTAATAACACACACACATATGAGTTAGAGTCTCATCTTTTATGTCTATCTAAAACCCTGAAAGACAGTTTGACCCTTCGATAAGATATTGAAATAATGCTATATCCGAACTTTTTATTTTATATATATAAAGAAACTCAAATCTTTGAGCGGACATAAGTTAGTTGAGACATGCATGATTAGCTCAAGCAATTGGCTCTTTAATCTTTAATCTTGTTTACTAAACCTAATACGTACTACGTTGACTCACCAGATGTAAATTTTGAGGTAGTGACGATGTAGATTGATATATTTAAATTTAATATATATTTGTGCACGAGAGAATTGAATATGTAATGAAAGAAAAGAAGAGCCTCCATCTCCACTAATACTCATCCTTTTCATTTTGTCCTCTAACATTTTAAATCCGTGAAGAGGTCGGCGACTAAAAAAATATATAAATCGCATAAAAAGTAGGTAATTAAATGTGTGTGTGTGTGTGTATTTATTTGCGTAGTAGGCATCAATCATTATATTATAGACAAACTAATAGTGCATGTAAAGAAAGGGTGCATTCTTTTTGGATATAAATAAACTATCGATGAATGGCTTTGACAGATAATTAATAGTCAAATAGTTTTGGGTGAGGCGATTCGAATGAATACATTAGTCTCTAATTAAATTACACACACACACACACACACAGATATACGTGTATATTCTAATTTCTATTCTAACATAGGATAACATTTTAATGTTGCATGCGCACTTCAAGCAAGATTCGATTTCCATAACAAAAATAATAATAAAAAAATCTTGATAAATTTGTTTTCATTAATTTCCTCAATAGAAACTTGAATGGACCCAATCTTACTAATTAACAATGTAAACAATGACTCGACAAACCAACTCTATGAGTGTACTAGAATTACGACAAATGTATTAGAGACAACGAAGAGTATTCCTTTCGATTTAATAATCCAATTTATGATTATTATTTTTTTTTAAAAAAAAAAATACGGGCGTTATGTATATCTCACGAGCTATATATATGGCCCTCGAGTCTTCACTTATAATTCATAGCCTTTCAAAGCATCGAGAGATCAACTTAAAAATGGCAGTCTCAGTGAAATCATTTTCTTGCATTTATCTTATAATGTTTGTTGCATTCGTTTGTGCTAATTCGGACATTGTCGAAGCTTCGAGATATGGCGAGGGAGAAACTAAGGTAGAGAGCGAAGAGGTTTTACGCAAACTAGAGCGGGAAGTTGTGAGGTTGAAGCGCATAGGAAGGCTGTTGATCAGCACAAAGAGAGTGCCTCCTGAAGGTCCAGATCCTCAACATCACTACTAGACATTGTAATAATTAATATCAGCATTTATATATATATATATATATATATATATAATACTTTGTGATTTAGTTCAAGAATATGTTAAGTATTCTCTTGATGTATTTGTTTCACCTGGGAAATTTGATTACTGAAGCTCGATATATAGCTGATAAGTATATAAATATATATTATATGAAGATTATTGTTTAGTTAGAATACTCCAAGTGCTACCTTTTTTTGCCTCCGTAGGATCCCATTAAAACAAAAGTATCATAAAAACATAAAGTTGGCACACTGTACTTTTAAGTTTATATCAACTTTTTTTAACATATTTTTATTACAATATAATAATGGGTTATTGCAATTTATATAAGGCTAAATTGCATATAACTCATCCGTGGTTTAAAAAATAATCACCAAAACCCCTATGGTTTATAAATAGCATAAAACACCCTCGTGATTTATTTAATTATGCGCTCCTTGTCATTTTTACCCCCTAATTGGGGGGTACAATGCTATATTTTAGACACCATGAGGGGTATAGTGCTAAGTTTTAGACACCACCACATAGGAGTTTCACGCAATAAAAAAAGCTTAGGGTAGTAATGCGCATTTCAGTATATCCACGTGGGGGTATATCATAATTTACCCTTTATATAAAGAATTAAGTAAAATTAATTCAAAAAAAATTGTATGCACCAGCCGGGAATCGAACCAAGGTCTGTACAATGGCAAGGTACTATTCTACCACTAGACCACTGGTGCTTTCTTGATGTTTGAGGTGGAAGTCTTTCAGTCAACTTCTTAAATAATTTTATTACAACTTCCTCAGTTTTTTATAGCAGATGCATAAATTAAGATTCACATTAGAAGCATTCCATTCCATAATAGTCGTAGGGTTCTTCTTTACATATGTATGTATAGTACCCCTTGTTCATCTTCATGTGTAAATATGAAAAGTTTTACAGTAACTACCATTCTTGCAAGTACAAATATTACCATTCTCCCCGAATGCTATGTATTAATCGAAAAGACGGTGACAGAAGCAAAAGTACGATGATACAAAGAGTATAGAAAGCAAGACAACTTAGAAGAAGCAGAAGAAGATGATGACGAAGAAGAAGAAGAAACCCATGATCCCACTTTAATTCCCACACAAGCCCATAATGTATCATGAATAATAACATAACTAGGATAGGATAATAATATAGCAATTAGCAATAATATATAAAAGTATATTGAGAAACTTGAATTGTTTTTTTTCTTTTCCTACTCACTTTCCGGCAGCGAATGCCTCGACAGGGAATGTCTTAGTAATGCCCGCGAGGCTCTTGAAATGGATCTTACCCGTGGGCGGATCGTCGACGAAAATCTCACTAACTGGAGGCCAAAGCATGAGCTCCTTAGCCTTCACCCCTTTGAGCTTCTTAATACGCTTCTTACCAACGTAGCCCGTAATATCCACGTCGTAGCTCACGAGCTTGCTGATCATCTTGAAGCTGTGCTCGACCTTCTTGGCTTGTCTGATCCACATGTAGCCCGTGCTTCTCACGAACCCTACCTCGATCACATCGGCTAGGGGCAAGAGGCCCATAGGGAGCTCGGATTCTTCGAGTATGGACTGAGCCATCTTTAGGCCTTCGATGTGGCCGGTCTTGACGATTGCTCCTTCCCTTTCTGCCGCCATTGTTGATTTAGGGTTTTTGTTCTTTTTTTATGTGTGGAAAGATGGTTTTTTGCATAGGTGGATTTATAGTTGCCAACGTCATAGAATCAAACAAACAATGCAGTGGAGAAACCAATGCAATGAACTTTGTGTTCTCCACTGCAGTCTGTCTGGCTATTTTGTTCTGGCACGGCAATGGAGTTCATATATATCTTCTTGTTTCTTCCGATTGAGAATTTACGAACTTACCCTCCTCGATCGATCATCAGTTCATTTATATTCTAGAAGCCGACAGCCATGATGCAATCTTTTTCAGGTCTTTCATGTTCAACCACTTGTTCATACTTAATTTCCCATGTCAAGAAAATGACAACCAAGCAAATGTGGCCTCGTTCTTGACATTAAAGATTGTGTTATGACACTGTGTTCAACCAAAGTTTGTACTTTGATGTTAGGACGATCAAAGGGGTCGAGGAGGGGGTTCGAATCTACTTGATCGCCTTGTAATCTCGGTCTCTGTGGACTTGGGACGAAAAGTATGGACTAATTAGGGGTATTACTCGCCCGTCGAAAGTTGATGGTTGTCCCATAACTGAATGTGAACATCCTATTCATTCCAAGTATGGAGACTATTGTGCTTTTATTGGGTATCTCCTAGTAAATGAAAAAAAAAAGGATACTACGAACTATTCATTACATGGATATAGAACATGCTAGAATACTATTTGAGGTATAATTTAAAACCTAATCGCCGGTTAATTGGAATCCAAGGTCTAAAAACGGCGGATAAACCAATGTTAGCAACTATCCTTATCAATATATATATATAAATATATATATAGAGAGAGAGAGAGATTCCCATATCAATAATAACAATAGAAAGAAGAGATGGGCCGTGCAGTATCAGGGTTATTCTTTCTTCTTAAACTGATCATTATTGCTGCAAATATTCTGACCAGAGGATTATTAGCTTCCCCAAACACAGTGGTCTACGACCTCGAATGCAACCCAACGAGGTGGAACTCGAACGACATTCGAGCATACCTCGTCGCGGATGCCATTCGCGGGATTCTGACCAACACTCCCAATCAGCCGGGCTACGTGCTGTACATGAAGACGACTGCTCAAGGAACGAACGCTTACCTTTACTCATATTGGAGCTGCAGCCGGCTTCTGGCGGGAGGCGACTGCTACGCTTGCTTGGAGGCAGCTGAGGATTTGCTCGCCCGTCAGTGCGCTAAGGCCAAGTTGGCCGACTGTACCATAAGATATGAGACTTACTCCTTTTATTGAACGGCGGTGGACTAACTAGAGGAATCGGCATATACGAATGAATTTATGCACGGCTTTTTTTTTTTTCTTTTTTTTTTCCTTTTTATGCGCACGTGTGTGTTCTTGATGGCTTGGGGTTGTATTATATGAGTAAGAAATTGCCATATGGTTCGCCGTGTTAATGTTGCGCTGTCAACATTGGCAATATTAGGAGAACATTCTAGTCAACATTTATTGGCAGAGAATGTCTTCTCTCTCTAGTTTTATCTTTCATGCCCAAAACGTGTTTGAACCTATTTTTAGTGTTTTACAGGACTCAGAAGCGACTCAGAACGAGTGAGGATCGTGTAGATAAGCTTGAACGAGTCTAGGGATGGAACATACTAAATATAGGATGCTTGGAGCACAAGATGGAGATCAAGTCTTTGGAGCTTACCAAGTCAGTCCCTAACGGTCACTAACGAACCAAGTCTACTTAGTGGACGTTAGTGAACGTTGTGGGAAGCTACCAAGTCCATTTGTGGAGTGCTGCCCAAGTTGGAGAAGTATTTAAGTACGGAGAACTTTTGACGACGGGATTATGGTGACGACTACAGAGAGAAGAAGATTAAGAGCGATCACGAGAGTTATCTTTTAGCCTAGTGTTTTCTGTTTTGCAAAAGTCGAAAGACTTTGTAGGTTTGCAGAATCGAAAGATTCGTAGTTTTTCTAGGCTTGTTTTTACTATCTTTTGATAGTTGTTTTGCCATCCATTGCTATAGTGGAATTTCGCCTTGAGGCACGCAGCAGGTTATTCTGACTTGCTGCGAAATTTACTTCTCGTGTTCTTTAAGTTTCGTCACTAAGTACTCAAACTATTCCGCTGTGCGCTTGAGTGTTAGATTGAGTGTTAACCCAACATTACATCCAACATCAGTATACAACTCAGTAGTTTTACATCCATTTAGGGACCACGTCACGTCATAGTGGTATCAGAGCCTTCGCTTGACGTTACTAAGCGCTGAAAATCCTTATAATGGATATAACGAGCTCAAACTACATTGGAAAAGTGCCGGTGTTAGACGGCTCCAACTATGCGTTTTGGAAAGTGCGTGTGCGCCAATGCATCAAGTCCATCGATGTGCGAGCGTGGGAAGCTGTTATTGATGGATACACTCCACCTCGTAACCCTCCAGATGCTGATGGCGAAGTCGTGGACAAGCCGGTGGCAGAATGGACCGTGGCAGAAAGGAATGCGGCCGAGTTCAACGACAAAGCCTTGAATGCTATTTTCTCATCGGTTGATATTTTTATGTTCAAGATTATTCAGAATTGCACGACGGCAAACAACGCATGGGATCTTCTGCAAAGGTACTGTGAAGGTGATGCGAGCGTGAAGGAAACCAAACTTCGGTACCTACTCAATCAGTTTGAAAATCTCAGAATGAAGGAAGACGTAGATGTCACCACCTACTTTGGAAAGATTCTCACAATTTCAAGCGAGTGTGCTAGTCTTGGAGATCCGATATCAAATAAGGTACTTGTATCTAAAGCTTTACGTACACTCACTGAAAAATTTAATGTGAAGGTAGCGGCCGTCGAGGAAGCACACAATCTGAGCACGCTAGACTTCAATACCTTAATGAACATTATGAAGAATTACGAGACGAATCTCGAAGTTCAAAAGAGAGCATCTCGCGGAAAAAACCTAGCACTTGTCGGTCAGCCCTCTAATGTTCAAAATGAGGATGATTCGGATTTTGAGGAGGATGCGGCTTTGCTGGTGAAAAAATTCAAGAAGTTCTACAAGAAGAAGAACGTGGAGTCGAATGTTGGACAAAATGTTGGCCCAACATTCCGTAAGAGCCAAAGTTCGAAAGAGCCGATGTCTGCTCCACCATTCTTCAAACGCAAACCTGATGTAAAAAAGAAGAACTTCAACTGGGAGTCTGTCAGATGCTATGAATGTCAAGGTTGGGGTCACTTTGCCAACGAGTGTGCCAACACACTTCGCAAGCATGGGAAAGCAATGTGGATCGATCTTTCCGACGATGAAGATGCAGAACCGAGTCCTAAGGAGTCCAAGAAGTCTTCAGTAACTATTCAATCCTTCTCTGACAACGAAGATGAAGAAGATCAACAAATCGGCTTCACTGCGGTAACGGATGTTGAGCCAACATTGGACTCATCATCTGAGAAACATATAATTTTTGATTATGATGATTCAAACAGTTTTGATGTGTATTCTAGTTCTGACAATGCAGAATTAGAAATGAATGTTTTTGCTGAAGGTCAAATCAATGAAGCCGTCAAGAAGTTTACCGCTCTATATGAAAAGGAAAAGCTAAAGAATGCGGAACTCAAAGCTGAAATGAATATACTGACCGAAGAGAACCTGAAGAACGAAAAAATGATTGAAAGCTTGCTGGATGGAATGAACAAAATGGAGACCGTATTAACACGAAAAGACAATGAAATAGACAAACTTCAAAAGCGAGTCGACGAGGCAGACGTGACTTTCACGAAATTGAACAAGGGTAAATTCTCCCTTGAAGAGGTATTATCGTTAAGTGTCTTTGATAAGCAAGGTCTAGGATATAATGCTGAGCCTTCTAATGTTGTGAATGATTCTGCTATGCATGATAGACCTAAGATTGTTTTTGTTAAGGAGAAAACCGAGCATGTTGAAAGTAGTGAGCCTTTAGTTGTTAAGAAGAGTTCTGAACATGCTTCCTATAAATCAAAGAACAGACAGTTTAGATGTAATTACTGTATGCAACCTGGCCATATTAAACCGTATTGTTGGAAATTGAAGGGAAAGAAGTCTGTAAAGAAATCGATGTCGGGTGACATGTCCTCCAACATTCCTGTCAACATTGAGAAATCATTGTTGGGAGGAGTGTTTGGAGAACGTTCAGCTGGCTTATCTTCAATTTCTGCCAGTTCTAATGCTGTTTTACTGACTAAGAAAGCTTGGGTACAGAAATCCGTTCATAAATGCCAAGTTGTATATACCTCGTTGCTAGCTAACGTTACAGGATTTTGGTACTTCGATAGCGGGTGTTCCCGACACATGACGGGTACCAAACAGTATCTAAGTGACTACACGCCATTGAAAAGTGGTTCTGTGACATTCGGAGGAGGTGCTAAAGGAAGGATTCTTGGACAAGGCAGGTTGAACGTGCCCGACTTTCCGAAGCTAAGCAATGTCCTCTACGTAGACGGTCTTGTGGCAAATCTGATTAGCATTAGTCAGCTTTGCGACGACGATCTTGAGGTAAGATTTAATAAAGAATGTTGTGAGGTCTTTAACAGAAATCGTGTTCGAGTTATGGCAGGTAAAAGGTCAAGTGACAATTGCTATCTAGTCGGCGACAAATCGGGTTCGAAGGATGTGTGCCAACTCTCAAAGGCCGAAGATGATGTCATTCTTTGGCATTACAAGTTGGGGCATGTCAACTATCGAACGCTGGAGCAGCTTATCAAACACGACGCGATAAGAGGCATTCCGAAGTTTAAGGAGTTTGGTAAGGTTGTGTGTGAGTCGTGCTTGAAGGGTAAGCAAGCACATGTTAGCCATAATGTTGATCAACATTCTGCCCAACATTTTAAGACTGCACATTGTTTTCAGCTTATTCATATGGATTTAATGGGTCCTATGGAAGTAGATAGCCTTGGTGGTAGGAAATATGCTTATGTGCTCGTTGATGATTATTCTAGATATGCATGGATATTTTTTGTTAGGGAAAAATCTGAATCGTTTGATTTCTTTAAAAAATACTGTGCCATGATTAAGAATAATTTTAGTGCTTCAATTTTTCGCATTAGGTCTGATCATGGTAGGGAGTTTGAAAATCAATTGTTTGATGAATTCTGTGATAAGAAAGGTATTATGCATGAGTATTCTTCTCCTAAGACACCCCAACAAAATGGGGTGGCCGAGAGAAAGAATAGGACCTTACAAGAAATGGCTCGTGTTATGTTGCAATCAAGGAGCATTTCTAAGCGTTTTTGGGCTGAAGCATTGCATACTGCATGTCATATATCTAATCGTGTGTTCTTTCGTCATGATACTAAGAAAACGTCGTATGAGTTGTTAAATGGGAAGAAGCCTACGGTCAAGTATTTTCATGTTTTTGGATGCTATTGTTACATGTTGAATGATCGTGAATACTTGACTAAGTTTGATTCGAAGAGTGATAAATGCATATTTTTAGGATATTCTTCTAATAGCCGTGCATATCGTGTGTATAATTTGCGCGTCAAATCTGTTCAAGAGTCCATTAATATTGTGTTTGATGATGCTACTGATATTAGAAGAGTTCCTCCACAAGTCGATATTTCAGATGTTGTCCAAGCTGTTGATGAAACAGAGGAGACTGGAGAGGAAGATGTTGGGCCAACATCTGACCCAACATCACCGTATGAGCAGAATGATGAGATCGAACCGAGCGAAGTTCGAAGAGATCCCCCAGCTAAGATTCAAAAAGATCATCCTACAGACTTAATCATTGGAGACGTAAATGAAGGCAGAAAGACTAGAGACAAACCGCGCAAGGACTACAAGTCTATGGTAAGGAACGTATGCATGAATACGGTATACGCTGAGGTACGCTTTAACTGTTTTGTTTCTGAAGTAGAACCCAAGAATGTCCTTGAAGCACTTAAGGATAATTTTTGGATAAATGCCATGCAAGAGGAACTCTTGCAGTTCGTGAAAAACCAAGTATGGACTTTGGTTCCTCGACCGAAAGACATTAATGTCATAGGTACAAAGTGGATCTTTAAGAATAAATCTGATGAACTTGGTAGAGTTGTAAGGAACAAAGCACGTTTAGTGGCCCAAGGTTACACTGAAGTCGAGGGAGTAGATTTTGATGAGACGTTTGCTCCCGTGGCTAGGTTAGAATCGATTAGGTTGTTGTTAGCTATTGCATGTTGGATTAACATTACATTACACCAAATGGATGTTAAAGGTGCATTTTTGAATGGATATATCGATAAGGAAATCTATGTCGAACAGCCTAAGGGATTTGAGGATCCGCATTATCCTAACCATGTTTATAAGTTGCAGAAAGCGCTCTATGGATTGAAGCAAGCCCCTCGAGCTTGGTATGGTAGGTTGACCACATTTTTACTTGAATTTGGGTTCGTACGAGGTGAGGCAGACCGCACTCTTTTTGTAAAAAGGGTCGGTTCTGATATTTTGATTGCCCAAATTTATGTTGATGATATTGTTTTTGGCTCAAGCTCACAGTCTATGCTAGATCAGTTTGTGCAGGCTATGAACTCCACTTTCGAAATGAGCATGATTGGGGAACTAACATTTTCCTTAGGACTGCAAATTAAGCAAAGCAGTAATGGCATCTTTATTTCACAGGAGAAATATGCTAGGAATACAGTGAAGAAGTTCGGGTTGGACACAGCTAAGGTAATGAAAACTCCCATGGGGTCTTCGCAAAAGGTAAGTAAAGATAATGTTGGACAGGATGTTGACCCAACATTATATCGATCCATGATAGGCAGTTTGTTATACCTTTCAGCGAGTAGACCCGACATTATGTATAGCGTTTGTGTTTGTGCTAGATATCAATCTGAGCCTAAAGTTTCCCACCTTAATGCTGTTAAGCGAATTCTTCGTTATGTAAGTGGTTCTTGTAGCCTAGGATTATGGTACTCCAAAGAGACTAACATGAATCTTGTAGGCTATAGCGATGCTGATTGGGCAGGCGATGAGGATGATCGCAAGAGCACAAGTGACGGCTGTTTCTTCTTAGGTAATAATCTAGTTGCTTGGTATAGTAAAAAGCAGAATTGTGTGTCTTTATCTACTGCTGAGTCTGAATATGTTGCTGCGGGTAGTTGCTGTACGCAATTAATGTGGTTAAATAGCATGTTGTGTGACTATGGTTTAGAGTGCGAATCTGTTCTCATGTATTGTGATAACCTTAGTGCCATCAACATATCTAGGAACCCTATCCAGCATTCACGTACTAAGCATATAGATATTAGGCATCATTTTCTGAGAGATATGGTAGAGAAAGAATTAGTTCGCATTGAGCATATAGACACGAAACATCAGTTAGCTGACATATTCACGAAAGCATTGGATTCTGAAAGGTTTTCGGACCTAAAGAAATCCATAGGTTTGCATCAGTCTGTCTGAATGTTGGTCCAACATTTGGATCAACATAGCATATGTCAAACTTGATCGTTACTGCTTTACTGTTTGATTTAATTTTCTCTCTGTTATTCTGAGAAATGACTCGATTCTACTTGACCGTTTTCTGAAATGACCCAATCCCTTACAAAATAGCCTGCTCATAAACCTTTTGCAAAATATAGGTTTTTTTAGTAATAAGTATCCCTAGGTACACGGCATTCGCGATGACGATGTACTCTTTGCGACAAAAAGCCAAACATTGATGTTTAGGTATTAAGAGCAGTGCACAATAATTCAGATCAATAATTAAGGTGAAAGGGCAGAAAATGAAAGAAAAACTGAGTTGAGAGAGTCGGGCAGAAAAGTCTAGGATTATGGAGTTAAAATGTTGAGTCAAATGTTGGGGCAACTTGTGTAACTGTCAATTTGGTAATGCTATATTTCTTTGCTTTCGTTTATTTATTTTGTCTGTTAGTCTTTCATTTGTCAGTTTCGTGTGTCTAGTTTAGTTATCTCTCAGAATTGCATTAGAACTTATCTAAGAACAACTTGTTGCTCTTGTCTCAAGTGATCATCATTAACGCTCAAACGGTTAGTATCTCTTGTGCCTTCTATGATTTTTGACGTGGTAATTTTTGGTTGAATCATGGTCTGAACTATCCCTATATTTTCGTATGACCTATTCCTTCATATACTTTGAGTGTGCTCTATGTTGATTTAGTCAATTAGTGGCATAAGTCGAACTTACTCTATTATTTGCCTAAATTATTTCTTCTTTACTCCAACGGTTATTTTTTTACAATCACCCATGATTTGACAGTTTCAATAAGTAACCGTTAAGAGGGGGGGGGGGGGGGGGAGGGGGCGTATGCAGTTACTTAGCATGTTCTTTAGTTTTATCTCCCTCATTTATCTTCCTCATTCACTCTTCCTCACTCACAAACCCTAAAAGCATTTCTGAAAAGTTTCTTTCTGCTTTGAATTGTTTCGATATAAGTTGGGTTGCATCTACTCTGTTTCTTACTTCTATTTCTCAAGTTTGCTTTCAGATTTCACTATGTCGAACTCTCCTAACCGTGACGAGATGCAGAATGTTGACCCAACATTTGGTGAGATTGTCTATGATGTAGTTCCCCTTCAATCCATTCCGGCGCTGGGTGATGCTCAAATTCCTCCACCACCAAATCCTGTTGAGACACCAGTGCAACCAAGACCGAGTTCTGAAAAAGACTCAAACCCTGGTTTAGAGACCTCGACAGTCAATCCACCTTCAAACAGTGATGTCGATGATGTGCTCCTCAGTGTTCTGTATCAGCTTCATCACGAAAATGTCCCACCTATGGTGAATCCTGAAGTTTCAGTCGAGGAAGACGTCGTTGAAGAAGTTCTAGCCTCGTTAAAGGAGATCGTGCCAGAAAAAGTCTCTACCAGTGCTGCAAAGAAAGCTCAAAGAACTTCCAAGAAAGCTTCTGTAGGGTCATCCTCAAAGGCCGACGCTGTTCCAAAAAGACGAAGGAGCAACAGGGTCAGACGAGCTATGAACCCAACCTCAAACTCTGACAACCCAATCGTCCTCTCCAGTGACTCCGACGACACAATCGAGAACTCAACAAACTACGACAGTGTCGACTCAATGAGCTCTGACAAAGACGATCGCAATTTAGGGGGAGAGACACATCTGTCGGAGTCTACAACTCTGAGCGTCCCAGAAACCCCCAAAAGCGATGACGAAGATGGTTTTGACCTCACTGAGACCCTTGCTGCTTGGAAGGATAGGCTGAAGAAGAAAGCAGGGAAAAGGCCAATGCAGTCTAATAAGGCACCCTCCAAGCGCCAGCGAACAGAGGAGGCACCAAGATCAACGCCTAGTCTCCAGTCCTCCTCCCCAATTCAATCCAGAAGTGAAGATGCTGAGCAAGATGTTGACCCAACATCTGACTCAGATTGGGAGGATCCTTTGCCAAGGAGGAGGTTCTATGCGTCTGCTAATGAAGAGCTGTGGCCATATTTTGTTCATAGGATGTTGCGCGTAGAGAGGACAGTCGACTTGGTGAGTTTCCGCAGATACGGGGTCATGGAGTTCTTAGAATCCCGAAGCTTTGATAAGACTGTCACGATGTTTGGGACCTACTGTGACACAGTGGTCCGCGAGGTATTTGCTAACCTTACTCCTAGCCTTAATGATCCTAGCTCTAGAAAGTATGGGAAGGTTTATTTTAGGGGGAGATTATATGATTTTTCTGCTAGGGATATTAATGAGTTTCTGGGGACACCGAATGTGGAAATGGGGCAAGTTTATGATAATGATGAGGTAGTACGTTTTCTGACGGGGGGTAGAATTAAAGAATGGGATGGGAATTTTTCGATCAGTTTCTTGACGTCTCTTTACTCGGTGCTATTTAAAGTGGGTGTGTTTAATTGGTGGCCTACGGCCAATGATTCACGAGTTGCGGAGAGTATGGCTCATATTCTGTACGCACTTGGGAAAAATCTCCCGCTGAATTTAGGAGAGTTAGTGCTACAGCAGTTAGCTAGAGAGGCTGGGAAAATAGGAAAGGGCATTCTGCCGTTCCCTTCTTTGATCTATGGCATGCTGGTGCGAGGAGGTTTTAGGCCAACGCGAAGGGATCAGGTGATAACAATCAAATTCCCATATGCCATCTCTCAAATGCACCTGGCCGGACAAAACAAAGTTGTCGATCTGCCGTGGAAAGCTCAGGTTCAGGAGGCTGAGCAGAATGTTGAACAAAATGTTGCCTCAACATCTGCTTCACAATCAAGCTTAGACCGCCAAATTCAGTGCCTCGAGGATACAATTGCGTTCCTAACTTCCCAATTGTCAACACTCAAGGACTTACGTTCTTCCCAAATAGGGGGAGAAAAGACAGAAGTTGTGGAAGAAGTGGCGGAGCAAGAAGAGGAGCGTGCGGAGCAAGAGGAAGCTCGAACTGATGGAAGAGAAGGCGAGCAAGCAGGGGGAGATGCTAGGGAAGCTGGAGCTAACGAGGAAGAGGCAGAGGACTCGATTGAGAGTCTACGCATTTAGACCTTGATCTAAATGAGTTTCGCATGCGTACATTTGTGTGCTTTTGTTTGCTCTTGTGTATGCGTGCCTGCCTAACTGACTGTTTGTGTTTGTTATGCTATGGACCAGTTTTAGTTTTTTGCAGATGTTTGAATTTCAGACCTCCTTGTGGCGTGTACTAATATTTAGTACTTTTGAGTAGTTTGATCGCTATTCTATATTGAGTTTACTCTAACCATTTTTTTTGTTTGTTTGTGGTTGAGTAGATGTGGCCTTTAGGGGGAGTTTCACTACGACCAACTTCTGCTTTGGTTTTGGGAAGAAAGATAAAAAGGGGGAGATTGTTAATGTTGCGCTGTCAACATTGGCAATGTTAGGAGAACATTCTAGTCAACATTTATTGGCAGAGAATGTCTTCTCTCTCTAGTTTTATCTTTCATGCCCAAAACGTGTTTGAACCTATTTTTAGTGTTTTACAGGACTCAGAAGCGACTCAGGACGAGTGAGGATCGTGTAGATAAGCTTGAACGAGTCTAGGGATGGAACATACTAAATATAGGATGCTTGGAGCACAAGATGGAGATCAAGTCTTTGGAGCTTACCAAGTCAGTCCCTAACGGTCACTAACGAACCAAGTCTACTTAGTGGACGTTAGTGAACGTTGTGGGAAGCTACCAAGTCCATTTGTGGAGTGCTGCCCAAGTTGGAGAAGTATTTAAGTACGGAGAACTTTTGACGACGGGATTATGGTGACGACTACAGAGAGAAGAAGATTAAGAGCGATCACGAGAGTTATCTTTTAGCCTAGTGTTTTCTGTTTTGCAAAAGTCGAAAGACTTTGTAGGTTTGCAGAATCGAAAGATTCGTAGTTTTTCTAGGCTTGTTTTTACTATCTTTTGATAGTTGTTTTGCCATCCATTGCTATAGTGGAATTTCGCCTTGAGGCACGCAGCAGGTTATTCTGACTTACTGCGAAATTTACTTCTCGTGTTCTTTAAGTTTCGTCACTAAGTACTCAAACTATTCCGCTGTGCGCTTGAGTGTTAGATTGAGTGTTAACCCAACATTACATCCAACATCAGTATACAACTCAGTAGTTTTACATCCATTTAGGGACCACGTCACTTCACGCCGGACCGGAACGGCTGCAGGCGCTAGAACCATTTTCTTAAAACGTTCTGCCATTGGTGGTTTCTTCCTAAGTCGAGACTGTTCATGCGCACATTTAATCCCAAAATATCTTCCTGAAGCTTTTCGCTGATATAATTGGACTGATATAGCGCTGTTTCGATCGTGGCAAAAAAAGAACGCATCGAACCAGAAACTTTGGCGCGAAGTCCTTCGTTATGGTTTCGAATCGCCGTTTGTGTAAAAAACATATTTTCTTTCACATTTTTACTATTACAACCTAAATATTTAACCTAAATTTGAAAAAAAAAAAATCATTACAACGAACGCTATTTGGTTATCTGGGGAACATTTTCTTGGCCGCAACAGAAAAATCTGTAATTGAATGAACTCTCAACCTCAAGAAGCTAGCAACACCTCACTTAAATAACGGCAAAATTATAATTTTAGGTCACTAAGTATGTTTGTTTTCATTTTTGGGTCATTATGTTTGATAATTGCAAAAGTAGGTCACTAACTTTGTATGTCAAAATAATTTTGGGTTATGTTTTCAATTTTGGGTCACTAAGTATATATTTTTTGATTTTGAGTCACTAAGTATCAATTTTTGAATTTTGGATCACTCATTTGGCTTATTAAAAATTGACCCAAAATTGAAAAATTGATACTTAGTGACCAAAAATCGAAAAATATATAGTTAGTGACCCAAAATTGTTTTGACATACAAAATTAGTGACCTATTTTTGCAATTATCAAACATAGTGACCCAAAAGCGAAAACATATATAATTAGTGACCCAATTTCATAATTTTGCCCATAAATAACTACCAAAACCATATTTATATACACACACTCATCGTTGCGACAAAGCAAGAATATATTCAATTTCAAATCAAGTTTGCGCCTTTACATTCTCGTTGCATGATCAGCTTATTACAAAATCAGACAGATAGAACTAAGGCCGGAAAAAAAATGACAAGTTGCACGGAATCTACGATGGTTTTCGTCGTGCTTTTTCTCTTATCATCACTATCAGAACGCACACACGCTGCAAATAACAAGTTCTTTCGTCGAGGGAGAAGTTATTGTGAGATATGCCGCGCCGATTTCATTAACAAGCTCAGCGAACATATGCCGGGTAATTCCTTAAAACTGCTTTTATCTATGAGTGTGTGTCTACAATTATAGCAGATGCTTGCATATGTATTAGGCGCAACTGTGAATCTACAATGTAAGGGCGAGGGAGAAGGGAATGCGACGTACAGTTTAGAAGGCGTGACCAATGAGAAAGGCCTCTACCTATCTGACCGCCGAAGGAGATCATGAGGATGAGGAATGTGTGGTCACATTGGTAGTGAGATTCCAGACGAGGGTTGGGCCAAGCCAAGCTCAAAGGTTGTCCTGACCAAGAACAGCGGCTTCCATGGCAACGTGCGCAAGGCCAATCCCCTAGGGTTCACCCCACCAAGATCGCCGCACCAGCGTGTGCTGCATTCTTGAAGGAGATTGACGACAACAACGATCAAGATCGACGAGATCAATATATATATATATATATACACGCGTGCACACACAATTTTTCATAAGCAAATTAGAGGGTTGGCGTCGGCCGGGGCCTCGTAAAGAACTATGATCGACTATTCATAAAGTACTATAGACTAGATTCTCAGTGGAGCGGTCGATAGAGAAAAGAGAAAAAAAAAAAAACCCCACCTTTCATGTGTTTCTCTGCAGTATAATTAGTTTGTATTATAACCTTTTCTTCTTGTAAGAAAGGAACATTAAACCCTTATTACACTGCTGATGATCAAGCTGTCTTAGTTTGGAATCAAAGCAATGGCGTATGAAACTAAATGATGTCTTGTTACAAGGACGATGAAAATCATGTGCCCAAGATCTCATATAAACACACACACACACACACACGCACACAATATCGAAAGGCCGAAAGAATTAAACAAAGATCATGAGGAGTCTTAACAATATTATGATGATCATCATCTTGGTACTGATTGTAGCAAACATGAATTATAAGAAGGCAGAAGCCGACCCAGACACAAGCATTTTTAAGGTCGACTGCAGCCTGACCACGTGGGCCCCCTACGATCCTTACGGATATGCTGTGTACGATCTGATTAGTAAGTTGGTGGCTACTATTCCCGTCGACGTGCGCTACGGCATGGACGACGCAAAATGCTTGAAAGAGACGAACAAATGGACGGGCGAGACTGCTTATGCAGCCGGGTTTTGCGGGCCTAATCTGTCGTCGGCGGACTGCTCCACGTGCTTGAAAGCACTTGCCAACGATTTCTTGAATCAGTGTTACGCTGCGGTCAGTGCGGAGATCATTTTGGAAGACTGTAACATGAGATACGATACTTCTCCCTTCTGTGATGAATGAATGAATGAAAAAAAAGCTACCGCTTTTACGCCTTTCATATCGTCGGAATCTGTTCATTGTTGGAGTCGATCATATATATAAAAATAACAATTTTCGGTTTAATTATTTGATCTTCATCTTCTCAACATTTCCCTTAGATTCCACCCGAAGCAGCAGAGCAGCACCCAATATGTAATGGATTTGGATGGAAAACAATGACGCGCAGAGAAACTATAATAATGCTTTTCAACACTTACAAAATAACAACCAATTTCCACACCATCCTAATTCCTAAACCTACCTTAGCATAGCAACACTAGCCATCATATATATCTTCATCGATGATCAAAGAAATTCCCCAAACACTAGCAAATATGCGGATATCCAAATTTTTGGATATTCAAAATTCGAATCGGATAGCTAAAAATGAAAACAACATCCGATCCGGTTTCATTCGGATATCCGAAAACCGGATATCTGGTTTATTCGGATATTTAAAATCGGATATCCGCATCCGCTTTTTAAATTTAGTATTGAATTTTTTTTATAATTGATTTTTTTTTAAAAGTTGCATATTTGTCCTACTTTGTACTGTATGTCACCTAAATATTTCTACACATAATAATTCACACAAAACATAAAAGCAATTGAAATATACAAGTATTCGAAACGCAATCGATGGGTGTGGTCTAATATATATATATATATATATATATATATATAATTTTATAATTTAAGAATTATTTTTAATTTAAGTATTTAAAAGATAAAATTTTAATTTTAAATATTTATTATTTATGAAAGAAAAATTGATTTGTGGATTATAATTGAAATAAATAAAAATTCAAAGAGTAAAATTGTAATTAAAAATTACATACAAAATTATTTAATGTTTATAAATAGTATATATATGATCTAATAATTGCATTGCTACTATTAAAATTTCACAGGATAATTCTCTTATATGTATTTCCTCTCTTTTATAGATATGTAGACTATTCTAGGTCATGCCTTGGGACCTCAATTATTAGTTATTCGATGTTTTCAAATATATGAAAAGAAAAAAATAACAATAACAATAACAATAATAATAATTTAATGTCCTTTAAAATAACATTATTTATTTTGACCTGTACATCATATATACATCTCATTAGGGGTGAGCAAAAATATCCGAAAACCGAATTCCGATCCGATATCCGGTTTTCAAAATCCGAAAAACCGGATATCCGGTTTTAAAAACCGGATTGGATATCCGATCCGCTTTATTTTAAGATAAACCGGATCGGATGCGGATAGTGGCCAACGTAAAATTCGGATATCCGGTATCCGGTTTTATATTTTAAAAATACAATAAATTAAATAATGACCCACAAAAAAAAAAGAAAAAAAAGAGGTCTAACATCTATTATTGAATTATTACACAAAATACACTATATAAAATTTATATTATTCTTGCAAAAACGTGAATAGAGAATCGAAAAAAAAAAAAGAGAAAAGAAAGTGAAGAAAAGAGAAGAAAGGAAAATGAGAGAACTATCGTGTGAATTTTTAATAGAGTACCATTGTGTGATGCAATTGTTAGATCACATCTAACCTATTTATAAACGCTCAGCATCCTATAATAATCATTAATCAAATAATTTAGTATGTTATTTCTAACTATAATTTTACCTTTTGTATTTTATTATTTCAATTATATTCCACAAATCAATTTTTTTTATAAATAATAAACATTTAGAATTAAAATTTTATCTATTAAAATGCTTAAATTAAAAATAAATCTTAAATTATAAAATAATATATATATATATATATATATATATATATATAACACACGCATTGAATGCGTTTAAAATACTAGTATATTTTAACTGCATTTATGTTTTGTGTGAATTATTTTGTGTATAAATTTTTAAGTGACATATATATGTTTTATTGGGTAAGAAATAGGACAAATCCGCAACTTTTTTAAAAAATAAAAATCAATTATAAAAAAATAAAGTTCAATTCTAAATTTAAAAACCGGATGCGGATATCCGGTTTTAAATATCCGAATAAATCGGATATCCGAAAACCGGATATCCGAATAAAACCGGAGCGGATGCGGTTTTTATTTTTAGCTATCCGAAAATCCGGATATCCGCATTTGCTCACCCCTACATCTCATACGTGTGTAGTGTAGTAGAGATGTATTTGGGCCTCTGCTCCATATAATTTTCAAAAATCCTATTATCGGTATAATAATCAATGGGATATGCGCTGGGAGGGGAGGGATAAAATGGTTGTGAAGGGGTTTTTGCATATACTGATAATACATATATTATGTTGGTGGTGAAATCAATGGAGAGCTTTGTGTTTTCCACTGCAAATTATGGCTTTAACTGCAAAATAAACACAAAAGTTCAGTTATACTTATAAGAAGCTAAAGGAGGGAGAAGCAAGCAAGAAAAATGGCGCTCAAACAAACTCAAAGAGACACAGACGAACATCGATGGTAGGAAAGTTTGGAACCAAATATGTGGCTCATCGTATGAGACAATCGTACGATGACGTAGCAAAACAATGAGCCCCGCGGCCATTACCTCCTATAAAAATGCACAATGCATTAATTCCGGCCAAAGAAAACATCTCAATTAAAAAAAAAAAGAAAAAAGATTAGCAGTGGTCTAAACAAGTCAACAGCGCTGATTGCAGCAATAATAAGCATTATAATGATGGTGGTGGTGGTGGTGACTACTACGCAAGCCGCAGACACAACGATTCAGTTGGAGGACTGCGGCCCAGAAAAGTGGGGGGAGGACAGTCCTTACGGGCCACTTGTATACTCTCTGCTCGATGATATGACGGTGTTTGCTGATCCAGGCTACGTAGGACAGGAGACAAAAACGGCGGAGGGTTCGCCGGACGTTATTGCATATAGAAGAGCAAGCTGCAATTCGGGGGCGGAGTCGAGGGATGACTGCTACTTGTGCTTAGAGACGGTCGCCGATAACCTCAAATATAACTGTGATCGTTCCATCAGTGCGCATATCGAACTCACTGACTGCGGCATGAGATATGAGAATTATATGTTCTGGTGATCCATTGAGATCATCATCATCATCTTCTTCTTCATCATCATCATCATCATCATCATCACATATCATAATAAGTTTTCATGGCCCTTGTTGGTTTTTATACGTTATGTAATGTGTGTGTGTGTTCTCTTGTCTGTGTATTTTTTGTTTTAAATAAGACTGTCGCTTGGACTGTATCGATATGCTCCATGGACAGTCGCTCTCGCTAGCTATAAAAGCTCCTCGGACTATGTTACTTGTACTCAAAAAAGCCTAAAGCCTATTATAGCCTTAAGGGTTTTTGCATAGGTTGGCCTATCGTTGCCAATTTTTTTTTTCCTTTGGCCACATCATATTTTAAATCTATTCTATCCTACTCATTTGGTTAACCCAAACCAAATGAGATAGATCGTGAGATATGTCATATCCTTTCCAGCATCATCTTTTAGATATTAATCTCAACATCATCTTTTAGATGGGGATACATGTCACAATCTCAACCCACTTGAGTAACCCGAGTGAATAGGGTAGCATAAATCCTTTTGTAATTTACCTTTTGAATCTATCTAAATGCATGGCTTAATTCGGTGTGGGAGGTTGGAGCCTATGGGGCGATGCGGCGCACACTTTTGTCTATTCATGATTTTTTTTCCTAATTATTCAATATAATATATATATATATATATATATATATATTATGTATATTCAAATAGGGTGCTACTATTCACACCCCCTTTTACACCCCCTTTGATGAAAAACACATGAAATTTGTAAAACTCATTTGACATAACCACATCATTCAACAATAATTATTTTATTAATTTAAATTCCATATAATTAAACAATATTAATTCCATATATTAATTTTTTTAAACTTATCAATATTTATATTTAATTTATTTTAATAAGAATATTCATATAACATAAATTTTCTTATTAACATATACAAATTTATATAAATACAGAATTAATAAGAATTAGCTAAATATTAATATTTTTTTTTATCTCATTCCAATATAATATAACATGATCGGGAGTACAATTAAAGCGAATTTTTTTCATTATTATTAGCTAAATATTAATACAATTTTTCTCATCAACAAAGCAGGATAATTATCTCATTTTCCAATTGCCACTTATTTTAAATGCATCATTCAAATTTTTTGTAATGATCTAAATAAGGAATTTACACGCAAGAATTCATGGTTGGTTGAAGAAGGTGAAATTGATGAAGATAAGACACGTCCAATAACATTAAATAAATAAAAAGAAATTTGAGGCCCATACCAATTTAATGATTTTTTTTTCCTGTTATGAGGTATCCCTATTCCATAGATGTATGTATTTAGATAGATGCAATCAATGCAAGGGAAAGGACACGAGAAATAGGTAAAAACTAAGAACATATTAGCAATGTAGGTCCTCAATTATTATTATTACTATTGCAATTCGAGGTGTTCACTCAATTATTATTTATTCAATGTTTTCAAATATATAAAAAGAAAATAATAATTAAATGTCCTTAAAATAACATTGTTTATTTTGTGACCTATATAATATAAGCTTACATATATTTTTAGTAATGTATGTTTGAGGGGATAGCGTTTTAAGGATACTTAAGTGAATTGTGACAATTTTAGTCCTGTAAGTATTAAAATTGAAGCAATTTAGGGTCATTTAAGTTAAGAGTGACAATTTCAGTCCTATAAGTATTATAAATAAAGTAACTATAAATCTAATTTCAGCCCGAAATTTATACACGTGGCACCAATGATGCTGACTTGAACTAAATTTATTTCTCTTTCCTTCAATTAATCTCCACCTCATAAGTAAAAATAAGTAAAAACTTATTTGAAGGAAAGATAATAAATTTTAGTCATGCCAGTATCAGAATTAAAGCAGGGTTCCATGATATTGGGGTGCATTTTTTTTAAGAATGTTAACCCCGAAAACATCATTTCGGCCCGAAATTTATACACATAGAACTGGAAATGTTGACTTGGACTATGAAGTGATGTTTAATAAAGGAAAGAGAAAACAAATTTAGTCCAAATAAGCATCTTCGGCGCCACATGTGTAAATTCCGGGCTGAAATTAAGTTTTTGGGTATAACTGTCCTAAAATTGCGTCAATTTCAATACTTATAGGACTGAAATTGCCACCCTTAACTTAAGTGTCCCTAAATTGCTTCAATTTTGATACTTACATGACTAAAATTGCAACTATTAACTTAAGTGTCCTTAAAACGCTAATCCCTCGAACATACGACACTAAAAATATATTTAAACCTGTAATATATAATGTGCGTAGAAAGAAGGGAGAGATCTATTTGGGCCAACTCCATAATAATTTATAAAAAAAAAAAACCCTATTATATAATCGGAGCAGTAAAATGGGATCGGGGGATAAAATGGGTGTGAAGGGGTTTCGGCATATTTAGTTTGGCAAATATAGTTGCAGTAAGAATCAAAGAAGGCATGGATGGTGGTGAAATCAATGCAGAGCTTTGTGATTTCCACTGAAAATTATGTCTTTAACTGCAAAAATAAACGCTAAAGTTCAGTTATAAGAAGCAAGAAAATGGCGCTCAGATAATACAAACGCAAAGAGTCGACAGGCCGACGACATCGACGGTAGGAAAGTTTGGAACCAAACTTGTGGCGCAACGTATGAGACAAAAACGTCTTCGTATAGCAAAACAATGAGCCCCCCATTATTACCTCCTATAAAAATGCACCGGCCATGCAAGAATTAACAATCAATTAAAAAGAAAAAAAAAAGATTAGAACGAAGATGATGAGCCGTGGTCTAAACAAGTCAACAGCGCTGATTGCAGCAATAATAAGCATTATAATGATGGTGGTGGTGGTGGTGACTACTACGCAAGCCGCAGACACAACGATTCAGTTGGAGGACTGCGGCCCAGAAAAGTGGGCGGAGGACAGTCCTTACGGGCCACTTGTGTACTCTCTGCTCGATGATTTGAGTATGGTCCCCGTCGACCCAGGCCAAGAAGGATACGAGACGAAATCGGCGGAGGGATCGCCGGACGTTATTGCTTATGGAAGAGTAAGTTGCAATTCGGGGGTGGCATCGAGGGATGAATGCTACTCTTGCTTAGAGGTTGTCGAGGATAACCTCAAATATAACTGTGAGCGTTCCATCAGTGCGCATATCGAACTCACTGACTGCGGCATGAGATATGAGAATTATAAGTTCTGGTGATCGATTGAGATCATCATCATCATCATCATCATCATAATAAGTTTTCATGGCCTTCTTGTTGGTTGTTATACGTTATGTTATGTGTTTGTGTGTGTGTGTGTTTTTTTTTTTTTGTGTTTTTTGTTTTTTAAGAAAAATAAGACGGTCGCTGGCTAGCTTAGCTGATGGTGATCCTTGGATTGTTTGTATTGTATCTATCAATATGGTCCATGGACAGGACAGCCACTAGCTAGAAAAGCTCCTCGTATGTATGTTACTACTACACTACTATACTCGTATGAATAAAAAACATCTCTATCATCTCATCTCATCTCAAGCTTACCAAATTTATAATCGGAGCAGCCCATTATTGAGTAATAAAATGGGTCCATTGACGAGTTCACGATGGGATGGATGATAAAATAGATTGGTGGGTTGGTTGGTTGGTTGGTTCTTTTAAGGTTTTTGCATATGTGGGGCCTACAGGTTGCCATTTTTCATTTTTTCATCCTATTCAGAACTATCCATTATTAATAATGTTATAAAAATATTAATTATTTTATTATAATTATACTTATATTATGGTTATTATGATAATGTAGCTTATAATATTAAAGGGAGAGAGAGATTATAGAGAGATTAAGTATATCGATACATGTTATGTTTTACAATGAATTCTAATCACCTATTTATAGTATTAAAAATTTACTATTACAACTAATCACATTAATTACAATTATATACCCCACACTAAAATACAAACTCTTCAATTAAACATCTCATCTTATCATATTATCATTATTTAATACAATACTTCCAAATCATCAATAATTTAACTAATATTATTTAATTATTTCATGTTACCTATATATTAGAGATCTATTTGGGCCTACTCCATATAATTTTCAAAAATTCCAATTAACGGTATTATAATCGGAGCAGTTAAAATGGGCTCGTTGATGGGTTTTAGTTTGCCTAATAGTAGTTTAGTTGGTAAGAATGAAAGAAGGAAGGCATATATCATATGGTGGTGGCGGTGAAATCAATGCAATGCAGCTTTGTGTTTTCCACTGCAGATTCTGACCTTAACTGCAAAATAAAGACAAAAGCTCAATGATAAAATTACAAAATTGCATCATTATGTTTGATAATTGCAAAAACTAATTTGTATGTCAAAATAATTTTAGGTTATGTTTTCAATTTTGGGTCACTAAGTACATATTTTTCGATTTTGGATCACTAAGTATATATTTTTCGATTTTGGGTCACTAAGTATCAATTTTTCAATTTTGGGTCAATTTTTAATAAGCCAAATAAGTGATCCAAAATTCAAAAATTGATACTTAGTGACAAAAAATCGAAAAATATATACTTAGTGACCCAAAATTGAAAACATAACCCAAAATTGTTTTGACATACAAAGTTAGTGTCCTACTTTTACAATTATCAAATATAGTGATCTAAAAACGAAAACATGTATACTTAATGACCTATAATTATAATTTTGCCAAAGTTCAATCATGGGAAAGCTAAGGATGAAGCAAGAAATTCGCGCGCGCGCGCTCAATACAAACGCAAAGAGACGGTCCGACGACGACAGGCATCGATTGGTACGAATGTTTGGACCCAAATACGTGGCGTATCGTATGAGACAAAACGTCGTCTTCGTAGCAAAACAATAATGATCCCCATAATACCTCCTATAAAAATGCACAAAATGTTTTAATACATTCCGGCCAAGAAGAACACACCCACACACACACAAAAATAAAAGAAAAAATGAAAAGATGAGTCGCCTGAACAACAACAACGCAGCTGCAGCTTGCATGGTCACCTTAGTGCTGATTATGGCCATCATCACTACTACTACACAAGCCGCGAATACAACCATCGTGTTGGAGGACTGCGGCCCAGAACAGTGGGCGGAGGACAGTTCTTACGGGCCGCTTGTGTACTCTCTGCTCGGAGATTTGACGGAGGCCGTTCCCGCTGAGGCAGGCTACGTAGCATACAAGACAAAGATGGCGGAGGGGTCGTCGGACGTTGTTGCTTATGGCAGAGGAAGTTGCAGTTCGGAGGTGGAATCGAGGGATGACTGCTACTTGTGCTTAGAGACGGTCGAGGATAACCTCAAATATAACTGTGATCGTTCCATCGGCGCACATATCGAACTCAGAGACTGCGGCATGAGATATGAGAATTATCAGTTCTGGTGAATTAAGGAATACGTGCAAGAACAGCCGTCATCCCATCCCATGCATGAGATCATCACCATCACACAATAACAATAATTGTAATAAGTTTTCATGGCCTCGCTCGCTCGCTCGTCTGTGTATCGGTTTTAAATAAGACTGTCGCTTGCTTATTAGCTTTTATTAAGCTGATCCTTGGATTAAAGCGTATGCTCCATGGGACAGTTGCTGGCTGGAAAAGCTCATCAGTACTTATAATATACTATGTTACTTTTATGAATAAAAACATCTCTCTGTCTCTTTCAAAGAAGCCTATATATATTATAGATAATATAATCGGAGCAGTCCACTGAGTAAAATGGGCCCATTGACGAGTTGGATGGGATGGAATGGATGATAAAATAGATTGATGGGTTGGTTGGTTGAATCTTTAAGGGTTTTTGCATATATGGGCCTCATGTTGCAAATTTATTTATTTATTTTTTCAAACTCATTAATTCTTCTCAATAATTATACTCATTCTCAAACTCAGAAGAATATTCTTGAAATGTTATAATTTACATCAACATTTACCACTTTTCAATACTATTCATATAGTTTAACAAAATTAGTAAGGAAACTGTTGTTTGTACATAAAAAAAAACATATATATATATATATATATTAAAAACTCGGTTCCTTGTATATATTTTTATTTCATAATTACATTTAATTTGTATATAAGTGCTTTAATAATTTGAAAACAAACAAAAGGGTTGTAAAGCAATTTTGCAAAGTTTTTTTTTTAGTGGGTCAAAAATTCTCCAAATGTCGAACCCTTCAACTCATGTACGGACATCATTACTACTACTACTACTACTACGTGAGTTGGAAGAATGAGAGGGTAAGCGTAAAACTCATTTGAACTTGCATTTTTCGGTATAATTGGAGTATTTTTACTGCATTTTTTTTATTTTGATGTTGGGTTAGAATTAGAAATGCTCTAATTAAGGATGTCCTACTCCCCACCTGATGACAACATGGTCGCCTGAAAACATTTTTTGGAGTTCACCAGAAGCTTAACTTAGTTCTATTATGTCAGTTGCCGAAGTTGTAGAATCAAATCGATAAGAAGAAGGCATACATACATACATACATACGGTGGTGGTGAAATCAATGCGCTTAAGCTTTGTGTTTTCCACTGCCAAATCTTGGCTTTTTAACAGCAACAAAACAAATACGCTCAGCAAGAAGAATCGTTCTAAATAAAAATGCAAAAGAGACATAGTAATCGACCGTCCAAAGGGTATTCTTTCCTCCGGCTGGGGAATCAAAATGCGTACGGCGCGTCGTATAATATTGAATATGAGACAAAAACGTCGTCTTCTTCGATCCTACGAGGGAGTAGAGTAGCCCAATAATCCTATAAATACACCCAATAAAATTCAATACCTTATTACCTCGTCCAAGAACAAACACAAAAAAGACAAAAAGAAAAAAAGAAAAAGGAGAGAGAGAAAGATCGATCATGAGTAGTAGCAGTCTAAAGAACGCAGCTCGCACGGCTGTCATACTCCAGCTGCTAGTTGTAGCGATGGTCGTCGTCGTCACGCAAGCCGCGGACACAACCGTTACGTTGAGCGACTGCAGCGACGAAAAGTGGGACGACGGCGATCCCTACGGGGATCTTGTAAGCTCTCTGGTCGATGATTTGTTGGCCAACGTTCCCTACCAGCAAGACTACGTGGGCTACCAGACGAAGCCGGGCCAGGATGGCTCGGACACCGCCTACGGCAGGGGCAGCTGCAACTCGGGGGTGCAGTCGAGGCAGGACTGCTACTCGTGCTTAGAGGCGGTCCAAGATGACTTCGAAGATCTCTGTCCGAACTCCGTCGGTGCGCATATCGAACTCACTGACTGCGGCATGAGATATGAGAATTATCAGTTCTGGTGAATTAAGGAATACTGCAAGAACAGCCGTCATCCCATCCCATGCATGAGATCATCAATAATTATAAGTTCATGGCCTGCTTGTGTGTGTGTGTGTGTGTGTGTTTTATGTGTGTTCTCACGATCGTTTCGTTTAAATAAAACAGTGTGTCGCTAGCTTAGCTTGCCATTGCCTCCTTGGATTATTATATTCTCCATGGAAGACAGTCGCTAGCTAGCTAGCTTGCAGCTCCTCGATTGTACTACTACTTGTATGAAGAATAAAACCAAGCTATTTATTGGCTATATATATATATATATATGGTTGTGTAATATGTATAAGCTTTCCCAGCCTTTGTGTTGACATTATTGAACCTAACTTGCTTATTTCTCTTATCACCAATTTGATTTAGGTTAGAACCGTAAATTTTAACACTTACTTTGTTTGGCAATGACCTCTTTTTTAGCACTTTCCTTCTCTTTATTTTTTGATTCTATAGGATGATTTGGACTACGCTACCCTATCCATGTGATAAACAACTATTAGATGTTTGATACATAATAAAAAAAAATCAAATATTTTGATTGTTGTATCATAATCTCATGGAGTTGGATTGTTACCTAATCATGTTGGGAAGAATAAGCCTATAAGGAAATGAAATTATAACTATCGACATGTTTTTTTTTTTTTTTTTCGAAACGATCGATTTTTCATTTCATCATAAAAAAACATTTACAATCGGTTGAATAACTGAGAGGGACCATCTGTGTACAATCCACAACAGATGGCAGGCTCACACAGAGCACCAAACAATCACAACACTCACAAAAAAAGCAAAACGAAGATGATCTACTCAGTCACTCAGATCAAACTTCAGCAAACTCTTTCCACTCAGCCACTGCCAGGTCTACCACTGTCTTGGCATCTCTCCATTTGCCTTCGAAAATCCAAAGGTTTCTTGATTTCCAAAGCATCCAGAGAATATAAACTGAAGTTGAGCCCGCTCTTGGATACTCTTGAAGTTAGCACCTCTACAGATAACACCCCACCAGTCCCCAAAGGTACCAACGTTATCCTGCATGTGATTCCAGGATAATGGTGCTACTTTCCAAACTTGGCAGGCCTCATTGCAGAAAAAAAGAAGATGATCCACCGTTTCCTTCTCCAAGCCACACCTAGAGCAAACAGTATCAATCTTGACGCCCTTCTTACTCAGGTTTACCTTCGTAGGGAGAATGTTATGGAGGCATTTCCACATGAAGTGTTTCATTTTGTTTTTAATCTTCATGCGCCAAATGGTCTTCCACAGCTGTCTCATATTGTCTCCTTTGTCACTCCCCTCTGTTTTGCAAGCAGTATCTTGAGAGTTTTCCACAAGAAAAGAATACGCAGATTGTACAGAGAACATTCCATTTTTAGCATGTCGCCACCTCAACTTAGTCCCCCCTTTTTCTCCAGTCACTCTCTCAGCACCCTTCAAAAGGACATACCTTGCTTGACACCAGCATTTCCACATCCAGGATGCACTGGAAGGTACAACTGCAGATAGGAGATCACCTTTTGGGAAGTACTTTGCCCTCAGAATCTTGGACAGTAGCAGGTTAGGTTGGGTGATGATCCTCCATAACTGTTTGGCGATCAAAGCATCATTGAACTGTTGTATCTGCTGGAAGCCCAATCCACCTTCATCCATAGGAAGTGACAGATTCTTCCAAGCTGTCCCACCAGAAATCAGAAGCTGTCTTGGTGATGTCTTTACAAATATGAGCTGGCAGCTTAAAGCATGACATAACGTACACTGGAAGAGCATTCAACACAGCTTTAATAAGGGTCTCCTTACCAGCCTGGCTGAGCATAACATTTTTCCAGTTGCAAACTCTATTCTTCACCTGCTCGACAACATACTGGAAGGTTTCCTTTTTGGACCTACCAATGACCAAGGGCAGTCCCAGGTAATTAGCTTTCATCTCTTCTTTAACCCCTCCGAGCACATTGAGGATCCCTTCCTTGATATCAGCTCTGGTGTTCTTGCTGAAAAAAATGGATGACTTTTCCAAATTAACCATATGTCCTGATGCCTTGCAAAAAGTCTCTAGAATTTCCAAAAATGATGGTTGCCTGTTCCACCTCTGCCTCACAGAAGAGCAGTGAGTCATCTGCAAAGAATAGGTGTGAGATCGAAGGACCATTTCTGCATAATTTCAGTCCTTTGTACCTTCCTTTAACCACTGCTTGCTTAATAAGATTGGAGAATGCTTCAGAGACTAACAGAAAGAGAAATGGTGAGATTGGATCACCTTGTCTAATCCCCCTAGAAGGAGTGATGTAACCACTCAATTCCCCACCGATGTTAAAGGAAAATGATGCAGAAGAAATACATAATTTGACCCAATCAGTGAAAATTGGACTAAATCCAACTTTCTGCATGGTTTGTACAATAAAGGCCCACTCAACTCTATCGTAGGCTTTGGCAAGGTCCAGTTTGATACTGTGGAGGGAACTTAAAACTGAGAAGGGTACGAGGGACTGGAATCTGTGGAGGAAACTTCAAAAGGAACTTTGCCAAGCGTACAAGGAGGAGGAAAGATACTGGAAAATGAAATCAAGAGTGCTTTGGCTCAAAGAAGGAGACAAAAATACCAAGTTCTTCCATGCCTCGACTGTGCAAAGGAGGAAGTATAATTCTTTTGGGAGCCTGCTTAGGGGGGGTGGAGGTAGATGTGAATCACATGAGGAGATTGTGAAAGAGGTATTGGACTTCTACAAGGAGCTTTTTACATCTTCTTGCCCACTTGTCTCAGATGATGCTCTTTATGGGATGCCACGGACCATTTCTGCAGCCATGAACCAAAAGCTCACAGACCTTGTTTCAGAGGAGGAGATTCGAGCTGCCCTCTTCTCAATGTATCCCACAAAGGCCCCGGGCCCTGATGGTATGAGCCCATTGTTTTTCCAAAAGTTTTGGCATATTATTAAGCATGACCTTTCTCTCTCAGTGCAAAACTTTTTCAAGAATGGCAAGATCTTAAAAAGCATGAACCATACAACCATTACCCTCATTCCTAAGATTAAGAACCCTACACTCATCAGCCACTTTAGACCTATTAGTTTATGTAACGTCATTTATAAGATCATTTCAAAGATCCTTACAGAAAGATTGAAACCATGTCTTGATAATGTCATCTCCCCTTGTCAAGCTGCCTTTATCCAAGGAAGAAACATTTTCGACAATGTTTCCATTGCTCATGAGTGTCTCCATCACCTCAATTCCCTGAGAAAAGGAAAAACCAGTTATTTGGCAATCAAACTATCGACATGTTAATGATCAGATTTGTGTCTTGATCAAGTCATTTCGAACACATAACAACCATCATATATTTTTAACCCGACCCATCAAATTCCAACCCGCTCTCAACCTTAAATATGCAACGGTTGGTTGTGGCGGGCGGAGGAACCTAAACTCATCACTAGTAGGTCTCAATTCGAACTCGGCTGAAAAATAGATGTCTTGAATGAAAGTGAAAGGTACATAGATGTCGGCTTCCGTACAACGAGAAACCCAATGATTGTTTTGGACACTTAACCCAATGTTTTGTACATTATTTGACTACAGAGATTGGGCTTGTTCGCAATGTTCATGCTCGTAATTTTGATTCCATAAAATAACGACAGAAAGAAAGAAAGAAATGTAATATGAATGGATGAATTTAGAAGTTGGGCCCATTAACGAGTAGAGGGTAAACACTTCGACTCAAAAATTATTGGAAACGGTTGATGGTCATATAAAGAGTATGGAAGGGCTTTGCATAGACAGTCAATCAACTATAAAGTAATAAACCAATCAAAAGCGTGTACAACTTAAGTGTCCTTTCTCCTACCTCCTTTCTATGGTGCTATAATCTCTCCAAATATATGTAATGGTTCTTTACACTCACACACACACACACACAGACACACACAGAGAGAGAGAGAGAGAGAGAGAGATCTCATGCAGTTCATACCAACCCTGGAACTTAGCATCTCAAGAAAACCCAAAAGGTGCTGCTTATTTATCCCAGTCAGTCGCGATTCCATCATATTGATGCATCCTATCAACATGGAAGATGTTGTTCAAGAGCCAAAGTTCGCAGCTTTAGGTAATAGAATTATGCAAACTACAATTTTGCAGTAAAAGTAAATACTCATACTTTATTACCTGGTGATCAATTTTGCAGTTAAAGATTCTGAGGATAGTGTAGCAGATGGGCCAAGCATCTACGAGCCCCAAAAAAAGAAGCAATGGCCTCGAATTATCATCTACACGGTCTTTGTTCTCTTTGGACAGTCAGGTGCGACTCTTCTCGCTAGACTTTACTACAACAACGGTGGGAACTCCGCACTTTTAACAGCTCTTTTGGAAACCATAGGATTCCCAGTTCTCATTCCTTTTGCCATTTACCTCACTCCGAAAAACTATCGTACAGTAAGCTGTGAATCAACAGATCAGCCCTGTTTATTAACCATGGCATCGGTGTACCTAGTCATTGGTCTACTTCAAGCAGCTTCAAATGTACTATATGCAATCGGGCTTCGAAATCTTACCATCTCTACGTTCTCTCTCATAAGCACCACTGAGTTGCTGTTCAATGCCTTCTTCTCTTTCTTCCTCAACGCCCAAAAGATCACGCCGCCGATACTGAACTCCCTCTTTCTCCTAACTATCTCCTCAACCCTCCTAGTGTTCGACACCACCGAAAACGAACAACGCTCTTCTACGAGCACCTGCAAAAGAAGAGAATATTTAGTAGGGTTCTCTAGCACTCTTGTGGCATCAGCCTTGTACTCCTTAACCCTCTCCATGACTCAGCTCTCGCTCGATCGTAAAATGCTAAAAACAACAGAAACACTCTCAATCGGGGTTCATATCATGATCTACCAGTCACTGGTGGAGACTTGTGTCGTGGGACTAGCATTGTTCGCTAGTGGAGAGAGGCGTGCTGTAAGAGAAGAGATGGCTAGTTTTGAACTGGGGAGAGTAGGTTACATGGTTGTTTTGGTGCTCATAGCAGTGGCTTGGCAGGTGTTTTCTATCGGAGCTGTTGGACTGATATTCCAAGTGTCTTCTCTGTTTTGCAACGTTGTCAGCACCGTAGGATTACCAGTGACGCCGATCGTTGGATCTCTGTTCTTCCACGAGCAGATGGATCGGTTCAAGTTGTTGTCGATTCTCTTGGCAGCTGGTGGATTTGGTTCATATGTCTACCAGCACTATGTTGACGAAGGCAAAGAGATCGTTAATGTGGCGGAAACAGAGAAATGATCTTGTTAAGACACCATAGATCAGCAAGTGATGTTGCTTCTCTTCTTTGTCAAGCAACTATGATTACGTATTTAAGGCGTGATGCATAGGTGATAAATGTGTATATAATCAATACATCATTCCACAAAAAACTGTAAGAATATGTAGCTTCACCGACCAATTTGGAGACAGTAACTTACATGTCCCAGAAGTTCTGTCTGTGTGTTGTCTTCTTCTCCTTCCACCTATACCCATTCTTCACAGCAAACGCTGATGTGATACCTGCATCAAACAGAACACCTATATTATTGCATCTGAACAGTAGACGACCTGAATACGTATATTGATAAAAGTATGCCAGTCAAAAACTCTAATTCAGAAGGCAATCAATCAATTACATCAATTCAGGAAGAAACCATGGCAGTTCACATGCATGCCTGCTTCATCAGGAATGAATGAGGCTGCTTCCTCTGTCATCGGCCTCAGCTGCCTGGACTCGCACTGCGAAGTTCTTAATCGTCAAATTTGTTACAAAGGAAAAACGATATTCAAGCTTAATCCAAATCAAAACGACGTTCAGTGTAACAAAGGAGAACTGTACCGTCCATCGCAGCATAAAAATCTTCTCCGCCGAGGGAGGATTTAACATGAACAAGCACAACAAGCGAAGCGATCAACAAACACACAATGATCGAATAGTATGTGCGTGAATTTGCTTGCTACCCCCCATTGCGCTCAACAAAACACTCAGTTGTGGGCCCCACGCGAGCAATAATAAGTGGGCTTTCTCATTGATGGGCCAGGTCCAGTACTAATATGGGTTAATGGGCTGCAAATTATACAGAAGAATAACAGGAAAATGACATTTTTAACCTCATCGATTCAAAAACCCTAATCTCATTCATATATCGATCGCCTCCTTCAAGGCTGAGCTCAAAATCGGCGGCTAAGCAGAAGAGAAGGCGCAAAACCATCCGAAGGTAAACATTCCATCCACAACCACAAATAAGCGTAGCTGCCTGCATGATTCGTTGTCGTAGCTCTTTAATCTTTTGGGGTAACAACTATCTTTCTCCTTGCAGAAGCTATCGAAAATGGCCGTTCCTCTTCTCAGTAAGAAAATCATCAAGAAGAGGGTCAAGAAGTTCAAGAGGCCCCAGAGCGATCGCTTCGTTTCCGTTAAGGTATCGCTAAATTCCTGCTTGTCTGCTCGATCTGCTATATCCTCGTGTTTTATAGCCTTTAGTTCTCTGATCTGAAGCATATTAGTCTCGGACAAGGTCTTTGTTATTGATTTAAACTTCGTAAGATGAGCAATCCATGGCTTTTGGACAATCATATAGTGAAGCTAACGTTGCAAAAACTCTGTACATACATCGACAGCCAAACTGGCGCAGACCAAAGGGTATCGACTCTCGTGTAAGAAGAAAGTTCAAGGGGTCTACGTTGATGCCAAACATCGGTTATGGGTCCGACAAGAAGACTCGCCACTACCTGCCGAACGGTTTCAAGAAGTTCCTCGTACACAATGTGAAGGAACTTGAGCTTCTGATGATGCACAATAGGTATGAATGAATTCGTCTGTCAACCTTTTCAACAAAAGGCTTATCGGCGGAGTTCCTTCTTGAAATTCATATCTCCTACTACCTCTTACTGCCTAATTTCAATCAGGACATACTGTGCTGAAATAGCCCACAATGTCTCCACGAAGAAGAGGAAAGAAATCGTGGAACGTGCGGCCCAGCTCGACGTCGTCGTCACTAACAAGCTTGCAAGGTTGCGCAGCCAAGAGGATGAATAAGCTTATCTTTGAAAGGGCGTCGTCGGATTTTCTGTGTTTGTTTTGTAATGCAGTCGTAACTTTGCATTGGTTGAAGCTCTGTGACTCATTTCCATAAGCTTTTTTCTTTACGGATTTTTGAGATGATTTTGCGTATGTATCCTTTACTGTTCGTCATATTCTAGAGTTGCTTTTCGTATGATCAATTATAGAGTTGACCTTCTCCGTCGAATCGCCGTGCAACTTCAATTACTTCAAAGATAAATTAAAGTCGGAACCTCCCTTTTGAATGATCTCCAAATCAGATCACTAAATCGACCCCTGAAAATTGCTGAAAACAGTTGGAACCTCCCTTTTGAATGATCTGCGATGTATAAACTTGGATGACATTTACAACCTCCTTTCAAATGAAACTTGGATGACATTTACAACCTCCTTTCAAATGATCTTCGACGTATAAACTTAGGATGACATTTACAACCTAAATCGAATGCCTTATGCCATTTGAGTTACCCAACTCATTCCGGGCTGTTTAAAAGTCCCGACGTTTTTCATGCTCATTCTGATTCTTGCAGCATCGCTCCATTTACCAGAAGAAGCATATATATTCGAGAGCAACACATAAGCCGCACGACATTGAGAATCTATGTTTAAGATGTTCTCAGCAGCATGCTCGGCAACTTCAATATTTCGCTCTTGCCGGCATCCACTGAGTAGGGCAAGCCATATAGATAGGTTTGCTTTCATAGGCATTTTTATCACCAAGTCCTTAGCTTCCCTTAGTCTCCCACTTCTACACAAGATGTCAACCATACAAGCATAGTGCTCCTGATTCACTTTCAAGAAGGTCGAGCGCGATAGGCATTCGAAGAAATGCCTGCCTTTTCGAAGCATGCCCGTGTGGCTGCACGAGCTGAGCAGACCTACAAACGTGATTTCGTCGGGATTTAATCCTTCTTTCACCATTTGGTTGAAGAAGGATAAAGCCCAGTCACCAAAGCCATGCTGGGCACATCCAACAATGATGGAGTTCCAAGAAACGATGTTCTTTTCAGAAATTTCATTGAACGCATTTACCCCGTCGTATAATTTCCCACATTTTGTGTACAGCACGACGAGAGAATTGCCCACGTAGGGATCGCTTCCCAAGCCCAGTTTCACCGCGGTGGTGTGGACCCCTCTGCCCCATTCGATAGCCTCCATCTCAGAAATTGAATTCAATAAACTGGTGAATGATGACTGATTTGGGACTATCCCTAATCTATTCATGTCGATGAAAACTCTCAGTGCATCTTCGTGCTTAGCGTTGGTGCTGTAGGCTGTCAACAGAGACGTCCAGACGGCCACGTTTAGATGTAAAGTCTCCTCAAATGCCTTTCGAGTTCGGTCCATCAAGTTGCAATTTGCATAAAAAGTTATCAAAGAGGCTGTGATAAATGGATCAGAAACACAGCCAAGCTTCATGATAAGGGCATGAACTTGACAGCCTAGGCACAGTTCCCTTACACTAGCACAAGCAGTTACTACACAGCAGAATGTACTAGAAGTGGGCTTTACTCCCAATCCCACCATTTTCTTAAATATGGACAAAGCCTCATTGCTCCGATTGTACTGATCAAGCCCTTGAATCACCGTTGTCCAAGAAATCACATTCCTCGCCGGCATCGCATGAAAAAACTCGATAGCCTCTTCTAATCTACCATTCACAAAGCACCCGTGAATCATCGCGTTCCATGCAGGTATATCCCTCACCGGCATACCCCAAAACAATTTTCTAGCCTCTTCGATCTTCCCACATTTCAATAGCGCGTCGATCACGGTGGTCCACGAGACCACGTTCCTTTCTGGCATTTCATCGAAAAGCTTCAGACCCATCTCTCGATCCCCACAAAGGACGCATCCTTTGATCATCAGGTTCCACAAGACCGTGTCCTTAAGTGGTATTTCATCGAACAGCTGCAGTGCTTCGTCCAACCTCAAGTTCTCGACGTAGCAAGAAATCATCTTTGTGGATAAAAAAACATCGGGAGATGGAATTTTATCATAGAGCCGTCGAGCTTCGTCGATTCTTCGGCTCTTCAACAAATTAAGCAGCGTCGAAACGTGGGTTCTAGAAGGTGGAGGCACATTAAACTTTCTTACAAGGGCTATGAATGGCTTTGAAAGGTTTACTCGCTCGGCCAAAGTTGAATATCTAAGCTTCGCGCGCAATCTCAGCATTTCTCTGCTGCATTGGATCAAAATCGCTCTTATGTATATATCTAAAATCGCTCATATGGTGTTATCAACCAACTTTTGTGTAGTTTTAGAAGAAAGGCGCTTTATTTATACAAAATAATTAAATTAATTATGTTGCCTTAATTCTTGCATAACATAAACACATTCATCTGTCTTGTCAGCACTGCACGACCACATCTGGAAAATTAAATAATTTGAATAAAATCATAGTAAAAATTGATAAAACGATAATAATGGATTAATTTCTATGACTGCATGATTTGAAAACTGTGCGAAATTGGGTAATAAATTATTCAGATATTAACATATGTTAAATCAAATAAAAAACATCTCATGTTTATTGTTACAAAAATATATTATCTTATTGCTTTTCATCGCGAGCTATGATCGTCCGTACCTTTTCAAGTTCATATCTGTACTATAACTGAAACAACGGTTTTTGCAAAGAAAACTGCACCAACTTTCTGTCTATATATTTACAATTACAACCAACCACTGTCCATGAAATCCGTGTAATAGAGAACATATCACTCACAGTATTCATCTTGTCCAAGAAAAAGGGCTCAAAGTCAAAAGGTTAAGGGAAAAAAAAAACAAGGAAATGAGTCAGTGTTTATACAGTCAATCAGCAAAGTCTCCTGCATTTGAGTTGTCACAAATCTCAGCAGTGAAATCGAAACTTGGAAATTATGCGAGATATGGTTTCAATTTTCGGATGGAAGAACATCTTCGGGCTTTTGATTTCTGAGATTAATGTGGAAATCTAGGAGCTTAATGTACCAAAGAATGAATCAAGCGAAGAAACCTGGAGGTATTGGAGACTTTCTTCTATAGATGGAAGTGGTGTGCTTGATTTTTCGGCTAGAGCTTCAAGCATGCCAATTACTTCTGTTGTATCGTCAAGATAGTACCTGGCCTTGCTTGGTTTTTGTCCTACGGTGCAGGCGAAGACTGAGGAGTTCGAGGAAAGTTCGTCTCGGTTCATTACATCTACGATCTTCTCAAACATGTCCTCATCTGATCGGTCGTCACCAATGCATAGTACGAAATCAGCTCTCTGTCCATTTTCAGCCATTGAGGCAAAGATCTTCTCTGCCACTATACCTTTACTCACACCCTGATAATAAAACATAAAATCATTATCTCCCCAAAAATCCTATAACTGATGTAATAACAAGTGAGACATGTAAACGACATGGTATTACAGCTTATTTGTGTACCTACCTGTGGTTTCACTTCGACGATGAACTGACCACTCTTCACTGCGACAGGCTCGTTAGATAGAACACTTTCGAGGTGGTCCAACATTTCCTTTCCTTGGCTCGAACCGAAGTCAAGATCTGCATCGCGGTGATGCCAAACGAGCGCGCTCTCTTTTGGTTCAATATAAGAGCCATCTGTAGCTTCGGTGTATAATTTCATCACGGGCTCAACGATTTCAAGCCAACTGAAATCAGAGCTCAGACCAAAGGTCTCCCACTCTTTATCCGCGGACCACCTATTATAATCGAGAAGTTAAGAAATAAATAAGCAAAGGAAAGTTCAAGAAAATGAGCAAGAAAATATAGATATCAACAAGTACCTCAAGAAATAACCATGTTCGGCTGCAATTCCAAGTTTCTTACACGGGGCAAACCATTTTCCCAAGCTGTCTTTTCCTCGTCCACTAACCACAAATACAACATTTCTAGGATCATCACAGAGTGTGTTTAGGATCGATATAACTTCCTGCTTAGGGTTCTTGTTGATGGATGCTTGGGGGGTTATGGTGCCATCGTAATCCAAGAGTATCACCCTATTTTCAGCCCTCGAATAAGCAGACACAATGTGGTCAATAGACAGCTTTCTGAAGTTAGGGTCAAGAGCCACGACCCTGAAACCAAACCCGAGACCAACTCCCCAGCAACGTCTTCTGAAATGGTCCAGGCAGGTTCTTTCTAGATCCTGGAAAAAGCTTGTCGACCAATATGCAACATCATGTGTGCTCACATACTTATAATGTTTCTCATGTCTTAACTGCTTCTCTGCGTCGGCCATTGAAATTGCCTCGTTTAATGCTTCAGCGGTAGCCTCTGTATTCCAGGGATTAACTCTGATAGCACCGCTAAGTGATGGAGAGCATCCAATAAATTCAGAGACGACTAACATGCTCTTTTTTGGAGAATCCCTTTCTGAACTGTAATAATTTCCTGGACTACCCTGTCTGCATACGATGTACTCGTATGGTATAAGGTTCATCCCATCTCTAACTGCTGTAACAGCTACACACTCGGCGATGGAGTAATATGCAATCCGTTCGCTTGGAGAAATTGGCTTGTCGATTAGAACGATAGGTTCATAACCAGCTTGTCCAAAAGCCTCGTTGATTCTCTTACAACTTGCTTTTATCTCACCCTCTATTTCCTCAAGTTCCTTGCCTTTAGCACGTGCTGGGTTCGTAATCTGTACTAGAACAGCCCTACCTCTCCACTTTTGATGCTGCTTTAACAGTTGTTCCATGGCCAAGAGCTTCAGATTCACACCTTTGAATATATCCATGTCATCGACCCCTAGCAGTACTGTTTTTCCTTCAAACTGTTGTCTCAGATCTCTAACGATCAATTCTTCATCAGCCTGCGCGAGTACTGATTCGATCCTTCCCATGTGAATTCCGACTGGCATTATTTTTATTCCAACAGTTCTGCCGTAGTATTCTAACCCAATATAACCCCGTTTTGACTGATACTCCAAGCCAAGCATACGGCTGCAACAAGAAAGGAAATGCCTTGCATAATCAAATGTATGAAAACCGATGAGATCAGCATTTAATAACGCCCTTAATAACTCTTCTCTCACGGGTATGGTTCTGTAAATCTCAGAAGAAGGAAACGGGCTGTGAAGGAAAAATCCCATTCTCAGCCTGTTGAAGCATCTTCGCAGAAAACTAGGCAAGACCATCAAATGGTAATCGTGAATCCAGACATAGTCATCCTCTGGATTTATTACCTCAATCACTTTCTGCGAGAATATCTTATTTGCAGCAACATATGCTTCCCAACACGACCGGTCGAACCTACCCCCATGGCTAGCAGAAAATGGAAGCATGTAATGGAACTGCAGCCACAGATACTGCTTGCAAAACCCGTGATAGTATTTAGACAAAATGTCCGGAGGAAGAAATGCCGGGACACACCTAAACCTTTCTAACAACAGTTGGGATACACTATCTTGCTCGCCTGAATCAATGTCAACCCTCAACGACCCCACGTATATAACTTCCATATCATCGGGTAAACCATCTTTTATATGCGTCAACAGAGAGTCCTCATCCCAGCTAAAGCTCCAGCCTTTACCATCAGGTCTACGCTTAGCTTTAATCGGGAGCTGATTAGCCACTATTATAACTCTATCTGCAGCAAGAGATGAAGGAACGTCCGAAGAAACGCTGTTTGCTTGCTCATCGTCGAGCTCAGAAATAACACCCTCAACAGTCATTACACGAGGCAAACGCCTCCTTTCCTGGCCCATAACTGGGAAATTACCAGATGCTAGATCCAGTAAATTAGTGTAAGACCTGGACATCATCTTCACAAGACTTTATTTATCAACCCAAGCTCCTCAATATGGCCCTTGAGATCACCAGCAAAACCCAACCAATAACGGTTTTATCAAACGCTACCTAAAAGGCAAAAAGCATGTCCGTCTAAATCATCGTCTCCTCTTTAAAACAGAAAAAAAAAAAAAAAAAGGGGGACTAATTTAAGTCGAAAGTGCATAGTTCATTTGGGATCTGAAATATTACAGCCAAGAAAAAATTACCACCTCACACAAGAGTACAGAGCACCCCACTACAAATTCAAGGCAATCAACCGTAAAAACCCATTAGCTAAAATCAGACAAGAACCCAAGCCCATCAGAGTTAGACAAGCGCTCGTAAAGAAAAGACAGGTTTACACAGTCTTGCAATCAAACCTAAATAAGTTTCCTAAAACAAACTCGAAGACTGACCTTTGCTCGGAGATGATTAGAATCGGGAAAGAGGAAAACCAAAAACTTGCCTTTCCTTGAAGAAAATTACAACTGAAGAATAGAAAATTACGTTCAGCTCTCTCCTCCAAGGATTATGTTCTGTTGTTGTAGTTGAGGTTTATCCTCTCTCTCTCTCTCTCTCTCTCTCTCTCTATTATAGGGAAACGTAGGCAGAGAAACTAGGAGAATACGAAAGGGAAAAAGGAAGGAGACTATAAACAAATAAGTCAAGTGTGAGAAAGCAACGTGGAAATGGATAAGGTCGGCCAGCAAAAGCCTTAGTGGTGCCAGCTGAACACCGCACGTTCTCCTCTTCACGCTCTTTCATCCTACGCATAAAACACGCGCTTCTGGTTAATTACATTTTAAGACCCCCAACTATGGTTTCATACGCAAGGAAAGAGCTTGTATTTAAGGGTAAACATAATAATATCCGTAGAAACATGGATGCTGCATGCTTTTAGCTTTACATAATATTGACCTTAAAAAAAAATAAAACAATTACTTTTAACCTAATTTTCGAAATATCGTTACAAAATAAAATGTGTGGGAGTGATATATAAAATCATATAATATTGGGGGTTATTTGTAAATATCCAGATAATTTGCAGATGGGTCCCGCCTTTAGTGTTTTTGTATTGGTCTGCTAGGATTGGTTGACCACCTTTGGTGTAGTGGGCTTTTAATTTTGGGGGGCGAGGGTTTAATTTAGGCACGTGGAGGGCATAAAGATAATAATACAAACGGATAAGGCGCGTGGACCAAACCTAACGCTAGTGCTGACCTGGCACCATCGATGACGTCATCTAACGCCGTTAATCGACACGTTAGATTCTTTGTTTTCGCAGCTGTATTGGCTCGCTGGAAGCGAAATATCTGTATTGCCCTCCTTACCTTTACGCTGAAAAGGACGCGCGATTGGCCGGCAGACTGAGGGTAGTTTTGTAAATAACCTTTTTTAAGTTGATTCTGCATCGTAAACGAATATTCCTATTTTTCAAAATTGGGCTTCATGGAACGCTCCACCGGCCCATAATTTCATCTACAATTGGGCCATAAGCCCATCATTAAAACTTAGTCACCCTGATGAACCACGGAGTAAAAAACGCTATTAGCAACAACGATTTCAAGAAACGACACAGCTGCCTGCTCAAGCACCTCGTACTACTCTTGTCGTCTGTTGGTCCATCATTCCACTCTTCAATGAACCTATCGTCGACGACCCCTTTGATGTTCTTCGCCTTCTCTCCACATATTTCACACAACCTGCGAAGAGATCGAAAAGCAAATGAAGAATAAAACCCTAACAACAACAACAGCTAAGTTGTAAGAAAATCATGGAGTTCTTCTCAGTTTTACCTATTCCCTTTGACCCTGAACCAAGCCTCAGCACAGTACGAATGAGCAAGGCTGAGGTCGCCATTACATCCGCAGCCAAGCTCCATCAACTCCATGGAGTATAAGCTGAACTCCTTCTCGCTCAAGTGGCATACTCTACACAGGCTTCTTCTGCTCTCCAATACTTCTATGACATGAGATGAAGCTTCAGGCCTGTTGGCCGCCGACCCTTTTGAATTTTCAATCGAATATGCAGCGTCGTAACTCGCGTCTCTTGAGACAGCATCAGCTCTTTGATCCATCATGGGGGGTTTTTGCTTCGAAAGATTTGGTAATAGAGAGGTTGCGTTGCGGGGATGGTTTTATTTAGGACAATTATGTTGAAAGACGAGGCTTTGTTCATATCAATGGGCAGCATACTTCATTTGACAGTTGACTTCAACGCCAAGCACAACAACTCCAAGGACCCGCTAGAGGCTTTTTTTTAAATAAATAAAAAAAAAAAAAAATCCTTTTGGTCAAACTCGGCAGGACAACATGTGAATTTACTAGTTCATTTTATTATGGCTAAATTGCATATAACCTACCCGTGGTTTAAAAAATAAACACCAAAACCCCTATGGTTTGTAAATAGCGTAAAACACCCTCCTGGTTTATTTAATCATGCGCTCCTTGTCATTTTTACCCCCTAATTGGGGGGTACAATGCTATGTTTTAGACACCGTGGGGGGTATAGTGCTAAGTTTCAGACACCACAGGGGAGTTTCACGCAATAAAAAAAGCATAGGGTAGTAATGCGCATTTCAGTATATCCACGTGGGGGTATAGCATAATTTACCCTTTTATTATATTATGTTTATTTGGTCTCAGCAGAACAACGTTGTTCTGAATTGATCAAAACTAAGCTTAGGGCTCAAACATACCATACTTTGGGACATTACAGAAAAAATCTCAGGATCGCAAACGGTGGCATGAGAAATACGACCGGATGCAGAAAGAATGGAGATCACATAAGGTCCCGAGCGAGCGACTGCTCGGATAACTGCCACAATATCTTGATGCATCAGGATATTACAGGAGTTATCCGAGAAATCGTTCAATCTGGACCTTATGGAATTTGCATTCTTTCTGCAACTAGACATATATCTGATGCCACCCCGTTGGAAATATTTTATAGTGTTCAATACTCATGTTATCTTTGTCTAGGGACTTAATTGTATTTTATGTAAATATAGGGACTAAAGTATAAATATACCAAAGTATGCTTTGGTATATATAGGGCAAATGTGTGTAAAATACACACAACTTGAGTTTAGCTTTCTCTCACTAGAAAAACCCTCTCATCATTATCTTAATTAGGGTTGAATTGTAGAGAGAGAAAGAGGTAATTAGAGAGAAAGTTTGTGATTAATGAAGATTTGATTGATTTAATCCTAAAGCTTCCGCTCGCATTATCATCGAGGTAAATCTATCGAATCTATGCTCGAGTTCTTCGTTGGATGATAAAAATGGACCTAACAATTGGTATCAGAGCCAAAATCGTGTGAATTGATAAAGTTTTGTTGCTGAATTTTTTTTCGTATGATGTGTTCGTCGCGCAAATTGCTTTTTCGCATGATCAATTTGATTTTCGCATGATGTTTTGATTGCTGTTTTCGTATGTTTCTGAACGAAAACTGTTTGCGAATCATTTGATATATGTTATTTGCGATTATCGTCGATTAATTGAGCATAATTTGGCCAGAGATTGAAATCTGCGATCGAAAATTGTTTTTATCTTCAAACTGTTCTTCACGCAAAATTGCTTAATTAGGCTATATTTTGGATTCGATTCTATTAATCGAGTGTTTTCTATGCTTACCCAATCAATTTCGATCGATTAACTGTGCTTAAAGTAATAGTTTGAGTGTTATTTGAAGATTTCGCATATAAAATCACGTTTTCGCACGAAATAAGTTTTTTTTCGCACCAATATTTTCGCACCATTCATAAGATCATTTTCGTTTCAAAGTTATTTTCGCATTGACCAAAGTTTTCGTATCTCTCACATACACAGAATTTTTTGCTTTGGCTTTGCATTTTCGTATACTGTAGCATACGAAAAACTTTAGATACGAAAAAAAATTCTGTATACAAAAACTATTTTCTCGTACGAAAAAGACTTGATACGAAAAAGATTCCATACGAAAATTATTTCTATACAAAAAAAATTTTCTCTCGTACGAAAACATCTGTGATACGAAAAACTTGATTTTCGTACGAAATCCTTTGGTACGAAAATCTATACGAAAAATATTTGTTAAAAGTTTTCGAATGCTACAGTGAACACGAAAACGTTTCTTACAATACGAAAAAGTTAGCATCCGAAAACTTTAGATACGAAAAAGTATTGGATACGAAACATAAAAGATTTTCGCACCCACTAATCACCCGAAAAAGTTTTCGCATACTCTTCACCCGAAAAAGTTTTTTCGCATACTCTTCATCCGAAAAAGTTTTTCGCATATACTATTCATTCGAAAAATTCTTTGATACGAAAAACAATTCTTTGTCGTACGAAAACCTATACGAAATCCTTTTGTACGAAATATAATACAATACGAAAAACTTTTTAAGTTTCATTCCGAAAAGCCTTAATCAAACGAAAAACATTCCTATACACATGCGAAAAACTTACATAGAAAACTTATGATGGGTAAAAGATTTTCGATACCGCAAAGCTTTCGATAGTTTTAGCTACGAGATTTTTTGAGTACTTGCTTCAAAAAGGTTCCCGGTTCATACGAAAAAATTTTGGGTAACAAAATTTTTTTTGGACTGGTAAAATTTTTCGGTACAAAAATTATTCTCGGTATAAGTTTTTTTCTTTTCTAAATCATTTCAAAATCTTTTTGATACCTAAACTTCTGAAAACTTAATCATTCGAAAATTCTCTAATTCAATACGAAAACTTTTCTCGAACTCAAAATTTCTCGACATTTTTAACGAAAATATTTTCCCGAACTGAAATTTCTTGAAATAAATCTTGTCGAATTCGAAAAGTTTTAATCAAAATTTAATATCAATTCAAAAACACGATAACGATAAAAAACATCCAACCCAGAAAGTAAATATGGAAGCCAATTACTTGATAAAAATCAAAGAATTAGAAGCTAGGCTAGAAAATAATTACAACTGCTTAGTTAAGAGTTTAGAAGAAAAAGCTACTCTTAAAAATAGACTAACAATAGGACAAGAAATGTTGACTAGCTTAACGACAAGGGTCGCACAACAAGAATCAACTATAAACGAACTTACAAAATAATTATCTACATGTAAAGACGAAAAAATAAATAGTGCAGCCCAAAACAAAAGTCTCATTGAACAAAGAAATCAATTATATTCAAAAATTAAAAAATTAGAAGATGTTCTAGCTAAACGAGGACAAACTGAGCAACGCCAACTAAAAGAAACTATATTGCTAAATAAATCAACTCAAATAATTGAGTCCGTGCCACACAAGGAACATTCTATACTATCGATAAAACCCGAACCTAAGGATTGCTACACTCTAGAAAGTACTCGCACAATTGCTGAATTAAATTCTCTTCTAGATTCCGAACGAAACGGGTTTCGAGCTAAAATAGACGAACTTCAAAAGGAGAATTCAATTCTCAAATATTCCTTAGAAAAAGGCGCAACCTCAGCTTCCTATTCTGTTAAAAACGAACCATTAAAACACATATCTTCAAAACAGAATAAGAACACATCACGAATGAGTAAAGCTGTCAAGAAAGAAAGAATAGAGGAAGATAAATCATTCTTTACTAAAACAAGCGAAAATGTTTCTACCTCCTACCAAGGAAATTATTAGAGTAATTCCTAAACTTCCAAAGTTGGAAAAAGCAACAACAAATATTTCTAAAAACAATTGTTATACATTCTCTATACACACTGAACCTTCTAAAAATAACAATTGTCCAAATCTTTCTTATGCGAATGCTCCTAATTGTGTTGTGAATGATGTGATTCTTCAATATAGGAAATACGATTCTTTTATCCATGATTCTATTAATGCTATTAGCTCGTATTCTTACTTACAATACCCAGTCAAAGTCAAATCCGAAAAACATCTTATGCGACTGGCGCAAGAGAAAATATTCTCAAATAGACACACATTCACCGAATCAACTTTGTCTCAACCATATAGGGATAATCAAGTATGGACTCCAAAATTGCAAATGACAATAGGTAGTCCAAAATGGATTTGGGTTCCTAAGTTAAAGACTACTTTACATGCTGATTTCTTACTTGATTCTATTATGCCTAAATGTTTATCTGCTAATAAGGGAGGACCCGTCCAAAAATGGGTACCAAAGTCCCGATAATTTGTTTTGCAGGATCCCGATCATACATGGTAAATAGACGACGATTGCTCCACATGTAGGTCGGTATGCGATGATGAGCAGTCGCACAAGACCCCGACACGTGTGGTATTTGGTTTGCTCCACACTCGTGATCGGTATGTGACGTGAGCAAACACACCAAATCAAGATTATTCCAAAGCTCTTGATTTGACATTTTTTTCAAAAAAAAAAAAAAGAGGCCAAAAAAAAAAAAAAAAGGAAAAAGCCATAAAAAAAAAGAGAGGCCAATAAATTAAAAAAAAAAAGAAAAGGCCATAAAAAAAAGAGAGAAAGAAAAGGCCATAAAAAAAATATAAAAAAAAAATAAATAAATAAAAATTGAGCTACAATGTTCAAAGAAGGCCGAGCCGATTTCAAAATTCAAAGTGCGCTTGAATTTCAGGGGAGTCAAACTCTATATCTTAAGTTCTTGATTTTCATAGGGAGTTCGACTTATTATAAAGAGCGCTTACCTTTACAGAATATTCGGTCTTCATATTCTATATTCTTTTTGGGGGAGTGGATAGATAGATAGATTAGGCGCGTGAATTTCAAAAGAGCGTATTACCATAGTTTATTGTAAAAAGCGCATATGTTTTAGGGGAAGTAATACTCATAAGCGCAATATCAAAAAGGCGCGCAATGTTCAAAAGGGGAGTGTGCTTCAATCACAAAAGGCGCATAACTTGAAGGAAAGTAATAGGCAAAAATCTACAAGAGCGCACAACTTTAGGGGGAGCAATGGCATCATATTAGAAATAGCGCAACTATTTAGGGGGAGTGTTACAATGAAAAGACGCTAGAGCTTAAAGGAAGAATGCCCTGAATACAAACTTCATGCTTTTAAGAGGGAGTGCTACCTAAATGTCAATAAAACGCATGGACACAAAAGAGTTGTTCACATACCTGTTCCAAAGGATTAGTAGACCCAACTGATCCTAACCCAGGAACAAACCCCGAGTGTATGTGAGGATATTGAGCGTATCACGATGGCATCCTTACAACTCAACTACAAACTATCCGGGCCATAACCATATAGGTACATGACTGATTTATCAGATCCCGAGTAGAAGACGCTTCATCTGGTCCAAAGGCGCATGCACGACCCTTCCTAGCTACTCATTTGTCTCCCAAAAGACATATGTTTCAATATCTCACGGGAAACCGCATATGCTATCACCGTTTCATTTGGAAACGGGAGATATTGAACTAAGTGGTCCACAGCCCCATACCACGACTTTCTTGAACACGTAAATGTCTAGTGTGTCCTCATAGCCTAAATGTTTTCCACTTTTCTAGGACACATACATTCTTTTACACACATATTGCCAGTCTACGTGACCTTGCCAGAACTTCTGTAGACGCATCATTAAATGATGTGCTTCTATGACCAGAAGGAAGTCCTGCCGTTGCAACATCAAAACAACAACGGTAGCAGGCCATCTTCTGGAGCACGACTCTAGAATGATGTCAACGGGTTGCCTATGTGGCCCCGTAGTCCCTTCAAATGCAAGTCTGTGTGACTTTGCATCAACGACCAAGAGTGACATCTAGGGATGTTTCACGATGATCGGTCGTCGGTCCCATTTTCAGGAACTTCATCCGGAAATCAACGCCAACACGCTCCGCATACACTCTGGTTCACCTTGATCACACATCATGACGATACAAATGAATCGCCATGAGGGGGAGAAGTATATCAAGGATACCAAGCACGTGAACTCATTAAAGAAGCCAAGCTTTCAACGCACGTGCTGAACCACAACAAACAAGATCTCTCTCCATGGTTCGAGCATACACGACAAGTCAATGCTGATGATCCACGCGACTCTGATATATGCAAGAAGATGATGAATATTCAAGTTGCAAAGAAGAAAAAGAGGGTGCATGTAAATAGGGGGAGACTGAAGATTCTCCAGACGCTCTCAGATATTTCTTCAAACAGCAACAAAGAACGTGTCAAATTCAAAGTTGAACACAAAGGGGGAGATTGTTAGGAATCTTTCTGTTGTGTTCAAATAATGATGAAGAGTGAAGATTATCAAAGACAAAGACAACCGGCGCTTCAATGACAATTGAACACTAAGGGGAAGATTGTTGGAAATATTTTATAGTGTTCAATAATCATGTTATCTTTGTCTAGGGACTTAATTGTATTTTATGTAAATATAGGGACTAAAGTGTAAATATACCAAAGTATGCTTTGGTATATATAGGGCAAGTGTGTGTAAAATACACACAACTTGAGTTTAGCTTTCTCTCACTAGAAAAACTCTCTCATCATTATCTTAATTAGGGTTGAATTGTAGAGAGAGAAAGAGGTAATTGGAGAGAAAGTTTGTGATTAATGAAGATTTGATTGATTTAATCCTAAAGCTTCCGCTCGCATTATCATCGAGGTAAATCTATCGAATCTATGTTCGAGTTCTTCGTTGGATGATAAAAACGGACCTAACACACCCTTTCGAATCTGTCAAGTGATGGAGTGGTTAAACCACTTCATAATATATTTATATATTTTATTATCTAAATAATATAAAGCCTTTGCTCTTGCCTATATAAAGGCATAGAGCGCGGCTTAGTTATACACATCTAGCAACGAGTGAAGTAATAGAGAAAAGAAAGTCAGATAGAGAGAAAAGTGTGGTATAGAGAGTTTGGGTATTTTCTCCGACTATAAAGAGGGAATTTAGTGTTTTCTCCTTTATAGCTCGAGAGATTGTAACTCCTATATTTTTCCTCTATAGTGAAATTCTTCCTCGCCCGTGGTTTTTTACCCCAAGTTGTTTCGGGGTTTTCCACGTAAAAATCTCGGTGTTCACTTCATATTTAATTTCAGCTGCGGTGTTACTCGACCGGGTCCGCTGCCCAATCACAACAAGTGGTATCAGAGCCAGCTTGGGTTTTATATATCTATTTATCGTATGCTCTGTGGTTGCCACGAACGTGGACCCTCCACATCAGAAAATAATAGATATTATATTACCTTTGTGTGGTGACGATTAGCCGGTACGAGTTCAATAATTATCTGTTGTAATCCTGTCGGAGCTATCGTTCACGACCGAGTAGAAATTATGGCGGCGAAATTTGACATCGAGAAATTCAACGGGAGAAATTACTCACTGTGGAAAATGAGGGTGAAGGCAATTTTACTAAAAGATCGTTGTCTCGAGGCGATCAGTGGCAGACCTGAAACAATTACCAGTGATGACAAATGGAAGAAGATAGACGGGGCTGTCATCGCAAATATTCATCTGACATTAGCAGATGAAATATTGTTAAGCGTTGAAGAGAAAACTAGTGCGAAAGAAATCTGGGATCATCTAGAGAAGCTGTATCAAGTCAAATCACTCCACAGCAGAATTTTCTTGAAAAGAAAATTATATTCCTTACGGATGGAAGAATCTTCTTCTGTGACGGAGCACATCAACAAGTTGAATACTCTGTTCTCACAACTCAGAGACTTGGACTATAAAATAGAGCCAAGCGAACGTGCTGAGCTTCTACTCCAAAGTCTGCCAGATTCCTACGATCAACTCGTCATCAGCCTAACAAATAATCAAATTGCTGGGAAACTTATCTTCGACAATATTGCAGCTGCGGTTCTAGAGGAAGAAAATCGGCGCAATAACAAAGAAGACAAGGTGATAACATCCCACCAAGCAGAGGCACTAACAGTGATGAGGGCAAGATCTGGAGATCGTGGTCCGGGTGTGCACCGAAAACGGGCAAGATCTGGAGAGCCTGGTCCAAGTGGGAGCCAAAAACGAGAAAGATCGTTTCTGAAAAATAAGAAGGCTATAAAATGTTACCACTGTGGGAAGAAATGCCATTTAAAGAAAGATTGTTGGGCTCTAAACAAAAACCCTAATGCCCAAGGGAATGTTGCCAACACTTCAGACGACGGAATTGCCTTGGTGTGTGAAGCCACAACCACTATTGGAGAAAAAGGCAGATTTGACGACATATGGCTCATTGACTCAGCAGCTACATTTCACATGACGTCTCGAAGGGAATGGTTTCATCAATACGAACCGACCTTTGGGGGATACGTGTACAGCTGTAATGATCAAGCTCTGAAGATCGTTGGTGTTGGTACGATTAAACTGAAGATGTATGATGGCACCGTGCGCACCATTCAAGCTGTTCGACACGTGGAAGGCTTGAAGAAAAATTTGTTGTCCGTGGGGCAGCTGGATGATCTGTGTTTCAAAATTGAATTGGAGCATAAGATCATGAAAATTTTTCAAGGCGCACTGGTAGTCATGAAGGGTGAAAAGATAGCTGCAAAATCAAATTCTAGAAGTAAAGAAGTTCTAGAATTGGTTCATTCTGATGTATGGCAAGCACCGGTTACATCACTGGGAGGAGCTAATTACTTCGTGTCATTCATAGATGACTGTTCCAGGAGATGCTGGGTGTATCCAATCAAGAAGAAGGATGATGTGTTTTCTGTCTTCAAAACATACAAAGCGCGAGTAGAACTTGAATCCAGCAGGAAGATCAAGTGCATGCGGTCAGATAATGGAGGGGAATATATCGGCAAAGAATTCATTGAATTCTACAAAGGAGCGGGTATTAGAAGACAGTTCACCACGGCGTACATTCCACAACAAAATGGAGTGGCAGAGCGGTTGAATAGGACCCTGTTGGAAAGAACAATGGCTATGTTGAGAACTGCGAGCCTGGAAAAGAAATTCTGGGCAGAAGCGGTCTGTACTGCCTGTTATGTGGTGAATCGGGCTCCATCTACTGCTATAGAGATGAAGACACCGATGGAAATGTGGACTGGTAAACCCGCAGACTATTCAAACCTCAATATATTTGGAAGTTCTACTTATGCGATGTATCACAATCAAGAAACGACGAAGCTAGATCCAAAATCCAGAAGGTGTCTATTCCTGGGGTATGCCGATGGAGTAAAGGGGTATCGCTTGTGGGATCTCACTGCCCACAAAGTGATTATCAGCAGATATGTTATTTTTCTGGAAGATAGCAAACAAGAGCAAGTCGAAAATGATAGCAGATTGACAAAGACGATACCGGTGAAACGAAAATTGAAGCAAGGTAATTCTTCTGAAGCTGAACCGGTGCACGAAGAGCTCGACCCAGTCGAAACTGAAGTACCGGACCTCTGGCGATCAAAACGCATGCGTAGGCCGCCAAGTTGGTACTCAGATTATGATACAGAGAGCAATATTGCATACTGTTTTCTAACTGAGGATGGAGAGCCAACCACTTTCCAAGAAGCACTGAACAGTTCAGATGCGAGTCAGTGGATTTCAGCAATGCAAGAAGAAATGAAAGCTCTCTATAAAAATTCGACATGGGAGTTGGTGCCATTACCGCAAGAAAGGAAACCTATTGGCAACAAATGGGTGTATAAAATCAAGCGGAATGGTGATGACCAGGTAGAGCGATATCGTGTTAGACTGGTTGTAAAGGGATATGCTCAGAAAGAAGGGATCGACTTCAACGAAATATTTTCACCGGTGGTTCGACTTACAACAGTGTTAGGATCGATTACTGTGTTTAGAGGGGGGGGGGGGGGGGTGAATAAACACAGTGAGATTTTTCGCTCTTTTTCTGAGTGACTGGTTTCTTGTTCGGTTTGAACTCGAAACCGGTTTCCAATCGATCTGTGAGTAACTAGTTTCTGGGTGTGCCTGGTTTCTTGTTTGGTTACTGAGCTAACTGGTCACTCAATGAGTTAATCGGTCACTCAATCAAACAGCTACTTGTGTAGAATATTGTGAGTAACCGAACTGTAAAGTGTATGAGTAACTGGTTTCTGGGTGTGACTGGTTTCTTGTTTGTAGAGCGATGAACACGTAAATTTGTTTATGGAAGTTCGGAGCTTAATCTCCTACGTCTCCCCTTCTTCCCCGCAAGGAAGGTTCCACTAGAAGATTCGGTCACATGTACTCTTAAGTACAACCCTCTATAGCTAGACTCCCGCTAACTAAACTCCTAGCACTCAACCATAGTGCCCCGCAAGGTCACTATCTTCGATAGCTTTTTAAAGTCCATCGGTTCCCAATGATTGTAGGTCGCAACCTCACAATCCGCTCACATCTTTAGAGTCTCTATGCTAAGACTATAAGCACTTGTTTTACGTCTTTGTGCGAAGACTACAAACACATAGTTTAACGTCTTTGTGTTAAGACTCTCACTCAACTAATCTATGTCGCTCATCTCTCTATTGTGTGAGTGAGGTGTGTGGGTTTGAACATTGTTGCTCACTTTATCTTTTGTATCCCACACACTTGAGAAGAACTCTCTTGATTTTGTGCTCTTTGCTCTTGTTCTTCTCTCTTGGATCTCTCTTTGGATGTGTAGTTGTTTGCTCAAGGATCCATGCTCTTGTTTGTTGCCCTTCTTTCTTATTTATAGTCTCTCTTCTTGATATGACCGTTAGACGCATAAAGGTAGCTGTTGGAGACTTTAAATGTCGTTTCCCTGAAATAGGCTGGTTTCAGATCCTGGTTCAGATTCTCTGCAGACTGCGCCTTTCACCAAAATGGGCATGCATCAGGCCAACGTCTCTTTGTTCTGCAGCCTTAACTTAAATGCATTGTTCTCCTTAATCGATGCATTTTTGAATCTGAGTTCAGGCTTCTGGTTTTATGTTGAGTTCCTGACTCTTGAGCATAAGTCACCAGTCGCCTTGGCCTTGATCTTCTGGTCACCGGTCGCTGAACTGGTTTTGCTGCAGTGAAGGCTTGTACATGAGTCCAGTCCAGGAGCCGACCAGTTCCTCCAGAAATTGACCAGTTCCTTTCCTTCAGAAACTGATCAGTCCTTCCAGCTCTTCCAGGAACCATCCAGTCCAGCCAATTCTTCCAGAAGCCATCAGTTCTTCCAGATCCTCCAGAAGTAGTCAGTTCTTCCATGAACTGACCAGTCCAGCTACTTCCTCCAGAAGCCGATAGTTCTTCCAGGAACCGGCCAGTTCTTCCAGGAACTGACCAGTTCAGTTTTTCGCACTGAGCTTATATATGATATCTGTTTTTCAGACCGAGCTCAACTGCACACTTAGTAAATATGTTAGTGACACAAATAATAAGTTTTGCGTTCATCAAACTGGATTGAATCGATTATTTAAATCCAACAATCTCCCCCTTTTGATTAACACAAAACTTTAACATTAGAGCATATATAAACTAACATATTTCTCTCCCTTTTTGTGATAATCAAAACCATATTCTTTCACAAAGGCATATATTGCTAACCAAAAGTGAGTCTAAGGCATATGTCAATATCGATCCAGTTTATCATATGATTTCACAAAGGGTATATAAATGCTAGCATATTTCTCCCCCTTTTAAATATAAATAGTGTTCCCCCTAAATCCAACAATGATCTAAAGGTTATAAGTTGAGAGCACATATAAAAGAATTAGGAGACAATAAGAGCAATCAATAGTTTAGTGTGTCAAACCGGGGTATCGCAGTGGACTGGACTTCGGAGAATAAACTGCTTTTACTGGGGCATAACTGGGCAGCATCTGGAAGAGGCGAACTGACCGGTTGCAGCTGAGGTTCAACTTGTCGTTCAGGCCGGTCAGAGGCAGTAGTAGGAGAAGAGACCAATATTCTGCTTCCAGTCGAGCCCTGATCTGATGTAGCTGATCCAAAATGGCTCTATCAACGGCAGCTGCGGGCAGCAGAATTTATACCATTGCGTTCTTCTCCGAGTCTAGTTTGCAGCAGAATTTACGGACTGGAATTTGGATATTGAAGCGCAAAGTTATTCAACTTTTTGGAAGTTGTCGCATTCTGCCAGAAGATTTCGGTACTTGTTCTTCGGTCATTAGTTAACTTTGGTCTCCGGTTTCTCTGCTTAATACTTCCGGTATGAGCCTTCTATCTTCCGGTCTGGAGTCTTGGTGACCTCTGCTGCTCAGCTTAAACAAGCTCCGTTTTGACCCTCGCATTTTTCACCATAACTTCCAGATCTTGACTGTACTATCAGTCAGTCTTTGGGTGACAAGAACATCCTCAATGCGTTGTTGCATCATGGAGACCGCACCGGTTCCTTGAGAAGCTGATGCATCACTTGATCGGTGCATTTTAGCTATTTCTTCAAAAGGCATTGTAGCTATTGAGGAAGTGGCAGGGACCAGCTTAGGTTCTGGTGCCGGTAGAAGCAATGGCGCAAGAGTCTAGAAGACTGGACCAGAAGAGAAAATTGGAGATGGCGGAGCAGACATCAAATCTTTAGAAGTCCCTGAAGAAGCTGCTTGTTCTTCGAGTTGTGGACTGCTCCTTACCAGCTCAATTGGTCCTTGCAGTAGAAGTGGCTGGGACTCAGCAGTCAAAACAATTTCCGGGTCCTTGAAAATCCCGGATGAGCCTGCAGCATCTAAAAGAGGCGCACTGACCGGTTGCATCTGAGTTTCGACTTGTCGTTCAGATCGGTCAGATGGAGTGTTGGGAGAGGAGACTGGAGTCGGTGCCTGGGTTGCTTCTGGAGCGGCCGATGATGTCGATTGTTGTTACGTCAACAACAGAAGCAGAATATGTCGCAGCTACGCAAGCCAGTAAAGAGGCAATATGGTTGAAGATGTTGCTGGAAGAACTCGGTCACAAACAAGAGAATATTGTTCTCTATTGTGATAGTCAGAGTGCATTGCATCTTACAAGGAATCCAACATTTCATTCAAGAACCAAACACATTCGGGTCCAATACCACTTTGTTCGTGAACAAGTGGAAGAGGGAACGGTGGACATGCAAAAAGTTCACACTGCGGATAATCTGGCAGACTTCATGACCAAGTCAATTAGCGTTGACAAGTTCATGTGGTGTCGTTCATCCTGTGAGTTGACTTAAATGGCAAGGAATAATGAAATGGTGTGAAGATATGATTCGATTTACAATCAGATCTTCAAGTGGGAGAAGTGATGGAGTGGTTAAACCACTTCATAATATATTTATATATTTTATTATTTAAACAATATAAAGCCTTTGCTCTTGCCTATATAAAGGCATAGAGCGAGGCTTAGTTATACACATCTAGCAACGAGTGAAGTAATAGAGAAAAGAAAGTCAGATAGAGAGAAAAGTGTGGTATAGAGAGTTTGGGTATTTTCTCCGACTATAAAGAGGGAATTTAGTGTTTTCTCCTTTATAGCTCGAGAGGTTGTAACTCCTATATTTTTCCTCTATAGTGAAATTCTTCCTCGCCCGTGGTTTTTTACCCCAAATTGTTTCGGGGTTTTCCACGTAAAAATCTCGGTGTTCACTTCATATTTAATTTCAGCTGCGGTGTTACTCGACCGGGTCCGCTGCCCAATCACAACAGAATCATGGTCCAATATCTTATCATATTACTCTCTCGAGATATATATATATATATATATGTGTGTGTGTGTGTGTGTGGTTCTTGCAAAAGATGCTTAGCCAACGACTTGGTGTAATATTGCAGGAACTAGATTACATGATAGTAAGCCTCACGGGCACGTATCTTTTAGACGATTCTGGTTGCATAACCGGTCTACTAGCGGATGCGTATAATGCTTTGCGCACTGGCACTGTGCCTGGCAAGCTCAGGGCTCGTGGGGAAGTCGATGTTGAAACTAATTTGAGTCCTCCAAAACTTTTTTCATAAATTTTCCTCCTTCATTTCTTCTTACCGGGGCTTACTATTTTGTTTTGTTATTCTCAAGAGTGAGTTTGCAACCTTTGCGCCAATGGCTCATGAGGTGCCAGCGGAAGGTGATCCAAGAGGAGGAATGGACAAAGCCAAAATATTAGTTTAATTGACTTGGTTGTAGTAGTTTCCAATAAGGTTTTAATAATGTGAACAAGAAGTAGTACATCATATGATCAAACATCTTCGTTGCAATGAATGATTCGCAAACATATTTTTTTTTTCCCAACCATAAACAGAATTAGAGAGTCATCACAGAAGAGAGTGTAATAGGGGGTTTTTCTGAGAATGATATGCTTAAGTATACTCGGAAGACAATGATGCAATAGAATAGTTTGGAAATTCCTGAGATTTTTTCTGTAATGTCCCAGCAAAGCAAAGAATGGTGACCCTATTACTCTTCCGTAACTCGATATTGTTCTTTTTAAGGTTTGTTTCGAGGCAATGCATAATAATCTATTACACTAAACTCTATAAATGTTCCTTCCAAGATTCAGCAAGGCATAACCCAAAAGAAGAGCAACCAATATCTCACACAAACTTCAAACAGCCTCACAACAATTCGATACGAAACAACAAATCCATCTCAGAAATTCAGATAACACGTTCTGCCCTTTATCAAGAAAGTTTCGTTAATGTAGGCAACAAAAGAAGCAAGAAAGAGAGACGTTACTCTACTACATGAAGAGGTTTGGCCTTGATGCCTTGTAGGTCGTCTTGAGCTTCCTAGTGGGTGGCCTAACCTTCCTATAAACCAATGGAAACTTGATCTTGGAATCATGGAACTGCTTGGTGTTCTCTCTCTTGCAGAGCTTAGCGGGTACGGTAGCTGTCTTAATGATCTGAATGCAATGGTGTCGAACTCTGTGGCGGGATGCCATCTCAGTGTACATCTGCTCGACGGCACCGTTCAATGTTGTGTCGCGATACTCCTTGTACATGTTGTGGTACCCCGTCCTACTTTGGTATCTTAGCCATATACCGTAGTTCTTGATTGTTGTAGGGTTCTTCTCAAATATCTGTTTTTCATTTTAAATACACGGTAAGATCGTTGAAAAGATAGAACGGGCAGGGAGATTACATTGCTAACAGACGGACATATTGGAAATGGATTTCAGGCGGTGAATGAAAATAAACAGTACAAACGTATATTTTTCAGGCAATATTTCCACAATGAGTAAAAGAACAATCTTTTCCATGCACTTGAAAGGCATACAATGGTCAACGAATATACAGTAATAACAATAACGCGGAAGAGATGAACTAGTATAACGCAGAGCAGATATGAAACCCCATAAGGATCGGAACGATTTCCGTAGATTGCACGGAATAAAAAAAAACAATCTTTTCCATGCACTCGAAAGGCTTATAATGGTCTATGAATGTTAGATAATAAACAATCACATGGAAGAGATGGAATACTGCAACTAAGAAACCCCATTATGATCAGCTACAATCATAAAACAGAGCAGACAGAGCCAAATTAGAACTGAACCACAGCGTTATAACCTCAACTAGACGATTTAGACAGATACACACCTCATTGATGGCAAGAACCTGACCATTGCTTTTTTTAACTTTCTTCAGCTTCCTCAGAAAGTACCTGCGCACTCAGGCACACCCACTCATCAGAAATAGCAAACAAAGATAAACGTAACAAAAGAAAGGACTTCGAATACTACCAGAACTTGGACTTGGCTCGGACCTCGTTGGTGGCCCAAAGCTTCATCCGATAGATCTTCGGATGCTCATCAGCCTCCGTAGGCAAAGCTCTCCCGACAACTTGGTACTGATGAAACTGCACAAACGCACACAGTAACATGCCAGAAAAAAACGTTATTAACATATAAATTAATACATACAACACAATCAATAAGCAAGATAGCAGTGATTCGAGTAAGCAGCGGCATACCTTGTACGTCACCATTTTCGCACAGATCGGCTCCTCACTCACTCTCTCCCTCCCTCCTGTTTAATGAGCTTAGGGTTTTGCGGGAGATGAAGGAAGGCCTTTATCGGCCAGCGACACATTTTAGCTTATGTTAACGGCCCATTTAGATTTAATTGGGCCCATAATGGGCCTTCAATTTAGGCTTGTTGCCACAATATATTTTAGCTTCCGATGATTAAATTGAGTATTTCACGCATATACTTAAAATATAAATAAATAACAATACTTTATATTTTGAGTTATACGGTAATTTATAATATTTAATAGATGAAATATTATTTTAAAAAAGATTGATTTGTTAGGATGTAATTATAATAAATAAAATTTGAGAAAAATAATTGTAATTACTTATATTAAAATATCAGATTATAAAAAAAAAGGGTCATATAACAATAATATTCTAAATTGGCAGTTTTTATCAACCATCCCGATTAATAAATAGTATAGATGTCATTAAAATACAAGAGAATAGAATCACAATTGCTACTGAACTTCACCATCCAAGTTAATAATTCATGCACATGCATTTGCTTGATAAAATATTGTAGTAAATTTTTTTTAAAAAGTTAAAATAATCGATTTCAAATAGTATATAAATTTTAATTTTCTGTTTATTTCAAATAATATATCAATTCTATTTATTAAATATCCATTAACTGTATTAATAGCAAAATAATAATTATACTCAAATCTCACCGTTTCTATAATAGATAGATATTTCTGAAACGTAAAGACACACCGCACATAATAACAACCCTCATATCTCATTCTTCGAGCTCGAACGCCGAGACGGGCTGAGCACGCCCTAACCCGACCGCTGTCTTGAAGTAGACCATGTCGGGCGAAGGCACGCCGACTTGCATGTCGGCGATCACGACGGGTATTAGCAGCTCCTTGGCCTTAACGCCTTTGAGGTTCTTCAAACGGCCGTCTTCGACCGAAGCCGTGATATCCACCGCATACATCACCGTCTGGCCGATGCTTCGGTACTTGTACTCGCACTTCTTTGCAAGCTTCAACCATAGAAACCCTTTCGAACGGTTAATGCCGAACTCCTCGATGCCTCCGACGTGTAGTAAACCTTTCGGCAGCGAGAATTCTTCGAGGGTTTTGTATAGTTTCCCCTTGGCGGCGGTTCCCTTGTAAACCTCGGCGTCGGGCCGGTGAGTTTCGATGAGCTTAGCCGATGCCATGGTTTGTGTTAGTGTGTAATAACGAAATGTTTTGGGAAGGTTTAGTGAGGTTGTTGTGAGATGAGATGTATGGTTCAAACTTCAAAGGCTTATTTATAGATTTCATAAGAAACTACGTAAGTCAATAAATTTGTGTGGGTGTGTGTGTTAGTTATATAACGGCTATAAATATTTAGCCGAAATTAGGTAATATTGTAGACTGATTAATTAATGATGTTATATATATGATATTTATAAAAATATCTTTATATAAATTCGTTGCCTAACTATTAACTTCCATAGATTTTTCCGCTTTTTTTACACGTAGGATTTGGTTAAGACGTAGTACTATACTAGATTTAAGGTTTTAATTTGTATAGAGGAGGAGGTATGCCTATAGTCCTCAATATCCATTAACAATTTCTATATGCCTGACGGATATGTCAAGTGGTTGGATTCTAACATTTTCAATATAGAGGTCATAACTCTTAAGTTAGATTTCACTTGGACATCATGACTTTTGATGTTTGTATGAACTTGGGACGGAACACACGAACCATGAGGATTATTTCCGTGAGAATTCGGCGTCGTCTCATGACTGATAGTGAGATTCGAATTCATTTCAAACTAAATTTAGTCAAGACTATGTTGCCATTATGTGAAATAATTTTCCGACCGAAAATAAATAAATAAATAAAATTGATATATCTCATCTCACTCTTTAGATGAAAATGAAAAGATATTGGGCTTATATAGTTATGGGCTTGATAGAAAACGTTGTAGCCCATTAAAATGCTATCACTAACGGCCCAGCCCATCTAATTTAATAAAAGAAAAAAAGAAAAATCAGTTGTCGATCGTACAAGGGAGAGAGAGCTAATAAGCTCTGCTCGGACAACATTTTGTTCTGTCATTTCGGCCGCTGTTCTATGTCTCATCAGCTCAAGCGATCTTCATCCTCGTCGTCATCACCGGCACCTATGAAGAAGGCGAAGTCGCAGGCTCTAGCTGACGGGAGCAGCAAAAACGGTCAGAATACTACTTCTAATCCGAATATGCACTTATCTGAAGACTTTCCGACGGCCGAGAACGAACCGAGCAACGATGTCGTTTTGGTGGAGACCTCCTCGCGCGGTGCTGCGTCGAATCTGGCGCGAAAAAAGTCACAGCCTCCGCAGCCGGCGAAGAAGCTAGTGATTAAGATCGCTAAAGGTTTGTTTCTCGCCTTCTGTTGTTTCTTGATTATCATTTATTCTTATGGTAATGCGAATTTTGTGGGTTGTATTGATTGGGTTGTGCTTCTGGGGTTCAATTGAGGTGGAATGCCAGGGTTTTTATGTGACTGAGCAGGTGTGATAAGTTTAGGGTAAATGGTTTTCTTGTGGGTGGAGATCTGAGGCATTTTGTGGGGTTTAAAGGGAAAATTTTGTGGATTATTAAGCTGCTTTGAGCTGGATACGTAAGCGTTTTTTTCTTGATTATGGTATAGTATACTTTAATTTTGTGAAAAGGCTGAAGATTTGAAATAGTTGAAGTTGGAGCCTTGCTTTTGTGATTTTCAGACCGATGCAATGCCTTGTAATGATGTTTTCCAACTATTATTCTTATATCTAAAGGTAAACCAACACTACCGAGTAACTTTGAGGAAAATACCTGGGCAACGCTTAAGTCTGCTATTAGCGCTATATTTCTGAAGCAGCCAGATCCATGTGACCTGGAGAAGCTGTATCAGGTTAATTTACATTAAGCATAATGTTTTATTTTGCCTATGTTTAGATCCTTACAACCTTAACTTCTTATCTCAAGGGGGTTAATGACCTTTGCCTTCACAAGTTGGGGGGGAATCTTTATCAAAAAATCGAAAAGGAGTGTGAATTCTACATATCTGCTGCTTTGCATTCTTTGATTGGGCAAAGTGAAGATTTGGTGGTTTTCCTATCACTTGTTCAGAAGTGCTGGCAAGATTTTTGTGAGCAGATGTTGGTGATTCGTAGTATAGCATTATATCTTGATAGGACGTATGTCAAGCAAACACCAAATGTGTGTTCACTTTGGGACATGGGCTTGAAGCTTTTTCGCAAACACCTGGCTCTAGCTTCCGAAGTAGAGCACAAAACCTTGTTTGGTCTTTTGAAAATGATTGAAAGTGAGAGGTGAGTTCCATATTTTAACTTTTAAGGAAATTTTATGTTTTCATCCATTAGTGTACTGTTACTGTGACACTTGACCGTTAAAGGTTCTTTACTAATCATTGTTGTCTTAAGAATTCTTCCCTTTTGTTGGCATTCTTGCTTTATACCTCTATTATTCTTTAGATATGATGGAGCATGGGTTTATCGAGTGTGGGATGTGGATTCTAAAGTTAAATTTTATTTATATTATCTCATAGATTAGGTGAAGCAATTGATAGTACCCTCCTTAAAAAGAATCTTCTGAAGATGTTCACTGCCCTGGGAATTTACACGGAAATCTTTGAGAAACCATTCCTTGAAGGTACAGCAGAGTTTTACGCTGCGGAAGGCATAAAGTACATGCAACAGTCTGATGTTCCCGATTATCTAAAGCATGTAGAGGTGTGTGTGTATATATGCTTAAATTTTTTCTGTTCGATCACTACACAACCTTTTATTTTCCTGCAGCGATTCATTGATGTTTCTTGTTTATTTCTAATATTTCAGATAAGGCTACAAGAGGAACATGAGAGATGTCTACTCTACCTGGATGCAAGTACGAGAAAGCCACTATTGGCCTCTTTAGAAATGGAACTTCTTGAGCGTCATGTTACTGCAATTCTTGATAAGGTTGCAACCTCGAGATGAATTACAATTCTAACAGTAGTTTCCACTTCTGTCACTTGTTGTCTTATTTTTGCTAGCATTGTTATTTTTGTACTAAATTGTAACTTTAAATACTTGCAGGGTTTCACGATGCTGATGGACGGGAAGCGTGTGGAAGACCTTCAAAGAATGTACATGCTTTTCAGCAGGATAAATGCACTTGAATCATTGAGGCAATCCCTTAATCAATATATCCGTAAAACTGGACAGAGCCTTGTTTTGGATGAAGAGAAGGAGAAAGATATGGTGTCAAGTTTATTGGAATTTAAGGCTAATGTCGACGTGATATGGGAAGAAAGTTTCTCGAGAAATGAAGCTTTTGGCAACACAATTAAGGATGCATTTGAGTATCTCATTAATCTTCGCCAGGTACCACGATTATCACACTTTATTCTAAATGTTGCTGGAGATTTAAGTTTTGTCTATTTACACGGTGTACTGATGCAAAAGCTCCAAGTCGAACTTATTAGTGGATCTTTTTTTTTTTCTTTTTCAGAACCGGCCCGCTGAATTAATTGCCAAGTTTGTTGATGAGAAGCTTCGAGCTGGAAATAAGGGTACATCGGAAGAGGAACTCGAGGGTACACTCGATAAAGTTCTGGTCTTGTTCAGATTTATACAGGTACGTGCATTGAGCATGGCATTGTGTTATTATGTTTTCGTTCATCTCTATTAAAACGTAGTGCTCAGTAGTATAGCACTCCCTTTTGTAGGGTAAAGATGTATTTGAAGCATTCTATAAGAAAGATCTAGCTAAAAGGCTTTTATTGGGGAAAAGTGCATCAATTGATGCAGAAAAGTCAATGATTACTAAGGTACTTCTTTCTTCTGCCAGTTTTATGAACTGAATTCGTCCTTTTTATTTATAATCCTCTGATAAAGATCACTTTGGTGTATTTACAGTTAAAAACTGAGTGTGGCAGTCAATTTACCAACAAGCTTGAAGGAATGTTCAAGGTGAGGACTTCTTCTTAAGTCTTTACCTGATGCAATAACGCAGAATGCAGATGTTTTCTAAACTTTCTGGTATTTCTTTTCCTTTTGTAAGAAAAAAAAAATTTGTGTCTGAAGCTTAAAGTCCGAGGAATGATATATTTCCTATCAAATAGTCTATCTAGACCATTTGAAATTTGGATTTAATTTATTTGCAAGATGATGTAAATTTCATGATGATATTCAATAAACTCATTCTCCAGGATATTGAACTGTCGAAAGAGATAAACGAATCCTTCAAGCAGTCCTCACAGGCTCGTACAAAGCTTCCATCGGGAATCGAGATGGGTGTTCATGTCTTAACAACTGGGTGAGTAAAGTGCCAACGAGATTTGCTTCAGAAATCTTCAGCCTTAAGTTTTCATTACAGTCCGATTCTTTCGAGAACTAAGTTTAATATGACTGACTGCAGATATTGGCCTACCTATCCTCCTATGGATGTTTGTCTGCCTCGTGAATTAAATGTTTATCAGGTTTGCCTTGTAGACCCAACTATTAAGGTTGATGGAAGCCCATGTAAAGGAAAATGAATGTTCTATTGAAATTCCCGAGTGTTTCATCAGGATATATTCAAGGAGTTTTACTTGAGCAAACATAGCGGCAGGCGATTGATGTGGCAAAACTCGTTGGGTCAGTGTGTGCTGAAAGCTGAATTTCCAAAAGGAAAAAAGGAGCTGGCCGTTTCTCTGTTTCAGGTCGGTATACTCTGCTAGAGAATTTATGTTGTCATATGGATGTTATTATTACACACGAATGTTACTCGCCAAGATTATAACACTTCGTCCTGTTATTTCGTCTGTTGTCTGCTATAGGCTATTGTCTTGATGCTTTTCAATGATATGGAGAAGCTTAGCTTCGAAGACATCAAGGAATCCACGGGCATTGAGGATAAAGAACTGAGGAGGACATTACAGTCACTTGCATGTGGAAAACTCCGTGTACTTCAAAAGGTGCATGAATGATCATACTCCAAGATTTATATCCTTGGCTTGCCTGTAATAAAGTTTCCTCTCATATGATAATCCCACTATTACAACGATCCATGTAGATCCCTAAAGGCCGAGATGTAGAAGACGGTGACTCCTTTGTCTTCAACGATCAATTTACTGCTCCTTTATATCGCATAAAGGTATAATCTTGGTTCCTTTTTTCTCAACATCATCGATATTACCTCAGATTCCTATATGCTTTAATAGATAGATTATCACTCTTTCTGTATAAAATCACTTTTATTACAATGCTCCGTATAAGCAGGTAAACGCAATCCAGATGAAAGAAACGGTTGAGGAAAATACAAGTACCACCGAGCGTGTATTCCAGGACCGCCAATACCAGGTTAGTATCAAACATCTCGTACGATGTTGTCTTTTTTTTTTCTCTTATTTTTCGAGAAATGGGATTGCTGCAACATTCTATTCAAAGCATCCAAAACATTTTATTGCATACAGATTGATGCTGCGATTGTTCGTATAATGAAGACAAGGAAAGTGCTCAGCCACACACTTTTGATAACTGAGCTCTTTCAACAGGTAATAACATTCATTATGGTCTGAATCAAATTCTTCACTCGATAGTAATATGATCAAATGTGGTCTGAAGTTGAATCAAATATTATTACAGCTGAAATTTCCGATAAAACCCGGCGACTTGAAGAAAAGGATAGAGAGCTTGATCGATAGGGAGTACTTGGAGCGCGACAAGAGCAACCCGCAAGTATACAATTACCTTGCGTAACACATCATCATATGATCATTACATTGTGTGTTTCTGTACATAATGTACTCATCATATAGAGAGCTCTTTGATCAGTTTGCCTTTGGTTGTTGCCCTAATGTAACTGTAAAGTGCTGTCTCGCACTTATCTTCCAATGCTCTATATATTACCTTAAGAGAGTTCATTTTTTTCACATGCATCATGTAATGAATTTATTCAACACATTGTTACCTTTGGGGGTTTTTTTTTAATGATTATATAGTCGATGCAATTTTTATCGAAGGCCCAAAAAGGAAAACGAATAATTTTGGGCCGTAATATCTAGGGCAAATTTTGTTTCAGGCTTTGTCAGAATATAAATTTAGGATTCAGACTCTGTCAGAAAAATAATTAGTTTTAAGGACCCGATTTCTATAATAACACTTTAAGTACTGCAATAACAGTACATTGTAAGTTTGTAACACAAAAAGTACGTCTGATACCTCTTCAATAACACTTTATAATACTTTTGTAAGTGTAGGTCCTTATTACTAAGTTTTACAGAAATTGGATCCTTAAAATAAATTTTTTTTTCTGACATGAGCACTATTTTAAAATTATAAAATGGTCTGAAACCCTAATTAACCCTAATATCTAGTTTTGAAGATTTCCTTTTTATCTCCTATATATTGGACAAAAACACATTTACTAATCATCTTATCATCTTTTAACTCTTATAATTTTATTTTTTTCTACAATATACCAAAAGATCTTTCTCATATGACCGATTTAATTCCAATACATCATTGAGACAAATGATTATTGTTTTTTTTGGACACATCCATCACACCTCATACTTGCCCAAAATTAAGTATGTAATTAAGTGTTCTTTTAAACAAACCTTTGGATTAAGATCAATCATGACTTAGATGAGTTAACTTTGACTACAAAATGTCTACTAATTCGAGGACATTTAAACTAACGACACACGAAATATCAAGTTAATGGTGTAATAAACGAGTTCCACGTACCATTAGCCGGCCATTATTCAAATGAAAGAGATTATTACTTTGCTTAAGGTGGTGATTAAGAACGTTAATGACGCCCACGCGGCGCAAATCAAAAGAATCTCTTAACGTCGTATGATTGGGGCCGCCACGTCGACGAGGTTCTTGCCTTTTGTGTGCGTACAAGTGTTTAAGTGTAATGACAAGAAAATAGATTAATAATTAAGGGAAGTGGGGTCCACATTAATAATTAAATAATATATACCTATCTTTGAGAAATGACGATGGGAAACTTACGAAGATAGAGATGCACGGAATCCTCGTAATCTTGGATTTATTATAACTTAGCGTGTGACAATTCTTACATAGTAGCTTTTGACAACAATGATTGCTCAATCATGGAAAGAGCCTATTGATAAGTATATGTAATAGTATTAAAATGTAATTATTGTGCACTTTGTTTTGTTATGTAATGAAATCGAAGTTTGGATGATGGTGATTATGATGATATATCTTAGTATTATATGGGATTAATCCCATAAATTTATGTCCTAAATAGATTCAATATCGATAGTAATGGAATTTTACACGTCCACTCAACCGGCTTGGGATCCTCTATTCCAGTTTTTGTATTTCAATTCGTATTCCAACATATGATGAAAATCGTTACACCTTTCTCCGTCCAGTGTTAAAACAACCGTAAATATCATTACACCTATTAATATCATTACACCAGGTGTTTAATAAGAAAAAAATCAATATATATTTTAATATATAATACAATTTTTTCTACACCAAAGTAAAAAAATATATAATATTGACTTTTTTTTATTTAAACAACTGGTATAATAATATTCATGGGTGTAATGATGTATACGGGTGTTTTAACACTGGACGGAGGAAGGTGTAACGATTTTCATATGTTGGAATACTAATTGAAATACAAAAACTGGAATAGAGGATCCCAAACCATCTTTTTTTTATCAAACACCTGGTGTAATGATATTAATAGGTGTAATGATATTTACGGGTGTTTTAACACTGGACGAAGGAAAGTGTAACGATTTTCGTAGGTTGGAATACGAAGTGGAATATTAAAACTGGAATAGAAGATTTCAAACTCCCTCAACCATTAGGCCAAAACCATGAAGACATTTCTACTTGATTAATAATAGATAGTTTTTCAAAGAAAATATGGAAGCCATAATAAATACATGATGACCTTGAATCGTAAATCCAAGAAGCAAATAAACCCTAGCTAGAAACTTCTAACAAAACATGGGCATATATGTCATTTCAGAAGGCTCAATCATTTCACTGCCATGCATGTCTCCTATAAATGTGTTCTTCATTTGCAAATACAACTCACTACCTTCAAAAAATAAAAATAAAAAAATTCCCAACTTAAATAAAATCTCATCTTTAACATCTTTCTAATTACTGTAACATGGCTATGCAGTTTTTGAACTTCCCACAAAACCAAATTAACTTCAAGAAATTAAAAAAGAAGCCACCAAAGGAGCATCACCAAGGGTTCAAATCCTTATTCGCCTTTCTTACATCTATTGCACTTTACATCTCAGTGTTCTATGCTTTCAATCTATCGCCTTCGACTCTCTTCTGCACCACAGCCTTTTGGTTTTTCACAGCCAACACCATCATCATCATCATCGTGGCCGCCGACTTTGGGTCGTTCTCTTCGTCGAAAGAGCACAATTCTTACAACGAATACTTCAAGAAGAAGGCACGACGACAAGACCTAGTAGAACGATTGTCCAATCTCTCGAGGTAATAACCGAAAAACACGAGAATATCTCCGAAGAAAAGGCTTCCTCTGACAATGATGATGATGAGGTTCAAGAAATCCCAGAAGAGAAGATCATAAGCATGGTTGTGAAGCTGCAGCGAGACGATGAGCCGCCCGAATGTCCGAACCCTAATAAAGATATATTCGAGGAGAAAGCTGATCAAGTTAGAGCCGCGGAGAATGTCGACAGAAAAACGAAAGGTCGAAGAAAAGGCAGGTCGATGAAGAAATGTGATAGGAGCGTCTCGGATAGGCAAGTTATTGCAGAAGCTTTATTGGAGGCTGAAGAAGTTCACGAGGTGGATGGTCTTCAAAGGACTCTGTCGGAGAGATATGATCATGGCCGTGATGAAGTGTCAAAGTTAGAAGCTTCTAACGAGTTTGAGGTTATGTCCGATGAACAGCTTAACAGAAGAGTTGAGGAGTTTATTAGGAAGTTTAATCGGGAGATTAGGCTTCAAGCTGTCACGACGAGTTGATCAAACGGATATAATTTTTGAATTATAATAATAATTTTCTGATTATTATTATAAATATTATAGTTATTAGTTGACGAGGCATTCAATTAGATTAAATTTCCAAATATATATATGACATGTACGAAGATATATATATATATGGACATGCCTAGAAAAATAGAATACCTTAAATATGAATGTCCTTTGTTGCATGAAATGTGGATGCAAGATCCACTTTCCTAGCACATAATGAAATATAAAGTTGATTCTTCATCCAATTGTGTACGAACGAACTCTAACATTAGACATCAATATTTATGTGTGTATATATATATGTATATTTATCAAATCATCAAAAAACATTGAAATGAATCTTTTATTTCACGAAATGTGACATAAAGGGCCCTCCCTAGTTATCAATAACGTAATTCATAGGTGATGTTACAGATGTTCCTATATATATATATAATTATATACATATATATATTTCAAATAAGATTTGACATTCCATTAATAATGTGCGTTGCTTGTATTTCTTCGAATAACAAAGCCCTGAACTTATTCGGCCCATATGATAGACTGATGGACCATTAGGCCCAAATGGTTAGACGATAAATTCTTACGTATACATTTTAGGTACGGATTGCACGGAACTCTATGCGAAATTCCTATCATTAAAATAATAATAATTAAAAAATTGATTAAACTTACATCTGTTTTGTAATAATAATCAAAGTAGATTGCGTACTTGAAGACGAGCTGCGTTTAGTTGTCCGTGTAAGCCTAGATAAAGTAAAATTATCACATCTAATATTGTTCACTATGATTAAATTTCAATCGTATCGGCCCGCTATTATTATCAAACAAATCCGGTATAATTCATCCGATCGTTCATGGTAAGATAATTAATCCAACACACCTATTAATTACGAAAAGACCAAAATATCCTTATTCCACCAAATTATAAAATTATAGTTATTTCATTTGATTTATATGGTAAAAATAAATAAACAATACTAATTTATTCCTTTTTTCATGACGATCAAATTGACATCCATATCTTATATTTTTCGATATTCATAAGAATAATTATTTTTGTAAACTAAGTTTTGATGATATAAAGGTTACTTTTGTACTTTTATAATTAATACAAAGACAAAAGTTTCGAGAGAATTACGTGAATAGTGTTATTTTTAATAACACTATTACAAAAGTAGATAACATTATACACATACTATAAAATTAATTAACTTTTTATTTTAATTATTATTATGTTCAATTTTCCCCACAAATCTTTTAAAAATTGCTTTTTTCCATCATTATTATCTCGAATTATCAACATAATTATTAATAATTATATTTTTAACTACAACTATTTTTCACAGTCAATTCCCGCAATTACATTACCCAACTGACCGTGAAAATTGTCATTTTATGATAACAAATATTGTCATTTTTCCATTGTTAAGAAAATTTTCTTTGTTCATCGATATTTTTTTTTTGTTCGTCGAAATCCTTGAAATTATTATTTTTTCATGGGATTTGTTAAAAAATATTATTAACGCATAAGAAACTAAAAAGTAACCCAAGAAAAAAATATAAATTCATAAAATATTCAAATAATCTTTATTAAACAAAAAATAATTTATTGATTAGGTTTCACGACTCATCATCATTATTTTTCCTTGAGCTTTTCTTGTGAGACCTTCTTCCACATGGATATCGTCGTGTTCGTTTACGTCATACTTTTCTCTCTGGACGTAAATAAGGATTATGCACCAGATGGAAATGAGGCTTCCAACACGACTCTTCTAATGGACACTCAAACTGATAAGAATATGTTGTCTCCAACATTTCAATTCTAAAATCGTCTGGAACATATTCACATGGATCAACTTTAAAATATTTGCAAATCTGGAAGAAAACAGAGCAATAATTATTCAACAACAACAACAACGACAACAATAACAACAACAACAACAACAACAACAATAATAGTAATAGTTGGAAGGTAAATTTCATGGAATCCTTGATTGATTAAATGTGTGGTTAAAATATAATTATTAATAATTATGTGGATAATTCAAGATAATAATAGTTAAAAAGCAATTTTTAAAAGATTTGTGGGGAAAAATTGAACATAATAATAATTAAAATAAAAAAGTTAATTAGTTTTGTAATAGGTGTATAATGTTATCTACTTTTGTAATAGTGTTATTTTTAATTGAACATAATATTTATGTAATTCTCTCCAAAAGTTTTGTTATCTTGTAAACTAAACAAGATAATAATAAAATGTAGGATTGTTAATATTGCAAAGTGAACACATAACCTGTATAAATGAATAGATTATAATCTTGAGATAAAATTGCGGGACGTTTTCTTATACAGACAACTAAACGCAGCCGAACATAAGAGTGAAATCTAAGCATAAGGAGGTAAACAAGAGTACACAATCTATATCGATTTATGTAAATAAATAAGTAAATAAAAATAAATAAGAATGAAATGAACCAAAACGCTCCGCCATAACGCAGTTTTGATATCTCTCTCTCATACACACACGGGGCAATAGGATCCACTTTTTTGTATTCCACTTCGTATTCCAACCTACGAAAATCGTTACATCTTCCCTCGCTCAGTGTTAAAACACCCGTATACATCATTACACCCATAAATATCATTACACCAGTTGTTTAAATAAAAAAAGTAAATATTATATATTTTTCTAGTTTTGTGTAGAAAAAATCAGTATTATATATTAAAATATATATTGAACCTTTTTTTTTATTATTTAAACAACTGGTGTAATGATATTCATGGGTGTAATGACGTGTACGGGTGTTTTAACACTGAGCGGGGAATGTGTAACGATTTTCGTAGATTGAAATACGAAGTGGAATACAAAAAGTGGAATAGAGGATCCCAAGCCGAGCAATAGGATTTGAGATCCTCTATTCCACTTTTTTGTATTCCACTTCGTATTCCAACCTACGAAAATCGTTACACTTCCCTCGCTCGGTGTTAAAACACCCGTACACATCATTACACCCATGGATATCATTACACCAGTTGTTTAAATAAAAAAAAAGTAAATATTATATATTTTTCTAGTTTGGTGTAGAAAAAATCAGTATTATATATTAAAATATATATTGAACCTTTTTTTATTTATTTAAACAACTGGTGTAATGATATTAATGGGTGTAATGATGTGTACGGGTGTTTTAACACTGAGCGGGGGAAGGTGTAACGATTTTCGTAGATTGGAATATACAAAAAGTGGAATAGAGGATCCCAAGCCGAGCAATAGGATTTGAGATCCTATATTCCACTTTTTTGTATTCCACTTCGTATTCCAATCTACGAAAATCGTTACACCTTCCCCCGCTCAGTGTTAAAATACCCGTACACATCATTACACCCATGAATATCATTATAATGATATTCATGGGTGTAATGATGTGTACGGGTATTTTAACACTGAGCGGGGGAAGGTGTAACGATTTTCGTAGATTGGAATACGAAGTGGAATACAAAAAGTGGAATAGAGGATCCCAAACCGACCAATAAGATTTGAGATCCACCGCCACAACCATACGCCAATACCTCAGATCCACCGTCCATCTTCACAATTGATTCCTCGCGGTTCAATTGCAGATATGGGTCCGAGCCAGCTGGATCTGTGCCGTACGACTTCGCCGTCGCCACCTCTAGCCGACGACTTCAATCGCATCCCAGACTCGATCCTTCTGTTAATCTTTAATAAAATTGGCGATGTCAAGGCCCTTGGAAGATGCTGCGTCGTCTCGCGCCGTTTTCGCTCGCTTGTACCTCAGGTGGACACGTTGGTCATGCGAGTTGTCTGCGTCATCTCCGACGACGACGCTTCGTCCGTGGCGTCGTTCCTCGGGCTCTTCGTGTCTGGGCTAATCAAGCCAGAGTCGCGAGAGAATAGCAAAAATAATGTAATTATAAAAATCTAATTACAAAACTAGATAACATTCTCAAACTATTACAAAACTAATCAACTTTTTAAATTTTAACTATCATTATTTCCATTTTCACCACAAAATTATTTACAATTGTAAAATTTTCACTATAATTATTTCACATTATCAAAATAATTGCTAATAATTATATTTTTAACTCAATTTATTTTAAATCATTTTTATTTAAATATACTAACACATATAATTATTTGTTACTATTTTCCACATTAATGTTATTATTATTATCATCATCATCACCGTCGTCGTTATTATTATTATTATTATTATAATTATTATTATTATTATTATTATTATTATTATTATTATTATTATTATTATTATTATTATTATTATTGTTATTGTTATTGTTATAGTTATTATTATTATTATTATTATTATTATTATTAGTATTATTTAAATAAATGAGTAAATAGAAGATTAAACTAAAGGGACATGATCCTAATTGTTTCTTTGAAGAGACACATGCAAAATAAAAAGAAATTCAACGAACGAGGCGCTAGGTTTCTTCACTCAGCCTCCTCACCCTTCTTTTATCAGGCTCATGTTTGCTGCAATATAATTGATTTATTTATTTTTTATTTAAGAATCGATTCTTTCTATTGTCTGTGGCAAAGTTTTAATTCACATTATTCCTAAAAAGTTTATTTTTTTATTTGTAAAAATATATCGAATTCAGTTATTGTGACGCTATATTGGGTAACAATTTAATCAATGTTGACAATCACACATTTTCTGATCAAGCTCCAAAAGATAGTGAAGTATTATCATGTGGTATTTCAATGAATGCAATGTTAACTCGTTTGTGAGAAATTAGCGGGTTCCATGACAATTTATTGAAGATATGTATGTAGTATATGACAATAGATAATACAAATCGTGTTGCATATTTTTTCCACGTCATAGATAGTGATGGTATGCTCTATTTTCTTTCAGGTTTGCAAGTATTTTAAAGTTAATCTATGTGAATATGTTCCCGATTATTCTAAAATTGAAATATCGGAGATAGCATATTCTTATCAGTTTGTGTGTCCATTACATGAGTTGTGTTGGAAGCCTCCTTTTTCATCCGGTGCATAATCCTTATTTACGTTCAGAGAGAAAAATAATACGTAAGCGAAGATGACGATATCCATGTGAAATGGATCGAAGGCCTCACGAGAAACACTAAAAGAGAAATAATGTGAAGTTGTGAAACTTTTCTTAAAAATTATTTTTTATTAGATAACGATTATTTGAATATTTATGAATTTTTACATTTTTTTCTTGTATGATTTTTTAGTTTATTATGCATTAATAATAATAATAATAATAATAATAATAATAACGATGTTGATGAACAACGAAAATTTGTCACATCGAGAACATTTTGTTGGTTAAAAGTGAATTAGGGTTAAATATAATTATTGGGAATTATTTTGCTTAATTGAAATAATTATAGTGAAAACTTGCAATTATAAATAATTTTGTGATGAAAATGGAAATAATAATAATTAAAATTAAAAAAGTTGATTAGACAGAACCGTACAGACTTTTATCTCGTACAGCTCAAGCAAAAACACCCAAATAATAGTGGATATGAAATAGAAAGTTTGAAACTTCTTAATCTTTTATTAATCTTTTCATTTTAATAGTAAGTTCTTCTTAAAAAAAAAATTAGAAAGCTAATATTATGAAAATGTTATCTAGTTTTGTAATTGGATTTTTAAAATTGCCTTAGTTTTGTCATTCTCGCCTTGCAGTCGCTGCCCCACCTTATAATCCCCAACTCGCGCAGACTTGAGCTGCAGTTTGACGACGGCGAGAGTGAGGTGAGTAGTGTTACGCATCACTCGCCGACTCAGGTTTTGAAGAACTTCAACGAGATTAAGATGTTGAAAATCGAACTGCCTAGTGGGGAATTAGGTGTCGATGAGGGCATTTTGCTGAAATGGAAGGCTGGGTTTGGCTCTACCCTCGATAGTTGTGTCATTCTAGGTGCTTCCAGCGTAACGCACGGTAATGGTGATAAATCTGTTGATACTTGCTGTTGTAATAACACCGATTTATATGGCAGTGATGTCAACAATACTGTGGAGAATGACAATGGAAGCATACCTGAGTCATTTTACACAAATGGGGGCTTGAAACTGCGGGTGGTATGGACAAGAAGCTCCTTGATTGCCGCCTCTGCGAGGCATTACTTGCTTCAGCCCATAATCTCCGAACACAAAACGTTGGAAAGTTTGATCCTGACAGATGCAGATGGAGATGGACAAGGAGTTTTGTCGATGAATAAGGAACAGTTAGAGGAATTAAGGGTTAAACCATTGTCTGCCTCATCTGCTTCTAAGAGAACCCTTGTGCCTGCATTGACCGTGAGGCTTTGGTACGCTGCACATTTGGAGTTACCAAATGGTATGGTGTTGAAAGGGGCAACTTTGGTCGCAATACGGCCGAGTGAGAAGAAGGAAGTCACGGAGTGGAATTGGGTTGCTTCTGCTTTCGAGGAGCCTTTAGGAACAGCTGCAAGGTTGCTGGTGAAGAGGAGGACTTATTGTCTTGATATGAACTCGTTTTGAGATGGGAGTTTCGTTTGAGGGAAGATTTCACAGATTACTGAGCAAGGTAATGTTTTGATTTGTTCTGCATTCTCTTACTGGTTTTGTGATCTGATTTTGTTTGTTGGAATTTCTACATATGCATTTTCGTTTGTTGACGATAACTTTATTGCTTCAATTTCCCCTGCTGGTGTATATTTGTATACGTTTGATGTCTACTTTGTTGTATTCTTTGAATTCTGTGAATAGATACGGTGGTGTTCTTCTTTGTCGAACAGTTGGTCGTGATGTTTTTGATCTAGTACTTTGGATCTTTAATGCCTGTCGTGTACTTCTGTTGTCTGAAAATCTCTTGGTTGATTGATTTCTCTATTTTCAACGTATGATTTCAGCATTCCGTTGCTTATTCAGTTACGATGTATGCCCCTACCATAATCTGAGATTCTTTACTAAATAAACCATCCGAGTTAAGTATCCAAGAACTTTGCTGCTGACAGATGAAAATGACCTACAGATACTCAATTTGTCGCATTTTAGGGTGCTTTTGTTAGTTTTCTTCAATTCAATCACACGTTTCGAATAGAATTTTGAATTGTATCGCCTTATGGATAAGTTGGTGACACCAAATCTGATGCTGCATTGTTACAATTAGATTGGATAATGTAAGAATTACAGAACATCTTATGTTTTCTTTGCTTCATTTTGATCTTTTTTTCAGGAAAGTCCAGTTTAGTACTACACACACCACACAGAATCGTCGATGTGCTTATCCGAGGAAGAGAGCTTGAGGCAAACTCATTGGGATGAACTCAAAGAAACATATCCAAGAATCCTTATACAAAGGGTATGTTTGTTCAAGGACTGTTCCAATCTTCTTCTCTTGTCTTAGAATCATCCCATACATACTATCTCTTAGAAATGACTACTCGTTTACTCTTTCTTGAACGAATTTGATTCAGATTATGTAGTGCTGCTTGCCGAATGTATACTTTCTTTTTTTAAAAAATTAAATAAAAAAGTGTATGTGTGTGATAGATATTTTTATTACAAGCAGCTGCTATTGTCCCCTAACTTCTTGACAATTTCTTTGTTAACTACAAAAATAGGATATCATTACTGTTGGGGAGGTTCATATTGAGAAATTTAAAAAAATGGCCTTCAAGTGTAAAATGACTATTATACCCTTACTAATTTGGATCCCATGTAGAAAGAGAAGTTAAATGCGAAGCGTTTAAAGGTCGGCGGGTGGGGTGTACTCCAGTGGTAAAATAGTCAGTTAACTAAATAGGTCACGGGTTTAATTTCTGATTACAATAATTTTTTTTTTCTAGTACATGTCTCATGCTATATAAGGAGTTCCCTGTTCAAGGGAACTGTCATATAGCATGAGACTCGTGCTATAAAAGGGGTCCGTTATATAGCAACGGACCCGTGCATGGGTCCTCTATTGTTATACACTATTAACTATCATGAAAAATGACGAGAATATCCTTAAATTTGAAAGTCATTGACTTAAGAATGTGGTTAATAAGGCTAGTTTTTAAACTGATTGGGTCAAAGGCTATTTTATACAGAAGTTACAGTGTGGAAAGTACGACAGAAAACTAAGTTAGCGCATCAAACAACTAAGTTAATACATCAAACAATTGTATTTTAAGCTTTGATTGTTGAACTTCTACCCATTTTATTTTATTTTCATTATTGAATTCTGCATATCAAAAGCGGTCGCAAAAATGTTATTTCAAAAAATTAATTGTACTTGTTCAGTTCTTGGGCCTAATAGAAAATGTGGGCCCCAACTACTTAAGCCCAAAGAGTAGAAGCATGAATTAAATAAAGATTAATAGAAAAATAGCAAAATAGATTGCAAGCTTACGAACAACGAAAGTTCCAAACCCTAGAAATCTTTCTACCTCGTCGAGATTTCTCTTCTCTAAACCTTAAAGAGCGTACGAGCCCAGGAATCTAATGGAAAACTGAATATTAAACTGTCAATTCCCGATGATGTCTTCCTCAACAGACTTCTCGCCACCGTGGGTTGAGCTGCCCCGGGAGATTACGGCGGTGATTCTGCGTAAATTGGGTGTGGTTGAGATACTGACGGTTGCACAGAAGGTGTGTACTACGTGGAGAAGCGTGTGCACCGACCAATCCATGTGGCGGAGCGTCGAAATGGGCCGGGACCTCTATCTTTCGAATCATCCGGGTGATTTGGATAAAATGTGCCGACGTGCAGTCGATCTAAGCCAAGGCCAATTGATTGATATCCTGGTCTATTACTTTTGTGAGGAGGATTTGCTCATCTACATTTCGGAGAGGTTGGTTGTTTGTGTGGTTATTTATTTTTCTGCTGCTTGCATTTCTTTGCTTTACTGTGGCGAAATTGGGGCTGCTTTTTGGGTGATTCATTTACTCTTTACAGGGTTAGTGTGCTTATCAAGTTGAGCAGCTAAAGTTTGAATATATCTCGTTGTTGTTTATTAGTCAAGTTGAGCTTCAGCCTTCAAGCGTTTCAGTGTTTCCCATTGATGATTTATTTCTATCTTTGAGCTCCGAATGTTTGAATACTGCTCATTATTTATTTCTGATCAGACAGAAAATAATAGTCTCAATCGTCAAAATTGCATTGCGTCTATTCGAGTTATAAATGTGTTGTTGGTTGAGCTTTAGTATATATCATATCTTGTGCATGTTATTATGCGTTTGTTACTTTCTTTCAGATGCTTAAGATGGTGTGTTTACTGAGAGTTGATGACATAAATTACCCCAGGAAGCTTTGTAATTTATTGTGTAATGTGTCGAAGTTTTGGAAAACATCTTGAAAGGTAGATTTAATGGCGACGTATTAGCCATTAGATTCGCTTTTGGGTTAGGGTTGCACTTCTTCATCTGTTTTGCGGCGAATAATCGTTGTCGTGTTTTGCATTGAGAATTTAGAATGTCCGCAATGCTGCCAATTAGTAGCTAGTATTTTCCGAATGAATCATTCTTTGCATTAATGTGTCTTCCACGCATGCAAAATAATAAATTTTGAACTTTGGATTTTAGTAATTTTCCGTTTAAGCTTTCCTTCATAGATTCTTTTTGTGTCTAGGGTTGTGGCTTTTGTGGACCATTGTTTTTTTGGTTGATAATTGATTGGATGTTTGAATGTCAAGAATTTAGATTTTCCCATTACCATACCAGCTATTAGCCAGTATTTTTGAATAAAATGCTCTTTGCATTTATGAGCCCTGCAGTATGGGCAGAACCAAGCTGCTCGTCTTGTACTTAGTAACTTTATTTCACGATGCATTTACCGTGACCCTCTGTCGGAGTCTACGTCTGCCCACATTGTAGTTATGGGCACACTGGCATTGGGCGCTGATCCTGCTTCTATATTGTCATAGTTTACTCTATATTTTAGCGTTTATTACTGTTATATTCTGATATTATGTACATGCATCTATCTTTACTATGAAATGCGCTTTAATCGTGCCATGCTCCTCGAGTGCACCTTTCAGTTTTGAATACTATGCATGATATCTACTCCTAATTAGTTTTGTCAAGTTGATCAAGTGTGACTCTTTTATATAACCTTGAACAGGTGCCCTCAGCTGAAACGCCTTGAACTTCAGCACTGCGATCACATATCTGAAGAAGCTTGGTCTGAAGCTTTGCAAAATCTCCCACTTGAAGAGTTGCACTTAGAGTATACTCCTGTCGACCCCAGCGTTATTGAAAAGATAGGCACATCTTGCCCTCTGTTGAAGTCTTTTAAACTGAACCAAGGCTGGGACATGGACCCACTTCCCTCGAATTTGGATCAGGATCATGACGCAGAACAAATTGCTCAAGGGATGCCTCAGCTACTCCACCTTGAACTGATGGGTAATCAAATGTCAAACAAGGGCTTGCAAGCGATTCTTGATGGTTGCCCACAACTTGAAACGCTCGATCTGAGGGAGTGTTTTAATGTTAATTTTAGTGGGGATATAGCGAAAACATGCTCTCAACGGATCAAGGACTTAAGGTGTCCCCTCGACGCGATCGTTGGTGGAGTTGGTCATCTCTATCCTTTTGACGATGACTACGACGACTACAGCTATAGATCTCCGTACTCTGACATTGAATTTGGCTCTGATTATGAGGATTACCTTGAATTTTCTGATGGTGGTAGCATGGATCGATATGATTATCTTTATGATTATTACAGTGATGACTGATGACCAGTTTTTCATTTGACTGGGCAAATGCTATCCCCGTTTGCTTAGGACCCTTTTTAGCATTTTGCAGTTTTAGTGTTGAATGGTTGTAAGGTACCAATGAACTTCGTGTTTTTTAAACTTGTTAAAACGGCTAATTCCCTTATGCTAAGTTTGGTATAATATCGAATTTTTGCGTGGAAAAGATGAAAGAAAATAATATCAGTGTAAATTGAATTTCTGGGTGGAAAAGATGAAGAAAAATAATATGAAGTAATTTTACTGTCTTTAGTTTTCAATATATTATGCGTCTTTCTAAGTATGGGCTTCGGGGATATATTGTAGAAAGCATAAATCACAAGTCAGTTGTAACTCAGATATGGAAAAATACTATATTCCAATCTTTTTTGAGATTCCTCAAGGATTTGACATGGCGATTCGGTTCCTAATTTTTCAAGTGGGAGGTTAGTGATTCGAATTCTCTAGAAACCTTGATTATCGTTATTTGTGAGATCTTGGGGTGGATCTCATGGACCGTGGAGGATTAGTCTCGCTGGGAGCTGTCGTCTCATAGTCGACGATGAAGTTCGGATTCGATTCAAACCAAACCTAGTCGGAGTGTGAGAACTATGATAGCATTGTGTGGGGATACTAACACTGGAAAAAAAAATATATTTCTTGAGATTCTTGGTAAACAACAAATTTAATTTTTTTTTTTATTCTATTGTTTCTATTCAAATATTATACTTAATTGGGCCATAGATCTTTTAGTCACGGAGCCGATTTAGTATGCTCTTAATGGAGCCCAAAATAGGCCCATTCAATAACTATGATGAAGGTCTGACGCATGACATCACGTCGTATAGTATTCGTGAACAAACGTTCTTTAAAAGGGAGAACGCGCCATGTCTGGCGGTGGAAACACGCGCCAATTTCGGTTAAGAATAGTATACAGACATGACGTAGAAATGAAAAAGAGTAGTAACGAAAAGAGCATCGTTTCTCGTCGTTCTAAGCTTTTCCTATATTTCGTTTCCCTTTCCTCGCAAAGGCACCAACGATCCTTGAAATCTGTATCTTTTCGTTTTGTTTTTCAACGGCGTTCGTTTTTATCCTGAATTGTCAGATCTAATTGGTGTTCGACGTTTGTTGGTCGAATAATCCATCGAAATTATGCAATGGCGTCTGCTAACAGCAATGCAGCGGAAATAGAAGCATCGGATGAGAATGAATTTGGTTCTAGTGGAGGTTTGGGCGGTCGCAAGTACAGGCCAGTGTTTGCGCAGGACCACGATCGAGCCGTTTTGGAGATGTCGTCAATCGATCCGACGATAGCTGCTTCCACTTCGTCTCGTAACGATAACAAGTAACTTTCCTCTTTTTGATTGGGACGATTTGGCTTTAGCTTGACTTGTAGGTGAAAATCAAATTTGTGCTGTTAGATTATGATTTGCGTCTGGAGGTGGAACGTTAGTTGATAATGGTTGTGCTTCATTGAAATATAATTGTTTCTGCTAGTGTACTTGGCGTGTTTCAATTTCTTTCTTATGCTGAATGGATTGCTGTGACGATCCTTCGTATGAAGCAGGGGATTAAGGTAGTTGAACGAAAGATTATGAACTGATATGAGATTTACAGCATAATAGATTGATTGGATAGGAATATTAAGAACACTCGCCTTTAGTTTGAGTTAGGAAACTAGATGTTGAGAATTCTACTTGAGACGAGTAAAAGATTTGGTTCTGTTTAATGTTTCTGCATAAGGGTCTGTCTGTCCATCTAAATTATAAGACCGGTTTCTTGTTGATCAGATATATGATTTCTCTCTGCCCCATGCTTCTATAGGAAAGCAAGAGGTGACAGTCGACCGAGTATGTCTTCTGAAGGATCAGAGGTGTCGTTGGATAATTATGCAGTTGACAGTGGCTCTCGAAAGGAGTCGAAATTGGAATTATTCGGTTTTGACTCGCTCGTCAACAAATTGGGGCTTAAAAGGTATGGTGTAAAAAGATATATTTTTTCCGAAACTTACGTATAATTTTCTCATGAAGAATGGAGGCAACACTGCAAAATAGAAAAATTTTATGCATTAAGAAGTCAGAGCTCATTCATTATCCTTCTACGGCCTGGTTATATCTAGGGATTCGTTAGTTGCTGGATGATTGATTGTTTGTGCTTCAGTATGGCAGGTGATCAGAGTCAAGTGCCTTTAAGCCCCAAAAATAGAGACAATGCAACCATCAATGCGGACCAACCAAAGGTACTATTGTCAATTATGCATACCATGGCCTCTTTCGCATATTTGGTTGTACTTTGAATCTGGTGGTGATTTCCTTTGGACCTTTAATTGAGCTTTTCACATGCTCCATGAGAGTATCCTTTCTTTTGTCTTATTTTATTTATAAGACGAAATATCAGCTGCATTTTAGACATGAGATTCATTTTATGGCTCCGGAATTGTTTAAGTTGCTTTCGTAACCTCTGAAATGATTAGCCAGTGGAAAGAATGTCCATGTAATTTTTTATGATTTCATCCTCTATCCTGCTTAATCATTTTACCAAGCCCTCAGCTCACCGGGCTTGCCAAAGTATGGCACCTTAGACATAGAGTAATTTCCACATCTCTTTTGCTGTTACATAAAAAAAAAGCTCTCTCTGAATAGTCTTTTATTGTGCAGACAACAAGTGTCAAATCAGGGACTATGATGGGTGTGTTTGTACCTTGTTTACAGAACATTTTAGGAATTATCTACTACATCAGATTTTCATGGTAAGTTTTATGCTACTACATCAGATTTGTTATCTGTACAATGTTTATATAATCACACTTAAATTCGATGATTTTATCCTCAAACTGATTCGCAATCGGAGGACTCACCTTATCGCATTATAAATTGAGCTATGTTTTATTCCCAAACATCTCAGGGAAACAAAGGGGGGATTGCATTTCAGCTCATGCTCTATCCATAAATGAAAAACTTTTACTGCTTTATGTTTATCCATTGCGTTGTTTGATTAAACCTTATTCTGATAATCCTACGCCTTTAGGATAATCGGAATGGCTGGAATTGGTGGATCATTGTTGGTAGTTGCCTTCTGCGGTTCATGTACTTTTCTTACAACTATATCTTTGAGTGCAATTGCTTCTAATGGCGCAATGAAGGTATGTCACTTTACTTTTTGTCGGTAACATATGTGCTTGCTCGGAAAGTAATATGAAATTTGTAACACACAACATACTTGTTTTTACAAGCCAGGGAGGGGGACCTTATTATCTCATTGGGCGTGCTTTGGGGCCTGAGGTTGGAGTCAGCATCGGTTTATGCTTTTTCCTTGGAAATGCAGTTGCGGGAGCACTGTAAGTAATAGGAAATGGCCTTTTCTTTCTCTTTCCTCGAACTCAGTCAATCATCATTTTACTTGACACAGTTATGTTTTGGGAGCTGTGGAAACTTTTCTAAATGCCATACCCCAAGCAGGCATTTTCAGAGGTATAGTGCCATTTTCAGGATATCTTACTACTTGAGTTGATCTATGGAGATTTATCATAATTTTTTCTGCCCATTACATCGTTGACTTCTACATAATTTTATTTATAAATATTTGAGGACGGATCCTTTAGCAATCATATAAAAATTTGATATCTTATTGTTTATGTTTTGTTTTTCAAAATCTACGTTGCAGACAATCAGACTTTTGTGAAGGTAAATGGCACGGACATCGTAGAGCCTGTTACAAGCCCAAGTTTACATGACTTGCAAGTTTATGGGATCATTGTGACAATCATCCTATGTTTCATAGTATTTGGTGGAGTAAAAATGATCAACCGAGTCGCACCTGCATTCCTTATACCTGTTTTGCTCTCACTGTTCTGCATATTTATTGGGATTTTTTCAGCTAGGGAGGACTACCCTTCCCGTGAGTTTCTTTCTCTATCTCCTCTTTCATTTTCCTTCATGTGTCTTCTCAGTTTCACATGCTGGTGTAGTATAATGTTAATCTATGAGAGCCTTTTAACTCTCGAAATTCTATCTTCCAACACATTGCAGCTGGAATTACGGGATTGAGTTTGACCTCTTTCCAAGATAATTGGAGTTCAGATTACCAGACCACTAACAATGCGGGAATTCCGGATCCTAATGGGGATGTATACTGGAATTTCAAGTAATTCATCTGATTTAGCTCATTCAGTTTGTCCTTCACTTGGCAAAATTTATTAAGGTTGCCAAAGTAATCTTCTAATTTTTGTTCAATATGTTGATGGCTCCAGTGCATTGGTGGGTCTGTTTTTCCCTGCTGTGACGGGGATTATGGCAGGTTCGAATCGGTCTGCTTCACTTAAAGATACCCAGCGATCCATCCCCATTGGAACTCTGGCAGCAAATCTGACGACGTCTGGTCTATACGTGGTTTCTGTCTTGTTCTTCGGAGCTTTAGCCACAAGGGAGAAACTTCTGACAGATAGGTACTATTTCATTATGAGATATCGCTGGTTGCTCATAAGTCAAATCTGCATGCTTCTTTTTCCAGGTTACTTACGGCTACAGTTGCTTGGCCTTTCCCTGGAATTATATATCTTGGAATTATTCTCTCAACCTTGGGCGCAGCTCTGCAGAGTCTGACTGGTGCCCCCCGTCTTCTTGCAGCGATAGCTAACGATGATATTCTACCAGTTCTAAATTATTTTAAAGTGGGTGATGGGGGTGAACCTCACGTTGCCACTCTCTTCACGGCCTTCCTCTGTATTGGATGTGTTATCATTGGGAATTTGGATCTTATTACCCCAACAATCACAATGTTCTACCTTTTGTGCTATGCGGGCGTCAACTTGTCGTGCTTTCTGCTGGATCTGTTAGATGCTCCCAGCTGGCGTCCTCGATGGAAATTTCACCACTGGAGCCTCTCCCTTTTTGGAGCATCACTTTGTATAGGTTAGTTGCTCCATACTATGCATTCCACAAGCAGATATACTCTAATCGACTTTCCATTTGACTTTGCAGTTATAATGTTTCTCATCTCTTGGGCATTCACAGTGGTCTCTCTAGCCTTGGCAACTCTTATTTATTACTATGTGAGCTTGAAGGGAAAGGCTGGTGACTGGGGAGATGGCTTCAAGAGTGCTTATTTCCAGCTCGCTCTTCGTAGTCTGCGATCTTTAGGAGGTTTGACATGATTATCGCAGAATACCCAATTTTAAGTCCATCTGCTGCTTCAGAATCCTTTCTCGAAATCGTATTCTATATGAAACCAGAACCATTCTGTGATTCTCCTGGTTCTTATCCTATTCCAGGACTATGCTGCAAGCAGCATCACGCATATATTCATTCGTTCATTCGAACTGATTTTTTTTTTGTCAATATTTTTATATTTCAGCAAGTCAAGTCCATCCGAAGAACTGGTACCCCATCCCCCTCATTTTCTGCCGACCATGGGGCAAGCTGCCCGAAAACGTTCCGTGCCACCCCAAGCTCGCAGACTTTGCAAACTGCATGAAAAAAAAAGGCCGAGGAATGTCCATCTTCGTCTCTATCATGGACGGTGACTACCAAAGGTGCGCTGAGGACGCGAAAGCCGCATGCAGGGCCCTCAATACCTACATCGACTACAAACGCTGCGAGGGTGTGGGCGAAATCATGGTGGCCCCCACCATGTCCGACGGATTCCGAGCAATCGTCCAGACGATGGGCCTCGGTAATCTCAAGCCCAACATCGTCGTGATGAGGTACCGTTTAGATGGTTCCCACTAGGAAAAATTCTGTTGATTCTTCCTATATGTGTGAGTGGCAACCCAACTGCTTTCAAATGCTATCGCAGCATCATCAAAGTTACAAATTTTTTAACACTTGGCAAATGTAGATGGGTTGCTACTCACATTTGTAAGAAAGAACAAACCGATTATTGAGTATATTCACTTGCTTGGGTTGATTAAATTTTCCATACGGGAAAACAGGTACCCCGAGATATGGCGCCGGGAGAATCTAACGGAGATACCCTCGACATTCGTGGGGATCATAAACGACTGCATAGTGGCAAACAAAGCAGTCGTCATCGTAAAGGGCCTCGACGAGTGGCCCAACGAGTACCAAAAGCAGTACGGCACGATCGATCTCTACTGGATAGTACGAGACGGCGGGCTCATGCTCCTCCTCTCTCAGCTCCTTCTGACCAAGGAGAGCTTCGAGAGCTGCAAGATTCAGGTCTTCTGCATAGCCGAGGAGGATTCAGACGCCGAGGAACTAAAGGCCGACGTAAGAAAATTCCTCTACGACCTCCGAATGCAGGCCGAGGTCATCGTCCTGTCGATGAAGTCGTGGGACGCCACGACTGAGAGGCAGGACGAGTCGGTGGAGGCTTTCGCTGGGGCTCGGGAGAGGATCGCCGGTTACTTGGGGAGGATGAAGGAGAGGGCCGAAAGAGATGGGACGCCCCTGATGGCTGATGGGAAGCAAGTGGCTGTGAACGAACAGCAGGTGGAGAAGTTTCTTTACACCACGCTGAAGCTGAACTCGACGATACTCAAGTACTCGAGGATGGCTGCCGTGGTGCTCGTGAGCTTGCCGCCGCCGCCTTTGAACCACCCCTCGTATTTCTACATGGAGTACATGGATTTGCTGGTCGAGAACGTGCCCAGGCTTTTGATCGTACGAGGTTATAGGAGAGATGTCGTCACCTTGTTTACGTAGGGATCATCATCATCATCATCATCATGGCGGCATGTCTAGTTGGGGGCTTAATTATAAGCAACCTCATTACTCTTTTGCACATTCATTGCTTATGTTGTTTAGCAAAAATTTTGAATTTTTTTTTTGTTCAATCTGCAAGAGAAATCTTATTTTATGTCCTTTGCATCAAAACGGTTCTTCTTATGATTCATTCTCAACTTAATTGGAATATGAATTTATCTTTTAACCAAATCAAAATTGATTTAGTTTGAGCGCGAGGTTATCCTCACAGTCGCAGATAGTTAGTTTAAAAAACAAATAAATAAAAAAACAATATAAATAACAATCCAACAAATCGTTTGCAGCTTCGACGATTTCAGGTCCTTTGCATTTCATCGACACCTTAAAAATCCCTAAAGCAGCTGTACTACCTTGTGCCATTCCATCAGTTTCAGTTCAGTCTATCGTAGAAACCTAGAAACAATACCTGAAGGCTGAAGGATCCCCTGATTCCGATTCTGACAGGCGCGTAATTTGTTCGTACTTTATTATTGATCAGACGTTAATTATATTCACCGTAATAAGATGGAAGACGGCGAAGGAGGATTGAGTTTCGATTTCGAGGGCAATTTGGACGGTGGACCCGCACAACCCACGGCGTCCGCACCGGTGGTGCAATCCTCAGCTGATCCCAACTCCGCGCCTGTTTCTATGGCGGCGGTTGCTAACAATAGTAATACTATCAATAGTACGCCTTATACGGCGGCGGCGGGGGACCGACGGAGCTTCAGAAAGACGGTGTGCAGGCACTGGCTTCGATCTCTGTGCATGAAAGGGGACGCTTGCGGGTTCTTGCATCAGTTCGACAAGTCTAGGATGCCTGTTTGCCGGTTTTTCAGATTGTACGGAGAGTGCAGGGAGCAGGATTGTGTCTACAAGCACACCAACGAAGATATCAAAGAGTGTAATATGTATGTGCTTTGAAGTAGTACTTGATTTGTTTTTCCAGAAAAATGCAAAGGAGGATCTTTGATCATTTTGATCTTTTGAAATTCTGTTGGTTTTTCTGATATTTCGTATGAATTATTGGGGCGTGTTTGGATTGGTTGATTTTGTGTTAAAAATTTCACATTCATCATAAAAAAATCCTTCGTAGTCACTTTGTGGTGTATTAATAAGTTTCTAAATCCACCCTCTGTGATCTAAAGCTAAGAGTGGATTCATTTTGGGTGAAAGGTTTCAGCTTTTAAGTTCTTGATTTATCTGCAGCTTATTGGTTCCTATCCTGATTTGTGGTGTTATTAACAGGTATAAGTTGGGGTTCTGCCCAAACGGTGCTGATTGTAGATATAGACACGCAAAATTACCAGGTCCTCCACCTCCTGTTGAAGAAGTTCTTCAGAAGATTAAACTGATGACTTCATACGGTCATGGGAAACAATTCCAGAACCGTAACAGTAATTTCTCCCAGCAACAAATAGAAAAGGTGCAGCTTCCTCAAGGAACCAATGGCGTGAATCAAGTAGGAAAAGGTAACCCGACAGAGTCTGGTAATGTGCTTCAACAGCAGCAACAGAGCAGCCAGGGAACAACCCAGAATGTCCAAAATGGGCAGCAAAGTCAAGCTAGTAGGACCACAGCCCCTCTTCCTCAGGGAACATCTAGGTCTGTTCCGAACAAGGTCTTTAACTAGGTCGAAAGTCAGATACTGTATTTAATATATGGATGTTGCTTAAAGAGGTCTGATGCAATTCAGCTGTAATTGACTCATTCTTATAAATAATTCCTCTTTACGGCTTAATAACTGTTGTATAAATTAGGTTTCCTCCTATACAGTTGTTTATTAGTATGCATTTAGGAGGTGTTTCGGGAACAATGTGTTTCTTCTTCATGCAATGCAATAAAATTTCACCACTAGCATAATTATACTTTTGAAAATTGGAGATGATTGTCTCGTGACTTTTTCAGAAAAACTGTGTTTTTTTAGTTGGAGAATTAGATTGACAGTCTGGAACTAAATTTTCTGAATAATTATGTGCTATTTTCTGATTATGGCGTTTTATTACCTCGTATAAAATAAATTGTGGAAGATAGAACAAGGCAAAGAAGGTCTTTATTAACAGTTCCAAGGATTGAAAAAGATTGGCATAATGTCTATTTGGTTCTTTCCAGTATATCCTGTTAGTATCTTACTTTCAACTTTGTTGATTCTATTTTATAATTTGTCTTTTCTTGCCTAGGACTTTTTTACTGTACGGATTGTAGTACAAGTACATCTTGACTAAATGCCTGTCTATAAATAGATGGATTTAATTGCTTGAGCCATTGAATCTGTGCTCATACTTCATGTTCTACATACCCTAGGTACTTTGTGGTGAAAAGCTGCAATCGGGAGAATTTGGAACTCTCTGTTCAGCAAGGAGTATGGGCCACTCAGAGAAGCAATGAGGCTAAACTTAATGAAGCATTTGAATCTGTTGAGAATGTTATTTTGATTTTTTCAGTCAACAAAACTAGGCATTTTCAGGTGTCATTACATGTTATTGTCTGCATATTGTGTGTCATACTATGTTATCTGTCAGATATTGTAATAAAGGCTTGTTCCATTATCAAACATTGTAGGGTTGTGCTAAGATGATATCCAGAATTGGTGGATCTGTTGTTGGAGGCAATTGGAAGTATGCTCATGGAACAGCCCACTACGGACGTAATTTTTCTGTCAAATGGTTAAAGGTCATCTTCGATGGACATTTATTTTATTGTTTAAAGTATTGTGCGGAGTGCGACAAATGTGACTTTGCTGTCTAATTTCCTCAATATTCTTTCGAGGAAATCGTAGTTGATTGCAAATGACTTGAATAATTTTAGTTTCTGATTTTGAGATTATTCAGTTGGTAGATCCAATATCTTGTACATGATGATCTCTCTCAGATGCAAGAATTAGTTGTAATATTGGAGATATTTTATTTAATGTGTCGTTATAGTCTTTAGTGCCGAATTTTAGTATCTTTTTTTTTCCTGTGAAGTTGGTGAAATGGCCTTTCTGGCATATGCTTCAGTTTCTTCGGGTGCTCTGAGGTTAATATGGTCCCTTGCATAATGTACTTTTTCTGATGTGATTTGCTGATCAGTACCTGTCCATGCAGCTATGTGAATTGTCCTTTGAAAAAACTCGGCATTTGAGAAATCCATACAACGAAAATTTGCCAGTGAAGGTACACTTTTCAATCTCCTAATGTCTTGAGTAATATTTTCTTTTCATTATCAAAATTTTACATTTGTATTATTTTATGCTATGTGATCCTTTAAAGCAGTCTGATAGAGTTGAAGCGAAAATTTCCTCTAGGATATGTAGCTAAAATATTTCCGCAGGCCTTTAAAATAAACTCGGAGCTGGCATTTTAGTCTGTTGAGAATTATGTGGAATCATCATTGTTTGTGTCTCAAACATATATAATGGTTCATTTTTCTGGGTTTTCTTGATATAGCTATCTTTTGACATGGTGATCATCAACCAAACTCAAACAAGTTCAAAGTTAACCTTTCACTTTGTTTAGAGAGAATACTTTTGTTTTTTCCCGAAGTCTTTTGAGGCCTTTAAGATGTTCCTTTGCTATCTCATTCTTTCCTATGGTGCATACTCTGTCTAGGCTATCCATTTACTTTAAGACAGCATTTATCTGATTGCAGATAAGCAGAGATTGTCAAGAACTTGAACCGTCCATAGGTGAGCAGTTGGCCTCACTGCTCTACCTGGAGCCAGACAGTGAACTTATGGTACTTACCTTGGCCGAATTAATCTTTCTCTTGATGTTATTAGCAAGTTTCCCAGTTTAGAGACTTATTCATTGGTATTGATCCCCAGTTTTATTGTATCAACTACCTTCTGATCTCATCTTCTGGCTTCTGAGTTCTACATTTCGTTAGGATGGACGCCTTTACTTTGTTGCTTGATAATTCTTCTCTTCAGTTTTATATAATACACTGTGTTTAGAGATTTATTATCTTCCCAGGCCATCTCACGCGCTGCAGAACTCAAAAGAGAAGAAGAAAAAGCTAAAGGAGTCAACCAAGACAATGCAACTGTGAACCCTGACATAGTGCCATTCGAAGACAACGAAGAGGAGGAAGAAGATGATGAAGAAGAAAGCGAAGAAGAGGATGAAAACATCGCTCAAGGATTCGGACCTTTCGGTCGTGGAAGAGGAGGCATGGGAGTCATGTGGCCTCCTCAGATGCCTCTTGCTGCACGTGGGCCCGGTCCATTTCCCCCGATGCGAGGTTTCCCCCCAAACATTATGGGAGGTGATGGATTTTCGTACGGACCACCAATGAACCCTGTTGGCTTTCCAATGCCCGATCGTTTTGGTATGAACCCACGAGGCTTTGGACCATACAATCCTAGATTCCCCGGTGAGTTGATGTTCCCCGGTCGACCTTCGGGTGGATTTAATATGATGATGGGCCCACAAAGGCCTATGGGGCCAAATCCAATGAGAGGGGGTCGACCAATGAACATGCCCCCCGGACCACCTTTTTATCCAGCACCGTCTTCATCATCACTACAACAACCGTCTCATGCTGTTAATAGATCCGTGGTGGACCGGAGAACACCGCCAAATAGGAATGATAGTTCTGATCAAGGTAAAGGTCAAGAAAATGTCGGTGGGCCCATGGACGAGGATCGGTATCAGCATCAACGTGTGAAGAATCAACAAGAGGATCATTACCATGCTGGAAATAGCTATAGAAACTATGAGAGTGAAAGTGAAGATGAGGCTCCAAGGAGGTCGAGACATGGAGAAGGGAAGAAGAGAAGACGTAGCTCCGAGGTCGGTGGTACTGTTCTGTCTGGTGAAGTATTTGAGGGTGAAGCTTGATGATCAAATCATGAGTTTGTTTTCTATGGAAAGGAGATTAGAACTTATGCTATAGAAAAAAACTGGACATTTGGGGGATCTAATGTAAGCTTCTTGGCAAATACTTTGTATTCTCTTGTATTGTGTCCTCATTTGGAAACTGATTCCTTCTTGAGCTAAAGTATTGCAGTTAAACAAGATCTTGAACAATAGCAACATGGTTTTATCTGTAATAATACTAGAAAACAATAGCAACTTGGTTTTATCTATAAAATACTTGAAATGTGAGAGAAAATAAAGAGATTTACAGATTTTTGCAGAAGTTAGACTTAAGTGCCATCTCAACTACGCGTGAATAAGTTGAACAAAGGGGAAGAGGCAATATACATCATCTTTTAAATCCAGCAAGAAAGGGTTGTGTTTATAGCCCAGACCAAATTAAGTCCACCACGCCTCGCCAGCAATAAATTCTAAGGTCCCGATAAGAATTCGCAGTTATTACCGCAACTCAATTCTTACCTCCGGAAGAACCTTCCGTTCCATCAGGAGAATCTAGTTTGCTATGGTTCCCTCCATCAACTTCCATGGGTTTAAGAGAATCAGCAATAGGATCAGTCTCTTTCGAATCAGCTGATTCTCCACCGCAAGTTTCTACATGCAAATCAGTAGCAGATGAAGGTGAAGAATCCTTTGTTTTATGTGCCACGGAATCATTTAGTTGAGTTGCATCTGCCCCTTTTATGGGATCTCCATTTGGCATTGATGGGTTCTGATCCGTGTGTTCTGAAGCAGATGATTCAGAGGCTGGAATTAATTCAACAGAATCAAAATTCTCCCTCCACTCAACCAATTCCATTGGATTGTCTGAGGCAATATTGCTAGATTCTGCTACGTCCTTAGCGCTTGATGATTCACCTTGTAAAGCTGGTTTCATATCGAGATTAGGTTCATTGGATGCGGCTGTGTCTGCTAAATCATCATTGTCTCCTTCTTCAAGTGCCTCGAGCGTGGGGGAGGATTGGTTCTTGTTTGATAAATTATTCTCCTCAAATGCAAACCAATTTGAGTTTGTAAAAAGCGAACCACTGTTAACAAGAGGAAGTGATCAGTTCTGAAATAAGTAGCCAACCTAGAGAATGTATTTAAGCTGACAGATAATGTAAGGATGAAAAATGTTAAGCTAACCCCAACATATTCTCAAAATTTAATGTGCCAAAGTTGTATCATGAAGGACCAGATGTGAAAATAAAGTGACTGTTAGGGTCCAACGATGCAAATTGGCCCCATAATACGTCCAGGGGAAAGCTTTTAAGAGAAAACTATATAGCTTTACTGGAAAGAATAAGATAAAGGGCAGGTGCAAGAGCATTGAATACCAAACAGCAAACCAAAAAATTGAGCTCATAAGTGCAGAAGATAAATAAGCCAAACAAGCTTAAGCAATTACCTTTGGTCATCTCCCAAACGGAGCGAGGAGATGACTACTTCAGCCGATTCATCATCAAAATACATATCCTGCAGATATGATAATATTATTAGGTTTGAAGCTTGAGCAAGTGAAGTAAAATCAAATATGAATTTGAATTGTGTAACTGAAAGAGAATATATATCCAATATCATCAGCAAAGGGAACTTCATAAAAAAATGAAAATAACTCCCAAGAATGAAGTCACTCATGCAGCAATCCAATTAGGAAAAAGCAGTTTTGGGGCATCATCGGTAACACACATAACTCAACACAATTACTAACAACTGCCATTAGAAAGAGATAAGTTGTCAGTAATCGGTCTTACTCATACCTCATCGTCCCGTTCAAGTGAACCCTGATGCTGCAGGAAGCAAATAAATGATGTTATTTGAATAAGAAAACTAAATCTGCATACATTATTTAACTTTGGCACACGTTTAGAACTTGAGTTTCCCCTTGTATGAATAGTAAACTCTCCTGATACGTCTCATCATTATCAACCATGAAAAAGCATACAAAAAATACTTTTATCATCCCACATAACAATCAACTTCAAATGTAAGGGACAACAACATTAGTTGCAATTCTTATCCTAAACTTATAATTTACCGTGATAATATTTACAAGTTCAAACTGATCAATAGGCACCTCGGTCACCCTTTTCACAAGCTTCCAATATAGAGCTTTACTTGTCGCAGGAAACAGAAATTTGCCAACGTACCTCATCCGTGTCATTGTTATTGTAGATTCCATATCGGAATGCCTGGCTCAAGTTATTAGCCAGAGCTGCAACATCAAAATCGCGGCCCTGATAATCATCATCATCACTGTCTCTTGTCCGATCCTGTAGTGTGGTGGGCCTCCTGCAAATACATATGCATTAAATGTTACCAGCAACAAGATACCAATTCACACAGCAGAAATTAGATTAAACATATAGGGGAGAACCAGATCGAAAAAAAAAAACCGTAACCAACACAATAAAGAGTGCTAAAATCAACAAGGAAATCAAGCCCATATAACTAATAAGGAAATGTGATTGAATAGGTCAATCTACTAATCAGTTATTAATTCTTGGGGCATTTTCCATACTCCAGGAACTTTGATGAATATTATATCTGACAGAAGAATGCTTGATAAAAAAACACAATGATTCCATCCGTAGCAGAATGGGATGTTGCATTAAGGATGACGATATTAATACAAAAATACCTACCCGCACGCCCATTGGAAGACATTTTCCACACCATTGCGCTTAAGAAGCACATCCGTCTGCCAATCCATCCAATCACTGTTTCCCTGTTACGAGACAAATTATGTAAATATCGGACAAGAAAGTTTTTATATGCTCTAAAATTCCTTGCTATCGTGTAAGATGACCATAAGATGCTAGCTTGAATAATTCAAATCCTATAGACCCAAAACTGACGTCATGCTAAACACTGTTATGAACAAAGAGGCAGCTAAAAGAGAACTGGAACAAGGCTAGTGTATAAATCGGTAAAATTTATGTAAATCAATTAAATCCGCATGCCATATTAAACTTAACCAAAACGACCTCTCGTGCTCAAATGTAAAGGCTCTCAAATGATCTACTCACAGAAGAAATAATTAGGAAAGATAAGGAGGATATCAGGAAAAAAAACCTGCAGAAATTCCTGAATTGAGCTGTCACTATTTCCCAGTTGAACAAGCTTATTAGCAATACGTGTCAGGTGACCAATGTTCCCTACCCTGGGAGGATTTCTTCCCTCAATAGGCATAGTTGGCTACAAGAAACATTACATAGGGCAGTCTTTCGAATGATTAAATATTCTGACATATATTGACAAAGTCCAGGAAAACTTAAATAAAATAGACAAAAGGTTACCTTGCTTGCATCAACAGGCAGGAAGGAATTCTTCTCAGCCTCAAGTATCTTATCAACAAGGTTGCAATCATGAAGAAGATGATCAAGCAACTGTGAGTTCTTGCTTTCCAGGCAAGATATTACAATGTGTTCCACGTGATGATGTAAGAAATTATTATAAGGATATCTGCAAATATCAAGTAGTCAAAGTTGGATACCAGTCAAAACGACCATTATCAAAACCTATAAATATGCAGAAGGGCTTACCCAAAAAATAACTTGAGAATGCGGTTCACAACATCGAGACGAATAAGTTCCTTTTGTGCAACATCATTGCTAACCCCGACCAAAACTGCAAAAAACTCTACAATCTGAAAAAACCACATCAGAAAGGGGCCATAGATTTTCAGTCTTGTATAGAACGCATTTTAGCTCTAACAATACCTTCAAGCGATCCTTCCCAAGAGGAGGCTGCAAGGTTCCATATGTGGTTAACAGGACATTATTCTCAGGAGAGGGATCCAAAAATTTGAGCAGATCACCTGTACAATAAATCAGCTCAATATCTTCATAAAAATCCCTAATATCATGATTGACGTACAACATTAACATTATCAGACTTCTAGTCTGGATAATTCAGAGAGATCAATCAACTACAGAATTTCACACACTCAAATATCAATCATCTCAGTGAACTTCTCTTGGTACATAACATAGATACATACTCCAACAAATTAGTCTCTACATAAAGACATGTAGCTTTCATATAGTTAACATTTTAATTATCCATTATCTGCAAATATGAAAATATGCAAGAAACTGGTGAACCCCAAAATCTAATTGTAGTTTCTGGGCTTTATCATCTGTTCAGCTAACCATTGAAACAAACATATGCACACTATTTACTCTTGCCCAATGATAAATGCTAGATCGTGACCTGTCTTAGAAAAATGAAGGCTAGACCCTCATTACATGTTTGCTGAGATATTCATTGTCTTATGTCAAGTAATAATAAGAAATGAATCCCAGTTACAAGTACCTAGGCTGTCCAACATGCCCTGAACAGTCTCGGGATCAGCGGTTACTCCAGATCCATGACCCATTTGGCGACCATACATGTAAGACACCCCTGGTGATAATCTTTTGGGATCCAACAAGCATATACAGACTGATAGTAGATTAACCAAAACAGATTTGGGTCTGGATTCTTGCAGAGCATGATGAAACAATTTTCCGATAAAACTGTGGCAGAAGTGAATTCCCAGAAAGTTAAAAGTCGACGAACAGAGGAAAAAAAGTAAGGAAGTTCAAAATAAATGTAACCTTGGGCTGGAGATCTTTGAAGCAATCCCTGGAGGTGAATATCGAGCAATAGTGCAAACAATTTCTGCAGCATTTGCGTGCACTTCAGGGCAGTCCTGCAAGATACATATAAGAAACGGTAAAACCAGGGAAGAAAACATATCAGAAAAATACTGGAGCACATAAATGAAAGTAATCTCGTTTATGTTTGTGTTTAATAAGTTCTTCCTGAAAATATATATATTCATGTTTAACGAAAAATAGGATTACTCTTGAGTTTGAATGATATGATCTTTCAGAAGTAAGGTTTCATTCTAAGAATTATTTATCTTTTTTCTGGACAGAGTCACAGATGAATTACTTGGCAACTGAGTTCTAGAATAAAATCCTACAGATTAAACAAAAAGATATGCTTAATGCAACTCACAGATAAGCTGAACTTCTCCAATATCATGTCCAAGACATTAATTTTTTCCAACCACTGCAGAGAGTCCACATCATCGGCATATATATGTTCATCAGTCCCAATCAGACGAATCAAAACCTGTTAAAACAAGAAATTTATTCATCAGTCTCAAACACAAATTCTGATTGTTAGGTAGGACAGGTTGGGAGTTAGAAACAAAATAACAGACCTCCATTATTGATGTAATGCCAATCAGATCAACAAGCTTGCTGATGATATCTTGATGAGCCTGAAACACCAAATTTGATTCTTAAATGACAATTCTACCACATAATTAAGATATAATATTCAGTTTTCAATATATCTCGTCAACGCCGGGAACAGACAACAAAGAATCAACACAAGCACACACATACATATTTTGGAGTCGAGAATGCACAGTAAGTCAGTAACCTGCGACGCCTTAAACTACTCTTGCATTGTTCAATCTCAATGCCCAACTACTCAGACAAGAAGGAAGACAATTGGGTACTGAAAAGTGATTAACTTACTCTTATGTAATTCATTAAGAGGGTTGTCTTCCGCAGCAAGAGGCCAACAACAACCTAGTACATCATGCAAACAAGATAGAAATAAGAAATTCGCCTAACATCAATTATGTCCAAATCCAGTAAGCTTTGCAAGACGCATAATAATAATAATAAAAATATAAAGCCATTTGTGCCTAGTATGTAACCTTGCTGAAATATCCAGCCAATCGTGTGTTGTGGGGCCGCTCAGCATCCAGAAACGAGAATAGATGATCCATCAACTGAAGAAAATTTGGAGAAAAATAATTATGCAAAAAATTTGAATATAATACAGGAAACATATATTAGTTTTTAGTGACTTCATACTTCCTCGTCTTCCACCAGAGCTTTGAGTATAACATCAACATCACAGGTAAAAATCTCACATGCAACGAACGGAAACCTGGGCAAGAAAAATAAATATTCATCATCCATTGTTCTATTTATGGCAATGGGGCACATCGATTATTAGATAGCATCATGAAAGATTTAGAAATCTTCTTCATGAGCTTACTTGAAGGTACGTTGTTTTAAGGCATCCTCAGGAGCTTCTTCCACTATGTATTTAATAAGTTGTTCAATTTGATCCTTTTCCCGTAAACTGCAAAAAAGTTTGACACGAACATCATACCACTATCAGTCAGAATTTATCGCCAAATCACATATGGGGAAAAAATTAATAAAAGAAAACGCGTACAAATTTATAAGACGGCCATTAAGAGCTTTGCACTCTTGAATTATTTCGTCCTCATTCAACAGCTCCTCCAGGGTAAAGTTTTCCTTATCTAAAATTGCTTCCACCTGAGGATGATCAGTAAAAGACTGAATGATGCTAATTATAACAAAATGTTATCCAGATCCAAGAAGTAGAAGCAGCTCGACCACAGAGTAAAAAATTCGTCGAGGCTTGTGAGGAAGCAACTGAAACTTGTCTCCTCCAATTTAAACAGAGTGAGACCCAGAAAAAAAAAAAAAAACGATTACTAAGAAACAATGATGTTTTTCAATTTGTGAAGACACCTTATTAACCAAGTTCTATTCTTTTGACACGAAACAATTTTTGGGTGCATCTTTCCGAAATAAGTAAGATCTCTGAAGGGTAGCAAAAAGGCTTTAGTAGTATGACACTTTGATCGACTTCCAATATCACGTTATCGCTTCAAATGCAAAGAGATATGAAGGATTCAAGTCAAATTGAAGTGCAAATTTAAAACGAGGCAAAAAGTTGAACCTATCATCATTCCATGGGCTTCCACATGCTACAGGACACTTTCACAAAGGGACAGCAAATTGGACACAAGAACCAGTGACACCACAGTAACTACAGTGCACTTGTATTACCAATCACAACACCTCATACAACAGAATCAACGGTACGGTATTAAAGAAAAACATGGGTCAACAAGACTTTAAACACAGAACCCCATGAAATACCTACACCCTCAATTTACACCATAAAAAACATTTACGATTTCCATCAATTCCAGAGTTGTCTACGAAAAGCATGACATTCACGAGCCAATGAATATAAACAAACATGCAGATATATAGGCCGCATGGAATAATGAAAACAATTACAAAAGTATATCAAAAAAGAAGGAAAAACCTAAGAATAATGGTCACATACCGGCGATGCAGTGGAGAGGCCAGTCATGTGCCAAAACATCTTTACTGAAAATTAATTGCAGCTAAACTGTGTCCCCTCAGACGCAGATCTACGAAGCTCAAGAATTTCTTAGCTCGGAATCCTGAATCAACGATAACCCTGAAAAACTAAGACTCGGAAATGAATATTAAACATATCCCAAACCCCCGTCGATTTAGATCTTTCTTAAACGCCACCTACAATACAGAACGGCGAGAGACAACACAACACGAAGCAATTAGGTCTTGTGCTTGTCGCAATGCATACTCGTAATAACTAAACCATTAAAGAGCAGACTAAGAATTTATTTTCCTCCAAGCGTACCGTTTACGATCACGGTAAAAGCAACAACGAACCTGCCGCGAATCGGGTCAGACTTGCATTAACAGCCACAGCTCACGCACGATGTTCTAATCCTCCGCCGTTGGACCTTGCGATCGATCGCCAACAAGCCTATGTTGCTATCAAGGAGACAAATTGATTTTGTTTTTTAATTACCAATAATTGAAGTAACTAAATTTATTGTGGGCCTTGTCAATAAACCCAATTAATTGTGAGCCTGCTTATTAAGCCCATTAAATGGATGACGTCATAATTCATAATTAGTATTTATATAATAAAATATCTCTCTCTCTCGCTCTCTCTCTTATATAAGTTACCATAGGCTCAGATGCGAACTCGGAAAGCGCGTGCACTCACGCACTGCAACGATCCAAGCTGTCGAGGCTTCACAGAGGTGGAATATGTTGGGAGGGTTGTACGGTGACCTTCCACCACCTTCATCATCGTCGACCGATGAAAACACGACGACGAATGTATGGTCAAGCAGCGTAAAGATGGCCCCTCCGACCATGCGCAAACCCTTCGCGACGCCTCAAACGATTCTACGACCCAAGCCCTCGCAGGCCAAACCTATCCCCAAACGTGAAAACCCCAACCCTAGCTCGTAGTCCGATTCAGCTACAGCTGCCCAGGTGAATATGTCGTCATCCTACTCGTTCCAACCCGCAGTAGTAGCCGTCGTTGAGGAGTACGACTCGGTTCGGCCCAACGACTACGAGGAGTACCGGCGCGAGCTGAAGCGGAAGCAAGAGGAAGCTCAGTTGAGGAGAGAATTGGAGGAGAGAGACAAGAGGGAGAGGGAGAGGGAGGAGCGAGAGAAGAAAAAGAGAGAACGTGACCGTGAGTTGAGTATTTCCGGTGAAGAAGCGTGGCGGAGGAGAGCAGGGATGAGTGGTGGCAATATTCCACGATCCCTATCTCCGCCTAGCGGAAATGGTGGTGCAAAAGAGGGTTTCAGCGTCGGGAAATCTGAGAGCAGTGGATTGGGTTTGGGAGCTGAGGGGAAAATGACGGCGGCCCAGAGGATGATGGCTAAGATGGGGTGGAAACAAGGCAAGGATTGGGAAAGCAAGAACAAGGGATCACGACGGCCCTTGTGGCAAAGAAGACTGATAAGAGAGCTGGGGTGATTGTTAACGCGAGCGAGTTGAGTAATAATAATAAGGTCAAGAGTGTTAGTTTTAACGGGCCACCAACAAAAGTCGTGCTGTTGAGGAACATGGTATGTCATTTCGGTGGATTTCTGTGTTACGTTTTTACCATACAAATTTTAGTAGTTTACTGAATCATCTAGTGTCCATCGTAGTTAGGTCAGCCTGGATGATTTGGTTATTGACTTACGTTTTTGTTAGAATGGAAATTGGACCTTAGCATGGTATACCCAAATTACCTTCGCATCAGCTCATCATTTATAGAGATCATTTTCCAAGATGATTTCTATTTCGTGGTTATTCTTAGCGTGATGATATCCACATTGTGTCCTCTCTTTCAAAGGTCGGTCCTGGTGAGGTAGACGATGACTTAGAAGGTGAAGTGGCTGAGGAGTGCACTAAGTTTGGTACCGTCACTCGCGTTCTGATATTCGAGATTACAGAGACAAACTTCCCACCCGAGGAAGCCGTTAGGATATTTATTCAATTCGAGAGAGCAGAGCAAGCAACTGAAGCCCTCATAGAGCTCGAAGGTTGCTTCTTTGGAGGAAGGGTTGTTCGCACCGGCTTTTACGACGAAGAAAGGTTTAGCAAGAACGATTTGGCTCCCTTACCTGGTGAAATCCCTGGTTTCTGATAACTATTTTAGATGGTGTTGAAGTTATATAGTAGGTGGTCATGGTGCGAGGGCTTTGGTGTAACCTAGTTGCCCTTCCAAAGACTACTTGTTTGTGTCTGTTTTCTGTCTAAAATGTTCACATGGTCCCTCCTCTCATAGTGTATTTTCGACATATTTGAAAGAATTTGTTGAAAAATATTCAGTGGTTACATGACATGTCAGGTGTAACTTAGAAGTGGATTCGAACCACTGACACAAGGATTTTCAGTCCTTTGCCGAGCTCGGCTCATTTTCTAGACTTAGACTCGAATGAGCTATTTGTTAATAATTTAGCTATCATGGGCTTTTCTCATGATAAAGCTCGAGCTCGGTAGTTGACAAAGGAACATTTTTTTTTTTCAACATAGACCATTTTTCATCTCTTACCGAATAAAAACATAAAATTAAGATGAGATTAATTATATGTGAAATTGGGCTGAACCAGAAGCTTGGACATTACATGATATGATATCCATGAGCAGTTAGCACCAGCATCACCACACCCCGTTGGCGACGTGGCGTGTCCATATCAGTCCTCGATTCAAAATCCCAGCTGAGTGAAATTTGTCAAATGAGCAATTTGTTAGGAGGAATGCCCTCGGAATGCCGTTCAGAGGATTGAATTGAATAGGGTAACCCATGTTGTATTAGTTCGAAAAATATAAATGGTTTATTGTAACTGTTTAATTAATAAAATATTGTGTTTTATTAATTTGAGGCATTCGTTATTTATTAACCGAGTTTAAAGTCTACTAGCTTCCGGTAGTGCGGTAAATAAATAAAACCCTTGTGCACGAGTTGATCGATCGATTCTCATGGGATGAGAGATGTGACACCGATTGGATCTTATTCTCCGCACTAAATAAACATTCGCAAGTCTTAGGAATCTAGTGGGGTTATTAGATTACCGATTACGACTTGTCCGCTGACGGCTCCAACGCAACGGTTGTGCCAACGTTCATCTTGGGAAGATGGGAGGTCGTGACGGAAATATTGCCGATCGGGGCATCGGAGTATTCGAACACATGGCTCGATATTCGTTTCGATCGCGTGGCTTAACGCGGGGATGTCAACGATCGAACGAAGACTATAGCAGCCTTAGACCGTTAGGCTCATTGACGGATTTGCTTCCGTGATTTCGGTTTGACGCTAGTTTGCTAAGCCCGTTAAATGCTCTAATAAAGGGTATGGGCCAGCGGCAAAACGCAGCTGGTTTTACGGAGGTGATTGCCGGGCTTTGAGTGCTCTCGGGATTCACTACCTCACATATGAGGTTAACGTCCTATGAGATAATTGAGGACGGTAATTACTAAGCCTCCGGCCGGAGCAATATAAACTAGCTTGTGTGAGACACATAACGTAGTTTTGTAATCGCGACAGTCTCAATTATAACATAGTGTTGAGTTCAGTGAGTTTGACGTTAACCATGACTCTCACTCGACCGGGACGCATGTGAAGGGCATAAGAATATTCAACAAATATGTATAGTCAGTTCGACAGAATTTAGATTGGATCAAAATTCGTACTCAATTAGGATCTGTCCGGTACCGCGGGATTGGCTAGGCGAATACCGGACTCGCGGATACCTCCCGTGCTAGTTGAGACGAACCAAGTGAGTCACGCTTAAAAAGGATAACAATCTCTATTGGTCGGGACAAACTTTTCAAAGGTGCGTAACGAATTGAGAATTCGTTGACGCAGTGGCACGTCTATACGGGGTATAGACACTTAGTTAAATTCCGAATTTGATCTCGGGAATGATTAAGACTTGTGATGGACCAAGTACTTAATTTATTAACTAAGTTTGGGCTTGATTAGAATTTAGATTAATTGGATTGGATCTATTTGATCAAATTATAATCATTCGGACTCAATCGAACTAATTCGATTTTTCCAAGGGCCCAATTGCAAAACCTCAAATCTTTGCGTGGGTTAGATTTGGTTAAAGGTTAATTTAAGTGCCACTTACTCTTGGTTAAAACCATTCACGTTTTTGGAGTGGTTTGGAGTGGTTGAGATGCTTTTTTGGTTGAAAAACATGACAAAAAGCATCTCAACTACTACATGACATGTCAACTACATGGTAGTTGAATGTTTTTGTCATGTTTTAGCTAATATACCACTATGAGAACGAAAATGGAAATGAGAAGAAGTTAAGAAAGATGTTTCAAGCAAGAATAGATCTAGGATCTTGAGGGAGAAACAAAAGAAAAAGAAAAGTTTGATCCAAGTTCAACTAAGCTTCGTAGCTAAGTTAGAACCTCCTCCTAGCAACTCTAGCCATCCGTGGGTTGCTCCGAGGTGCCAAAGAAAGCGTATCGGCGTTTCGAACTTGCTCGGGACAGTCCGAGACAAAGAAGGATTTGCTCAACCTTCGCGTTTTCGAACGCCGTGCTGTGATGAACTAGCCACGCGCAACAAGGGTATGGTTTCGAACCTTTAGATTAGATTTATTTGATAAATCCCGAATGGTCTTGTATGACCTCGAATGATCCATTAAAATGTCTTAAGACATGTATGGAGTCATGGTATAAAGTTTGGAATCGATCGGAAATCATTTCGGGGTTCGAAACGAGAGATTTCGGGTTTCGGCCGAGGTCCACCGCTGCCATCTCCAGCTAAGGCTGGTCCACGGGCGTGGGCTGTGGTGCTTCTGCCCATGGGCCCTGCCATGGCCTCCCGAGGCCTCGGGCCGGGGTGCTCGGGTCATCGGGCCGCTCACGGGACGTGTTCGTGCGAGTTTAAATGATAAAAATTTAAAATTCGGCACATACACTACGGGATCGCTTCCGCTTCCGCTTCCGCTAAGGCCACGTCGCGCTGTTCGGGGGCCGCCACCGGTCGAAACGGGCTCGCCCCATCACAATTTTGGTTGCCGGCCGTAGCAATGCGAATTTCAAATGTTGATGGGCAACGAGGCGCCATGGGTCGGCAGAAAACCGATGAGAAGACTCGGCGGGATGTCTGATGCTCTGTCGATTGCCGCAGATCTTGGATTCTCCGTCCCTCCTCTTCCTTCACAGGTGACAGCTGCGTAGCTTTGCTTGATGATGATTTCTCTCGTGCTTGTTTCTCCTAATTTGGACGTTTTGTTTAACATTTTTTTTTTGGGTTTATCTTCTCTTGGCTGCATTGATAGCAAGATATTCACAACTTGTATAGCGAAGAGAAAGGAGATGACTTGGTAAGGATTTTTAGGGAATTGACTTCCGTGCAGATAAAAATTGCCGATCTACAATTCGAATTGCAAGGAAGAAAGGTGCAGTATGCTTCATGTTTAGCTTTTAGGTTTGTTTGCAGTTCATGGAGTACCAATTTATATTTTTTATTTACGTATATGTGTTTGAGCTTGTATACTTGAGTTTTCTCGCGCTTTTTCGAGCTAATTCCTGGTAATAAATGTGTTGTAACTCATCCACTGGTTGTGATTCTTAGGAGGATAAAAATGTTGCACATATGGATAAGAAGATCGAGACATTAGCTCGTATCAAGGCAATACTAAAAGACGTTATTAGTAACAAGGTTCGTTTAGAAAATGATTACTAGTCGCTGCTTTCGTACTCGTTGTGAATGTGGATGAGTTTCTAATCTGCATATGTGGCCTTGTAGGATCGAATTATAGCTCGTCTTCAACAACCTTATTCATTGGACTGCATCCCTGTTGAGCCCGAGTATCAAGTATACATTATCATTCTCTCTTCTCACTGCTCAAGACTTTTCGTGGGAGGCAGATAACGATACACCTTCTGCTATGATTTTTCAGAAACAATTTTCAGAACTACTAATGAATGCTGCAAGTGATTATGGAATTCTGACTGCTTCTGTTGCCGATTTGCAATGGAGCCAAAACTGTAAAGAGCTGCCCTCAGTTTGGGGCGTAAGTTGATTTAGAGTAGCATTTAATGTTCTTTATGAACTTTCTGCATTTCTCTAAACAACTTATAACATACATACTTGCGGTTTTCAATGAAAACTTTTTGTCTCCTTATTACGAAATTCTATCTCATTTGCTTGAAAACTTGCAGGAAATGTTACGTCCAATACCCACCCGTATTTGGACAGTCTTTTTCCGAGCTTCAGACATTGAGAGTTGGTCATTCGTCTCATAGAGTGCCTCAAGAATCAGATTGCATCACTCCATAGAAAGAAACAGAGTCGAGTTTCAAAGATTCGCTGCTTGTGAATAGGCAAGGTAATGACGAAAACGGTGAAGTTGAAGGCCCGAGCTACGGTGATGGCTCGAGCCCGAGAAGGTTATCGTGGCCTCCTGTTTAAAAACCCTGCTTGTGAGGATCATCAATAGTCTTATCAGTTAATATTCTTGTATTTGTGCCTTTCTTCTTTTGTGTTTTGTTTGCTTATATGAAGTGGTCGAGAATGATTCAATTTGAGCATTAACCATATTGAGAAGAATGGATATATATATATATATATATATATATAGCGATAAAACTCAAAATGGTCCTCGATGTTTACCCTATGGATCAATTTAGTTCTCGATGGCAAGACTAAATTGGTCCATAGGGGAAACATCGGGAACTAAATTGATCCATAGGTAAATATCGGAGACCATTTTGGATTTTATCCCATATGTAAACATACAAAGACTATTGTTCTTCGAAGTAGTCGCGGTCAGCGGTAGCGATTTTATTAATTGGGCTGGGCCTTATCATTTTAACATAAAGGATCGGACAAGATTCATCAGAACTGGGTCGGATCTTTTGGCATTGAAGTGGTGGTTATAGAACCCTAGTGTGAAACCCCAATCAACTGATTCCCACTAAAACTTCCCAGGAAAAATTTGAGGACGGAGGAGGAGAATAAATGCCACCGAAAGCAGCGAAATCGAAGGAAGTTCCAGCTGAGAGACCCATCCTTGGACGATTTTCTTCTCACCTGAAAATCGGAATTGTAAGCTTTCCTTGTGTCATCATTGTTCAGCTCGATTTAGTGTTGTCTCATGATTTTTAGGTATTGGTATGCTTGGTTGGACTATGCTATTGCTGTGGTTTGCATTTACTATGCTATCGTAGATCTTTTTTGATCGTATGTGTATGTTGAGCCTTGTACCAGCGTCGGCCTCGAGCCAATTTCTTGCTCATTTGTCTGCCGAGTATATGTTTAGAAGTCGTCCCTTACCCCCTTTTCCATCCTAGGAAGTGTTTCTATGTTTTTCTGAGGCAGGGAATGCATTTCTAACGGTAATTTATGTTCAGGTAGGGCTACCTAATGTGGGAAAATCAACCCTATTCAATACACTCACTAAGTTGGCTATACCAGCTGAAAATTTCCCTTTTTGTACGATTGAACCCAATGAAGCTCGGGTCCATGTTCCAGATGAGCGATTCGAATGGCTGTGCCAACTCTACAAGCCAAAGAGCGAGGTACTTGACATAAGTTGTTGCTCATGCAATCTACTTCTCTAATTTGGGTCAACTGTACACCTCTATGTTTAGTTACTGTTATGTGTCCTCACCTTTTCTCATGGGTGATACCTTGAATAGGTGTCGGCTTTCTTAGAAATTCATGACATCGCTGGGCTTGTTCGTGGTGCTCATGAGGGTCAAGGATTGGGAAACAGTTTTTTGTCGCATATTCGTGCAGTTGATGGGATTTTTCATGTGTTACGTAAGCTGTTACTTCTTGATCCTATTTGTTGCAATCTTTTCATTGTAAAAGTTGATCGTTGCATTCAGCTTCTTATTGTTTTTTTTTCTAAAAAAGCATGCATGTTATATTTACATGACGTGTCTCCCTTCTTTCATGAATTTTTTCGACAGGTAATTGTTAGGTAAAATTAACTTTCACTAACTACTTTATTCTGCGTCGTGTGGATACATTCTCGCCTTGCATGCAATAGATGCTTCTTATTTGTAATGGACATTGATTAGGTTTTCATTATCAGTCAGATGTTCTAACAGTCCTGTCTTATAGGTGCATTTGAGGATCCTGATATCATCCATGTTGATGATTCTGTAGATCCTGTGAGGGATCTAGAGGTTATAACTCAAGAATTGAGACTCAAGGTATGATTGAATTATTTTCAAATTTTTTATATTTTCTTTGAAGTCTCAACAGAAACCTGGAGAATCGAATTAGTTCCATTTTATGTTTTCCAATTAGGGCGGTTTATATGCCTTGATTTTATACATTGTAATATTCTTTTAGGATATTGAATTCATAACGAGGAGAATCGAGGATGTTGAAAAAAGTATGAAGAGAAGCAATGACAAGCAACTAAAGATTGAGCACGAGTTATGCTTGCGGGTATGGTTTTATATACCTTTTTGTCTTCCAAGCTCGTCTTGGAATCAGTTTGAAAGAGTGTCAAGGATTCAGTTTCAAAGCATGTCTCGATTATTATCCAATCATAGTTCTATTCTCAAACTTTGGATGATCTACACCTGCACTCTTCTGGTTTATTTTTCAATTCTATCATATCTGATCAACTGTTTTGTTTTATTATATCGTTGACTGAGTTTAACCTCAGGTGAAAGCATCTCTTGAGGAAGGAAAAGATGTTCGCCTTGTGGAATGGAAAGCTGCTGATATTGAGATCTTAAACACTTTCCAGTTGCTTACTGCCAAACCCGTTGTTTACTTGGTGAGATGATCATACATACTCATCAACAGGAGAGTTTACCACTGATGATTCTTCCAGTAGATTGTTCCTATAGCTTATTCTATCTCTTATTGCTTGTTTTTTTTCTTCTAAAAAATAATTTCCTCTGGGTTCGAACAGGTTAACATGAATGAGAAAGATTATCAAAGAAAAAAGAACAAATTTCTTCCAAAGATCCATGCTTGGTATGTTATCTTACATTAATTTGGTTTTATAATAGAATGCATGCATCTGCACATTACAATGTTTTCGAACAACTTGGTATCTCGGTAGGCATTCAGTTTTCTTCTTTTATTTTACTTTCCTTTTTTTCCCCTTTAATTTTATAGGGTGCAGGAGCATGGTGGTGAGACAATACTTCCTTTCAGCTGTGCTTTAGAGAGGAATCTTGCTGATATGTCCCCGGAGGATGCTGCCAAATATTGTGAGGAAAACAAGGTTCAGAGGTTGGTTCAAAACAATCTTTCTTGAATAATGTTGAGATTATTTGTCACGAAATTAAATCAACCCAACTCGGTAGTCAGTGTATAGATTGATGAAGCTACTCTACCTAATATTACCATTGAATACGATAGACTTATTCATTGATTTGGCATCTTTAATGATGGTATCACAAGTTCTGCTTTCAAAAAAAAAGATTTTTTCATTGTGTCGTGCATATGGAGAAGAAAGTTATTGACAGATCATGAATTTATGCTGCAGTGCCCTTACAAAAATCATAAAGACTGGATTCTCTGCAATTAACCTTATCTACTTTTTCACCGCAGGACCAGATGAGGTATACCACTCATATGTTCTATTTTAATTTTTATTTTTTGTTTCGCTTTACCTTGACTAACTTGATTAGTGTCAAATGTAAATAAGTTGCATCCATGACTTGAATCAGACGATTCATACGAATTCATTATTTTTATTATACAGGTTAAATGCTGGCAAATTCGTAGGCAGTCTAAAGCTCCTCAAGCTGCTGGAACAATTCATACCGACTTTGAGAAGGGCTTCATATGCGCCGAGGTAAGACTCAAGACTCCATAGAAAATGTTTTTCGATATGAATTCAATTAGCTGTCATATTCCTAAGGTCCTCATGGCACTGATGATAGCATTCGTAATTTGTGGTAGGTTATGAAATTTGAAGATCTCAAGGAACTGGGAAGTGAATCTGCTGTTAAGGTAAACTGCCAGAACAATGTGATGTTTGTTCTTGTTTGCCAAACGGCTCTATACCGCCTCATTTTTCTTACACAGGCCGCCGGCAAGTATCGACAAGAGGGCAAGACATATGTTGTCCAGGACGGAGACATCATCTTCTTCAAATTCAACGTCTCAGGCGGTGGAAAGAAATGATGAGGGGAGGCATCACTAAGAGTTCATTGTACTTTCAGCTGCTTGCAAATTCGAACATACAAATTTTTTGGAGTTTGGGTTTTTATTATTACAACTTTCAAGTTCTCCATATAATAATGTATAACTCGAGGACTACATTTTATTTAAGGTCGAATCTATGATTAACTTTCATTATTTGCTGTTTAGTCCTTTAAAATTGCATATAGCACGATTTATCTCCTCAAAGTGTTATATTATATTGCATGTTCTAATTGAATTAATTTTGTGGTGATGACGATCATGTTATTTGTGACTATATTAGGTATATTAATATCTCATAGCTATATGTAGGTTAATTTTTGATGCAATTATGGTCATCGAATTATTATTATATATATAAGTGGAAAATGAAACGATACGACATTTAATCATATTAAATAATTTGATTTTCAAGAGTGGTCTTCGTCGGATAATTTAAAAAAAAGGGATTATGATTTTACCCAATTAAAAAAAAGGGATTTTGACTTTTTTAATTAAATAAAATGGATTGAGTCGATTATGTTAGAATTCATTTCAATTCTCTCGATTGAATCTCTGGTTGAATGAAAAAATGTGATTTTAGATGATTTCGCAACATGTTATCGCATGGGTTCTTGAGTATTCGATGTATTAAAGCTGAATCGGGATGAATTTTGTGTTTTTGAGTCTGTAAAATCGAAAAATCTGATGAAATGAATTCGAATACAATTCGAATATAATTCGAATAACAATTCGATTTGTTATTCGAATTGTATTCGAATTCGAATAATGATTTTAAGTTGAGGGTATTTTAATAATTTTACAATCAATCCCTTCCATTTAATTAAATTACACCTCGATCCCTTATATTAAAATAGCCCGGTCTTCGTCCACCTTTATTCTCTCGGTACAATAAACCCACAAGCTTTCTCTCTCCGAGGCCCTCATACGCAGTGTATGAACAGTGATCACAAAGACTCCATTGTTTGACTGATTGCAAATGTGAAGGTACTCTATGCTCTGATCGCACATCGCTCACCTCTGTTAAATATATCGTCTCGTTTCTCTGGGATTTCCTTAAAATTCTGGCAGCTGCTCTGTTTCGGGGTAAGGAGCTAAAAAATTTGTGAGGTGAAATGGTATAACTTGAAGTACTATCTCTTGATGCACTAGTCGTGCTATTCCACCTCGAAAGCATTGGGCCTTACGAGGCTGAACCTATCTTTTCATTTTCGATTTTTCCTTTTTTTTCCATGAGATGGTGGGTAGTTTGCATGAGTTGTCTTTTTGTGTTGGAATTAGAAAACAATTTTCTAATCAGAGTTTTAGCTGCTTAAGTTTTGTTTCTCGTTCTGTTCTCTGATTTTGAATTCATGGAAAACTTTTGGGAAAGATAGGGTTCAGATTTCAGAAGCTGATTTCCCTTCATTTACTGGTGTGCATATTTATTTGGAGAATGGAGCAAATAGATAGCAGGATTCTGGTTTACTTTGTTCCGTGTTTATTCTTGGGAACATTCAAATATTTTTCCATTTACATTAGTTTCTTCGCGAAGCAATTGGGAAAATTAGTCGTAAAAAATGAACATCAGGACTGGTAATTTAAAGTTTAATCTTATCGTAAGTGTGGATTGCATGGTGGATGGATTGATTCCTTCTTTAGCAATGTTTCATTTGTAGTACATATATATGATTAGTTTCGTTTCTATTTGATAACACTCAGATGGGTGGTTTTCTTTTATGTCCTAGGCTTGAACTAGGGTTGCTATTTGGTGCAGAAAAGATTTCACAGATCCATATATTACATTGAAAATGGTTGTAACTGGAAACTTGCCAGCTAACTCTGCAAAGAAGTCAACAATGACTCCTAAGGCAATCATTCACCAGAGATTTGGTGATAAGGCTTGCTATAAGGTTGAGGAGGTTCAAGATGTAACACAGAGTGGATGTCCAGGGCTAGCTATTCCTCAGAAGGGGCCATGCCTTTTTCGATGCACTCTGAAGCTTCCTGAGATTACTGTCGTCTCTGATGCATTTAAAAAGAAAAAGGACGCCGAACAGTCAGCTGCAGAATTGGCCATAGCAAAGGTTTTTCATTGTGTTAGAATAACTATGGGCTTGATTCGCTGTCCATGACAAAATTTAGATTACTCAAATGCCATGATTATTTCTTAAATGCTTTACTTCTTACCTATTTTTCAAATAATGCACGGTTTGGGTTTATGTCTCACATTTCAAGTGAATTTGGAGGGTATTTTGTACTAGTTTTAGGAATAGTTCTTCAGAGAAGCCTGGTGTGCCTAATTGAATTTCTGTTATCCCTTTGCTGGGCATCACGTTGATCCTATATTTGTCTTCTGTTATCCCTTTTCTATATCTGTGGCCTTGAGAATGCAATTGCCTCTCTTGTTTAACTTAAATGACATTGTTTAGTTCTTAAGGTAAGAATGTTGATGGTTGCAAAGCTTCACTGTACTTTGAGACGGTTCTGGGGATCTCATGATATTTGCATTTTATAACTCTTCTTTTTTTAATTGCAGCTGGGAATTGGTCCGAAGGAATATAACCCCACTGTAAAGGAAGCATGGGACGATCTAGCAGAACGTGTTGCCTTTTTATTTGCAGATCAGGTGTCTAGAATGACTCCTCAAATTTCTATTTATGCCATATCTTTCTCTCCCTTTCGATAAGACTAAGAGTTGCATAATTCTGATGAATTTCAATGGCTTTTTATCTTTCTGGGGTAGTTTACCATGTTTGCTGCGACATTCACATGGTCTTACCGTGGTGTGTGTTACATGAGTGGAAGGAACTGCATCATGTAATAGATTAACGAGTTTCTTTTTAATTCCTTATAAAATTTTGGATGCTAAAAGATGTCATGAAAGGGTATGAATGTGTTATCTTAGTGTACATCTGAAGTGTGCCTTACACAATATATATTATTCACTGAGTCTGACTCCTTTTCTTTTTCCGTTCTTTACTCCGAATTTATTGGGAAATGAAGTTCCTTTTATCTTCTCATCCACTTGGTGGTCACATTAGAGCAGCATTGAGGAGAGAGGGAGCTCTCTATGGTTCTATTCCAGTTTCTGTGATTGCAGTTTATGACACAAGGATCAGCAACATATGCAAACATATAAGTCCTATAACTGAAGCAAATTCAGTGATGATGACGTCACTAATTATTCAGGCGGCAACAAAACTTAATGAATTAGTTACAGTAATTCCTGAGCAGCTTTCATTAAAGAGGTTAAATCCATATCCAGCAGAGATCATAATGTCGACAAACCATGATCCAAACTTGTTGTCCAGTGGAACACCAGCTGAAGCAGTTCTTATTCCAGCTTCAATGGAGAAAGATGTTGAATCTTTGACACTTAGAGTTACTGCGAACTGTTATTACTTGGATGTTATTGCTCACAAACTTGGTTTAACGGATTCTCCTGGTATTCTAATTTCTAGGTAAGATAAGCATGCATTATTAGATCCAACATAGCCATTGGTTGTTGAGTTTTTTGACATCACAGATTTTCCTGATATCATCTAATGACAATTGAAATTTAGACATGCTTTACTAATTTTAATGGCCTGCTACACCTAAACAGAGACATTGAGTGCACCTTTTGAAGACTATATATGACATGTGGTTTCTCTTTGTTTAGCTAGCAAAATTATATACACACATGTATTACTTATTTTGAGCAACTCATCATTATGTAGGACAATAGGTAGAGCTTCATCAGAAATGAGGATTTATTCGTCATGTCCTAAGAGACAAACTTTTGGCCCCTTATCAGATCCTCAAATTCATGAATCTAGCAACTATGAGGGGCCTTTAAATATGAGGGCAACTTACGTATCTGGTCAAAACGTTTATGGTGATGCAATTTTGGCTTCGATAGGGTACACGTGGAGATGTGGTGACCTTTTTCATGAAGCTGTTTCCTTGCACACGTATTACAGGTGAAAGCTTTGCCCTCTTTTTTTTCACATATATTTATGCATGTCATTTAGGTTGCTAGATCTCTTTGTCAACTGTCTTGTGATTGCATTGGTTCGTTCTTGGTCAAGGATGCTTGTCAACAAGACACCTAGTGGAGCATACAAGATATCTAGAGAGGCATTGCTTGCTGCTAAGTTGCCTTCAGCATATACAACCAAAGGGAATTGGAGGGGTTCCTTACCCAGAGACATACTGTGCACATTTTGTCGGCTTCATCATTTGTCTGAACCTGTATTCTCTATTCAAAATGTTAGCTTGGATTCATCATTAGGTTTACCTAGATCGCATAAGAAGTTGAAAGTTGACCAGTCAGCCAATGAAGGAAAGAGTGGAATTGGTCATGCTGGTGCCATTGAAGACACAGTGGTGTCCGTTGGTGCTTTTACATGTGAGGTGAAGATTTATTCCAAAAATAACGCGTTGATTATACAGTGCTCACCACAAGAATCTGTCAGAAAGCAAATGGATGCTATGCAAAGTGCTGCATTGAAAGTTCTTTCTTGGTTAAACTTATATTTTGAGAAACCAAATGCCTCCGTACAAGAGATGCTTATATTGGGAGAGAAACTCGGCATTCACTTCACTCCAGATTACTTCTTTAACGAGTTTGTGTTATGCCCTTTAATGCATGGGTTTGGAACTTCTGCGATTGAAGCCGTCCATCATAAATGGGAAGATGAACCATTTTTAATCGACATTCGTGGTCAGAGTGCTGAAGCTACTCCATGTGGTGGATCTTTAGCTTGCATAAGTTACACGGTTTCATTGCTCAGGAAAGATCATACCAAAGAATATGTTGAAAGCTGTGAAGAGTTTGAGTTTGAGGTAGGAACTGAAGCAGTCTTGTCCCATGTCGAAGCAGCAGTGTTACAGATGAATGTTGGTCAATCCGCAAGTTTTCAAACAGAGGTACCTCCTAGACAATTCATTCTTGCTGCTAGACGTGGTGCAACAATAGTTCCATTCTTGTCGTCAGGTGATTGTAACATGATTTACCCATAACTTTTGTATATTTGAATGAAAACCCCTGAATAATCAGAGTACAAATGTGTAGCGGATTGACTCATTCTCTTTTAACATAATTCTCCTGTTTTCTCTTTTAAAGGAACTTGCAAATTGGAGTACAGTATCACTCTGTTGCAGGTCACAGAACCTTTAGAAGAGAGAATGGAACAAGCCCTTTTTAGTCCTCCTCTGTCAAAGCAGCGCGTAGAATTTGCCGTGAAACGTATCGAAGAGTCTTCAGCAAAATATCTGGTATGACTTATGAGCTAGATATATATTATATGTGTGGATGTGTGTATAATGGTTCAGAGATGAGCAACTATCTCCTGTTGTTCGGAGAGAATTCGGCTGTTAAGTAAGCCTTACCTCATGTCTGTGAAACTTATACCTCTCTTCATCGTACTGCAGGTTGATTTTGGTTGTGGATCTGGAAGTTTACTAGACTCCTTACTCCAGTATCCTACTTCGTTAGAATATATTGTTGGTGTTGATATATCTCAGAAAGCTCTTGCTAGAGCAGCCAAGGTCAGTACAGCTGCATCGTGCTGACACTTTTCTCTTTGTCAATAAAACATGCTTCTGTCATCTTGATTGCTGAATTGATATTTTTGGATAGTTTTACATAGGAAGCGGACGGATGCCTTACGATTAATTTTCTTTACCTTGAATGACTAGATAAATCAGCTGTCATATTTTCTATATTGCTTGTTAGCTGAACGTAATCTTAACGAAATCTGCTTCTTACATCCTGGTATCATCTAGCTGCTCTGCCTACCTTCTGTTATGCGATCCCTTTTCCCCTCTAAAGTTATTTGGATTGTCTAAACTTCTGCAGTCACTGAACGTAAAATTAAGCACACGATGCAAGGATCCGAATTGTAAAGTCAAATCTGCTGTTCTATACGATGGTTCCATCACAACATTTGATTCTCGGCTGCGAGGGTGTGACATTGCAACTTGTTTGGAGGTTATGATTTAAACTTCCAAACACCATTTTATACAAATCAATTCTTTCATCTAGCCAACTTACCACATCATTCGATTCTCTGACAACTAAAACAAACATTACTTCAAATATTCCACGCAGGTGATCGAGCACATGCAGGAGGAAGACGCATGCTTGTTTGGAAACATAGTACTGACCACTTTCTGTCCTAAGATCCTCGTCGTCTCTACCCCAAATTACGAGTACAACCCAATCCTCCAGAGATCTACTCCTGCTGCTGCTGGCCATGAAGAGGATTTAGACGAGAAGGGTCAGAAACAAGCTTGTAAGTTTCGCAATCATGACCACAAGTTCGAGTGGACCAGAGCACAGCTCGAGCAATGGGCTTCGGATCTTGCGGGTAAACACAACTATTCTGTCGAGTTTAGCGGCGTCGGTGGTGATGGGGATCAAGAACCTGGATTTGCTTCACAGATCGCTATTTTCACGAGGGATGGAGATGAATTGGAGAACGTTGAGTTAGCCCTACATTATACACCTTTATGGGAGTGGAAAAGAGGAGGAGATACTAACCCCAAGTAAGCAAGCATAGAATAGATAACATATCTTGGTTATCATTTTGTTTAACGAACTTGCCTTAAGATTGTTATTATAACTTGGTTGAATGCCTCAAAATATGACATTGGTTTACCTTATTTCGACATTGGTTGAACTCGAAACTAGAAATAGGGCGCATTTAATGTCGCTCTTAACGTTATTTCATGCTCGACTCCGCGTAATAATTAACATGCTCGACTCCGCGTAAGCCACGCAGGCTCAGCCAATCTATTCCCAAGAATAGCCTCGCCGTGTGGCATACAAGGAGCCAGGCATGTTTCTCTCTCTCTCTCTCTCTCTCTCTCTCTCTGTGAGTGTAGGTGCGTGTAATGTGTGTAGATAGTTGAAGGAGCAAATTTATAGAGCAGAAGAGATGAGAGCACAAACTTTTTTTTTTCTGGGTGGGAAAGCTAATAGATTTTCCTCATAATAAATGCATCATCATCTATAAGTGAAAACTATAATACAATCTGTCCTTTTTCAGACACAATCATGTTCATGGTGGCATGCCAACAATATAATTTCTTGCTAGTTAGCCCAAGAGAAGTAAAAGCAAAATAAAAGAGGACATTAACTATACCAACCTCTTCAATGTGTAATTATACTGTGGCATCATGCATTTTGTGCTTTATGATCAATTCATCGAATGAAAACTATGAAACTTTCAAGAATACACATCAAGATTTATATAATAATGTCTTAGGAAATACATGCTCCTGAAAACTCTGTTCGCAGTCGATACGGTAAAAGATTAAACTAATATACATACGACGAATCCTTCGATCAAATCCTCCTTAGAGATGCAAGCCTTTTCTCAAGTTCCTCAACATCAGCTGCATTGGTGCTGGCAAGTCACGCAAGATACAAACCGTTATCAATATTTCGGGTTTAAGGATAATAGATCATTCAGAGGTGTTAATACAAGGAAAGGAAGGTCAAAATAATCAGAATTGAGAAAAGATAAATGATGAGATGGACAACCTCGGTGGAGTATTCTCGACTTTTTTGGATGCAATACGACCCTTTGGTGCCGAAGATAACTGCGAAAAAACAAAAGATAAATGAAAATGGGCACAGAATTAAAGCTCATTTCTCTGTATAAGTGACTTGTTAGTTTTCAATGGAGATGAAACAGAAGCCAACCTGTGATGCAATATCCACACCAATCTCATCTAACACCTGTAGATGTTTGTTCATCATTAAGGAAAAAAAAAGTGTAAGAAAACGCTCAAACAAAATTAGCATCTGACTTGAACTTATTATTGCAAAAACCTGGTTGGTAAGTTCTTCAGTTTCTTCTTCAGCCTCATCTTTGTCCAGTGTCTCATCGATTGCATCAGACATCATCTCAATCTGCAAAGCAAATGGATTGAACAACAGTCAAGTCATGCATTTACCGCTTTAAGAGTGCAAACTTCAAGATGGAAAACACTGAATACAGTGTCTGACTAGATTGCTATGTGTTTCCCTCTCAAGATAATATGGCCTTAGAGAACACAAAGATAACCGTATCAAAGATAAAATTGGCAAAGTGAAATTTACTGTCATATCCAACTGCGCTGACTGTTTCTGGAATTCTCTGATCATTTTAGTTTGCTTTGCAGGTTGCATTTCCTGCAAGGGACACATTATAATCGATTAGAACATCGAAAAAAATCTAAAATTTTCATCAACAATAATTTTATTGGAAAAGAAGGTCATCGAACTTTTTAGATACTTGCCTTATTCATTGCACTCATTGCTTTGGTTGCACCTTTCATACCAGTTGAAATTGAAGTGCTCGCATAGAGGGCCTTAACACATGTTCAAACCATATATCAATAGAGAAATAGAGTGCAAGCTTTGACTAGATTAGAGCAAATTATAGCTTCATTCAGCCAAAATTTTCAGTATATATGAATAAAACGGTACCTGAGTATGAGTAGCAACACCTCTAATTTGGGCACGACTTCCCTGCAAGTTTGTTATCTGCTGCCTAAGCCGAACTAACTGGCGAGCTAATATTTTAGTGGCAGCCTAGTTAAGACATGAAAAAATTGTATAACTGTGAAAAACTTGCTATTCCCAAGTAAAGTAATTGGCGATAAAATCATAGCTATTCGCAAGTTAATGACGAAAACTTGAACTTCACAACAGTATAAAACTGAAAACCACTTGCCCATGATTTGAAATGCATCACAATACAGAAGTCGGTGTATTTAACAGAAAATATTACAACAAAAACATACTCATTGAACTGACCTCATTTCCTGTCTTAGCTGTTTTCTTGATCTCTGCCACCAGCCTCTTCTCCTGGAAATAACATAGACATTGAGAGACTCCATGCAAGATCCAGAAAACGAACGTAAATTACAAACAGTAGATGCTAATGATAGTGAAGTAAAGGATCTGCAATGGGACTTGTTAACATACCTCCATTTGCAAAGACGAAATCTCCCGTTCAATACCTGCCAGAGCACAAACAAAGAAAAGTTTATCAGACAAAATGATAACGCAGTGTTCTAAACGAGCAATTGTTCGGCATTATAACCAAAATGCAACCAACATTTGCTATTACTAAGATCTTCCCGGAAACTTTATAGATTGTTACATGTAAAGCAGCCATTAAACATAACTATGAACTAGAAAAAATTTAAGCTCTAGCACCTCTTGTAGCAACAGCCATTTCCCTTTTGCTGGTTCTCAATGCATCTGCGAGAGGCAATACAACATCACTGATATTAAGCCAAAATTAAAGACAAAAAAAGGGATGATGAAACACCATCGATCTAAAAGAAACAAACTTGAGTTCAAGCAACAACCTTTACTATAAAAATGAAAACAAAAACGCTACCAAATCCTAAGCAATCACCGTAAAGAACGACAGAACAAAAGCGAAAAAGGCTACCTTTCGGCGAAGTTTTCTTCTTGAATATGTTGAGACTCATTCTGTTTACAGTAGCAGATGGAGATTCCGACGCACTTCGCAAAAGCAGCTGAAGAAGAACCCTAGATCGTAACGAAATCTTTTATTTCTGGGATTTATTTCTTCTATCTTTGTAATTATGGCGAAGAATTTCTCAAAAGTGAATGGGCCTTGCTCATACTTCGAGGAGCGTATTTTTGCTCATTTGAGTATCTAACGGCTAGGATCGACAGTACAGTACTACAGTAGCCGTTGTATCTTGCTTATTGACTTTAAAGCCCTCACAGCTAGCTGGGCTCAGATGAATGGTCTAGGGCTATATTTGGAAATTGACATTTCCCAAATTGTACATCTAAAGTCGCTGTTAGTAATTACGACATTAGCAACCTTCTTCTTAACGACATTCTCTCTCTCTCTCTCTCTCTTTCTCTCTCTCTCCTCCGATCCAAACCGGTCTAATTCCGGTCCACCACCTTCGTCTTCAACCTTCAGATCCATCTCTCAAATCTGATTAATAATCTTCCTCATTGTGTTCTTACTCCACTCGTCAGCTGAGATTCTTGCAGATATTTGCTGGAGAAAAAATCAAGCAAACAACCATCGCCGATGAACTCACCTTCCCAATCGCCGGGAAGGTCGCCGCAAGCTTCCAAATCCTCATTTACGAAGTCGATTTCCGATGTCAACGCCCAATCCTTCTCCTCAATCCTCAACAACCCCAATTCCACCTCATCACTCCTGGGCTCGTGGTTCTCATCTTCTTCCGCGCCCGTACCTGAATTCGCGCCCCTTCCGATCCAACCCAAACCCGGATCGGAGCTGACCCGATTCGAGTTCCAAAGCTACCTTTCGTCGGTGTCCGAGCCGCACGCTCGGTTCCTTGATGTACTGCGGCAGCACCAACGCGACGATCAGAGCGACCAAGCTCTGTCCACGCCTGGTGCGGCGCTTGTGGCGTGTTTGAGGGAGGTTCCTGCTCTGTATTTTAAGGAGGATTTTGAGTTGGAGGATGGTGCGACATTTAAATCTGCTTGCCCGTTCAGGACTGTGGCCGAGAATATTGCTTTGCAGGTAATCAAATAGGGGCTTCAGTTAATTTAGTTGGCCTGGGATAGATGAATTAATATTTAATTTTGTTTGATCGCCTATCTTTTTGGTGTAAAATTTTGAGGTGATTAGTTGCACGCCAGTTGAGAGCTGGCAATTTGATTGCGTGGAGTTGATTTTTCTCGTTGTTGTTTTGAATGAGATTTTAGTGAGCTGGTTTGACAAATCATTGTTTGGTTTTTTCTTTTTGATTTATGCTAAAGTCAAGAATCAAATTGGCAATCGATCATTTAACATTTTGGTTCACCGTATTCTTAAATCATTGGCGTATCAAATCATCTATTTGGCCATAAAATAAATTCAACTCATATTTTAGAACAAGACGATCTGAGCCAAGATCTGATAAAATAATATCACGTTGAGTATTCAGTCTTGGTTTCATTTCCGGTCTATTTCCAGGAGAAGTTATCGCAATACTTAGATGTGGTGGAGCTGCATTTGGTGAGGGAGATTTCTCTACGATCATCTTCATTTTTTGAGGCTCAAGTGCAACTGGAGGATCTGACTGAGAAGATCGTGGAGGGCTGTGGTAGGGTTAGGGAATTGAAGGAGAGGATTCGGGTTTTGGATTCTGATTTGGTGGGCTCGGCTAGAAACGTTCAGGAGCTCAGTGCAAAGCGTGGAGATTTGGTTGGCCTGCAAAATAAGTTGAGGCTCGTACTCTTTGTTAATCAGGCTCTATCGACTCTTCAGCTTCTTGTGGCCTCTGCAGATTGTCTTGGGGCTTTGGACATAATCGATGATCTGCAACACCTGTTGGTATGATAAATTATAATAATGTTTCATAATTTCCGTCATATTTCTTCTTTTGTAAGGGAAAACCAATGATCATGAAGTAAGCTTCTGGATTAATAATAGGAAGGAGATGAACTGATTGGTTTACATTGCTTCCGTCACCTTCGTGATCATGTCTCGACTTCTGTAGATTCGATCAACAGGTTAGTCTAGTTGTGCTTTATAATTGGGACATCTTGTATTTTTGGATAGAGCACCAATTCTTATTAACTTATGGGAACTCCCAACTATGTCAGGAGTTGGATCTAGAATGCATATGCCTTAGTAATGACAAATATGTTTAATGAATTAGGCGTCACAGATTCGAAGTTTTATTTTATAATTTTGGAGATTTGATTTGTGAGTAGTGTTGAATATAAAATATGAACTTGAGATAACCTCTCTTTTGTGTGCCCCTTCCAAGTTCTAAGTTTCTGAATCAGATCTATCCGCCTCTTTACAACAACCTTTAAATCAGGGTTGCCTTACGTTATAGTGGATTCTATTCTAAACATGAACACGCTACATCTCTAATAGGGATTTTTGGGTGTAAACGAGTTTGATTTTTGACTTACATATTCATTTTTGTAGTGTTCTTTCAGCAGAATTTATACGTGCATCTGTGCGTGGTCCTGTGGATTTTGATTCGTCGCTGGCAATGCCCTCCTCCAATGGACAATATGATGAAGTGAGCATATATATAAAACCCGATAGTTATATTGTCTGTTTTCTGTCGACAGTATGTTGTCCATTATTTGCCAAGTCCATTGTTTAGTTCTGAACTGCTTGCTTGACGTTTTTTTCCCCGACAATCTGTATGTTATGTATAAGTAATGTGCCCTATAAATTGATCGGACTGCATTTTTGTTGCATTTTGCTTTCTGGCTTCTCTTTGTTGCTTAATGCTGGCTTGTTACTTAATCATTGTTGGCTTGTCATTCTGCAATTTTTATTGGCATCTTTTTGTAAAGACTCTGTATGCTACAGGTTATACCGGAGGAAGAAGGGACCTCTAATTTTCACGATCAGCTTCTACCACTTGTCATTGGATTGCTTAGAACAGTGAGTTATTTGATCATACATTCAATTATAAGTTCCGTCCTTTTTAAAAATTAATCTCACCTTTGATTAATGTTTTTCCTGTTACTTGACCAAATACCGTTTAGAAATTGGATTTCAAGATAGCGTCTGAAAATTATATTATCATTGGAAACCCTTATTTTCTTCTTTCTTTGTGAAAGTTGATTTATGGATCAATCTATAATCAAGTGACACATCCTTTATTTTTCAGGGAAAGTTTCCTGCTGTTTTGAGAGTTTATCGCGATACACTTGCTTCTGATATAAAGACTTCTGTCAAGATGACAGTTTTAAATATGCAGTTGGAGTCAGATTCTCTCTCTGGAGAAGGCATGGCCGATGCTGATGGTATGGACACCATCACTTTATCAATATTTCATTTATTTGTAAACACCACTGAATTTCTATTTGACTCCATTTCTCAAATATTGTGACCTATTGTTTCTTTATTCTTTGGGTAGCTCGGATTCAAACTAATGACGGTTATTCCATTGTTTCTTTCTTTCAATTGGCTTCCCTGCTTTGGGACTATGAAAATTTTCCTTCATGCTGAATTAGGTGGTGGCTCGTCGCTTGGAAGTAAGTTGAAGAGCCTCTCTCCTGATAGCTTTTTGAAACTTTTGGAGGAAATTTTCAGGATAGTGCAGGTAATGTTTGCTCGTTAATTTCTTCAACTTAGCTGAGAAATATATTTTTTTCTGATTCATGCCAGAGAGAATGAGAGTTTTTCAATTGTAGCTTATTTTCCACTCTCACCTTGTCAATTGATATACTAAGCTACACTACATGAACTTTGACTTTTGTTGTTAGCATTCAATATTGAGAAGATTCATGGAACTCTTTAGATGGGATGAATCAAAATGAATATTTTAATGGGTAAAAATATTTTCAGGGACGAATATAAAATATGTTTAATGATGTGTCAATGGCTGTGGCATATTTAACTCTTTCCAGCCCTGCCATGCTGAAATGCTCCCTTGGTGTTTGGATTCATTGGCTTTTTCCTGTTAACTTGATATTTTCCTTTTAGTGAATGCAGGCACGCTTACTACGGGCTTCGGAAGTAAAAAAAGCAGTTGAATGGATCATGGGGAATCTCAACGGTCATTACGCCGCTGCCTCTGTTGCTGCTGCCCTTGCACATGGCGCATTGGCTCCTGATGTATCTCACGACGCGTTTGATCGTTCGATTTCTTCAGTATCTTCCCAGAATGATACCAGAGCTTCATTTGGGCAGGGAAGTCGGCATGACGCTGCAAGTCCAAATGTCTCAAAAAATTTTAGGTAAATTGCCCGCCTATTCTTAGCTAGCCTATACTAACAAAGACTACCTGTTACTGTAGCTCGGTTTTTGGCCCGGGAGAAGATTATCTTTTCTATTTGTATATATCTTTCCGTAACTAAACTAATAGTCATTTATGTGGAACAGCTCATGATTGTAATTGGGGTAAGAATGAAATTGCTTTATTTTACCGGCCTATATTGGGGATTATTGCTTTTGGCCGTAGGAGGCAAAGCAGTGAGGTTTACTTGAAGAAAGTGTTGCTGTGTTACGATATATAAGCAAGACATTTATTTAGTAGTCAATTCAAACAAACTGACTAAACCATAGAGATATTTGAGGAAAAAGTCAATTTCTCTCATCATCCTATCTGACAGAAGGAAGCCTATGAAAAGCCAATTTCTTTTGTTATCCTGTCTGATGGAATAAAGCTAGATTTTAGATCAAGAATTAGAATGATAAGCATTTTACTTCATACTTCACAGTTGGCGCGACGTCTCCTCATTATCCAATATCACCATGTTCAGAACATGAGAAGGTCTATCCACTCACCACTGATCTGTTATCTGTCTTTTCAATGTTTCAACAGAACAGATATTTTAAGAGAGAACGCAGAAGCTTTATTTGCTGCATGTGATGCTGCTCATGGCAGATGGGCAAAAATTATTGGAATTCGTTCTCAAATCCATGTCAAGCTGAGGCTTCAAGACTTTCTTAGTGTTTATAACATAAGTCAGGAATTTATATCTTCAACTGAGAAGGTAAGATGTTACCATATTTTATCATCTGAAGTATATGATGAATCGAAACAATTTGTTTCCTTGGTCATATATAGTGGCAACATTCTTCACTGATATGCACAGATTGGTGGAAGGTTGGGATATAGCATTCGTGGAACATTACAGTCGCAAGCTAAATCCTTCATTGAATTTCATCACGAATCAAGAGTAATCTACTGTGCTATGAGTTCTTTTATGTTTGCAGGCTGCTGGCTTTGTGTAATGGTCTAACCTGTATGCTGTTTCTGCAGATGGCTAAGATGAGGGCTTTGCTTGATCAGGAAAATTGGGTGGAGATTGATGTTCCAGATGAGTTCCAGAGCATCGTCAACTCACTATCTTCTCCAGATTCCAATACTTATGGAGAGAGTGATGCACTTCCTGATGGTATTGATACTAAATCAAATGACACAGAATCAATCAGTAATGGTTCGTCTAGGGTCAATGGGGCACCAAATCAATCATCGCAATATGCGGAACAGCCTGATTCAAATGGAATGTCTACAGATCATATTGGAAATAATGACCCAGCACCCTCTACTACAGAAACTGAGAACAATTCTGACTCACAAGGAAGCAGTTCTAGCATAAAAGAACGGGGAAAACCTCCTCTCCGAGTACTTTATTTTAGAGGTGTTGGCTATCACATGGTGAACTGGTAAGAGCTAACGATTTAAATGAATTTGGAACCTCAGAATTTTTCTACTCTATTTATTGATGCTGCCTTAGACCTTCTTTTGACTTGTTAATTTTGTTGCTTCAGTGGCTTGTATCTGGTAAAGATGATCTCAGAATACATAGATATGGCTAATAGTCTGCCCACGTTATCTTCTGAAGTGGTTCATCGCGTTGCTGAAAATTTAAAATTATTCAATTCGAGGACAGCTCACCTTGTACTTGGAGCAAATGCTTTACAGGTTTAAGTAAAAGCAATATTTTGAAGTTTTTGTGGCTTGATTCTGAGTTTTCTAATCTCTGTTACATGTCGGTAAAAGTAGATGCGGTAATATGGAAAAATAAGTATGACATATTTTGCATTTCAGAGAGGCTGATAATAAATTGAATGATGAAATTGTGAGTTGAAATATTATCTAGAAAAATATCTATAGAATCATAAGAAATATTATTTATTGTGAGTTGAAATTTTATTTAGTAGATGGCTTTAAAAAAACATATAGTTATACTATATTTACTTTGATCGTTTTGGGTAGGAAGATGAGGTTAGCACTTTACTATTGGTGAGTGAATATTACGTAGGTATAAGTTTGGTATCTTACTTGTATCCTGAATTTCAGTGTTTATTAGTTTGCATGACCTTTTAAGTTAATAGCAGGTGTCTGGTTTGAGATCGATTACTGCTCGACACTTGGCTATGGCAAGTCAAGTTATTAGTTGCACGTATGCTATCCTTCCTGGTATGTCCGATAAATACTGAAATTATTAAAAAAAAATTCATAATTCTCATCAGGGCAAAATTTACTATATTGCCTTGATGCTGACTGAAATTTCTAGACTGAACGATTTCCTAAAATGTAAACTTACTCAAATAAAATTCTGCCTTTCTAATTTTTTATTTTTATTTTCTTAAATTTGAAGCTCCATCATATTAGCCTATTTAACTTTTGGGAGAACTATTAGTTTTTAAAAGTCCCGGTAACATCCTTTTAAGATGACTCTTAATATTTTTGGCTGTAAATTGTCTAACTCGTTTTGTTAATGGTCAAGTAGTATTTTTCTGCAAACAATTTGAGCACCGCTCTGATCACATACTTTTGTTTAAAGAAATTAGGAGAGTTCTTTTGCTCAAGGTACCCGACTCGTATAAAGGGTTGCTGCAGTCGGAGATTCAGCGAGTGGAAACTGTAAGAAAATTGCATTTTCCTCTCTGTATTAGCTCAACAAACTTTTAACTCTGTACTTTAATTGGCTACGTTCATACATTCATACAATAAATATCTTAAGAATGTTTTTATGCTTAGATTTCATCGAATTACTCTACTTAATTCAACCTGTACCTGATGAGACATGGTTTAATGTCCATTGAATCATTGTTCATCTGAGCTAATAAAGCTATTTCAATAAGCTCAGGAATGAATTCCGCCAATACAAGTAATATATTTTGTGAACATGAAGCATGCTTTGGGCTCTTCAGCTTGTTTTAGTTAGCCACTTCTCTCGTGCATGCTGTAATACATTTGTTCCTAAACATTAGGATTACAAAAATCACCGCGATGAGATCCATTCAAAGTTGGTTCAGATAATGAGAGAAAGATTACTGGTACATCTACGGAGCTTGCCGCAAATAGTTGAAGGTTGGAATAGATCTGAAGGCACTGACATACAACCTAGTCAATTCGCTCGATCCCTTACCAAGGTACAATCGTTAGTTTGACATCCATCATATTACTTCAGAATATGGTTTATGCACCAGATTAGTTTGCAATTAAATTATTTCCGATGGTTCCTTCCGACGCTTATGGTCTTTATGGCAAATTATGAGTAACCATAGCTATTTTCATTACGAATTGTGTGTGTGTGTGTGTCTTATGCGTGCTTTTTCTCGTCGCAGGAAGTTGGATATCTCTTCCGTACGCTTTCTAAGCTCCTCCTTGAGGAAGATGTTCGGTCCATATTCGGGTAACATTCGCATCCCAAAGTACACCCTTTGTTTTTGTTGCTTTCACTCTATGATATGTGATTCATGTACAAGATCGAATCACCGTCTGATACCATGTCAAACCTAACCCACTATTGCAGGCAAGTGGTTACCATCTTACACTCTCAAATATCCGAAGCCTTTTCTCAATTTGAGATAAGCACTCCTCAAGCTAAAAGCAGGTAATGAATAACACTTTCTTTCTCAAGAAAAATACCTTAGGAAGGGGGATAGTTTAGTGCATCATCTTTGTTTCTGACCTCTAATTTTCTCTATTACTATTGTTTTCAGGCTTCGTTGTGATCTCGAACATATACTTGCTTGCATCAGATCTCTGCCTTCTGATAATTCTAGTAAATCAGATACCCAAAATTACGGGCCACTCGATGTATTCTTCGCTAAACATTTCGATTCTGAAACAGGAGAATTGTTTCTTTCTAAAGGGAAGTTAGATTATCATAGTTCGATGATGACTCAATCGGCGAGGAACTAAAAACATGCTTGCAGATCGAGTTCGACATACGATAAGAGACAAGAGCTACTGATATGAGAGACATCAAAATCATCTACAGATTTAATCGCCGCGGTCATATGCCATCCTATTAGTATTTACCTAGGCTTCGGGTATACCATTCTCCCTTTTTTTGTGTTGTATTATTTCAATTTTAAAATATTGTTTATATTGTTCGTTTTCGAAAAACACTACCCATGTACTCTTGAGTGTAAATCTTTGATTTTGCTTTGATTCGGAGATTGATGCATGTTATCATTCAGTATTATTGTGTGTCGTTTGAAATTGTTCTTACATAACTTTCATCTAACGATATCAGTTTGGGAGCCATTTGTGAGATTAAATTTACATATTGCAATGGAAAAGGCTACATTAGCAAACTTTACACATTTGTTGTAATAGTAAATAAACCAAATGAGAACTCCATCAAAAGTAGCAAAGCAGAATCTGAAGAGATCTTGAATCTCCAAAAGGAATATGGTATTTGCAGAGATATTACATTTGCTGCAAGAAAATCGTATGGAATCATTACACTTTTATTTGGCTCTAATCAGCCCGACGTGGCCCGGGCGTAGGATCGAGTGTCCTTCTCCGTCAATCCATGATCATGCTTTGGCAGAAATCTGAATCTTTCTTGCATGCTTTGGCCACGATATGATCAAATCTTTCCGTATACTCATTGGATCGTTCTTGTGAATCTGCACTTGGAAATGAACATTGTGTCCGGACAGTTCAGACTGAAGAGCTTTAACAGCTCAGCCGCCCGTTGCTTGAGAGTCGAACTGCAACCACTTTGCATCACGAGCAGTAACTTTGCAACGAGGCCCGAATCTACGGCTATGGCAGAGCACTCATTGGGAGAGAATCTGCACATAGACCTCAAGATCGATATGGTGTATTCAGTACATTCTTCGGATATTCCCATCAGCAATTTGACCAGAGTGGGAACTGCGATCGAGCAATCTTTTAAAGCTTGTCTCCCTTCAGGCACCGAGGTTAGCACGTCTATTACAGACAGGGCCAGCTCTACACAGTCAGGTCCTAAGACGGGCATGGCTTCTAACAGCTGAGGTATCGATCCAATGCTCACGATCAAACTCCTGACCTCTTCGTGCAAGCAGATCGACTTTATAAGATTAAGGGCGGGGAAGTTTCCATGAGGGTGCCTCTTATCCCTCACCAGCCTCATTAACGCGATTAATAATCGGTGGCTCGATACGATTTCCACACAAAAATCTTCTTCCTCCATGAATGATTCGATCAGCTTAACACAGTTGATCTTAGCTTCAACGGAGCCCTCGTTCAAAACATCGACGATCGCAGATACTTTGGCCGGCTGCATCAGGTTCGCCTTGGACTTGGAGCTGAGGGAAGAACTCGCAAGAATCGCTATGACTTCGGAGCCGATTGCGTAAGAAGTGAATGGACCGAGGAGAGCCGAAAGGAGGGATATGCCATTTTCGTCTACGATAGACTTCTTATTACACGAATGAACTGCGGCGAGCTGTCTCAGCTCTTTGAGGGTTTGAATTCTAGCCTGACCCTTCACCTTCTTGAGGGCGGTGAGAAGCTCGGAAGCCCTGCCCTCGGCATCTTCGGCTCTCTTCTTCATCTGCAAGTACTTCTGATGAAACCAAGCGTAGGTCAGCTGATACAGAGTCTTGTTAGGGGTCACTGTATCATCCCAAAGCTCTTGCATTGTAGTGGGACAAGTGTAGTGTCCTAAACTGAACCATTTGAGAATGTTCGACCTCTCGTACGTTTGGCCTGTGCAAAGGGTGACAGGGTCTTGCATTGGTTCGAGAGATATGGGGCAGATGAAGACAGATGGCACCTGGGAAAAGCTAAGCTCTTCAATCATCTTCTTCAGATCTACCTTCTCGTTGACCTCAACACCACCACCACCGCCGCCGACAGAGCCTACATGCACAGATTCACCACCGCCCAAGACCCCATCTTTTACAGCTGTGTCTAGATCTAGTTCTTGCCCGAAAATCCCATCTTTCTTTGAATGATGAAACATCGGCATACTGTAAGGTATGAAATGAATCAATGGTGGGCACAGTAAAGTTTCCTTTCCAAAGGGAAAAGCATATCGCTATCCAATCTCAAAGGCCACAGCTTTACTTCAACAAAGAGATTGAAAAAAAAAACATGCTAAAAGGCTGCAATTCCTTGATATCTATTTTCAATGGTCAAAGACACGCCCACCAACCCATTATTACAAAGAATCGTGACTGCAACGTTTTACAAGCAGACATCAAACTTCCCAGAAAAAAACCTTGCAAGAGATTAAGAGCATACTGTAAAGAACACAGTCAGCAGACACAGATCCGAGAAGAAGGAAAAAGATTGGATTTTTTTAGAAAAAATGAAGCAGCGAACGATGGAAATAGCTCAGCTGATTAATAATGAGAAAGAGGGAGATAGAGAGACAATGAACTGCAGAGGAGAGAGAAAAGAAGGTCATTACATTACATTACATAGAATAGAATAGAATACAACACCCTACTGCTCAAGCAGCTGTTTCTTTGCTTTTATTTTTTCTTCCTTGAAGGCCCACCCACCCCTTATTGCTTACCCAACCTTGACCTGACCCCAACAGAATAAAGAAATCAGTTCGTTCCTTCTATATTAGTTTTCCCAACAAAAGAGATTAAAGAAAAAGAGAAACAAAAAGATAAACAGTAAGCTCCTACGTAACTATACAGTCTATACTTAAACTAAGAAAAAGTTTGATAATTCACGTAAAAATGTCTCCTTTACACTTCATCGCCCATCTTATTTGTTTTCCATTTTTCATATCAATTTTCTAAATAAACAACGTCTGTGATTAGTGGGTAATTAATTAAAGAATTCTTGGAGACAGTAGTGGAGCCATCGTAATGGCAATGTTTTTTTTTTTTGTAAGAAAATGAGACAGCTAACATCGCTTTGACCATGACAGATTGTTTGACTGATCCATTTGCTTTGACCAGACAGTAAAGCTTTACTTCAATTATCTATCCCATCCATTATTGGGGCAGCTCAACAGCTTTTAAAACTTGATTAGGTATTAATTATTTGATTGTAAGTCAGTAACTGCACGTGTGGGACGACTGTCTGTCTTAACAATCTTTTCTTTCAAACTTCAACATTTAAGAGTATGTGAGTTGTGACAATTTAATTAAATGCCTAACTAAAAATAATTAAGATTTTATGTATTAATACGTATGTTAAAATGAGGAAAAATAAATAAATAATTGAGATTGTATATCTAAGACAAAGCTGCAAGAAAGGTGATGAATAAAATAATTGAGTAGCTCCTTAAAGAAGAATGGTCTCGTGCACACTTTCTAAGATTATCAACTGTCTTTCTTCTCTCTCTCTTTATGTGGTTTTGAGACAATAATTACGTTACGCTACGTGCGTGGGCTGTCCACTTTTATTGCTAGTTAGTGCCAATTAATACAAAATTAAGATTTAATTAAAAATGTTAGCATCTTTTTATAGGAAAAGAGTATGGAGTAAATCATTAATTGGACTGATCTTTGGGCTAATTAAGTTAACTAAATGAGCTTTCATTATTATATGTCCTTATTGGGCTGCACATTAATCTGACCGCTCTTATGTTAAAACATTATGGGCTTCTATAAAAAGATTGTTCTAATTGGGCTTTATCTTCAAGGCCCATATTTCTTATTTATGTATTATTAACCCGTCATATTAAATACATTCAGATCGAATATGAACCCCATAGTCGGTTTTGAAACGATATTGGCTTCCAGCATGATTAATCACATGACCAGTAGATTCCACTGAAAATAATTTTTTATTAATAATATTTGTTGAATTTTGTAGTGATTGGACTAAAATTGAACAAAGTAAAATAATACAGTGAAATTTTTAAAAAATATTGAAATATGGGGTTCAATTAGACTGGATCCCACTCACGTAATCTTCTGGCTCTGTCACTGCCCATGGCATGCGTACTACAATGCTACATTAATCTCCATGCTTCGATTGAGTCTGAAATTCGTCGTTGGCTATGGAATTGATCTCGGCTTTCAGCGGGACTAACCCCTTGACTCCTGCGTAGTCCCCACATTCGACTGTTCCAAGTCGAATTTGAACACACGACATCGACTTCATGCGAAATTAATCTCCCGACATGTGTATACCATTTCAAGTCTACACTGACTAATTGAAATTTGAAGTGAAAGATGAGTCAAGGCGAGTGAGTCGCTCACGAGTTATGATCGAAAGCTCACTAGCAGTTCGTACATATAATATTAGGGGTTAGGCTGAACCTATGACTTGAGACTTAAATTCTATTAAATGTATAAACTATTGTCCATTGTACGGCCACGTATTATAAGTACATCCTAACAACACAAAGTCAGCTCCAACGCCACGTGCCCAACGTACACCATCCTCGTCGGACACGCCGCACAAAACAAATATCCACACTTCTCTATAAATTTATCCTCCCAATATCAGAACATTTAATTCGAAAACAAGCCGCGCAACTATGCTTAAAATATATTATTGCTAGTCAAATGAAGCCAATCTCAAGCCTTTGCCTCATAAAATATACCAAGTCAAAGCCCCCACAGTGCAGTGCAGTGCAGCAGCAAGCAGCACATTCCATGCCAGGCCAGGCCAGGCCAGGCCATTAATCTATCTATAATCATTATGCATCATCCATTTATATCTTCTTGCTATAAATAGAAACAATCATCGATGAGCACTCCCTCAGATTGCAACCATAGAATTAAGTAACAGTTCTTAAATATATTAATCAAAAGATGGGTAGGAGTACTTTGTTGTACTTGTCCTTACTGCTAGTCGCACTCCTTCTGTCCGAATTCTCCCTGCAGGCCCAAGCAGTTGTCGGAGAATGCCAGGCAGAGGAGGACAAGGCATGCGTGAACAAGAAGAAGGCTTTGCCGCTGAAGATCATAGCCATAGCGTGTATATTAGTCACGAGCATGATAGGCGTGGGCCTGCCGCTGGTCACACGCTCCGTCCCGGCCTTGAGCCCCGAGCGCAGCCTCTTCGTGGTAGTCAAGGCTTTCGCGTCTGGGATTATACTGGCCACTGGGTTCATGCATGTGCTGCCCGATTCTTTCGACATGCTCTCGTCGGGCTGTCTGAAGGAAAATCCGTGGCATAAGTTTCCGTTTACTGGGTTCGTCTGCATGCTGTCGGCGCTCGTCACACTGATCATCGATTCCATGGCGACGAGCTTGTACTCTAAGAACAACAAAGGTGTTTCGCCCGATGAGCAAGCCGTGGAGGTCGAGATGGATTCGAACGGTAATGAGAGGAGGGATCTTGAAGGGCATGAGAGCAACTTCGATGGTCATCATCATGGCGGGATTAAGCTGGGAGACAATCAGCAGCTTCTTCGCTATCGGGTTGTCGCCATGGTAAGATTGTCGACAGTACGCATTGGCTTGATTCTTCTGTAGATTCATGGAGATCGACGGCCTAATGTAAATGAATTTCAGATTTTGGAACTTGGAATCATTGTTCACTCCGTGGTGATAGGCCTATCGCTCGGAGCCTCGGAAAATACCTGCACGATCAAAGGACTCGTGGCTGCTCTGTGCTTCCATCAGATGTTCGAAGGAATGGGTCTTGGCGGGTGCATTCTCCAGGTAATAACATATGCATAGATATGAGCTCCACCCCTTAGCTTGATGTGATGTAATGAAGTTATGTATCTGTTTGCAGGCTGAGTACAAGTTGATAAAGAAGGTGGCGATGGCTTTCTTCTTCTCAGTGACGACCCCATTCGGGATAGCACTCGGTATAGCCCTTTCGAGCACTTACAAGGAGAACAGCCCACGAGCGCTGATCACCGTGGGCTTGCTCAATGCTTCCTCGGCTGGTCTGTTGATTTATATGGCTTTAGTGGATCTTTTGGCCGCTGATTTTATGGGGGCCAAGCTGCAGAGCAATATCAAGCTTCAGGTCAAGTCTTTCATGGCTGTGCTCTTGGGCGCTGGTGGGATGTCTCTCATGGCCAAATGGGCTTGAGATCATCGATACAAATGAACATACTGCTGTCGAAACTCTGTGTTGTCGTACCTGAGTGCCGTCTTTTGAAACTGTCATTGTCTGTCTTCATATGTAACTAAAATCTGTTTGTTGTAATAATGAAAAGCAAGCAAGCCATCAAGTTCACATTTCATCCCCAGGTGTTTGCCTCAGATAATCCGCTCAAAACTCAAAATTTACAGATGGAAAGAAAATAATGTTCAGAGAAGTTTACTTACAATGAGATACCATCTTCAGATACTTCTTACCAATGGGCAAAGATGAAATTTTTATCTAGGATCTTGGAGAATGTCGACTACGAGCAATACCATGTCACTGACTATGTCTCACACTAACCAGTTCGATATCGAATACAAGCGTCCCTAACGTTGAGCCTTCTCCGTTGGCCAGACGTGTGGGATTGAATATTGTAGTAAACAGCCTTTGCCTGTCAAAATACTGAAAAAAAAAATCAAGAATCATATTACATCTTCACAGTTAACATCTTGCTCATTCTAAGTTCACAGTGCAGCTTGTTCGAAAACAATACGAGGAGCACTGAAGTCTTAAAACATACGTTGGGTGGAATCGGTTCTTGAGATGTATTCTGATATCCTTGAGAAGGCGGAATAACAACCCGACGAATACCACCAACCTTCATCGATCTCACTGCTGATTCAATCCCAGCTATTACCTAGACCGACATATGGATAGATATAATGATGCTCCAAACCAATGAAAGAGACCTCTTAGTTATCATACAACGAGTATATGAAACTCTCTTCAGTCTTCATCAACACAAGAAGATAAAGTATATGAAAATAGAAGACACAGTTTAAGAAAAATGAATTACTTTGCCTGAACCAAGAACAAACTGGAAAGGGGCAGGTTCACCATTCTCGTCTTTATGGTCATAGGTGGAGTCGAAGCGCCAACCTTGCTTTGCTGCCAATCTTCCATAGAAATGGATTGAAACCTTTTGAATTTTAACCATAGTTAGCAGCATATGAGGGATTTCCCAAGAAGAAGAAGAACTAAGAGCAAATATACGACCTTGTCACCATTTACAGGGGTTTCACCATCATCATCACCAACACGAAGGTCCAAGAACTTGACCCCACCAGAATCAGGGAGCTGCTCAAAACGTGGAGCAGTAGTGGGCTTCGACCAGCTCTCGCGATTAACGCAGCCACCCAAAAATGTGGTCACGGTAAGTATCGACAAACCCACCCTTCTACTTATCTTCAGGGTTCTTGAAACTGGGTTTGAAGAAGGATAGATTTTAATCTTCGATGCAAGTTGAGAAAGATCCAAGAGGCTTGTGGGAGGAGCCAAGTTTAGCGCTTGACACTGAAAACGAAGAGCCATGAATGGAATTTATTATCACCTCTCTCTCAGGATATTCTGATAAGTATTTGTATGTAAGAAGCCTTATATGGGAATTCCAAGTCTGTTCATCCCAAAAAGAATTCATTATCGTACTATTCTTACATATAAAAGTTGTAACTTGTGCAAGAAACAAGAATGGAATGGAATGGAATCTATATATAATATTGAATTGAACATCAAAGCTCAACCTCCAAAGACAAGTTTTTTTTTTCTTTCTCTATGCAGATAGTAACTACGGGCGACATTTCCTTTCATCAGTTGCTGAAATCAATTCTACTTGGACGGTGACATCCCTGAAAGGAGTTGCAGCTGCAGCTTGAAATGTCCATTTGCAGCGCATGGAAGTAATTTTAGTCAGCCTAAGTTCGACACAGTGTGCTCTCATACAGTCGTATGTACCCCAGTCTGATTCGAGCACAGACACGAGCAGTCTGGTTCGTGTGTGTCCCGCCATCACAGTTCGTTTGTCGCGGTTGATCATAAGTCTGATGAGAGGCAGCTTCATGGAAACTTGGCGCCATATTTCTCTTACAGTCCCATTCGGATCCTCGTATTCAAAGTAGTGCTTCTCCTGAACTCAGCTCACAAAATTCTTGAAGATAAACTTGCTTGAAGAGGATAAATCTCATAGCAGAAAAGGGGGAATTTTGTATGCATTACAAGGGTCTATCAATATTTTGGAGCATACCTTATTTAATTCCTTTTGAAACTCCAATATCTTCTCTGAGCTCACTCCTCTCAGCAGTTTTACCAAATACCCAGGTCGTACGGCTACATTGGAATCGACAAAAATGGCGATCTTCCTGTAGTTTATCACGTCTTCGAAGGGCAGCTCAATGTAGTCACTCACAATGACGGGAACGCATAAGCTCACAATAGCATCGAAGAGTCTGCAGGCCGAAGGAGTATCACCAGCTGGGTGCAGACAAAACTTTGAAGAGTGCATTCCTTGTGATGCTGCGCGACGGCTCTCCCTGGACTGTGCCCCGTGTTTGATGACGACACCCTCCTCATTCTCAAGCACTTGGAACAGTAAATCCCTAATCTTCCCGCCCTGTGATTTCGAGGCACATTAGGTATTAAAACCATGCGAATGACTTGCATTTTAAGTACCTCTTTTCTGTAGCGATTTCCCATGAAGAAGAGAAGGGAATCGCGGTTCTCAAGCCCAACGTCTCCCTTGTACGTATTTATGCGATGAGAGTAAGGCAGAATAATATCCTTTACAAGGGAAGCTTGATTACTTCCCAGCCTCCCAAAATCTGAAACCAATAACACCCCATTCTTCACCCTATCGATGACCTTGAACAGAGCATTCGGATCCTGGCATATGAATACATGATCTCGCCCGTTATGTCTTTTCCAATGCTTTTGCTCTTCCAACCATTCCATCAACGATTCCTATCGTCGGTCAGTGTAAAGTAGCAGCATTATAGTTGAGAATACGTACAATACTACATAGTGTAGCAGACGAAAGAAGAAAAACAAACGGTTATTATATTCATGCCGCAGCCATCACCATGAAAACACTAGTGAAGCAGTGATAGAGAAAAGATGATGAAACCATAGCACATAGTACCTGCGCCTGGTCATCGCTGTACTCACTACCAAGCCCTGGCCTGTCTGGGCGAATTGGATTAACAATCAAACTCAGCGATGAAAAAAAGGGCACGTAAAAAAAGGTCAGCTTTTTCTGGGTCATAGACCCTAATTACAGGCGAAACTACGCTGCCCTCTTCGGCCCGATTCAAATCGGAAAACAGATACCACTCTGCCGAATTCTGGTGGCCCGCGTACTTCAGCTGATAGCCCGCGTGTCCCCCACGCGCCTGCGAGTAGCTCTCGATCACACCATACGTGAACCTCCTCGGCAAATCGTACATATAAATCTTAACCTTCTCCTCCGCCGTGGAACGGTAGTTCCGATCACTATGTACGGAGTTTTTAGTGGCCGGAGGAGTGGCGTAGAAGATTAGTAGTAGGGAAAATACGAGGAGGGCCGTTAGGGGAATGGTGATTGGGGATTTGAGACGTGACATTTTGAGGTGTTTTTGTTAGGATCGGTTAAGGTGTTTAGAGGGGGGTGTTACTGACTTATCTTTCGGTTTGTGCAGTTTCTGATGTGACTGGTGAGTGGTAACCGATTTGTAAGTCGCAGTGTGTATTTGAGTGCGCGGAATTGTTTCTGGAAGTTCGGAGCAAAGTCTCATACGTCTCCCCTTCTTCCCCTCAAGGAAGGATATCACTAGCAACTGGTTTTACACGTTACAAGGAGCACTCTACTCACAAACAGTAACTTACCAAAGCTAATGCTACACAGGCAGTTGTATACAAACAATCCACCTAAAACTTCAACAGCTTTTTAAAGTCCGTTGAGTACAAATCTCTCAAACTTTCTAATCACTCTTGATGAACAGTTGAGAGCGAACTTCTGAGTTTGATTTTTGTTTGTGAGTTGTGTTGTTGATAGTTCAAAAGTTATGTTGAGTCTTCACGCTCTTGGTATTTATACTTGTTCGGGATTGAGCCGTTGTGTGAAGACTCTGACCAGCTTCCAGACATTATTAAATGTTTTTTCCTAAAATAGGCTGGTTTCAGAACCTGGTTCAGGTTCTCTGCAGACTGCGTCTTTCACCAAAATGGGTATATGTCGGGCCAACGTCTCTTTGGTCGCAGTCTTGACTTAAATGCATTTGTACTGCATTGTTCTCCTTAATCGATGCATATTTGAATTTTGGCCTCTAGCTCCTGGTCTGATATTGAGTTTCTGACTCTTAAGTGTAAGTCACCAGTTGCCACAGCCTTGAACATCGGGTGCCTGTCTTGAGGACTGGTTTCTGGTTCCTTAGGCGTTCAAGATCAGATTCTCTGCCAGTTCCTTAGATTATCGGGCGCTTGTTTTAAGTTTTGGTCACCGAAACCCCTTACGTTATGGGTTCTGGATTCCTTAACTGTTTCAACGCCGGTGGAGGCGATCGGTGCCTCGAACGGAGATTCATGAACTGTTGGGAAGAAAAATTCAGTCTTTACTCAAATTTCTTACTCTCTCTCAGTAAATGCTGAATCAACACTTCTCACGCATTAACGAGAGATTAACAGTGAGATATACCACGAATAGTCTTCTAAGCTGAAAGAATCATCACTATAATTGATTCTTGTCTCATGGATGGAGACAATAACAAGACGCAAATATATAAATATGATGAAAAAATAGTATAAAACGCTACTGTCGGTAACAATTTTAGTTAAAAACATCAACTATGAATAGTTGCCGGCGGACTGCTAAGACTTGAGCAGGTCGGCAGTTGCTTTCCGCAGGAGCGTCTTCATTTTTAACGGAAAGCTTTTGCCTTTCAAGCTGACCTATCTATCATAGCTGCTGCTAGAAAAGAGTTTGAAGGCGAAGCAGTAGAATCTCAATGGAAAGAGGGATGCTGGTGATAGACAAAGTGGGAGGAAAGTCAACGGCGACCCGCTGCTTCTCCAAGTACCCCTTCAAATTCATCGTCCCAAAAAAGGTGTTTTCAATCGTTTCCTTGCTCGCCGATTTTCAGTCCCTTTGACGTAGTTGATTTTCACAAAATCTTGATTCAGATTGTTTCAAAGACCCTTTTTTTTTTTACTGATTATTACGCTTAATCGAGCAGGTGGCATCATCCCAAATAGATGCTGTGTGGATTTACACCATCACTTACGGTGGAGGCATAGTCTCTGTATGCACACCATGTGTTTGCTAAAAGTGTTTTTGTGTCTTTGGTATACTATACGTTTAATGATGGCGATCTTCTCTAACCTATGTAGGGAGATTCTGTTGCCTTTGATATTAACGTTGGGGACGGCTGTACTGCTGTTTTGACCACTCAATCCTCGACCAAGGTTTGCTTTCTTCGTTCCTCTGTGTTCGATCGATTACTGCTTCATGTGTGATCAACTTGGTGTGCTTCTTCAGATTTTTTGACTGGAAAATGCAGGTGTACAAATCCATTGGAACGAAATGCTCGGAACAATTATTCGAGGTAAAGCCCAAAACTTTATCAATTGTAAAGTTGAAAACTTTTTAAGAATCGATGCTTCAAAAGGTTCTCACGTCGAATGGTCTGGTGTAGGCAATCGTTGGGGAAGATGCACTTTTGGTTGTTGCTCCTGATCCAGTCACTTGCTTCTCCAATGCACGATATTCTCAGACCCAAACTTTCAAAGTTTCGCCTCGTTCGAGCTTGCTCGTTGTGGACTGGATAACAAGTGGCCGCCACGAGAGAGGAGAGAAATGGGCTTTTGCTTATTATAAGAGTACTAACCGAATTTTATATGAAGATGGAGATCCTCTATTTCTTGACACGGTAAGTTTCCTCACTGCATTTACGCTTGGCTTTTATGGGGTTGAGATATTTTCTTACATCTAAAGTGGAAACTGTGCAAGTTTTGAGAATGTTTAGATCATTTTCGTGAAAAATGGTACCTTTATCAGTGTGAAGAATCATATATGATCTTATCTGAACATTCTTCTTGAAGATCAAAGCACTTGTTTTGTATTTGTACTTCTTATCCATATTGAAACCTTTAAAACTTCAATCATCTCAATCGCTTGTAGCTTTGAAGCAGATATTGCTGAAACAAGGAAGTGATGGCAGTATCTCCGACCGACTGCAAGGTTACAAAGCGATTGCTACGGTTGTTCTCTTGGGGTAGTATTAAGAAACCTTTTATAACTCAGATTAAATTCTTACAACCACCGTGCTAACTCCATTGGTCTGTTCATAATAATAGCAGGTTTCATCTTTTTTATTGGAAATAGTTACTGTTTTAATGAAAGAGCTAAAGATCAGCTTGTTACACATGCCCAGGCCTAAACTGAAGCTTGTCCAACACCAAATCCAAGAAGATGTAAAGAGACTAATGTCTCAACAGCTCCGCCTTCCTTCAATCGGCACAAAAGCCGAGCCTTTGAAACCAAGTTTTGTTGCTTCTTGTAGCTCCTTTGGACCGAAGGTTTTGCTTTGCTATCTTCTTGCCATTACTTAGCTATTTTACCGTGTGGATCGATAATTACCGTCTGAAAAACTTTCCACTGTGATGATATGATACACACACTCAGGGGGCGGGAGTTGTTGTTCGAATCTCATCGATGACGACCGAGTCAGTATATAATTTTCTGCAGCATCAATTGTCTAGCCTCGAGACACTGCTCGGAGCTCCTCTGTATCACTAAACGAAGATGAAAAGCTTGCTACTTGCTCACTGTAGAGTAATCAACTAAGAAGATAAGGTGTAGCTTTCTCTTACAGTGATCTAATTCATGGTCCTCTATTGCACAAACATCAGTTGGCTTCTCATTCCAGAACACATTATTGATCAATATAGTACAATTTTGTCTTACAAACTGAGTCTTTGCAGCTTCACAAACCCGTAATAAATAACAGACATCACACCAAACTTCGACAGTAGCAACAACGATGAACATCGACCCAACAATTTGCAGGTAAACAAAAATATATGTAAGGAAACGAACGAACAAAGGCACATTTTCGATAGATGAAGTTGACTTGACACCATCATGGCTTTGGTGGCTCAGCTTGTGCCTCTTCAGTGGCCTTTGGTGGTTCTTCTTCGGTTTTTTCAGTAGTACTTGGAGTGAACGATGATGGCGATTCTTCAGTTGCTACGATCTCTTTCTCTTTGACCTCTTCTGCCGAGGTGCTACTTGTCGCTACTGCTGCTGCTGCTGCTTCTTTCTTCTCCTCGGTAGTTGCAGTTTCTGTCGTTTGGGCTGTTTCTTCTTCCTTCTTCTCTTCGACGACTACGAAAGTTGAGACCTTTTCTAACACGAAAAAGACTGGGCCCGGCAGATATCCAGCTCCCACCTTAGACGCGGCTTCACAGATCGGTTTCGAGCCCGGGAATTCTATTACAAGATCAGAAAGACCATTACTACAGCCCGCAAGATCAGAAAAAAAAATGTTCTTCATTACAAAATCCGTGGAACACACACACACATACCGATCTTGGAAAGCTCGTCGAGGAGCTTCTGAACTGCTGCAGAGTGCTTCTTCAGGGTGGATTCCTTTGGCTCCTTCGCCAGAGCCTACGAACGTCCATTGCAAACAAAAGACGATTTTCCAATAGATGAAGTTTAAAACAGATACCTTTTAATGGCTGTGGACAGTGGCTAGCTTCGGCAGTACCTTAATCTCGGCCGGGCAAGCTTCATATATTTCTGTAACTTTGGGCTGAAGCTCCGCCTTTTTCTCCTCAAACTCCTTCGAGTATTGCTCCTGAATCAGATAAAAACGCTTAGACAGATAATAGTTAACGTTTCAATCACAGTCCCATGATATGTCTCAAGACAAAGAAACTAAGAACTACCTTAGACTCATCGAAGGCTTTGCAAGCTTCTGCTGCAGCTACCTTCTTCGGATTCTCAAACGCCTTCTTGATCTTAGGCAGAACCTTCGATTTCCAGTAGTTCACCATCCTTATTCCTAAAGGTTCCACACGTAAGCATACCATGTCATTAAACATTCAAGAAACACAAGCAAAAAAAAAAAAAAAAAAAAAAGAAGAAGAAGAAACCTTCTGGCACAGATTGATGAGCAACAAGAACTAAGCAGAAGCTTAATGATCTCTTCTGTCTTTCTATGAATGGTAGTGTGTCATAAACAGGCAGAGCACAACTGTAATAATAAACAAAATATTCTTGAAGCTTGATTGATGTTTGATGGCGTGTCAGCAACAAAACGTGCTATAAATCATTCGCATGAACCCATTCAACAAATACGAAGAGAGGAAATGACGTTTCAATCCCAGTTGACGAATGCAACCGAAGGTCATAAACGTAAATCTCAATCAATATATGGTGTGTTAATCACAGCACAAATACAATACAACAAAGCGACGAATGATATAATATATTCTTCAGCGACAGCTCAATGGGAAGATATTACAAGGGTGTGGGACCCTCCTCAAGGTCGATGCTGATGATCTGTGTACTCTGTCTGGTTTTGTGCTTGTGGTTTCATTTCATTTCATACATTGCTATGTGTTGTGTTCTGAGGGTTAATAATGGCGACAAAAGTGTTAACTTGAAAACAAAGCTCCTCACATGGCTTCGCTGGTGCTGTCTGTCTTGGCGCCGTCAATTAGGACGAATGATAACTTACATATTATTTCTTTAAAGTCTCAAAAGTTATAACGAGGATATTTATCCATCCCTACGTTCATCATGCATGCTACTCACTGTGAGCTGTGAGAAAGTAAAAGAAACGATGTTGATTGCCATCTAAACATGAAAATATGAAATAAAAAAAATTATTTTTTCTTCTTTCTTCATATGTCAATGGTAACTTTTACACCATCACTATAGTTTTCACACTCCTACTAAATCCTTGTTTGGTACACGTATTTAGCAATTTTAAACCTTGGTTTATAACATGTTAGTATGTTTGGTAGTTTGTATAAAACATGAGTTTATATATAACAGATTTAAACTCATGTATACGAGTTTAGATAAACACACATCATCACTCCTACTAAGCCCTTGTTTGGTACATAGCAATTTTAAACATTGATTTATAACATGTTAGTGTGTTTGGTACGCAGTTTTATATAAAACATGAGTTTATATATAACAGCTTCAAACTCATGTATACGAGTTTAGATAAGCACACATCTCAGATGGGTTATTGTAAACTCATTAACAAAACACACATTTTATTTTATATCCATTAATTAGTTTTATATAATTCTTATTTACCTAAACCCTCCCACGTATAAACTAACATACCAAACAAGCAGTATAAAGTAGAAAATAGTTCATGAATTAAGAATAAAAAGAAAAATTATAGGACATCTTTTATCAGTAATATTGGGCTTATCCGTTGACCCAGGCCAATTATTCACCATTCGGCCTTATATAGACAAGTGGGCCCATTTAGCCCATTTTCTTACAATGGCGTGTCGTCCAGCTGAGCTGTCGGTCTAATCTCACTATCACACCGTAATCAAATTAAAACATAATTTATTACATTAAATGACATTGCACTCTTTCTCTCTCTCTCTCTCTGTGATTATTATAATTGATTACAATTAATGTGATTGGTTAGCATTCAATAAAATAATTAACAAACGATTTCTTTTCTTTTACTTGAAGACGACGAACAGTCTCAGTTGGTGATGTCCTCCTCTCCTTGTAGTGAAATCTAATCCAACTAAGCTCCTCTACTACAAAGAGAAAAAGGAAGAAGCCGACAGCTCCTTTGAAAACATTCTGCAGCGTCGAGTCTCTTCTGTTTTTCTTTTTCTACTACAGGTAAGTGTTTTACTTTGATCCAGCTTTTGATGCTTCTTTGTTGAAGATAATTGTCTGTCAGCAATTTCTCTGTAGAAAAATGAGTTTACTGATACCGATCTAGCTTCGTTGTTCAATCTGCATTGTTGATTGGAAGCTATTCGTCTGTTGTTTCGATGAAAAGTGAAGTTTAGATTCAGATCTGAGCAGTAGACTCTCTGTTTTATTGCTCCTTTTCTTAAAAAAAATTGAAATTCTTACAACTAGGCTGGCAATGTCTCCATTTCACGTTCCTTCTTTTCGATTATTTGGGAAGATTCTCAGTTCATTCCACATCTCTTGTTTGAAATCCTGTCTGTAGCTGTACAGCATTGTATGTATTCTAGTTTCTAACAAGGGAATGAGAGATGATGCTGTGAATTTTTGCCTTTCATTCTCATCAGATCTGATCTACTAACGCAGCTTATCTTACTAATTAATCGGCAGGTCGGTAGGAAAAACCGAAGAGAAAATGATCCCGAAAATGAATCTTTGCATGCCACTTGTTATTGCTCTAGCCGTCGCCCTATGTTTTCCGCCATCATCGAACGCACAGCCTAAGGTCTTAACCCCAACGCCAGCACCTGCCCCGGCACCCGAGTACATAAACCTAACCGATCTCCTCTCAGTGGCCGGTCCTTTCCACACGTTCCTCAACTATCTCCAAACCACGAAAGTCATTCAGACCCTCCAAGACCAAGCGAACAACACCGAGGAAGGGCTGACCCTATTTGTGCCCGAAGACAAGGCCTTCTCTTCTCTCAAGAGCCCTTCGCTCTCCAACCTCACCCAAGACCAGATAAAGAACCTATGCCTTTTCCACGCACTGCCTCATTATTATGCCCTCTCGGAGTTCACGAAACTAAGCGGGCAGAACCCCGTTCAGACACTGGCTGGGGGCGGAGGGTTCGGTCTGAACTTCACCGACAATTCTGGGACGGTCCGTGTCGACTCGGGATGGACTAGGACTAAGATTATAAGCGCGGTCCATGCGGCTGACCCAGTTGCTATCTACGAGACAGATAGGGTTTTGTTGCCTGAAGCAATCTTTGGGACTGACTTACCGCCTGCTTCTGCTCCTGCCCCAGCCCCCGAGGCTCGTCATGGTAATGCACCTAGCGCTGATACCCCGCCGAGCGATGTAGGTTCCCCGGGCTCTACTCCTAAGTCGTCTGCTGATAGGGGTATGCGATCGGTTGGTAAAGGAACCGTTCTTTCGGCTTTTGCTGGCGGGATTATGATGATGATGTTTTGGTGAGGATGAGGTTTTGTGGTTTTCGCTTTTTCTTTGGGATTGCTGTGTATTGATGAGCTGTGTTATGATACGTACTACGTTATTTTTTATTGAATTGCTTATTTGATACTATGTTGTCCCCTCCTCACACACACACACACACACACTAACATACATATGTAGATTGCAAAAATTTGAACAACCTCTTCCATGTGGCTGTATCATTAATCTTCCTCTTCCAAGCAAACTCAATCTCTTTTACCAACCACTTCGCATCAATAACTCATTATTATTATTTTGGGATTAACTTATATTTAACTATTAATATGTGAGAGTGACAATTTTAAGTATACCTAAATTATGAATGACAATTTCATGAAGATAAGTTTCGAAATTGAAGTAATTTGAGAACGTTTGAATTAAAATTGAAAATAAGTTTGAGGAAAATTTGAAGCAATTAAAATTGAAACAATTTGAAGACGATAAGTTTCAAAATTCCTAATTGTTCTCAAAATTGTTTCAATTTCGAAACTTATTGTCCTAAAAGTACAATTCTTTGATTTATGGCCCCGTCCGTATAACGCTATACATGACCGAAAAAATAATTAAACGTTATTATATGTTTTTTTTAATATTTTATGATTAAATTTAAGGGGAAAACTACACATAAATACCTATTAACATAAAAATCTATAGATCAGTCCCTTGTCAGACACTTTTTATATTGAACTCCCCATTTAAAACATTTTTTGCTCTAAGATACCCAATTTGTCAAAAAGACTATATTACCCATACTTTATTATATTGTTTTTTTTTTTTTTCAGTTCATCATCGTCTACAAGACACCTCTTCTCTTTCTCTCTCACCACTCACTCTCTTCTTTCTCTCTCTCTCAGAAACCCATCAAGCTCAAATTTTATCGGTAAATTAAAGTCTAACAATCATCATCGTTTCGTCTCCTCAGCACGAAGAGTCATCAGAAAACTTCCGAGATTGTTTTCCCGCTCTGGCATCATCCTCATAGGTTAGGTTATTTCCGATTTTCTCCATAAACGATTCCAATCGTTGCGGTTTCAGCTCTGCAATTCCAATAATTGTGATTTCATCTCTATTTCGAGCCTAAAAAGCTCACCATTCTCGATCATCATAGTCGTGGTTGTTCGGGCCCAATTACTCCCATTTTATCCAAATATCATTCAATCGGGAAACCAGCTTCCTCATAAAGATTCCCCGACAAGAAAAACAGAAAATACGTTGAGTTGAAGGAGGAATACCGGTAAGTATAAGCTTAATACGGTTATAGAAGAAAATGGATTGAAACTTATTTTTTGGGTCTTCTACCCAGAGAAAGCTAATTAGGCATGAACCTTTAGCATCTGTAAGTTTGATAAATCTGTTTGTAGTAAGTGAAGTTAATTTGCTGTAGAACCAGTTTTTTTACATCTTTGTTATATAGTACCAATTTTAATTATATTGTGTACCATTGGACTTGTTGTAATTGATTATTTTAATACCTTTATAAGTATTGTAGCAGTGTCATTTTTAATTAGTTTGTCCTTCCATTCGTGCAGATTTTGAGCACGGGAGAAAAGTATGAAGACTTAAAGCAATACAGTTAATTGTGTGCTTCTTTGGATAGGTTGAATAGCTTGAAGAGTGAATATTATCATTGTGTGTTATTTTTTCAATTAGTCTTGAATGTGATGTATGTTGATTTCAACATATACAGTTAATTGGTCATGTTTGAAATTTTTTATTGCACTTTACATAGATTTAGTTGGCTTTGGTTGTAATATGTTGGTTATTAAATGTTGGTTGTAATATTTTTTTGGCTGATATGAATCATATTTTACATTTTTTATTGTATATGTTACTTGTATTTTGATTTCTATTAGATTGTTGATTGGTTATGGCTGTTATAATTCGGTTTTGAAGCGAGGTACTACATAATACAACATTAAACACCACAACGTATCTAGAAAAGGTACTACAACCATATTAAATATGTACTACGTGCGTAATAAAAATGATACTACAATTGTATTAAAATTGGTACGACAAATTAGAAGTCATGTGATGGATAAAGATAATTCCGACATACCTGAAAAAGTCTCTGACATGTCAGATAATGTCTAACGGTTCGAGAATATATGACATGTTAAATAATTTTTATTGGAGAATTTTTGTGAAGATTGCATATTTTTGGTACTACAATATACTTACACTTGGTACTATATACAAGCGTAATAAGGTAATCTAGTAGGATTAAATCTGGTACTATATCATTCACAAATATGGTACTACATATTAATAAGCATTTTTCGTCGCATTTTGTTTTAGGCTCAATGCAAAGCTACTTAAATATATGTAAATCTTTTATATGTTTCAATTCGTATCATATTTGACGAGTTAATCCTCAGAATGATTAGTTTGTAGTTTAAAATCCAAGTTCAAATATAAAATAGAGTTCCTTGTAAGAACATTTCACTATATAGTTTGAAAATTCAAAACTTCAACTTTTAGTTTTTGAAAAAGATGTTTGTAGCTTTATGAGATATTTATTTAGTGATCTTTAATTTCACATACATCAGTTTAAGTTGCTAAATAACTATTTATAGATTATAAATGGACAGTTCATATATAAAATACTACATTATTTGTGGTTCTGGTACTACATACGTATTACTAGTGGTACTATGTTACCTCATAGTTAGGTAGATCAACCAGACAATATATAGTATCATATCATTCACAAATTTGGTATTGTATATTAGGGTAAGCATTTTTTGTCGCAGTTAACGTTTGTTTTTATGCGAAGCCATTTTACTATATCTATATTTGTTATATATTTCATTTCGTATCATATTTGTAGGCATTACCCCTCCACTCGCGATTTTGTATTTTAAACCTCAAGTTTCATTCAAACTATGTAGGTAAATATTCTTACAAGTATACTCAAAATTGTGAGTTAGACTACAAAATCACGAGTGGAAAAGTTATGCCAACAAACATAATACGAAATAAAAGACATAACAGTATAGATATTGTAAAATAGTTTCGCATCAATACGAACGCGAACGGCGACGAAAAACGCTTACCTTAACATACAATACCAAATCTATGAATGATACGGTACTCTATATTGTCTGATTGATGTACCTAACTATGATATAACATGGTACCATTCATAAGTACTTTGTAGTACCAAATATTTAACAGTCTAATCAAACTTTTTCTGACACTTTCTGAACATATTTTTCATCATCTGACATGTGAGAAATTCTCTGAAATGTCATATCTGTCTTTATATCGAATTTTTAATGTTATTAATAATTTAACGTACCTCATTTATTGTGTATGATGTATTATTTTAATAGGGTTGTAGTACTTAATATACATATGTTATGTACCATTTTAATGTGATTGCAGCACCTAATATAAATATGTTTGGTACTATTTTAAAACCGGAAAAATTACCATTCATATCATAAAACGAATAAGCCTAACCATTCAACAATCTCATGATCGCCATATATGCATCACACTATTATATTTTATATTGCCTTATTAAGATATGTTGTGGTATCTAAATTTTATATTTTGCAGTATCTCACTTCAAAATAAAAAAAATATTACGGTCATATTAGCCGAAAAATATGCCATAACCATTCAATAATTTGTTAGAAACCAAAATACATCAAACATATATAAGCACAGACAAATATCAAACCATAACAAAGTCTAACACATAGAACTACAACAATCGAATATAATCTTCAACCTACCCGATTCCAAAAATAAAAAATCTGGACTGACTCGACCGAGGAGAAGGACGTAGACCAAGAGTAACCTTCTCGGCGCCTTTCCGGCGACACATCGCTGAGAACACAACGACGACGATGAATGCTGAATTTTTTTAAGAAATAAAATATTTATGAGTGAGTTCTGGTTCGTGAACTTCACTTTGATGAGAGAGAAAAATATTGTTGAGAATGAATAAAATCTAAAATATAAAGACCAAACACATAAGGGCAATTTAGTCTTTTTAATAAGTGGGGTAGCTTAGAGTAAAAGAAGTTCCGAATGGGGAGTGCAATAAATAAGTTCTCTGACATGGGACTGATCTACAAATCTTTTATATTAATAGGGGTTTAATTCTAGTTATCCGTAAATTTAATTATTTCCCATTTCCTTTATAACTTTACTGGGCTGTGCCCATAATAATGATTACATGGGCCAATATTTCTGGAAAAATTACTCCAATATTTTTAATAAGCATCGTGTCTGAACTGAAAAACCTCTTCGTTTCTGTTGATAACTGATCGTAAGTCGATCATATTTCTGTACATCATCTGCTTATTATTATCCATTCATTCATAAATCATAATAGAATATATCTCTTGAACTGATTGCTAAATAGGCCGAGGTTTTTAATACCAAACCAAAGCACTACTGACGACAATATGGTATGGTATGGTATGTGTAGCTTTCTTGAAATATATCAGAATAATGGTGGCCATTAATCAAAGAGTATATAAACTATACGTACACCCCTTACATTACATATTCATCGTTGGCAATTCTTCATTTACAACCTTAATTTGACGTATCATTTCATTACATTCACGTTATTGACTTTGCCTTCATTGATCGTCGGCCTTTTTGTATGAGATGGTTTTATTTATGAATCACTTTATATATATATATATATATATATATATATATATATATATATATATATATATGATCTATACGCGTTAATTAGTACCACATGATTTCAATGCCAAATGAAGAGAGACCACATAATATCTACAGTAAATGGTTAACACGAGATTTTATACTTACATATATATGGATATTGTGTAAAATGATGTATACGTCCCTTTTAGTTAGGGGTGAGCAAATGCGGATATCCGGATTTTCGGATATCCGGAATTCGGATATCCGGATTTTCGGATAGCTAAAAATGAAAACCGCATCCGCTCCGGTTTCATTCGGATATCCGGTTTTCGGATATTCGATTTATTCGGATATTTAAAATCGGATATCCGCATCCGATTTTTAAATTTAGAATTGAACTTTATTTTTTATAATTGATTTTTATTTTTTTAAAAAGTTGCGCATTTATCCTATTTCTTACCCAGTAAAACATATGTCACCTAAAAATTTATACACATAATAATTCACACAAAACATAAACACAGTTAAAATATACTAGTATTTTAAACGCATTCGATGCGTGTGTTATAATATATATATATATATATATATATATATTATTTTATAATTTAAGATTTATTTTTAATTTAAGCATTTTAATAGATAAAATTTTAATTCTAAATGTTTATTATTTTTAAAAAAATTTGATTTGTGGAATATAATTGAAATAATAAAAATACAAAGGGTAAAATTGTAGTTAGAATTAACATACCAAATTATTTGATTAATGATTACTAAAGGATGCTGAGCGTTTATAAATAGGTTAACTATGATCTAACAATTGCATCACACAATGGTACTCCATTAAAAATTCACACGATAGTTCTCTCATTTTCTTTTCTTCTCTTTTCTTCACTTTCTTTTCTCTGTTTTTTTTTTCGATTTTCTATTCACGTTTTTGCTAGAATAATATAAATTTTATATAGTGTATTTTGTGTAATAATTCAAACATAGATGTTAGACCTCTTTTTTTCTTACTTTTTTTTGTGGGTCATTATTTAATTTATTGTATTTTTAAAATATAAAACCGGATACCGGATATCCGAATTTTACTTGGCCACTATCCGCATCCGATCCGGTTTATCTTAAAATAAAGCGGATTGGATATCCGATCCATTTTTTAAAACCGGATATCCGATTTTTCGGATTTTGAAAATCGGATATCGGATCGGAATCCGATTTTCGGATATTTTTGCTCACCCCTACTTTTAGTATATGGTACTTCAAGAATACTTCTACCACATATATTTATATGTACCATAACTAAATCGTGTCCATTGATTTCTAACCCTTCCAATTGACATATACCTATATATATGGATACTAATAATGCCTAAAATGGTCCACGAATAGAGAGCAAAAGATCAGTCGAGGCTCAATATTCATTAATATTATCGTACGAAGATTCCCATATAGAAAAAAAAAAAAAAAAAAGAGTCCAAGTATTTTATTTTCAAGCCCTTCAACAATCGATCGATAAGCATCCATCCTCGTTATTGCAATGTTTATACAGTTGGTCATAATCCTAGCAATATATTACACCATCATCGTCTTCTTCAAGCAATCAAGAAGAAGAAGAAACCCTAATCCGCCAGGCCCCAAAGGCCTCCCCATAATAGGAAACCTCCATCAGTTCCACAAAGCTTGTCCTCACTCTTACCTTCACAACCTCTACAAGAAATACGGTCCCGTGGTTTACCTAAAGCACGGCTCGACGCCCGTTATCGTGATAAACACGAGGGAAGAGGCGAAGCAAGTGCTCAAACTCCAAGACCTTTCGTTTTGCAGCAGACCGAGTGTTTTAGGACAGCAGAAGCTCTCTTACGGAGGCATCGACATGGCCTTTTCTCCGTACAACAAGCACTGGAAGGAAACCCGAAAGATCTGCGTCAACCATCTGCTCTCTCCCAAACGGGTCCTATCTTTTCGTCAGACTCGCGAGGATGAAGTTTCCCGCACGGTCGGCAAGATATCGAGCCTTTGTGCCTCGTCGTCAAAGGTAGCGAATCTGAGCGACGTGGCCATGTCTTTGGCCAGCAACTTGATATGTAGGGTGGCGTTCGGAAGGAGGTACGATGATGGCGAGTATGAGAAGATAAGGTTCGATAGGATGATAATGGAAGCTCAGGCTTTGATGATGAGCTTTTACTCCTCTGATCACTTTCCGGGCTTTGGCTGGATCTTCGACAAGGCGTCGGGACTATCGAAAAGAGTTGAGAATAACTGTAAGGAGTTGGATGAGTTCTATCAGCAGATCATCGACGAGCATCTCGATCCATTGAGGGCTAAGCCCGAAAGAGAAGACATCGTTGATCTCATGTTACATTTGCTTCATGAACAAGATGAGGGCTCTCTAGGGTTTGAGCTGACTATGGATCACATCAAAGCACTGCTCATGGTATTAAATGTTATTACATCTTTTAAACTTATTACAAAGTTTTCATCTTTACCTTTTTGCTTGGGAACCCTAATTTCCATCATGTTTCTCTTCCACAGAATCTCTTTGTTGCTGGGACAGACACAGTAGCAGCTGCAATAGTCTGGTCAATGACAGCCCTAATGCTTCATCCCACCATCATGAGCAAAGCCCAGAAACAAATCAGACAAACTATTGGCAAGAAAAGAATCATTAACGAAGAAGACATTCACAAACTCCCATACCTCAAGGCCGTCGTCCTCGAATCCCTAAGACTCTACCCGCCAGCGCCCTTAATATTTCGGACCCAAATCACACAGCACGACGACCCGTGCACCGTGAACGGATACAATATCCGACCCGGCACTTCCGTCTTCATCAACGTGTGGGCCATGGCGAGGGATGCTAACACCTGGAACAACCCCCACGAGTTCACGCCCGAGAGGTTCCTTCTCGACAGTAGTAGTACAGACGATACTATGTTGTTACACGATGCTGGTAAGATCATCGCGGAGTTTGAGATGATCCCATTCGGCGGAGGAAGACGAGGTTGTCCTGGAATGAACATGGGGCTGACTTCGGTCGAGCTGGCTTTGGCTAATCTATTGTACGCATTCGACTGGGCTGTGCCCATCGAAGAGGGCGGAGTTACAATCGATACTGATGCGTTGCCTGGGCTTACCATGCATAAGAAGAAGCCCCTTGTTCTTATGCCTACCAAAGCTTTTTAGTAGTATTTGCTGTTTAATGTCGCGTTTACTTTGTGCATGCCATGCATGGATTGAAATAAATTATGTGTGATTTTTTGCTTACCTATTATAGTTTCGTTTATGTTTTCATAGATATATTATTACATATGTTTCCCCTTGTGAGATGTTTTGTCTAATCTTATTACATATTTACACGAAGTGAATATTGCAGATCCAACTTTCCTTTATGTTTTAGCATTACATTCTGAAAAAAAAAATTGATTTAAGATTCTTAACCATTTTCAAGCTTAATTGTAAGATATTATGTTATAAAAAGTCAAGCTTAATTGTAAGATATTCAAGTGAAAGAATATGTTTTCATTAAGGTATTATGACCATGTGACTCGCCCTAAGTTACCACGTCAATATTATAGTATAAATAAGACATGTTTTAAGATTTGATAATACGCAATTATGATGCTTTTCACGTGGTTCTCTACTCTAGACGTCCATTTCATATATGTTATTAAAGTCCATTGTTTGATCTATACCTAATTATTTTAATAATCAATATTAATGTTGTCATTGCGCGAAAGAGTCAGATTAATATAGCAAAAAACACATAAATGTCGTATATTATTGGTGAGAGAAGGTCTGTCTGCATATACATGCAATAAATCAAAAACTTAGCAAAACCCTAAATATGCTTCTTACACAAACCCTTACAGAAGCCCTAATTATATTTCGTGCATCCCATTCAATTTAAAAAGGGGTACAAATGTTGCCACAGCCTCCAAAGACAGATTTTCTTACACAAAATCAGTGATAAATAATATTTCAGTAAGAATGAGAAGAGTTATTATTATTATTATTATTATTATTTATTTTCTCTTATTTTTTCCTTTACTCAAGTTAAACAAAATAATGGGCTTATTATCGTTTATATAACTGGCTTTCAAACAAGATTTCCAAAATATATATTTCAATTTAATGTATGCCCATTAAGTATATTGGTCAACCGTGTTTAAATGGTCCATAAATGGACCACGCGTAAATGTAATGAAATGTTTGAAATGAGGCATTTTACTAATTTAGATCATTTTATTTTTTTTCTTGTTTGAAACGTTTAAATACTGAGTTAGATCATATGCACCCACTGAATGGTACGTACTAAATATGTAACTCTGCGCAATAGCCATTCGTACTTCAATAAAATTATTGCGTTAGGGAAACATATTTTACTTCGAAATCTGAACGAAGATATTATAGGAATTTCGAGCTATATCTCATGAAATCCCAAAAAGAGAAAAAAAAAGTAAATTACGTTGTACTTTCCGTGGATATAATTATATGCGCATTATTACTTTATGTTTTTTTATTACGTAAAACTCTTATATCTCTAAAACTTAACACCGTATCCCATGTGTCTAAAACATAGCATTATACTGTTCAATTAGGGGTGAAAATGACAAAGAGCGCATGATTAAACAAACTACGAGGGTGTTTTACACTATTTACAAACCATATGAATTTTGATGTTTATGTTTTAAACCACCGATGTGTTATGCAATTTAGCCTAAAGAAAATGAAAAACTGATACGGAGCTACCTTCGAAATGACTGATACGGACATAAAAATCCCATCTTTTTTGCCTATCAGGCGAAAGAGAACTCAAAGTCCGAAGATAGTGACTCTCGGTGAAGCTCGCTCGGCGATTTGTCGCACGCCACAGCGGAGGACTTTGCAGCTAACTCGCTGAGTTTCGAGCCCATGGACATGCCATTCCTTTTCAGGCCGGCGGGATTGTTTCTGTGGTATCGGCACCTGAACGAGCCGGCATGTGTCGTCGGGGAGCACATGCAAGTGTATCGTTTCACCGTGTTCGACTTCTGCAAAGCACCCGGCGAAGACGGCATGGACCGCGGCGAGCTAGGCGGCTCGTTCGCGATGGTGTGGACGTGCAGCAGGGTAGGGATCGTCGTTGTGATCGCCGGTTTTTGATACTTTCCCCATCTTGTCGTAGAATCTTCTGACATTTTCTTTGTGGAAGCTAAGACAGTCACAAAAAACAACCTGTCTGAATCAAAATCCGGCGTATAAGCAAGATATTGCGTCTCAATCTAGCAAGAGAATAATAGCTTTTTCTCGATTATCAGATGAACAAACGAAGAAATAAGATCGTAAAAGATCGGCAAAATGCGTTAATTCTTATCCGATCAGAAGACGATGGGACGCAGAGAAAGATATTGAAGATTGATGCAAATTACCTGAATGTGATTTGAGTTTTTTATCTGGAGAATTGCAGTGTGTAAGGGCTATGGTGATTCTGTTCTTGCAACAGAAGAGATGAAGTGAAATGGAAATGTATGGGAAAGAATCATTCTAACACCATTAAAATTGGTCTTTTTTAGCATTTTTTGAGTTGGCTGACCCTTATTTTTAGGACATATTTACTATATTTGGAAGAGAATTAGTAAGGCTAATTACAACATATAATCAATTGTAATATTTGCATACTATCCTCTGAACCTCTCACAATTGCAACTATATATATGTAAATAAATCACATTGCTTCGACCCAAGAACATGGACGGAGGAACAAAGCTTGAAGAAAACAAGGTATATAGAACCGTCGGTCATTCGAGCTAGTGTGACGCTCGAAAGGCAGTCTTTTCCTTCTCCTAACAATCGAAATTTTTATGTCCTAACGTACGAATATCGTCAATGAAACCAATTAGTCGCATACGCCAAGAAAAGCAAGTCAGCGGAGATTATAAGAGTATTGTCATTGCAACGAAATGAGACTCCCACATTTTGGTTTTTAATGTGAAAGGAAGGGTGTTCGACATTGTAATAGAGAAAGATTTATATGCACAGAAGCAAACGATTTGAAAGAAATGTAGTAACTTGAGAAGAAGAGCTTCATTTTCTTTTCATATATGTCAGGTGTCACCATTGGAAACGCCGTTTGTATGAGTCGCCCCGTTGTAATCCATGTTAATCCGATTCAATCCCCAAATTCGTATAGTGCGGTCATCGCTAGCTGATGCGAGCATATGTGGGTTAGCGGGATTCCAGCTGACACAGTTAACAGCCCCCGAATGTCCGGCCAAAGTCATGATCGGCTCACTTGAAGATCTGTGCCACATATACACCTATGCCAAAATTATAAACACGTCAGGGATACTGTCAAAGATTCATCAACCAACTATATATTATGTCGGACTTTCCATAAGAGAGCAGGTGCCTACGTTTTATTTTAAGACAAAGATTTATGATCATCACGATAGTAAGGGTATATCGGCGCATAAACAGTTTCTGCATAAACAAATTGGTTATGCTTTGAGGGTTCCATCCTAAAACCAAAATGGTTTAAGGTGGATTCAGATCATGTGTGTGTGTGTGTGTGTGTGCGCGAGCGTGTTTAGAGTAGGGTTGATAACACAACTATAGAATAATCATAGTGGAAAATATATCACCTGTGAGTCCTCACTTCCACTGGCAATAAATGCTTGGTCAAGTCCACCTAAGCAAGACCTCACGAGAAAACGGGATCGTCTGTGACCTTTGTATTTAGCAACCATCTTGGGACCCCCATATATATTCCAAAGATGAAGTTCTTCATTCACCAGGCTTACAAGCAAAAGCTTTCTATCCACTGACAGGGAAAACGAAGTTATTGTTTGATCTTCTTCAATGATTTTCTCAGACCTTGTCTCCCATCCAAACAATTGTATGGAGTTCTCTTTACAAATTGTAATAAGCTCTTTCCCATCAGCAGTGATCCCCAAATCTGCAATCTTAAGAGTTTTCTGCCCTTTGTAACATTCTAACTCTTCTCCTTCAAGATCCCACAATATAATGCTTCTGTCAGCAACACCAGAAAATATAGTCGATCCATCCAAAGACCATCCACAAGAGACCAAACCAAGACCGGTCTTTTCATATATATGAAGGCAGTCACCAGACGCTACATCCCATCGTCTAATAGTCTCTTCCACACCACTAGTAAGAATTTGGTTATCATCAGGGCTCCATGAGATGTAGGAGACGGGTTTTTGGTGTCCAGCTAGTTTATGTTTCATGGAAACTTGGCCATCAGTTTTAACCTGCAGACAATGTCAGACCATCAAGGGACTAAATCTGGCTAGAAACTGTGCATCTAATATAATGCATGGGGCAGACAGAAATGAGGCTCAACTTGAAACAATAAATGGCACAAATACTTAATATTTGAGCAGTCAAACTGAAGATTCAATCCTTAAAACTTTTGGAAATGCCGAACAATGAACCCATCAGCATCAATTGTTTCCAAGATTGCCCTCACCTCTGCCAAATGTAGGCATCGTATTGCTCAAGTTTCATTTTATTTCTTTATCAAGCATATCCAATTCCACAAACCAGACTGGGAACAACAACCCGTTTGCAGCAGTACATGTTTAATTATAATTGATTCTCCTGTCCTGATATTTACTATGTTCCTTAAAAAGTCTGATGATTAAGATGATAAGAAGAATTTATAAAGTCTAAAATATATTTTACGGTTGGACACAAAATCGTTAAGGTTCAATCAACACAGCCATTGCTGCACTAGATGGCATAAAGTGACAATGATAATCTATTAGCCCTATAAAAAAAAGTATAAGGAAATAGAGAAGCATATCGATCGGCTATAAGAAAATAGAACAGCATTTCAACAAACCTCTTTAAATACGTACCCGTTTGGCGCTACCAAAGCATCCTTAAGAGGCGTATTGTATGAAAAAAAGATATCTAAGACCAACTAGAACAAAATAAATGCAGAGGAAACTAAATCACCTCCCATATAATCACTAGACAATCAGCAGATGACGAGGCCAAATACTCCCCATTATGAGAAAATTGCAAGAACCAAACTTCATCATTGTGATCAGTTAGTATCTGAAAAGTTTGGAGAATTTAAGTCAGTAATGGGAAGATAGAAATTTGAATAACTGTAACTCCACAAGAAAGAAGAAACCCAATCCAAATAAAGGAGAAGAAAATTATGGTGGGGACGAGGACGACACATTACCAGCAAGCTATAGCTCGTAAGTACCCTTATCAAAGGAAATTTTACACCAGTACTTAATTAACACTTGAAAGAATTGATGGCCTTCCAAACTAACATGATATCTGAGTTCAACGTTACAAATGAAGCCTAGAATACGTATGCTCCTATTCTCTCCAAGTCACTTGTACAACTAATACAATAGATATTTGAATAGTTAGCTCCTATTTATAACAGTTATAGAAACACTAAGACTACACATACTTTCACAAAAAAAAAAGAAAAAAGAAAAAGAAAAAAAACTATCCGAACAATAGTTCAAAACAAAAGTAACAATTTAATATAGCAATTATGAATACATAATTGCCGCATTATGAAGAGAAATTAATAATTTCGATTAATTCAAAAGAATGATATATAAAGAAGAAATGGTGACATCACAATGCACAATACCTCAAATGTTATGAAAAGCAGTTCATCATTCCGATTAATTAAGATGAATGGATGTAAAAAAGAGGAGTGACATCACATCACCTGCAATGTTTGAGAAGGAATCTGGTCTCTTCCACATTGATGGTCAGTAAGTAGTGACATTTCCCCAACTAATGAGTTGTGAAACCTGCAAGAATCCTTTTGCAAGTCAAGAGCCTGTTCAACAAGAAGAACCAATCTGTTTTCCGGGATGACCACTGTCGGAGGAAGCAACTTCTTCAGTTCCACCAGCAATTTCTTGCGAGACTTAAATTTTAACTCATGGGGAGATGTTCCATCAGGTGACTTTGATTGCGACAGAAGCAGGAAAGAGAGCTCTCGAACCCTGTCCTTGTATACACTAAGTGGTGCCATCTCAGCTCTAAGAGTCTTCAAAGCCTCCATCTCTTTTTCTCCACGTAAAAGTTCAACAAATTTCTGCTCTAAAATTATGAAAGACGCCAGCTTAGTTACACTTTCATCCTGTAAACCAATTTCATGTAATGTCGCAACACTTTCATCCCATTGCCCATTAAGAATTTGCTGTATGAATAAATTCACCACAGAAGAGTGTAAAGTTATTCCGGATTCTTCCTCCAGACGTGCCCCAGCACTTGAATAGCCAAGTGAATACAATGTCTCAGCTAGGATCCTAACAAGTTCAACTTTCTTGATGACACCTTTTGAACCGACAATCTCATCATCCCCTTGAGATGACAGCCGGCGGGCTGCCATAGAGTTAGTCAAGGAGCAACTTCCTTCTTTATAAGCTGTACCGTTTGAACTACCTCGATATTGTCCAGAAGACACTTTCACACGCTTTGAGGCTGGTTCATCCTCATCTACACCTCCCATGAAAAGCACTTCAACCCATATATGGATACCACACGAACACAATCAAAGGTAAATTTATCTTCCTCTCGAATATTATGAATCCAAATATTATCCTGTAATAGGTAGCCAAGAATAGTTAACTAATCAGAAAAGGTGTGGGATTGTAATGATGAAAAATTGGACAGGAAGATGAAGATACTAAAATTCCATGTACAAGAGCAGCATCTCGGGGATAACCAAAGCCACTAAACCAAACTATAGCAGTCACGAAAACGAACTTGTTCAAAGAAACTCCAAGAAAATCATCAAGAAGTTTCATTCTTCAGGTGGAAATTACATTCACTCAGCATATCACAATTTCAAGAACCACGAGAATTTATCATCTGAAATTGAGAACAACAACTTCAAACAAAATTAAAGATAACCTACACCGCAAAAGTTCTAATCATAATGTCAGTCATCAAACCAAAGACCTAGAGGCTAATTAGGGTTTCAAATAGATCGATGAAAGTCCATTTCAGGGCTATATCCATGATCGAAGCCCAATCTCATGCCTAACGAATCAAATCTAAAACAGTAAACACCACCAGCACTTTACACGACTCAACTAGAGACGATCGACCGCCGATTACAAGAAACCGAGAGGTTTGTTAGATCAAAACGGTTAAAAAGCTCACAGGCGACTCACGGTGATAAGCTAGAACACGCCTTGCTTTCCTCTTCTCTGAGTCGGTTGATACGAATACAATAATGAAGGAAATCAATCGGCAAGAGTGTTGGCATTTGCTTGGCGTATATATACTAATCCTTTTAGCTTGGGGCTGCAATTACTTATTATTTTTCTAATTATCTTCATTTACATACAAAAACAATTCTCAATATTACGTCGATATTAGTGTATTTTATATCATCATCAACTTATATCTCCATTTTTTTTTTCTTCTTTCACACAGCCAAACGTTACTTCAACGCATTACAGTTAATCTTGAAAATTATTTTTTGGCATATTGCTGATAATTTAATACGGACATGTAGGGGTGAAGCGAGTCGAGCTCGAAAATTATATGTTGAGCTCGAGCTCGTCGGCGATCGTTTTTGCTCAAAGTAGGAATTTTCTTGAGGGAGCAGAAATATATAGGCACTTGCCTCCAACATATATATCGAAATCGACACATTTCGATCTTACAACGTTCCTACTGAGACAAGCAGATATAGCTGACATAACAAATTTATATGATCTTCATAAGCAGCAGCAACATTCTGTTGAAGAGCCTTGAAATCACTTCCTTGTTATATAGCCAGCCTTATTGGGCATATAGGTCGTCGACTATTTGCCGACGGGATGATGTTTTCTAGAAGCATCCATTCACTGTCTCTTACATTTGGCTCAAGGAATGCCATCTCACGGTGGCGCTGGAATCGGGCAAGGAAACATCTCGACGTTAGATGTCATATGAAAGTTACTTCAGTCCACTTAGTTATGTTATGATCAAATCTTTCACAGATAGTTCGAGATAACATTGATGTGCATATCCAAAAGAAATTGGAGCATTGCATTGATAACAACGCTTTACTTTGTGGTCACTAACGTTCTCATCGCCGTCAAAATCACTGAAGCGGCTAGGACGAGCACTCTTTCCAGAACCAAATTTAGCTATCACAGAGGAACTCAGTTTTAGAATGTCAATATATACTTTAATTTTACCTCTATGAAATGACATCCTACATTACGCTCGATTGTTCTGATGTCTCTGAGCTGATGGGATGAACAAATGAGAATTGCAGTGCCTTTCTTCCCAGCACATCCCCTCCGTCCATATCGATGAACGAAAATCTCCGAAGAGTTGGGGAGTTCATAAATGTATAATCTGAGACGCATAATACATCAAACATCATATTAAAAACAAACAGAAGAGTACATCATTGAAAAATCAAAGGTATAGAAATTATAAAAGCAATAGTCAAAAGATCAACATTTGGCACATCAAGGCCACTCGCATCTACATCGGTAGCAAACAAAATATTGAATCTTCCATCTCTGAAAGCAGAAAGAGTTCTCCCCTATGACTCTGTGAAATATCGCCATGTAGAACTTCACATTTGAAGTTTCTTTGCATCACATTTGCCATTTCATCAGCATTCCGCTTAGTTTGAGTGAAAACAATGCATTTGCCTTCTTTAGCGTGCTCCTTTCCTTTCTGGGGAAAAATGGAATTTATTCATATAACGGTTACGGATAATGCACGGAAATTAGATTGCAAGATCTGTGTGTAGTTATAACCGAAAAGAAGTTAAAAGTATGGATTCATACAATTACGAGATGTCCAATAACTGCTGGTTTCTCTTGAACTTTGGACGCGGCGAATATAATGAAATCCCATCCGCTAGTTTCTCATCAGAATCTCCCACCTGCAGTACATATTTGAAGACTTCCATGACAAACTTAGGTTGAAGGATTCATCAACTTTAAACAATAATACTCCAAAGGAGCCAAAAGCAAAAAGCTCAAACTCAGCATCTCACAAGGACGATGGTAAGCAAATTTCCAATAACTTTCAAGTAAGTTGCAATATCCACTTTGGCATAGTAGCTGAAAACATCACTGTCTGAGGCTCTTCTGTTATATAGCCCAAAATACTCTCCACGTCATCTACAAATCCTACGTTAAGCATCTTATCAGCTTCATCAAAGACAAATTGCACCACTGATAAATTCAAGGCGAGCAGTGTTATAACCACACCAGATTTTACCAACACAGAACTCAATGTTAGAATATCAAAGCATATTCTACTAACCTGCATCGGGAAAAGCCTCTCGATACCCTTTCTCGCCAAAGCAGACACGATATCCTGCGAAATCACAAGCTTGCGGAGATGCAACGGTTTCACTCGACGGATTCCGATATATAAAATGCGAAAGGGCTGCGATAGTCAGCCGCTTGGATAATGATGAATGGCGACGATGCCTTTCTGAGCAAGAGAAGACTGCCCATGGCAAGAAAAAGAGAGCGAAAACGAAGAATTGAACAATCCCAAGATGAAAAAGATGTGTTTTGGCCCTTTGGGCAGCTGAGGATCGAGTGTAGATATTTTTCTGAGATAGAAAATGTATTAAAAATATAAAAATAAAAAATAAAAATTTGGCTTTTATTTATGACACGAGTGAGTCGCACGCGAGTGAAACTGAGAAAGGAGCATTGTATCAGAGCGAATGAAATCGCGGAAACCCTAATCAGGAATAAAGGAAAAAAACAAAACGAAAATTAATCAGTTCGTCCACTCGCTCAAGCCCTCGCGTGGATTTGCAGCTGTGCAGATCCAAAGCTTATATATATATTTCCAAAAGTTAAGAGGTAATTCAAGTGAAAACTATAGCTCAAAACTCTTCTCCATTTAATCTTTACACAATCTTTGTATCGCTGTATGCTAATGAGAATCATTGCTGTACTCTAGTTTTCTTTAGAGCTTGGTCGATCTATGGGATATATGTTGTTACTGAAAATTTCGTAGTTCTTTTTATCACCGTTGGGTAATTTGCAGCTGTTGTATCGTGTGATCATGCCTTTTTTTTTTTTGTTCTTTTATTAATCTTGTTTGTGGATTTTTCCTCCGAATTTTTATCTGTTACTGATTTTAGAAGGTAGCCCACAAGCTAGAGGATTGTTAGCAAAATAAGGCTTTTGGTGTTCATGATTATGATTTTCATGCTACATGGTAAATCATGGTGGCATTGAGATTGGATATGGATTCTTTGACAGTCATATATTTCAGTTTGGATTACTTCATGATGAGAGATACAATGTTGTATTGATCATTGATCTTGATATTTATTTGGCGAGTTATCCTCATTATTATCTCATGGAGCTTCTTTTGGTGTGCTTCGAAGCTCAAATGATGCTGATTCGTATATAGCCTTGGACCCTGTTTTGGTTCTTGGGAACTAACCTTAATTTTTGGACACACAGATATATGCATCAAAGCTTTATCATTTTTATCTCCTCCAAAATCTTGTGTTTTATGTATTGATTGATGCACTTTGAGGATTTTTACGGTTTGGAGAGTCGTATTAACTCCCTCTCTATATGTTTGCTGCTTTAAGTAAATATTCTAAAACTTTCAATGTCTTTCTCAAAGTAGTGGTGCGAAGCATCATATTGATCCAAGTGGTGTCGCAAATGATTTGACTTATCAGGTATTAGTTTTTCTCATGGATATAAATCTGAGATTTCCTCCTGGAGAACATGACAAAGAAGACGAAGACGAGGAAGAAGCAAATGAATATGTCAATATGCTACAGGGTGAAGGAAAAACCCCTGATGTAGATGGACTCAATGTAACCATAGCGGAAATTGGGGAGAAGAATCATATTGAAGATGCAGAGGACTTAAACTCTCCTCTAAACGATATAGATTTTAAGGACGTGACAATTCTTGAGCCACTCCCTGGCATGGAATTTGCATCACATGCAGATGCTTATGCTTTCTATCAGGAGTATGCAAGGTCTGTGGGATTTAACACTGCAATACAGAATAGTCGTCGTTCAAAGACATCTCGAGAGTTCATTGATGCTAAGTTTGCATGTTCAAGATATGGTACAAAGCGTGATTATGATAAATCTTTGAATAGACCGAGGAGTAGACAAAGCAACCAACAGGACTCAGAGAATGCTTCTGGTCGTCGAGCGTGTTCAAAGACTGATTGCAAAGCTAGCATGCATGTGAAGAGAAGGTCTGATGGGAAGTGGATCATACATAAATTTGATAAAGAGCACAACCACGAATTATTACCTGCCCAAGCTGTAAGTGAACAGACGAAAAGGATGTATGCTGCAATGGCTAGACAGTTTGCTGAATATAAAAGCGCATTTGGGCTTAGGCATGACTCCAGAAACCAATTTGAGAAGGATAGGAATATGTTAATGGATGTGGCAGAGGAAAAAGCCTTGCTTCAATTTTTGGGACAGATGCTGAGTTTGAATCCCAACTTCTTCTATGCTGTGGATGTTGGTGATGATCATCGGCTAAAGAGTATAATGTGGATTGATGCAAAAAGCAGGCAGGATTACCTCTGTTTTAATGATGTTGTGTCTTTTGATATGAGCTATATCAGAAACAGATATAAAATTCCTCTAGCTCTTTTCGTTGGGGTCAATCAACATTATCAGTTCATTCTACTTGGTTGCGCTCTTCTATCTGAAGAAAGCGCAGCTACATTTTCGTGGGTCATGCAGACGTGGTTGAATGGAATGAATAATAAAGCTCCAAAGATCATAATTACAGACTCAGAGAAGCCGATAAAGTCTGCAGTTTCCGAGGTTTTCCCATCCACTCATCACTACTTCAGTTTGTGGCACGTCATGGGAAAAGTTTCGGAGAACTTAAATCATATAATCAAAGAAAATGAGACTTTTATGTCTAAATTTGAAAAATGTATTCATCGATCATGGACTGATGAAGAGTTTCAGAAGAGATGGCATAAACTGGGGGTGAAATTTGGACTAAAAGGAAACGAATTCTTTCAGTCTCTATATAATGAACACAGCAAATGGGTTCCGGCCTTTGTCAAAGATGGGTCCTTACTTGGGATGTCTACGGTGCATCGGTCGGAGAGTGTAAACTCTTTCTTTGACAAGTATGTACACAAGAAGACCACTGTACAAGAGTTCATAAAGCAGTATGGATCAGTTTTGCAAGATAGATATGAAGATGAAGCAAAGGCATCTTCTGAAGCATGGACCAAACCAACTGCTTTGAAGTCTCCATCTCCATTTGAGAAACAGGTTGCTGGAATGTATACTCATGCTGTATTCAAAAAATTTCAAGTTGAGGCAGTGGGTGCAGTGGCTTGTATCCCTAAGATAGAGGAGGAGATCGATGCAATCACGACTTATAAAGTTAAAGATTTTGAACAAAATCAGGAATTTACTGTTAGGTTAAAAGAACCGAGATCAGAAGTCTCCTGCCTGTGCCACTTATTTGAATTCAAAGGTTTTCTATGCAGACATGCGCTGATCGTTCTTCAATGTCGTTGCTTTTCTGCAATTCCGTCGCAATATATATTGAAACGTTGGACTAAAGATGCAAAAAGCAGTAGCAGATGCATCCTAGGAGATGAACCCACACAAGCACAGTCAACGCTGCAGCGATATAGTGAGCTTTGCCAGCGAGCGTTAAAACTGAGCGAAGAAGGGGCCTTATCTCAAGAAAGTTATCGTATTATACTTCGAGCATTTGATGACGCTTTCGAGAAGTTGAATCCCAATAACTCAAACAAAAGTCTCCTAGAAACTGACCAGTCAGTTTCTCTTGGTATTATTGGCATTGATGAAGATATTCAAAGTGGAAATTTGAGTAAGGTGAACAAGAAGAAGAATCCAGCTAAGAAAAGAAAGGTTTGCCTTGAACTGCAGCTTGAAATCTTTTATTGACGTTTTTGCACCTTTCTTTGACATTCAATGTGATCTTATTGCAGGTGAACATGGAAGAGGATATCGTGACAGTTGGGACACCAGAAAGCTTGCAACAGATGGTTGTCCTTAAAGTTTTAATTTAAGAAATCACTTTTACATATCGGGATGCTTCACTTTTGATCACTGTTTTTTGGTTTTTTCTGTGAGTGACTTTTAAGTCTTATATTGCATAGGATAAGCTGAATTCTCGAGCTGTCGGCATCGATGGATATTTTGGACCTCAACAAGGAGTGCCAGGAATGGTAAGGACATCAACCTTATATGTTCATGATAAATCGGCACAAACTCTATTCCCACTGAGCCATGTATATTTAATGTGCAAGGTACAATTGAACCTAATGGCTCCGACGCCTGACAATTACTATGGAAACCAACAGACCATTCAGGGACTGGTATGTCAGTTTCTTTTTTAATTGACTCAATGCAGTAAAATCACCATCGATGTTATAATTTATAGATTAATTTTTTTTTAATCTTTAAAGGGCCAGCTGAATTCGATTGCGCCAACTCACGAAAGTTATTACAGCACTCAACCTGGCATACATGGACTGGTACTTTGTTTTTACTTTCCAAAGCTTTTATGGGACTTGCGAGTTACATTAAGTTATTGTGACTTTTAAACTGACTTTGCTTTTTCAATAGGGACAAATGGATTTTTTTCGTACGCCAAGTTTCAGTTATAACATCCGGGTTAGTTTTTCCATAAAAGCAACGCTGGTAAAAGATGGCATACGTTAAATCTTTGATCAACAGCAGTCTGATAAAAGATAACGTACCCTAATCATTGATCGGCGGCTCATACATTATACATAATTTGCAGGATGAACCCAATGTTAGAACTAACCAGATGCACGATGATGCATCTAGACATCCTTGAAAGACGCCATCTTTCTCAAAGTTCCGTAAGTAATCTGTTAGCCCTTATTTAAGACCTTCTCCTCTAGATTTGCTGTTTTACGCATATGTTGTATATATTTCTGCAGATATATGGAAGATAAAACTCATCGAGTCGGTGAGGTTAATACTGTTGTACTCGACCCAAGAGGAACCTCTTCAGGGACTGTATCGCAACGTAACTTTGAATGTCCGAGTTTTCGATCTAACATTATGTCCGTGCAATAACGTCAATTACCCTAAATCATCTGTGTCTTGTTTGCAAATTTCAGAATCAGATTGTAACTTAGGAATGGCTTGAATGAATGTATTCTTGCATTGTATTTTATTTTATTTTTTTAAGTTTGCATTTTTACTGTTATTGAAGAAGTCTCTTCTTACCATTTGCTTTAGTTCTGTACATGAATTCTTGAAATGCTGAACTCTCGAGTTCATTGATTCGAATGTCAATGATGTTTGTATCACAATTTAATATTATATGGTATATTTGATTGAAATATGTGACATGATATAAAAATACCATGTATTTATAGTTATTTTATTTTAAAAATCAATTTTTCAGTTTATAAATTATTAATTGTTATAAAAATATTAATTGTGATTAATATTATATTAAGATTATTTTATTATAATTATACTTATATTAAGATTATAATGATAATATAGCTTATAATATAAAGAGAGAGAGATTAGAGAGAGATTAAGTATTTCAATACTTGGTGTGTTTTACAATGAACTCTAATCACCTATTTATACTACTAATAATTCACTATTACAACTAATCACATTAATTACAATTATACACCTCACACTAAAATACAAACTCTTCAATTAAACACCTCATCTTATCATCTTATCACATTATCATCATTTAATATAATACTTCCAAATCATCAATAATTTAACTAATATTATTATTTAAAACATCCACATTTAATTATTTCATAATACTCCCCCTTGGATGTTTTCAAAGAATATGCCTCGTTAAAACCTTATTAGGAAAAACCCAATGGGATAAAAACCTAATGAAGGAAAAAGAGTACATGATTCTTTTAGATACGCTTTCGATTGTTGCCTCATTAAAAACCTTACTGGGAAAACCACATGGGAAAAACCTCAGTGAAGGGAAAAAGAGTGCAACGCGTATTTACTCCCCCTGATGATGACATCATTTAAGATCTCGAAGTTTTCGAACTCCAATTGAATATACCAATCTTTTGAAAATTATTGGGGGAAGTGCTTTCGTGAATAAATCTGCAAGATTTTCACTTGATCGCACTTGTTGTACATCAATATCACCATTTTTCTCTAAATCGTGTGTAAAGAAAAATTTTGGTGAAATATGCTTTGTTCTATCTCCCTTAATATATCCTTCCTTTAATTGGGCAATGCATGCAGCATTATCTTCATATAAAATCGTAGGAAGTAACTTTTTCGATACTAGCCCACTGGTTTGTTGTATATGCTCAATTATCGATCGCAACCAAACACATTCTCGGCTAGCTTCATGAATAGCTAAAATTTCCGCATGATTAGAAGAAGTAGCCGTTAAACTTTGTTTAACTGACCGCCATGAAATAGCGGTTCCGCCATGTGTAAATAAATAGCCCGTTTGCGATCGAGCATTATGTGGGTCAGATAGAAAACCAGCATCTGCATACCCAATCAAATCTGTTTTTGATTCATTAGAATAGAACAATCCCATATCAGTTGTTCCTTGAAGGTATCGAAAAATTCGCTTAATTCCATTCCAATGTCTACGAGTCGGTGACGAACTATATCTCGCCAATAGATTCACAGCGAACGCTATATCAGGTCGCGTATGACTCGTTAAATACATTAGGGCTCCAATAGCACTGAGATATGGTACTTCAGGACCAAGTAATTCTTCATCGTTTTCGCAAGGTCTAAACGGATCTTTATTCACATCTAAAGATCGAACAATCATTGGAGTATCCAATGGATGAGCTTTATCCATATAAAATCTTTTCAATACCTTTTTCGTATAAGTCTCTTGATGTACGAATATCCCATTCTTTAAATATTCAATTTGCAGTCCAAGACAAAATTTCGTTTTACCGAGATCTTTCATTTCAAACTCTTTTTTCAAACAATTAACGGCTTTTGATAACTCTTCAGGAGTTCCAATTATGTTAATATCATCAACATAAACTGAAATGATGACAAATTCATTTCCAGATCTTTTCATAAATATGCACGGGCAAGTTTGATCATTTTTATACCCCTCTTTCGATAAATATTCACTTAGGCGATTATACCACATACGCCCAGATTGCTTTAATCCATAAAGCGATTTATTTAGCTTGATTGAGTACTCATTTCGGGGCCCTGAATTTTCAGGTAACTGAAATCCCTCGGGAAGTTTCATATATATATCACTATCAAGTGATCCATATAAATAAGCGGTGACAACATCCATTAGACGCATATCGAGTCCTTCACGTACTGCCAGACTAATTAAATAACGAAAAGTCGTTGCATCCACCACAGGAGAATACGTCTCCTCATAATCAATACCAGGTCGTTGTGAAAAGCCTTGTGCAACAAGCCGTGCTTTGTATCTCACAATTTCACCGTTTTCATTTCTCTTTCTGATGAAAACCCATTTATATCCAACCGGCTTTACATTTTCTGGTATGCGGACTACAGGTCCGAAAACTTTTCGTTTCTCAAGTGATTTTAATTCTGCCTCGATTGCATCTTTCCATTTTGGCCAATCATTTCTTTGTCTGCATTCTTTTACAGACCCTGGTTCATGATCCTCATTCTCATTTATCTCATTCATTTCATGTAGCGCTACGTTAAATGAGAATTTATTGTCAACGTTGACTTTTTCTCGGTTCCATCTAATTCCATTTTGAGCATAATTTATCGAGATCTCTTCATTATCATTATTCTCAAAAATTTCAGGTACCTGATTTCCATTATCATAATCATTAATGCCCATTGACTCTTCTAGAGTCGATAAATCCTCGACTGGACCATTCTTATTATTTGCTCCTTTTCTTTTTCGAGGATTTTTATCTTTGGAACCCGAGGGCCTACCACGTTTTAGTTGTGGTTTAGGCTCGATCATTATATGTTCTCCAGGAACATTAACTTTTGCAGGAGCATTAACAGCTGGTATATGTGACTTAGTCACTCTTTTAAGGTCAGTAAAGCTATCTGGCAGTTGATTAGCTAATCCTTGTAAATGAATTATCTTTTGAACTTCTAGTTCACATTCTTTCGTTCGAGGATCATAATGATTTAGCGATAATTCATTCCAACTAATACTCATTTCCAGCTGTTTCTTTTCTCCCCCTAATGTCGGAAAATTCGATTCATCGAAATGACAATCGGCAAATCTAGCCGTAAATAAATCTCCAGTTAGAGGTTCTAAATATTTTATTATCGATGGAGATTCAAATCCGACATATATTCCCAACTTCCTTTGAGGTCCCATCTTCGTGCGTTGTGGTGGAGCAATTGGAACATATACCGCACATCCAAAAATTCTCAGATGGGAAATATTTGGTTCCTGACCATAAACCATTTGTATCGGGGAGATATCATTATAACTTGTTGGCCTGATGCGGATTAGTGCCGCTGCATGTAATATAGCATGTCCCCAACAAGAAGAGGGAAGTTTCGACTTCATTAATAATGGTCTTGCAATTAATTGCAACCTTTTAATCAACGATTCTGCAAGACCGTTTTGCGTATGGACATGTGGCACGGGGTGCTCAACATCAATTCCAATAGACATGCAATATTCATTAAATGCCTTGGAAGTAAATTCACCAGCATTATCAAGGCGTATTTTCTTTATTGGATAATCCGGAAAATGTGCTCTTAATCGAATCAACTGAGCAAGCAATCTCGCAAAAGCTACATTCCGCGTTGATAACAAACATACATGAGACCATCTAGTTGATGCATCAATCAATACCATGAAATATCTAAATGGTCCACACGATGGATGTATCGGTCCACAAATATCACCTTGTATACGTTCCAAAAATCTTATAGATTCATTCTTTATTTTTATTGGTGATGGACGAATAATCAACTTCCCTTTAGAGCAAGCAACACATGATAATTCATTCGATTGAAGAATCTTCTGGTTCTTCATTAAATGTCCACGTGAATTTTGAATTATTCTCCGCATCATAATTGAACCGGGATGGCCCAACCGGTCATGCCAAACAACAAATGTATTATCATTAGTAAACTTCTGGTTTACGATAGCATGTGATTCAATTGTTTTAAGATATGTGTAATATAGCCCAGAGTCAAAAGATGGTAATATTTCCACAATTCTTTTGTCATTCGATATCACTTTTGTAATATGCAAATATTCAATATCTCCTTTTTCTGCAGTCTCAATATGATATCCGTTATGTCGAATAGCTTTAAAGCTTAATAAATTTCTTTGAGACTTAGGAGAATATAAAGCATTTTCAATTATCAGCCTTGTTCCTCTGGGCAGTAAAACATTAGCTCTTCCGGAGCCCTCAATTATATTCGTGCTACCCGATATAGTAATAACACTGGCTTCTTTCATATCAAGATGATCGAAATATTTCTTATTTTTTAGAATCGTATTCGTCGTTGCACAGTCTGCAAGACACAATTCTTCATTGCACATGCCCGCATCCATCAAATAATATCCTTTATAAACAAACACATAATATTTATTATTGAAAAAGAAATATTGCATTACAAACATATAGATAACTTAAAACAACGATATATAATAAAACACACAATAGTAAATCATAATGCATAAATAAAATCATAGCAGATTAATTTTCATCGATCAGAAAATCCGCAGCTTCCAAATGAGCATTTTCATCATTGGCATCAGAGGTAGAGGCGAATTCACCCTGAACAAAATTCATTTCGATTTTCTTTCCTTTGCCCTTTTGAGATTCCTGATATAGCTCAACAAGATGTTTGGGCGTACGACAATTGCGCGACCAGTGGCCAGAACCACCGCAACGATAACATTTTTCATCATTATTCTTTTGTTCAGTTTGCCTCTTCTCATCTTTATTATCAAAACTTTTCCTCTTCTGGGGAATATTTTGATGACCGCCACGATAATTATGATAACCACCACGGAAATATTGATAACCACCACCATAATATCCTCGGCCACGACCACGGCCTTGACCACGACCTTGACCACGACCACGTCCACGGCCGCGATATCCACCACGTCCACGTCCACGATCATTACCTCGACTGTTGTCATTATTAACTTTGACTGCATTCGCTTCAGGGAGTGCAGTAGAACCAGTCGTTCGGGATTCGTGATTTTTCACCAGCAATTCATTATTTTGCTCAGCCAAAAGTAAGCAAGAAATTAGATCTGAATACTTTTTAAATTTTCTCTCCCGATATTGCTGTTGTAATATCATATTCTGTGGATGAAATGTGGTGAATGTTTTCTCCAGCATATCGTTATCAGTAATTGTCTCTCCACATAATTTCAACGTGGAAGTAACTCTATAAACGGCAGAATTATATTCACTTACCGACGTAAAATCCTGCAATCGTAAATTCAGCCATTCGTACTTTGCATTGGGGAGAATAACAGTTGTCAAGTGGCCATATCGTTCTTTCAGGTTTTTCCACAACTCAGCTGGATTCTTTTCTGTTAAGTATTCAACTTTCAGATTTTCGTGAATGTGGTGGCGAAGAAAAATCATAGCTTTCGCCTTGTCTTGTTCAGTTGTGGTTTTCGTGGGATCAATGGTGTCACCTAAGCCTTTTGCTTTCAAATGGATTTCAGCATCTAGTACCCAAGGTAAATAATTTTTTCCAGTGATATCGAGTGCAACAAACTCAAGGCTCGCCAAGTTCGACATATTACTATAATAAAATACAAAACATGTTATTAAAACTTTACATAATAAAAAAAAACTTATAATTAATCTTCTTTTAAATCTTCTTTTGTATCTTCTTTTGTAAAAGTTCTTATAAAAAATGATATCCACATCCAGATCAGTGTCGCCGTAATCATAATCATAAGTAAAAGATCAAACATCGGACATAGCGACATCCTTCAAAATAAAATATATTTCAGTAATTATAATATTAAAGAAATTACAATTAATAATTATATTTTAAAAACATTGGTAAAAATATTATCCACATAGCGGAAATGATCACCGTAAATAATGTAAGGAGTAGAAGATCCATCTTTGTATAAAACGACATTTTTTTTCTTATTAAAGAAAGATTAATAATATGCCGCTACTGAGGTTGGGATTACCGCAAGACCTCGTGGGCTTGTGTTGTGTACGTGCATAAAAAAAAAAAATCACACGCCTCCACGGGGATCGAAACCTGGACCTCTCGTCACTTGTAGTGAACGATATTCGCGAAACCACTCGGGTATTGGCGTTTAGTTATAAAACCTTTAAATAATACTTTTATAATATATATTTTAAATTAATCACAATTAATATAATTAGTATAAATTAAAAATTAAATTACCATACCTTGACTAAACTCGTACGAGATCTTCGACGGAGGTTGATCTTGACGACGGAGAGCGGTCGTGCTGATAACGTGTTATAAAAATATTAATTGTGATTAATATTATATTAAGATTATTTTATTATAATTATACTTATATTAAGATTATAATGATAATATAGCTTATAATATAAAGAGAGAGAGATTAGAGAGAGATTAAGTATTTCAATACTTGGTGTGTTTTACAATGAACTCTAATCACCTATTTATACTACTAATAATTCACTATTACAACTAATCACATTAATTACAATTATACACCTCACACTAAAATACAAACTCTTCAATTAAACACCTCATCTTATCATCTTATCACATTATCATCATTTAATATAATACTTCCAAATCATCAATAATTTAACTAATATTATTATTTAAAACATCCACATTTAATTACTTCATAATATTAATAAACTAGTAGGGGATCAAAAATAGAATATTACCCATTAGCTCAAAGTGAGTCCACAAAAGAAATTTAATAGGATAATTTATTTATAATTTGAAATATTTACGAAACCTATTAATACCCCCACCATTACATTCACAATTTCTTCCTTATTTATTATTATTAATTCTCAATTTCACGGCATGAATATTCTTCGTTTACCGAAAGGTCCTTACTTCGATACCGATCTATAGAGGGAGAGTGTCGTGGAATATGTGAAGAATCCGTAAACCCTAATTTTGTGAAGTTGGTACGCTTGATTATATAATTTATTGGAGTCTTAGTGTGTTTAGCTTGATTGCCTTTTTTGTTTGATTTAAGACAGATATTTCAAGCTTTAATTTCCCTAGCTCTGATTTCCATTTTCAGGTGTAGTTGTGTTTTTAGTTTGCCGACTATAGGATCGTGTAGAAGAGAGACAATTTCGTTTGACGCTTAAGAGCTTATGAAATGCAAATGATGCTATGGTGAATCTTAAGGACCATGTGGAACGTAGCGGAGAACGAAATCAGGTCGATGTAGCCTCTGTTATAGATTCTGCTGAAAACAGGGATGTTCAAGTATTGGGTAATAGTCCTAAAAGGGATGTTTTAGGGATCGAAGTTGACGGCTTTGAACCGTGCGGTGGAATCGAATTTGAAACCCACGAGGCAGCTTACTCATTTTACCAAGAATATGCCAAGTCCATGGGATTCACCACTTCTATTAAAAACAGTCGTCGTTCGAAGAAAACCAAGGAATTTATTGACGCTAAGTATGCTTGTTCGAGGTATGGTGTAACACCTGACTCTGACAATGGAAGTAGTAGAAGGCCGAGTGTTAGAAAGACGGATTGTAAGGCCAGTATGCATGTAAAGAGGAAACGAGATGGGAAGTGGTATATTCATGAGTTTGTGAAGGAGCACAACCATGAGCTTCTGCCTGCATTAGCGTACCATTTTCGTATTCATAACAATGTAAAATTGGCGGAGAAAAATAATATCGATATGCTTCATGCTGTTAGTGAGCGGACGAGGAAGATGTATGTTGAGATGTCTAGACAAACTGGTGGGATTCGGAAATTTGCTCCTATTATGAATGAGTTTGATCACCAGTTTGATAGGTGTCAGAGCTTGGCGTTAGAAGAGGGTGATGCTCAGGTCATGATCGAATATTTTGTGCAAATGCAGAAGGAAAATCCTGGGTTTTTTTATGCAATTGATTTGAATGAAGAACAGCGTCTGAGAAACATATTCTGGGTTGACGCCAGAAATAAGAAAGATTATATCTGCTTTAACGACGTTGTTTGTTTTGACACTAGTTACACTAAAAATAACGAGAGGATGCCCATTGCGTTGTTCATAGGCGTGAACCATCATTGTCAACCTATGTTGTTTGGGTGGGCTCTATTAGCTGATGAAACTAAACCTACCTTCGTTTGGTTAATGAAGACATGGCTCAGGGCAATGGGTGGGCAAGCTCCTAAAGTTATTCTTACTGATCAAGATAATGTATTGAAATCAGCCATCGAAGAAGTGTTCCCTCATTCAAATCATTGTTTCGCTCTTTGGTATATATTGGAAAGGATCCCAGAAACTCTTGCCAACGTCATCAAACGTCACGAGAACTTCATGAAAAAGTTCAGTAAGTGCATATTCAAGTCATTGACAGAGGAAGAGTTTGACTTGAGATGGTGGAAGATGGTCAATAGATTTGAACTACACGAATATGAATGGATCCATTCGATTTATGTAGACCGTAAAAGGTGGGTCCCTGCATTTATGAGAGGCATATCTTTAGCTGGGCTGTCAACGCCTCAACGATCTGACAGTGTTAACTCGTTTCTGGACAAGTACATTCAGAAAAGAATCAGCATCAAAGAGCTTATTAGACAATATGCAACAATACTCCAAAGTAGGTATGAAGAGGAAGACATGGCAGATTTTGAAACGTGGCACAAACAACCCGCACTTAGATCGCCTTCCCCTTGGGAGAAACAAATGTCGACTACTTATACACATTCAATATTCAAAAAGTTTCAAATCGAGGTCTTGGGTGTTGTGGGTTGTCATCCAAAGAAGGAAAAGGAAAGTGGTGGAAACACTATTTTTAGAGTTGACGACTGTGAAAAGGACGAGAGTTTTATGGTTACATGGAATGAGGAAACATCCGAGGTTTTCTGTACCTGTCTAATGTTCGAATACAAAGGTTTCCTTTGTAGACATGCCATGATTCTTCTTCAAATATTTGGTCCTTCAAGTATCCCATCTCGGTATATCCTGAAAAGGTGGGGTAAAGATGCTAAAAACAGGCCTGTGACGGTTGAGGGAACTGAAAGAATCCAAACGAGGGTTCATAGATACAATGATCTGTGCAAGCGTGCTATTGAATTGAGCGAAGAAGGGTCCTTATCCGAGGAGAACTATATAATCGCTTGCCGCACAATAGTTGAAACTCTGAAGAACTGTGTGAATGTTAATAACAGAAATTCGGTAGAATTCCCTAGTCCTGTTGGTCTTTGCCGTGCCGAAGCAGATATTCAGTTGAATCATATTACCAAATCCAAGAAGAAGAGTATAAACAAAAAAAGAAAGGTATGTTTTCATTAGCATTGTCCTCTTTATTTCCAGCTCAAGCCGCTCTGATCAGCTCACTTTTCTTTATCTTCAGTTACAATCACAGCCAGAAGGTCTTGTACTTGATGCTCAGGACACATTACAGCAAATGGTGCGTGTGTACTGTTACATAATCATGTTTATCTTGTCTAAATATAGTTCAGCATTTTTCCTCAACTCAAATGGTGTTTTATGATTTAATTAACTGATTATATCCATCATTCTGGGTAATAAACATCTATTTCATATTTTTGTCAGATGGCTAATCTTCTCAATATGAAATTTCCTCTTTCGCAGGATAATCTGAGCCCAGAAGCAATCTCGCTTACTGGTTATTACGGTTCCCAGCAGCATGTACACGGACTGGTATGTCTTTACGCATTTGAACAAGAAATTAAAAAACACATTTCATTCTATAACCGAGCATGACAAATCAAAACTTGGACCCGCTTTATCGATTCAGTTAAATCTAATGGAGCCATCACCACATGATGCTTACTTTGTTGGCCAACCAACCATGCAAGGACTGGTGTGTAGTAATTTCATGTGCTAAGTCCATGTTCATCTGATACCTTATGACATGCAATGCAAATTAAGTTGATGCATTGAAATTGCAGGGACATTTGAACTCCATCGTATCGAGCCATGAAGGTTTTTACGGTGCTCAGCATAGCCTACCCGGACTGGTACAATGTGACTTTGCAGTTTTTTCTTTACATAAATCGTAGATGTTTGCAAAATCTCACTCAGACGTTTTCTTGTTTTGTTCGATTTATATAGGGACAACTAGATTTTAGACAACCTACTTTCAACTACACCATGCAGGTCAGTTGCTACACAAAGAAATGCCGATGAATTTACCTACTTTTTTCGATTCGTAATATGAGGAAAAGGGTTGTTCAACTTCATACGACTTCGTCTTCTTTTTCTTTATACTCGCAGAACGAGCACAATGTAGCGCAGACACATCTGCATGGCAATGCTAGGCATGTTTAAGGACGCGGCCGGTAATAGATAAAGCTCACACGTTATTGCTCGAGTCGGAGACTGATGTTGGTTGTAATAATATGATAAATTAATATATATTATTGTTTTGGTTCCTTTTGTGTCTGTTGCTTCATATCAGTAGGGCTGCCATTGCTGGATTCAGAGACTGATACAGTTAGTTTTCTTGTAATACGACGACGTTTGATATATCATTCCGTAATCCTTTGGTTCCTTTTGTGTTATATACTGCTTAATAATATAAGTCGTGCTGATTAAATGATTGATATTCCCATAACTTATATATGTAGGTACGAAATAATCATAAAATAGATATTCGATAAAATAAATAAAAAGGAAATCTACTATGATAAAAAAACACAAAAGTCCAATATATGAAATCGTCAGTAGCCGAAGCGATTTCGCTGCGAGTCCCAAAAAATGAGCACGAACATGTCTAGCGATTCCCGACTGTGAGGCGAATGAATCATGATCCAGGCAATTTTCAGTGAAGCGAGAAAGCTATGGCGATTGTTGACGATTATATGAAGACAGCGATTCTGACGAGGTCGATGCCATAAACCACCTTATTTTACGTCTTGGTATGGCCGATAGTATACTGCTCATATGATTGTTATTGAAACTGATTCCATGCTTTTTTTTTTCTTTGAGGTCTAACACATTATTTGGGGAAGAGCAGCTGCAGATGAAGGATGATAATCACATTGCCACTAAAGGTTTTTATTCATTAACTTATCATTGCATCGTCTAGTACACAGCTATATCATACATTTATTTGGGAAAGAGCCCATACACATCGTTAAACAACCCATCTGATAGTAGTAGATCGCGCGAGTCGGACCTCGACCACGCATTTTCTTTCCTCAGTTTGGCACAAAAGTTCCAACATACCCAAACCCGACAATGAAGAAAGCGATCGCCTGGAGGAATAGGTATATGTACATATGATTATCCCCATACATTTTGTTGTAGATTGCTGTATACAACAGGAACAATCCCACAGTGAGCTCCAGAAAATGCATCCTGTCAATAGAATTAATTTGATTGTGTTAGTTAGTATGTGGCAATCATTCGAAATTCATAATATAATGACTGAAATACGAGACAAACATCATTAGTTTATGTGACTTATGAGTTACTTGAAGGTTTTGATATTCTTGGAAAGCATTAGCATATGTTTTCCGTATGAAAAATAATTGACCTTTCCACTATGCGAAACCGTTGCCTCCTTGGTGCTCTGTTGCCGTGCCTCTGCTTTGCTGCGTTTCCCAACTTTTCCGTCACGACCCACTCGTTCACTCTGCTTGCTTCCAGGAGACCTATAATTGTCGCCTTGGATCTATGTAGAGCCATCACGTTCTCGAACAGTATCCAGAATACAAGAAGATGGATCGAACTGTGACAGAGTATGTGAGAAAGTCACAGATTTGATGGTTATGGATATTTATGCTAAATAATGACTAATATTTCTTCTTCATTTTGCTAATGTAGATATTTCATGCCTTATAGTGGAAGCCGCGTTCAGGATGCTGATGCAGGCTGGGAGGTAGATGGCCAGTGGCTTTGGGAGGTGTACTTCAGGAACTAAAATGGTGAATGGAATCACAACGCAGTAGAAGAAAAAGGTAACCCAATGTGCGATGATTTTTCGTACGAAGAAGAAGCAGTAGATGATGTGCCACTTCTTCCATAATGAAACTCGCTGCATTGACATGAGAAAAAAGCTGTGTGAAATACATGAATCATTTATCTTTCACCGCCGTGGAACTAGTCTGTTGCTGACATTAGAAATTATATATGTTTAGATCTTAACCTCGCAAACAAGGATTTCACGCAACATCTTCCTGAACAGGTTAGCTGGTCCACAGGACCAGCGATGTTGCTGAAATCGATAAGCTTTGAACGTGCTTGGAAGCTCATTCTTTACCTGAAGAATTTTAATAATGTTAGATGTAAGAAAACTAATCATGGAGGTAGATATCACATATTTATTTGATTATTAGTTTTAAGAGTCTAGCACTTTCCGATAAGTCGCCAACGAAGAGAAATTTCCAGCCCCTTAGGCTTGCCCGAACCGCAAGGTCCATATCTTCCACTGTTGTTCTGTCCTTCCAACCTCCGGCGTCATGGAGTGCTCTCATGCGCCAGACGCCGGCAGTTCCTATAATTTTAAGTAAATAAACACAGATTACTGTTGTTTTATTTCATTACTTGAGAAAAGTGATTGATAAACCAGAAAGTTTTGCAGTGGCTGACCATTAAATCCGAAAAACTGACAAGTGGACGATCCAACTTCTTGTTCAACGCTGAAGTGATAGTCTAGGGACATTTGTTGGAGCTTAGTCATCAGACATTCATCTGCGTTAACTGCAGAATAAGATTTGTTAGTACCCTGGAAATAAAGCAAAATCTCGTTGAGTGAGACAATCTATTTTTAGGAGACTATCAATGTTTAGTGAGATTTTAAGTTGTTGATTAATAGGGTTTTTTCAATAAAGGCGGAAAGAGTTTTATCCGGACATAGCCATAGCCGAATTAGCCTAGCTAGATCTCTGCGACATGCAAGTGGTCTAGCTACAGCCTTCCCCCGGGAATTTTCAGTTAGAAGATGGTTGACTTACCAAATTTCCACCTAGCCTGAACTAACCCCAGTTCTGGATTTTGAAGGAGGAAAGGAATGGTCCTCCAAAGGAAGTCTTCCTCTGGCTGAAAATCTGCATCAAATATCACTACGAATTCACATTCGTTGACATAATGTTTCTTTAGGCCTTCTTTAAGTGCGCCTGCTTTGTAGCCGTTCCTGTTATTCCTTGTCTCATACTTTATATTAACCCCCTTCTCCATCCATTTTCGGCACTCTGCTTCAATCATGTTCTGCATAAATTATATTTGTGAACATCATCCTCAGACATAATTGTCTGTCATAAAATTAGGTAGAAGTAGAGCTCTGAGAAAACTAACGTACCCTAAGGGCTTCATTTGTTGAGTCATCCAGAACCTGAATAATCAATCGATCTGATGGCCATGAAATACTGGCAGCTGCTCCGATGGACAGCTTATAAACCTGTATGAAATACACAGGTGACATAAATACTCCTACATATAATTACATAGCTGATATTTTAATAAAAATCAATAAATAAATTCTCTGCTTCCACGCATAGATAATGGATTACATGCATAGACTATGGCTTAAATAAACGCACATGTAAATGTTTACCTCCTTCTCATTGAACATCGGGATCTGAACCAAAACTGTCGGGTAGTTTCTGTTTCTCTCAAGGTCTTCTTTAATGGCATCTAACTGATACTTTGTATAGCGCTTCTTTCCGAGGCATTTGACACAAACAATGACAAAGGCCATGTAAACGCGTTCAAGGAAAAGCATAATTGACATGGTTATGCATACATATAGTGAACATCGAAGGAGCGGAACCACAATTGGAACTCGTATAAGGTCCCAACCATAAATCAGGCTTTTTGTTGGATCATAGTAATCTTTCCCTGGTTCTTCATAAAAGCCTGTGTTTCTTCTCATGGTGAGAGATTGATTTTCTGGCTGAAGGCCTGAAGAGGCTAAAAAGTAGAGAATTAGGACAAATGAATGAAAGTGATGGTCTAGAAAGAAAAGATGATACTTTCAGACTACAGAGTGCTTGGTATAAATAGGTCTCGCAGAACACAGAGTCCTAGTAAAGCTTTTCCTCTTCTACTCGGTGTAAGTATACAGACTAAGTTGTAATCCACTCGGTGGTGAGAGCACTCGGTGCGCATGCAAGTGGAATTGCTGCCACGTTACGCTTGCCAGCTTTTGTTTAGGTTTGCATCTGTCCCTTCTGCATGTCAGGGTTGTTGAAATATTTAAGTCGGGTTATTATTTTCCTGTTTCATTTATTAGTAGCGACGTCATAGCCGCTTAGGGAAATAATGTTCATACGTAATCATAGGTTATTTCTGGGATGTTTAATTCTTTCTTCTTAGTTAACATAAAACAAAGCTCATTTTGCTAGATTTGAGTTCCTACTGTTCATTTTCTATTGCCGTTATCATCTTTGAGGGGCTTAAATACTTAAGTGCGTTTATAATTCAGAAAAATAGATAATAGTAAGAAAGGAAGTGAACAAAATACCTTCTAGAACGTAACGTAAATTAACTTTTGACTTAGGTGTCATGATCTGTTGAAAATGTTCATCTATGGATTCACTTTGGAAAATGACATTGAAAATCAGTGTTACATTAATTCACGAGAAGCTTGCTCTGTTTTGGTAGCTAAAGAAGATGTAAAACCTGCTTAGCGTGAAGATAAACTTAATGTCGTCACTGATTTTAGAGTTATTTGCGTACTCTTGTCAGTATTAGCATCATTTCGGTGTAGCGGTGCGTTTTTGACACGTCATTCACCCTCTATTTTTGTCATATAAAGCTCATTTTTTTGTCCTTTTTATACGTGTTGATTATACACAAAATTTAGCACGTCTCTGTTACGAAATTATGAAGGGCTTATTTTGATGCAGAGTTTGTAGCTATAGATGCAAATTTGATATTTGGATCATTTTCTCCTTAATAATAATTTTTTCAGCTCTGATAAGATTACTTCAATATTCTGGACAAGCATCGTGATTATACGCTTTTGCTTGTTTCTTCCTTGAAGAGATTACTAACAGTTTTCGAAAAAAAATTGCCATTTACAGATGTAATAAGTTCGCTAGGAAACCCCTTTACAAATACTGCATAACTTTTTGAATATATTAAAAAGTTAAAATTACTACGTAACTCTTTATGAAGTGGTTTTCCAATGACGACGCAAATCTCTCTCTCTCTCTCTCCCTCTCTCTCTCTCTCTACATTTTGAACTTTGTATGTATATTTTTACGGAAGACGTTACTATGTAAGAGTGTAACTCTGTAACGGCTCGTTATCTGCTATGTAATCTGCGATAGTGATGTCAATGCTTTACTATTTACATTAGTGTAAAAAGCAAATCATGTCTATCTCTATATTCGTTGTACTGAATAAACTGGCGCACCAATAGAGGCTAATAGGGTAAAATATCGGGCTCTTCATTTTGATATCTATATGTAAGGATGCATGATGCTGAGATAAACATCGTGGTACATCTGTCCTGGTTCATTTTAACAATGTAGAACCTATAAAGATCTCATTATCCATATGCATAACTTGCAATTCCTAATCTCCTCGTATATCTCCCATCGTTCTCATTATATTCTGTTACTTGCACGCACTTCATCACTATAATCCTATGCTAATGCCTTATCCTGGGTTTGCTTTTTCATAGATTCGATTCTCTAAATACGTTGCATTAAAAGCTTGTGACTTTCCTTGCATGACAACAACATGGATTTTTTGTTCTTGTCTTGGGTAATTCTTTGTGTTACCCCATCCCGCCCAATTCAATTCCGTTCAGTTTTTGACACGTGTTCTACGCCGGTCCATTCTATTTACTTTTATTACCACCATTTTTCAGTTACTACTTTTTACACGTCAAAATGTTAATGGGGTTGGGTTATGATAGCACAGAATTGCCCTTCTTGTGATTGACGGCCTGCCTATAGATCGAAAGTTTATCCTTGGATACCTTATAAACTTTGGTAACTCACTCACAGTCACAGAACCATCATGCGTATATTGTTCTTGCTAATTATATCTTTCTTTGGTTGAATATCTTAAATTTTTTTACTACCCAAGTTGTTCCATGCACATATTCCCCTGCATCTGCATTTACCTAGCATTCACTCTTTTGAAGTCTTATTGAGAACCAACGCTGCGGGATTTAAACATTTGATAAATCATTGACGTTGCTACGATAATGTATCCTCTCTTTGTATGATATATATTATTTTTGGCAGCAAAGTTATCACTATCTGCTGATTCAGAATATGTCCATTGCTTTTATAGTTCCATCGATGTAATGGGATTATGTTTGTTTGGTTATATTAGCTTCTTCGTCATCCTCCTCGGTGATTGATCCACACGTTTGTAATAGAATCTAATCTCTGCTTATCATGCCTGCAGCGAATGAAAGCAAAGGTGGCGAGTCGCGGGTCCATTACGTTGGCGAGTGCCTCCAGTCGAAGATGGCGGGATTGTGCACAAGTTTTACTGTAAATCATATATATGTATATTTTATATCTGAACATTGTAATAAATGAGTTGTGAATAATATCGTATTATGTGCTGTACAGAGAAAGGAATCTGTGTGACGATGGATGGCCGTCTTGTTTGCGAGCGATGGCTACCACCACACCATAAATCGTTTCTGACAGAGGCGTTTACTGGCCATGCGTATGACCGCAAAATGCTCTTGATTTCATTCAAGGTAACATGCAAACAGCGACATAATTTCCATTATTAGACTATTGTGTTAATAATTAATTGCGATATTTTTTGGTACAACATGGTATTTTATTGCATGCACGTCTATTTACTTTCTTCAAACTGTCGTGCGAGATAAAAAAAAAAAATTAAAAAAATCATATAATATACAATAAATCACATAATATACAATTTTAATATTTTGTATAATGGTCAATGAGGTCTTGGTCTAGTGATCAATTAGGAGTCTTAAGGATTTGTGTGTTAGGTCGTGCGATCGAATTCTCCTTCTCACAATGCCTCAAGTAGTCCCATGAGATTTATTTTTCATGACTATCGTTGCCAGGTGGGTTTGAGATGTATTCATCTGTCCCCGATGATTAATCCCACCACTGGAGTGGTGACACAATTAAGCTTACACCAGGTCTGTATGGCGCAAGTCCATACCGATATTTAGGGGCTTGCCCATAGCCAAATCGAGTGGGGATGGAAAAAAAATATTTTTTTTGTATAATCAGTAAAATTAAATTTGAAATGCGAACGAATTTTTATGCACAGCTAACTTGTAATTTAACTTTCGTGAACCATTCTCAATGGGTTAGGTACAATCATTCCACTCCACTTGACAAATACTAAAATTAATCAACGGTCAAAAATCTCAATTGGCGCCATGTGATTGGTTGGTCGCTGGATACAGGCACGCAGGTGGGGCCCGCATGCGTCGGTAGCCTTGCGTTGCGTCGTTCCTCTATATATACTCTGCACACCCCCCCCCCCCCCCCCATGGAATCGCTACCAAACATCCCAAGCCAGCAGCTGCAAAAAAAAAAAAACTTCCCAGATCGGCGAAACGCTTGCAAAAGGTAGTAATTAATCATGCTAATGCTTTATAGATCTTGCAATAATGATTGATATTTGCGTTAGATTGGTAGGATAATAGCATATATAGCATGCCACGAACGACGTAGATCTGAGAATCTGACTATTGTCTTGATAATGATATTCTCTATCGATCCATCAGCTGCGTTGTTTTTATTACAGATTTGATTAGATCTAGCTGTGTGTGTTTCAAATGCGCCTTCGTTTTAGATATGTGAGGTTCCTCGGCGTTCATCTCTTTGGCTGAACTCTCAGATCAGATCTGTGACACTTTCTATTGAGCTGTTGTTGTTGCATAGATGATGGTAGGATAGGATGAGATGAGATTTGAGTTTTGTCTGACCGACGGCATTTGTTCTTTTCCTTTTATTATTCAGAGACGAAAACGATAATGGACACCTTCTTGTTCACCTCTGAGTCCGTCAACGAAGGCCACCCCGACAAGCTCTGCGACCAAGTCTCCGACGCGATCCTCGACGCCTGCCTCGAGCAAGACCCTGAGAGCAAAGTGGCGTGCGAGACCTGCACTAAGACCAACATGGTCATGGTCTTCGGCGAGATCACCACCAAGGCCAACGTGGACTACGAGAAAATCGTTCGAGACACTTGCCGAGGGATAGGCTTCACATCGCCCGACGTTGGCCTCGATGCGGACAACTGCAAAGTTCTTGTCAACATCGAGCAGCAGAGCCCCGACATTGCGCAGGGCGTCCACGGCCACCTCACCAAGAAGCCCGAGGAGATTGGAGCCGGCGACCAGGGTCACATGTTCGGCTACGCCACGGACGAGACGCCCGAGCTCATGCCGCTGACCCACGTCCTGGCCACTAAGCTCGGCGCTAAGCTCACCGAGGTGAGGAAGAACAAGACCTGCCCTTGGCTTAGGCCCGACGGGAAAACCCAGGTCACGGTCGAGTACAAGAACGAGAACGGAGCCATGGTCCCCATCAGGGTCCACACCGTGCTCATCTCCACCCAGCACGACGAGACCGTGACCAACGATCAGATCGCCGCCGACCTCAAGGAGCACGTCATCAGCCCCGTGATACCCGAGCAGTACCTCGATGCGAACACCATCTTCCACTTGAACCCGTCGGGCAGGTTCGTGATCGGCGGGCCCCACGGCGACGCGGGCCTGACTGGCCGTAAGATCATCATCGACACCTACGGCGGGTGGGGAGCGCACGGAGGGGGTGCCTTCTCGGGCAAGGACCCGACCAAGGTGGATCGGAGCGGTGCTTACGTCGTGAGGCAGGCGGCTAAGAGCGTGGTGGCCTCTGGGCTTGCTCGTAGGTGCATTGTCCAGGTCTCTTACGCTATTGGCGTGGCCGAGCCCCTCTCTGTGTTCGTTGACACGTACAAGACGGGGACGATCCCTGACAAGGACATCCTTAGCCTCATCAAGGAGAACTTCGACTTTAGGCCCGGGATGATTGCGATCAACTTGGACTTGAAGAGGGGCGGGAATTTGAGGTACCAGAAAACTGCTGCGTACGGCCATTTCGGTCGCGACGATCCCGACTTCACGTGGGAGACTGTCAAGATTCTCAAGCCTAAAGCTTGAGGTTTTGTGAGGTAATGTCGAAGCAGTTGAAGTGGATATCATTCTTTTTTGTTGGGTATTTATTGCCATTCTGATGAGAGTTTATGAAATAGCAAATGTATGATCTTCTAGGATCGTTAATGCTGTCTGTGGCTTTGAGTGTCTGTTGAGAGTCTTTCCTTTTGTTCCTTTTTTTTTCTGTTGTTATTCGTTGTCGTTGATTGATGTAATACTACTATACTCTTAATTATGTTGTTCGAATATTTTAAACGAATCATCTTAGATTTGATGAGGATGAAGAAAAATTATGGGAAATAGAATATTGTTTTCTTCAGAAATTCGAGACAATGATGAGCTCAAATTGGCTTGACTCATCTACGACGCAACGTCTAGCAAGCTATCTAAAGGGCTTACAAAATGAAGATGGGCTCGAGGCAGCACTAAACAAACCTAACATAATATTGGGCCTAAATCATAAGCCCAATAGGCCCTTTAACATGTAACAGGCCCATACAAAACTCCACCGCGACCGCGATACATAAATAATAATAATAATAATAAGGAATAATAATAATAATAATAATAAATCACAACACAACAACAATAAGTAAAAAATGAATTGTTCATAGGTTAGGTGGATGGATAATTACATTTTCTAAGTGGAGGTGATTTCGAATCTATTTGATCTGATTGATTGTCCTAAAAAAATCGGTATATAATTGAAATTGGTATATACTTGGAACCACGGACACATAGATGAGGATGATTAGTTTTATTGGAAATCACATATTAAAGGGACAACGTTGACGTTTGTATGAACATACTTTGAACTTGATAGGTTAAAAAAAGATAATTTTGAATTATTAGGAATATTCAATAAACTAACAATTAAAAAAATCACATCCACCTCATATTTTTCTTGTCACCACCTTTCTGTTGGTACATTACACAAGGGAACACTACGGCTGCGCAAGTGTTGGTGGGCTGCTGCTACTATTACTACAAAATCCCATTTTGATTCTTGAACAACACTAAAAAAAATCAGTCAAAAAAGTTAGGTAAGAAAACAAAAATATGATAAAAGGACCCTTTCATAGTAAAATAAACATATAAAACGAATCTTCCCATATCCATCTTATATGTATATTTTTATGTAAGAACGTAGCTTTGTTGACCTATTAATTAGCTGTAATGAACGTAATTAGAAGACTACTACCATTAGTAGCTGGGAAAAAAGAAACCATGAAGAAAGTTCGTATACATGCTTACACATATTACCAACCCCTTAATTTATATTTTATGATTAAGTACTCGTGAATAACTCTCTTGTCTATCATATCATTATATATATATAATATACAAAGATTCTTTGATTAAATTAGCCTTAACAACCAAAATCATTACCAGCAGAAGAAAGAAAACCATGGAGACAAAGTCATCATCAGTTGTTGTAATAGTAGCAGCATGTGTTATGATCTTGATTGGAGCAGCAGCCTTGGTCCAAGCTCAAGAAGTAGAGGACGAAAGGGAGTTCGACTACTTGAAGAACAGCGAAAAGGGTCCGAAAAGATGGGGAGAGATGAAAGAAGAATGGGCGGCGTGTAATAAAGGGACCATGCAATCTCCCATTGATTTGTCTCACGAAAGAGTGAAGATCATTTCGAAGAACGAAAAGAGACATTATAGAGCTTCTAATGCAACCCTAAGAAATAGAGGCCATGACATACAGGTAAATGATTCAATGATATCGTTCGATTTATGGTGTAATAAGCTAACATACCGTATGTATGGTTTCTGCAGGTTAGATGGCTCGGCGACGCTGGCTCGATATACATCGACCATGCCGAGTATCGGCTGCACCAAGCCCACTGGCATTCGCCTTCTGAGCACACAATTCATGGAAGAAGGTATGCCATGGAGTTGCACTTGGTGCACCAAGATGAGCTCACCAACAAGACGGCCGTCGTCGGGATCTTATACAAGGTTGGAAAACCTGATAAGTTTCTTTCCAAGGTACAGTACAGTAGAAGAGATCAGACAAGAAGCATTTAGCTGTAATAATAACTATATATTATATACTGTTTCTTGAGGGGAATAAATGGGATTAATTTAATCTTAAACGACAGCTAATGAAAGATATATCATTGATGATCGATAGCCATGAAGAAAGAGTACTAGGAAAGGTAGATCCAAAGAAGATTAACATGCATAGCAAGAGGTATTATAGGTACTTGGGATCACTCACTGTTCCTCCTTGTACTGAAGGAGTCATATGGACTATTAACAAAAAGGTATCTTCTTTTCTTCTGTTGAATTTCATTGTGTTAGCAGCCAAGATCTGTTTTTTCTTTTTCTTTTTTGTTTTTTTTTTCTTAATTTAATTGATTTATTTATTTCAGGTGAGATCTGTCTCAAGGGATCAAGTCAAGCTGCTCAGGGAAGCTGTACATGATGTGAGTTGCTTGTTTTTCTTTGCATTTAATTATGGAATATTATTAAATTGATTTAATTAATGACATGTATTTTTATATTTTTGGCATTATTTATATAGTATGCAGAGGAAAATGCAAGACCATTACAGTCACGTAACGATAGAGATATATTCATCTACGGCCCAGAGCTCGCCAGCTGAAAAATACAACATTTTGAGAAAATTATATTTATTTATTTTTATTTTTAAATAAAATGTTATCTTTTGTATTATCGTCTTGTTATGTAATGAAGCATTGAACAATTTGCAGAGTAGAAGGACGGACATGATGCCATGTTATAGCTTCCCCAACTATATATATATAACAAATCATTACATATAACTTCAGTTTGTCTTCGTTCTTCACCAAATCGGACATTTCGAGGGAAAACCTTCTCGACGGGATCTAAGAACCACTCCGAGTAGAAGTTCAGGTCGACCACGGATATGGCGACCGAAACACATTAATGCTTACGAAAAGCAACCCAATACTTCACTGAATTGCATGGAGTGGAGGAACCATTAATGGAATGGAAGGATCCTTCTTACAAGCAAAAAATTAAAAATAAAACCCTAATAAGAAAGAAGCCTCCATATTGAGACGTCAAAGAGACTGCCAAAGATTAGAAGTTGCCCCTACATTTATTATGTTATGCAGGTCGCAGCAGCGCCTTCTTCATCCACCACCGCCGCCGCCGCCTCCACCGTCGGAGGGCAGCTGCTTCTCGTAATAAAAAAAGGGTTCTTGATCAAGAATGGCTATTAAAATTTTATGAAGAGAGGTGCATCCATATGCATATATATTGTATTGTTGGTTGTAGACGAGCAAGAGCTTAATGGGAGTAATTTATAATATTCCAAGTTATGTATTTTTATTTTTTATAATGTTGTGTAACATATCATGTTTGCAATACGTACGACACTAATTCTTACTTGCCACATATCTCCTTCGTATTTCAACGTATGAAAATCGTTACACCTTCCCTGCCCAGTGTTAAAATACCCGTACACATCATTACACCCATGAATATCATTACACCATGTGTTTAAATAAAAAAAGTCAATATTATATATTTTTCTAGTTTGGTGTAGAAAAAATCAGTATTATATATTAAAATATATATTGATATTTTTTTTATTAAACACATGGTGTAATGATATTCACGGTGTAATGATGTGTACAGGTGTTTTAACACTATACGGAGGAAGATTTAACGATTTTCATATGTTGGAATACGAAGAAGAATACAAAAAGTGGAATAGATGATCCCAGGCCGTAGAAACTAAGGTTTTTAACTAAAGATATGAAAAAAGGTGATCAAGAAAAAGCAATTCTCCAATCACAAGCAATATGCAAAATCATATCTTTTTCCCCAAATAAACAAATTCTATTACATGCAATTATTGATCTTCCCACCATATCATTTGCTCTTATGTGGGACCAAACTAAACGCCACTAACGCTTTAAATCGCACAACCTCCATACCCTCGAGTGCTTTTTTTAAATTAAGGAGACAATCACCAATGGATATGAGTTGTAATGTAAGTCGTCCTTTTAATCAAGATTCATATCTATACATTAATAATAATCTAACTATGAATTTAATAAATAAACTAAATAAAACGATAATGATGGCTTTAGTTTTTTTTTTTTTTTTTAACTATAATGAATTGCCCTTTGTGGGAATCCTTTTCTTCTTCTTGCATGTGATGGTTTTTGCTTGCTTTCGTCCAACTGTTGTGAGCCTTCACGCAACACTCTTCCAATTCTTTATTACCAATTCTTTATTGCTCGAAGACGATGACGTAAGCTTTGATGTTGCTGTCGTAACTTGGTCGTTCTACCGATCATCCAAGGTAAATCTTGCCTCCCCATTACTCTATGTTCCTACAAGCTAATCGGTTTGGTAAAAAACAAATAGTAGTTAATAAATAAATAACACATTCTTCATCGAATCAGAACCTTAAAAAAATAGAATCCAATCAAGAAAATAATTGGAACCTTTCGATATTAATGGACATGCATTGGCTGGTTATGAGAAGAAAAGGTTAGTGACTATAGAGTTTATGTAGATGATGCAAAATTTAAGCCTTTCATAGGGTGGAATTGGTGCATTGGAAAGCTGATGATGATGCCTACTTTCCAATTCTTTAAGCATTTAGCGATTCGAAAATGCAGGCAACTAGAGGGGATTCCAAGCAGCTTCAGAGACATTTCGACGCTCGAAAGAATCGTGTTGGATGATAGAAACCCTAAGCTTGCGGCTTCGGCGGCGCAGATTGAGATTGAGCAGCGCGAATATGGTTACGAAGGCCTTCAAATTCTGATCCAACGAAGTTAGCAGGCGATTGGTGAAAATGATGTACTCTTCTTAGGCGTTCTTTCTTATTGGGTTATTAAATTTCTTGGGCGACCCTTTATGTGGACATAATTACATATATCACCCATCACTACTTAAAATTACATATACGCCCCTGATTTTATATGTATTACACATACAATCATAAAACTTTCGTCGGAATTCCATGCAGGGACACAAACACAAACCAATTTTCTTTTTTTTTTTTTATCCTTTTCCATTATTTAATCGAACGGGTGATAATCATTTAGAGACGTATGTGTTGTTTTTCGTACGTCTGATCGATGGCTAGAATCTAGCAAAATAACAGAACAACTGGATTGTTCGAACATTAAGTCGAAGCATGTATTAAATATGTTATTCGTAAGACATTATTGCCCCGTATTTTAGAGCTCTCGGGTTAACGTAATTTGTCCTCAAGATATAATAACTTCGAAACTTATTTTACGTCGCACAATCAAACAAGTTATTTGGCGAATTTACTGTAAATTCGAGTCTTTCTTGCTGGACTTAACAATGATGAACTTGCATGCTTTATGAATGTCTTGTGCTTGAATGAATGAATTTTCAATTTCGTTAGGGGTCTATTTATAGTTTTTCAAGGGTTGATGGGGTCTTTCTGCAAATTGGTGTACCTTTTGGTTTTCAAATTTCACGGACCATTTTGCGAATAATCACACTATTTCAAACCCATTGGTTCGGGTCTAATCGCTGGACGGTTACCCGATCGAACCATATTCCCAACCGATGCGCCTCATTGACCCTAACGGGTTTTGCCACCTCATCCGACGTATTTATTTATCGAGTATTAATTTATCGAATTTCTACTTTAGCCGGACTAAAAGGTTTTTATTCTATTCTTCGTAAATAAAAAAAAATGTTATATCTACTGTTGTTGTACAAATAATCAATAACGATTTTTGATCTAAATTATTACATTATGGAAGAGAAGGGGGAAGACTACAATATATTCAACGTGGTTGTAAATTCACTAGATACACATTATGGAAGAGAAGTCATTGCATTCGTGGAGATGGGCAAATCTTGAAGGATGCAGACGATTTTAGACGGAGCTTGAAGAAGTGTTCGCTCATCATTCCAAAACCTTCATAGGAAGAATAATACGAGAAAATTCATTGTCGTTTGCAAGGATGCGTCGTGTAATTGGCGGATAAATGCATAATTGCATAAAAATAATAAATCATTTGGCATTGCATAATAAGTGTGGAAAATGACGAAAACAAATGCAATCTTTGAATAGAATGCATTTACCATTAGTCTCTCTAATGGAGGGCAGAGATTTTGAAGAGTTTAGAGAGACTAAGAACCAAATCTATTTATTTTATTTACTACTTTTCGACCACACCATACCATTGAATTGAGGGTCATCGTAAACGTATTAATTAAATAGTCAATCTTGTTATAATCAAAACATGGATGATTCAATCGTTGAACAAATCAACTTTATAAAACGCTTCTACCAAATACTAAACTTTTTCAACTCAGTAAAGGCGAAGACTTTTGCTCTCCATAAGTAGTCCAAACATCTCAATTTATAGAAGTCAAAACTTCATATGAACACTCTTAGAAAATGAAATAGAAAAAAAAACTACTTTTTATATTTGATTGATTGAAGAAATAGATAGAAAAGAAAAGAAAGGAAAGTTTAGTTATGTTTATACTTAAAACTAGAGAAAACTAATTTCTTCACCAAAGGCGAAGAAAATGATCGAAAAACTTATTAGAACTATTTCTCCTCTAATTTTCTTTTCCACACCACTTTCTTCAAACCAAACGCAGTGTTAACGATTTACTTACGAAATAATATGTGATAGAATATCCAAGAAGCAAACAAAAGAAATGGTTGTTAACTAAGAAAAAAAAAAAAGAAGAGAAGAAACCCTAAGCTGGCAAAGGGGGAAAAAAGAGTGTTCTAACTAACTTGTTCTAACCTTGACGAGTAATTTCTAACATTAATAAAACATTAAAGTCCAACTCGATTGCTCAGATGTGTGTGTCTATGTTATGTATATATATAATATCTATATATATATATATATATATATAGATTTTAAGCGTCTTGCAAGAACCATATCTCCCAGCCATGGCTTACAACTTGGAGATCTTGACGAAAAACCTCGACGAAATCTTGCAGCAAAAAATTAGGGTTCTTACGCATCACAACGAACTTAAGTTCTCCGTCCTCCTTCGAAAGATTACCTCTCTGAGACGTCTCCTCGAAAAAGCCTCAGACATACGAGATAAAGAGATAGAAGCTTTCGAGGGCGAAATCAGAGACATCTCTCACGAAGCTGATGACATCATCGAGGCTGTTCGACTGCGCAATATTGCGGCAAGCGCCTCCCTCTCATTCCCGACAGAGCTGAGCGACGTAACGGACAGATTCGAAGCTGTCCGTGTGAAGTTGATGAAGATCGAGGATCAAAAAAGCTGGCCTTCGGACGCATTAGCCGACTCGATCATCGTCTCGTCAGATACGACGAATAAGACGCAGCAAGACGTTGTGGTGGGATTTGATGCAGACGCACTTCAGTTGAAGGGACGGCTGACTGGCTCGACAAAGAAGCTCGAGATCATACCCATCGTAGGGATGGGCGGAATAGGCAAGACGACGCTGGCCCGAGAAATCTACCACGACGCGCTGATTAGCTCCCATTTTCAAGCCCGCGCTTGGGTTACCGTGTCCCAAGACTACACGGCGCAGGCGATTCTACGGCAGCTTTTTGGCTGCATAGTCGGGAAACTTTCCGAAGAGATGATGCAGGCGAAAAACGACGAGCTGTCTCTCATGTTATACCAGAGCTTGTTCGGCAAACGGTATCTAATAGTCGTAGACGATATATGGAGCGCCAAGGCTTGGAATGAGGTGAAACGGTCCTTTCCGACGGAAGACGACCTAAGGAGCCGTATACTGCTGACCACCAGGGCGCTGGACGTGGCTCAGCAAGTGGACGCTTCTTGTGAGCCCCATGAGATGCGTCTTCTTAGCGACCGCCATAGCTGGGAACTTCTTCGGCGCAAGGCCTTTGGAGGAGAGAGCTGCTGCCCTCCTTCGCTGGAGGGAATCGGGCGGAAGATCGCCAGAAACTGCGGAGGCTTGCCCCTCGCGCTTTCAGTGATCGGAGGCGTGCTGTCGGCGGCGAACAGAATGAGCGCTGATGAGAGTTTATGGCGCCAGCTCGAAAGAGACGTCGCTTCCGTCGTGGAAGAGAAGGACGGCAACTTCTCCAAGATTCTGACGCTGAGCTATAACCACCTGCCGTACCACCTGCGGCCGTGTTTTCTTTACATGGCAGCTTACCCAGAAGATGTCTACGCCGACGCCTCGACGCTCGTAAGCATGTGGGTCGCCGAGGGCTTCTTGAAGCCAATCGAAGGCAAAACCCTCGAAGAAGCTGCCGAGGAATACCTACAGGCCCTCGTCGGCCGAAATCTCCTATCGGTTCGACAGCATAAGTCGAATGGGAAGGCAAGGAACTACGGCGTCCACGATCTACTGAGGGATTTATGCGTGAGAAAAGCCCGGGAAGAGAAGTTTATCTGGGTCATGAATAGTAAGAAGGGGGCGGCGGATGATCATCATGGGTGCCTTCGCCGTCGGGTGAGCGTTCATTCTTCGTATAAGATTAGGGACGTTTACGACTCGGTAGAGTACATGTCAGTGGCCCGTTCTTTCACGTGCAACGGCCGTGCCCTTTTTGCGTCGAGCGAGATACTCTCCCCCATGTTCGTCGACTCGAAATTTCTGAGGGTGCTCGACATATTTCGCATGACGGCGTTTCCTAGGTTTCCCCACCAAGTATTGCAGCTTGCCAACCTACGGTTCTTGGCCATCACCACCTTGTCGGACATACCTTCCGACATATCCAGGCTGAGGAACCTTCAAACACTAATCGGCAAGTTTAAGATCACTCACAGCCGCTGCGACACGCCTTCGGAGCTGTGGGACCTGCCGGAGCTCAGGCACGTCAAGCTGAGGAATTATTACATTCAGCTCGATTCGAACTACTACCCATGCGCCGCGACGAAAGAGAAGCTGCAAACGCTGCACTACGTGGATTTGGCCGCGCTGGTCATGTTAGTGGACAGAATCCCAAACGTAAAAAAGCTTGGGATCAGCTCTAAGTTTGGCGGTTACAGAAACGCCGATCTCAGGCGCCTCGGCGGGCTCGAAGCTCTCAAGTGTTGGGGGGACAGATCAAAATCGAACGACTTGGCCGCCGTACCGAAGTTCGACCTCCCAGACTCCATCAAGAAGCTGACGTTTTCCCGCTATACGATAAGCCAGTCGTTCATGAGCGCCATCGGGTCGTTGCCGAACCTTCAAGTCCTCAAACTTAGAGAATGCAAATTCCAAGGGCAAGAAACGACCGAGGCGGCATGGGAGCTAAACGAAGGAGAATTCTCATCGTTGCAGTACCTTCGGCTACACAAGGTGGAGCTGGCTCATTGGAGATCGGCTGACGATGGCGCCTTCCTACCGAGCCTCAAGCGCTTGGTGGTTCAAAAGTGTAAGAAGTTAGAGGGGATTCCAAGCAGCTTCAGAGACATTTCGACGCTCGAAAGAATCGTGTTGGATGATAGAAACCCTAAGCTTGCGGCTTCGGCGGCGCAGATTGAGATTGAGCAGCGCGAGTATGGTTACGAAAGCCTTCAAATTCTGATCCAACGAAGTAGCCGGAGATTGGTGAAAAGATGATTTTCAGGCAAGGCAAGCTGGTAAGAAAGAACCATCCAAAATAGTTAATATATACTGCTGTTGTTATATAAATTAATTATATGCTGTGAAATAATATACTGGGGGTGTCTTAATGGTAGGCCTTGACGTACATTATTAATTATTTGGTTTTCCTAATTTCTCAATTTTGATGAAAATAAAAGTGTGCTCAACTTATTAGTTTTGGATCATCGCCTATATTATATCCATACATTCTTCTTCTCACACCCTTCAACGATCACACACACACACACACACACACACTCACATTATATTAAGGTTTTTCGTTTATTTGAGATTAGGGCTTTCTTTGAAGCAATAAGGAAGGCAATAATAATATTATTAACCTCAGCCCGCCCAACGATTGACTTGATATATTAGTCATGAAACTCTATTCGTCGGAATTTCATATAATGCAAGCAGAGCCACATTTATTATTATTATTATTATTATTATTATTATTATTATTATTATTATTATTATTATTATTATCTATACTATATATTAAGAGTGAGGGACTTAGAGTAACTACCTTCCAATTAATTGGTATGGCATGTGTAGTTACCATTTTGCCCTTTACTCCTTAAGTTTATTATTATATTAATCTATCTATTTTATTAAGGGTAATATTGTAATTTTTCAATTAATTAATATGACAAGTATAATTATAATTTTTCCATATACTTCTTAAGTTTATTATAATATTAATTTATAGTAATTACTTTTTATATACACACAAATATTTAGTTAAAATTAAATTTATGATTTCGTTTATTAAATATTATTAATACTAAATAACAAAGTAAAATATAAAGTAATATTATATATATATATATATATATATATATATATATATATATCATAGCACACGCATCGGGTGTGCGTAAAGTACTAGTTATTATTAAGGCTGATTTATTCTTTGGAGTAAAGTCTACTTTAATCAATTCATAAATTTAAGACGATGAATATGCCTGTGATGGATTAAGGACTAATGATGACACGCTAAGAGCATCTTGAACGGCCCTGTATTCTTGGCGTTTGACGCCATGAATGGCGTTGAGATATCTCCAAAGGAACTGTAAACGCTACGCCATTGATGGCGAAAGTTATAGTGCCACGCTATGTTGAGTGGGACACTGTTCACACGCCAAACTCTTTTTCTCTCTGTTTTTTTTTCTGTTAATTTAGATTATAGACTAAACGATTTCTTTGGTGGAGATAGTAAAGTGTGAGATTGAATTGGAGAATCAATTTTGTATCACAGTCAAGAGGAGGGAGGACGATGGAAAATTGGGGGAATTGATTTTATAATTACAATTATACCCACTGAATCACAATTGCAAAACTGTCCCAATACAAATAAGTTATTATTATTATTTAATTCATATGGATTTTTTTTAATAAAAGAACATCGAATTATAATAAAATATAGTGCACATTTAAATGTTGGTTATTTTATTATTTATTTAAAATTATTTTACAATACATATTTGTTTAATTATGTGATAAACTGATATTAATTATTATTATTATTTTGTAGAATTTAAAAGTTTCACTATTTTTTTTAAAAAAAATATGATTATAATTAAATTTTTTAACTTGAAGGAATAGACTGAAAATATTTTTCTATAGAGGTAAATATAGAGGGAATAGTTGGAGTATGATGACACTGTTCAAACGGTAAATTTGAAGGAATTGCACTGTAGCAACTCTATATATGGATCAATGGTTGGAAATGGCCTAAGAATGAGAATGAGGTGTTCAAAGGTTTTGTATTTATAATTAATTATTATGTAATCAACGGGGGTGAGAGTGACGAGAATTATCTATCTAATCCAAATTCAATCGTTCATATTAAATAATAGAATGAATATAAATTAAATATTGACTCATTTAGGTGGCTTGATCTCGATTTTACGTTATTTAAAAAAAATTATACTTTTTTTTATCGTAATTGACGAGCATTATATGTGAAAACAGACATGATTAGAAAGAAACAAAGTAAATGACGTAAAAAATAATTAAATAAAAAAAGAGAGAAGAATATTCCCCAATGAATCGTTAGCACGAGTGCCATTAACATGTAAGGCTCGTTTGGTTCGTGGATTTATATTTAAGAGAATTTAAATTAATAAGTTTTATATAAAACTAATTAGTGTGTATAAAATAAAATGTGTGTTTGGTTAACGTGTTTAAATATATCCATCTGAGAGGTGTGTTTATTTAAACCCTTGGGTTTAAACTTGATATATGTAAACTCATACTTTATATAAACCTATGAATCTAAGCACCTAGTTTTAAATAGAGAGTAATTAGTGATTAGGATGTATTACATCAATGACGTTTAAGAGGGTTCCTAGTCCTAATCAAATTTATAATAACGTTTAAGGTTGTAATTGATTATCCTATGTATCCTTTCTTTCTTTCTTTTTTTTTTCTTTTTTGTATTCTATTGATTTTGACAACTTCGGTCCGACGTATATCATTTCCTTCGAAATCGACACGTGGCATACGAGGAATGGCACCTTCGAAATGATAGGAAAGAAGATTGATATGAGGGGTAAATATGGTAAAATGGACGTCAATCTTTTTTGCATGAAAATCACGAACATTGAGGCTGACATTGAGAGACGCTTGGCGAGTTCAAAAGACGGTGGTGCAACCATCTCTTACCATTTGTAACGTCTTCTCTTACCTTCTTAGCTCATACTACATACATACTACTTTCCATTTATTTATTAATAAAAATTGCAAATATACTCGAGAAAAACTCACTTTTTGTCAATTCTTGATAGACATGAATAGCCAGATAATTAACTGTGTGTAATATGTATATGGGCTTCGCATATACAAGATTTGAACTAAAGGAGGTCGTTAAGGGGTGACGAAAAACGTGGTTTTTTGAATTCAAGAATCAGAAAAAATTGCCAGAAATAAAGGGGTGGGTTTATTTATTGTGTTTTGAGTGATTTTTTCTTAGCTTTTTAAGGCATAAAGTCTTGCAAGAAAATGTTGTGTTCGTGGTGGAGAGCTTCATCGTCGTCAAAGAAGCTTCTTCTGGGATTCATATTTCCTCTTGCGTTACTTTCGGGGCTTGTGGTTTTATCGGTCTTAAGGCCATCGTTGAATTGGACTTTTGTTCCAAGTTATTCGACTGGTTTAGCTCCGGCGGTTGAGAACGGCGGCTTGGAGTCGGAGCTACGGAGGGGGGTGGTCGTCGTAGGCGGAGATAGGGAGGCGGCTGTTGCGGTGGACTACGGAGTGGCTGCGCCGCCGCTTGTGGTTGAGGTCGGAGAGGCTGAGGCTGGGCCAGAAGCCCCTCTAGCTCCTGCCATATTAAGGGTTCGTTTGTTCTCTATATATCTTTAATTAGAAGTTGATTTGAGCTCTTTTGTTTTATTGCTTGCCCTTTTTATATTTTTGGGTTTTTGCTAATTATAATTGTTTCTTGACTATATAGGAAGAAGAGAATAAGCAAAATACCATAATCAACGACACTCATGTAGGACCATCAAGCCCGAAAATAATCAAGAAATTCACCAAATTACAAGTTTTAGAGGCTAAATTACAACAAGCTCGATCGGCGATTCGAAACTCGTCGGGTCGAACCGAAGAGCACGACCCGGATTATGTCCCGACGGGCCCGATGTATTGGAATCCATCTTCGTTTCATAGGTAATAGAATCGAATCATCATATGCATGCCTTAATCGTAATAAGAATCGAAAAGATACGATTTTTTTTTTCAGGAGCTATTTGGAGATGGAAAAACAGTTTAAAGTATACGTATACGAAGAAGGCGAACACCCTATATTTCACAACGGGCCTTGCGGGAGCATATATTCGATGGAGGGAAACTTCATATATAAGCTAGAAGTGTCGCATTTTCGGACCAAAGACACCGAAAATGCCCACGTCTACTTCCTTCCCTTTAGCGTGACGTCGATAGTTCACTTCATATTCGATAGAAAAGCCGCCCGCGACCATTGGCTGCCGATGAAAGAAACAGTCAAAGATTACGTCAACCTCGTCGCCGGGAAGTATCCTTATTGGAATCGAAGCCTTGGCTCGGACCATTTCATGCTTTCTTGCCATGATTGGGTGTGAACTTTTAGGGTTTTAACTATTGATATATACATTTTTTTTCTATTAGTAGGAGAGCTCATCATTTGCTTTATTTGTCGATTTAAATAGGGCCCCGAAATATCGAAAGCCGTCCCCGAGCTATACGAAAACTCGATCCGAGCCCTATGCAATGCCAACACGTCGGAAGGATTCAAACCCTACAAAGACGTCTCCATCCCCGAAATCAACCTCCCCGGCGGCAAAACCAAAGGGATGATCGGCGGGCCGTCCCCTTCGAAACGGCCCGTCCTAGTGTTCTTTGCGGGCGGGCTCCACGGGCCCATAAGGCCCGTTCTCCTAGAGCACTGGGAGAACTTAGCCGACGATGAGGTTCAGATCCACAGATACCTTCCGAAAGGAGTTTCTTACGCCGCGATGATGAGGAAGTCGAGGTACTGCGTCTGCCCTAGCGGGTACGAAGTGGCGAGCCCGAGGATGGTCGAGTCTTTGTACACGGGCTGCGTCCCCGTGCTCATTAAAGACCACTACGTCGCCCCCTTTAGCGACGTTTTGAATTGGAAGTCCTTTGCCGTGGAGATATCAGCGGAGGAAATCCCAAGGTTGAAGGAGATTCTTGCGGGGATATCGTCGAGGCAGTACATAAGGATGCAGAGGAGGGGCGTGAGAGTTAGGAGGCACTTTGAGGTCAACTCGCCGCCGAAGAGGTACGATGTGTTTCACATGACCCTTCATTCGATTTGGCTTAGGAGGCTTAATATGAGACTTCATGGAGCTGAGGATTCATAACAGAGCAGAGAGACAACATGGTTTCATTGATAGGTTTTGTATGTCTTATTAGCTTTGGCTTGTCTTTACAAATATCGTTGGTGTGTAATTCTTTCGAAGGTTCATAACGATTGTAACTTCAGAAATTGGGCTTTTGGGGTTTGAATGATATGTAGATATTCGATAAATTAATATTTTATTATTTAATAAATTTTTTAAGATAATATAATTTATAGTTTTCGATTAAATTGAGTTTTAAATTAATAATTTGTTAAAATAATATATATATTTTTTTATAATTTTATAGATTCAAATAAAGTATAAATTAATAAGGTGATATATTTTATTTGAATTGACATATTGTATTTATATAAAATAATATTGTTTTAATATTGATAAAGTGATATATTGAATATGAGAAGCTTAACAATGTGTGAAATTAAAAAAAAAAAAAATTAAATTGAATCCTTTATTTAATATGTGCATATAAAGTAATAATTAAGTAGAAGTTTGAAGTGTATTTATTAAATATTTTATTAATAAAATATTAATTAATATATAAATTAATTATTCTTAATGAATCTTTAAATTAATAAATTTTGATGGACATTAATTTATAGAATTTTTACGTGCTTATCAATGTTGGGTCCGTATATTTTTCTTTTTTCGGGTTTTGTTAAATAAGAAAAGAAAAGATTTCATATGATATAATTTAATAATTATCTGATAAAATCCAATAATCTGATATAGCGATGTAACTTAGTTGGCAAGACAAGATAGATATTCCACCGCCACAAAAAGGGTCCAATCTTATTACCAAGCACGTTGCATGAGGCTATGCGCCACGTTTCAAACCGTATCTCTTTCTCAACATCTTACGTGTCATTAAACTCATCTCTCCCCCACGGCGACACGTGGCACCGACGTCGATTCACTCCCCACCCTACTATCTTGTTCTTGACTATATATCAGCCTACGTTCCTCAAAAGAATTCTCAATTCAGTAAAAGAAACAAAAATCAGACGAGTTTTCTTGAATCCATTACGATTAAACATGGCGTCTAGGCAACAAGCGAGAGAAGAACGAGCCGAAGCAGCAGCTAAGACGGCTGCAGAAGAACTCAGCCAGGCCAACAAAGAGAGGAGAGAGACGGCGGGGTACTACCAAGAAGGTGGCGTCGGCGGCGCCGTTGATGAAGCGCAAGCCCAGAGAAGCCAGGGTCCAGGTGTGATCGACAGCATCATCCACACGGTCCAAGGAACGGTCGGAGCCGTGCTGGGCAAGTCCCATGAAGCAGCAGATCAAACCCGCGAGAAGACTATGGAGGGTTTAGATACCGCCGGTAGGAAAGGCGAAGAGTACAAAGGTTACGCTGGGGAGAAGGCCATGGAGACGAAGGACTCTGCTTCTGACAAGGCGCAGCAGGCCAAGGACACGGCCATGGGTAAGATGGGAGAGTACGGAGAGTACACTGGCGAGAAGTCTAAGGAAGTGAAGGACTCTGTTATGGGGAAAACAGGGGAATACAAGGATTACGCTGCTGATAAGGCGAAGGAGACGAAGGACTCTGCTATGGGGAAGGCTGGGGAGTACAAAGACTATACTGCTGATAAAGCGAAGCAAGCCAAGGATTCGACCGTAGAAAGCGCGAAGCAGGCTAAGGATGCGACGATGGAGAAAGCTGGGGAGTACAAAGATTATGCTGCTGATAAGGCGAAGCAAGCCAAGGATTCGACCATGGAGAGCGCGAAGCAGGCTAAAGATGCTACGATGGAGAAAGCTGGGGAGTACAAAGACTATGCTGCTGATAAGGCGAAGCAAGCCAAGGATTCAACCGTGGAGAGCGCCAAGCAGGCCAAGGATGCTACAATGGAGAAAGCTGTGGAGGGTAGAGATTATGCTGGGGAGAAGACTACTGAAGGTAAAGACACTGCTGTTGGGAAGATGACCGAGTTGAAGGACTCGGCCGCTGATGCTGCTAAGAGGGCCATGGGTTTTTTGACTGGGAAGAAAGATGAGACCAAGGAGATGGCTCAAGAGACAGGCGAAGCTGCGAAACAGAGGGCTGGAGAGACGACTGAGGCAGCTAAGGCAAGGCTATAAAACCATGTGTGTGTTGTCTCATCCGTGTAATAAAGATAGGACTTTTACGTTGAGTTTTGCTCATTACTTTAATGTAATGCCAGGAGAAGTACGAGGAGTCCAAGGAGGAGGCGAGGACGAAGATGGAGGAGCTGAAGATAGAGGGCGAACGTGAGCGAGAAGCCGCGGCGCGTGGTGTGGAGACAGAAAGGTAATATATATGCATATTACAGAGTTATTACCTCCTTCGTCATTCTCTCTCTAAGCACATTGGATTGAACGGCGGCAGGGCGAGGGAAGGCGGAGAAGGTGGTGGAATCTTCGGAGCATTGGGCGGTTTTGGACATGCGATCAAAGAGAAGCTGACGCCACCTCACCAGAGCGAAGAGGCCACGCGAGGAGGAGAGAAGCAGCAGCTCGACGCGAGCGAGACTACCGGCGGAGCGACGGCGGAGGCCTTGAGACAGGCCGATCAGATGACCGGTCAGACTTTCAACGACGTTGGGCCCATCGGAGAAGACGAGGGTGGGGTCCACCGCGTGACCCTGACGCGCGTGGAGAAGCGCTGAAGTGATCTGTGTGTGTGTGTGTTTGTGTAGCTACTTAAACGTGTTTTGTATGGTTTTGTATATTAAAAGACGGTGTTGGCAGTGACGAACTACGAACGCGAACGTATTGGGTTGATAGAATAATGAGCCCACATGTTTTGGCCCAAACGGTGGCCCATTAACTGGAATATGATTTTGCAATTATTGGAAGGTGAGGGGTCATTATCAAAAGGTGTGGGTTTAAGTTTTGACTCTTATGTTAGTCATTACATAATTATTGCAACGGTAATAAAATTTAAGATTAGACCTGCAGAAGAAAGTAATTAAAATGCTGACCATTAAATCACTTTCAAGTAATTACGAACTCGATGACAAATATAATAATAATATATGTAGAAAATATCATAATCATATATATAGACACGAATTAAAAATGAAATTCGTGGAAGTGGTGGCTATATATATCTATTGGGCCCGTGACATTAATTTTTAAATGAAGACGTTTCCTGACTAGTAAGATGTCGGACCACTTGTAGCAAATCATATGCATTCATCCCATTAATTAGATCTTAGTTGTCTTATTTTATCTCCCTATAAATTTAAATCAAATAAATCGAAGCCAACCTATACATTATTTTACTTGATGATAGTAACAGTAGTTGATTGAGGTCGTATCGCAAGTTGAAAAGTCTAGAATTATTATCCACTTGATTATTAAAAAAATGAATTTTATTTTATTTCTTAATTTGCAATTTATGGTCCTGACGTATCCAACTTGAATTCGACGACTATTGATTGACAAGTCATTTAATAATAATAATAATAATAATGGAAAAAAAAAAAAAACGCTTTGGTGTAATATGGTGAACAGTTCATATCCACATAAATGAATGAAATATCGGGTGCATTATTATTGCATCAACTAGGAATCTCTTAAAAAAATATAAATAGTGAATCATAATAAGCAAGTTTTCGACGACTGAGATACTGCCACGTGTGCTATGTTTCTGGCAGTTTTCGAACCATGCCCTGACGTGTACATGTGCGCCAACCAGGCGAGTCTCCTCTCCTCTCCTCTCCTCTCTGCTCTATAAGCATATCTCGCCGTGCTTTATTTCCTCGTGACTGCCGCCTCTTCCTTAACTAAGGCAAAAAAGAGAGCTTTTTTTTACATGGCTTCAAAGGGTCTTCTTATATACATACTCACGAGCTTCTCCTTGGCTATTGCATCTGTTTATTTCGTCAGCAGTTATGTCGACGGCGGTAGTAATAACTCTGCGAGCCCAAATCCTCAATGGCTTCTCTCTTCTAGATCCAACGGGGAGCTTGAATCAGACGACACCAAAATCTGGCCGGTATATATGAGATCTTTTTTTTTTATGTTGATTTGATGTCTGCTAATCGTCATTATTACTGCAGGAATTAAGGTTTAGCTGGAGGAGTGTGCTGGCGACTGTAATAGGGTTCTTGGGCTCGGCATGTGGCACGGTGGGCGGCGTTGGGGGCGGCGGCATCTTCGTCCCTATGCTGACGCTAATCGTGGGCTTCGACACCAAGTCTGCGGCAGCTATTTCAAAGTGTAAGAAAGCTATTTTCCTCTATTCTCTATTACAACCTATGCGTTACTATACAAGCCCATTTCAAGATTGGATTTTTATTTTTTCTTTTTTTTTTGTGGGGTTTTGTCGATTAATTCAGGCATGATAATGGGTGCATCAGCATCATCTGTGTGGTACAACCTAAGGGTTCCACACCCATGCAGGGAAGTGCCAATCATAGACTATGACTTGGCCCTTCTGTTCCAGCCCATGCTCATGCTTGGAATCACCATTGGTGTGGCTCTAAGCGTTGTCTTTCCTTACTGGTTAATCACCGTCCTCATTATAATCTTGTTTTTAGGTAACCATTTGCTAATATTCTTTCTTTTTTTGTTTATTTTAAATTGATGATCATATGATGTGTGCAAATGATAGGCATGTGGTGTCTATCTTGTAAGGGAAACCAACCCTTGTTTGACGTCGTCTTCACATATTATTTATTATTAAATTTATTAATTATGTTCGGACAGGGACTTCTTCCAGATCATTTACCAAGGGGATTGAGATGTGGAGGGAAGAAACTATGCTGCAGGTATATATATTTGTTTACCCCATGAGTTTAAATCTTTTTTATATAGTTAAATTTCTCTGTCATGTCTTCTTTTTTTTTTTTAAATTCATATAAGTGTTTGTGCTTCTCTTGAAAAGGGTTAAAGTACTCTTTGTCAATTGTCATACTGTATTCGACAATATAATAATATTAACAGTTCTTTTAACTCACATAGTAATTACTGTGTGTTTCTTCTCTTGCAAATGAATCACAGAAAGCCATGGCAGACAAGCAGACGCTTGCTAATTCACATGGTGAATGTAAGTAATAATACGATGCTGTCCTAATGAATCATAAAGAAGAGTTTTCTAACCGTTTTGAATTCAAATAATCTTCGTGTTTATGATCAGTGCTTATTGATACACTCGAGCCCTTGATCCCAAGAGAGGAGAAGACGCCATTGGTGAGCTTATAGTATCAATTTTTCGGTTTCGAGCAAAAAGAAAAAACATGAAACTGATCTGATTCATTACTTTTCTGCAGCAAATCATGAAGAGTAACCTCGATGCCAAGAGAATCTTGGTTCTCCTCCTAGTATGGATTTGCTTCTTGCTTCTTCAAGTGGTCAAGGCAAGCAAGCAACCTTCTTTATTACCATAAACATAAGCTCGTCTCTTCCATCGAACTTATACGCATCTGCGTTCTTTCTTGCAGAACAACACCGAGGCTTGCAGTTCTTGGTACTGGGTACTAAACTTGCTACAGGTTTGTACTCACAACTTATGAATATCCCATTTCTTTGATAGCCGAGGCTGAAAAAAAAATTCGATCTTTGTGTTTGCATTCAGCTCCCCGTTGCACTTGCCTTGTTCTCGTACGAATGCGTCAAGCTATATGCAGAGAGCAAAAGAAGGAAAATGGCTGGCAACCCCGAAAAGATATGCGAGGCTTCGATCGAATGGAGCACAACGAATCTTTTCTTCTGTGCCCTCTGTGGCCTCATCGGCGGCACGGTTGGCGGGCTGTTGGGTTCGGGCGGTGGCTTTGTTCTTGGTCCCCTCTTGCTCGAGATCGGCGTAATACCTCAGGTACTTATAACACACTTATTTCATCGATTCTTTATTACACAACAACATATGTATCATATGATCTGTTTGGGTTTCATAGGTAGCTAGCACGACGGCAACCTTCGTGATGATGTTCTCCTCGTCTTTATCAGTCGTCGAGTTCTATCTACTCAAGAGATTTCCAATTCCTTACGGTATATGATTATATATTATATTACCGTGATCCAAGAAATGTAATAGAATCATTCTAACAATGAGTGGTCTGCAGCTGTGTACCTGATGAGTGTGTCGATATTGGCCGGTTTCTGGGGGCAGTTCTTCATCAGGAAGCTCATCAATGTGCTGAGGAGGGCTTCGATCATCGTCTTCGTTCTCTCGGCTGTCATCATCGCAAGTGCTCTTACGATGGGTAATGAATCAAAGAATCAATCTTTAAGCCCTTTTACATAGTAAATGCTATAAAAAGGATTAATCTTTTTGGATTCTTTGCAGGCGTAGTTGGAATAGAGAAGAGCATTAGGATGATACACAACCATGAGTTCATGGGATTCTTGGATTTCTGCAGCAGTCAATGAATTCTTACACTACAAAGTGTTTTTGGTCAATGCCTAATTGACCAGCCAGTCTTTTGTGTGCAGCCATTGTATTAAAAGCTATTTCTATATATGTAATAATAAGAATGTTGAGGATGTTGGTCAATGCCTGTTGACCAGCCCCTCAACGCTGTTTTTGTGTTTTGTATTGTGTGTTTCTATTTTAAATTTGATTCATTTTAAAGCGCGCGGTTCTTTTATGTCTTTTTTGATTGTCAAATAGTAGCATTTAATTACAAGAATAGGTTTATACTTACCACGATAAAAATAAAATTATCGTGACATGCTCTAATATTAGCAAATGTATTTGGACTAAAAGTTGTTTCTATAATTTTTAAAGACGTTATTCCTAATTTTAATTTAGAATAAAAGTTGTTTCTATAATTTTAAAGATTGATTTGCAGCGAACTAAGTAAAAACGAAGCAAATAAAGATAACGGTCTTAAATAAATTAATGACAAACGTGATTAAAGCACATACTCGGCACGGATTAATCCTACGTGTTCATGCAATCAATTTCATCTAACCAATATGAATCTAGTTAAGATAGAAATTCATAACTTACGTGTCATCCGTTATTCACGTAATCAGCAACCATATGCGATAGTGAACAAATCCCTGTAAATGACTGTAGTTACTCCGCATGAATTTGGCTTTATGAATTTCTCCAAATTTAGGCGCTTTTGGCGCCTAAGGTCTCGGAAACCACACATACGAAATCGAATTCCATCTCTGGTCGGCTTTACGTAGTGGTGTCATTGTTCTAACCGGTTCAATCATTTTTTTTAGTCTGATAAACCAATCAAGAATCATGCGCATGTTGATCAATCTCACGCAAGCATTGAATTCAAGCATAGAACACGTAACTCAACTCATACGATTAGATAAAATACAAATTCATAATCATGCCTAATACGACCTTAATCACAAAAGAACTTGGGCTAGCATATTAATAAACGAAGGCAACAATGAATCAAAGAAAAATATTGTTAAAACCGAAATATTAAAAGTACGAAATTCGCCCATTCACGATGCTTGAGTTATCATGTATCTCCTCGGATTGCTCCTTGGCCATGTAGTCTTGTTCTTTGTCGTCTAGGATATTGCTCCTTATGTCCTCTTTATAGAAAAGCTCTTGCTTCATAATTTTGTTCTCAAGTTTAGGCAAGAAAATTTCTTTTCATTCAAGCTTTGACAACTCCTCACGTGTGTTGCTTTTCTTTCTAGAGAAAAATATCTTCTTTTTTTTTATTATTATATCTTCTTTTTGTTCTCCTAACTTCACCTGGATCTTTTGGCTTTCAAAATCTGGTAATATTGTAAATTTGTCCCGGATATTGCTAAGAATTGCAAAAAATCCCTAAGACTAAAAAATCTTCACAAAGTGATCGTATCTTCTTATTTTTTTTTTTTTATCTTTTTTTGCTTCAATATCTATCAAATAAGTAATGAGACGTAAACGAATGATACTCGGGAATATATAAATAGATAATAACCAAATATGCAAATTTATCGGAATAAAAACCACGTAAAATCCCAACTTATCACATGGACACATGAAATTAACATGTAAAACCTTCGTTAACGAAGAGGAAAAAATCACTCGGACAAACAGGGCCGCATAAATTCCACTTTGTGAAAACATTACAACCAAATAATTTTTTTGGCTCTCGCTTAACCCGAAAAACAACTAACATAGATTTTACTTATTGACTATGACTCTCACCCCAAGAAAATTTCGACCAGGGCTAAAAATTAAAAAACAACTCTCTGTCGCATATCAGATCACCCGGCCAGATAGTCTATTAGCTAGCTACTTCATTAATTCTCGAATTAGTCTGTGATGAAAATGACGAAGATATTCGAGACTGTTTACATATGTCGTACTGCGATTCTGAACCACTCGTGGTTATGAACGATCCGCTTAGAACGCCATATAGTGTAAATTAATAAGCGGATAACTTGGTGAATACAATAGAGACCCCGTTATTAAATAGAGTGGACCCATCAAGCTTTGGGCATGTGATCGATTGAGATCTGAGTTGCTGCAATCAATGTTTTAAAAAACGTATTGCGCAATGCGTCGCGTTTTAGTTCCGATATTGTGTAGCGCAAATAGCGTAGCGTATTGCGTGAGTTTTTTTGGATAAGTCATTGCTACGCATTTTAGAACCTTAAAATAATGACACATGGCTCAGCATAAGATGTCACTAGGATCTTAATCCTTATTCAAATCTAAAATAAATAAATAATAATAGTAAGATTCAAAGGGTGAAGTGTATTACTAATCTTTCATTAGATGTATTATAAAGTTAGATAATAAATAGTTTAAATTGTGTATTTGGTAAATAAGATTAATATACATCACTTAGTGAAAATAAAATATAATAACCATTTCTTTTAAAAAAAATAGAAATATGTGGGACCCATGATCATAATTTTGTTTCCCTTTTTGAAAGTAGGTAGCCAGCATGAGTTTAGGTGTCAGAGCTAATTTTTTTAATTGAAAATGGTCGAAGCTACTAAAAAGTATAAAAAAAAAAAAACAGCACGCTTCTTTTTTTACGCCTTAAAGCGTTTTATAGAAAAAAAAGGGCTACTACAGGGAAGATTCTAAAAAAATCTTCTTTGTATCTACTGTTATGAAAAAAATCTAAAAAGCCAATCCTACTGTCCACACAATTCTTGACAAATTCCATGCAACTTTAATACGCACGTTGTACGGAGGCTGGCTGGACGGTCCACAAGATTCCTGACACTACAGGGAAGTACTGTCATAATAATAAAATAATAGGTAGCATTGAAATGAATGCCAAGTTATTATAATAATAATAATAAAATAAAATAATAAAAATAATAATAAAGAATAGCACCTCGCTGAGCGAGGTGCATTTTTAAATTGTATAAGGCTTTTGCATTCTGCCTATAAATAGGCAGTGCGAGGCAAAGCTATTATTATCACAAAACACGTTAGGTATAAAAAGTTTGGGTATTTTCTTCGACTATAAAGAGGGAATTGAGTGTTTTCTCCTTTATAGTTCGAGAGATTATAACTCCTATATTTTTCTTCTATAGTAAAATTCTTCCTCGCCCGTGGTTTTTTACCCCAAGTTATTACGGGATTTTCCACGTAAAAATCTCGGTGTTTACTACATATTTAATTTCAGCTACGGTGTTACTCGATTGGTGTCCAATCCCAATAAGTAGTACCTTCCTTTATGCTGGCGAAGGGGATGTCGTCATCGACTCGACTATAAATATTACGTTGATTGTAATGCCCATTCAGTCGCAAGAAGAGAGGAAGATTTATCATCTCATCAAAATGATCACTATTGATGATGAGCAGAGGCCTCACTTTGCCATGGTCCCATTCCTGGCTCAGGGCCATCTGATTCCCATGGCAGACATCGGCCGCTTGCTCGCCCAACATGGCGCCAAAGTCACCGTACTCACCACTCCGCTCAACGCAGACAGAATCAAGCCGGCGATCTCTCGGTGGTCTGCATTAAGCATCGACATAGTCCACCTCGAGCTCCGTTGGGCAGACGTTGGATCGCCGGAAGGGGTCGAGACCTTGGACAATGTGCGAAACGGCGAAGAAGCGGGGAAGTTCTTCCAAGCAACTACTTTGTTTAAAGAGCAGCTTCAGCACCTCCTGCGAGGGCTCAGGCCGCCGCCATGTTGCCTTATAGCCGACATGTGCTACGCATGGGCCGGCGACCTCGCCCGAGAGCTGGGCATGCCTCGAATCGTCTTCCACGTGACCAACTGCTTCTCTCTCATGTGCGGGGATGTGCTCGGCCTTCGCAGCTACCTCGAGGGAATAGCTTCCGATACTGAGTACTTTGCTCTTCCCGGCCTTCCCCATAAGATCGAGATGACCAAAGCTCAGCTGCGGGGGATGATGGGCCAACCACCGCCGGAATGGTGGGAGCTTCTCCACGATATCTTCAAAGCTGACAGAGAAGCATTTGGGACTTTGGTCAACAGCTTCCAAGAACTTGAGCCTGAGTACGTGGCAGAACGCGAGAAGATCACGGGCAGAAGAGTGTGGTGCGTGGGGCCCGTCTCGCTGTGCTATAACGACGAGGTAGACAAGGCCGAGAGGGGAAACAAGTCCGCCATAGACGGGCACGAATGCTTGAGGTGGCTCGATTCGAAAGAGCCAAGCTCAGTCCTCTACGTCTGCCTTGGGAGCTTATCTACGTTAGCCGCTGCACAGCTAATAGAGATGGGCATGGCTTTGGAGAATTCAGGCCACCCCTTCATATGGGTCGTGAGGGATTCGCCGGAAGCCCTGGAGAAATGGATTTCGGAAAATGGGTTCGAAGAGAAGGTCAAAGACAGAGGGCTTATCATACGAGGTTGGGCCCCGCAGGTGCTGATACTCTCCCATCCTTCGGTCGGAGGATTCTTAACGCACTGCGGGTGGAACTCGTCGCTCGAAGGCATATGTTATGGCCTGCCGATGCTGACGTGGCCCGTTCTTGGAGAGCAGTTCTGCAATGAGAGGTTAATCTTGGACGTGATCAAGACGGGCGTCAGAGGAGGCGTCGAACTGCCGGTTAACTTTGGAGATGCTGAGAAAATTGGAGTTCAAGTGAAGAGCGAAGAGATAAAGAAGTGCATCAACAAGCTGATGGATAAAAGGAGGGACGGAGAAGAGATGCGAGAGCGAGCGAAGAAGCTCGCGCGAGCAGCAAGAGGAGCCGTCGAAGAAGGCGGCTCGTCTTACGTTGGCATTGATCAGTTCATTGAAGACGTAGTGAAGCAGCACAAGCAGCAGCTTGGTAATAATTGTTAAGGTATGTTACTTGGTGTAGGTTTATTACATGTTCTCAGTGGTAAGTTTGAATTTAGTGTGTGATGTATTGCCTGTTTAAGGCTTGCTTTGGTTAATGAAATAAGTAAATTTGTTTCCACTTCATCTTCTCTTTAATACAACAATAATGCTGCGGTGTAGGGCTGTATTGGATCGCTCAAATCTTGCAAGATTATAGTAATGGTGATGAGTTTATATTTGAGTATTAGTGGTTGTTTGGTAGATAGGTTTAAAAATTTTAAATCTTAGTTTAAGACTTATTATGATGTTTGGTATGTGGATTTATAATAAAACATGAGTTTCTATATAACAGCTCTAAACTAATATATACGGTTTAGATAAATCTATCTCTCAGGTGGGTTATTATAAATATATAACCAAACATACATTTTATTTTATACCCACTAATTAGTTTTATATAAAACTTACTAACTTAAACCCTCCTAAATATAAACACACGTACCAAACTAACACTTAGTGTGTAATAATTTTCTATTAGTAAGGATTGGTGTCAATCACTGTGCTTTAATATCTGAAGATGTAATAAATATATGGGCGTATGTGCAAAAACAGTGTGTGTGTGTTTCTATTTTAAGTTAGATTGATTTAGAGCTTGTGGGTCTTACTCTTATATGACCTTTGATCGTCAAGTGGCGCTTACTTACTAGAATAAACATAGACTTGGCTTCATTTAAAAATCTAATTTTTATGATAGAATACAGAAAAAGAATTGTAGAATCACACAGTGATGTTAATAAAAATTTCAGGCTTGATTATTCATTTCACTTTCTAGCCTAGAAACTCGCTCGAATGGCGCTATTTATGTTATTACACATCTGCCCATGTGAAAAAGGTTTGATTTTCAGCAATCTTTGCCAAGCTATGCCCGACAGTTTCTTTGCAACGAAAAATCAACTGGGACCCCAAATTTGCTGTCATGGCTAGACAACAAGTCTCTATGAGTTGGCCTACTGAGTCTCCAAGTAAACGCTAGAATGCTCTGCTTTGTAACTATGCAAAATGTCATGGACTTTGTGATAAAAAAAAAGCCTAAAGCCCATCTACTACTACAATACAATCCTCTTGCTATTGTCTTGGCCACACAAAATTCTTGACCGGCAAGGACTTACCTAAGTCATGCTGCTTGCCTTATCCACAAAATTCTTGACAGCCAAGGAAGTACCTTAGTTATGCTTACGTATGGGATTACGCCATCGAATCTATTATAAGTATTCCGATGAACCTTCAATACCATTCAGTCGAAAAGAGAGGAAGGTTTATCATCGTCATTAAAATGACCACTCTTGATTCTGAGCAGAGGCCTCACTTCGCCTTGTTCCCTTTCCTAGCTCAGGGCCATTTGATTCCCATGGCAGACATCGGCCGCTTGCTGGCTCAGCACGGCGTCAAAGTCACCATACTCACCACTCCGCTCAACGCAAGCAGAATCGAGCCGGCGATTTCTCGCTCTGGGCTAAGCATCGACATAGTCCACCTCGACTTTCCGTGGGCCGAAGTTGGGTTGCCGGAAGGCGTCGAGAACATGGACAAGGTGCGAACCTTTGAATACGCGGCAAAGTTCTTCCAAGCAACCTTTTTGCTTAGAGAGCAGCTTCAGCAGTTGCTGCAGGGACTCAGACCGTACCCATGTTGCCTGGTCGCCGACATGTGCTACCCATGGGCCGGCGACCTCGCCCGAGAGCTGCGCATGCCTCGAATCGTCTTTCACGGGACGAATTGCTTCTCTCTTATGTGCCGCCACGTCGTCGAAATTCACAGCAACTTCGACGAAATAGCTTCGGACACTGAGTACTTTGTCCTTCCCGATTTTCCCCACGAAATCGTGATGACCAAAGCTCAGCTGAGGGGAAGCATCACCCCGCCCTTGCCCGAATGGCTCAAGTTTCGAGACGATGTGCTGAGAGCTGACAGAGAAGCATTTGGGACTTTGGCCAACAGTTTCCAAGAACTTGAACCTGAGTATGTAATAGAATGCGAGAAAATCACGGGCAAAAGAGTATGGTGCATCGGGCCCGTCTCGCTGTGCAATGACGGCGAGCTCGACAAGGCCGAGAGGGGAAACAAGTCCGCCATAGACGGGCAAGAGTGCTTGAAGTGGCTCGATTCGAAGGAGCCGAGCTCGGTCCTCTACGTCTGCCTTGGGAGCTTATCGACGATATCCACTTCACAGCTGATAGAGATCGGCCTGGCTTTAGAAAACTCAAGCCACCCCTTCATATGGGTTGTGAGGGATTCATCTGAGGACTTGGCGAAATGGATTATGGAGGACGGATTTGAAGAGAAGGTCAAAGGCAGGGGGTTTATAATACGAGGCTGGGCCCCACAAATGCTGATACTCTCCCATCCTTCTGTCGGAGGGTTCTTCACGCACTGCGGATGGAACTCGACGCTCGAAGGGATATCTTACGGCCTGCCGATGCTGACGTGGCCCGTTCTTGGAGAACAGTTCTGCAATGAGAGGTTCATCGTGGACGTCATCAGGACAGGCGTCAGAGGAGGCGTCGAACTGCCTGTTTTTTTCGGAGATGCTGAGAAAATTGGAGTTCAAGTGAAGAGCGAAGAGATAAAAGTTGGCATAGACAAGTTGATGGATAAAGGGAGAGACGGAGAAGAGAGGCGAGAGAGGGCGAAGAAGCTCGGACGAGCAGCTAGAAGAGCCGTCGAAGAAGGTGGCTCGTCTTACGTTGGTATTGATAAGTTCATTGAAGACGTAGTGAGAATGCAGCAACAACATGGTAATGGTGCAGTGCTGGAGTGTAATGGTTCTGATGAAAGTCTTGGATAGTTGTAAGGAAACAGAGCCTGCAAGAATAGAGTAATGGTGATGAGAATAAAAAGCAAATATGTATTATGTACGTATTTTTTTTGCTAAAAATAATAATAATAAAGAAAAGGGATCGGTATAATCACGTCAATTTACAGGATATTAATCCTCAGAAAAATTGCAGGATATTATGGAAATACTGATATTGCATAAATAAGGTTGTGTAGACTCGGGGAAGCAAGGGCGTCTAAACTCGGGGAATTTGAGCCTAAGATTAATATCGCATTCGATCTTTATGAAATAAGCAAATACCGATATTAATATCACATTCGATCTTTAGGTTTCGAGCTTATTTCATACCGATATTTCATAAACTCGGTAAGCAAATACCGATATTAATCTTAGGTGTCGAAGGCGTCTAAACTCGGGGAATTTCATAAAGATCGAATGCATGTGTAGGAACTACAGTCATGTAGACATATATGAATTGGTTCACTATTCACGTACGGTTGATATTGCGGGACAAACGAATAGCACGTGTATTAGGAAATTCTACATTGGCTATGAGTCATATTTTGATTAAATAAGGTTGATTGCATGAAGACGTAGGAATGATTCGTGCCGAGCATGTGTTTTGATCACGTTTGTTGTTAATTGATTTATCGTTTTCTTTATTTTATATGCTTTTATTTATTATTTGTGTTTTTATCTCGTTTATCAAATTAATCTTGAAAAATCATAAAAATTATCTTAGTCTAAATTCGAATTAGGAATTATATTTTAGAATTAATCGAGCTTACTTCGTTGATCGATACTCGGACTTACGTCTAGGGATTGGGGTCTAGACTCGGACCCATCCCTAATGAAGCGGTTTTTTTTATTATTCGGGTATTGGGGCGGGTTACGTGTCTCAAAATACTCAACCCGGCCGGGGCGGATCTCAGGTTTACCCAAACCCGACCCGAAACCCGCCCCGGATAATATATATAAATATTTTTAGGGAGAATTACACATAAATATCTAGTGGCAAAAAAAACCATCACATAACTCCTCTGTCAGAATTTTAATTCATCTAAGGACCAATTGCAAACATTTCCTACACTTAAGGACCAACTACTCTAAAAAGTCAATTTTACCCTCCCTTTCTCATTTTAATTTTTTTTTTCTTTCTCAATGAAATGACGTGAAGAACAAAATAAGAGGGAAAAAAATTGAAATAGAAAAAGAAGAAAGGGAGAAGAAGAAGAAGACGAGAAGAAGAAGAAGAGAAGAAGAAGAACGAAAGCACGTTTATATTCGATCCTAACCACGTACATGAGTTTCTTTGTTCGATGTGGGGATCTCATGGAAGAAGACGAAAAAACCGAAAATGAAAAAGAAGAAGAAGAAAAAGAAAAATGGAGAAGAAATTGTGGGTTTTCAAGGTCCAATCATGTGTTAGATATCTCGATTCAGGTCAACACATTGTGGGTCTTTTCAATTTATCGTCGGTTGTTTGATATTAAAATTGAAATGGTTGCAATTCATTCGTGGGTTTGCTCGATGTAGGTCGTGCTTATGTATTTGCTTGAAATTGTCGGTTGTGCTCATCATGCTACTATTTTTTATACAATTTATTTTGCTTCTTTCATGTTCCCCAATTGCATTTCATCAAGTTTAACTTCGAGTATGTAAATGCTGCGTTTTTAATTTTTATGTTCTGCTGCGGGTTTGTAAATCCTGCGTTTTTATATCGCTTGTTTCATGTTCCATGGTTGTTATTGGATTTAATGTTCTGTTGCGTTTTTATTAGTATGTAAATGGCTTTGCTTCGAGTGATTTACTGGGCAAATTCTATTCTTTGATGCATATCATAGAAAACCATTTGGTTTCATGAAATGTTCTCCTTGCTGGTTTGGGGTTTTTATTCTTAGTAAAGTTTTGCTTCCTGGTTTTACATAATTATTATGTGATACCAATTTCATGTATATTGTGTATCAATTTATTGTTGCTATGGTACTTATTTGCTTAATATGATGTACCTTTATATGTATGTAGTAGTTTCTGCCATTGGAGCTAAAGGCCGTTCATAGGTTAGCTACTGAAGAACAAACTTCGTTTTGTTCGATTCACGTAAGTTCTCCTTAAAATATATTTCTCTTTTTGATTCTATTAAGATAAGTCTAATTGGAATGTCGATGAGCAGAAAATGCCGGTGAAGCGACATTTCCTGCCGCATGGTGTACGAGTAGAGTAGCGGTATCTACGTAGCATACATGTATTATTCTATATTGTGTATATTTTGATGTTTTTGGTTTAAATAGTGGTGACATCTTTTTTTTGGTTATAATACTTTTATAGGTTTAGTTGTCTGTTCCATTCTTTTCTCCATATGTTCCATATAAGTTATGTCTTATTTTTTTTGGGACCATATATGGTATGTATGTGTTGATTTGTAAATGGATATCTTGATTACAAGTATGGTTTTGGCGTGTTGTAATGTTGAATTTATTCTGGTTATAGTCAGTGTTGGCAAAAAAAAATGTTATGCATGGAATTATTGGTACAGTAACAATATTAAAAACGGTACGGTAACCGTGTGTACACGATACAACAAACATATTCTACATGGTACGATGAAGGCATTAAAATTGTAATCAATATTAAAAGTTGTACAAGTAAGTGTTGAAAAATAATACAACCGAAAAGATGCACAAAAAAGTATGATTCTAATGGCATGACAAATTCTGACACAAAAAATAATACTCTGACGCGCACAAAAAGCCATACAGTTCAGACATGTTCGGAACTAATATTCTGACACAAAAAGTGTCCAAATTAGAAAGTTACGTTCAAGGTACAATATCAATACATAACTTGGTACATCGACATAGTGTTGTGAGGTATGGTAAATGTTCACTGTAAGGTAAAATCAACGGCTCAAAGAGGTACGCTATACCTGCATATTTCATACAACAAATTAGGATAAGCGTTTTTCGGACAATTCCAATTTTATTTTTTGGAAAACCATATTTCCTTACATATATCAGTTATATATTTCACTTTTGATCATATTTGATGCAGTTGCCCCTACACTCATGATCCTATATTATGTAACCTCAAGTTTCAATAGAAGAGGATGAAAATTGTTAGAACAACTTATTACAACATAGTATATATGTTTGTTAGATTTAAAATTTTCAACTTATTATAGATGTTTTTATTAATATTCTATTTATTACTGTTTCAGGGCTTCTCATTTAATAGTGGACGTTGTGAACTAGTAATTTTATATATTTTGTGGACCGATAAAACGTGATACAATATCCTTACTTATCTTGGTACGACAAAATACGTAGATGTGGTACAATACAGGTCCACAACAAGGTACACTTATAAACTGCTCACTGGTACATTATAAACACTTCGTTTGGTACAACTTATTAGGATAAGTATTTTTCGTCGTATTTTACGTTAATTCTGATGCAAAAACACTTTAGTATACGTATACATCTTATAAGTTTCATTTTGTATCACATTGAATAGGTTAATTCTAAAAATCATGGATTTGTAGTTTGAACTCAAGCTTTAATAGTAAGATGTCCTTATAATGATCATTTTCTTATTATAAAACTAAGAGTTTGGAAAACAAAAGCATGCGTGTAATGGTTAAACCATCAAATTTGATACCAAGTGAAAAATATAATGTATATACATATAATAAAATAGATTTGCTGAAAAAACTCATTCGAACGGCTAAGCAAAACTCTTACCTTAATAAACTGTATCAAATATACGGTGTGTAGTGTACCTCATAGAGGCATCTGACTGTATCACAATAACATAGTTTGTTGTACCAAGATAAGTATCGAAACCGTACCAAATATATTGCCGCTTTCTATGCGTGTCAGAACTTTCTGTGTGCGCCGAAATTTGTTCATATACTGTTAAAAATGTCAGATACTGATCACACTAACTTTTTCTGTATTTTTTATCTCTTGTTTTACAACTATTAATTAGCGTACTATTTCAATTCGTTTAGTGTACCATTTCGTTGGTGTTTAGCGTACCTAGTATACATAATTACCGTACATTGTTTAACATTGTTAACGTACCCAAAATTAAAGGCATAACAAATAATATTTTACCAATAGCACTGTTTGTTTTCATAATACATCCAACATTACAACAACACCAAAAATATGCTCGTAATCAAAATATCCACGAACGAATATACCTATATGCAACATATTACAAAAATAATAAGCCATAATCCATATGCAACATATTGTCAAAAGGTTATAAAAATCATAAATGGGGTTATAAACAATGTATCCATTAATTATGTACTTTTAAAGCCGAAAGTAAAGGTTATAAAAATCATAAATGGGGTCTCTTATCTGCAATTTACATCACACCATGCTTACATGGTACTCCATACACATCTTATACATCAAACATATTCTTTAACTATTCACGTAGACTACGAGTTCATAAATGACATAAAAAGTACTGTAATTATAATAAGATATATGATACAAGCAAGAGTTTCATCATACCATAATATTCTATTTATACCGTACCAGTTTATACTATCACGCCGTACCATTGTAATGCATAGAGATAGACGATACTAAAAATATGCATATAACGTACCAAAAACATCGATGTAACGTACCAGAAATGCGAAAACTACAATCCTGATTGATATAAAAAAGACAAAAAAAAAGAAACAAACTCACAAGAACCCTAATTGAGCAACAATTAAATAGAAACCCAAAACTAAACTTAAAAATTCCGAATTTAAACAAAAATAACCACGAATTGAACATATAAAAGCATTAATCGAAACATACCAATCAAAATCGAGACCTAAAAACCTCTACTCGAGCAGTTAACACGTAAATAATACAAAATTTCATACAGAAACAAAATTGGAGAAAAAAATAAAAATTACGAAACTTACAAGGATGTGAGAAATTCCTAGACCAACGGCGGCGGCGACTCCCTGAGCGTTTCTTCGTGGGAACAATTTGGTGTGGGTGTTTCAATTTGGGGTTCAATTGAGATTGTGTTTTTAATTTGGGATGTTGGTTTTATAGAAATCGATCGGTTGACCTCTTTTATTTTGGTTTTTTGTTTTAAATTAAAATTCCAGGTATAATTGTAATTATGCAAGTTCTTAAGTTTATCTCAAGGAGGGAGTTAAGTGATGCATTTTTTGATCCCTAGGGATTTATGTGTAGTTGTCCCATATTTTTATATAAAAGTCTTATTTTTAATAGAAGGGTTCTATGGCGCAATTGATAAGGTGGTTGTTTATTGATCTTGAGATTATGGGTTCGAATCTTAGTGGAGTAAATACATTATTAACTATAAATATATATTTGTTATTTTATTTAAAATTTTTAAAAAAAATTAAAATTTAATAAGAACCGTTGGTTCGGGTTCGGGGCGGGGCGAAGCGGGTCTAGACCTGAGGTGGGGCGGGGCAGGTTTTGGGTCCACTAAAAATTAAACGGGACGGGCCCCGAGTCCTGCCAAACCCGCTTCAGACCCGCCCTGTTGCCCTCCCGACTTACGTCCATTTTACTACTTGCACGTAGAGCTAAGGGCCCGCGGGCCGGTTCGCCAAAGGGCGGGTTGGGCCTCATTTTTTAGGCTTGCAGGGAGCGGGCCTAAGCGGGCCCGCCCGTGGACCGGCCCGCCTATTATTAACAAATATATTTAATATTTTAATTATATCATATTAATTAAATGTTGTATTTGCTCTTTGGACTTTATTTTTTTTAATGGACTAATTGATCCAATAATTAATTTTTTGTTGGGCTTTATTTTTTTAATGAACTAATGGACCTAATAATTATTTTTTGGGCTTTAAGCTTTATTTTCTTGGCTTAAATATTTTTTTAGTCATGTACTTAATTCATGAGATTAAGTATTATAGGGACAATAACTTTCAAAAGTAGGCAATTTAGGGACAATCTTAGATTTTGAAAGTTATTGTCCGTATAATGTCATACCTTAAATTTGGTGTCCCTATAATGACATCATCTCTACATTTATTGGACTAAAAAAGTAATTAACCCTATTTTTTTCATGCGCTATAAATTTTAATTAATAATGAATTTATTCACTATTTGGGGGCCGGCGTGCCGGGCCCGTGACCCGCTGGCGGGGCGGGCTCAAATGACGGACCGACCCGCACCCGCCCTGTCAAATGGCGGGCTTTGGCTGGCTACGGGCCGACCCGCCTCGCCTGCTCGTTTTGACTGCTCTACTTGCACGACCTAGTACACTTGTTAGTATTCAACGTGTCATATAACATTTCTCTTATTGTTTTGGGGGTGTTTGTCCATTTTACATACCAAGGTCATAATGAAATATTGTGATTGTTTAACCAATGCGATGAATATTGTCCATTTTGCGTATTTAACCATAAGTATATTATCTATGTAATACGGGTTAATATGACCATTTTGAAGTGGTATTTTACGTAATAATGATTAATGTTTCAATATCAAGTTTTAATTTTTTTAAGCATTAATTTCTAGTTTTTTTATATTATTTTTCAAAAGTCTTTTATCTTAGTAAACATTAAATATATTTTTTATGATTTAAATAAGTTAATTATGTAATTAAAAATAGAGATACGAGTATATAAGGGGAATGTTAAAATATCTGAGGTACATTTGTCTCAAATAATTGAAAACGTCACACAATCAAGGTGATGGAGGCACATAGGTTTGTTAGTATATCCAAAATTTTAGAATATCATCACATTTTTTCATTACCTATGTGATCTGCTAGTTTGGTGATTATCCATCACCTAAGCTAAATAAGATGTTATTTTGGTAATGACTATCACATAAACTAAAACACAATGACATGATCGTCGGAGAATCACCTTAAAACAAACTTATACTAAGATAAGGAGATTTGCTATGGTGCATACCCTATCGTGAGCACCCCCGTGAGCACCACACACGTACTTTGCCTCTTTTCGATCCAAAATGAAATTTTTAGCCCAATGTTAATCATATCCCCCTTACACAACAACATGATGATGTTGTAAAACAGATTCATCTTCATAAAAACACGAAGAAGATCGATAAGAAGAATTTATTTAATATCACATCCGTGTGATGCTTCTTCGTGTTTTTATGAAGATGAATCTGTTTTGCAACATCATCATGTTGTTGTGTAAGGGGGATATGATTAACATTGGGCTAAAAATTTCATTTTGGATCGAAAAGAGGCAAAATACGTGTGTGGTGCTCACGGGGTGCTCACGATAGGGTATGCACCATAGCAAATCTCCTAAGATAAGAAGATATATTAAGATTAAGCTTTTATAAGTGTAATTAATGATAAAAAAATTAAAGATTGGGCCAATGTTCCATTTTTTTTGGGTTTATTGTCCATTTGATTGGGCCTGTGATCCGTTTCATCGAGCTTGCACAGAACACGACGTCGTTTCGGCATCCTTTTCCAACTTGAGACAGCAATGAAATGAATATCGTTTGAGGTGGTGGGGGAGCCATTGCATTGCATTGCATTGGCATATATTGATTTCACCAATATGATGTCAGAATCTGATGTGTCAGAAATCCGAAAGCGTGACGATGCCGGGGAAGGACGTTGGAAGTCGGCTGGAGAGAAAGTCCATCTGGTACTTTTTTATATGAACCCAAGCCACAACTTTTTCGTTCTGAGTTGTGCTCTCAATCTGACTATCTTTTCTGGGTTCTTTGTGTTAATGGTTAGATTGACCTAAGAAGGGCAATCAATGCCGAAATTATGCTCACAAAAGTGAAAATGCCCCTACCTGATATGATGGTATGCTTGCTCATTTTCCATATCTTGCTATGGTTCCCTTTCACAAGTTTGAACTCGCTTCTTTCTGTAGGCTGCCGTCCTTGCAATGGACGAATCCATTTTGGATGTTGATCAAGTTGAAAATCTCATAAAGTTCTGCCCAACTGAACAAGAGATGGAACTCCTCAAGGTAATTGCGATATTCATAAAAGAGGTTTGGATTGGATTACATTACATGATTATTTATGACCTTCTTCTAACAGGGATACACAGGCAACATGGAGAATTTGGGAAAGTGCGAGCAGGTGTGTTAATTGTCCAAACTCGGTTATTTGGTGAAGCCGAAAAATTCATCAACCACTTTATATTTTTCCCATCATCCTTGTTTCAGTTTTTCCTCCAACTGATGAAGGTTCCACGAGTGGAATCTAAATTAAGGGTTTTCTTGTTCAAGATTCTGTTCGACTCTCAGGTTATTATTTCCTTTTGATCGTTTAACTTCTTAAATTCACTCTTTATATGCTAGCTGTAAAGACCATGTCCTTCTCTCTCAGGTGTCTGAATTCAACAAAAACTTGGCTATCCTTAACGCAGCTTGCAAAGAGGTAAACCAAAGACTAGATTGACCAATCATTTTACTAGTTTCCTCATTTGCTTGAAATAATTTTACCGTCATGCACTAGGTCAGGGACTCCTCCAAGCTGAAACAAATATTGAAACAAATAATGTATCTCGGAAATACCTTGTATCAGGGGACTGCCCGAGGTATGTATGGTTCAGCTTCTTTTGTATATTTTATCTATTGATATACTTTCATAGGTAATCTTGCCTTCAATTATCATTTATGTGGAAAATTGCAGCCCCGCATTGTCTGTCTGTGAAAACATATCCCCTTTGCTTGCCATCGTACATCATACAGAATTACTTGTCTGATTGGCAAAGATTCTATGTTTGAGCTGTGAGTCGGTCGCGACAAGGACTTCATCTTCGATTTTGTTTAGGGGTCATGGGGCATCCTTCTAAAAGTTAATGTATTTTCAGTTTACCTTCTGTGACGTATCCCCTTACAGCTAAGCTACCAAATCTGTATTTCCCTGTACTTTCAAAATAAAATCTGTACTATCTATCTTGTTTAGTGTCTTTTTGACGGGCAATACAAATTGCTTGTTGAATTTTCATGTTTGGTTGGTTGAATAATACAGTAACTAAATTATTCTTATGCATATTGTAAGACGGCAATTTCAGTTTTTTGAACTGAACCTGACTTGGATCCACCTCCAGGTTCTGCTGTTGGATTCAAATTAGACAGTCTTTCGAAACTGGCAGATACCCGTGCCATCAACAAGATGACACTAATGCATTATCTTTGTAAGGTATTTATCTCCGTTGGTGCATTCTTGAGTTTGTTCTCCCTGAAGCCTATTGATATTTCTTTATTTCGTATGAAAAGTAATTTGCCTTCTTCACATGTATGATATCACTGTTTTGATACACTATTGAGTAATGCATAGCGATCATTGTCAACTTAATTTTTTCCACATTAGCAATCTATATCAAATAGAATCAAATCAGAGAAGTCATTTGGCCAAATGTGTTTCCAACTTTCTTTCTGTCTAGTATAAACTTCAATGCTATCATACCTAAAATACGACCTTCCAACTGCACTTTTCTTCTCGGTATATTTACTACATTGTATATGCCTCTAAAGGGCTCCTATTCACCAAGACATATATTTTGCTCCAGGTGCTTGCCTCCAAGACGCCAGAGGTTTTAGACTTCCACAACGATTTTGTTAACTTGGAAGCTGCCTCAAAGGTTGTCTTTTTTATCTTCTGCTAAAAATAGAAGTTTGTAAAGGGTTATATAATAGTTTTGTTCTCTCTGATCTTGTGCAGATACAAACGAAATCATTGGCAAAAGAAATGCAAGCCATTGTCAAGGGTTTAGAAAAGCTGAGGCTGGAATTGGCTGCTTCGGAGAACGATGGCCCGGTGTCTGAAAAATTTCGCAAGGTACTCTTGAATCATTGTCGTGTTTTTAGTTATAAATGATACCCATTTTATTACAAGATTTGTGTCGGCAGACATTGAGGGAGTTCCTTGCTGTTGCTGAGACCGAGATATCTTCCATAACGGATCTATACTCCGTTGCGGTAAGTGTTGAATTATGCCTTGGAAATAATAGTTTCTCATCATCGCAGTAAGTAATGGTGTGAATGTTTACAGGAAAGAAATGTGCATTTTTTTCCTCTTTATTTCGGGGAAGACCCAGCGAAAACCCCTTTGGAACTGGGTAATATCGTCGTCTTGTTTCTGTTATCTTAACAGCCTTATTTATTGCACGGAACGAGAGGCTGAGTTCACTGTCTCATGTCATCATATTACCAGTTCTTGCGAAGCTCTTAGATTTCGTCAGGGAATTCAAGAAAGCTCATGAAGAAGACATAGCAGACGGAAGGAACTAGAGAAGATAGATGTACTTACCATCATAGTCGCTGCTGGTATAAAAATATATATATATATATATATATATATATGTTTCAGAATTTTTGGCCCAGACCCTATTCGCGTGTCTAATTCACCATCATTTATACAATAGAAAAAAAAATTATGCCTATTTTTTAACAGTTTACACATAGTGCTTACTTTTGTAAATTACATTCAAAAAGATGCCTATAATGTAAATGAGCCGTGGACAAAGGACGTTGTTTACTTGATCCAACCAAATGCTTGTCACAGAAACCAAGAGATCGAGGTTTTTGCAAGCTTTTTTTGTCTGATGCAGCTATCAACGGTTTGATGATTCCTATCGATGAGTTTGCAGGCGCAATAGATCTTATCTCTTCAAGAGATCGTTCAAGGTGCGTGCTGCTTTGAAGCCACTTGAGCTAAGCATGGTTTCTGTAGGATAGAAGATTTTTGTTCGAAAAGTTCGCCAGTGAAGGGCTAATTTTTCGAGCTCTTCTCTTCGGTTTTTTTTTTTCTTTTCGTCTGTGGTTGTATTTTTGTATATTTTTCATCCATTTTATAAATTTGAGGGGGGAAAACACAAGATATGTATGTGATGATGGCAGAAAAGATTCGCTCGTCTTCCGTAGCACTTCCTACGGGATTGTCGCCTAACCTCCGTGGACATCGTCTGATCTCCAGGGATCATTGCTTGCGATGCCTGGATCAAGCTGGTTAGGGTATTTTCCGTCCTGCCTAAGTCATGAGCGTGTTTCTCTTTTCAGGGGTGAATTGAGCTGAGCGTAGGGAGAATGTTCAAGTGTAAAAATGAGTGTTGTAGCCTGTAGTGTAGGCGTAGATGAACGTACCTTGAATGACGAATGAACAAGGATATTCATAAGAGTTGAGGTGAACTACCTTCTCGATATTCTGGGACGCGGAGTTTTGGGATCCATCCTTCGTTTGAATGTCTTTCTTGCTCCAAAAATCTCCCCTTCCGTTGGTCCTTTCAATTTGAAGGATTTTTTGTTCGAAAACATACCCTTTTGTTAGGATTCGAATGTTCCCCGAGCTCGGATTCAGTTAGTTTGAGTTTGAATAGACTCAAGAGTTGGATGCTTCGACACGTGGAGGTCTCTCGGCCACCTCGGCCACTTCCACCAGGTGCTTACTCCTTACTTTGTTCAGTTTTGCGCTCGGGGTTTTGACGTACATGGAATGTGTAATATTAAGATGGATTAATATAGATTTTTTTTATTTTTTCTGATTTTGTATTTGCTCGATTGAGAACTTGAGGTTAGAGAAGAAGATTGACAATAGAGTTTGTTAGGGAGAGGACAATTGGGAAGAATGATTTTCTGTTTAAAATATTTAATTGATGGAATTATAATTTCAAATTTAATTATATATTATTTTTGGTATTTAAAATGATAAATTGATTTTTAAGGATATAATTATAATAAATGTAAAATTTGAAGGGGTGATTTTTGAATTAAAATAAGGGTAGAATAGTAATTAACAACTGCTTTAAAATTAAAATTGACACACCACTATGAAGTCCTCACCAATAATAAAATAAAAAGATTATATATACTAGTATTTTACGCCCACTCGATCTGTGTGCTTTAATATATAAATTTTTAATATTACTTAATATTTTGAGTCATTTTTAATGTATGAAATCATAATATTATTTATAATTGTGTATTAGTTTTAAATATATTAAAAAATTGATTTAGAGGATATAATTATAATTAATATAAAAGTTAAGGGTAAAATGGTAATTGCACATACCATACCAAATTAATTTAAGTACAGTTACTCTAATGTCCTCTCCAATAAGCTCTCCAATAATAAAATAGATAGATAGATAATAATGAGAAATGGGTTACTATTCTCTTTAGGTAATTAAACTAAATGGGCCTCAAAGTGATAGGCATGTTAAAGCCCACTAAAAATCGCAAGCCCAACTGACCCACTTGCATTTCCAGCCCGTTTTCCAAGCACTTTCCTTTTGCTCATCTTGCTCAAAGTCGATTAGATATTTTTTTTCCGACATTAGAGGCGCCATAAACCTCGACATTCACTATTCAGAGGCTCCGCAGCTCCACCGCATCACCACCGTCAGTGTCCGATTCCCCCCAGTTCAATATCAAAGCTGTAAACGTAGAAATCAATAGAAAGAGAATGCCTCCCGGAGCTAATCGGAAACGCAAACGCGGCCGCCCCAAAACAACACCACGCCCCTTACCTTCATCTACGCCTCAACCTGGTTCGGAAGTAGAAGCCATGCCGTCCTCACCCTCTCCTACGCCACCGCAGGACCAGCCCCAAGCTCAATCCAACCACCGTCCTCGCGGTCGACCTCGGAAGAACACTCCGAAGCTGGAGGCTAAGAACCCCAATCAGAAAACCGCCAATCACGCTCCCAATGGGCTTCCTTCAGTTTCTGCCCTTCTGAATCCCGATATTGTTGCAACTGCCAAAGTCTTACCAGCTATGGACTCGGTGGTGAAGGTGTTTTGCGTTCATACGGAGCCGAATTTCTCGCTTCCCTGGCAGAGGAAGAGGCAGTACAGTTCAAGCAGCAGCGGCTTCGTGATCAAGGGAAGGAGGGTTTTGACAAATGCGCACTCGGTTGAGCATTATACGCAGGTGAAGTTGAAGAAGAGAGGCTCAGATACCAAGTACGTTGCCACCGTGCTGGCAATTGGGACCGAGTGCGATATTGGTGAGAATGCTGAACTTCTAATTGATCTCATGTTTATTTACTTCTAATTGGGCAGATATCTAGTTTGAACTATTCTGCATTTGGGCTGTTTCTATGTTAGAGTTGTAAATATGTTGGCTTATTGTCTATAGTAGTTGTTGTAACGAAATATAAATTTATGGAACATTCAGGTTGAGTACAGATAAGTAAAGCCTGAAATGTATTTACTTGACTATAATCTGATGAATTTTGCGTTAGGAGTTTGATGTTTTTATCATATTTTACTCTTGCTGCGCCTTGACTGTTAGAAATTTCCAGCCTTTATATACGACGATGCTAAATCTGAAGTCTACTCTGAATAGAGGGGAAAAAAAAAAGAAGTTGGGCATTAGATCATCTTCCTCTTAATTTTTATCGTATTAGAGGTGGCTTTAACCAGAATGATGTTGCAGCTATGCTAACAGTGGAGGACGATGAGTTCTGGGAGGGGGTATCACCGGTCGAATTTGGTGGTTTACCTGCTCTTCAAGATGCTGTGACAGTTGTGGGCTATCCTATCGGGGGCGATACGATCTCTGTCACGAGTGGTGTTGTCTCTCGAATAGAAATTCTTTCGTACGTTCATGGATCCACTGAACTTCTTGGATTGCAGGTTTGTTTTAATTTGGAATTGGAGCTGTAAATCTGTGACTTTTGAGTTAAAATGAATTGACACTGTGGATAACTCAAAATGCATTTACAGATAGATGCTGCCATAAACTCTGGAAATTCTGGGGGACCTGCTTTCAGTGACAATGGAAATTGTGTTGGGATTGCATTTCAGTCGCTGAAACATGAGGATGTGGAGAACATTGGTTATGTTATACCAACGCCTGTTATAATGCACTTCATTCAAGATTATGAGAAGAATGGAGCATATACTGGTATTGAAACTATTGCCGGCTTTCAATAGTTTTCTTTATTTTTTTTCTCACAAGATGTTCATTTCATATGGCAGGCTTTCCTGTTCTCGGAATCGAATGGCAGAAAATGGAAAATCCTGACTTAAGATTGTCTATGGGGATGAAATCTGATCAGAAGGGTGTTCGTATACGAAGAATCAATCCAACATCTCCAGAGAATAACGTTTTGAAGTCATCAGATATAATTCTGAGCTTTGATGGGGTTAATATTGCCAATGATGGAACAGGTATGATATATATGAAAAGATTGGTATCCCATGGATGAATTGTGTATTTTTACCCTTCAAATCAGCTTCTTTATATTATTATCTTCATCGTAGTATGGCTCGCAGTTCACATATTTCGGATTAAGTTCTTCCCACTTGTACTACTGCACGAAATAATGAGCCATGCTAGTTCTTCCATTTAGTATCTAACAATCGTAATAACTTTGATAGTATTGTATTCTTTTTGGGGGTTTGGTTCTGAATATTGCTGTCTCATGGTTGGTTTACGGGCATTCGTTTCTGCACGTTCACCTGATGAGTTGACCCGACCTTCATATTTAACTTTAACCTTTCTGTAACTGATTCTATTCTTTTGTAATAACCTTCATTTGATGAGGTTCAAAATGTGGCTTTTGGCACTTGCAGTCCCATTTAGACATGGAGAGCGCATTGGTTTCAGCTATCTCGTGTCGCAGAAATATACGGGAGATAGTGCCAAAATAAAAGTCCTTCGCGAATCTAAAATCCTAAATTTCGAGATTACACTCAACGCTCATAGACGGATCATTCCTGCTCACAACAAGGGGAAACCCCCCTCATATTATATCGTTGCTGGATTCCTTTTTACGACAGTGTCCGTCCCATATCTCCGTTCTGAGGTGAGTCACCTTCCAAAGATGCTAACATGTAAAAATCACTGTTTTTCTTGGTTAGAGAGTTACGAAGCTTGTAATGAGACAGGCATTTCATTGATTGTAGGCTGAGTTTAGATGTTACACTTGAGCATTTGTTGTTGCTGAGATGTTGAGTTAACTTTTCTCTCCCATTTTGAATGTCAGGACACCCTATTCATAACTATTTTCAACTGTAGGAAATATGAAATTGAATGGTGAACGTTGGAACGATCTTTGAATGATACGATGCTACCATTTACAACCCTTTGCATATTTTTGAAACATTCGCTCACCCTTTTACTCCATGCGATGCTTGTTTTCTAGGATGGCTCTATACACTGTTTTGATGGTTTTACTATTTCCTCTCAATTCTCATAATGAATTTGTTCTCAATAAGTGAGTTCGAACCCTTTCTCATGCTTGTTCCACACATAAACAGTATGGAAAGGATTACGAATATGAAGCTCCAGTGAAGCTGCTGGACAAACTCTTGCATGAAATGCCGCAATCACCTGACGCTCAAATCGTTGTCATTTCCCAGGTTGGTTACCAAATGCTGAAATTTCTCGGTAATTTTATTAGTTATGATGCTTATAGTTGATTTTATCCTTCGCAAAAATATTTTAAAGGTGCTAGTTGCCGACATTAACATTGGATACGAAGACATTGTCAACACTCAGGTTTGTGCTTTCGTGTCTAAATCACGACGCCAGATTCGCTATGCCCCTTTTGTTTATGTTTCATTCTTTGGGAAAATTTAGGTTCTAGCATTCAACGGGCAGCCCGTAAAGAATCTGAAAAGCTTGGCTACCATGGTAGAGAGCTGCGGCGATGAATATTTGAAATTCGATTTAGAATATCAGCAGGTTGGATAGTGTTATTATGACTTGCTGCGATATGATGATGATAATATTCAAGATTGTGGCCTTTTTCAGCATATTTATCTCATTCGTAATTCTGAATTTGCAGTTGGTGGTCTTGCAAACGGAGCCTGCAAAAGCAGCCACCTTGGATATTCTTGCAACCCATTGTATTCCATCAGCCATGTCAGAAGACCTTAAAACATAATTAACCTCCCATTTTCTCTTTATATGGGAAAATAATTTCTTTTTGAGCAATATATTATTCGGACTTGGGGATTGAACCTATTATTTCTAGTTTTGTGCTAATCGACTGAGCTGATAAGTGATAAGGAACAGTTTTGAATATCTCCCTGATTTTGTATGGGATTTCATCCTATTCTCCTCTACGCAACTGCAATGGACGGACTGCCAACATGGCCGAGCGGTCTAAGGCAAAATATCGATTAAAAAAAACTCTTTCTTACAGTTCATTATATTTTACAGTTGGATACAATTAAATAAGATGCCTTTGTTGACTTTTTAGGAAAATATGGTAGAGACACGACATGTTAGCAACTCTTGGTAACCTACTTTTTGTCCACCAAAACCAATAAAAGAAAAAAAGCTTCCCTCCTCCCCTCGTATACATCACAAATACTGACAATCATCTTTCTCAACCCAGCCCAGGCAAGACCCATGATTGAGTTTTTAATTTCGATTCATGGACGATAAGATCGGTAGATGGAAAGAAGAAAGATTCAATCTTTGTAGCTGCACTGCATGCATGTACTCTGTTTTCAGGTTTTATGTTTAGCTCTCTCTGTTCTTTGCCTGCGTCCACTTGTCCGAAGTTTTCAGGGTGGGTTTGAGATTTAGACAGCTAGCTCTGTTTTCTAAAGATGAGCTCTGTTTCAGCGAAGACGAAGAAGCTTCTCTCAAGGCTTCTCTCTGTGCTAACAGCCCTTTCGATCTCCCTATTGATCCTTTCTTCAGTCTCTCTGTTGAAATTAAGGCACGGCGCCAGCTCAGCCGGCGTTCAGTTAATCATCGTACACAGCGGCGACTCATCATCGCTTAATAGAGAAAGAACTTCAATTCAAGAATCATCATCATCGTCTTCTCAAGATCCCAGCAGCGCCAGAGACGGTCAGAAGGCTCTCATCAGAATCTACATGTACGATTTGCCTCCACAGTTTCACTTCGGATTGTTAGATTGGAGACCAAACGCCGACCAAAACTGGCCTAACATCACCGACCGGAGCAAACTGCCATCATACCCAGGTGGGTTAAACTTACAGCACAGTCCAGAGTACTGGCTCACCCTCGATCTCCTAGCATCATCATCATCATCATCATCGAGCATGGCGAGGCCTCATACTGCCATAAGAGTGCACAACTCAAGCGAGGCTGATTACATATTCGTACCCTTCTTCTCGTCTCTGAGTTACAATCGACACTCGAAGCTTAGGGAAGGGGAAAGGGTCAGCGTCGATAGGCTTCTGCAAGAAAAATTGGTCAAGTTCTTGCAAAGTCGTAAAGAATGGAAGAGATTAGGTGGTAAGGATCATATAATCGTAGCTCACCACCCCAACAGCATGCTTTTCGCAAGAAAAAAGCTGGGCTCTGCTCTGTTCATCCTCGCTGATTTTGGGAGATATGCGAGTGGTATTGCAAACATTCACAAGGATGTGATTGCTCCTTACAGACACATGGTTAGGACAGTTTCGCCAGACAAGTCTGCGGCTTTCTTTCAGCGTTCAATCCTGGTTTATTTCCAAGGTGCTATATACCGAAAAGCCGTAAGTTTCATGGATCTGATATAATCTGAAAGCTTCAATGTGTATACTATACATACTACTTCTGATGCTCAATCTTTTGTAATGGAATCTTCAGGGAGGGATGATACGTCAAGAGCTATACAACCTTCTTAAAGACGAGGAAGACGTTCACTTTACTTTTGGCAGCGTTGGATCAAATGGGATAAGAGGGGCAGGCAAAGGGATGTCTTCATCGAAGTTCTGTCTCAACATAGCAGGGGACACTCCAAGTTCTAACCGCCTCTTCGACGCCATTACGAGCCACTGTGTCCCTGTAATAATAAGCGACGAGATTGAGCTACCCTTCGAAGATGTTCTTGATTATTCCCAGTTTAGCTTGTTTGTTCGTTCCAAGGATGCTGTGAAGAAGGGCTTTCTTTTGAATCTGCTGAGAGGGGTCAGAGAGGAGAGATGGGCTCAAATGTGGGAGAGATTGAGAGAGGTTAGCAAACACTTTGAGTATCAGTTTCCGTCTAAGCCTGGCGATGCTGTGGATATGATTTGGCAGGCGATTCATCGCAAGAAGATGATGAGCAAGGATTTGGATCTACACAAGAGAAATAGATACCAAAGGTCGACAAATATTTGATTCATACAAAGCATTCATGAAATATACAGCCAACAAACACATGGGAGAAAAGAGATTTACTTCCATGGTTGAAGCATTCTTTTATATTATAGCCTAGACTTGGGTTCTTCAGACAAGTATCATCTGTTTATAGAAAGTCCTTTCTGATGAAGAATATGCATCTGTTAGAAGCCATTGTAATCTCTCCCTCGCCTTAGAACTTTGAGTCAAAGGATTAAGTATGGGAAATGATGAAATTATGAGACATTACGGTGAACATCTATAAGTTAGAGGTGCTAATTGTAATTATCAGGAATATTTTGTTTGTATTAATTAATTGCCAAAAAGGGACGGGCATATTACTAGTGTAAAATCCGTAGAGAAGAATTAGCGTTATAGTTAAAAATGGCAGACGAGTCGGCCACAGAGGTCCACGTGGAAGCCGAGCAAGAGCCGACCCATGACGGCGGGTTGAAGAGACTGAGGGCAGATGCTGAAGACGACGAGCAAGGTCAGAAGGTAGAGGCGAAGAAGTCAAGAGTTGACGAAGAGGAGTCTGCGGTGGAAGAGAAGCATGGCAATGAAGAAAGCGAATCGGCTCCGGTCAGTCTCGGTCCTAAGGATTTTGGGTCAGCCGTCGAGATGTTCGATTACTTCTACAAGCTCCTCCACTTTTGGCCGCCGAATTTGAGCCTCAATAAGGTAGTGGCTGGTGAAAACGCTTAAAACTTGTGCCTTTTTGTATCAAAACAGTCTGATTTACCTGACATGGATTCGAGCTATTTGTTTGGGTCTTAAACTGAAAAAACATTGTGCTTAATCGGCGGTGTGAAGAAAGAGTGTCAATTTTGCAGAGTATAAACAGAGATTCAGTTAAGATTCAGCTTAATTGGACTTGCTTTGATCATCTGTCCCTATAAATACGCATGACGAGAAGTTTTGCAAGTATTATTTAGCCTCGATTGATTTGTTCATGGTCCTTTCGATAATCCAAACGATTATCCTTTTATTAATTTTGATGAAATTTGCATTTTCAGTACGAGCACATGGTTTTGCTGGAATTACTCAGAAAAGGTCACTTGGAATCACAGAGAAAGATTGGAGTAGGTGTTAAATATTTCCAAGTTCGAAACCACCCTCAGTTCAAAAGCCGCTGCTTCTTTATCATAAGAGAAGACGATTCCGTGGAGGATTTCAGCTTCCGAAAGTGCGTGAACCACATACTTCCTTTGCCTGAAGATATGCATCAGATCAAACATCATGCCAACAAGGCTCCACGTGGAAGAGGAGGTGGTAATAAGTGGCGCGGCCGTGGTAGAGGCAGGAGATGATCTAGTTAGTCATATAATCTTTTAGAGGTACTTTTGTTAGTTACTTTTATCTGATATGCATATCATATTGGCACTTGGTTTTAGATTATAGATTCGTAGATTGTGTTTTGAAATGCTGACGATCTATCAAACGGGGGCTTGCCTTAACGTCCTTTTATTCTGAAAATTATATGATAATGATGCATTACATATAGATAGTTGATGGAAATAGGTAACTTATATAGTTCAGAGAAAAACATAAAAGGCAGTCTGAGCTGAGCTATAATATGATTCTTTTAACAGTTCTTGCATTTTCTCCATCTCCATGGTTCATGAGACCTCGGTGTATGGCGGGTATTAGCCTCTGATCCTGGATAATCATGCAACTCTACTTCGATTCTTCTTGCTTGATCGCCATTTTCCTGCGTGTTGATCTTCATTAAGTCATCTATTATCACAGACATGCACAGAAATGCGAGCACAAATAACCATCAAAAGGTACCTGAAGAATTAGTTCAGTGACTGCTCGAGTAAGAAAGCTGATGAAACACAGAACAATAACCAACACTCTGTATTGCATGTTGTAAGTAGATGAAGAAGCCATTGTGAATCACAAATCCTCATATTGTAAAGTTAAACTCCCCCCTCACAACACATATATCTTGCTATTCTGTATAGGTCTTACTATCCATATACATGGCATCTGTTAGTTATAAACGTGAAATTAACATTTGTGGGCACTTTGCGTGGTGAAATTATAGTTTATGGGATTTTGATTGCGCCGACAAATAAGCCTAAAAGTCAAAATGTCCGAACCAAAGGATGTAAGAATTGTAGAAATGTGTATAGAAAGTCAACTCATTAATAAGATATTGTGCAAGTTTGTAATGGACACAATATCTACAGTAAAAAGAATATCTTCCATTGTTAACTATAGGCCTTGGCCATAAGTATAACCATGCATGGCATTTGCTTCCTTATGTTCGTGGCCAAGTTTTGGGTTATATCATTTTTCATTATTATATTAATTTCCAGAATTATATTTCAAATTGCAATTAAATTGATTTTCTATTCTATTATATTAAGGCTTGTGGCCTCATAAAAACTGTCATTACTAAGTTGATTTGTACCAATCATAATTTCTCTATTAATTAATAATTATTTAAAAATTAAAAATATTATGGCACGCTCTTTCTCTATTTTTTTTTTTTATATCTATCTATCATGGACATATAATAACTACTCAATTAATTGCTATGTCAGGCTAAATATTACAAATTTAGCCTTAGTTTTTTATTTATTCTGATTTTATCCTCATAAATCAATTTTTCAAGATATTTATAAATATTATTTAAAAATAAACTTATGATTTCATTTATAATATATTTTGAAACAGAAATAATAATTATATTATAAATTAATATTATATACTTATATATTATAACACACATATAGTTTGCGTTAATTGCTAGTTATTATTAGAAGCCATCTCAAGAAAATTATTATAATTTTGGGCTAGGAAGAAAATTACAAGAAGGCGAGCCCATATTATTTCAATCAATCTCTCTTTATTCTTTTTCGTACTAATTGGCTCTTCCCCGAATGGAAGAGAGCTCGAAATGATTTAATTAGAATAACAAACTAGAAATGAGACACCTGTTAATCAACGAGTATAATATCTTTAGTTAAATTATTGAATTGTTAGTATCACCTAATATTTAATATTTGAAAAATAAAAAGAAATTTCGAAGTCAGAAGAAGTTCTAAATAATTTTATATTAAATATTAGATTCGTTAAGGAGATGGTGGCTTGTTACATCCATGGTTCCGACAAGGTGCTGTTTCTATTCTAAGTAAGCCACGTATATCAATATTTATAAATCTTAATATAATAATTATCATCACTTAATCCCTCTCTTAATCATATTTTGACTTACCCAATAATAAAAGTAATTATAAAGTTATATATATATATATATATATTCTTGTATAGTTTCATTATTGATTTAGAAGCCAAGTGTTCGATTTTTCATGTTGGGACCATTGGGACACATCTTAATATTTAGCCAACTACTGAATAATCCACCATTATCGGCCAACCAAACCATAGCGTTTTATTTAATATTTATAATCATTTAATTTTATCTTACAGGTGGGATTTATGCAAGATTTGATGTGGGATTCGGCGGCAGTGTCAATTTCACTTTATTTAAATGTATGTAATCTATTATTATTTTTTTCCAACTAATTCAAAGTTAATTTAATATGACTTGCCTTGCGTATTTTCATCGATGATTTAATTTTGTCGTATGTTAGATATATTTCTTTCATAGATATAGTTTGTTGCAACAACATTTTTTCACCATCACCAAAAAGTATTTATTTATAATCCCCATATCTATACCGAAATTCAATGCATTTGATCACAAACTTGCATACATTTGATGCTCAAAAGTGGATTTTTGATAGGCATGAATTTGATATCTGTAACACATACAAAAAAAAATATCATTGTCATTCAAAAGTTGTAAAATCATTTTAAAAAAGAATCATTGTCATTTAAAAGCTACAAAATCATTTTTGTAAAGATACACTTTTGATTGATCATATCAGATATCTTTTATATGGGTCTAAATCGAATCTCATATGTTTCATGGACGTGTCATCTTTTAAGCATAACATCATGGAGATTTTGTATTAGAAGTCTCTACATATTTCAGTTTATTTCCAAATGTAACGCTCTTATAAGTTACATATCAGACAAATATTTGACTTTTGTGAGAAAATAAAATGTGAGATGAAAGCTAAATTTAGGTAATTGACGTTCAAGTTCTTTGTAATCTTTGCTTTTTTTCATTAATGCATACAGCCGTGGTTTCAAAATTTTAAGATTGCACTCAATGTAATGTCAAAAGTTACAAATATTCAAAGGACGCCTTTAAGAAGAATTGAATTATTCTTTGGGACAACTACACATAAATCCCTAGGGATAAAAAAAAGTCTCACTTAACTCCCTCCTTGAGATAAAATTTCAGTTAAGGATCAAGTAGAAATATTTTATACAAATAAGGACCAATTGGACGAAAATAACCCTCAGAACTTTGCATTATTACAATTATACCTGGAATTTTAATTAAAAACAAAAAACAAAATAAAAAGAGTTCAATCAATCGATTTGTATAAACCCAACATCCCAAATCAAAAACACAATCTCAATTGAACCCCAAATCGAAATACACACACCAAATTGTTCCCACGAAGAAACGCTCAGGGAGTCGCCGCCGCCATTGGTCTTTGAATTTCTCACGTTCTGATAAGTTTCGTAATTTTTATTTTTTTCGCCAATTTTGTTTCTGTATTGCAATTTTGTATTATTTACGTGTTAATTGCTCGAGTAGAGGTTTTTAGGTATCGATTTTGATTGGTATGTTTCGATTAATGCTTTTATATGTTCAATTCGTGGTTCTTTTGTTTAATTCCGAAACTTTTAGGTTTAATTTGGGGTTTCTATTTAGGTGTTCCTCAATTAGGGTTCTTGTGAGTTTGTTTCTTTTTTCGTCTTTTTATATCAATCAGGATTATAGTTTTCGCATTTTTGGTACACTATATTGATGTTTTTGGTACATTATATGCACATTTTTAGTACCGTCTCTGCATTACAATGGTACGACGTGATAGTATAAACTGGTATGATATATATAGAATTATGGTATGATGACCCTCTTGTTTGTATCAGATATCTGATTGTAATTACAATATTTTTTATGTCATTTATTATCTCGTAGTCTACGTGAATAGTTAAAGAATATGTTTGATGTATAAGATGTGTATGGAGTACCATGTAAGCATGGTGTGATGTAAATTGCAGATAAGAGACCCCATTTATGATTTTTATAACCCTTACTTTCGGCTTTAAAAGTGCATATTTAATGGATGCATATAAATCGTTGACAGAGGATATCATTTATGACCCAGACGCACGCGTTCTTCTCTATCGCCGAACGATTCAACAGTTTCTTCCAAAGTTGACAAAAGATCAAACAAGTGCAAAATATGTTAAAAATATGAGCACAAGTCGTACATGTAGAGAAGCAAATGAGTTTGGTTGTGAGTTCCACTCTTTTGGCAATGCATATGAATTATGGCTTATTATTTTTGTAATATGTTGCATATAGGTATATTCGTTTGCGGATATTTTAATTACGAGCATGTTTTTTATATTGGTGTAATGTTGGATGTATTCTGACAACACATAATGTTATGGCTAAAATATTTGTTATCCATGAAATTTTGGTATATTAACAATGTAAAAATTGGTACTATAACAGTGTTTACAGGGTACAGTATACACCTACTAAAGGGTACGCTAAACTCATTAAAATAATACGCTATATTAATAACTGTAAAGAAGTGATGAAAAATACAAAAAGTCAATATTATCGGTATCTGACATTTTTTAATGGTATACGGAACAAATTCTGACACTCATAGAAAGTTTTGACATGCAGAAAAAAGTTCTTACACACAAACAACTGTAATAAACTTGGTACGATTTGGATATTTATTTCGGTATGACAACTAAGTAAATGTGGTACAATATATGTCCACTATAAGGTACAGTCACTTGCTTCTCAATAGTACAATATGCACCTTGTATTGGTACAATTTATTAGGGTAAGCATTTTTCGTTGCCGCTCGAATTATTTTTTCATGCGAAACTGTTTTATCATACGTATATATATTATATGTTTTACTTGGTATTAAGTTTGATGGTTTAACCCTTTCACATATATTTTTGTATTCCAAAACCTAAGTTTCATAATAAGAGGATGATCCTTGTTAGAACATCTTACTATTGAAGCTTGAGTTTTAACTACAAATCCATGATTTTGAGGGTTAACCCATTAAAGATGATACAAAATGAAACTTATAACATATTTATGTATAATAAAGTATTTTTGCATCGAAAGTAATATAAAACGCGACGAAAAATGCTTACCCTAATAAGTTGTACCAAATAAAACGTGTATATTGTACCATTAAACATTATGTGAGTGTATCTTTAAATGCAGTCTATCGTATCATATCTAAGTAGTTTATCGTACCTAAATAAGTACTAATACCGTACCAAATTTTATTGGTCCACATAATATATAAATTAGGAGTCTAGATCGCCCACTAATAAATGTAAAGCCTTAAAAACAATAAGAAAAAAAATCTATTAAACAAAAAACAATTATAATAAGTTGAATATTTTCACTTTAATAGACATCTAGTAAGTTGTTCAATATTATTCATCATCATCCAGTGAAACTTGGGGTTTGTAATATAAAATAATGAATGCATGAGTTACTTCGTCAAATAAGATACAAAGTGAAACATATAACTGATAAATATATGGAAATGTGGTTTCTAAAAAAAAAAATCAAATTGCCACGAAAAACACTACCCTAATCAAGATTTTTATTAACGAATCAACATATATGCAACATATGCCAAAAAAATATATTTGCTTGGAGGAATATGTATATATCAATAAACGCTGAGGGTTCATTGATCAACAGTAATTGTGTATTCTGCTTGTAAGCACACAACTCAGACAACGTGCCTTCATGAACTACACTTGTAGACAACATAGTTGTTTACCCCTACAAATAATTCAGCAATCGTTGGCAATGATACACGAACCATACATCAAAAGGTACACTATATAAAGAAATCTGATACCCTAACTATACATGAAAAGGTACATTATATAAAAAATTACGGTACATTAACCACACGTATAAAGGTACACAATATAGATTAAATTGATACCACATTATAAACACAAAATTACCAGCCAACCCGCGAATACCTCTGTGGCTCCAACGCCAGAAACTGCTACAGACCATATAAAGGTACGTCATAATAATTGAATAGGTACCATAACAACAAGTAAATTGATACACAATATACCTAAAATTAATACTGCATAACAGCTATGTAAAAAAATCGAGTTTGCAACACTAACGTCATTTATTACCAGAAATTCTAAACATCACATTATTGTTTCAAGTCGTTGGAAGTTCTATGACCAACTGGATTGTGCAAACCCGCGATTTGAAGCAAACCCACTAAGCCTAAATAACATCGAACAAATCCAAAACAATTGGGATAATTTCAATTTATTTCCAGCAATCCACGGTGGACATACTTGTATTGAACGAATCTGAGCACAATTGATCCTTGAAAACCCGCTCTCTTCTTCTCTATTCTTTGATTTCTTCTTCTTATTCTTCCTTTCGCCCGTTGAGAAATCCACATGGATTTACTTGGATCGAGAAAACCCGCGATTGACTCATTCTTCTTCTTCTTCTTCTTCTTCTTCTTCTTCTTCTTCTTCTTCTTCTTCTTCTTCTTCTTCGTTTATGTTTTGATTTTTTTTTCATTTTATTTCTGTTTTTTTTTTTAACGTTTAATTTCATTTATAAAGGAAAAAATAAAATAAAAATCATAAAGAAAGGGGTAAAATAGACTTTTCAAGATAATTGGTCCTTATGTGTAGAAAATGTTTCTAATTGATCCTTAAAAGATATAAAATCTGTCATAGGGAGTTAAGTGATGAATTTTTATGTCAATGAGGATTTAAATGAAGTTACCCCTTATTCTTTAAATGAAGTTACCCCTTATTCTTTTATATAATCTAAAGCAAAATGAAATAAATATAAAGACAATAACAACATTTACCCACATTGAGATGATGGGATAACGAGCTTAATGGTTCATGGGCTGTACTTGGTCAAACTTGATTATTTAAAAAAAATGTCAAAGTTAGATGTAATAACTCAATCTGATTACATGCCACGTTTTCAATCAGCCTTTTTTGTCATTGTGTGTGTATGCCTATATATATACATATATATAGACGCTTCTCTTGTCTTGCTCAGGTTACTCCCTTTTCTATTTTCTTAAATTAATTAGCTTCAGTCATAGTTCTGAGTTGAGATTATTCTCAGAACTAAAAGCTATATAATATTAGAACATATGATCAGTATACTCATTTATTACAGCCATTCTTGATTTTGCAACTGTTGAAATCAAGAAATATTTGTTCATTTGTAGGAATCAGAAACTCAATCTGGTCAGTACTTACACATTTTTTGAGAAGTAAATATTGTTTTTCTGATTTTATTTGAGGAAAGAAATAGACTTGGTGGATATTGAATCTACATGGAGAGAATCCCTGGAATTGTTAGACGAGGCAATGATGAGATTGAATTACCAGCTGGTTTTCGATTCCATCCGACGGACGAAGAACTGATCACTCATTATCTAGCAAAGAAGGTTGTTGATAGTAATTTCTCAGCTTTGGCCATCTCAGATGTGGACATGAATAGGGTTGAGCCTTGGGATTTACCTTGTAAGTATATATATATATATATATATAATCAATCCTTGTAAGAATATCTGATTCAATATCCTTGTAAGAATTTATTTACTGTGTGTCGTGGATGAAGGGATGGCAAAGATTGGAGAAGACGAATGGTACTTCTTCTGCATCAAGGACAAAGAAGTATCCAACGGGTCAGAGAGCCAACAGAGCCACGCCATCAGGTTACTGGAAAGCAACAGGCAAGGACAAAGAGATCTTCTTCAATGGGAAAACCCTAGTAATTGGGATGAAGAAGACGCTCGTTTTCTACAAAGGTAGAGCGCCTAAAGGCGTGAAGACCAACTGGGTTTCTCACGAATATCGGTTGGAATATGGTGCATACGCCATTGATGACTCTCTTGCAAGCAAGCAGCAGCTGGTAATACACCATGATCATCATCGTATAACTATGCCTTAGAATGTTAGAATTTTCTGTCTCGCCAACAGTTTTATTATTATTTATTTGTGATGGTGCAGAGCGATTGGGTGATCATGAGAGTGTTTCACAAGAATTCTTCTGGGAAGAAGGTTCATATATCAGGGTTGATGATCAGACAGAAACCTAAGCTGGTAATTTCTTCTTCAGAGAGATCAAGCAGCTGCCACGTGCCTTGCTTCTCCAGCTCAGTAATCCAGCAGGCCGATAATGATGATTTTATTACCACCACTTGCTTCAACAGTGCCGCCGCCATTGTTCCTGAATCTATTCTTACGAATGATTATCCTTACATGGATTATTCCTTTAACTGGGGACAGCTCCATGCTTTGACCACTGAGAACTCGTATGTTGTGTCTTCTGGGAAGAAATCTTACGAAGAAGAAGAAGAACCATCGTGTTCTTTTGAGGCTAATGATCTGGGCTTTATTTGGAATTGACGGTGTGGTGGATATGGATACTACTAAGTTAGACGAAATATTGACCCAAATGTTGTACCAACTTTTGGGATCAGAAAATTTTTCACAGCGGAAACTTAGTAAAAAGGTTAGACACGGGGTTTCAAAACTTGCAGCAGGTCCAATAACCTGCTACGCGCCTTCAGGGCAAAATATCACTATAAAAGTGATTTACAAAAACAATCCGTAATTGTCAAATGACAATAAACCTAAGTCGTCACACGACCATAAACCTAATTGTCACACAACTATAAACTCAGCCTAGACAAGAGTGGAAACACTCCAAAACTTCACACCAAGACTCACGTACAGAACGTTAATTCTATACTCTAGTGTAAAGGGTAAACTCTAGGCAAACCGACTGAAAACAAACGTGAAGAGAAACGTCTTTGAATAAGCTCTTGATCCTTGAGATTATCGTTGCAATGCTCCGCGATCTTTTCTTCTTCTCCTCTCGGTTTTCAGTCTTTCAAACGTAAGTGTGGAGGCTTCAATATATTCACTTGAAACTGCTCTCCAACCTTACACTTGTATAACCGCTCCACTACTCTAATGTGAAGTAGTGGGTTGGTAGTTACTTCTTCACTTAGCCAACTTCTTCTTCCAAGCTTGGCTCCAACCTCCGTTACTTCTAGAATATTCCTGCACGAAACATAAATAAAAACCATAATAATATGTCAACGATTTTAGGGTAAGAAAGTCAAATCCCGGGCAGATAAACCAAGTCAACAGATGTTGACTCCACAGTTGACTCAACATCGTCAACCAAAACTCTAACCCATGGAGTGAGGACAATCAGAACGGGTCGACAATCCATCTCTACACGAACGGCTCTGTCCTGGAGTGAGGACCACAACTCGGCATGCTTGGGTGAGTAGAACTTACCAGGAGAATGTGAAATCTCCCAGTCTGACCCAACATCCATCTCAACATCAGAATTCTCAGAACGTTGTTCTGAAGTTGGATCAGCTCTTGCCTTCTTCGAGGGGCGCGAGTCATCATCCACTATCCTTTTTCCTTTTCTCTTCTTCAACACATTGAAAATGTGGCCCAGCGTAGTAGACAAGGGAAACTCGTCTTCATCAGAGGTGTTCTTCTCACCATCCGAGGCCACCACCTCCACCTCTGTGTCAGAGCTCGAAGAAACTCCCCCTGGAGCAGTGAAATCTTCATCGGAGCTGTCGTCAAACTCCGAGCTTTCGCTTTCAGTTGAGGGAGAACCCATGGTTGCTTGGGACGGTGTTGGTTCAACATTTCCTGCTTGCTCCTCAATCACTGGCTCTTCATTCTGAGTAGGTGCAACGTTCACAGGAGCTTCATCGCGGCGAGGTGAATGTACTTCAATCGGGATCGGGGCGCCGTACACCACCATTGCGAGCGACATCGGAGACGGAATAGGTGAGCTCGATGTTGCTCCAGCATTCTGAGACTTAGAATCGGGTGAGTTTGCCATGGAGAGTAAAAGAGATGATAGAGAAAAGCTTGAAATCGAAAAGGAAAATGCACATGAGATAGGGACGATGAACCCTAATTTAGCGAGTGAGGAACAATAAAAGGAGAGAGAGATGGATTTAAAGGATATAAGTTATTTTCTTTCATAATGCCCACTAAGAACGTGCATACTAAGTGTATGAAAAGCAGTTACTAAGTAGATCATGGGTAGAACCAGACAAAGCAAGTTGAAAACAGAGATACTAACCGTTCAGAGACTTGATGACCACTCGAGCCAAGTGGAATAACCGTTCTTCCATGAACACTAACTGAGTGATATGCAGACTAGACACAACTGACAACTAATAAACACAAAAGTAACACAGACATATGCACACAAAACGTAACATATAGCACAATCAAACAGGTTAGTCACAAATGTTGCCCAACATTTGACCCAACATTCTCAAAGAACTATTCCCTTCATTTTCTGTTCGAACACCCTAGACTCACATTTCTTCATTTTCTGCTCTTTTCTCACCTTTATTTGCGGTGCACTGCTCTTTCCTGATTGCTTTTCCATCAAGGTTCAAGAGTTTTTTTTTTTTCAAAGAGTACATCGTCACCGCGAATGCCGTGTACCTATGAAAGTTTTTCAACTTTTCTCGAACCTGTATCTTGAAAAAGATCATGAGCAATCGTGTGCAAGAGAAACAAGTCATTTCAGAAACTGGCCTAGGTGAGTCAAATCATTTCAGGAAATTTATCATAGAGCATGTCAAGGCAAATATCAAACGAGTAACAACCAAATTTGACAAATGCGACACATATGTTGATCCAAATACTAGACCAACATTACTAACACTGATACAGACCTAAGGACTTTTTAAGGTCCGAAAACCTCTCCGAGTCCAATGCTTTAGTGAATATGTCTGCTAACTGGTTCTTAGTATCTATATGCTCTATTCTCACTAACTCTTTTTCAATCATGTCTCTCAGAAAATGATGTCTTATGTCTATATGCTTCGTTCTAGAATGTTGCACTGGATTTTTCGAGATGCTTATAGCACTCAAATTATCACAGTACATAAGAACAGTATCACACTCTAGACCATAGTCACACAACATACTCTTAAGCCATAAGAGTTGAGAACAGCAGATACTTGCTGCTACATACTCGGACTCGGATGTAGACAAAGAGACACAGTTCTGCTTTTTGCTATACCAAGACACCAAGTTATTGCCTAGGAAGAAGCAGCCACCACTCGTGCTCTTGCGGTCATCTTCGTCACCTGCCCAATCTGCATCGCTGAATCCAACGAGACTTGTATTAGTATCTTTTGAAAACAACAAACCATGATTACTCGAACCACTAACATACCTCAGAATCCTTTTAACAGCATTCAAATGTGAGATCTTAGGCTCAGACTGATAACGTGCACAAACACAGACACTATACATTATATCTGGCCTACTAGCAGTAAGATATACGAGACTACCAATAATAGACCGATACAATGTTGGATCAACGTTTTCTCCAACATTGTCCTTTGTTACCTTCTGTAATGATCCCATCGGTGTCTTCATAATTTTGGCATTCTGTAACCCAAATTTCTTAACAACATTTTTAGCATACTTTTCTTGGGAAATAAAAATACCTTCTCTGGATTGCTTTACCTGTAGACCTAGGAAAAATATTAGCTCGCCGATCATACTCATTTCAAATGTTGAATTCATAGCATGTACAAACTCATTAGTCATAGATATCGAAGACGATCCAAATACTATGTCATCAACATAAATCTGAGAAATCAAAATATCAGTACCAATTCTTTTCACAAAGAGAGTCCCATCGGCTTCGCCCCTAACAAATCCAAAGTCTAATAGAAATGAAGTTAACCTACCATACCATGCTCTAGGAGCTTGCTTAAGGGCTTAAAGCGTTTTTTGCAATTTGAAAACATAATCAGTATGATAAGGATCTTCAAATCCTTTAGGTTTCTCAACATAAATATCTTTATCAATAAAGCCATTCAAGAAAGCACCATTTACATCCATCTGATGTAAGGTAATGTTGAGCCAACATGCTATTGCAAGTAGCAGCCTTATCGATTCTAACCTTGCTACAGGAGCAAAGGTCTCATCAAAGTCTATACCATCGACTTGGGTATATCCTTGGGCTACTAAACGAGCTTTGTTTCTAATGACCGTACCATGTTCATCAGATTTGTTTTTGAAAATCCATTTTGTACCTATAACATTCACATTGGTAGGTCGCGGAACTAGTGTCCAAACATTATTTTTATCGAATTGTAACAGCTCTTCTTACATAGCATTGATCCAAAAACTATCCTTGAGAGCTTCAAGGACATTTTTTGGTTCAATTTCAGAAATAAAGCAGTAAACCCTAACCTCATTGTACACCGAAGACATGCATAGATTATTGACCATCAACTTGTAGTCTCTTCGTGGTTTGTCTCTTGTCCTTCGTCCTTCATCCAGAGTTTGTTTTCCTTTGTTGAACTTTGAAAAGATGTCATCAGCTTTGTTCACTTGCTTTTGCAGGTTGTCTAGTTCCATGTCCTTCCGAGTCAGAAGCACCTCCATCCTGCTCAGTCCATTACGCAAGTCTTCAATCACCTTTTCATTGTTCTCCTTTTCCTCAATCAGGCATTGAATGGTTTCCTTCAGCTTAGCATTTGTCTTCTTTTCTTTTGACCATTCAACACGCAGAAGTCGGTAAGTATCTTTAATATTTTCATTTTCCTTGTCAAGCTCTTCTTGTTCTTTTCCTGTATCCTCAAAAATCACAGACCCTTCAAAAGTATTTGAATCATCATAATCAAAATAAATACATTGTTCAGATGTTGAAGCCAAAGTTGGATCAACATCTGCTACCGCAGTAAGTCCGATATGATGTTCTTCATCTTCAAGCTCAGAAACGATTGGATTTCGTACGTTCTTCCATTGTGCGACTTGGGCTGTATTCTGTTCTGGTACGTCATCTTCATCATCAGAAAGGCTAACCCAGTAAGTTTTTCCGTACTTACGAAGTGTATTTGCACATTCATTTGCAAAATGTCTCCATCCCTTGCACGCTTGACATTGGACAGAGTCCAAATCACGTTTCGCCTTCTCTGCAGAATTTCTTCTGTTGATAGAACGATTAGTAGCAGAAGAAGACTCATTAGTATTGAGAACATTTTTAAATGTAGGATCCACATTCAACTCCTTTTTGTTTTTCAGAAACTTTCTAAATTTCCTAACAATCATAGCAAAATCCTCATTATCGTCTGACTCAACATCAGGTTCAACAACTAGAGGTTGAGTGACTAGAGCTATACTTTTTCCCTTAGATGAACTTTTCTGAACTTCGAGATTAATCTCATAATTCTTCATGATGTTCATCAAGGTATTAAAGTCCAGTGTGGCCAGATTGTGAGCTTCCTCGACTGCTGTGAAATTCCCAGATTTCATCCAACGAATATAAACTTGAGCATAGATCGATGAATATTACCTTTGATTAAACACGCGGAAGACTTTGGGTATAAACTCAATCAACCTCCATTAATCACAAGCTTCTCTCTACAATAAGCTACTTTCTCTCTCTACAATTAAGCCCTAATTATGATAATGATGAGAGAGTGTTTCTAGTGAGAGAAAGCTAAAACTCAAGTTGTGTGTATTTTACACACATTTGCCCTATATATACCAAAGCATACTTTGGTATATTTATACTTTAGTCCCTATATTTACATAAAATACAATTGAGTCCCAAGACAAAGATAACATGATTATTGAACACTAGAAAATATTCCTAACAATCTCGCCCTTAGTGTTCAATTGTCATTGAAGCGCCGGTTGTCTTTGTCTTTGATAATCTTCAGTCTTCATCATCACTTGAACACAACAGAAAGATTCCTAACAATCTCTCCCTTTGTGTTCAACTTTGAATTTGACACGGCCTTTGTTGTTGTTTGAAGAAATAGCTGAGAGCATCTGGAGAATCTTCAGTCTCCCCCTATTTACATGCACCCTCTTTTTCTTCTTTGCAACTTGAATCTTCGTCACCTTCTTGCATATATCAGAGTCGCGCGGATCGTCAGCATTGACTTGTCGTGTATGCTCGAACCATGGAGAGATGTCTTGTTTGTTGCGGTTCAGCACGTGCGTTGAAAGCTTGGCTTCTTTAATGAGTTCACGTACTTCGCCTCCTTGATATACTTCTCCCCCTCATGGCGATTCATTTGCATCGTCATGCTGTTTGATCAAGGTGAACCAGAGTATACGCGGAACGTGTTGTCGTTGAATTCCGGATGAAGTACCTGAAAACGGGACAGACGACCGATCATCGTGAGACATCCCTAGATGTCACTCTTGGTCGTTGATGCAAAGTCACACAGACTTGCATTTGAATTTACTACGGGGCCACATAGGCATCCCGTTGTCATCGTTCTAGAGTCGTGCTCCAGAAGATGGCCTGCTACCGTTGTTGTTTTTATGTTGCAACGGCAGGACTTCCTTCTGATCATAGAAGCACATCATTTAATGATGCGTCTACAGAAGTTCTGGCATGGTCACGTAGACCTGCAATATGTGTGTAAAAGAATGTATGTGTCCTAGAAAATTTTTTAAAAAATATTTAGGCTATGAGGACACACTAGACATTTACGTGTTCAAGAAAGTCGTGGTGTGGGGCTGTGGACCACTTTGTTCAATATCTCCCGCTTCCAAATGAAACGGTGATAGCATATGCGGTTCCCCGTGAGATATTGAAACATCTGTCTTTAGGGAGACAAATGAGTAGCTAAGGAAGGGTGTGCATGCGCTTTTGGACCAGATGAAGCGTCTTCTACCCGGGATCTGATAAATCAGTCATGTACCTATATGGTTATGGCCCGGATAGTTTGTGGTTGAGTTGTAAGGATGTCATCGTGATATGCTCAATACCCTCACATACACTCGGGGTTTGTTCCTGGGTTAGGATCAGTTGGGTCTACTGAACCTTTGGAACATGTATGTGAACAACTCTTTTGTGTCCATGCGCTTGTTGGCATTTAGGTAGCTCTCCCTCTTCAAAGCATGAAGTCTGTCTTCAGGGCATTCTCTTTTAAGCTCTAGCGCTGTCTTTAGGTAACACTCCCCCTAAATACTTGCGCTAATTCTAATGTGATGCCCGTGCTCCCCCTAAATAGATGCGCTTTTTGAGAAATTGCATATTACGAAGAAATCAAGCGTCTTTTGTATTTGAAGTGACACTCCCCAATAAATGTGCCCTTTTACACTTATAAGTATCACTCCCCCTCGAACATATACGCTTTTTATATTAGAACTATGGTAATATGCTCTTCTGAAATTCATGCACCTTGTCTATCTATTATCCACTCCCCCAAAAAGAATATAGAATATGAAGACCGAATATTCTGTAAAGGTAAACGCTATTTATAATAAGTCGAACTCCCTATGAAAATCAAAAACTTAATATATAGAGTTTGACTCCCTGAAATCCAAGCGCTTTTTGAATTTTGCAATCGGCTCGGCCTTCTTTAAACATTGTAGCTCAATTTTTTTTTTTTTTTTATTTTTTGCCTTTTCTTTTCTTTTTCCCTTTTTTTATGGCTTTTCCCTTTTTTTTTTATTGGTCCTTTTCTTTCTTCTTTTTTTTTTTTATGGCCTTTTTTTTTTTGACGAAAAAATAAAATAAAAACAATGTCAAATCAAGAGCTTTGGAATAGTCTTGATTTGGTGTGTTTGCTCACGTCACATGCCGATCATGTGTGTGGAGCAAACCGAATACCACACGTGTCGGGGACTTGTGCGACTGCTCATCATCGCATACCGACCATATATGTGGAGCAATCGTCGTCTATTTACCATGTATGATCGGGAACCTGAAAAACAAATTATCGGGACTTTGGTACCCAATTTTGAACGGGTCCTCCCTGATTAGTAGATAACATTTTAAGCATAGAAGGTTCAAATTTCGAATCAAAATTATCACATAAAGTAGTCATAGGAATCCACATTTGTTGAGGACTATTTATTTCCATTTGTTGAACCTTATTGAAATTTAACGTTTTAGCATCGGTGAATGTGCGTCTTTTTGTAGAAGAGAAAATTTTCTCTTTCGCCAGTCGCTTAAGATGCATTTCGGATTTGACTTTGACCGGGTACTTGAGAGAGGAATACGAGCTTATAGAATCAATAGCATTAAGTATAGAAGTATCGTATTTCCTACCTTCTAGACTCACATTATTCACTTTGTAATGTGTATTAAATGAGCTACTTTTGTTTAGACAATTATTATTTTTAGACGTTTCAGCTTTAATAGAGAATGTATAATTATTGTCTCCTTTAGTTTTAGTAGCTTCTTTCTTTAATTTTGATTTTAGAACGACTTTGGGTATTTTTGGATTAGGAATAGAGGTAGAACCAAATTTGGTCGTGGCAATAGAAGATAATTTGTCTTCCTCTATTCTTTCTTTCTTGATAGCTTTAGTCATTCTTGCGCATTTTTTAGAGGAATTTTTGAGAATTAAATTCTCCTTTAAAAGCTTATCCATTTGAGCTCGAAACCCGTCTGGAGTGTAGCAATCCTTAGTTTCGGGTTTTGTGGATAGTATAGAATGTTCCTCGGTTGGCACTGACTCAATTGTTTGAGTCGACTTATTTAGAGACAAATTTTGCTCAAGTTGATCTTTCTTTGCAAGAAGAACCTCTAGTTCATTAATTTTACAGTGTAATCTAGTGAGTTCTTCAGAAAGACATTTATTTTGAGCCTGATAATCTTTATTTTCCTTTAGTTCTGTTGTTTCAGAATTTGATTTAGCAAGATCATTGTTAAGTTTAGCTATTTTCTCATTAGCTAATTGAAGCTTTATTCCTAGATTGGCTTCTTCTAATAGATGTTTTCTTAGGACAACTTCATTATTGGCTAATCTTGCTTCTAATTTCTTGACCATTTCTTTTTTATTATTTGTGGATGAGAATTTTTGCAACATTGACTTGTTTGCTTCATCACAGGCAGACAGACTTGTTTTCAACTCACATATTTTTTATTCATGTTCTGTGGTCTTAGTCTTCAACCTTATAATCTCATCATTTGCATTGTTCAATTGACATTCAAGACTAGCTTCAATTTCTAGATATTTTCTTAGGACACGCTCGTTATTAGCTCGCCTCGCTTCTAGTGTCTTGATCATTTGTTCGTGAAATAAATCCATTTTAATCTTTTCAGTTCAAATATAGAATTTTGAAAATTTAAGTTCAAATAATGTTGGTAATTAAATTATATATAGAATGTTGGATTTTAATTTTGATCAAATAGAATTGTTGGATGTATATTGATCGTTGACGTGTTTTAGAATTGATTTAATTTTTGATCAATATTTTTTATTCTGTTTAGAAAATTTTAGATATTGATATTAACCGCAAACTTTTAATTTCAGTTCAGTTCCTAAGCTTTTCAGCACAACAAAGTTTAGATACAAAATATTAATTATTGACTTAGATTGTATCTTAGACTTTGTATATTATTAAAAGAATGTAAGATTTTTTTATTTTTATTTTTTGCGGTTCTGATTTGACACAATATTAGTTTACGAATGAAAGAGAAGCTGTAAACAGTGTTTTTTGGTTTACGAGTAAAGAATGTTTACGAATGAGAATCGTTCGTAAACCTTTAAGAACTGTAAACAGTAACTTTCGTGAAGTAAAGGTTAATCGTAAACTAATAGCACTTGTTTACGAATGAAGAATATTCGTAAACCTTTCTTAAAGATAGTTTACGAATGAAATATATTCGTAAACAGTAGATATGTGAAGGTTTACGATTGAGATTGATTCGTAAACAGGAACAATCGTAAAGTAAGGCTTTAAAGTTTACGAATGAGTGAGAGCCGTAAGCAGTAGATTCGACAAAGGATTAGTTTACGATTGAAAAAGAGCCGTAAAGTTGAGCTATTGAAAACTTTTTTTTTTTTAAGTATCGCAAACTCTACCTATCGCAAACCTCTATCGTAAAGAAAAGTTTTTTTTTTTTTATATATATATATATTTTTTTTTATCGCAAACCTCTATCGTAAAGAAAATTTTTTTTTATCGTAAACTTTAAAAGAATCGTAAACTTAGTATTATTTTATTATTATTTTAATAAGAGTATGGCAAACCTTGTATAAGAGAAGTATCGCAAACCTTGTTATAAGAGAAGTATCGTAAACTTTCTATCGTAAAGTTTTCAAACTGTTTACTTTTGAGTGAGTATCGTAAAGTTTTTTTTTTCTCTGAGAGCTGTAAAGTATAGATTCGTAAACTTCTTTGATCGCAAAGTAAGTTTAAATCGTAAACTTTATCAGAACTGTAAACTTTACGAATTTAAGCAACTAATCGATCAAAAACATTATTTAAACATGTAAAAACACTCGATTAATCCAGTTCAAAGCAAAACATATAGAATTTTCAAGTTTATCACATGAACATTTTGAAGATCATAAGAACAATTTGATCAAAAATCAACTCAATTAGTCCAAATTCAGCTTCGATTATTCAAATTAATCACTGCAAACAGTAAACCATTGAGTATCGCAAACAGTGCAGACATTCAAAGCTTGAATTCATACGTAAACAGTGTTGACAACAATGATGAACAGTGCTGTCATTCAAGCAATTGCGATGAGCAGTGATGGTATTTCATGCGTAAACTTTGAATTCAATCAATCGAAAACATCAATCAGCTCAAAATCAGATTCAATTCTTAACACGTTTGCTCTGATACCAATTGAAATTCCCAGATTTCATCCAACGAATATAAACTTGAGCATAGATCGATGAATATTACCTTTGATTAAACACGCGGAAGACTTTGGGTATAAACTCAATCAACCTCCATTAATCACAAGCTTCTCTCTACAATAAGCTCCTTTCTCTCTCTACAATTTAGCCCTAATTATGATAATGATGAGAGAGTGTTTCTAGTGAGAGAAAGCTAAAACTCAAGTTGTGTGTATTTTACACACACTTGCCCTATATATACCAAAGCATACTTTGGTATATTTACACTTTAGTCCCTATATTTACATAAAATACAATTGAGTCCCAAGACAAAGATAACATGATTATTGAACACTAGAAAATATTCTTAACAAGCTGCCACTTTCATATTGAACTTTTCTGTCAAAGAACGAATAACTTTAGAATTTAAATTTTTGTTTGAAATAGGCTCTCCTAAGCTATGACACTCACTGGAAATGTTCAAAAGTTTTCCAAAATACGAAGTTATGTCCTCATCATCACTCATACGAAGATTTTCAAATTGGCTATTTAAAAGTCTAAGCTTAGTATCTTTCACGCTAGCATCACCTTCACAGTACCTTTGCAACATGTCCCAAGCATTTTGTGCACTGTTACAGTTTTGGATGATCTTAAACATGAAGATGTCAACAGACGAAAAAATCGCATTTAAAGCTTTTTCGTTAAAATCGGTGGCTGCTCTTTCAAGAGCAGTCCACTCAGCAATTTGTCTGTCAAACACTTCTCCATCTGCATCAGGAGCAGTTTTAGGAGTAGTATAGCCATTAAGAACAGCTTCCCATGCACGTGAGTCGATTGACTTAATGCATTGCCGCATACGGATTTTCCAATAAGCATAATTGGATCCATCCAAAACATGAACTTTTCCAAAATAGTTTGAGCTTAACGTATCCATAATACCAAGATCTGACGTTTAGTATATCAAGCGGAGGCTCTGATACCACTTGACGGTATGATGGATATGGATACTACTAAGTTAGACGAAATGTTGACCCAAATGTTGTACCAACTTTTGGGATCAGAAAACTTTGCACAACGGAAACTTAGTAAAAAGGTTAGACACGGGGTTTCAAAACTTGCAGCAGGTCCAATAACCTGCTACGCGCCTTCAGGGCAAAATATCACTATAAAAGTGATTTACAAAAACAATCTGTAATTGTCAAACGACAATAAACCTAAGTCGTCACACGACCATAAACCTAGTTGTCACACAACTATAAACTCAGCCTAGACAAGAGTGGAAACACTCCAAAACTTCACACCAAGACTCACGTACAGAACGTTAATTCTATACTCTAGTGTAAAGGGTAAACTCTAGGCAAACCGACTGAAAACAAACGTGAAGAGAAACGTCTTTGAATAAGCTTGTTGGCAGCCTTTTCTATCCTAACAACCTAACTTAGGGACGATTTAACCACGTTTGAATATGGGAAGAATTAATTTAACGTGGGGTGTGTGTGTTCTTGGAGAAGGTTGGGAGTTTCTCTCTCTCTCTAGATGATTTTCACACAAAACCATTTTATTATGTGTTAGGGTTCAAGTATTTATACCACATTTTAGTATATAATACTTGGGCCCCTAACAAAGCCCAATTACACTAAGCCTCCTTTTAAACAAAATCTATTTAAATAAACTACAAAGATAATTCTAATTAATTGAACACAATAAAATAATCCTAACAAAGCTCTTGATCCTTGAGATTATCGTTGCAATGCTCCGCGATCTTTTCTTCTTCTCCTCTCGGTTTTCAGTCTTTCAAACGTAAGTGTGGAGGCTTCAATATATTCACTTGAAACTGCTCTCCAACCTTACACTTGTATAACCGCTCCACTACTCTAATGTGAAGTAGTGGGTTGGTAGTTACTTCTTCACTTAGCCAACTTCTTCTTCCAAGCTTGGCTCCAACCTCCGTTACTTCTAGAATATTTCCTGCACGAAACATAAATAAAAACCATAATAATATGTCAACGGTTTTAGGGTAAGAAAGTCAAATCCTGGGCAGATAAACCAAGTCAACAGATGTTGACTCCACAGTTGACTCAACATCGTCAACCAAAACTCTAACGGGAATTACTGAGGAATTCGATTGGAAGAAGAAACTGTAGAGCATTTTACTTTTCTTGAAAAAAAAAAAAGGTTGTGATTAGGTAATTATTGTGTTATGTATGCATGGAAGACATATAAATTTCATTACATAAATACTATCCATAGCAGTTTTGTCTACGTTTACTTTCCCAAGACAAGGACATTAAAAAAAAGGCAAGATAGGAGTCAAGATAATAATCTAAAGTAGCCTGAAAATTATGTTTACTTTCTTCCTCATGTTTGTAAACTTATCTTGTTCACTTACTTACCAATAGACAAACATATATAACCCAATTTACATAACTAAATTACTAATTTAACCCTGCCAAATATTAAAAAAAAAAATGCTATTCTTAAACCATCATCCTCAACCCCTCTTCAATCAAATTTCAGTACAGGCCCTAGAAAGATTACACGGATGGAAGAAGGTCGCGAATATGTTGAACGGCGAGAAAGTCGACGTCGTACCTTCACGGTGATTTGGAACTCAGGAACGTAGAAGCTCGGAGGCTGCTGGACATGGAAATGGCGTCCGAGCACCTCCGTCGGTGCTTTGCTGTGAGATTTGAGGGCTTAGCTTCTTGCTTTCTGTTCTGTGCGTATGGATTTTAATTACATCTGATTCGTATACTTGTCGGCAGAGGTGGACACTGAGCTGAGTTTGCTGGCCAGACCTCCCTCCTTGTTCAAAATGAAAATCAAGTCATTCATTAGATAACTTATCTAGGATTGGATGAATTGTAGTGGGTTTACAAGTTTATAGTAGCGGGCCTCTCATTTAATACAAATTTACATCTTTAAACTGAACAAGATTATTTATGATAAAAAGGCCCTTATCATGACATTTGATGATAATAATAATCGAATTCATGTAACATTTATCCTTTAAGATCGAGTGGTGAGGTGACAAAAAAAAATAAAAAAGAAATTGCAGTAGATATATGTTAGTTAAAAATGTGAGACAATATTGCAGTTTTCCAGATGAGAATTATTTCATGCAAGTTTCTAAAAATAAACAAATATTCGATAATGGATTGCTATCAAATCCAAGAAAAGCAGCAGCTAACACTAAGCACGGTCTGCTATACTCGATAAGTTCTGTCTTAAAAAGATGAGCGACAAGGAAAGAAGATGATATGCAGTAAGATAAGCTCACACTACAGTTTTCCTCAGATGAAAATTTCATGGAAAATCTTTAAGAAGATATGTTTGTATCATAATGGATTGCTATCAAACGCAAGCAAGCAGTAGGCAAACACTCAACAACACGAACTATGGATCTAATTGGTAAAGGAAAAAAAAAATAATATCACAAAAGAACAAAATGTCGATTGCCCAGATCAGCAAAGGGGTCCATCATGGGCCTGGCATAGTGTATAAATATATACATACGCACAAAGTTAGTTTTGGTATGATATACTATGTAATAAGACCAAGATTATGCTAGTTTTGGCATGTTACTACGTTGCCATATCATTGTAGACTATAGGCTTACAAACCCTAGCTAGCTATAAAGGTGAATATATGGGTGAGGGTGGTATCAAGTCATGCCTCTAACTATGGAAACATATATCTTTCGCAGGCAGAAAGGTCACGTGAATATTACATCATGGTGATTGTAGACTAAAATTTTGAAGGGCCCTCCACTAAGTTTTGTTCATAAAAAAACAATGAGAGAGATATGTGAAAGTATCCAATAACGCTTCTGAGTATCATCTCTTTTTCTGTCTATAAATAGATGATGTTTGTATTTTGCTTGTGTACATATAGAAACATAGCTTAACTTGGGCATTGAGAAATGGAGATTAACTCCCATGTTTGTCCTGAGATAGTTAAGGATGTCTCACTTCAAGAACTCAAAGGTATGCTTGCAGAATTTGCTAGAGTTAGAGGATGGGAGAGATATCACAGTCCTAGAAACCTGCTTCTTGCTCTGGTAATAACACTTGAAATATATGTTTCACCATCAGAGAATTAAGCTTTCATCTGATCTTATATTATTACTGTATAAATAATTGATTTAAGGTTGGAGAAGTAGGAGAGCTGTCTGAGATATTCCAATGGAAGGGAGAAGTGGAAAGAGGGCTACCAAACTGGAGCCATGGCGATAAAGAACATCTCGAGGAGGAACTATCCGATGTTTTGCTCTACCTAGTTCAGCTTGCAGATGTCTGTGGCCTTGATCTTGGCAAGGCCGCCATTGCTAAGATCATGAAGAACGCCATAAAATATCCGGCGGCTAAATCCATTAATGATGATTAGTACTAATTGGATATCCTACTACTATGCATGTTGAAGATCAGTTTTTTGACCGTTAAGCTGCTGTAATATGACGACGACGACGAGTGAGATTATCAGTTTCTTGTCTGTGTGTTCTTCGTGTGATCTATTATATGATGTCTGCATGAAAATGATCATATAAATGCTTCTATTATCTAATCGAAAATCATGTTTTGCATTAATATAAAGTTGAAAAAAGTAATACTCAATAAATTGTATAACATGCTTATAATATATATTATACCCACTCAACGTGCATGCACATGCCCAAGTTGCATAGTGTAGATGAAGCAATCATATGAACCTTAACTAATCATGCTAATCAATCTTTTAACACTCACTTAATTACACAATTATTGGTTTACATTGATTAATGAAAAAAAAAAGAAGAAAAATGTAGATCAGAGACAATGGACAGGACAGCCAAACCTTGCCGGCTAATAATAAGACACATTGTATTAGCTTCACCAAGAGTGGTCTCTGCAATAAAAGCCGGCTAGTGAAAATCAAACTTTTGGCATTATTTATGATTAGCTATGGTATCCTAAGCTAAGTGCCACTTCATAAATGATTACTTGTTTAAAAACAATCTATTAAAATTTTATTTATATATTTTTTATTTAATCACACTATTATCATGTTTCTTGGTAATTTCTTACATTGAGTTGAGGCGGACTGGTTTTAGTGTAACAAGGAGAGTCACTAAAAACAATACTTTGTCATTAGGCTTTCCTTCAACATCAAGACAAAGGAAAGAATAATTTCGATGTTTTTTAGAATTTCTTTTGTCAGCCGTTGGATTGTTCCGTTTGAGTGAATCACAACCCTCGGATTTTAGAGCAGATTTGTAGGATTCTTACATGGTCGTATACATGTGCTAGCTGCTTATGTTTTCTTTGCTTTATTTTACGACTTCCTTTTCTTTGCTTTTTATGCATGGATTTCTCCTCCCAACTATGTGAGAGAGGGAGAGAGGGAGAGAGAGAGAGAGAGAGAGAGATTAATTAATTGTATTGTATAAACTTCATTTTCTTGATTGTGATGTTGGCTTGGTTCACGCCGACCATTAACAATAATTTTAACTGCCTGTCTGTCTCTGTTTGTATTGGCTATTCTTCCTCATATTACAACTACCTTAGTAACTTCTGCTGAGTGATAAGCAAAAAAACAGACCAAAACTGCACATGTAAGAAGAGTTTATGTTCTCTCTTTCTCTCTTTATCTATCTCTCGAGATTCAAGAAACAGAGAGAGCCCATGATCTTCTGAGGCTTTTAATCTCTGAGCTGCTTCTTATTCTTCTTTGTGCGTTCGTCTTCGTCAATGGGCGATAACCGTCGAAACCACATCTGCAAATTCTGCTGCAAGAGCTTCGCTTGCGGCAGGTCATTGGGCGGTCATATGAGGTCTCATATGATCAACGTTTCACCCGAAGATTACGACTACAGCAAAGATAAGATTCCTAAGAAGAAACTTCCACCTCTAAGCCATTTCGTTACCGTTAGAACTCGAGATAAGAAGCCAAACAGATCCTTAAAGCCGAGCCAAGACTGCGAAGAATGTGGTAAAAGATTCGTAACTTGGAAGGCATTGTATGCTCACATGAAGAAATGCCACTCTGTTAAAGTCATAACTGAGGAGGAGAAGGAGAAGGAAGAAGTTTCATGGGACGGTTGTAATAACGAAGCTGCTGCTGCAGCACCTTTGATCAGGGGAAGAAGGTCAGATAGACCGAAAAGGTACAGAGCTAATACAGCTTCATCTTCTTTGACAGTTGCTACTAATTTCTCGCCTTCTGTATCTGAGATTGATCAGCAAGATGAACAAGAGGTTGCTCTGTGCTTAATTTTGCTTTCGCGGGACAATGGGAATCGGGGCATTACCGAGAAATTTAGTAACAGAGAACTAAAGCCCGCCAATGGTCCGAAAATGAGATCAGAAGTTTCAGGTCATACATTATGTGAAGATGATGAGCTCGAAGTCAACTCGCCGAGAAAACTGATCAAGAAAAGTACTTTCGATCGGTTAGAAGCAGAGGTAGAGAATAAGAATTCGAGAAAAAGATCGTCTTTTAACAATTCAGATGATGATTCCGAACTGAGTAATTTTCCTGTGGGCTGCAAGAACTGGGATCATCATCTTATGGGCCTAATGAACGTGATGGAATCAACCGAGACTCTGACAAGAAGATCAAATTCGAGTGCATGGTTTGCAAGAGATCGTTTCCTTCTTACCAAGCTCTCGGCGGTCACAGAGCTAGTCACAAGAAGTTCAAAGGCTTTTGTGATCCCACGAACTCAAACGGAAAAGAAGCTGAAGCTACATCATATCCAGGTTATAATGACCAAGATGATGATCATGATAGGCTCATCGAGCCCACTAAAATCCAAAGTTCGAACTGTGACTTCGCAAGAGACGAACAGAAGCTCAAAAGATCGCATGTAATAATAGAAGACATTGATCATCAGTCTAAGACACGGACATCTGTATTATTACTTCATAAGAAGATGCCAACGACAGAGACCCGAGATTTTATCGATCTCAATTTGCCTGCTCCCGTCGAAGAGGAATGCAGCAATTATTTTTAAGACGTGGTAGGCTGAGGAGGCGAACAGCCACGTGAATGGATTTATTGATACTTCATTACAGTTTACATACTAGCAAGAGAACTTTCAAATAAGCTCTCTCAAGTTTTACAGGTTGTTTTCAATTGGTTTCCAAGAATTACAAGTTTTCTCAGCTTAAGGTACACATTTGATTCTTACCATTTGTTACATTGCAGTCTCAAATTCTTTCCTCTGAGTTCTCATGAATGATGTTCAAAACCAAAAAGCAAGTGTAAGATTTCTTACGATTTGTTCCCATTTGTTACATTGCAGCACATTCATGAAGAAGTAATTATTATACTCAAACAATGACAGATAAGCAATGTCTAATGTAGATTGGGATCTATTAAGCTAACAACAGATTTAAATGTGCTAAAGTGTTCAATCAATAGGATAGGAGTTAGGACAACGTTATATGAATCTGGGAACTTGGCAAAAATCCCGGAATACAAAGAATCGAACAGCTTCAGTCCACATAAACATAGACTTTGATAAGGTGAAACCATGAGAAATTTTATGTGTATGTATGCTTGAGCAATTCAGCATCTTTTATACGAAATGCTCTCTGGGATCATCGAAGCTTAGATGAAGCATGACCAGTTTCTCCCAGATGTTTATGAAGCTTGTTCCTGGTAAAATAAAATAATTTCAAGGAGATGTCGACAAATCTTGCAGAATTTTGAATGTCGAGTACTAAAGACTGACTGGGGATCAATATAGGCTGCTAAGGTCGATTAAAACATTTAAAAATTGCTAGAACTGAATGTAGAAAGCATGAAAAATATCTCGCAATGTATCTAACCAGAAAATTGACGGGGGTATCTACTTGGTAAGAAAACTTAGGTGTCTTTTCAGATAGTAAAAAAAGAGAGTAAATAAATTATACCTTGATTCAAATTCTTCTCCACATTTCTCACAAATATTCTCAGTCTCCACCTGAATACCAAATATAAAAAAGATATTTATGCCATGCGAAAATTATAATAGTAAGGAGAAAACATCAAGGTCTTTTTTCCTTTAATTAATTTTTTTCCTAATTTAGTGAGAAGGTATGAATAACAAATATGTTTTGCATAATCTCTTAAAATGCTCTAGCAGATTACAGACATATCCGATGTTACCATATTTCAGGATGAGACCGTTTAAGAGGTATAGAGTACCTTCTGTCTTCTTCCATGCGAGGAGACCGTCTTTGACTTGGAAGCATTTTCTTTCTTCGTTTTCTTTTTCTTATTAACAGTATGCCGTTGATGATTCTGAGCCTCAAGTACTGTCGAATCATCATCTGCTTGACTACTGATCTCAGATTCTGGTAAAGGATGAGAATTTAACTCCTCATTATCATTATCTTGCAAATCATGCTCTTCAACCTCAACTGAATTAATATCCTTAGGCTCCACTGCTTTTTCTTGTATCCCTTTATTCCGTCTCCTACCTCCCTTATTCCTCCGAGACCCTTTTGTATCGTTGTACTCTATGAACTCAGACTCAGTGCTTTCTATCTCGGCTTGAATTTTCTCGGCAGGAACCTTATTTCGATTCCTCACTTTGTTCCTCTTCTTATGCCCAGATAACATAGCTTCTAACATTCCCATTTCATCTTCATCAGATCCTAAAGCTGCAGAAATATTCTCTTTTCGGTCATCATTATCAATATCATCCAACTCATTTGACTCACTGGACTCAGCTTTTGCATAATCATCATCATCATCCCCATGATCCTTTTCGATATGCACGCTGCCCTCAAATTGATGTTGCAACTCATTTACACCGTCATCAGCAGAAAGATAACCAGAATTATCATCACCATCATCGACATTCCTTTCATCCTCTGCATCCGTTTCATTCTCTTGCATTTCCACAAATTCTCTATCCTCCTCGCTAAAGGCATCCCTGAGCTCTGCAACTTTCTCTTTGTGCTTCTTAGACTGCTCATGATTTTTCCACTGCTTTTCACTCTTGAACTTTTTACTGCAGACCACGCAGTAAAACTCGTTTTTCTTCTCTTCGACTACATCCTCTTCATACTCATCGTCCTCTATCTCCTCTGCTTTTACCCAATCGGGTTCTTCGTAGTTCTTCGCTCTTTCTGCTTTCTGTCTCTCCAACTCTTTCTTCTTTTTCTTCTCCTCTTCTCTCTTCCGTTCCATCTCTTCGTTTCTCTTCATCTGCATATCGATTACTCTCTTATCCCTCTTCTTCACGAATTCAGCGAGCCCCCTCACTGTCTCATTGTATTCTCTCTTCGCCTTCTTCCTCAACTTCTTATTCTCATCTTCCATTAGCCTCCTCGACTTTCTGTTTGGACCAGCCATTACATCGTACTGATCAGCCCAAAAGAAGTCCAGGACGGTTACAAATCCTAACCAGTAATTATAGAATGCTGTGACCTGCAAGAAAATGACCAAATCATCAAAATTCAGGAGTCATTGACAGAGGCAAGAGCAATCCAGTGGGCATCAAACACACACTAGCAAATCATAACGCAAAATCTGGAAGCAACATATTTACGCACCTCTTATCATCTTTATCCCTATAACCATACTCGCAAAAACAAAATCTCATCGTAGACACGCTAAAATAAAGGAATGAACTTCAACAAAGTCCACAAAATCTATATATCACGCAATTTAATACCTGAGTATATGGACTCTCCAAATTCCCCATCACTGGAGCTTCCCTAGGCAAAGGCAACCCAAGCTTCCTCGCAAAATTCAGCTCATTCCCATAAATCTTCTCAAACAAATCCCCATACACCTTGTAAAACCCTTTGCCCTTATCAGAATACCCCGAATACACTGAATTCGAAAAGTAACCAAACAAATCGGGCACAAAACCGGACGAAGAACCCGACCCACCCGAACTTGAGGCAGCAGAAAACAATATCTGATTGCGATGCGAATCATACCAGGCGCGTTCTTTAGGGTCCGACAATACCTCGTACGCGTTGACGAGTTCTTGGAAAGAGGCCGTCGCTTCTGCCTCGGAAACGCCGCTCAGTTTAAGCTTGTCGGGGTGGCGCTGCAGCGCGAGACGCCTGTACGCCGACCGGATTTCGTCGGCTGTCGCTTCTCGTGAGACGCCGAGAACTTCGTAAAGGCACCGCTTTTCCGTCGATGCCATGTCGAGCTGTGAAGTTGTGACGAAAGGTCAAAAAATATATAGGGCGATATAAATATAATTTATAGGGCTTTGTTTATTTATTCCTTTATTTAGATTTTCTATTCGATTTAAAAAAGGAAACTTTTCGTTTCCCTCTATGAGAGCGCTATCGCTGGCGGCGGCGGAGATGGAGGAAGGCAACAGTAGAAAAGCAGTGTTCGAATCGTTGAATTTCAACCCAAAGCTCTTCGTCAATGAGGTCCTCAATACAGTTGACGATCTCCTCGACGAGGCTTTCTCTTTTTTTCTCAAGTAAGAACCCTAAAACTCTAACATCGAAATCGACTTGATTTTTTTTGTTTTTCCGACTTCAATTTCATGATTATTCTGTAATGCTTCTCACAATATGCCTCAGTGAAGCCTCAGAAATGCTGAATACCAAAGGAACGGATCGATCCGCTGAACTTAGCAAGGTTTTCTTTGTTTTATGTAGTTTTGCAATTTTTACTCTTCCCAACTAGAATCCGTGTTGCAATCGGTTAATTGGATGCAGGGAGTGGCATATATTCATGATATGATTCAAACGAAGCTTTCACAGAGGATGAAGAAGTGGGAAGAGTATTGTCTTCGATTTTGCTTCAATGCACCTGAAACAAACATAGTATGTTTCTCAGCATCTATTCCGAGCTGTTTTGTTCTATGTTTTACAACTTCTTTGCTGTGATTGATTGTGTATGAGTTGGAGCTTAATGTGTTGATTTTGTTATCTTTTTGGAACATTTTGCTAAAACTTTTCTTTTACTTAACTGATTCGACGATAACATATCAATTCAGTTTAGTGATTCCCTTGCTTTTCTGTTTGGCTTCATCTAAAGTTATCTATGAACATACTTGGTAGAATGTCTCGTCTGGAGATGATGATTTATCAAACCTTGGAGCTTTGTCTGACACAGAGATAGATAAAGAGCTGAAGTCGTTGCACCAACAACTTGCTGTGGTACCTGCAATCCTTACCTTATTAAAATCCATGGAGTTGTAGCTGGTAGCTTGTGTTCTTGTGTTGTATCTGTTTGTTTTCATGAGTCTCTTATAATATTCACACAGTTAGGGAAAGAATCTGATGAGCTTGCCAGAGAACTTCACAAACTTGAGAGCGAGTCTTTTTCAAGCAATCGCTATGCTGGATCTATCGAGGAAGCATTGCAGCTCTTCGAAAAAAACGACAACCCTCCAATGTTTCAAGGTATATATGAACTTGAGAAGAATTTTTTTGTTTTAATAATGTGGAGAAAGGGTAGATAGATATCTCTTTAATAAATTGGGTTATAATTAAGGCTTATCAATGTGATCGTAATTGGTTCTATGCTTTTACAGAGCTGATGAATGCGGCAGCCGAGCTTCGCCAAGAAGTGGGGAAGCTAAAGAGGAGGAAGGTGAAGGACTTTGAAAGCAAAGCAGCAGACATGAATCTCGGGGATGGTAACAACAACTACAGCAGCGACTTGCATATTATATATATAGATTTATGAACTTATTTACGAAGGATGAGATTGATTTTACTTGACTCATATATCTTTTATTTTTTGCAGCTGTCTTTGGTGCAGCAGTTGAAGAGATTCTGCAGTTTCTGAATGAAATCCGCTAATAAGAGTTGGTTGGTTATCTGTCTGCGTATTGTATTATCTTGTATGATGTTGGAATCTTGGGAACGAGTTTAAGGTCCGTTGATTATTGAATGTTTGATCCAACGGCTATGGTTGATCCTATTTGCTTGGATAGAACAGTAACATTGAGTTACACTTACATCATCATCATCATCGTATGTAATCTACACTGTATTCTAAGCGAGTGCGCTAATATATAAATATATTGTTTACTTAAGCAAATTTTTTTTAAGCAAAAAATAATATATATATTAGTAATTTTAATAGGTAAACTTATAATATTTATTTTAATTTTATATTATTTTTAAGTAAAAAAAATTGATTTTAGAGAATATAATTAAAATAAATTAGATATTAAGATTTAAATGGTCATTTTTATTGTGATACCAAATTAATTTGACAATTATTATAAGGTGTTCTCCAATTCTATATAGTATAGATGTTACACATTCTCTCTAATTTTAAATATAAGTCATTTTGCTTTATTTTTTTTTCATAGAAGTAGTTTTGCTATTTCAAAAAATAAATAGTTTGTACGTTTATAATTTTACCCATCGTTTTATATATATGTGTGTAACTTTATTTAATTAGAATCAAATAATTAATTAAGTTTATTAATTAGGAATTTTACTTTTATTAATGTGTATATTCCTTAAACAATTTCTTAGGAGAGAGTATGTAATAACCTTGGGCCTATCAGATGTTCCTCTACCATGGACTATAAAATGGGGCCTTCGTGCAATTAAATATTGGTGGGCTTTTTCAACTGTAGGATTCTTACATTACTTTGTTCCTTGAAAGGAAAAATATACAATTGAGATTATTACTTGGGACAACTTCATTTAAATTCCTACTAGCAAAAACTTCTACCACATAACTCCTCATGTCAGATTTTTTTTCACTTAAAGACCAATTTAAAACTTATCTTTCACTTAAGGACCAGATTTTTTTAAAAGAAAAAGTTACCCTTACTTTATGATTTTTATTTGGCCTAATTACACATAAATACCTATTAGCCAAAAACTCCATCACTTAACTCTCTATGTCAGAATTTATTTTATTTAAGGACCAATTAGAAACATTTAATACTTATAAGGACCAGTTATTCTGAAATGACGGTTTTACCCCTGAATACATTTATTTTAATCTTAAAATAACATTTCTTATCATTTGATCGATCTAAATAATAAAAAAAAAACAGCTCGGTTATACCCCTGAATACGGTTAGCTCTCGGCGATGCTATCGAATCAGCAAACGGCATTGGAGCCGACGCTATCGAACCAGCAAACCATTTAACTGCTGTGAAGACACCGATGAGCGTAAAATGCTGGCGAAGAGCACTGTTTGGCTGGAAAGAATAAAAAATCGATTCATACCCTGTATTGAGGTAACTCTGGCCTTGGACTGAGCTGTAAACGTATGAAAAATATGTATTTTATAGTAAATGAGGTTACTGTGTCGAAACCCCAAATTATTCATATGCGTTTGTTATCTTGTATCAATTCATTGTATATTACGTACCTTTATCCGTGTTGTTTGCGTACCAAATTTCTTTAGATGGCATGGGGTCGAGCTTATAAATGTGGGAAATTCTTGTCTGGAAATAAATGAGGTTATTGTGATGCCTAATTGTATTTGTTATGCGGTATCAAATTAATTAATATTATGTACCTTTATACTTGTGGTTAGGGTACCATTTGTCATTGTATTGTGTACCTTTTAATGTATTATTGGAGTACCATTGTAACTGGGTGATTTATTTGTAGAAGGTAAACAACTATGTTGTCTACAAGTGTAGTTCATGGAGGCACGCTATTTGGGTTGTGTTCTTATAAGCAGACTACGCACTTGGTGTTGATCAATGAAGCCACAACACTTGTTGATATATACATTGTCCTCCAAAGAAGGTGGACGGATATCGACTCGCGACGTGAATCGATAAAGTATCAAGTGCCGCTTGAAAATTTATATTCAACATTGAAAGAGAATGCTGATGTGTTGAATATGTACCGACTCTTTATTGGAATGAAATTATGTATGATAAAGATGAAAGTGAAACGTGATGACGATAGTAGAGGTGGTCAAAGTAGCCAGGCGGAAAGGTTTTTATTCTTTTATTCTTAAATAGACAATGTTATATCTACTTTTTTTTGTACCAATGATCGATAAGGATTTTGATCTGTATTGTTACAGTATGGAAGAGGACGACGGAGACTCCAATGAATTCGACGTTGTAGTAAATTCATTAGATGCATGGAGTCATCTTTAAGGATGCAGAAGATTTCAGACGGAGCTTGAAGAACTATTCGATCGCCATTCGCAGAACCTTCATTTATAAGAAGAACGATAAGAGAAAAATCATTGCCGTTTGCAAGGATGCATCGTGTAATTGGCGGATATATACATCACTGCATAAATGTGATAAATCATTTGGCATTCGAAACTCCAATCTTCAACACACTTGCGGTGAAGATAATATTAGAAGCCGCGATCATCCTCGGGCGGATTCACCATGGTTAGGGAACATAGTGAAAGAGAGGGTACGAGATGAGCCTTCTTATCATCCTAGTGTCATGGTGAAAGATATTCTGAGGGACTATGGTGTAAATGTGAGTTACCAGAAGGTTGGCTTTCGTGTAGAGGAGGCGTATCTACATAGCGTACGTGTATTGTCCATATTTTGCATATATTTTCATGCTTTTTTTGGCTTTTTTGTGTGCAGATGGTTGGTGCCATATTTTTTGGGGCATATTAACTGTATGTGTTTGTATGCTCGTTCCATTCTTTTGTCATATTTTTTGTGGATATTTTGATAATGAGCTTTTGTAGTGTTGACTGATGTATTAAGATAACAGACATTGGTATGGCTAAATATTTTTTATGGTATAGTAAGATTGTTAAAAAAGTACGCTAAACGCATTAAAATGGTACGCTAAACGCATTAAAATGGTACGCTAAACGCATTGTAATTGTATGTTATATTAATAGCTATGAACTTGGATAGAAATACAAAATCAGCTCAATTATATTTAGGTACGGTTTACTTGTTTAATCTGGTACTATATATGAACACAATAAGGTACAATCACAAAGGTAAAAAAGGTATCATAAACATCATATATTTGGTACATCTTATTAAGGTTAGTATTTTCGAACAAATTCGATCTTTTTTATTTAATGTTCTATTTATTTGTTGCTTTAGGACTTCATATATATTAATTGACTCTATGAACCGATTATTATAGATATTATGTGCACCAAAAAGACTTGGTACGGTTTCTGTCAATATCTTGGTACAGTTACGAACGAAAGCAAGGTACATTACATACCCGCCTAATGGTACAGTAACATGCTATATTGAGGTACACTACACATGATATATTTGGTACAACTTATTTGGGTAAGCGTTTTTTGAACATATTCTTTTGTTTTTTTTTCTACAAACCAAATTTCCATATGCATATTAACTATATGTTTCACTTTGTGTCATATTTGAAGGAGTAACCCTTACAATAATTTTTTTATATTATTAACCCTAAGTTTCACTATATGAGGAGGAATAATGTTAGAACAATTTACTACAACATTGGATAGATGTTTGTTAAATTGAAAAGTTCAACCTGTTATAGATATTTTTTGTTTAAGATTCAATTTATTTGTTGTTTTAGGGATTCATATTTATTAATTGCACTATGAATCTCTAATTTTAAATAATATGTGGTCCGATAAAACTTGATACGGTTCCTATCAATATCTTGGTACAGTTACGATATTTATTTTGGTACATAAACGATACTTATTATGGTACAGTAACATTGCTTTTAAGGGTACGCTAACTTAGTTCACAAAAAAACCCCAAGTTTCACAGACACATAAAACTAAACCCAATCCAACCTGACTGACGCACATATTCAACGTCCAACCATATAATCTAAGGTCTTACCAAAAGACATACAACTAAACCAAATCGACAACACAGATAAATCACGTCCAAAAACATAAACAAACCATTTCCAACATCAACCCAACAAGTCTAGCATGCAGCTACGCTGGTCACACTGTCAACCATAAATCTTTCCACTGTCAAGGCAGCATGAACCCCACAATCCACGCTTCCGGCCTTTTGGTTCCGGCTCAAACCGTTAGTGATCTTCGCTGTCACGTCCTCCCTTCCATCATCATCCGCTGCCACGTCCTCCGCTGTCACGTCCTCCCTTCCATCATCATCCGCTGTCATGGATTGAGGAACTCCAATGCCTCCATGAACCTTAAACACGCAAATAACGGTCAACAAATAAAATTTCTAACATGCAATTTATAGAAATAAGTAAATTTTATACCTCTCCTATCATATTAATGGGCTGAACTAACTTCATCTCATTCTTCATACGTGGAAGGGTGTCACACGTTCAACCGACGAGAATTCCATTTCCGCATTTCCGACGTCGTTTGCCACCCTTTTATCCTCCCAGTTGAACAATCGTGGAAATGTGTACACCGCACGCTTCTTTGCCAAGGACGGTATGCGCTCGTACACCCACATCTGATTAAAGAAAAATAATTAAATTACCAAATTTCAATATGTTCAAAAGAAAATAAATGAATTTAATTACCATCAATCCGACTGTGCACCCATTCATCATTGAATTAGACGTTTGGTTATCAAATGCATTGGCATCAAGAAATCATGCACTGCAGCTCCCCAGCATACTCACCAATCGTATCCAAATCGTCAACATAGACATTCACAAACGATGGGTTTTTAGAGTTACCCATCGGGAACAAGATGCAATTAAATAAAAAAAGAACAAAGATCCTAACAAAATCAGCGACATTATCATCCCCAGACATTCCCACAAACTCATCCAACTTTTTAATTATGTTTTGACGAGAAACATTTCCATTTTTCCCCCCGAAATGTTGCATCACAACTTGCGAAGATAGCTTCTCCTTGGGATCCACATACTGACCTACGTAGTGGAGCCCCATAATCACACTAAATTCCTCTGGTGCAAAGACAACATCAGTAATCTCCCCAAACCTAAATGAATTAGTCTCTACATTGTATCGGCGTAATAATGCGACTATTCTTGCAAATGATTGTGAGATTCTCGGCAAGTCTAGAAAGAAATGGAAAGGAGTCTTTTTAATAGCTGTAACATGCTCTTGGGTCATCTTACTCTTTAGCACGGTCATTTTTGACCGAAATGTGTGAGGATGACACCTAGAAGATAGTTGGTAACCCTTCGAAGAGCTCTTTATCTTTGACGCCATTACTGCATGAACCGAACAAGATAATCAGCAAACAATATCATTAAACCCATATATACAGTAACAGTAAATAAAGCATACAGTACCATTACAATCATATATACTGTACCAAGACACGCAGACAGAGCTTACCAAAAATAAATACATACTGTACCTAATCGATCAAACTCAATACGAGTAATCTAAACATCAGCAAGCATAGTGTACCATGAACTACTACGTAACGAGGCCTAATTGAAACCTAAAATTCCAGAAAAACGAAACTTCAAAAGTCATCATTTCACCTTAATAAGCATAATCGACCTAAACCTAAAAAACCCCAAATTAAACTCCTAACTGAGATTTAATAACCCTAAAGAGCAAACATAGAGGGCAACAACTCCTAACCGAGATCTAATAACTCCTAATCGACCTAATAACCCTTACTAGGTTTGAAGCTTCTCAAGTGGCACACCGGCGGCAACTCGTGTGCAATGATGTTCGATGACGACGAGAAGGCAGCTGCGTTGAAAATCGTCGATCGGTCTCAGAGATTTCGTGCGTTTTGATGAGATTAGGGTTAAAGAGTGTGGGTGGGAGGTGAATGTTCGAATGGTTGAAGTAGGGGATCGATCCCATTCTTTTCTTTTATTATCTATATTATCTTTTTTTTTAATTTAAAATGATGGTAAAATCGTAATAATGCATATTTTGAGGGGTAATTTCGTCTAATTGGTCCTTAAATGATAAAGAAGTTTACAACTGGTCCTTAAACGAAATAAATATCTGACAGGGGAGTTAAGTGATATAATTTTAGGTTACTAGGGATTTATGTGAAGTTATCCCTTTTTATTTTAGATTTTTCTTTTCTTTAATGAAATAAAACGTTAAAGAGGTATATAAAGAAATACAAAAGGAAAAACAGAAATAAAAGGGGAAAAATAACAGAGAAAGAACGAAGAAGAAGAAGAAGAAGAAGAAGAAGAAGAAGAAGAAGAAGAAGAAGAGGAGGAGGAGTTTAGCACGAGCTTCTCTATCCAAGCCAGATCACGTGGATTTCTCAAAGGAGAAGAAAAAGAATAGAGATCTGAGAAGAAGAAAGCTAGGTTTTCACGGTCCAATCCTACACAAGTTTGTTCGATCCAAGTAAGTCCGGCTTGTATTGTCGGAAATTAGATCGTAATTGTCCCAAATATTTTGTGGGTGTGCTCGATTTGGTTAGTTATTAGTTGGTTTGCTTGAAATTGTGGATTTGCGCAGTCCGACATGGTCTCCATTAGAAGTCAATTATTTCCCTATCTTTATCTATTTGCACGTTTTTTAGAAATGAAGCAATGTATGTTTGGTTATGATGTCTGCTGCATTTTTATTAGTATGTAATGCTTGTTTTATATATTTGTTATGCAATACTAATTATATGTATATTGTGTATCAATTTACTTGTTGTTATTATACCTATGCGATTATTATGACGTACCTTTTTATGGTCTGCAACATTTCTGGCATTGGGGCTAAAGAACATCCGCTGGTTAATTGGCTTTGCGATTATCTCGTACCATTGGCTTTGCGATGACCTATAAAAATATGACTATCCATTAGGATAGAAATTAAGCTGAGGTCGGAAAATGTTGTCTAATCTTTTCAAAGATTGAGACTTGCCCAGAACCAAAACCTGTACAAATATGGTTGATGTATTCTGATAAAAATACAGATTGTTCGATTGTTTGGCTAAAATGTCGTTTGTAATGCTTGTAATTTTTTGTACGGTAACAATCTTAAGAAGGTACGGTAACCATGTGTACAAGGTACAACAAAGCAAACGAAAAGGTACGCTAAACATATTAAAGTGGTACGCAATATTATAGTCGTAAAAAAGTGATGAAAAATACAAAAGGAAAGTCATTAACATTTTTAACGGAATCTGTTATATCTTAAACAAATTCTGACATTACCTGACATGTATAGAAAGTTTCCGTGTTAGAAATTGTATTATTTCAGCTCGTCTTTCTTAATTTTGGTACGACAAACTACTTAAGGTGGTACAGTACATGTTCACAATAAGGTACAATCACATACTATCCAGTGGTACTAAATACAAGCTATATTTGGTGCAGCCTATTAAATTAAGCATATTTCGTCGCAATTCAATTTTTATTTTGTTGAGGAAACCATATTTCCATATGTATACCTCTTATATGTTTCACTCTATATCAAATTTGAGGGAATAATCCTACACACGTGGTTTTATATTACAAATCCTAAATTTCACTATAAAATGATTAACATTATTAGAACAACTTACTACAACATAGTATAGAACAACTTACTACAACTTACCCCGAATTTTCACTATGGGATTAGTTGATCGTTCCATTCTTTTGTTCATTTCTTGATTACGAGTATGTTTTGGTGTTGATGTAATGTAGGATTTATTTTGATAACCGACAGTGTTATGGAAAACTTGTTTATTATGTCTGAATTTTTTGATACGGTAACAATGTTGAAAAAGGTACGGTAACCATATATACAAGGTACATCGAATGTCATCTACATGGTACGCTAAACGCATTAAAATGATACGATGTATTAAAAGCTGTAAAAAAAAGTGATGAAGAATACAAAAAGTCAGAAAGTTCTGACACAACACAGAAAAATATAATTTTAACGGTATTATGGAATAAATTCTGACAAAGGAAGGAATGTTCTGACGCACAGAAAGGTCTGACACGCACGAAAAGTTTTCCAGTCAGAAAATAACAAATCTACTCTGTCATAAAGTTCCTCAATTTTGGTATGTTAAACCACTAAATTGTGGTACAACATATCTCCACAATAAGGTACATGTTGTTCAATGGTACATTATACACGGTATATATGGTACATCTTATCAGGGTAAGCATTTTTCGTGGCAATTTGAATTTATTTTTTTTAGAAAACTATATTTTCATATGTATATCACTTATATGTTTCACTTTGTATCATATTTGATGGAGTAGCCCATACTATCATGATTTTATATTACAAATCCCAAATTTCACTAGAAGAGGATGAACAATATTAAACAACTTACCACAACGTAATGCTAACAAAGATACGATAAATGTGTGTACAAGGTACATCAAAAACTTGTTAAATGGTACGTTAAACATATTAAAATGGTGCACTATATTATGTGGTTCACATTTAATAGTTGACGCTTTAAACTCGTAATTTTATATATTATGTGGATCGATAAAACTTGATACGGTATCGATACTTATCTTAGTACGACAAAATACGTAAATGTGGTACAGTACAAGTCCACAATAAAGTACGGTCACATAATGCTCAATGATACAATATAAGCGATATATTTGATACAACTTCTTGGGGTAAGCGTTTTTCGTCGCATTTCACGTTAGTTTCGATGCAAAAACACTTTAGTATACGTATATATGTTGTAAGTTTCATTTCGTGTCATATTTAATGGATTAACCCTTAAAATCGTGGATTTATAGTTTAAACTCAAGTTTCAATAATGAGATGTTCTTACAAGGATCATTCTCATAATAAGAAACTTGGGGTTTGAAATACAAATTCATGCGTGTAAGGGTTAAACCATCAAATTCGATACTAAGTGAAACATATAATATATATACGTATAGTAAAATAGTTTCACATGAAAAACTAATTCGAACTATGACGAAAAATGCTTACCCTAATTATCTGTACCAAATATAATGTGTATACTGTATAATTTGGCATCCAATGAATGTATCTTATTGTGGAATTATACCGTACCACATTTAAGTAGCTTGTCATATCAATATAAGTACTGATATCGTACCACGACAATATCTGACATAATACATATTTTTACAGTGAGAACATTCTATTAGTATCAGAAACTGTCAGAAATTGTTCTTGACATATCAAATTCCATTAGAAATGTCTTCATGACTTATCACTCTCTGTCTTTTTGTATTTTCATTACTTTTTCACGTCTATTAATATGATGTACCATTTTAATACGTTTAACGTACCTTTTCGTTAGTGTTTGTTGTACTTTATATACATAGTTACCGTATCTTTTGTAATATTGTTATCGTACCAAAATTTCACGCATAACAAACAACATATTAGTCATAACAATTGAACAATTTGTCTGTTATAAAAATACATCCACCAATAATATACCAAAAATATACATATAAACATACCCTAAAACCGAATTTATGTAACCCACCTCTCATTTTCCTCCTGACATACGTCACACATCAATACACGTTTATCTTTCTTCTTGTCCTTCTTATTCCAAGCCATCCTTCTGTTATCACGCTTCTCTTCTGTCTCAACAACCATATTTTCGTTCTTCAAACCATCTCTCTGTAGTTGTATTGCCTTCCTTGCTTTTGAAGAATTATCTGCCTCATCATCAATTGTTTCATGCTCTATCATCAAGCATATTCAACCAAAGAAAACGAAAAATAATGGCACTGAGAGTTGCTGCTCCTTATGAGGGAACAAAGGTGTGGTAGAAATATAACCTTGTGAGGGAACAAACATAAACAAATCAGGAAAAATTACCGAATGGAGAAGCCAAGAACAACTATTGTTCTTATCCACAATCTTAGTTTCCTGTATCTGTGCCGACAATCGTTTTCTTGCCATCGAGCAAATTACCTTTTGCCCAATACACTCAGCCATCTGCAAAAGGTTTACAAGCACAAAATAGAAATTAAAACAAGATAAATTAAAATTGATATGCTCTCAAGTGAACTAATTAAGCATACAGTTAATGAGTGACGATTAAAGTTGAAATTTTGGAAAATGCATTCATATGTTCTTCATCAATCTTCATAGCTTTTGCGAAACAAAAAAAAATCAAACATGTACATAAAAAATAACCATTGCTTCGCTCTAGCCAACATTCAGTCGGTGAAAAGAAAGCCTAATCTTACCTAGTGAACTCTCGTGGTCCGGCCCTGACCCGTGTAACTGGACTCATGTGTTCTGCTCGGAGAACCGGGACACCCACGATGCTTAAAACACATTCATGAACATCACATAGGCATTCAATTGAGGCTCTAAGCTGGGAGGGTGGCGATCAAAGCTGGAATTGTCGGAGAATAAGTCTCCATCGAGGGCTGTTAGAGTAGTTGTGGAGTGAATATGGTGCTAAAAAATGCATTACCCAATCACAAACAATGCATATGTACCGCTAAACTCATATATAATGTACCAAAATCGTTCACAGATCGTACCAAAACCACACACATACCGTACTTAACATAGCTAACATCTAAAAAGGGCCAATTTAAACATCAGTAGCACAAATTGAGCGATGAGCTAAAAAAGCTCCAAATTAAACACTTAATCGAGCATATCATCGACAACTGAGTCCATGGTTTCAAACAATGTCACTAAAATTAAATTTCTACCAAACTTACTAGGATACAATCTCCTTGGGTTGGAACGGAGACGGCAATTCAACAACTCCTCAGGTGGAAACGACGCCGCACAAAAATCCGAAGCATTCTTTTTGGGAGAGAGAGAGAGAGAGAGCAAACAACAACGTTTGTGGGAGAGAGAGCAAATCGCTGCTTTGTGAGGCTTTTACGAATGGGTTTGCTCATAGGAAGGATTGGTGGAAACGTGGGTTTTCTTGTGGGGTTGCTAGTTAGGGTTACATGATTTTGAATTAGAGATAGATTTGGTGCAGATTGCTTGTTTGATCGATTTTGTTATTTCTTTTTTATTTTTTTATTTTTAAATTAAAATTCTAGGTATAATCGTAATATTGTAAGTTATGAGGGATATTTTCGTTCAATTGGTCTTTATGTGTATGAAAAATTTCCACTTGGTCCTTAAATGATAAAATAACTGGGAAGTTAGTTGATATAATTTTAGTCTTATAAGTATTTATGTCATATTCTTACTTATTACTTTACATCACGGAAATTAAATGGAAAAAAAAAAGGACGGTCTATTAATTAACACTCCAATTCCCCAACTAATTTTTTTATGAGTAATTAATCGTTGCACTCGAAAGTGGTCCCCGCATGACTCTATAATCGGTTTTCAACTTTATTATTAGTGGCAAAAAATAGACAGACAATTTCGAGGAACGATTTACATTATTACATATATATTTATTTAGTTTTTAATTATTGATGATGATTCCAAAGTGAAACAACATATGATCATTGAGCTGATACTATAATAAAAAGTCCGGCACGCAATGTACTAAGTAGTTTTATTTTATTTATTTATTTATTTTATTTTTTATTTTCCATTTTGTTTATGCTTTATGAGCTGTCCGCTTTACATATTGAATACTTCCAGCTAATTTGGTGCCCAACAACATTAAATAATTTAAAAAAAACATTAAATATAGCCATGCTGTTACCTTATTAAATGACGTTACTATTTATAAGAAGAGCGTCACTTAAGTTTCGATATAAATAGACACTCCTCCGTAAGTAAATAAATAAATAAATAAAGTTACGTAACAAAATAACAAAAATAATAAATACAATAAATATAGTAGATTGCCCAGCCAGCCATGGAAGTGGTTCGATCCGACTGTTTCGACAGAGAGTGACAGAAGCTGAAATCAGAACCACCGCCATTAATTAATTAATTAAATTAATTGACACAAACAATTTAAGATAAAATGCAACATTGCCTTATTTAAGAATTATCATAATCTCAATAATTTTGATTTCATAGTGAATATATATAAAAATTCAATTTGATCAATAAAACGTGGAACAAGTCAGATGGATACTTTTCTCATTAATTTACCTCAAATATATTATATATATATATAAAAAGAAAATGTGATAGTTTTCTTTTCATTAGAGAATAATCATCTCTGTTTATTCCAAGAGTGGAAAACAATCCTTAGGGTAACATTTGAATATTATACTAGAATAGAAATTTCCAAATACATACGTTTTTACTCCTAATTTGTAGGATTAGCAGAAGAAAAAAAAAATTAATTAAATTCAATTAATTAAACAAAATAAATATTATACGGATCAAAGTATAAATAGAAAAGCTGAGGGTATTTGCGTCATTTCCCACACCAGCACTCTCCTAAAACTCCCCCCCCCCCCCCCACAGGCCACAGAACTCTGAAACGGGGAAATCCAAAAACAACGACCATTCCTCTCTCTCTCTCTCTCTCTCTCTACACGACAAGCACGCTGGCTATGGATCCCAGCGCGACGCCGAGAGCGTCCACCTCGTCGGGGCGGTCATCAGTGATCGAGTCCTTACGCGCTTTCACCCTGTCGGGTGTGAGGATCAACAAGGAGGAGCTGAAGAAGAAGATCGCTTTCCCCGAGTACATAAGGTTCGCCATGAGGGATTCCATCCGAGCCAAGGACGTCACCGACGAGGTGGCTCCCGACGGTTCCGAGCCTCCGGAGTGGCCCATGGTGGTGTTCGTGAACTCCAAGAGTGGCGGGCGGCACGGGCCAGAGCTTAAGGCACGGCTGCAGGAACTCATGAGTGAGGAGCAGGTATGTGTGTTGCACGCGCTCAGTGAGGAGCTCTCTCTGTGGGTGTGTGTTCAGGCGCGTGAGTGACGCGAAACATTGGCAACGTTTTTGCTTGCGTGTGATTTGAATGCGCGTTAAAAATTTTGGGTCATTTTGTGCAAGTTGACGATGTCGGCGGGAGTAATTATAATTTTCTGGCATTAATTGTTGTAGATGATTTGCGGTAGTAATTATTTGACAACTGTTATAAATCAACAACGTAATTGCAGGATGTCGCCATTGAATTTATGAAATAATTCAGTAGCATGAATGTAATTGTATCGTTTTCTCTTTTGTTTATACTGAATTTTGGAATTTATATATTGTTTTATCTCATCATAATTCTTCATTTTTTTGTTTTTTTTTTCATATGAGTTGGCATTGTGTTTGGTTCCACGTGACTGAGTCATTGGACAATCACAGCTTGGAATTGAAGGATGTTTTGGATTTTTCTTTCTATTCTTTTATACTCAGTATCTACGATTAATGGTTCTTTACCACTGAAACTGAATGAATGAATGGATCTTTCAATTTCATGCATGTCCCTCTTGAAAAATAACCTTTAATCCTTTTACCTGATTGTAAAATGTACTACAGAGTAATAATGTGTGTTGTATGAAATCTCTCCCAGGTCTTTGATCTTTCGGTTGTGAAGCCTCACGAGTTTGTTCAGTACGGATTATCTTGCCTGGATAATATAGCTAGTCGTGGAGACAACTGCGCCAAAGTGATTCGTGAGAAACTTAGGATTGTGGTAAACATCTTCCATGCACGTACGGTGATATCATGAAATTCATTATGTGGAAAAAATTAATGCACCTAGACTATATGTTATTACAGGTAGCGGGAGGTGATGGTACTATTGGGTGGGTATTAGGTTGTCTCGGTGAGCTTAACAAGCAGAGTCGGCTACCTATTCCACCTACAGGGATAATCCCGCTTGGCACAGGAAATGACCTGTCGAGGAGTTTCGGTTGGGTAAAAAACTTTCATAGGCTTTGGATAATTGATTTTTTCATTTTCTTTTCTTATCATTTCTTGATCGTTTGTCTTATTGATTTTTAAACTACAGGGAGGCTCGTTCCCTTTTAATTGGAAATCATCTGTTAAAAGAACACTAGACAAGGTCGCACGTGGTTCCATTGCTCGCCTAGATAGGTATGATGATCTATTTATGTTGGTGTCATGGACCGAACTCTGAACTGTGAACAATATCCGGTCTGTTAGAATATGAATCATATTTGTTAATTATTAGAGACGTTTCGATCATTAGAGGTCCATTTCCTTCAGAGTTTACTGACTGAAAATTATTAATATGCAGTTGGCATGTGTTAGTATCAATGCCAAATGGTGTGGACTTGGAGACGCCTTATTCTCTCAAGGCAACAGAAGAAACACTTCTCGATCAGGTTTGTGGTTTTATAGTTTGTTTTTACTATTTTGATTCAATAGTTATTATTATTCTTAGTTTAACTCTTTTGAAGTGTATAGGATCTTGAAATTGAAGGAGCGTTTCCTGAGAGAGTTTCCTGCTATCAAGGAGTCTTTTACAATTATTTCAGCATAGGTTAGTGTTCATGTGTCAACATTATTACATCTATCTCTTCAATGTTCTTTTGTTTCTAATGTATTATGAACTAATTATGCGAATACTTTAGGAATGGATGCTCGAGTTGCCTATGGTTTCCATCATCTACGAAACAAAAATCCTTGCCTAGCGCAGGGTCCCATCTCAAACAAGGTGCTATAACTCATTCATCCATATCTTAACATCAAGCATCAAAATTCCGTGTATTATATCAAGAATTTGATAGTCTTTTCAAAGAGTGTCAGGATTACCTGTTAGAATTTAGTGTGGTTAAAATGTTGTTTGATTTCCAATCTGGTGGTTATTGAAATCATTTTAAGAATGAAGTATATCATGTTTGAAAAAATCGCAGATAATCTACTCTGGATTTAGTTGCACACAAGGGTGGTTTACAACACCATGCAGCAGTGATCCTGGTTTAAGGTTGTTAGCATATTCTTCGACGTTATCTTTTCTTAGAATATTTAAGCAATACTTGCATGCATAATAAACATTCACTTTTCACCAAACAAATGACATATTTTTCATTATTTGCTTTTCAGGTCTTTGAGGAACATCTTGAGGATACATGTTAAGAAGGTCAACTGTTCTAAGTGGGAGCAAATCCCCGTCCCTTCGAGGTTTTCCTTTTCATTTTCTCTCTGAATTATTCGATTGCCATTGCCCTGTGAACTGATATAAATATATTTGGTTCAGCGTGAGATCTATTGTTGCACTCAATCTTCCAAGCTATGCAAGCGGAAGAAATCCATGGGGTCATTTGAAGCCTGACTACTTGGAAAAGGTATTAATCTTCCCTGTGTAATCTGAGTTCTTACCATACCTCTTTCGTCACCGTATGAATTCGAATGCCATGGCAGAGAGGGTTCGTCGAAGCCCATAGTGACGATGGGTACATCGAAATATTTGGTTTCAAACATGGTTGGCACGCATCGATGGTTATGGCCGAACTTATAAAAGCAAAACACATAGCACAGGTACTGTAATGCAACGGTAAACCCCTACTAATCGAAATTACGTAATAACTTTTCTACTAAAACGTCGTCTTGGCTTTCAGGCTTCGGCTATTCGGTTCGAGCTGAGAGGAGGAGAGTGGAGAGACGCATATCTCCAAATGGACGGAGAGCCATGGAAGCAGCCAATGAACAAAGATTTCTCAACTTTCGTGGAGATTAAGAAGGTCCCTCATCAGTCCCTCATGGTCAAGGCAGAAGAGTAACTCTCCTCTCAGCTATGCTACCTTGTAATAATTTTTATTATTATATTTATTATGTAAAATTAAAAGATGATGAGGGCTTTTGATTAGTACTCTGTTAGAATCAGATTGTCATAACTAGTTATAGATAATATATATATATATATATATATATATAATCCGTATATTTATTTGTGTAGTAGTCTTGTGGAGTGGATGTACTACTAAATGTGAGAAAGCCCATTATGTTATTATTTCTTTTTAGATAAAATAAAGAATATTAAATTTAGTGCGAGGAAGGAAACAAATGGAACATTACAGTTTTTTGTGATAAGAACATAACATATCGATCCATCATCCAGGGTGTGGGACGACACTGACTTCAAAGGTGGTGTGATCGATGTACTCTATCTATACATTATATATGTATGATTTTATATTGTAGTAGAATATATTTGATTGAATGAGTGGAAGCAGAAGCACATGCATGTCCCCGTACGTTTATTTATTTATTTTTTTTTCATTTAATCTGTCATTACATATCAACTTCGATGGTACGTGCATTACTTTTTGCAGTGCTAAAATTGATGCCATGATCATCGTTGATCTCTACAATGGGGTTTTTTTGTTTATTTTAAATAATTTAAGCGATTCCATACTTGGACATATCATTTGAGGTAAAGAATATTTGTTTATCCTTAGCGTGTAGTGTGGGGGTCGGAATGTTATATATATATATATATATATATATATATATATATGTAGGAACCACATTATATACTATATATACTATATATATATATACGAAAATGAATGAAAACTAGAGATTTGTTGGATCATATCAATATCATGCATGGATATTTCTCCAATCCTTGTGAATACTTTCAAATATATTTTCTTTTCGAGTTCCACGAGCACGACGACCTTCATTTCAATTATTTCATTAATAAATGAAGTTCGACATTATAACGAATCATATATCACATATTTATCAATGAAGCCATTATATCCATTTTAGGTTGCTATAGCATAAAAACACTTCGGCCCCACTCTCTTTTTTCATACATACGACGACATAAGAATAAAAACAGATGAAGAAATAATAAAGTATAATATATATATTTATATATATAAACACACTCACAATAAAACCTTCCTCTATAAATGCTCTTCACCTGAATACGCACCTTTCAATCATAACCTCACATACACACACTAAAAGGTTTTTGTTTTTAAGAAAAACACACACACAACTAAGTACTCTTAGTTGTTGCAGTGTATCAAAAGCAGTCGTCAAATGTCTGCCTCATCGCCATCACAAACGCAGCACTCCCAATGGCACTCTCCAGTGCCTTACTTATTCGGCGGATTAGCAGCCGTCTTAGGCCTTATCGCATTCGCCCTCGTACTTCTTGCATGTTCGTATAGGCAAGAAGGCGAGATAATGTCTGACCTCGAGGATGGCGGCGGCGATAAGACGCAGCCTCCGCCTGAACGGGCGGTGGAGGAGGTGGAGGAGAAATTTCTAGTGATCATGGCCGGCCAGCACAAGCCTACCTATCTGGCCACTCCCATGTCTAGTCGAGCGTCTTCCTTCGGTAGCTGCTGTAATAACAACAGTCATAGTAGTACTTCTTGTAGCACAAGCAGTAGTTGTAATGAAGTTATAAGTTCTGAAGAACGCTAAAGATATATGCTGAGGTTCAACTACGCCATGCGTCTTCTTCTGTAATTTTATGAGATTATTTAATGGCTTCTGAGAGTTTTTCGTCTTTTCGTTTCTATTGGAGTTACGGTAATGTAAATGATATTTGATGTCGTCAATGTCGAATATAAGTAATGCAATTTGATTCAGCAGAACAGTGCAAAAAAACCAAATAAACAAGATAATGCCATTTCTAATTTTGAGAGTAACCTTCAACAGACAGTAACTACACACAGTTAAGAAGTTCTTCAGATCAAGAATTCTGACATGTAAGGTGTAATAGGAAGAAGGACTGACTATCTCACGAGTAGTTAAGTTCGTACCAAAAATTCTCAGTGTTTATATCTCAGAACAACAGCATTGTGAGACATCCAGCGCAGTTTTAACTCGTCGGTTTTCGTCTCTGTGTTTTAGCCACCAGATTTAAGCGTATTACTCAACCTGTTCAACGTAAGCAGATGTAAAATAACAAGTAGCATTAGCTCCACGAGTCGAAGATAGAATAGTTGGCTATCGCCAATACTATCATCGATAGAAATGGCGTTAGGTAAGGATAACTCATCAAAGAGGTTTCAGAAGAATCATGGTTGACTGAACTCAAGTACATAATAGCATATTATTTCTTGTGTGAAGACGAAATGCGACTTAAAGTCAATCAAACAACGTACGGTATAGGGCTTACCATTCTAAGCCTTCAAAGAGTCCCTCTCCCTTTATGGCGGACGTTTTGAAAATAGCCCACTGCCGATTCTTTATCTTATGCGGTTCCAAGGCCTCAGTGATAGCTGCATCGTCAAGTGCCCCGGGAAGATCCTGTTCAACAGGCAAACAGCATAGAAATGTCATGAATTTGATCAAGCATATGCAGGCTTTTATGCTTGCTGTAGATATAGGTTTCTAGATGAAACTATGAGGTCTAAACCATCATCCATCATCAATCAATCATATACTGTTTAAAATGTGCATCAGAAAACATGCCACTTGATATACCTGCTTGTTTGCAAATATGAGGGCCACAGCACCTTTAAGCTCATCCTCCTGAGGTGGAAACAATAAGTTGCAAGTTAGACAGAGAATAAATTTGCATATTTCTAGTTTTTGTTTTCCACCAAAAAGAGATTCATCAAACGTGAACTGCAAATGCAAAACTTCTGACATGCTTATTCTACATCATGACAGAAAGTGAGAGAGAATGTACACAAAGGTTCCAATAGTATATACTAGATATATGAAATAAGTATGAAGCACCTCTAATATTGCATGAAATTCTTCTTTGGCAATCACCAGTCTATCAGTATCACTTGAATCGACAACATATATTATTGCCTGTGTATTAGGAAAATAGCACCTACAATACGGCCTACATAGCAGAAGTCAATATCCAATGAGATAATCAGAGTCAGCCATACGTTTGATACTTCCTACACTTGAGTAAATTATTTAGAGGAAATATGGGATAATTTTATATATAGGAAAGCTAAAGTGCTAGTAAAGGATCAAGCCAGAAAAAATATGTGTTTAAAGCACGGAAAAAACAGAAAAGCAAGGGAAAATGTTACCTGATACTGGTTTGTCCACCTGTGATCAGCACGGAGACAAAATATCCATATAAAATAAGTATTCAAATGAAGTATATGCAAAACACTTGATTGAAAGAAGAAAATATGGAATTCGAGGAAATTATATACTGATTGAAAAGTTAAACATTTGAGTCTAGCTAGCAACAATTCGTTACAAACAAGAAGAAGATGCAACAGCATATTCTTAAAGAGCCAGCAAAGATAAATAAAAAAGCGATCTAATGATATTTATGTTCGTATTTGGATGACAAAATCAGCAGAATAGTTTCATAACTCCCCGAGCAACATTGTAAATCTCTCTGCGATAAATTATGCTAAGCAAAGCCACAAGATGATGACAGTGAAAATTGCAAATCAATCTCTCCTAAGTGGAGCACACAATGGTGCACAGTACGAACAAGACGCTACAGATTCGAGTCAATCAACATATTTTTCTAGGCAAGAAATTATGTTAGAATCTGAAAGACGAGCACGGAAGAAACGTACCAAGATCCCACACTTTGAAACTTAATATTGTTATACTGCAGGGTTTCCACATTAAACCCAATTGCTGTAACACAAAACGAAGAGATATCAGACAAGAAGGAACACTTCATGAAATCTGTTCTGTTCCCAGCTATAGACAGAAAAATAAATACAAACAAAAATAGCCAGCCCAGCTCTCATGATAATGATGATGATGATGATGTAAACGGCACTCACTTGGAATAGTCGAGACTACTTCACCCATCTGAAGCCGATCTGCAATTTCAGCAAAATACGCAACAAAACAGAGATTGAAAGGCAAAAACCATCAGGGAGACGTAAAACACAGCGTGCTTAAAAAGAAGGATGGCGAGGAAATGGAGGTAATACGCACAGAGGATTGTGGTTTTCCCCGCATTGTCCAGTCCTAGGACAAGAATCCGAGCTTCCTTGTTGCCAAACAAAGACGTAAACAACCTCGTAAAGACTATACCCATCCCTCACGCGCCGGCGCCACAGAAGGAAAGATACAGATCTACAGAACCCTCTTTACCTTCCCTGCACAGTAAAATCCACCGAAGCACGTCATTGGTGAAATCATGATGATCGATCGAATGAGCCTAAAACTGGGCGTACCTCGGTGTAAAAAACGATGGACGGCCACTGATTGAGTCGATCTCAGCGGGTGAGATGCGATGAACACTGTTTATAGAACTGTTATCTGGGTTGGCGAATCAAAAGGGAAATTTTCTTGTTCGATTTCAATGGCAAGGTTGGTTCATTGGGATTCAAGCAATCAAATCTCAGGGGGCATAGACATAGTAGTAAGGTAGCGTCGTTCTTAAGACATATATATAGCTTATACATTATTCGCTGACCATGAAATATCCGACCCGAATATAATCACTTGGGGTCGGGTTATTACAGTGGAAAAAAATTTCTCCATCGTTTCCTCATGTCCGCCATTAATGATATGATCAGTTAACTCGATGAAACAGTACAGTATAGAAGAGTTGATCAGATGATCAACGGAAGAAGATGAAACACAAGCGGCAGACAAATCCTCCGATCGAAAGATGAACGCGATTAGAGCATCTTATATATATATATCGATTTCTTTGAGCTAAGGACGCTATTGGCACTGACGATAAGTAAATACGTAGCTTTATTTGGACTGACCACGTGTATATAATACATCTGGTCCGTAGGCCCATGTGATGAATTATTGGGACTTCACTTGGCTTCGGCCATCGATCATGAATACAGAGTTTTCACCATTTTTCTGTCCTTGAAGAAAAGCTCGCCGGTTGCCATTCCATCTGACGGTGGTGAGGGTTCATCGGACGGCGGCGATCATGCTCAGGAGGAGGCTTTGCGCCGTGTCAAGTGTAAGTCCTTCATAACTATATTCCCATTTGGCTTAATGTGTGATGATAGCATATAGTTTGACTCTTTGCATTATCAAGTAAATGTGCTATGAAGGCAAAGTGCTTCTTGGATCAAACAAAGATTCAATTTTTAATTCGATATTATTGCAACCCCATGTTTTAGTCAATAGCTTAAAGTTGAATCTTCTTGTCAATAAATTGCATGGAAACTTCACAAATCAAAAATAGAAAACCCTTAATTCCCCCCCTTTGATTCCAAAAGTCAATATGAACCTTTGAACTCAAGAAACATGGCACTTTATTACAGCTCTAACATTGGTCAGCCCTTTCGTCGTCTCTAAATCCCTCATAGCTTCCATCTTCTCCAAGAGAAGAGAAAAAGAGGTTCATGTTACCAAAACAATGAAGCCTAGTAAACTACTCGAAGGCCAAAGATTCATCATTTCTTGCCTCATCGTCATCGTCTTCCTCTGCGTAATAGCTTCCATCAACGAGATGAGATTCGACAGCCTCCTAAAGTTCAGTCAATGTGCATTTTCTCCGACGGCCCACGTCGAAACACAATTAATACCGCCGCCATCATCGAACAATAGTTCATCTCCTACAGTTGCTAACGAAGACGAGATTAGGGTTTTAATCGGGATCTTAACACTGCCCGATCATTACCACAAGAGGCACTTCCTCCGCCTTGTCTACGGTACTCAGCATACAATCAATGCAAGAGTTGATGTAAAGTTCGTCTTCTGCAACCTCACCAAAGAAGATCAGAAAGTGCTCGTAGCCCTAGAAATCATACGTTACGACGACATAATCATCCTTAACTGCCCCGAAAACATGAACAAGGGTAAGACCTATACATACTTCTCTAGCCTGCCCGACATGCTGCTAAACAACACCAACCCTAATCGCCCGCCTTACCATTATGTAATGAAAGGGGACGACGATACTTACTTCAGGCTACAAACCCTAGTCGACTCCTTGAAACCCTTGCCAAGGCAAGACTTGTACTATGGGTACGTCATCCCTTGTCCTAGCATGGACCCTTTCGTTCATTACATGTCGGGCATGGGCTACTTGGTGTCTTGGGACATCGTGGAGTGGGTTAAGGCTTCGGATATTCCCAAGAAGCGTTTAGAAGGGCCCGAAGATTTGGTTTTCGGGCAGTGGCTGAGGGACGGCCGGCGGGGAAAGAATAGGTTCAACGCAAAGTGGTCCATGTACAACTTCCCCGAGCCGCCGACGAGGTGTACGCACGAGCTGTGGCCCGATACTATCGCCGTTCATTTGCTCAAGAATCAAGTAAAGTGGATCAAGACGTTGAAGTATTTCAATGCTACGGATGGTTTAAAACCTTCGAAATTGTATCATATACCTTAAGTAATTATTTTGTTATTTTTTCTTCTATTTATTCATATATTAATTTCATCAAGAGTAATTTATTTTCTATGTTGATCAAATTTGTTTGATGGAGGAGTTATGTTATGCATTAAATGTTTTGAATATTGTATCGTAAATAAAAACTTGCACGAAAATAAAATGAAAAAAAAAATAATGAATTAAAGCCGAAAAAATATCAGTGGGCCGTGAATTCATAATTGGGCCGAAATAAATTTTTTGATTCACTATATATTGAGCCCAATAAACGACATAAGTCCTCAATCACACTCTCGGCACGTCTTCGTTTACTTGTGAAACCCTCGTCGTCGTCATTCAGTATTCGCAGACAAAACCACGGAATAGGAGCTGTGTCCGACCATAGCTTTCGGCGGTAATCGATCTTTCCTCTTATGGAGTTTTTATATTACATTGTAGGTTAATTAGCTGGGTTATTCTTCTGTGCTTTTTTTTCGGTTTTAATCTCCGAGGTTGAGGATATTTTTATCATCTCTTCATTCGTTTTTTTTTTGGGTGATTTCCTATCAATATTCGACCTACCAGGACTATTCACCTGCCAATTTAGTTTTCGTAGGATCGTCAACTTTTTGCAAAGAATCCATCTTTAGTCACTGTAGGGACACTTTTTTTTTTTTTTTTAAGGGGTCATTACTATGTTCAAGGTTAGATTATTTGGCATACCTCTGGGTTTTAAAAATTGGCCAGAGGACTGAAATATATCGTGTTTGTTTCTGTTTAATGATTAAAAACGGATATGTATATGATTGCGCTTTGCAGGATTTGAGGGTTTTTTTTCATTGAAAAAGAAGAAAAAGCATGGGCAACGGTCCCGCTCCATTTTCGGACATAGGCAGGCGCGCAAGAGGTGATCTTTTAAATATGCTTTTTTAGGATCATTCATGTGCGATAGAAAAAGAAGTTTTTCTTGTATATTTAACTAGTTTCATAACTTAATTTTTGGTAAGTTCAATATACGCATATGTAGGATTTAGTGACTTTAAGTTGCGGATTCTGGCGTCGTTCTGATGCCGTAAAAACAGGAAAGAATCTAGGTGTGTGTGAAGAATGCATACGTTCATGTCAATAAATTGTTCAATTGATGTAATGTTACCCAAAAGTAGCTGACCTGATTTTATGGAGGGGGCCTAGGATATTGTTTTTAGTAATGCAAGTTATTCCATATTCTATAGTTACTGAAAGTGATCCTCTTATTGTAAATTTAAATTGTTATTTATGGAGCTCTGACAATATTCTTTTCGATTTGGAAATATGTGACAGATCTTCTGACCAAAGATTACAATTATGATCAGAAGTTTTCCGTGTCGATTCCAAGCTCCACCGGGATGGTATTGCTGTCCCCTTTTTAGTTACTGCTTTATTTTTTTAGTTGCATTCATCTTACACCACACACACACATCTGCTTTTGGGTGTAGACTTTTCTTATAGTAGTATTGTTTGTAGAACATAATGTGAATTTATGTCCGAAGCATCCTCTTGTAGGAACAACCGTTGAATATCTCCATTCTTTGGAAGTTTTTTATGCAATTCAGCAGTGTTAAGAAATCTCATGTTCCTCCCCAGTCAATATATGTTACTAAAATGATCCCAGGCAACGTGTCTTAACAATTTCTTTTGCGAAAATATTAAGATTTTTTTAATTCCTCGGAAAAAGTGAAGTAGTTTAGGGTGATGGTATGTTCTAGGATTCTTGAATTATTTAGAGATTATGTTATGTGTTGTGGTATTTGGTTTTATGAAAGTTGATGAGGTAACACATTTTTATCATTTACTTGCCCATACGACAGGGACTTACAGCTACTGGTATCAAAAGGGATCAGTTCTTTGTTGGTGACTTGAGTACACAATTCAAAAGTGAAAAGACCACTGTGGATGTGAAGGTTGATACCTATTCAAACGTAAGTGTAAAATTTCGTTACTATCAGTTTGTGCCCCCTTTGAATGAGGCTTGGTACAATTGTTCATCAGTGCCCTGTGTAAACAGATAAATCTCCATTTATAATTTATAAATCTGTGATAATGGATACATATTTGTTTTTTTTACTTTTCGCAGGTTTTTACAAAGGTTTCTTATGATGCGCTGCCTAGCACTAAACTGGCAGTTAGCTTCAATGTTCCTGATAACAAATCGGGCAAGGTACTACCACGGCAAACTAATACCAATTCTTATACTTAACAAGAATAGGAATCTCTATCACACACATATTGTCATTATTCACTGAAACATATGAAGTTCATTACTAATAGTTTGTGTATTTCCAGCTTGATGTGCATTACATTCAAAAACATGCAGCAATCAACTCTAGTATTGGCTTGAACCCAACCCCTCATTTGGAAGTCTCTGCTGCAATTGGCTCTAACGATATTGCTATCGGTGGAGAAATTGGATTTGATACTGCTTCATCTTCTTTCACCAAATGCAATGTTGGAATTGGCTACAGTAAACCCGATTTCTCAGCTGCACTTTTCTTGTAATGAACTCCACCCTTGATCAGTTTTTCTCGTTTGTTTCTTGGTACAGTCAATCAAGAGACTAACATTTGATTCCTCGTATGCGTAGGGCTGATAAGGGACAAACCGTGAAGGCTTCTTACATTCACACGGTGAATCCTTATACGGGAACTGAGGTTGCTGCAGAAATGGTACATAGATTGTCTGATCTTTACAACAGTTTCAGCTTCGGAAGCGTTCACAAAGTCGACAATGTAACAACGGTTAAGACACGATTCTCCGACGATGGTAGGATCGCTGTGCTGAGCCAAAGGGAGTGGAGGCCGAAGTCATTTGTAACGGTCTCAGCTGAGTATGACACAAAGGCCACCGTCGCCGCTCCCAAGATTGGTCTTGCTATTGCACTCAAGCCCTGAAACTAATTGACACAAACCATTTGATTCTATTATGTTTGAACTTAGTTAATACATTTTCTTGTCGATTTTTAACAGTATTTATATGGTGGTAATGATTCTGGCATTTGTTGCAAGAGATATTATTTGTAACGTTTATGGGATTAACAATAATTAAATGCCACTTTTGGGGATTTCATCTCAAAATTTTCAGATGTTTGTGGGTGTATTTGTAATTAGCTGAACTTTATGGGTCAAATTTCTCTTTTTTTATTTTATTTTTTACAGTAAACACCAATTCTACGAAGTACAATGTTCAATTTCCGATCTTTGGATCCAAAATCCGAGCTTTAAATCGATCGTCGTCATTTGATGTAAGATTTGAAATCAAGCCCTCATTCAGATCAAGGAAGGAAAAATGTCGTGCCTTGCATTAGCACTCCAACCCATGAACGGGCCGGATGTCCTCCTCCAGACCCGCGAGTGGTTCCCGCCGTCGCGCGCCTTGATCGCGCTGTCTGCCTTTCGCCACACGCGCCTCACCTACGAGCAACAGCAGCAGCAGCAGCAGCAGTCGTCTTCATCCTCCAACCCATCAGATGACTCCATCATCGGCGACGATCCACTTGCCGCCTCCTCCGGCCAGCTCATTGTTGCTGGAATCTATCAAGTCATCTACCGACTCGTCAACTCCATATACGTCCTATCCATCACTACCACCGCCGATCACAGCGATCACTCCAACAACGTGTTCGAGTGCATCAATGTTGTAAACCAGGCGGTGTCTGTTATAGTCACTGCGTGCCGTGGAGTTGGTGACTCCTGAGAAATTGAGCAAAAAATACGCCGAGATTTATATGGCTTTGGATATTGTGCTGAGGGGTGTGAGCAGTATTAGGTTGGCGGCGATGCTGGCTTCGATGCACGGTGAGGGGATCGCGAAAATGGTGCATTCTGCTGTGCAAACAGAGAGTAAAATCCGTGGTGCTGATAATTGGGCTAGCCTGGAGCCTCATGCTTTGGAACATGAGGCCGGCGTTGATACGTTTTCTAGTGCAGTCTTTGAATTGCCTTCCGAAACTTTACAAGCGGGTGATGAGGTGGCGGCTGCAACTTTAGGGCTATTGGGTATTCAGCAGGATGAGAAGGATAAGGAGTTGAAAGCTGGTAATGAGGAGGACGATGGAGAAAAAGATCCATTTGCAGCGAGTGATAGGCTTAACAAGCCGGAGGAAATGTTAATGGAGGGTTTTAAGAAGGATAAGGAGATTCAAGTTTCAGATGTCAGTAGGGCGTTGGCGGGACTTGAAGTTACGACTTTGCCCCCACCTGCTGCCACTGAATCGACCCACATTGGCGTCGAGGGATTTGAAGGGAATTATGGTGGGATTGAGTTTAGCAACGAAGGGTCAACGCTCAGGGAAGATTTTGAGGGGATTAATGATGCTTGGGGAGGCGGCTTGGACGCGTCTGAGTACGTGGGCCCGAAAAAAGTTGCCAAAGACAAGGGTCTTGGTGGTTTGGAGTTTTTGGCAACAAGTGAGCCACCGGCTGACAAGGGTAAAGGTGATGGTAGTGATAAGATTGAAGATGTATTAGTAACCAAGACCGAGATGAAGGGTCCAGAGATGTATGTAATGGAGGAGATCCGAGCCGAGTTTAGGGAGAGTTTGCTCGCTGGAGTTGGGTTGGTTGGCATGGTGTATCTCAAGACACTGCCTCCTAAGTCACCACCGTCGAATGAGAAAGAGACAGAGTTCTCTTTAAAGGTCGAGGGGACGGAAGGTGTTAAGAGGTTTGCAGTGGAGAGTTCTAGAGTCAGTAGTTTGGGTAATGGACTGTTTCACGTTAGGACAGCTCCATCGCAAGAACCTATTCCGATAATCAAGTACGGTTTACAACCTCGTACCATTCCCTTGCCCTTAAGGATTCGGCTTGTGAAGCGTTTGAGTGGGACACTGCTTTCTGTCATGATACAGTATGTCTCAAACCCTGGCTTGCCCCAACCTTTGAACGATGTTGATATAATATTAAAATTGCCCGCCGATCCAACATTGTTAAAGGTATCACCGAAAGCGGTTTTGAATAGGTCCGAGAGAGAGTTGAAATGGCACGTCGACGAGATTCCATTGAAGGGCAATCCCGGTAGGTTAAGGGCAAGAATGCCTCTAGAAATAGCTGAAGATGATGACGGTTCGAATCTTGAGATATATGGTTACGTCAAGTTTTCTTCCCGAGGGAATCGATCTTTATCTGGGATCTGTCTGAGACCTGCTTCTGAGGGTAATACGACGGATTTCTACGAGGCTGATCACAGGTACACAAGTGGAGAATATATTTGCAATTAAAACGCAAGATTCGGCCTTTTCGCTTGTTTTGTATACTTTGCTTCTGGCATACATTTATCCTCCATGTCATAGTGATAATAATATTCTTCTGTTCTGCTCTGTTATAATGTGATAGTATTCTTACTCTACGCCATTGGCTTTTTATTACAAAGCACCAATAGAGAGATTAGACACGCTTGTCTCCATGTACAATTTTCTTGGTCAAGGTCTCTCTCTCTCTCTCTCTCTCTCTCTCTCTCTCTCTCTCTCTCTCTCTCTCTCTCCCTCTCTCTATGGCGAAGACAAACAGTTCATCTGTTGAGAAGCTTCCATAGGATGTTCTGTTTACATTTTAATGGCTTTAATTTATACCAAGTGGTCTGATATAGAGGATCACCTTGTAGGGGCTACTAAAACCTTGATTGTGAAATCTGAACAACTTTTGTCATAAAATTCCAAAATAAGTCATACAAAGGAACAGTCGGAGATACTGATTAGAAGATGTCTCGAAGGTTCACTTTCTTGGTTTTCTTTAATGCCCAATTAATTAATCTCATTTTGCATTAATTATCTATTCAACCAATAATTAAGATCCACAAGAAAAAAAAAATCAAACCTTTGCCAACTATCACATGTTTCTCTTCTTCTTACGTCATAAACCATGAGCTTCTCATGACATATGATCATAGACCTTTGTCTGCGTTTGTTTTTTCGGGCATCATCATGTTGTAATAATTTATTAATATCAGTGTCTCTGAATTATTCACTGCCTTCAACTTCACGTAAACCCCATTTTATTTTCTTAGAAGACTATTTGCATTATATTTTAATACTCAAAGGAAAAGATATATATACTATGAGTGTGAAACTTGATTTCTGTATATATGTATCGATTTAAAAAACTATAATAGTGTATCCTTACAAGTATTTGATGTATATGTAAATTAAAGACTACATATGCATTATAAAGATGATGATAAAAATAATAATAATAATAATAATAATAATAATAATAATAATAATAATAATAATAATTGATAATATAGAAATATCTCATCACATCATCGAGCAGCCGAAGTAGGGCGACGAACAAAGGAAGATGGCTCAGTGAAACCAACGCTAGAGGGACTCTTGCAGCTCAACACCTCAAGCAAATCATTACCCCATAGACTCTTCCTCTTGCTCGCCGGAGTATCCCCGTCTCCGGCGACCGTTTCCGGCAAAAAAGTGCTCGAACTCAGGCGGCTCTGCCGGGTTTTCATGTCCCGGATATCAATCTCCTGCGGGCTAGCTTTAACAAGCCCGCCGAACACGAGAAAATGCCACCTAGGCTTGTTAGAATTGCTTTTATCGACCGACGACCCTTCTCGTGATTTATTACTCACGGAGGAGATCTTCGTAGACGCGCGGTGGTGAACGGCTGAGAAGTCGTCCCTGGCTTTTGAATGGCGGCGAGGCTTCTTCTTATAAGAATCTTCCAAAGATCTGCTGCTTCTCTCTAAGGCCGTCGTCTTGCTAGAATATAATCTTGAGGTGTTTCTTTCTGCTTCGCCTTCTTCGTCAGGAGGCATGGATTTGAGGATTTGCTTATTATGGGAAAGGTCGCCGTTATGCCGCCGCCAATGGAGTTTGTAATCTTTAGGCAAGAGCTTGCCGCAAAATATGATGTCTTCTGCATGAGACATGTTGTAGGCTTCCTTGGGATCGTAGAAGAACTCGAAGATATCGTCTAAGGACGGCGGAGATGACGATCCATGTTGATCTTCAAACCTCGGAGTTAGGGTTTCCTCTTCATCGTGTTGATTCATTTTTGCTTCTTGACGTTGGAATTTGATGTACTTAACTCTATTCTTCATTTTCTTTTGGAGCTTCTTTATAAAGATATTCATACATATATATAGATATGGATATGCTTGTGTAATAAGTGGTTGTGACTAGAAAGACGTGGGAAATGTTTTATTGGAATTATTTTGACATTATTTCTTCAAAAAAATTTTTTTTTTTTTTTTTGTGTAGAGATTAAAAAGGTGTTACCTTTATGTTGGCCGACTTTTTAAAGTGGGGTTTATCTTTTTAAATTATAAAATAATATTTTGCTATTTTATTGTAATTATAGTCAACATCAAGCCAAATCTATGGCGTCTAGTGCTATGGCTAGTGAAATTTCTAAACGACTAGTCAATGAGCAAAGACAAGAGTTTCTAGAAAGACATCCTTAAATTATAGTTTTATGGCAAGCTTACACGTGAAAAAAATGAAAAATTGTCCAAGAAACCTTATTTATTTACTATTTTATCAAAACTCAATTGCTACGGGACAAGTAAATTCATAGAGGAATTTTATGGTGCTCACCTTACGTGACACCTTACGTGGGCACCTGTTACATCAACATGTCACGTCAACATCAGATGTAATGTGACATTAGTTGATACATTTTAGATACCATTGATCAACATTTCCGATGCTGACGTGGTATATATCAATGTTACACACCGGGTGCCACATAAGGCGTCAACGTACCATCACCATCGGAAATGTTGATCAATGGCACATAAAATGTGTCAACTAATGCCACATCATATCTGATGTTGACGTGGCATGTTGATATGGCACGAATCAGTGTCACATCAACATGTGCCCACCTAAGGTGCTCACGTAAGGTGAGCACCATAAAATTCCTCATATATATATATATATATATATTGGAAAAATTCGATCACTATAATTGTTCGTTGAAAATAAGCAAAAAGAAAAGGATATTTTACGGGTTGTAAAAAGGGTCATACATTTATATTAAAATCTATCTATTGTTTCCTTGGACTTTCTCTCTCTCTCAATTCAACTCCCTTTTCTTTTAGGAAAACAATAATTTTAAATATAGGTGAAAGTGCTATCGTCAAAGAATATTTTTTTTAAAAAAAATAATATCTTTATATAAAACCCACTTTCGATTCCACTTTAACGTATATTCAGTCCAAGGGTTTCCATTTGCTTTACCATTTGCAGTTGGATCGGATCTTTTTCTAAACTTTTAATTTTGAATAGTCATTTATGATATATATATATATATATATTTACAAATTTGGATTTTCTTTCGACTTTTCCCTCTGATTTCCATGCTACAACAACAATTTTGTTGACTTACTTATGTACAATAATAAAACATGGGCCATTATAATATATTGGTTCTACAAACAAGAAATCTTCGAATAAAAAGGGTGCGAGTTTAAGTAACATTATCTTAAATTCATTACATGCATATTTCCAAGGAACACTCAAGCCATATACTTACATAGTTACTTACTCACCCAATGAATTGTAATGTTTAGTTCTTACTTTTCTTGTCATGCAATATACGTGGCTTGACTTGATCATTGGTAACGTAGAAATTTTATTAAATTTTATTTAGATTTGACTTTTATTGGCTAAACAAATATAACGTTAACGTAACCTTCAAATCTCATAAAGTCACTCCATGTTTCCTTTGCTTACCTATGTCAAAAAGAAAGCAATCATACCAAAGAAAGACAACACTTCAATGTAATTAAATAGCGTATAGAACTAAATAAGGTTATTATGCAATAAAAACACAGTCAATATATACCCTAGCAATCAGCCCATGATCATGTGCGTGATTCTCATCTGTCGCCATTCAAAGAGGACGCAAATTCAAATCTTCTTACAAATACTAAAAGCCTACACATAATGTGTATGGTTTATAAACATCAATCTTTCTTTGAATATTCTCTATGTGAAAAGGGATGGATCATATGGAATGTAAGGATGAAGAACAACAACATGGAGAAGCTCCAATGATATATGTGCTAAATGGTGATGAACTTCACGGCGTACATAAAATCCTTGCGCGGGAATCTTCGGTAGGTCAATCTTCGCAGGTATATTATCGATATCGTAATTTTGATGGCGTCCCTTTTAGATGGGAAATGCAACCTGGGACACCTTTGAACAATCCTCAGCAAGACGATATGCCACCGCCGCCGCTTAGCCCTCCGCCATTGATCCAAGGCTTGGGCTTGCCTCTGCCTAGTAGTGTAAGTGGTAGCAAAGACAACCTTAAAGCCGGGACATACTTGAGACAAAGTAAAGATAAGATTAAGGGACTGAAGAAGATGATGGCGAAGTCATCTGAGAACCTTAGTAGGAGAGTTGATACTTTGGTTAATAAGAGAAGAAATAAAGACAAAGCTGTGGAAAGATCGTCATCAAATGTATCCGACGAGGGCTCGAGCTTGTCATCGTATTCGTCTTTGGCTTCTTACAATTCTTTGAGTAGCCGTGCTATAGATTCTTTGAGGCTTCCTAGGGTTTCCATTGACGGACTTTTTTGTTGCAGTCCATGGAATCTTATAGCTATTCTCGTGAGTACATGTTAGCTTGTTCTCTCCCTCTCTCATATATGTATGTATAAATTCTGAACATTATTGTTTTCTCACATCATATATAGGATGAAGAAAGCACGAGAATATACTACTGCAGGCACCACAAGACAGCGTTCGCATTGGAAGAAGACGGTGGATCGTTCTTGAGTAGAATCTTATCGAGGGCTTCTTCATGTGGAGATCAACTCGACGATAGCTCTTTATTACATGAAGATTCAACGACGAAGAAGAACGATCAAGGGGTGCCGTTTAAATGGGAAAAACGGCCAGGAACTCCAAAGAGCATTCCACCTGAAGACGATGAGGTAATAAGAGTCCAGCCGCCGACTCCTCCACCGGCCGTTCAAAGCTTGGCTCTTCCACGGCCTAACATTATCGAAGACGACGACGATGGTAATGAACCGACGTGGAAATGGATAACGGCCTTGTTCTGCAAAAAGACGACGAAGACCAAGGATGATGAGGCGAGCTTTAGATACAACGTTGAAGTTGAGATGAAAAGTTGCTATGGAGGTGATGAATATGATGGTGTTTATGCGACTTGTCGGCCTAATTGGAGCAAAAAAAAGCATGATTCTTGTTTATGCTGGGAAGAAGTTAAGGTTGTGCTTTTGGTGGGCTTGAAAGATTAGATACTAACTATTACAAGGTGAAAATATATTATTAAAAAGGTATATTAGGGATAACTCTATGAAAATTAAAAAAAAAATGTATAGAATCTGCCAAAATAAATAAATTTATAGAATGTAACCGAAAATTCATATTTTTAGTGATGGGATACTATCATTTATTATTTTTTTCGAAACGATAACTTCAATTTTATTACAAACAAAATACACGGGCTAAATAGCCTAAGAGGTCTCTCTGATAATATCTGTCGGTAAAGAACAAAGGCTCACATAAGAGCATGATCAACCGAGCACGAAACAAGAAGAAAAAAACCGAAAGAAAACGAAAAATTCAATTTTAGACACGAAGAACCAAAGATCCTATCACAAAATTAGCTATTAAGCTAAATCTACAATATTCTTCACTTTCTTCAGTCTTCGACTACAAAAATCTCGTCTTCTTCGAAAAGAGCTCTACAAAGGAAGATGAAAGCTCCACGAGGGAGACAAAGCTCCCGACTCGAGGGCTGAGAGACACGAGCTCCCTACTCGGGAGACTCGTGGGTGTGGACGGCGAACGAGGGTAGAGGATGGGTCAAGCGGCAGTGGCATGGCGGCGACGGCAGGCGGTGGACGAGTGGCGTACGGGGAAGAGCAAGGAAAAAAAACGGAAGGCGGCGGGCGGAAAGTGGCGGACGGCAGCAAAACAGCGGGCGGAGGGCGGTGGTTGGTGGCTAAGGTGAAAATACTAATTTAGAAAATTTACGGTTTTTATTTTTTATTTTTCATTTTTAATCATAAATAATTGAAATTGTTTAAAAGTGGCTATGCTATTGCGTGTGGCCCATTACGCCGCGCCAATAGGCCCAAAGGAGTGGCGCGAAAACGCAAGACAATGCGCGCTAAAACCCTTTTTCAGATTTACACGAAGTAGCTCACCTCCACTTCAAGCGGAATCTGTAAATCTCACAGCGAAAAAGAAGGGAAGTCCAGAAGATGGAGTTTGGGAGCAGCCAATTCTCTGGCGGATTTGTCTCATCATCGCCCTCGGATCCTTCGCCAGCATCTGCCAAGGTGATTAAATTCTTTGTTTTTCTGTTTTGTTTTCTTCAGTATGTATTGCTTGTTGCTATATCTGTGATTAATTTTCGTTTTCGTTTTCTGCTGTTAGAGTCGCGATGAGCAGCCTATGTTTCCGGTGACGGTGAAGCAGTTAGCAGGTGCGAGTCCTTCGGTCGGCGATAAATCGACATTGGTGATCGACGGCGTTGATGTGTCCAACGTAGGTGACTTTAGCTTATTGTGGTTGTCGAAGTAGATGCCTGTGGTCTTGATGTTTTGTTTTCATTTTTTTAGGTTAAATTGCTTGGAATTGTCTACGACAAATCTGCTAGGGCTACTGATGCAACCTTTGTGGTTGATGATGGTACGGGACGTATCGAATGCCAGAGATGGTAAAGCCTGCTTTTAAGTTTCAATGGATAGCTTCTTTCTTATTGCTCTTTGAGATGTTATGTCTATGTGGTGAAAGTTCATAATTTGCTCTTTTTTTGGGGGGCAGGAACAACGATCCAGTCGATGCCGAGGAAGTGGAGGATCTAACGTAAGTTTCTCCTTTCATTCCTTTTGTGAATCTTCATATACATTTTGGTTGAATGTTTATCTACTTTTGCTGATACATAGATATCTTCCGCTATGTATATAACGCAGGGAAGGAACATATGTTCGAATTTACGGGCATTTGAAAAGTTTCCAGGGTAAAATGCGAGTGGTGGTCTTTGCAATCAGGTAACATCCTCACTGTTTAGTTTCAGAGTGATGGAACTCAAACGTTTTGTTTTTCCATCAAACTCTGCAGATTGAAATGTTGATGAGATTGGAAACATATTTGTTAGTTCTATGCAGCAAATGCTTGTGTCTTCATGCTCTCTCTCTCTCTGTTTATATATCTATAGGGGACTAGAATTTACATAACTCCAACTGCACTTATGATGCTCAAGCTTCCACACAATTTCCCAATGATTGAAAATTTACTACTTACGAATAACCAGCCAATATTATATGATAAATCTTTTCTTACCATTATATCCAGGCCTGTGACCGATTTCAATGAAGTTCCATACCATTATATTGAATGTGTGTATGCCCACTGCAGCAGAGTTAAAGCTATGGTAATGAATATGATTTATGATATCCATGGACATACAACTTTTTTTTTGGGTCCATTTTCTTCTCTTGTGATCACTTATATAAAGTTTTCAAATTTCCCCTGATACAACAGACCATTGCTTCTGCCCCTTCCGTGCCTCCACCGTCGGGCAACACTACTTCCACTGCTTACCAAACTGCCCCATCCTATCAAGTTAGTACACGCGACGTTTCATCATCAATAATGTCCTAAAGTAGCCCATCGACATATATGTTTGCTTTCTACAGACGCAAGAATACAACGTGGACGGCTTAGGGAGCATCGATAAGATGGTCTTGGACTATCTTCAACAACCTTCCAATAGGTAAGCTGAACATATCATGTGCAAATCTTGTTGATCATGTCTTTTTTACGTGTTTGTCTACATTTAATTTCTTGGCCGTTCATTACAGTGACCGAGAAATTGGCCTACATCGAAATGAAATTGTTCAGGCGCTAAAGATCTCCCAAGAGAAGCTCACGTATGCCTTCTCTCCATTCTATATATATATATCTCCCAGTCTAAGTTAAGGAAGGCATATGCTATACACTGTATTTTCTTTTTAACTCATTTGCTTGTCATTTGTCATAACAGAGAAGCATTGGCGAGCCTTGAAACTAACGGCAACGTATTTTCAACAATCGATGAAAATCACTACAAGGCAACCTAGTCTACTAGTTAAAATCGTCAAGGACATTGCTACTTCTTGTCTCCTTTACTTCTAATGAGCCAATACTATGTTCTAAATTCAGATTAATATGCATTATGTTATTCGATGGTATTTTGCTCATCAATTTAGGGTAATCATATCAAAGTGTAGGGTAACTAAAGATTAATATCATCTGAATAATTATTTTATCCATTTGGCTAATTCCACAAATTATACGGTCAATAAATTAATTAAAGGATATAAGAAGAAAGGGAAAATACTACAAATAAAGAGATATAAATTGATCGGACTTGTATATTTATTTCCTTGTCTTGCTTTTATCGCCACCTAGCCGGCCGGCAAGCTGCTCTGTCTCCTCTCATCTCACCTCACACTACTCTATTACACAGCGCGCTAACATTGTTTTACATTGTGCATACTAAAGAGGTTGTGTTTTGGCCTTTGGGTTATGACAAAGCCCACGTTAAGGTCACATCTTTGGTGCACCCTTGGTAATTGTAATTCTGTCTTTTATAGAAAGATGTGTGTATGTATGTATATGCGCGTGCGACGCAAACACACTTGCTTCCGCAAATCTTTTGTTATGTAAGAATTTACAGGTATTGTAGGAAAGATGGGCTTTTGATGCGAATGTAGGCTGTGTACATTTGTTACTGAAGGAAAACAAAACAGCAGCAGCAGCAGCAGCTATGGATGCGTCTTCTTTGGAGGGTAAAAGATTCATCCTTTCCCTTAAATTTTTAACTTTTCCTGGGATTTTTAGGTAACATGTATTTATAGCTTTTTATTGGTTTGTCCTAAACGTTTTTTTTTTTTTTTTATAGCTCTTGGTTTCTAAACGTTTTATTATTGTTTAAAGTTATATTTATTCGTTTATTTCCTTGCTGTGTGGCTTTGATCTTTGATGGTATTGACACTCTCTTAGCATTTCACACATGTTTTACATACACAGACCATTTTTTGCTTTTTTTTTTTTTTGGCATTTGTTTGTTTCAAGTGGATAAGTCTGTAAAGAATGCTCTATCTGAAGATTGCTCTTCTTCTTCTCTGAATTTTGTGTCCCTTGAAAATGGGGAAGATGGTTTAGCTTTGACTTTCGAAACTAACTTCTTTGTGCTGCGAATGACTGTTTTGTGTATCCTAATATCTAAAGACCTAACATTTTTTCTTTCTGGGATCAGAATTGGTATTTGATCCGACAAAGTGCACTAAATTGACAATAGAACAAAAGAGACAATTTGTGCGTGAAGTCTCAAAGTGGTCAGATGATGCCGAAGGTATTTTACATGCTTGGAGCAGACAAGAGATCTTGCAAGTACTATGCTTCGAGCTGGGAAAAGAAAGGAAGTATACTGGCTTGACAAAGTCGAAGATAATCGAACAGCTTCTCGAGATTGTAAACGAGAAGCAACCACATGATCATAAAACCACAAATCTCGTTTGTGCTTTACCTTTCCCAGAAAACTGTGATAGAAACCGTAAAAGGCAAAGAAAGTTTGATCAGTCCACTCACCTCCCCATTGGTTCGAACGATCCTCCTACCAATATTTCGACAAGTAATAACAGTTATTCAGGGGATGCCATGCAGTGCGATAATTCAGCTTGCAAGGCTATAATGAGCCCTGAAGATATGTTCTGCAAAAGGTGTTCATGTTGCATCTGTCGTAGGTATGATGATAATAAGGATCCAAGCCTTTGGTTGATTTGTAACTCCGATCCCCCATTTCACGGTAGACCATGTGGCATGTCGTGCCACCTCGAATGTGCATTAAGACATGAAAATTCTAGGATTTTGAAGGATAGAAAAGATAAAGGACTTGATGGGAGTTTCTGTTGTGTGTCGTGTGGTAAAGTGAACGATTTTCTCGGGTAAATTTCTGGCCCTTGATTTCCTATCATCTGGTTTCGTTTGGTACATGTTCTTGATTCTTTATTCATTAGTTCTCAGAGATTCGTTAATCATATCGTGACAATGCAGCTCATGGAGAAAGCAAATTGTGGAAGCTAGAGATACTAGACGAGTCGACACATTGTGCTATAGGCTCTCGTTAGGCCAGAAAATTCTTGCTGGTACAAAACACTACCAGAATTTATACGAAATCATTGATGGAGCAGTAAAGAAGCTCAAAGAAGAAGTCGGCTCACTAACTGGTTCACCCATAAAAATGACCCGAGGGATTGTGAACAGGCTCTCCTTAGGCCCTGAAATTCAAAAAATGTGTGCCTCTGCTGTCGAATATTTGGACTTCATGCTTCTTGATAGAGTCTCTGTGCCTTCAGGTCATCTCTCTCTCTCTCTCTCTCTCTCTCTCTCTCTCTCTCTCTCTCTCTCTCTCTCTCTCTCTCCTCCTCTCTCTCTCTCTCTCCCTCTCAGAGTATACATACTTACACAACTTACATATATATGTTAATCTCGCTAGTTGTTGATTTAACTAGCTGGTTCTTGGTATTCACATGATGTAGGAATAGAATGCAAACATCTTTCCTCAAATCCCATTCGATTGGAAGATATTGGTGAATCATCAGTTGCAATAGTCTTAAATTCTGAAGATGGCTACCTGGGAAACTTCTTTTCTTACACATTTTGGCATCGAAGAGCTGACGATGCACACTACCCTCAAGAATGTACTTGCAGACTGCTCCCACAAAACAAAAGAGTTCTGCTTTCTGGTCTAAGTCCAGACACTGAGTTCTGTCTCAAAGTTGTCACGCTCGAGGGTGAAAGAGAAATCGGGTCTTGCGAGCATCAGTTCAGAACCGCCGGAAGTTCACGAGGTAACTACTTGATCGATCTCAACTCTACTGTCATGGAAATCGAAAGTTATCAATGCCCTGCTACGAACTGTATTAGCACAGTGTCAAATCCTTATTCTGTGGAAGATGAAACTAACAATGTCGTGCCATTTACTTCTGATGGAAATGACAAAATTGGCAAAATTGATCAGACGCAAAAGGGGACTAATGGAGATGCAATATCTTTACTGAACTATGCTGCAAACATCCCGAACAAAGAATCATCAACCAGCCAAACGGTAGAGGAAATGAGCACTGATAATGGTTTTAATACCCCGAGCATTCCTTACGAGGATGGTAATATACAGATAGCTCCCAGAAATACATTGGACTATACGAAAGACGTTCGCAGGAAAGGCAAAACACACAATGCGAAGGGCATTCATGGGACTTCAAAGCCAAACAGAGACAATGAGGAGCACCCTCAGATCGGCAGCTCTTCTAAGAAAAACGGAAACTGCGAAAGGAGAGAAGAGGACGAGTTTAATGGCTTAAGAGACAAAGATTTCGCGTACTATGTTAAAGTGCTGCGAAGGCTTGAGTGCGAGGGGCACATAAAGACTTCGTTCAGACAGAAGTTCTTAACATGGTACAGCTTGAGAGCAACCGCTCAAGAGATTCGCGTCGTGAAGGTTTTCGTCGAGACTTTTTCCGGCGATTCGGAATCTCTTGCCGGGCAGCTCGTGGATACGTTTTCTGATGCCATATCGAACGTGAGACGATGTACTGTGCCATCTGGATTTTGCACCAAGCTGTGGCATTGAAAGATTTTATGGAGCTGTGGAGGCTAATGCTTTGGAATATGAAGAACATATTTATTCAAATTCGCATGGTTTTTATTGTTTAGAAAGTGAATGAAAAAGGAAAGATTTTTAACCATTCTTGAATATGAACTCCATCTGTTTTACTTAGGATTTTCAAGGGCGTTTTCATTATTTCGCATAATTTGGGGGAAAAAGTAATACAACTTACAGTTTAGTGGTTAAAATATAAATTTACAGTCGAACTCCCAAGTTCTTACCGTACAGTCGAACTCCCAAGTTCTTCAAGTTTTCATTTTTTCTTTTATCACTCATTTGTCAGAAAAGAGGGAAGGAATGGGGAAAGATGGCGGTGAAGAGTGAAGAAGGTACGCCGCCGCCGCCGCCGAGATCGGGAAGATCGGACAGTACACGGTGTTCATCACCCCAACGACCACCATTGCCAAGGTTCAAAACGGTATTATGGGCATCTTCGCTCTTTCATTCCTTCTGTCTGCTCAATTAGCAGATTTTTTCTTCTTGTTTTTTTTTTTCAGCTAATTAGCACTTGCTTTCTTCTTTGTTGAATTCTTTCTTTATTACAACAGCGCATGAGAGCCTGGATGAACACGTGGCGCATTGGGTTGGACTGAATCAGTCGAAATATCAGTGGGCTTTGGATGATTACTACGAAAACAACGAAAAGGTTGGATGATTATTGCTGTGGAACGTTTTATCAAAAAAAAAAATCCACACTTTTATGCTTATTCGATGTGGTGATTGATGAATCGTTGTGCTTTGATTGTGAATGCTGAAGCAGTCTGCAGATGAGAAAACAAAAGCTAAGCCTGGAAAGATGTAACGAAGCTTTGAAGTGATTTATAAACTCAGACAAGAGAGCATCTGCTGTTTTGCATGCTACCTTTATAAGTAGTTACCCAGCTTAGAATTCTTGGATGTTCTAATATGTATATTAGTACATGTGTTGTTGCTGAATCTTGTATCAATGGAAGATGTTAGAAGTTACTGAATCTTCAATGATTTTTACATGCAAAACACATCACCTTGACGAAGATCTATCTGTATAATCTATTTTACATTCATCAAGAGGCATCTCAATGAGAAACATTAATAAAACATGGTAAGCGATCCTCATGTGTAATGAAATCCAGGGAGAAATAGAATTCCACTAATGCAAGCAAAGCGAAAAACGTCTATGTATTAGGAGCACACAGAGACAGATGTGAAGGATCTTCACTCTTCTAACTGCAGATGCTGATAAATTACACTAAAGGTAGAGGATTCATCTTCTTCGCTCTTTCTTGATTACAGAAGGTAGACTGCTTGTAATGCTCTCTGTGTACAAAAGTGTAGAATCTAAAATAGATATATTTGGCAAACGTATTAACACGACGAGGCCAAAACCAGCCCCTTAACGCGTCGGAATACATTCATACGAATAGTATGAGCAATACTGCACCACAGTTTTACACTCAATTAGTTGCTTAAAAATCGAATCTTGCTACTGATTACAGGCATTATTAACACTGAAGTCATGGCCGATAAGGCATATGGACTGCTTTTGACAGCCATACAATCTCTGTCCCAATATTGATCTACTTTGAACATGTAAGTAGATCAGTGTAAAAGGGAGACAGAAAATAACGTATGACCACGAAATAGATAAACAAGAATGAGAAGCTCGTTACAAACTTGTTAAACTAGATCAGCTAGATAAGCGTAGTCTCTTGAGCAATCTTCGACCTCCTCGTTGCCTTTATCGAAGTCTAAGCTTGACAAAGACGACGACGGTGGTGGATTGTACGATACTCAGTGAAAATGGAGTTGTAGGTGGAGAAGAACATGTGTGTGTAATAACTAGTATTATCCGAATGCTAAAACCCTTGTTGTATTTATTTAATTCATTTAATTTTGGGTTTCTTTGGATTAACTTTAGGTTACATTCCTTTTACTTGATGGGATGTTGTAATGGTGTTATTTTATGCGTTGTAATGTCATTACAGCAATTAATCCTAGGCATCAATGTAGCCCCAAGTCTACCTTAATACATAATACTTATCATTCTTTATAGGGGACCAGAGAGATAATTAACTAATTAATCTCAATCAATCCCCTAAGAGAATATTATTGACTAGACAATACGATATATATTAATTAGGCACAGAAAAATTTCATCCATATCTGTGAATAATTTCCCTTTCTCTTTATATGTAATTTTTTTTTTCTTTCAACTAATCTATTTATTAAATCTCCTCCACCTAAAGTAGCTAATCAACAAGCCGTTTTCAGCTGATCATCATCATCATCATCATCTTTAGGGTTAGGATTCATGGACCACTCGAAGTGCTTGTAGTATCACCGCAACTAATATTCGATCGCTGTTAATTTCCCGAGATGTGATTTAGAAACAGATTAGACGGGCCTTGTGATGGTTTTTCGACCATGTCTAAAGTCGATCTCAATTCGAACAATTCTTTCTTCAACCTCCAGTTTTCTTCGGTGAGCCTCTCGCATTTCTTCTTCAGAAATTCGTAGTCTATCTCGGTCTGCTTCAGCTTGGTCCTGCATTAAGAGATCATTGCATCCATGCAAATGTTTAAGACATCGTTAATAGAATCTCTCTCTCTCTCTCTCACTCACTCAGAGAGTTACAAAGTATTGAAGACAAAATCTTAAACAACATCATTACCTTGCCCTACGGTTTTGAAACCACACTTCAACCTGTCGAGGCCTGAGATTCAGTTTTTCTGCAAGTGATGTTTTCTGAGCCTATAGAAATGGAAATACTTTTTCTTACATATATATGATCCATTAGATAAACACCTCAAACGATGAAGTCAACCATCAAAAGAGAATAATAGTTAAAAGACATGACAAGAAAGATCGAAAGGAGGTTTGTGTACTAAACCGTGTTAAGGTTCGAATGCTGTCTGAAACTATCCTCAAGCAAAGCCGTTTGATCTCTGTTAAGCCTCAGCTTCTTCCTGCTAAAGAAACCGCTAGTCTCTTCGTCTTTGCCGATCAATATGTCGTCACTGTCCTTGCTCCCTTTTTGTTTGTCTCCATCATCGAGTTTAGAGCTTGAGATCATCCCATGATCGCCAGAGATCGAAAGATCGAGAAAAAGCAAACGTTTATTTTTTCTTATGCTGTCGTCGACCCTTTTCGGAGATTGTTTTTCGTGTGAGCCAAGACCCAAACCGAGACCAAGACAGACTCGATTCTGATCGTGATGATCATCCATGGAGATTGAGAGAACAACGAAAATTATTACAAGGGTACTTACTACCCGCTTTCTTTGTCAATGAGCGAGTATGAGTTTGTAGGAAAGGTCTAAGTTAGGGTTTCAATATATATAAAGCATAATAATGCTGGGAGTTATTATTACAAAAACTATATTTGTCTATAAGTTAAATCACATTTTTAAATATGCGTTGTGATCACAATGTAATAAAGATGAGAGAGAGAGAGAGAGAGAGAGAGAGAGAGAGAGAGGTTATGTCATGATGGTGTAATAATTAATTAGAGATATACATTAGAATTATGACTCCTTGAAGGGAAGCAAGGAAACTCTCATCATGTTTTTGACTTACTGTTACACAAATGAATAAAATGAATGAATTTAGAACCTCTATAATTAATTATAGAAATTATATGATTACTATAACCCCACAAAACTATTTCAGGTCAAATATTGCAAGTAGTATATAATTACTACTCAAATTTGATTTAGCATTTATACAATTTTAGCACGTTCTTTAATCGAGAAGATAGATATAAGATTGGGATCTATTTTTTATTGGTCTTGGCACATTAATTATAATAAAAGATATACTTAATTAACATAAGTTGGGGGGACATATTGCATTTTAAATGAACAGTCAACATGTTTAATTGTTAATTTAAATTTGAAACAGTTACTCCCATATATATACAACTGTAGGAAACATTGAAGGTCTTATGGTCTGTATTTCATTACAACTGATGTAATGCCATGCTCGAAAATTATAGTCATTAAATGAAATATATTTCAAGCGTTACGAACCCCTAATATATATATATATATATATATATATATATTATCTTGCGGGTAAATATTGACAACTTGAAACTGATGCGAGTTTACATATCAAACAGCATTAAATTCGTAAAAATATCATAATGTTTAATAATTAAATAATTGATTTAAATTCAACCTATTGACAGACAACCCTCATTGTAAGGGCATGAACAGGCGCACATAAACTTTTACTGCGTGTAAAAAGTCAACAGTAGTGGCAAATTGCTTGCTATTTAACATAGATTTAAAAAAAAAAAAAAAGATTAATTGCATGCAGCTTGCTAAAAGCTATAATAAGTTGCCTTCCCAACTATTTGACAATGATCAAGAAACAATAAATCATACACAAACAAACTTGAATACATTTAGAGAAAAAACAAATTAAATTTAAATACAATAAGGAAAAAAGATATCAAGAGTATATCTATATCTCCGTTCTATATCACTAAAATTTATATACCCTAAAATAAATACTGTATCACGTGCTCGCTAAAGCTAATTAAACCGTACGCACAAGTCAAATTTTGTCATTACGTCGTTAATTAATAGTCTGTTTGGTAGATTACAGTGCTTTTGTCTTTGACATGATTTTTCTTTTTCTGTTCTTTTCAACTTTTCTAACACATACGGTATATATATATATAATATATATACAAGAAAATATTATATGCGATAGAATTAATTATGTTTTAGTGAAATGATTTAATTTATTATGCGGGCATCATAGCATGCCATGCAAGTCGATCCTCTATATATTATAGTAGAATAGAATATAGAGAAACAATGGAAAAAGAATATGAGACCAACATGGTATATAGGGCTTAAATATTATTCCTTCCTTCCACAGCTTATAATATTGGGCCTCGATGCCCGAAAGTTGAAAGAGAGCTTGGCCCGAAAATGGCTTCGGATTTTTGATCTTCCAACCACCATTAACGACCATATAATAACACAGATATACACTCAAGACAATGTTATTATTTGTATAGTGTGTAGGGGCCTTACCCTTATCACAAGCATCGCCTTGAAAAAAAAAATGCAAAATTATTTGTTTCTCAATTATGAAAAACAATAATCAAAGCTTAGCTGTAAAAAAAAAACTTATGTCGTCTCGTCTGCTTTCACTTAGGTCAACACAAAATAAAGAAGCCGTCACACACATATTATAACAATATTTTATAATTAAATTTTTAACTCTTTTATGGGGGTTGCCCACATTGACCTTTTTACTCTTATCATTACATTTCCCCTCTTATTCCGTACACATAATATAATATAATATATATATGTATATGTGTATGTATATGTCCATATGATGCTTATAAAAAGATTACAACACAAGCTTTTGAACTTTGCCTCAAAAGGAAGGGCAAGAGCTGAAAAGAAAGAATAAATAAATAAATAAAAATGGGAAGGCCTCCTTGTTGTGAGAAAGTAGGCATCAAGAAAGGTCCATGGACGCCTGAAGAAGACATCATCTTAGTCTCTTACATTCAAGAACATGGTCCTGGAAACTGGAGGGCTGTGCCCACTAATACTGGTAATAATAATTGGTAGTATATATTCATTTAATTTTATTACACTAATTATACATACATATATATGTATATATTACATATCCCTAACCTTTTTTGTTTTGTTAAGGGCTGATGAGATGTAGCAAGAGTTGCAGGCTGAGATGGACTAATTACCTCAGACCTGGGATCAAAAGAGGCAACTTTACTACACATGAAGAAGGGATGATCATACACCTCCAAGCTTTGCTAGGAAACAAGTTAGTAGTTTAATGATTTATTAGTTAATTATGAAGTGTTTTTTCATAAGTATATATGTCTCATAGATTAATGTTGCTACTTTATACTATAGGTGGGCTGCTATAGCTACATATCTGCCACAGAGAACAGATAATGACATCAAGAACTATTGGAACACTCATCTCAAGAAGAAGCTCATCAAGAAGACAACACTACAACAAGGTAGTAATGATTATGATCGTAGTAAGTTGAATGCTGTCCAAATGGGATCATCGTCATCTCACATAAAGGCTAATTTTCACCCAAAAAACTATACTGGGAAAACCCTAGAAGAAAGTAGTGAGAAGATATACTCGTCTTCTTCCTCGGTGTATGCATCGAGTGCTGAAAATATATCGAGACTTTTGGATGGATGGATGATGAGATCATCACCATCATCATTTGCAGCTTCCAATAATTTGGATCAACATATCGGGAAAGTATCGAATGATTATAAGCCACTGCAGGTTGATGATCATCATATGATGAATTGCCTAACGACTTTCGATCATCATCGTGATGATCAAGATTTGACTAGCATGAACAATGATGATCATCATCATCATCATCACCATCATGGTCGCAAGTCATCTTGTGATTCCAGCCAAAAGGGTTCTGAGAGAAGTGAGTTGATTAATCAAGAGAAGGTGAGAACTGACGAGGAAGAAGACGAAGATGGTCCTCCATTGTCGTTTCTTGAGAAGTGGTTGTTGGATGAAACTGCAGCCCATGTTGAGATCGAACTTCCATCGATATTCTGACTTTATTTGTGACAATCAAATAGTAATTTCATAAACTAAATGTATAAATAATGCAAAGGAGGGTTCAAAAAGTTGGGACCTCTTTGTTCCTATTTTCCATTTGTCTTTTAGTTATTTGTATGTTTAATTTAATGTATGTGATCTATCTATTCATTATGTTTCAAAATTGTATTTATTATGGCCGACGAGTATCGACGGCGACAACAAAGTAAGAAAGTTAAATAAAGAGATTTATAACAGTGACATTAAATCCGTGGCCAAATAAAAATCAATTTGTAAGTGTTATAAACTATGTATTTAATGCGACATAGTGTAAAATATTCATTTTCATGGTAACTTGTATAAGTTATACGAGATGAGTTCTCACATTATCAAGTTGCAAATAATGTACGATTTTAAACATTTAATTATTACATATGAAAATCTACGACTTTAAATAAAATTATCACTTTAACTTCATCATTATGTACGGCAAGTCGTCCGACCAAAGTCTACCCCTAAAACCCTCATACTATTTATATGAGAATATATAATAATAATAAATAATATAGTTTGCATGGAGAATCATTAAATGACCGACGGATAAGTGCTTATTCATATATGATATTATTAAAAAGTAAATAAATAAGACCATTATCATGCATGAAGAATCGAGAAATAGGACAGCACACACACACACACACAAAAACACAGTGTATTCACGAAAGTCTTGCCATATTGAACATATATAGATAGATCATTATCTCTCTATATTAAGTGCCTTGACAAATAGGATATACCACGTGAGTTCTTCTTCACTTTCGGTGTATGAACTCAATACAATGATCTATTAATAATACATTAATTATGATCTTGATGATATTAACCAAGCTTGCTAACCCTGGTTAAGTTAGGTCACACTATAGAGGTATAGCTTTGAAATACATAATACTGACGACCCTTTGTTGCTGTCTGTAATAATAATGCACTCTTTCAATCAATCGATGCAATAAATTTCTTATATATATATATATATATATATATTGATTGACTCGGTTTGTCATTTTAATTGAAATACATTGCGTCTCTATCTCTCTCATTAATACTAGCAAAGATAATACTCAAGGGTTGGCAATCCATGTGACCTCATAATGCTTATGATCCTCATCAAGAGACCCCCCTTTCCCGCAAGAATTGTAGGGGGGGATACAATATATATCTTCAACAATGGACCACCCCCTTAAATAAAATTAAATAAATAAATAATAACAACAATAAAAAAGATCACACAATCTGTAATAAATATTACAAGAGTATATCATTAATCTTCGTCATCAATTAACTTAATAACACATGGCAAGCCATTAAGATATGTCCCTCTACTGTAGTGGCCGGCCAATATCAAATGAGTGAAGGATGATATAGGGTTTTTGGGTCCCTTTATTGGTCGATAGTAATAAATTTGGGCTATTGGGCATGGGAGCCCTTACTTTCAGTGGGAAAAAAAAAGTTGCTTTTTTTATTATTATTATTATTGCAAAAGGCCCATTGGGGCGTATGTAAATTATATAATTTCGACAAAAACATATGTACGTAAGTATGAAGACAACTATACACCGAGGACTTTAAGGATGCTTGAGATTTGAGACTATGTCAGCTAAAAAATAACATGCACGAACTATACGCAATGCCAAATTTATAGTCGTTATAGTTACGTTACGCAAACAAACTAGAAAGAAACTGTCGCGGCATTTAGTAGCCTAATGAGGAAGGAAGAAGAGAATGAACTAAACATTAAAATGTAATATAATATAAACTAAATTTTTCTGATATAAGTGTCATAATGTCATCACATCAGATCACAATCAACAATGAGTTATCTAAATATCTCAGAATAAGAAAGAAGAAAGGAATAAAAAAACAGTTGTAATAATTGATGGGGGCATGATTCACATTTTTCCAATTTAATTAATATATTTGGCTAAAAATAACGGGGATAAATAAGAATAATTGCAATTTGCAATCCTTATTGGCCAACAAAAAAATAAAAATAAAAAAATAAAAAAAATCCACTTTATTATTTGTCAGCAATAAAGCTTCCAACAGATTCTTCGTCAATAATCTTGAGCTGAATCTGTCAAAACAAAACAACAGGCTCCAGCCCTTCAAAAATTTCTGCAGAGGCTTGGAAAAGGTCAAATCAAGATTAAATTTTTATTCTCATCTGCCTCTGGGATTCTGCTAATAGGGGTTGGTTCAACAAGATTGAATTTCATCAGGGCCATATGTATGACTCATGTTCTAGCTTTTTTCTTGCATATCCATGGAGCTTTGACTTCTGTTGAAAAAGAATCAGACATATATGCGTAGAGGTGTAAAGTTTTGGGCTTTATTGATATTTGGGAATTTAACTTCGGGCAACAGTATTTTGTCGGTGTGCTATGGATTTTATGCGAAATAGTGATGGTGGTGTTGGGACATTGAGGACGCTTGTGAGAAGGAAGCAGGTTGATTCTGCTCATACAGCGTCATCTTCATCAGCTGGACGTAGTCATCCTCAGTTAGCCAAAGCTTTGACTGTTCCTCATCTTATTGCAATTGGTGAGATAACTTTGGACCTTTTTCTTGAGGCTTCTTTCCTTTTTTTTTCTTTGTTGTTTTGTTTTGTAGTATATGTTATAATGTTTTGGTCCTGATGCCGCTTCATGGCTTTGGTTTCTTTTCTTCTGTCTTTGATGCGCTTATCTTGCGTTGGCTTTGACTTTTGATCATTCATCTGATCGTTTTATATACTACAACAGTAACTGTTTGAGTGATATTAACATTTTTCATGTTTGTGTTTGCCGTCATCCTTTTTATTTCAAGATAAGAGTGAATCTGTGCACTTTAATGCCTCAAAAAACTTGAGCAATTCACCACATTTGACTGAATTGAATAAATATCTCTTAGGAGTGGGATCAACTATAGGAGCTGGAGTATACATTCTTGTGGGAACTGTGGCACGAGAGCATGCAGGTCCCGCTTTGACATTCTCGTTTCTTGTAGCGGGAATAGCAGCTGCTCTTTCCGCGTTCTGCTATGCTGAGCTGGCGAGTCGTTGCCCTTCTGCTGGAAGTGCCTATCACTATTCTTACATATGTGTCGGAGAAGGGTAACTATTTTCAATTTTTATGCATTAGATATATTTTGAATCTAGTTAGCAGTTTTCTTGTGCAAGAGAGAGCATCCTGCCTATACATTTGACATTGAGGCACAGAAAGATAGAGGATGTGCTGGTTACCAACTCAATACATTGGATATTGTTGGATCATGAATTTAGGATACACAGTTTTGTGTTTTTCTGGGAATTTTTCAGTTTAGCACTCAAGTACATGAAGAAATGAAGTTAATGATAATAATTACCGTCCTTATTCACTTTAAGCGCTTGCTAGATTTTCACCCTGACGAAGCTCAAACAAGAGATTTCCTCTGCGAGATAAGTTCATTTGGTCGTTGATGATCAAACATGGCCTTCTTTTTCAGAGTTGCTTGGTTGATTGGGTGGGCATTAATATTGGAATACACTATAGGAGGATCAGCAGTTGCTCGAGGCATATCACCTAATCTGGTATTGCTTCCTTCATAATACTTACCTTGCCGTATGGAGTTTGTTCTGTATTCTTTGTATGAAAAAAAAATCATGATACACAGCTGATGACTTCGAGTCCTCTCATGAACTTATTCTGTTTCTTTGTTTTCACCATCAGGCCATGCTTTTTGGAGGGCCCGATAGTCTACCTTGGTTCCTGGCTCGACAGACCATACCTGGGATTGATATCATAGTTGACCCTTTTGCTGCAATCTTAGTCTTCGTGGTCACTGGCCTACTTTGTTGGGGAATCAAAGAGGTACTTACTATTCTTATCTCTCCACATTTGTAGTAAAAGTTTTGCTTCTCTTTGAATCCAAAAAAGTGCTTGCTTGTGCTAAGCTAATAACATGATTTTCCTCAGAGCACAGTAGTCCAAGGGATTATAACAGCAGCAAACATATGTGCTATGATCTTCGTCATCGTAGCTGGGGGATACTTGGGCTTCAAGACCGGATGGCCCGGTTATGAACTTCCTTCTGGGTATTGAATGTTCATCTTTCACATCATTTATTATTTTTTATTCTTATTAATATTCAGAAGCTTGATCATCAATCTTTTATCTTCTCACACCTATTAGATATTTCCCCTTTGGTGTTGATGGGATGCTTGCTGGTGCTTCAACTGTGTTCTTTGCATTTATAGGGTTCGATTCAGTCGCCAGTACAGCTGAAGAGGTTAAAATATGGAGTAAATTTGCAGGCTGATGATTTTGAAAAAAGATAAGGTAAAAAGAGACTTGACTGTGGTTTTTCTCTTATCTTCTTCAGGTGAAAAATCCTCAAAGAGATTTACCAATGGGCATTGGTTTTGCATTGTCCATATGCTGTACGCTTTACATGCTGGTCTCTGCTGTGATCGTTGGTTTAGTGCCATACTACTCTATGGACCCTGACACCCCCATATCTTCTGCTTTTGCAAGCCATGGTATTAAATGGGCAGCGTAAGTAGAATTATTCAATTTTCGTTGAAACTGTGAAACTTCTCGTGTGTGAATCTTATTGTTGGCTGTCCTTTATAATGCAGTTACATTATAAATGTTGGTGCTTGCTTTGCACTTTGCTCAACGTTGATGGGCTCGATTCTTCCACAGGTAACTGATAACTCGGAAACTCTTACAGAAAACTGTCTATTTCTCTTACGCTATTGTCCTGAATCAAGAATTCATTTGATATTTGAGCCCGGTCAATACTGAAAGAAAAAATGGACAAATTCCATTTTTTTTTTAAAAATTTTCTCAGCCACGAATACTAATGGCCATGGCTAGAGATGGTTTGCTTCCATCGTTCTTCTCAGACGTCAACAGAAGCACTCAAGTGCCTGTTAAGAGCACAATAGTGACTGGTTTATTGGCAGCACTGTTAGCATTTTTCATGGACGTTGAACAATTATCCGGGATGGTACTGATCAAAATTCATATTTATCTTTATTTGTTCGAGTGATGATTATTTTCCCAATTTGGTTCTTAGCATGAGTAAATGAAAAACAAAAAATAATACAGGTGAGCGTTGGAACGCTTCTTGCATTTACGATGGTGGCCATATCAGTGCTCATACTAAGATACATTCCACCTGATGAGGTTCCCCTGCCTTCATCTTTCCAAGATGCGATAGATTCAGTTTCCATGCGCTATAAGACTAGAAACGGCTTGAATGATCTTGACTTGGAAAACACTAAAAAATCTCAGTCAGAGGACAGTGAGGGAACAACTGTCGAATATCCTCTTATAGAGAAAACCGCAGGACCATTCAATTGTAAGCTACTTCGTCATAATGCTACAAGCTAGTTATACTTTTGTCTGCTCATGGTGTCTCTGTTTTATGTAATTACTTACCATGGATATTTCAGTAGACATTAGCTTGGATTTTACGTAGTTTTTCTTTATCTATATTTCAAGTGCTGGGAGATGAAGCTTTGCGAAGGAGAATCGCTGGGTGGTCAATCCTGGTGACATGCATCGGTGTCCTTGTTCTTACATCTTCTGCATCGAGTTTGACTCTATATAGGTATGAGATTTGTCTCAAAACAAACTTATTACCCTTCAACGTCTAGATTCGACTAAATTTACTTTTTTTATGAATAAAGTGGTAAAATCATCGTAAAATATTTTGGCAGCCCTATTCGATATACACTCTGTGCTCTTGGAGGGTGTCTCCTTTTGTCTGGTTTGGTATCACTCACGCTGATCAGTCAAGACGAAGCAAGGCACAGTTTTGGGCAATCGGGAGGTATGTTTTTTTGTGTTTGCTTGTTTTAATTCGAATAACAAGACAGACGCTTTTCTGATAAATATATCATAAGCTCTTGCACGAACTGTTTCTTATTTCAGGGTTCATATGTCCATTTGTGCCACTGCTACCTATCGCCTGCATATTGATCAATGTCTACTTATTGATCAACTTGGGGTGAGTGAGCATTTTCATCTCAGTCTTTCTATTGAAAACGACAGATTACTATCGAACTTCATTTAATTTTGTCTGGGAAAAACACGCAGCGGTGGTACATGGATCCGTGTGTCGATATGGCTTGCAATAGGAGTATTCGTGTACCTTTTCTATGGTCGAAAACACAGTTCTCTGCAACATGTTGTGTATGTCCCTGCAGCTCATGTTGATGAGATCTATGAAAGCTCATCCAACGTGCTGTCTTGAAGGAGACAAAGTTGCAAACTACCACGGAAGATTCAGACATTAATAAAGGCAGGACGATGTTCATTATTTTCGTGTTTCAGATCGCAGAAACACATTAAAGAAAGATGTTATTCATCATGTATTTGTAGCCCGGATACACGCACATATTCGTATGTCATTTGCATCGTAAGTTCAATGAAGTTATATTGTTTTATTTTGAATCAATGTAAATAGGTGGTACTGTCGTATAGTAATATCGGAGTTTTACATTTCAGTGTGTTCCCCCCTTGAGAAATATAACCAAATTGACAGCTTATCAAGAAAATTCTTGGACATAATACCACCAAATTTGTAATAATTTGCCCACAAGCCAAAATCTGGAGTTATTAAGCATTAGAAACTAAAACGATAAGCATATCGATAACATAAATACTATTGTACTGCAATACTGTAAGTGGCCCACTGGAATGAAGCTCAACTGTGTGATTTTGCGGATTTACCCGAATGTCTCAATAAGAAAACCTTTGTAGATGCTCATAAATTTGGCCACAAATGCTGCGACGTTGATAAGATAATCAGAAAATGATTATTATCGATAAATCAACAATGACGATTATAACAAGAATATAGAACTCTCCCCAGAATCTGCCATACCTTCAAGATGAAATATTGCTTTCTGCCCAAGGCATAATCTATGTTCCTGAAAGATGGAATTGATTCCGACACAGCAATGGAATGTGTCAGAAGGCTGAATATAATGCAAATCGTAACATCATGGTTGCCCTCAAAGACTTAGTTTAGAAGGAAGGCGTTGGCATGAACTTACATAATATGCAGCCCAATGAGATACCTCATGCTTCAGTTCAGAATCCAGTTTCTTCAACAGCTCGAAAAGCAGCCTCTGCAATAAATATCAAATTGCTGGTTGCTACAACATCGATAAACTGTTTCCATTAGGAAGGCATAGGTATTAGAGAAAAGAAGATAAACCTTCAAAATGATTTCTGGTGGAATGCAATTGATCAGTAGCTCGTACAGCTTTCCTCGGACCTCAAACAGACTGTAAGAAATAGACAGAAGTGATGGTATAAAAGAGTCACACGATCAATAGTTGTACTGGGCTTCAACAGGACCTTAAGGCTGCTACTTTTTTTCTTTCAATCAACAAATGATGCATATTACCACAGGCCAATTTTTTTTCGCCATCGGCATCTTTAAAGGTGTCAATGTTAATTACCTTTTTGGACTCTGCTCCTTGAATATACCTGAGGCAATCTCAGATACATATTCCTCCCAATCCATGGGGGGTATCACTTGGTTGTCCTTGAAGGGGTACCTAGATTATCACAATGACATAAGAGCATAACAAAATTCAATTATGGAATAGCAAGAGCCAAATGCAGTCTGCATATGGTGTTAGAAACCAAAATGTACTCAACTGTTGTACACGGCATGTTTCAAATGATAATATGGCCCTCCTCAAGCTCCTATTAGATTGCTGAGCTATACGAGCAGCAAGTGTGGAAGGAAGTTGCAATCCCTCTTTCTTGGCGATAAATTCCAATACACTCACAATCTAATAAAAAAATCAATTGATCAGAACAAGTGTAAAACATGCCACATCATACAATGTACTAGATGTATATTATATTTAATAACTTTTGGCTACTCCTAGTAAAATTTCAGGAACAGATTTCAAGAAATTACTAATATTATCATTCCCATCTGAAATTTATTTAGCTAATAATATAATTTGCAATTTCATGAACTATAAGCAATAGCACCTAAGACAACGGTTGAAAAAAAAGATGTCAGACTGACCTCCGCTTCAGCAGGTGCATTTATTCTCATATTCAAACAACGAGAGCGGACAGCTTCTGTAACCTTGGACGAGCTGTTGCAGCAAAGAATGAGTCGGCAAGATGCACTATATTTCTCCATCGTTCTCCGGAGAGAGTGTTGGGCTTCCCTTGAGAGTTTGTCAACCTCATTCAGGACAAGAACTGATTTTACGCCAGCAAATGAAGTCAGTACAGAAATACCATAAAACTTATATCAACATCTCTAAGATTCATTGCATTTCAATAACCGTATGCATGATAGTATGAGGCGTATATGTCACAAGGGGAATAAAGTCAGAATCAATCTGAGCAAAAAGACAAGGATTACCTTTAAACCCCTTCTTCCCTTTGGTGTCAATGGGTCGGTTCTTTGCCATTTCTTTGATCACCTCTTGAACGACATACCGATCTTGGAATCCTGCATCACTGGGATTCAGTTCGACGTGGTGTGTGCTTGACAGTGTTGTGAGCTCCACTTCAATAGTTCTAGTTCCAGCCTGCAAAACGAAAATATACTCACAAGAGTAAGCCTCTCCACTAAAATCAAGCTTATATATGATGCATTGTTTCTGAGAAGCGCACATACAGAGCCAACCGTAAGTATAACCAAACAATGGGATGCAAGATACTTACATCAATTTTCCAGTTTTTGTTCTCCACTTTAACCTGCACTTCAACATCATCAGAAGGACATAATAGCAAGAAAATCTCATTCAACACTTCCCATTAATAAAAAAATCGTCAGACAAAACGAACTAGCAGGTCGAAAAATTAACAACGGCAACGAATCGGAAAAAAAGGACATTTTTTTTTTACCTTATCGGCACTGGCACCAAACATTTGCCTCAGAAGGGCCATAATTAGGGTCTTCTTCCCAGACCCAGACGGCCCGTAGAACAACAAGTGAGGGCAATCTTGCTCTGTAACCTGCAAACAGACACAGCACGGAATTAAATCCAAAATCGTCAAGCTAACCCATATCAGTAATAAAATCAGCGTCCTTTTACAGAAGAATCTTACCAATTTCTTGAGATTTTGAGCGATGTCTCGGTGCACTAAAACCTTGTCTAGCGCTTTCGGGCGGTACTTATCTACCCACAGCATCTTTCCTTTGATATTACTATTTCAGTTCAGAGCATGCTCGCAGAGTCACGCGCCGACAGTATGGCAGCGAGCGAAGCGTATGAAGTGGCGGGAAAATAGAAGGGTTCAGCCTACAGAGAGAGAGAGAGAGAGATGGTGACGAAGTCGCAGAGCTTGCTTTTATACTAAAGTCGCTAAATTAAAACCTTCCACGTATGTTTTTATATAATCACTTCTGCGCTTTCTTTAATTTTGATTTCCGTTTTTATATGCTTCAAAGTTTCGACATTGTTTTTTATGGCAACTATGAAGATTACATATTACCATGATCATAGGATGCAGCAGTTCAAGTGATATATAAGATCAAAAAGCCTGATATGTCCTTTCTTCTTCTAATGTCTACACGGAACAATCTAACGAACAAAGACTATCACATCTGCAGATACATTTTGTGAATATCCCTTCTAATAAAACATGAAATATCTATCTTCTATATACCTCAAAAGCCTCTTTGATTCCATGATATCTTCACCTTGTCAAAACCAAAAACAACATCTGCTTCCCTTCCCACACAGTGAAGTTTGCATTGACTCTGTTATGTATTATCCCGTGGACAAGAACCAACTTTTTTTCACCCTTCGATAGATAGAACGGTTAAAAGTTCCATTTGAAAATTATCCGACTTTAGCCTCTCCGTTGACAACTTTGCTTTCGCTCGTTTTGGAGAGATTTGCAACAGATTTGCTCTTCCTAGGCTTACTTTTTCCTGTTTCTGGGCTCACTAGTTTCTTGGCAATCTTATCTTCATTGGCGTTTGATGGCTTGCTTTCAGCAGAGATTGGGACTTCAAGATTGAGACTTGGAGATGCTTCTTCGTCATCTTCAGTGTCATCGTTTGAAGCAGATGCATCTTTGTCTTGTGCACTCTTTTGTTGAGGTTTACTGAGATCTGAATCTACTTTGGCCGGAGAGACACCGCTGAATTGCTTGGCGTTCGGCTTATCGGGGTTAGGATCAGGAAGTAATGCACGTCTGCTCAAGCGAAGTTGCCCTTTGTCGTTGATCTATAAACATATTCCCATGAACAGTTAAACTTAAAATTTTGACTGGTGGATATCTTTGGAGAAGTATTGAGATTAGTTATCTGATTTTAATCATACGAATAAGACAAAGGGTGGAAAGATATAAACCTCGACGAGCTTGACATCAACTCGATCTCCGACTTTGAAAGCCTGTTTATTTTCCATATTTAAAAGTTGCCTCAAATGAATATACGAAAAAAAATATGTTAATCATGAATACTTACATCTTCTGGTTTGGCCAGCCAACTTGCGCTCAACTCGCTAATATGGCACAGACCCTGAAGCATAGAACAAAAAAGATATGTGAGTATAAGAAAGTGGGAGTTTGAACATGAAAAACATAATGGTGTAATTAACTTATTAATGTAACTCTTATTCTACTGGCTGTATGAGAAATGATTTCTCAAATACCTCTCGGCCAGGAGATATTTCCACGAAAACTCCGTACGGTACCAATGATTTGATTTCACAGTTCCTGAATGAGAAAGAGCATGGTTCAGTAAACCTATGGTTACTAAATTTGATTACACATGCTTTATCTCAATACAACCTTCATAATGCGCATAGTCAGCACCACGCTTAAGATATACAGCCGACTTGGCATCTTAATGGAAGAGTTATCAGACTATTGTTCCCAGTCCTGATATTTTTATCGATGTTTTGGAAATAGCTAAGAGTTCAAAAAGACACCTGTAAATGTCACCAATAGACGGAACCATTGTAAGGCTGCTAATAATAGCTTTAGACTTCTCCAAGCTTGACAAATCTTTAGCTGTTATTTTGACCTGCAATGTTCGGTAATCCAGATAATGCAAGAAAAAATTAGGATTAACAATATTAAACGGAACAGAATAAAAATTCAGCGATAAGCTTACAATGCCATCATCTTGCGTCTCGATAGATTCAACCCCGGTCTCTTCAATAATGCTTTTAACCTTCTTTCCACCGGAACCTATAATCAGGTTGATCTTATCTGGTTTTACCTGCATTATCAGAGAAGAGTTTATTATCGATCTCCAGTGACATTAACTTAGGTGAGAAATCAGATAACAAGCAGTTTACGAACCTTCATAACATGGATTATCGGAGCATATTTTGAGAGCTGTTTTAGCGGAGGAGGAAAGCATTTTGACATCTCAGCTAAAGATAAAAGAAAAAGAAAATTAATGAGTTCCAGCAATTAGCCATGTGCTGGATAAAAATATTAGCTTTGAGGGCCAAACTTCAGTCAAAGCATATTTTGGAGGCAAGTGAGAAGGGATTAACGCAGATTTTGAGAATCGGTTATCTCAATTATCATGCAATTGATCTAGAGGTAATAATTGTTTACCAAGAATAAGTTTTCGACCCTCTCTTGCTTGCAGAAGAGCTTTCCGCATGACAGGTAACGTGATTCCTCCAACCTATCATGTCATAGTTATGTGAAGAATCGTTGAATTGGCTCTATGATATGATTAGCTGGAATCAGTAAACAACTGTCGATTAAAGATTGAGAACCTTAATGTCCATCTGAAATGCAGTAATGCCATCTTCGCTACCAGCAACCTGCATAATAAAAAAGTAGATCACTCAGCAATCAGCATCATTGATTCATTCCCACCCGTCCAAGAGTCAAGTTGTTGTACATTTGTAAAATAACGATGACTAGAGAGTGTGAGAGAAGAAGTGGATAAAAGATACCTATCTGTTAACACAGAAGAATTGTATGTATACCTTGAAATCCATATCTCCTGACGCGTCCTCACCTCCTGTGATATCAGAGAGAATAAGTGGAGTACCATCTCCTCCAAACTCCTCAGTGTCCAAAACCATGCCCATCGCTATGCCAGCAATTGAACATTTCACTGGGACTCCAGCATCCTGCAGTGCTAGGCAACCACCACACACAGAAGCCATGCTGTCACATGCAGAATTTAACGGTGAAGACCAATTGTTTTGGAGAAACATGTAACAAACACCTCATACATATTTTGAAATGTCAAAACATTTTATGAGATTAACCTCATAAGGTGCCCTTGACAAGGGATTTAACTCAATTAAACCTTTATCTTTGTCATGGTAGACTGATTTCTTGGCTTTCAAATCAGTTTTTAGATTCTCAGTTACTAAACAAACAGATGCTTTACCTTGATGAGCCATTGCTTTCAGTGATGGTACTCTCAACACGCATAGTATAAGGGAAGTCCCCATCCGAAGGCAATATAGGTTCTAGAGCTCTCTCTGCAAGCATTCCGTGGCCTATTTCTCTTCTAGATGGCGCCCCTGCACGGCCAACTTCACCGACTGATGATGGAGGAAATGTGTACTGCAAAAACAAAACAAACAGTTGGGTTCTTTAACTATATTCATGAATAGATTATAGGTGCATTTTTGGGTCTGAAAAGCAAAGTCAAGTTCGATAAAAATATGCAGATACTTGACAGCAAGTGACACAATTGTATCCACTACATTTCAGATTGATGTGGCTCATCCTTTGTCTCTCATAAATTTGGTGGAAGCTAAGGTTTCAAACTTACAGGCAAAGCAAATTGCTATCGACCAAATAACAGAAATATTGACCTGCAAATAGAATCTTTTGAACTCTTCGTCATCTATAAGGTTGTCAATTCTTTGTGCCATTTGTTTGTCGCCAAGTGTAACCACAGCTAATGACTACAAAAAGCATGACAACAATGTGTTAGTAAATAATGATCATATAATAAAACAAATCCATCAGGTACTGTATCCGTTATGGTCACATGAGATTAGATAACAATAGCTGATTTGAAAAACAGTCTTACCTGTGTTTCACCACGTGTGAAAAGAGCACTGCCATGAGCTCTAGGAAGTAACCCACAACGTGATGTAATTGATCGCAGTTCTTCAGGGGTTCTACCATCACTTCTTTTTCCTCCCTGAGTATACAGCAATGGAATAATAGATAATATTACAATTAGGATTGAGTAAATGTGATGTCATGTACTAGAATCACTTAAGATACGAGGTCAAATATAGAACCATATAACTAGTGGAGTTAACTTATAAAAAAAGGGTGAACAAAATTCATCCGGTATCTAGCTGAAATTCACAATGTTAACTGAGGGAGCAATAAGACGGTTAAGCGGAGCATTTTAATCCCTGAAAATTAGCATCTTAGAAGTTCATAATTTTACCTCAACAATACGTCTCCGGAGATACTTGGATGAAACTTCTTTGAAAACTATCTTCACGTCGACCTCCGAGAAAAGCTAAACAAAAAAAAATCTTAAATACTCAGTCCATTCTTCAAAAGTAGTTCCTATGATAGAACCAAATATAAAACAGGGAAAGCAGCATAAATAACCAAAACCAATTTGATAATATCAAAAACAACTTATCAAACCATACAATTATGCATTCCAAAGTATTACCATTGGGCTGGGTTTCTTTGGGACAGGTTTGATGTGAACATCACCTTCATCAACTTCACCATCTACTACAACCTCCTCATCCTCCTCGTCATCCTCAACTATATCAGGTACCATTTCAGTAGCAACAGCAAATCCCGTGCTACTCACAAAACCCTCTTCTGTAAGTATGTTCAATACTTTTGCTTCCAATGCTGCTAAAGCCTTTCTTCTTGGAATTTTGCCCTTTATTTGCAGGGCTTCAGTCAGTTCAACGCCTGCAATTTCCTGAATATTATCAAAAATAAAAATCACAACTTCCAACAATGCAGATTTCTCTAGAATAAATAAAAAGTGGAGAACAATAAATTATTCATTGATTAGCAATAATAAGAGACGGAACGCCAAAAGCTTACAAAACACATGGAGTGGAATAATGATTGTATGCAAGACGATTATGACATACTTCAACATGATTGTAAAGCTCTGCTGGAGGCAATTTGATTGCATCAAGCAATTTTGGCTTCCCGCACTTCTGCACTAGGCCTTTCACCTCTTTGCATATATCACGCACAGCATTCTGTCATATTAAGAATTAAAAGAATTCAGATATTATATGTATTTGAAGACCATGAAGCATAATATGGTATGGTTGTGAGAAAATAATAGAACAAACAGGGTTCAGAATAGAGAACCTGTCCAACTTCTACGGCCTGCAATAACTTCTCTTCCGGAAGGAAAGCACAGTATCCCTATGACAGTACATAGTAAACACATTAGAGGACATGGATGAAAACCTCAGTAGGCACAATGATACTCGAAGTAATTGTGTGACCGAGAAACTAACTAACAATTTTTGACTCCATAAAAAATCCAACGGCATCCAAATTGTATCACATAGAAACTTAGTACAGCTTCAGATGGCACCTTATTAGGCCAGCTAAGCCATATTCTTTGGCTATACACTAAAATTATTACCCAGTAGAGTTGAAATCTACCTCAATCATTAATATTGCACTATCCGTGCCAGCAAGCACCATGTCCAACTTTGAGTCTTCCATCTCCGTGACAGTTGGATTTACGACAAATTTATCAGCAATAAGACCAATCCGCACACCAGCAATAACTTCAGAGTTTGGTACTTCAGAAAGTGCCCTGTAACATATGATGATTAATAATGTTCATCAATGTGCCTTGAATTAGGCTCAATTAATTACCAAACAAATGGTAAAATATGAAGCTAGGAGCACTACATTGCAATTCCAGCAGCAGTTACTGCCAAAGAATCAGGTTGGTGTTGACCATCATAACTCAGTACCTGCTCCGTTCCAATGGAAATTCAAATATGAATGTTAGTCACCGAATGTTATCAAATTGAATCTGGACCTTTAAAGGGCGACCAAACCAAGATGGAGGAAAGAGGAAAAATCTGAGAGAGCGGTTTTCACAGAAAGCTCAATATCGCTTGACAGTTGATAAATGTCTCTCCATTTCAGTTGAATTAATAAACTGGAAACTAAACTCCCAATATATTGTCCAAAGCTAACATGTTCAAAATATTTCAAATTTTAATGTCATAAAATGTGCCATACTAATTCAATATCTAGACACTGCAAAGGCTCCGACCTTAATCGAACAAAACTGTATACAGGCTCTCCTTTTCCAATAAAGAATAAGTAAAAGGGAACAATACCACCGCACTCTTTAACATGTTCAAAGCCCTTGACAATTATGTCGTGGCATTTTACAGCTCCTTTTCATTTCTTATAACGTGAACACAATGATTTGGTTTATGATACAGATAAGACAGTTAAAGAGGAACAAATCTGAAATGTAGCTGATTGTACAGAGGAAACAAGGGAGTGAATTGTTCTCAATAAATATAGAGAAGAACGAGATACCCAAGATAATATCTGTGTTTCATGATAAAACCCCTTCAGCATAGTTGGCCTTAGAGGTCTATCTATCAGCCGACAAATTAGAACCTACAAGAGAACAAAGATATAATCAAATGCAAGGTAGAAGAAAAGAGGGCAAGATGCAAAATGAATTGAGTTATTATAATCTAAAGTAGAGCAGACAGCATATATCATGAACTGTTTTCTTTTCACATGATTCAGTAAATATTGAGGGTATTAAGTTCACATAGAAGTACCAAATAATTTCGTCAAACAAAAGGTACAAACTAATAGCTACGATTTCTCTGCTGAAGAATAATTCTTCAAGAAAACTAAAGAAAAGCTCTTAAAGTCATTTTGCAGAGAGAAACTACCTCGTGATCCTTAGTCTTTCCCTCTCGCTTGAAAAATCCACCACTGTCCCATGGCAGGATTAAACAATATAAATTTCAAGAACAAGCTATGGTTAAAGTGAGGACAAATGCTAAAAACGCCGATCACTTACCTCGTTCGTCCAGCTGCTGAAAATCTCTCTTGATAATTCACAGAAAGTGGAAAGAAATCCGAAGGCTCGCTAGGAACATCAGCCATACAAACAGTTGTGTAGACAATCTACAAAACAGGTGAAACCAACATTACCTCGAGCTCGACAAGTTAAGAAATGCAATGCTTTGTGGATTAAGGCATAACTTTATCAGAATAAAACAGACCCAGAGAGAAACTCACAGTTTCTCCATCAGTAACTGTGACCGCAGCACTTGCTTGTCTCCCCATGTGGCCAGTCTCAACAAGAATCTGTTAAAGAAAAGACAAAGTAAATGATAAATGAAGCCTAAATGAACACTAACTATTCAACCAAATGGGCTTACATGACGATCTCCGACAGGGATTTTGACAGAATGAGGAGCAAAAGGCTGCGGCAGGTCATCACTGCTTTGAACGCCAGCTGCTAAAGAAGCTCCAATAGCAAATTTACCAAACAAGCTTTTTCTTCCCCTTCTTTTTCCAATATTCTGCTTTCTGCTCCTGGGACTGCCATTAACGCCAGTTCTTGAGAAAACACTGAAACCTCTTGCAATAGGAAAGCAGTTAACAGACGACAAATGCGAGAAGATCGTGAATCGTTTCGAGTTTTGCTTGAACGGAGCTAAAGGTTCGTGGAAGCTGCAATTAACGTTGGCTGCCAGCATGGTATGGTATCGGCGTGCCTCAGCTTCACTGTGTGTAAACTGCGTGAAGCTTTGAAGGATTATCCACTCGAGAGTGATGATGTGATGGAGGAGAAGAAAAGACAAAAATAAGGCCAGCTCGAGCTAAGCCCAATAAACTTATTGGGCTTCGTAACTATATTGGACTATTGGGCTTTTACATATAAATTGTGTCAAGCTAAGCCCAATAAGAAGTTGTCAACTAATAATAATATATATACCTATCATTATCGTAACGATGATACTCTTAATAAAATTTAATAATATGACTATCCAAACGTGCAAATAAGTTTTAACACATTCAAATGATGTTAGTGATGAATCACATAATATGGGGGTATGAGATCATCGGTGCCCATTTGATGTTCCAATGAGATTTTCCACCAATGAGGTGTTGACACATGTTCATCCCATTATACCAACCACCCCATGTTTAAATAAGATGAACACGTGTCAACACCTTATTGGTGGAACACCTAATGGGAACATATTATGGGCACAGATGAATCAATCTAATAATATGGGACACATACAGAAGGAAAAACCAATCAAAACTTAACAATGTATTGGGTTCTATTTATTTTTATTTTTTAAAAAAAAAGGAAATGGCACGTGGGGTCCATAATGGTGATATTACACAAATTATGCATGGAGTTGCGTGTCTAGTTGTACTTCAAAAGGAATCTTTCAATCAAATTCATTAATATGGACATTTTGTGAACTAACTTCTAAATACAATAGATATAGATGCGGCATGTATACTACAAAACCAAATAATCAAGAACGAAAAAGAATATTCTCTAATTATACTTTTTTTTCCCTCTTAATATTATTTTGATCTATAAAATGTATCCAATAAAACTGTTTTGTTCTTCTTGGTTGATAATAAAATTAAATTTCTTGGGAAATACATAGGACTAATTAGCTTTAATTTTAAACTATACTACTATAGCTTAATGTGGATCAAGCCTAAGCTCTTCACAAGCCTTAAAAACAAAAAACAAAAGTAAATAGACAACAATCCAACACCTAACGATCGATCCATCGTCATCTTCCTCTTGGGCAAGATAACGAGCGCCCAAAGCAAACCGCCCATCAAGAACCCGACGGTCTCATACAGATCATTACCGCTCCGAGGAACAACGTACGAGCGAGGATACTCTCGCCACGCCGAGACCACGAGCGAAAGCCCCAACCCCACCAACGTGTTGAACAATGGACTCGCATAGCATCCCGAGACAGCGACCTGTGCACCGTCCGAGCCACCTCGTAGGGCCAGGCCAAGGTTAGACACCAAGTCCCCCATCGAGTTGCCCCATGCTAGGACCGTTAGGCCTAGGATCGAGGGCTTGATGCCAAGGATGTGTCCGAAAGCTACTAGTAATGAAACGAGCTCCTCGACTATGATGTACGTCCACGTCATGCTCATCAAGAACGAGCCTGCTAGCCAGGGGAGGAGAAATCTCTTTGGTGGGCTCGTTTTCTTGGTCAAGAATAGTGTAAGGATGCCGAGTATGAGTCCGACGGACGTCGATGCGATGAATACGATCAAGCGTGTCTTTGAATTGATGCCTTCATCGAGCTGTGAGATGCAAAGGGCTGCTAGCAATATGGGCGCTAGCGTTGCTGAGAGGGCAGCGTATGGTTTAGACCATTTCTCTTCGCTTACTATGGGTATGGTGAGCCTTCTTGGCAAGTAAAGTGGCATCTTTATAACGCAGAGAAACAACGTCAAACTCCTGCAATAACTCCTATCGCTGTCTCGGGCTGTAGTAGCAATCGATTTGAGGCCTTTCTCTTCATCTTCGACGACGTGGCTCAACAGTGGTGCTCTCAGCTCATGATGGTGATGATGATGAGCTTCGCTCGAACTTCCCTCGTTCTTGGAGTGTAAATGCATGACAAAGACCACAGCTATGTAAGCAGGGTACAGAGAGATGAACCCTAAAGCGAACCATAAATTGATCTTCCCTTGTATGATGATCGCCAGGAGACAACCTAGTACGAATAGGAAGAACAGAACGTCCCTGACGAAGCTCGGCCTGTCGACAGCAATCTTCTTCGAAGATATCCATAAACTCATGACTCCAACCACGAAGCACGATATGAAGAAGGCACCGCCCAAGACGCTGTTCAGTCCAACGTCGCCGTCGGCGGAACGAGCGAAGGAGATCACGCTGGAGAAGACATCGTTGGCTCCGTTGCCAAGCGGGAGGAGCGTCGTGCCAGCTATGGTGGGAGAGAGCTTTAAGACCCTCGAGAGGCCTTCCACTGAGGGTATGAAGTAGTCCGCCGTCGTGTTGCCCAAAACGTAGAATAACACAAGGAGCCATAGCGCAAGAAGCAAGTGCCCAATCGCTGGGAGGTTCTTACAAGTGCAGTAGAAGATGTCGAGGTAGTTCAAGTACCCTTTGCCGTTGCTATCACCGTGCGATCTCACGTAGAGACACTTATCATCGCTGTCACCGAGATAGACTTTCTTCGAAGAAGAAGAGGTAATAAGAACAAGAAAGGTAATGACTACGAAGAGAAAAGATACGTTGATAAACGCCGAAAAGGCCTTCTTTTTGTGAGGCTTGATGGTTGGAAAATCCATTCACTAGAAGAAAACTATTACAGAGAAGAATAGGGAAGAGTTGGCCATATAGATTATATATATATAATATATATATATATATATCGCTGTGGCTGTTCTTTTCAAAAACATCCAAGTTCATCGAGATCTTGTGGTGGGAGTGAGATAGAAAAGGATGTTTTGTTCGAAGAACTAACGCTAATAAACTACAGGCGGTTAAAAGATTGATTTTTTTTGACTGGTTTGGACAAGTATATGTGCTTGTCTTGGCCTAATATGATAGGTAGTATCTGGCCCCGTTGAATCTTTTTGGCTGGCTGTGTAATAATTGAGTGTAGTGTAGGTATTAACTATGCATGAAGATAAGGTAGGAGATGGTTCAATTCCGAGACTGATGGGATTTTGTTTGCTTTCATCGTCAGAGATAGAAAGAAATAAAAGGACGAACAAACGAATAAGGTGTGATTGTCCATAAAATCGTGCCACCTTTTCAAAGCGTTTTGCTTTTTCTTTTCTTTCTAAGAGCGAAAATGTGCTGACTGTACAGAAAAGGACCGAAAGGAACCGTAGACAAACTAGGAACGGCGGAGAAAAATATGATCTTTACACCATTCATACTTCTCGAATTCATCGAATTCTTAAATCAATACACAAATCGTTAGGGAAAAAAGAAAGAGACAAAAATAATCGTTCTTATCAGCTGCCCAGCTTCCATTACTTCGATTTTTCACCGATTTTCGCAGAAATGGAATGTGCTTTAAAAATCACGCCTTTATCTGTTTGCTCGTCGCCTAAGATTTTCCTGCCTGGCAATTACGATAGCTTGAGGTTTCCCGCGAATCTTGGTCCTGACAGTCAGTCCAACGGCACCTTAAAGATATCACCTCGTTGCTCATCGTTTCCTCGGGTTAGCTAGCTGCTTCAGCTATCTCCCTTTTTTTGATTTTTCCCCTATTTACGTGTTTCTGTGTTGTGTAATTATTAATTAGTTATGTTTGATCCTATTGAGGAATGAAGTGATAATCCTACTTAATATTGGAATTACGAGCACAAGTTCGAGTTTTTACCTTGGAGGGCTTGGTTGTCTGGGAATTACATAGCTTTTGAGCAAATATGATATACTTTAAGCATATCCCATGTATCCTTAGATAGCTTTTGAGCCAATTACTTTGAAAGGTTTAAATGGTTGAAGATTGAAATTAGTAAAAGAAAGAATTATGCTTCCTCTTTGCAGGCTGCATCTCGTGGACCTGTGGAGGTTAGGCGCATAAGTAGTCTCGAGTCTCTCTTTTGTTACGATAAGCCTATTCCCGAGGAAATTATTGAAAAGCCTGTGGGACTGTCTTTGGATGAGAAAGATGTTGGAGGGAATCCAAAATGCCCGAGTTGCCTAGCTAAAGGAGCCATTCTTTGCCCCACTTGCAGTGGATCGGGATTGTATGTAGACTCTATCATGGAGAGCCAGGGAATCATTGTAAAAGTTCGATGTTTAGGTAATGTTTTCTGTTTGGACTAACGAACTCTAGGATTATGATTAATGTGCAAATCATTGGTGTAATAAAGGTTGTATTGAGTTTCCGACCAGCCATCGACCTAATAGCCAAAATCTTGATATCTGCTTCTTTAATCACGCAGGTTGTGGGGGAACTGGTAATACAATGTGTTCTGAATGCGGAGGACGGGGTCACATTTGACTTTGCTGATGCTGAAGGTTTTGCTTATGATCGATCACAATAGTTGATTGAAATGAGGCACCTTGTACGGATGCTCTTTCTGATTAAATTCTAAAATATGCACCCTCAGATATAATTATATATTTTCATGTGATATTTCTCTTCTTTTTATGATGTCCTTTACCGTCTCCGTTTCATTAATTCATCTCTAAAACTTACGAGGTTATCCTCGTAGCTGAATAGCAGAATAAATGCATTTGCTGCAAGAATGTCTTGTTTTTTTCAGCAGGTCACAATACAATTACTGAGAGAATGAGAATGGTCTGCTATGTGCTGTGGCCTAACAAGTCTAAAAGAAAGATTTTCGACGAATTTTACCTACTTTTACATCGTTAGTGGAAATCAGTTCGAACGCAGTCTCTTAGAAACCAAATGCTATTGGAGCTATAAAGGTAAGCTCTTGTGACTTCTATACTTGGGAAGCTCTGTTAATCACACTTCTATACGCCGGGATTGTTGTGTCAAATTGCTGGTTCTGTGGATTTTCTGCATAAGCTACGTAGTATGCTGAAACACTTGCTTGCACCCACGCCATAGCTACCCTGTTCTGCAATAGAATGGCATAGAATCTGTGTCAGTATTAGAGAGAGATAGAGAGGCAGAGAGATGTAGAGTTGGGATTCTCTTCGATTTCTTACCACGAAATATCCGGCAAAGAAAGCATATAGAGACACTCTGAAAGCGTAGTTCTCGTGTGTAAGGAGCGCCCAAATACCACTCACTAGGCCACATATGGAACCTGTTGCCAGCCCGGAGAGAAAACAGAAAGAGCTAGTTAGGTCAGAATTGATCAGCTTTATGAGCCCAACTCTTCTAAACACTTCCCATGTATCCATTGATGCTTGAACAACCCCTTTGCTGTAAACGCCGACATACACAAAGCCCCATCTATTACCGTAAGCCACGATTCTTGATGCAAGGCCCGAGCAGCAGTTTGCGCACGAGAACATGAACTCATCTACATCCCCCGAAATCACACCTATGACTCGAGCCCCGCCACGAATCACTGTAACAGCAGGTACAAGTACTGAGCCTAAGCATATACTCCCCATCGAGTACTTGGCAGCACCCTTTGCCACGGTCTTATAGTCGACTTCTATTCCACATGCAAACTGCATGTACTTTACGTGCGATACAGTGACTTGCAGTAAGTTCCTCATTATCTGCATGGTCCATGATAGGCTTATCAGCATCAGGGCAGTGAACAGAATATACTCCAGATTAGTCCCTGCTGAAATTGACCCTCCGATGCCCGCCATGATGAAAGATGAGTAAAGAACGCTGGCGACGATGTATACTATTACGGTACTTTTGACCTTTGGAGGATTATAATCCGTGGAGACTTTAAGGATCTTGATCGCATGCTCGTTTCTTGGGCTGATCCAACAGGCGTAGAGGGCTTGAATGATAGATGTAACTATTGTTATTACAGACAAAGCTAGACCTCCCCGAGTGCCTATAGAGACTAGTAATATCCCGAACCCACAGGTCAAAAGAGGGCTTGTCCAGAACGTCGCTTTAAAGGCTTTTGAAGGATACGAGGCTGTTAATCTCTGCCATATGAACCCGATAAAACCAGCGACAGCTGTCGAAGAGAGGAGCGGCGGGTACCATTTCTTCGGCTGGAAATGATGAGCATGGGCGGACAGTACGCTGCGGATCGTGAGTAAGATCACTAAGATGCCTATCAGGAGAAAGTGCACGTAGAAAAGGATTTGAAAGAACTTGTCGACGAGGTTTCCCTTTCTCGTTATCTCTACGTTTGGAGCATTCGCCTCCTGCCTTTGCATAGAGTTGTTACTATGCAGTGATATGAAATTCCACGAAATCAAGAAAATCTAGAGAGAGAGATAGAGAGAGATGAACCGTGTTAGCAGAAGAAGGAACAAAGCCCGCAGGTTGAGTCTCTGTGGTCTTCATTACTTGACCATGTATTCAGCAGTCTGTCATTTCCGTCGAATATCATGCATTCGTTTTTCAGCCTTATTTGAGACTTAAGAAAATTTATTGAAGCATGAATCAAGGCACTGCTGCATATATTACTCAAGAACAGCCAAGCTTGAGTTGGTTCAAAGTAGAGCTGGTGAAGTAAGTGGATAAGAGCTTTAGCTAAAAGCCTAAAATGGTGACGTTGTACAGAGGGCTCTTCTCTTATGAGTCTCGTGAAGCAGTTAATGAACTGTTAATGGAGTTAGTTTCTTTTTGTTTTTTGTTCGTTCAAACTGCAAAAGGATATATCATCAATGCTTTTGGGCTATTGGGCTTCTAATGAATTATTTTTGCACGATCGCATTAAATAAATAACACCACATATAACCATTTTTGAAGATTAAATCTACCATAAAGCGACAGAAAAAAATTCACTTTCGAAATGATACACATCTACAGAGGCTAACGGCTGAGTTAGGATCATCTCATAATTAATTCAGAGGATCTTTTGTATCATTATATAAATCCTTGCAAACCACTTCGTTGGAGCAAAGCGAAGAAGAACTCAAGAGAGATGGCTGCAAGAATAGTTCTCTTGATGATGCTTGTCCTAACTAGCGGTTTGAGTTTCAAACAAAGTTCAAGCTCATCGTATGTTATATTGGAAGTCACTTGTAATAAACGTTTGAGTCCATGCTTGTGCTATACTTGATATATGCAGGAGTTTTAGCAGCACGCATAAGGCCGACTCCATACGTTCGAAGCAAGCTATATCCCGGGATATGCTGGAGGAAGAGCAAATGTATGTTGAGCTGCACTCAAGAGAAGTTCGAGTATGGTACTTGTCTTCGCCTCGGCAAGAACGGTCAGCCTAAGTTCTTCGCCGTTCCTCGATGCTATTGCACTAACGAGCTATTGAGCCCGCCGCGAAAAAAAATAGTTTGAACTTTTTCACATGTACTTATGAATGATAAATAAGGTCTCCAATAATGTGATTTATGTTGTGGATTTGCTACATCGTTTGTATAGTTGGAGAAAAGTTATGGACATACAAAGATTTCATTACAACAGTTTATTGAACCATTCTACAAACTCCTACAAGTTTTTAAGTTCTTGCCAGAGCAGAAGCAAACTCGTCGAGATTCTGATCCGAGCTACCTCCTTCGTCGACAGCCTCCCTCGCCAATTCTTTCCATTTCGACGCTCTCTCTCTGATCTCTTCACTCTCCATCACAGAGCTCACACAGCGTACGATCTCCTCCTCCCTCACAACGCCGTCGCTTCCCTTCTTCGCCCTGACACCGACTTCCCAGACATCCTCGACGAACTTGGCATTCGTGCCCTGATCTGTCCACTGAGGCATGGCCACCAATGGGACGCCCAAGCTCAGAGCCTCGAGGGTCGAATTCCAACCGCAGTGTGTGATGAAACAGCCGACCGACTCGTGCGCGAGAACTTGTAGCTGCGGGCACCAAGAAACGATCAGCCCCTTATCGTAGGATAGAGCAGAGAAGTCCTCGGGAAGGTTGTGTTGCTCCATGGAGCGAACCACCCACAAGAAGGGCCTGTCGATGGATTTGAGAGCTTTTGCAATCTCTGATGTTTGCTCGGCGCTTAACTTTGCGAGGCTGCCGAAGGAAACGTAGATTACTGATCTGGGATTTCTTTCCTTGAGCCAGTTTATGCAAGAATCTGTGGCGGGATCGTTAAAGCTGAGGCCATACTCTTTGTCTTGGGGTAGTCTCTTGTCTAGGTAGAGCGATGGAATGGTTGGTCCGACTGGTTTCACCTTCCATGACAATGACATCCACTCAATAACCTGCCAGAAAAGCATAAGAATGGCACTATTACAACTAAATCCACTCAGAAAGAAGATGGTTATCGATTCCTTTTGCTTCTCAGTTCTACAGATATGTAATGTAAGTACCTCCTTTTCTAACTCATTGAACGTATTGATCAAGAACCAATCAGCTTCGTTAACGTTTCGGAACTGATTGAGAAGCATTGGGAAAGTATATGGATATGATCCGTATATGTAGATAAAAGAAGGCAGCTCATCGGGCTTCAATGGAGGCAACCCAGGCAGAACAACTACTTCATCGTCTTCAGACAAGGGCAGCTTAAGGTTTTTGCTGTACACCTGGGTATTACACAAACAGTTGAGGCGTTAATATTGTCATCAAATCAAATGGAAAGAAAATGGAAAGCACTCTGTATTACCTGATGGTAGATATTATCCACCGCAGCTGACTGCGTGAAGAAAGCCGCCGCCTTTAGGCCGAGCTCCTTAGCCACGTCCAAGACCCACGGGATAAACGGGTCGTAGATCACGCAGTCAACTGATTGACCCGAACCGGCGAGATCTCTCAGCAGTTGCGCCAGCGATTCTCTTCCCACCCGCTCGAAGCGTTCGTTGTATTCGATGGAGTCCTTGGCTTGAGCCCTACCACCTTCGTCGAACCCGTCGGTTATGGCCCGGATCGATACGGGCTCGCAGGAGAAGTTGGGATTGGTTCTGACCGTGAATTTGGTCAGGGCGAGGGTGACTTTAAGGTTTTTGTGGGCCAAGCGTTTGGACAAAGGGAGCATCGGGTTTATGTGGCCCGTGAAAGGGAATGGCACCATTAAGCAGTGTGGTGCTGCTGCGTCTGAGCTTGAGCTTTGGCCGGCCATGGCGATGGATTAATCAAGCTGCTTGGTCTTCTGCTTTTGACTGGTTGGTCCCAGGTTTCATGACATCTGTGTAGATATATATTATTACAGAACCATCCATGGCGGCGGCGAAGAGCTTTGTCTTGTCTGATTGCGAAGAAAAAGATGAATAGTCTAAGCTAAGTTCAGCATGCACGTGGACGGTCCCACTTGGGGTGTTTTGTCCATAAATCAATGGGCCAATTCAAATGGGCTTCAACACGAAAAGCCCAATTGTTAAGTGGGCCGCCCACTGATATATATTGAAAACTCGTTAGGGTTTCTGAGCTAGCAACAACACATCAGAATTCCTCTCGTTAGAAGAGACAAAAGGTTCGCCGTGAGACATCAATAATGGCGGAAAGAGGCGCAGGTGAACGTGGAGGATTTTCTCGTGGTTTCGGCGGACGCGGTGGTGGTCGCGGACGCGGTCCCCGTCGTCCGCGACGTGATTCGGAGGAGGAGAAGTGGGTTCCGGTGACCAAGCTCGGTCGGTTGGTTCGTGACGGTAAGATCAAGTCCCTTGAGCAAATCTATCTTCACTCTCTCCCAATCAAGGAATACCAGATCGTGGACACGCTCATCGGACCGTCGTTGAAGGACGAGGTCATGAAGATCATGCCCGTGCAGAAGCAGACCAGAGCTGGTCAGAGAACTAGGTTCAAGGCGTTTGTCGTGGTGGGTGATGGGAATGGACACGTGGGGTTGGGGGTGAAATGCTCGAAGGAAGTTGCGACTGCGATACGCGGCGCGATTATACTGGCCAAGCTGAGTGTTATTCCAGTGAGGAGGGGTTATTGGGGTAATAAGATTGGTAAGCCCCACACTGTGCCGTGTAAGGTGACTGGCAAATGTGGTTCTGTCACTGTCCGCATGGTGCCCGCTCCTCGTGGGGCTGGGATTGTGGCTGCTCGGGTCCCAAAGAAGGTGTTGCAATTCGCTGGGATTGAGGATGTGTTCACTTCGTCGCGTGGGTCAACTAAGACGCTCGGCAATTTTGTGAAGGTCATATTTCGTCTATCCTTTTATATTTTGTGAGCTGTATGTTCTTGATTGTTTTAGCCGTTAAATGGTTTGAATGGGTGCTTGCTTGTTAGAATCCGGGCTTGTATAACTTTTCTGTATTACACTACAAGAGATCTATCTTTGTTGCCTTAGTTTGATTGCTGATTGAGTTGCATGCTTTCCCAATTTTGTTATAACCCCTGATAGTCTAAGACTGGAGCTTCGGGTAAGTACTATTTGAAAGTCTTGGTGGTGTTGAGATGTTGATCATTATGTTGTTTGAATGTACATGCTTGGTGGTGTTAGTGAATCACACGGACATGGTTGATACAATTCTTCTTGGGACCACTTTTATTCATCTCTGTTGTTTGTTATTAGTTCATGTTTTTCTGTCTAGTCGTGTACATTTTATGCGATTGCTTGGAGGGATCCATCATGCTGATAACTTAATTTGAACTCATTTTTTGTTGAATATCGATTCTCCTAACTGTGTTATGTATTCACGGGGTGATTTCATGCTTTTTTTATGAGTCCTGGTCATTTTCTTCCTCTAATTAGCTCGTTCCCAAATGATTTTAGGTCTTCATTAGTGTGTTTTGTATATGTAGGATAGAATCTTAAAAATGATATTTTTATTTTGCAGGCAACATTCCAATGCCTTATGGAGACTTACGGGTTCCTAACTCCAGATTTCTGGAGGGAGACAAGATTCGCAAAGTCTCCGTTCCAAGAATACACCGATCTTCTCGCCAAGCCCACGTCCAAGATTGTCCATGTTGTGGACGAAGAAGCTTGAGTTTGAATCAGATTTTCTCATTTTATTGACTTTGGTGGTTGTGTTATTTCTTACGTTGAGCTCTTCTTCATATTCAACCTTTCTGATGGTTGTGTTTTGTGTCGAACTTGAAAACCTTTTTGTGTCCTTAAGTTAATGGAAACGTTGTCTGCTTTACAAATTCTTGAGTGGCGTCGAGCTGATGGTTAACCTAAAATGGGACTGCAAGAGAAAATAAAAAGTTGCAATTCTTTATTAATTGCCAATAGTGGTTAACCACTTTCTACCATGTGTGTATGCCTCAGATCTGTTTGCTAGATATGATAATATATATTATGTAGGTGTGGGCGACTCGTACAATAATGTGTGTATATGTATGTGTTAAGCCCTTGTTATCCATATGCTCTAATCACGAAGGTACGACCTTTTTTTTTTTTCTTTTTCAAAGTCAATTGTTCATCTTTGAGTTTGATCACAGTCAAGGGTGACTTCATCTATCTATGCTTAAATGTCTTGATTATACAAATCCATGGACTAAAAACCTTTCAACTATTGTACAAAAAGTAGTTATTAAGGGAGGCCCTTAATCCAAGATATAACACCGTGTAATGATGAACGATTACCATAGTTTATAATTTTCTTTCTTTTTTAGCTGTCGATTTGAAAAAGTAGACTAAGATCATAACTTTCCCTTTTTTCTCAACTCACTTTTCTCTATAATAATCAACCAAGGACCGAAACAATGAGTTGTCTGTGAGGTGAGAAAAGAAAGTAGTATAGATCATATAAATCAACTACTCTTTGTTGATTTCTTTTCACCTGTTAGATGATCTTTACTTCAAGGCCATCTTTTTTTTTTCTTGTTTTGTTGGGTCTTCTGGATTTCTCCTAATGCTTTTAAATCTTTGGGTTTTCAGGTGCCATTCGCACTTTACAGTTGGCCGCCATTAATTCTCATTGTAATGCAGCTAAGGTATGTCTATGACTAAGTTGACCTTTTGGTTTTATTACTCTGTCTTGCGTGTGTGTGTAGTGCATCGCTACACGGTGATCTGATCATTCATATGTTCTTGGAATTTTATTGATAGTGCAGATTTGGAAGGATAGATACACCAGCTTACAATCTTGAAGTCACCATTAAGTACATATGGCTGTAGAAATAATGGATGTTGGAGAAAAATTCAGAAAAATTGCGATCTTTGTGGTCAGAGGGTGTTTCAGATTAGTTCGTCATCATCCTTTCATAGTGGGAATGTTGTCTTTCTTGATATATCTTTACATATCATCTCCTTTTGTGTTCTCACTGTTAGTATCTACTTCACCTGTGCTTATATGCACTGCCCTGTTGCTTGGGATCCTTCTAAGTTATGGTGAATCAAACGTACCTGAGATCGAAGAAATAGAAGAAAAATCTACCCGTGATAGTGTTCTTGTAAAGAAGATTGAAGAGGTGCCTTTAGATTCGTCTCTTGTTGAGAGGGATGAGAGCTTCGATGTCGAGAGATACAGTGATGAACTGGGATTGTTGAATGATCATCAGTTGAATCCTTCTGCAAGTAAGACGGATGAAGTTCGTGATGAGGATGATTCTGCAGATGATACCACTCCTTTGATAGGGGAAAGATTGCGAAGAATTGAATCAGACGATGTAGTATGTGAAAGAAAACAGAAAGTAGATGATTTGAGAAATAAACAGAAGATCGAATATATTGAAGATGGTGAAACCAGTGAGCATCAGTATGCTCCGATTCCTGACATGGATGATGAACATCTTCAAGTTGACGATGACGTTGATGATGAATCAGACACCGATTCATTTGACTCTCAGAAGGTGAATGTTGACTCTCTTGATTCTCCACCGCATTCTCCTTGGTCAAGAATCGAAGAGACGGAGGAGAAAGAGGGAATAAATGAAGAGAATGATGTTTCGGATTCTGAATCTGATGGATCTGAGAGTTCTTCGCCAGATGCTTCAATGGCTGAAATAAGACCAATGCTCGATGAACTCCACCCATTACTGAGCGAAGAGGCTCCACGGGATGTATCCTTAAACAATGACAGATCGGAGCATTCCTTAGAATCAAGCTTGGATAATCAAGAATCAGCTGATGATGTATTGGAAAATGAAGAAGAAGGTGATGCGAAGAACGATAGGGAAGGGGAGAAAGAGGGGATAAAGGAAGAGGATGATGTTTCAGATTCTGAATCTGATGGATCTGAGAGTTCTTCACCAGATGCTTCAATGGCCGAAATAAGACCAATGCTCGACGAACTCCACCCATTACTGAATGAAGAGCCTTCAGGGGCTGTTTCTTTACATAATGACGGATCGGAGCATTCCTTAGAATCAAGCTCGGATAATCAAGAATCAGAGGATGATGGATTGGAAAACGAAGAAGAAGACGATGGTGTGAAGAATGATGGGGACGAGGGGACAAAGAGTGCTATTACATGGACAGAAGAGGATCAAAAGAACTTAATGGATCTTGGAAGTTCTGAGATCGAAAGAAACCTTCGGTTAGAGCATTTAATCATGAGGAGAAGATCGAGGAGAAACTTGGTTTCAGAGAAAAACTTGATTGACTTGGACGGTTTTGATCTTCCTTTCTCTATTCCTTCTATTACAACAAGACGACAAAACCCTTTCGATACTCCAGAAGGTTCTAATGATTCCGAGCTACCTCCAATTCCAGGTTCGGCTCCTTCAATTTTATTACCCAGGCGTAACCCTTTTGACCTACCTTATGACTCTAGCGAAGAGAAGCCTGATCTTAAAGGAGACGGCTTCGAAGATGAGTTTAAGACAGTGCAGCCGAGAGAGTCTGTGTTCAGAAGGTATGAGAGTTTTAAAGCGGGACCCTCTTCTCTGGCACCAGAGAGGCAAAATGTAATGAGAATGAGGCCCTACTTTGTTCCCGAGAGGACATTTTCGGAAGAGTCGAACTACTCATTGTTTCAGAGGCAATCGAGTGGAGTTAGTGAATCGAAGGTGAGCTCTGTTCCTGAAACCGAATCGCTCGGCTCAGTTGACGATCTTGATCTTGAGGAGAGAAAAATCTCAGGAGAAGATGATGATTTGCAAGAGCCTGAGGCTGCTATTACAACAGTTGAGGAAGAGGGTTCTTCAAAGGACCATCAGCTGATTATTTCTGATGCCGATGATTCGAGAGACGATGATCATGTAATAACCCATGAACCTGTAGAAGATGAAACGTCTACCCATGAACCTGAGTTGATTTCGAAAATTGTAGATGATTTTGACATTGGACATGGAAGCGAATCTTCAGAAAAAGAAGGAGACTCTCAAGAACTTGGCCAAGTTGATGTCCATGTTCTTGAGCTTGAAACTCAGCTGGGGGATACTTCTGATCCCTATCAAGAAGACTTTATTACACGTCGGTCTGTGGAATTTGAGTCTGCGTCCACTGAAAATGTCGTGCAGATGCAAAGTAGAAGCTCGAGCTCGTCGTCGCTTTCTGAAGTGAGTGAAAGGATTTATACCGATCCCGAACCTCAACCTGAAGGGTTTTTTGCTTTAGAGGAAGAACAACACATTGTTGCTCGTCAAGAACCAGACATTTCAGCTCAAAACTCTGTTGAAAGTGCTCATCCGAGCATCTCTAGGACAACAGTCCCCGATATTTTGCCAAGGGAACAGCCCGTTTATGATTCAAGTCCTCGAGAGGTTACGACGAACTTAATAGCATCATCATCCTCTGTTTCGTCTGATGTGCATCAAGGGTCTGACTACCCCCTTGAAATCACTGAGAGTTCAATACCTTCCGTCGAAAGAGAAGTAGAGAACAAAATCTATGCGGACGTATTTCATGAATTGATGATCGAATCTTCTGAACATATAAATCAAACTGAGTCCACGGACGAAGAACATGTTTTGATTTCTGAATATGATGCTCAAAATCATGACAGGGAAAGGGTTGACATATCCTTGCCACAAAATACAGATACTGATGTCGACCATGAAGCTGATGAGAGGTTAGGTTTTACTACTTCAGCTGAAGAAAACGCATCTCTTGTCAGTGATGAAGCAATGCACGAGCCCACTCCTGATGATCATCTCCATGAAGTACATGTAAGTGAAAGTACAAAGATTCTTATGTTTCTTTCAGTTTTTGCTCACATTGTTTTCTGCTACTGCTTGAGTTTAGACATAGAGGACTACTACTGATTCCATGAGAACTAAAATTGAACAAACCATTTTATCTCTCGGTTGAAACTACGCAGGCATCAATCGCCACACCTGAGGAAAGCAATGCTGTTGTTTATATGCCAAAGATATTCGAAGAAGCTGATGCAATCGTAGAATTCGACCAGGAACTTTTGTCAGAGTTGGATTTCATTGGGGACTTCAGTAACAATGAAATTTCTAATGAAGTCACTAGTGATGATTGTTCGATGGTAATCAATAATTATGAAAACATTTCTGGTGTTTCTGAGGTTCAAAAGCAAGCTGATGAAATTGCTGTGGACAAAGATGAATTCACAGCTTCAGTAAGTGACGCCATAGTGGGAGATGACGACGATTCCCTTAGAATTCAATCAGAGATAGGCTCCACTCATGAACTGCACGAAGTTGAAGCTAATATGATGCCTGAAGATACTGAGTCACCATTTAAGAAATTCAATGATGAGAAGACAATCGATAACATCAGTTTCGAAGCACAAGAGTCTAATGTGGTGACTGACGAGCCCCAAGCTGACCAATCTGAACTTGGGCCAGTTGAAGGCCGAACCAAAGGCAGTTCAACTGTTCCTTATTCAGCTGATGAGGCTCAACATCCAGTTGAATCTGACAAAACTCGAGGAAACATGGAGATGGATGTTTTCAAACCTGTTTCTTCAGAAAACACTTATTCACCTCCAGAACAAGTCACTGAAGTTAAAGCCGAGGATAAGTTGAGATCATACACTGACGATGGATCATTGGAGGTTCAAGAAGATCATGTTCGTTGTTCATCCATGGAAGAGCTGACCAACATTAGAGACCTGAGTACAAATGCAGTTGAAGACAGCATTACAGCACGAGAAGCTTTGTCAGAATCTCATGAAACAGAAGTAGAGATTCATTCTGAAGTAGATTGTAGAACAGGGAAAGAGCACATTGAAACAATGACAGATACAGACTGTTATCCTTCCGTGGCTGTTGAAGAGTCGAGCATAAAAGATGTGGCAGCTCAGAAGCCTGACGATGGAGTCGAAGAACATGACTACGTTTATTTAAGTTCATCTGGCGAAAATTTCTGAACGCGGTCTCATGCTTTGAGAGCAAGTGTGTTTTAGTTCTTGCTGCTTCAGCTGCTGCTGCAATCGTTTATCGGACGCGTTTTTTGTGTACTTTCGTTCTGTTCCGCTCGACGTTTTGAGGATTCAAGTTTCTTTTCCTTTTTCATTGGCTTGGTTTTCTGCTAAGTTTTGAGGCTTTATGGGTTGTAAAAACTTGTATTAAGTTATCGATATGGGCTTGTATTTTCTTGATAATCAACTACAATAACATTCCAATCACTTGGTAGACTCTTTCGTGTACATAATTTTACAGATTTTTCATAGCTTCATCAGTTCAAACATTTAGCAACTAGGACAACTTAACAAGAACACAAACCCCTTGAGGCGCGCACGGAGAGAGGACATACTTAGTGCATGCAAGTGAAACGAAAACCGTCTTCGAACAACGCCATATAGTTAGTTGCAAACCGTTGGGTCCATTCAATCAAGAGCAGTTTGTTTCATAACTACAAGGCGAGGCTTGTTCTCGAAACTACAAGCATCGGTGGACTATATTAGGTGAGACAAAGAAAGTGGGAAAAAAGAAAAGCTACTAAAAAGGAAGTTAGTATAGCTATAGCCTCATCAACTAAAAGAACATCAACTAAGAGAGCATGATATATAACTAACATATCAACAAACAGGTACTTAAACAACTTTCAAGGTAGATATACCAGCAGGTGACCTGGGGATTGTCCCCATAAGCTTGTTATCATTGAGACACCTGCCGGAGAATGAAGGTTAGCTAGCCAACAAAGGGACAAAACATGTGTAAATGGACATCATTCATGTGTAAATGGACATCATTCATCCTACAAATCCCGACTGATTAAGCTCTTCAATTTTCCAAGTTCAGCGGGAACAGTCCCTTGAAAGTAGTTTTCGTATAGTTCCCTGCATTGCTAGGTAGCCAGCCATTAAAGTTGAAAACCATTTAGCACTCGGTAAAAGAGTAGTGAAACACATTTATACAGATGGTTCAATAGATAAGAACTCACAGATAAATGGAGATATTCAAGTTTCCCAAGCTCATGTTGAGGTTTATGCCCTAGATGCCGTACGAGGATTAGATAGTACGAGGGCATTAGTGTAATTTTGATGTGTTTAAACATTTGTAATTGAATTATTTGATAATGAAATTATTATTGTTTGTTTATTGTCGAAATTAGCATGACAAACAATATAAAGGCAGATTATTATTTCGTCTAAATAAATTAACCTTGCAGTCGGGTAATAAGACGAATTAATAAAACCCTAATATTTACAGTTCAGTTACTGATTCTGTGGGGACAGAGAGGGGGCACCAGTAAGCTGACATACTGTAATATTAAATTAAGTCCACAAGTCTTAGTCTCCAGTAGGGTGACTGGATTGACGAGTACGACTTGTTTGTCGACGGGTCCAAAGTGGTTGTGCCAACCATTCACTTGGGAAGTGGGAGCTCGTGACATTGATACAAGACGAATCAGGGGATTGTCTGTATTTGGACACCGACTCGTAATCGAACGATCACATGCTGGTAAAGTCGCTGATCGATCGATTGACTATAGTAGTCTACGTGAACCTTAGACCGAAAGGGTTTAACCCGGGGTTGGTCTTAAGGTCTTGATTTGTCACTAGTTTGCTAGGCCCAAATTGCATGAAGCAAGGGTCAGCGGCGAAATGCGGTCTTGACTTTTCGACGTGATTGCCGGTTATACCGCTGAGCGGGATTTACGGCCTTGATTAAATTCAAGGTTAACGTCCTATGCAGTTTTCGATGTGCGGGAATTTACCTAAGCCTCTGGCCAGAGCATATAACTGACTCACGAGTGTCGTGGAGGGCAGTTTTGGTAAATGTCACCGACACGAACATCATAGCGTCGAGTCCTGTAAGTTCGACTACGCGTGACTTTCACTCGACCGGGACAAACGTAAAGGGTTTATACGTAGTACGACAATCTATAGTCGGTTCGTGAATAATACATATTCGTACTCAACTCGGGATCGGTTCGGTACCACGGGGCTGGCTAGGTGAATACCGAACTCCTGGATTCCTCCCAGAGCCGGTTGAGACGAACCAAGAGGGTCGGGCTTAAAAAGGGCAACCGACACAACGTCAATATGAGAATAGAGCAGGTTGGGGCCTGGATTGAGAGATTAGGGTTTGGGGCTTGGCCGAAACCCTAAATGGCCGAAAATGCAGTAAAATCGCGTGAGGGACAAAATGGTCTTTTCACCTCACGAAATATTTTGGAAATATTATATTGGATATTTAATATTTAGTATATGATTTAAATATGTTTTAGAAAAATAATAATATTTAATTTAGAATTAAATAAAACATATATATTAGATATATATAATAATCGATTTTTTATTTGATAAAATTTTTGAAAATTAATGAAATATATATATTGGATATTATATTTAAATATACTAAATATAGAATTAAATATTAATTTATTTTTAATATTAATTTGAATTTGAATTTTGAATTTAAATTCAAAAGAGAAAAAGACCAAGTCAACAAGTGACTTGGTATGAATAAGTGGGTGAGATTTTTTCTCCACCCAACTTACTATTTTCGGCCAAACACCCTAGGGTATATATAGGGTTTTTCATAAGTCATCATTGTGAAAAAGAAAAATACGGCTAGGGTTTCGTATCTCATTCTCTCTCTCGTCTCTCTCACTCTCTTCCTCGGTGGCCGTGCGGCGCGCGCGTGAAGAGAAGGCAGCCAGCGTGTTCTTGGCCTAGCCGTCCAAAGCAAGGACTCGCTGCGACGTTCGTAAAGGTGCCGGCGTGACGCTCTTGCCCCGTTCGTGCGAGTAAAGGTGCTAGGAGAGGGATACAACATCCCGGGGATTAGAAGGGTTCGTAGCTCGCCATCGTCCTGTGATCGTCAAGGTATAATGGCTGAAACCCTTTTCTATTTCGTGTTTATCTTCTCGTGTTATTACCGAGCGGTCCAAGGGAAAGGCGGGAATCCCAAAAGTTTTAAAATTCCGCCGTTCAAGGAACGAGGGCCTCGGGCCCCTTCGGGGATTCCCAACAGCTCAGGCACTAGATGACCAGACAAATTTGAGTTTCCAAGATCCCTATACATAAAGTAAGATCCACAAGAAAACAGTTTGGTTGGGTTGAGCCTGTTCACAGTGATCTTTATAAAGATATATTCCATAACTACACCAGAAAAAGGCGGGATTAATAATTCTTGCCAAAGTCAGTCAAACACTTGATTCGAATAAGTATTGGGTGGGGTTGGGTATGAGGTTCGATGGTCTCCTTTATGCCAATATAAATACATTGGACATTAACATTCTCAGTAATTATTACATTATGTCATTTCTTGAGAAGATTCTAAAAGCAGCCTCGGAAGCTTCCGAACCAAGATGATTATTTCCGCCACAGGAAAATTGTGTTCATATCTCTGTCGACGAATGATAATCTTCAATGCCACTATAATGTATGATGCCTGATAGAGCTTCCACAACCTGATGCTTGGACGATATTGTTCGAGTAAATAAACAGAGAATAGTTCATTTTATGTATTTTACGAACATTCGTCATTACCTTGTTCATTGAGTATCTTCTCTCGGGATCCCACCTTAGGCATTTATCAGCGACGCGAACCAACCAGTATAGCTGGTAAAGATCGACACTTTCTTGTATGAGGGGGTCTATCAGTTCCATGTATTTCTTCTTCTCCAAGCACGGTCTTGCCTGTTATTACAAACACTTGTTTTAAGACGATTTCTATGATATGTTTACGAGATCAGAGACTACTATTGAACTTGCCCATCTCACAAAGCTCTGCCCATCCGTGTCCTGTAGCGTTTTTCTACCTGCGATGAGCTCTAGAAGAACGACCCCGAAAGAGTACACATCAGCCTTACTTTGGTCGCCTTCGGCCCCATCATACTCTGGAGCTAAGTACTCGAAAGTCCTCATGACTGAGGAGGATGTGGCCGACATCTCATATTGATCCCTTATGAGCCCATAGTACGTAATCTGGTGAAATTAAATATCACAAGAATATTGCATAACACGCATAAATTCAGACCGCTGCCTATGTATAATAAAAACCTCTTCTTACCAGAGGTTGATGTTCATGTGTGATGAGGATGTTTTCGGGATTCACCCTTCCATAAATCTGTTCCTTGTGAAGATACTGTAACCCCTTAGCTGCTCCATATGCAATTTTAATCCTGTTTTCCCACGTCAGAGCCTTGCTTTTACTCGATAAGTGTTCGTTCAGAGAACCATTACAGGCGTAGTCGTACACAAGAAACCTGCATGGCCCCTCAGGACAAGACCCCAAGAACGAGGCTATGTTTTCGTGCCTCAGCCTCTCGAGTGCCTTAACCTCCCTCTCAAACTCTTCCTCTGTCATTGTTACTGAAGGGTTCTCCCTGATTTGGGCTCTCCTACGATCGCTCAGCAAACCGAGATAGATTCTATTTCCATTCTTAGATACTGTACTTAGCAGCGAAGAGAATCCATTTGTTGCCATCATTAGTTCACTGTAAGTAAATCTCTTAGTTTGTGTAAGCTGTGGTTTTCTTTCTGTGCTTAGGGACCTTTAGCGAGCACACTGGCCTAAGTTTCCTACACCTGCAGCTACATGTAATAACACAGAAATCAATCGAATGCTCTTATTCGTATGAGAAAGTGAATAGCGGCGACTCACTGGTTTCTGGGTCGGAGCCGTTCAACACGGCTTCTTTTGCATCTCGATTCATCTGAGGCGGTCTTACGTTCTCAATCCTTCTGTCTGAATTAATGATGGATAATGCACAGGACAAGTTCTGTATGAAGTACTTCACTTCTTTTTTAAGTCGCCTGAGATAACACAGCAATATGCCTCAGCCTAAAGCATATATTGTTGAAAGATATTAAGAAAACTTATTTTCAAGTACCTGAGAAGTAGGACATGTGTTGCCTCAAAGTTCTTGGCATACTCTACAGCAACCTCTTTGCACGAACCGGCCTCCACAGCTATATCGAATTCAACCTATTGGAATTAAAATATTTCAAAAAATTGCCGTCCCAGATTGTATTCGTATGATTTGTGAAGGAACATAAGTCGTGCCTGCAATGTTTGAGCAAGATTAAGTATTTCCTTAACATCGTGGGAACTCATATGATGTCTTAGAGTCATCCGAGTTTCTCTTTCGATGTCTTTCTTGCGCCTGCTTATCGTTGCGCTCGAGTGCAGCTTGTTTCCAAATTCTGAACCACGATATAAGAGAAAGATGAACATACGAAAAATCATCCAACCAAAATGAAGATTCATCAAAACTCTTACTTAGGAATGATCCGCAAGCTGCTTGCTTCGGGCTCATGTTTGACATAAAAGCTTGAATAATCCCGAGAAACCTGACTACGTCACCGCAACGAAGTGGCAGTCTTTGCATGGCGTGCTTCACCGAAATGGTATCGAGTGAAGTGACCGAAGCATCTTGGATGATTAGCACCCTCGAAGACATTGTTCTGCAATGATCTTATTCGTATGAACCCGAAAGAGAAGCCCGATTCAACATCTCAGGGGCTATGATTACAAAAATGTCTTTGCCACAACAATATATAAAGATTGTATACTAAAGAACAACTCCAATAACATGAGATAAATTCATATTTATCTGCCCACGTATTCGAAAGTTAGTTCAAAGAACATTGGCTTGAGATGATAACAAAGCAAAGATTGCCTTGTCGGAGTGAGAGATGTATGATTTGTCGATGTTTAGGTTGACTGAAATTCCTATGACTCAAACGTTGTATGGTCCTTTGAGCTGAACAATGCTCTGTTTTGGTGATATGATACGCAGCAAAAGAAAAACATATCAAGAGAAACAATAAAGACTAGAGACAAATGGATGGGCTTCTTCCTATCAAATTAGTTCAAATCAAGAATGTAAGAAACATTTAAGCCCATTACTATTAGGCTTTCCACTTGGAGAACCTACCTAACTGTTAATCTCACATTATCCCAAAATGGCAGATGAAGACAAGGTTTCTTCTTGCCGCCACTCCACCCGCCAACCATCGCCTCCACCCCATCCACCACCAGCATCAGCAGCAGAAATACGACCACCGCCACCACAAGTTTTCCCGGCATCATCATCATCATCAGCAGTAGAACCACCGCCGTTGGCTTCATCCCATCCACAAGTCACTGCTACCACCACTACCTGCATGCACCTCTTCCACCACCACCTCCTTGCCTCCCCACTATTTCCAGCATCATTGCACGTCTAATCCTTCTTTCAGGGGAGTACTGGATGAAGAAAAGTTTGGATTTTTGAGAATTTATTACATCTTACTAATTATTATGAAATAATTAAATGTGGATGTTTTAAATAATAATATTAGTTAAATTATTGATGATTTGGAAGTATTATATTAAATGATGATAATGTGATAAGATGATAAGATGAGGTGTTTAATTGAAGAGTTTGTATTTTAGTGTGAGGTGTATAATTGTAATTAATGTGATTAGTTGTAATAGTGAATTATTAGTAGTATAAATAGGTGATTAGAGTTCATTGTAAAACACACCAAGTATTGAAATACTTAATCTCTCTCTAATCTCTCTCTCTTTATATTATAAGCTATATTATCATTATAATCTTAATATAAGTATAATAAAATAATCTTAATATAATATTAATCACAATTAATATTTTTATAACACGTTATCAGCACGACCGCTCTCCGTCGTCAAGATCAACCTCCGTCGAAGATCTCGTACGAGTTTAGTCAAGGTATGGTAATTTAATTTTTAATTTATACTAATCATATATTAATTGTGATTAATTTAAAAATATATATTATAAAAGTATTATTTAAAGGTTTTATAACTAAACGCCAATACCCGAGTGGTTTCGCGGAATATCGTTCACTACAAGTGACGAGAGGTCCAGGTTTCGATCCCCGTGGAGGCGTGTGATTTTTTTTTATTTATGCACGTACACAACACAAGCCCACGAGGTCTTGCGGTAATCCCAACCTCAGTAGCGGCATATTATTAATCTTTCTTTAATAAGAAAAAAAATGTCGTTTTATACAAAGATGGATCTTCTACTCCTTACATTATTTACGGTGATCATTTCCGCTATGTGGATAATATTTTTACCAATATTTTTAAAATATAATTATTAATTGTAATTTCTTTAATATTATAATTACTGAAATATATTTTATTTTGAAGGATGTCGCTATGTCCGATGTTTGATCTTTTACTTATGATTATGATTACGGCGACACTGATCTGGATGTGGATATCATTTTTTATAAGAACTTTTACAAAAGAAGATACAAAAGAAGATTTAAAAGAAGATTAATTATAAGTTTTTTTTTATTATGTAAAGTTTTAATAACATGTTTTGTATTTTATTATAGTAATATGTCGAACTTGGCGAGCCTTGAGTTTGTTGCACTCGATATCACTGGAAAAAATTATTTACCTTGGGTACTAGATGCTGAAATCCATTTGAAAGCAAAAGGCTTAGGTGACACCATTGATCCCACGAAAACCACAACTGAACAAGACAAGGCGAAAGCTATGATTTTTCTTCGCCACCACATTCACGAAAATCTGAAAGTTGAATACTTAACAGAAAAGAATCCAGCTGAGTTGTGGAAAAACCTGAAAGAACGATATGGCCACTTGACAACTGTTATTCTCCCCAATGCAAAGTACGAATGGCTGAATTTACGATTGCAGGATTTTACGTCGGTAAGTGAATATAATTCTGCCGTTTATAGAGTTACTTCCACGTTGAAATTATGTGGAGAGACAATTACTGATAACGATATGCTGGAGAAAACATTCACCACATTTCATCCACAGAATATGATATTACAACAGCAATATCGGGAGAGAAAATTTAAAAAGTATTCAGATCTAATTTCTTGTTTACTTTTGGCTGAGCAAAATAATGAATTGCTGGTGAAAAATCACGAATCCCGAACGACTGGTTCTACTGCACTCCCTGAAGCGAATGCAGTCAAAGTTAATAATGACAACAGTCGAGGTAATGATCGTGGACGTGGACGTGGTGGATATCGCGGCCGTGGACGTGGTCGTGGTCAAGGTCGTGGTCAAGGCCGTGGTCGTGGCCGAGGATATTATGGTGGTGGTTATCAATATTTCCGTGGTGGTTATCATAATTATCGTGCGGTCATCAAAATATTCCCCAGAAGAGGAAAAGTTTTGATAATAAAGATGAGAAGAGGCAAACTGAACAAAAGAATAATGATGAAAAATGTTATCGTTGCGGTGGTTCTGGCCACTGGTCGCGCAATTGTCGTACGCCCAAACATCTTGTTGAGCTATATCAGGAATCTCAAAAGGGCAAAGGAAAGAAAATCGAAATGAATTTTGTTCAGGGTGAATTCGCCTCTACCTCTGATGCCAATGATGAAAATGCTCATTTGGAAGCTGCGGATTTTCTGATCGATGAAAATTAATCTGCTATGATTTTATTTATGCATTATGATTTACTATTGTGTGTTTTATTATATATCGTTGTTTTAAGTTATCTATATGTTTGTAATGCAATATTTCTTTTTCAATAATAAATATTATGTGTTTGTTTATAAAGGATATTATTTGATGGATGCGGGCATGTGCAATGAAGAATTGTGTCTTGCAGACTGTGCAACGACGAATACGATTCTAAAAAATAAGAAATATTTCGATCATCTTGATATGAAAGAAGCCAGTGTTATTACTATATCGGGTAGCACGAATATAATTGAGGGCTCCGGAAGAGCTAATGTTTTACTGCCCAGAGGAACAAGGCTGATAATTGAAAATGCTTTATATTCTAAGTCTCAAAGAAATTTATTAAGCTTTAAAGCTATTCGACATAACGGATATCATATTGAGACTGCAGAAAAAGGAGATATTGAATATTTGCATATTACAAAAGTGATATCGAATGACAAAAGAATTGTGGAAATATTACCATCTTTTGACTCTGGGCTATATTACACATATCTTAAAACAATTGAATCACATGCAATCGTAAACCAGAAGTTTACTAATGATAATACATTTGTTGTTTGGCATGACCGGTTGGGCCATCCCGGTTCAATTATGATGCGGAGAATAATTCAAAATTCACGTGGACATTTAATGAAGAACCAGAAGATTCTTCATCGAATGAATTATCATGTGTTGCTTGCTCTAAAGGGAAGTTGATTATTCGTCCATCACCAATAAAAATAAAGAATGAATCTATAAGATTTTTGGAACGTATACAAGGTGATATTTGTGGACCGATACATCCATCGTGTGGACCATTTAGATATTTCATGGTATTGATTGATGCATCAACTAGATGGTCTCATGTATGTTTGTTATCAACGCGGAATGTAGCTTTTGCGAGATTGCTTGCTCAGTTGATTCGATTAAGAGCACATTTTCCGGATTATCCAATAAAGAAAATACGCCTTGATAATGCTGGTGAATTTACTTCCAAGGCATTTAATGAATATTGCATGTCTATTGGAATTGATGTTGAGCACCCCGTGCCACATGTCCATACGCAAAACGGTCTTGCAGAATCGTTGATTAAAAGGATGCAATTAATTGCAAGACCATTATTAATGAAGTCGAAACTTCCCTCTTCTTGTTGGGGACATGCTATATTACATGCAGCGGCACTAATCCGCATCAGGCCAACAAGTTATAATGATATCTCCCCGATACAAATGGTTTATGGTCAGGAACCAAATATTTCCCATCTGAGAATTTTTGGATGTGCGGTATATGTTCCAATTGCTCCACCACAACGCACGAAGATGGGACCTCAAAGGAAGTTGGGAATATATGTCGGATTTGAATCTCCATCGATAATAAAATATTTAGAACCTCTAACTGGAGATTTATTTACGGCTAGATTTGCCGATTGTCATTTCGATGAATCGAATTTTCCGACATTAGGGGGAGAAAAGAAACAGCTGGAAATGAGTATTAGTTGGAATGAATTATCGCTAAATCATTATGATCCTCGAACGAAAGAATGTGAACTAGAAGTTCAAAAGATAATTCATTTACAAGGATTAGCTAATCAACTGCCAGATAGCTTTACTGACCTTAAAAGAGTGACTAAGTCACATATACCAGCTGTTAATGCTCCTGCAAAAGTTAATGTTCCTGGAGAACATATAATGATCGAGCCTAAACCACAACTAAAACGTGGTAGGCCCTCGGGTTCCAAAGATAAAAATCCTCGAAAAAGAAAAGGAGCAAATAATAAGAATGGTCCAGTCGAGGATTTATCGACTCTAGAAGAGTCAATGGGCATTAATGATTATGATAATGGAAATCAGGTACCTGAAATTTTTGAGAATAATGATAATGAAGAGATCTCGATAAATTATGCTCAAAATGGAATTAGATGGAACCGAGAAAAAGTCAACGTTGACAATAAATTCTCATTTAACGTAGCGCTACATGAAATGAATGAGATAAATGAGAATGAGGATCATGAACCAGGGTCTGTAAAAGAATGCAGACAAAGAAATGATTGGCCAAAATGGAAAGATGCAATCGAGGCAGAATTAAAATCACTTGAGAAACGAAAAGTTTTCGGACCTGTAGTCCGCATACCAGAAAATGTAAAGCCGGTTGGATATAAATGGGTTTTCATCAGAAAGAGAAATGAAAACGGTGAAATTGTGAGATACAAAGCACGGCTTGTTGCACAAGGCTTTTCACAACGACCTGGTATTGATTATGAGGAGACGTATTCTCCTGTGGTGGATGCAACGACTTTTCGTTATTTAATTAGTCTGGCAGTACGTGAAGGACTCGATATGCGTCTAATGGATGTTGTCACCGCTTATTTATATGGATCACTTGATAGTGATATATATGAAACTTCCCGAGGGATTTCAGTTACCTGAAAATTCAGGGCCCCGAAATGAGTACTCAATCAAGCTAAATAAATCGCTTTATGGATTAAAGCAATCTGGGCGTATGTGGTATAATCGCCTAAGTGAATATTTATCGAAAGAGGGGTATAAAAATGATCAAACTTGCCCGTGCATATTTATGAAAAGATCTGGAAATGAATTTGTCATCATTTCAGTTTATGTTGATGATATTAACATAATTGGAACTCCTGAAGAGTTATCAAAAGCCGTTAATTGTTTGAAAAAAGAGTTTGAAATGAAAGATCTCGGTAAAACGAAATTTTGTCTTGGACTGCAAATTGAATATTTAAAGAATGGGATATTCGTACATCAAGAGACTTATACGAAAAAGGTATTGAAAAGATTTTATATGGATAAAGCTCATCCATTGGATACTCCAATGATTGTTCGATCTTTAGATGTGAATAAAGATCCGTTTAGACCTTGCGAAAACGATGAAGAATTACTTGGTCCTGAAGTACCATATCTCAGTGCTATTGGAGCCCTAATGTATTTAACGAGTCATACGCGACCTGATATAGCGTTCGCTGTGAATCTATTGGCGAGATATAGTTCGTCACCGACTCGTAGACATTGGAATGGAATTAAGCGAATTTTTCGATACCTTCAAGGAACAACTGATATGGGATTGTTCTATTCTAATGAATCAAAAACAGATTTGATTGGGTATGCAGATGCTGGTTTTCTATCTGACCCACATAATGCTCGATCGCAAACGGGCTATTTATTTACACATGGCGGAACCGCTATTTCATGGCGGTCAGTTAAACAAAGTTTAACGGCTACTTCTTCTAATCATGCGGAAATTTTAGCTATTCATGAAGCTAGCCGAGAATGTGTTTGGTTGCGATCGATAATTGAGCATATACAACAAACCAGTGGGCTAGTATCGAAAAAGTTACTTCCTACGATTTTATATGAAGATAATGCTGCATGCATTGCCCAATTAAAGGAAGGATATATTAAGGGAGATAGAACAAAGCATATTTCACCAAAATTTTTCTTTACACACGATTTAGAGAAAAATGGTGATATTGATGTACAACAAGTGCGATCAAGTGAAAATCTTGCAGATTTATTCACGAAAGCACTTCCCCCAATAATTTTCAAAAGATTGGTATATTCAATTGGAGTTCGAAAACTTCGAGATCTTAAATGATGTCATCATCAGGGGGAGTAAATGCGCGTTGCACTCTTTTTCCCTTCACTGAGGTTTTTCCCATGTGGTTTTCCCAGTAAGGTTTTTAATGAGGCAACAATCGAAAGCGTATCTAAAAGAATCATGTACTCTTTTTCCTTCATTAGGTTTTTATCCCATTGGGTTTTTCCTAATAAGGTTTTAACGAGGCATATTCTTTGAAAACATCCAAGGGGGAGTATTATGAAATAATTAAATGTGGATGTTTTAAATAATAATATTAGTTAAATTATTGATGATTTGGAAGTATTATATTAAATGATGATAATGTGATAAGATGATAAGATGAGGTGTTTAATTGAAGAGTTTGTATTTTAGTGTGAGGTGTATAATTGTAATTAATGTGATTAGTTGTAATAGTGAATTATTAGTAGTATAAATAGGTGATTAGAGTTCATTGTAAAACACACCAAGTATTGAAATACTTAATCTCTCTCTAATCTCTCTCTCTTTATATTATAAACTATATTATCATTATAATCTTAATATAAGTATAATAAAATAATCTTAATATAATATTAATCACAATTAATATTTTTATAACACTAATTTTTTTTTTCTTGAATATCAAATTGTTTCTTTACTTTTTTTTTTTTTTTGTATCCATAGAAATGGGCTTTATGGACCATTGCTTTTAATCTCGAAAGTGGTCTGGGCTTGATACAGTTTGGAGCTAGATATTATTGCCGTTAAATATTACGACATGTTTCCCAACGTACAGACAGAACCATCCGTTGATGGAGAAAAAAACGTTCGTCGCAGAAAAATCGGAAAGCGAAGTCTATGTCTGCGTCCCACCGCTTTTGTCTGACGGAAGCATCGGTTTGACGCCCGTATGATTTTCACGGATGATTTATAAAGAAAATTTCGACATTATCACTTTCGAAAACGCCGGAAAAAAAGCTAACATATCATTTTTTGTGGAGATTTATAAATTTTTTTTCGGTGACGGAATAATCTCTACCCGCGCCGTTATGTTTTCCCTGAATGCCTCATCAGTGTTCAGGGTAAGCTCTCCTTTTATTACAACATATGGGCTCTTCAGATCTGATTGGGTTTCTGAAACTATCTGTGTTTCTGTGTAATACCATCGTTATGTTTTAATGGGGGTTGTCATATTCATGCAATCTGATAAATCTATATTGCATCATCCATGTCTGATTGTGTCCTAATGATGGATCATCTCTTCTACTTATCTGTATTTTAGCTTTTCTGTCATTGCAAAGATTTGTAAAGGTGACGTCTTTGTTGTTAATCTGCAGTGGTAGTTCGATTCAAAGACTTTTAAGCTGAGGTCTTAAACGCAATACAATGGTAATGTTTTAACAGAGTTTGTGGATTTCATCCCATCTTTATCTGTATATGATGATACTTCATGGGCTTGTTGCAGAGTTACGACGACGATGATGTCTGATCTCCAATAGTCCGTCCGTCCCTCTTTATATATAGCATGTATAGGAGCCGTTTTCTTCTGCAAGAGTCTTGTCAATATGGCCGTAGCCGTTGATCGAGGTCATGGATTCAAGCCTTTTTCTCGGCCCCCGCGATGTAAACTCTCGTCTTTCACTCAACTCGATTACTCCAAAATGTTCGAACTCACCCAATCGAAGATCGCCCAGTCCCTCGAAAATGCCTTCAAAAACATCCACAAGAGCTTCTCCACTCCGTGCCTCTCCCATTCGGCCCGTTTAAGGGACGAGAATGACACGGCTTCGAGGATTGAAATCATCATAGGGCGCGGCGCGCCTAGGGTGCGCTCGCTGGTCGTCGAAGTAGCCATAGCAATGGCCAGCGGGGTCAGCCCCGAGCCCACGTCCAGCGGGCTCGGCGGGGCCTACTTTTTGCGGGCCCAAAATGGCGAAAAGATAGCCGTCGCCAAACCCATAGACGAAGAGCCCCTGGCTTTTAACAACCCGAAAGGCTTAGCTGGTCGAATGTTCGGACAGCCTGGGATGAAATGCTCGATTAGGATAGGTGAGACGGGCATTCGTGAGTCTGCTGCCTATCTTCTTGACCACAAGGGCTTCTCTGGCGTCCCGCCTACTGCTTTAGTCAAATTCTCCAACGTCACCTTCCATTCCAGCAACATGGGATCGTCGGGCTCAGACAGCTCTTTCAAAGTCGCATCTCTCCAACGTTTTGTGATCCACGATTCTGACGCGGGAGATGTGGGCCCCTCGAGTTTCTCCGTCGCCTCTGTTCATCAGATAGGTATATTAGACGTGAGGTTGATGAATCTCGACCGACATGCTGGCAACATTCTCGTGAGGCATGGACAGGGCGGCTATGACAAAACTGAGCTCGTCCCGATTGATCACGGGTTTTGCTTGCCTGAGTCTCTCGATGATCCGTACTTTGAGTGGCTTCACTGGCCGCAAGCTTCGATTCCCTTTTCTGAGTCAGAAGTTGAGTACATAACCAAGCTCGACCCCCTCAACGATGCTGAGCTGCTGAGAACTGAGATACCGTCGATAAGGGAATCTTCCGTTAGGGTTTTGGTGCTGTGCACCGTCTTCTTGAAGCAAGCGACTGAACATGGGCTGTGCCTCGCTGACATAGGTGAGATGATGACTAGAGAATTTCGAGGAGGAGAGGAGAATTGGAGTGCATTAGAAGGTCTCTGTCTAAATGCCGTGGCTATCTTAAACAATGGCGTTAGTCACCTCAACGATGTTGGTGAAGATGCCGGCGATGATCATGACGATGATATGTTTCGATTTGAAGATGGAAACGAAGTTGAAGATGGCTTTAACAACATAGACGCTGCTGCACAGACTCTGCCGAACTCTCCCATGGAAGGTAAGCCATCAAAGATACCGAGGTTTTCATCTTTGAGTGCAATAGAGGATTCTGTCTCGTTCCATTTGAATGGTAATGAAGATTCTTGCATCGAAAATGATAATACACCGAAGAAATCGTCGGATAATCGTGATGGTGATGATGACAATCCAAAAATGGTTGGGCTGATGAGGAGTGTGAGCTACCCTGCACACAATAGCGAGGGTCAATATGTATCTTTCGGACACATGGACGACGAGACGTGGAGGTATTTCCTGGACATGTTCGAACAAGCTTTGCCCCGAGCATTCGAGGAAAGAAAATCCACAGGTTTGTCAAGACAAAGGCTTGGATCTTCTTGTGACTTCTGAAACAAGAATGACTGAGATTGACTATTTAAGTTGCTCGAAATAACTGTGCATATTGAACACTAAACCAAAAAAATAAAAAAAAATAAAGACTTTTAATTCTGGGCTGAGGATGAAAAGTGATGAGCAAATATGTCATCCTTTCTTTTTCCTTTGCCTGCTTGTAGATGATTCATTTCTGATCTGTTACTGTACATACATAAAAAAAAATGTCTTTTTATTTCCTTTGTTGTTTCTTGTTTTCTTTCACCATGTGACTGTAATTTGAAATGCTGTCACAAACTGTAAGTTTCTTCGGCTATCTGTCCGATTTTTAATACATTGATCTTATCATAAAAGCATATAATCTTAATACACTGATCTCTGTCCTTCTGTTGGAATAAAATTGTAGATGAAGATAATACAATACAATGTATAGAAGGGAAGAGGCACAAACATTTAACAGTCAATAACTTGTTGCACAAAGACATAACCTATGCTCAAAATCCATTCTTGATCTAAAGGGAGGAGAAAATGGGTATACCAGGCAAGGTAGCTCCCGCTTCGACGATGAACACATTGCCCGTGACGTACTCGGAGGAGTCGTGAATCAGATAGCGCACGAGCGACGTCAACGCTGGGTTCGACTCGCCGTAGGTCCTTAAGGGCACCGTTCTGGCCGTTACATTCTTAAGCCAATCTTTTCCCATGAGGCCTTGTGTTATCTCTGACTTGAACAGCCCTGGCGATATCGAGTTTACTCTTATCTTCTTCGAGCCCAGTTCCATGGCCATCACCTAAGCATCATTGATTCGAAATGAGTTCTTACACCATCAAGAACACCAACAAATGATTGACAACTGTTTATGCAATGTTACAATGTACCCTTGTCATGGTATTAACAGCAGACTTCGAAGCGGCGTAAGCTAGGCTCCCGGGGAGTTGGCCCCGATTAAGACCCGCGATTGAGGAGATGTTGATGACTGATCCTCCTCTGCTCATGCGACTGCAGACGTACTTTGAGACTAGCCATGTTCCTGTTAGATTCGTCCTGAAGATGTGATTCCATTCGTCTTCCGACAAGTTCAACGGCGTGTGGACGCTACCTTATAGTGGAATCCATATCAGTATTCACCAAGGAACAGATTAGGGCGGGCATAATAATAATTAATGAATTTAATTGCAATTGCTTACCTCTGACGCCAGCATTGTTGATCAACACGTCGATCCTCCCAAACGCGTCCCAAGCTCTCTGAACAGAGGCTTCAATAGCTGGCCCAGTCGCGGCGATGTCGAGCTCCACGGCGACGGCGCTCTTCTCGTCGCACGGCTCCTTGTTGATGTCGTCGCAGAGTGAGGCCAGGCGATCGATTCGACGAGCGGCGGCTACGATTCTGCAACCCGTTCGAGCCAAGTCCAAGCAGAATTCTCGACCCAGCCCAGACGACGCCCCGGTCACCATCACCACCTTATCCTTGAGCTCCTCAGCCCACGGCTCGAGGGTATTGGACACCTGGCGCCGGCGAGTTTCTGCCATCTTCCTTCGCTCTCCTTCCTTAATTAATTCGCTATTCAATTCGGCATTTAAAACCTTATGAGTCAACTTCTGAGTCAGTCCAGTGGAAGGAAAGGAAGTCTAATTTGCTTTGTCTCGCGATTCTTTTTCAATAATTTTCTTTTTATTTATTAAATTGCTTCTTAAATGGGCCTACCTCTGTTTCATCTCAATTGGGCCAACCAATACTTTCAGCCCAATGGACCGTTGTGAAGTTCAGTGTCACCACTTAAATTATTAACTTTTTTATTATTACTAATAATAATATAAAAATGCGTTAATTACATAGCACAAAACTCTTCACCCAATTATTACGGCATTTACTTGAATGCTAATTAATTATATTCCATGTCTATGTTATTTATGGAGAAACGTGTTACCTAATTAAAGTTAGATATATCTACTAGATAAATCAAAATGGTAATGTTGCATCATCATTCTCTCCAAAAATAAATCGTGATTAATCATCTCATAAAGTAATTTAGCTTATTGAAAGTGTTTTTAAGAGTGTAAGAGAAAAGAGCGAGTCAAAACTCAATTATGGGAAATAAAGCAATAAGTAGTTGTTAGATGGCTTTTATTGCGTCATGCATGCAATGCAATGCAATGCAGATGTAAGTAGTAATATATATATTAGTGCTACAGATCACACGCACCATCCTAATAAGGACAGGCTGGTAGGATCCAAACGCCAAAACCCAACCGTTATTACCTATAAATAAATGACATAGGCCCTTAAAATTGATACTTTTCTATAAACCAATCGATGATATTAAATCAGAGATGGAGAAGTATAACAGCATAATCCATATTTAAAGAAAAAGCTTGGAAAGGCAGGCAAGGAAAAGGAAAGCTTGTCTCTTTTTTTCTTTGGGGCACCTCAACCTATATTCTTCGTCTTGTGAGACTGTGTATGTAAGTATCCCTTTTCTTGCTTTTTCTTGATCTTTGTTCTCTGTTCCATTCTTTATCCTCAAGTTGCATTTTTTTTTTCTCTTTATGTGATTCCAAAGCTACTGATATTTTCCCACATTTCTTTAGTTGAATCTAGTCGTTTATTGCTACGTTTGTACGGTTATTGTTCAACGTCTTCTATATCTTTGTTCCTCCCATCCTCCATGGAGACAAAGGTGGTGTTTTTTTTATTACCTGCCTGAGAATTTTGTATTTATTTTCTGTTCTGATTGTGGGGTTTTCCGTACCTTTGATTAATATTGAGAGGCTTCACTGTCAAGTTCTCTGAAAATTGCATCTTCTTCTTCTTCTTCTTCAAAGTGCTGTGTAGAAATTGCTGTCGTTGATTCTCCTCGACTTTCTTACACTCTTATTGAGACAAAAATCGGATCTTTTGCTTACTTTTCTTGAATCTCATCTCCCAGTTGTTATTACCATCATCATCATCTTGATTAATCATGGGACTTTGTCATGGAAAACACATCGATCCCCCGAAGAATCTGCCCGAAGTAGATGAAATCATCCCCGTGGGAAACAAAGAGCCTCCGTCGACTTGGAGGACGCCAAAGTTTCCATTTTACAGCCCAAGTCCACTGCCTAGCTTATTCAAGAACTCTCCCGCCAATTCGAGCGGCATCCTTTCAACCCCTTTGAGACTTCTCAAACGACCATTCCCACCTCCCTCACCAGCCAAGCATATAAAGGCCCTTCTTCGAAGGAGGCATGGCTCGATTAAGACCAACGAGGCAGCCATACCTGAAGGAAGCGAGAGTGAGATTATTCAATTAGACAAGAACTTCGGCTTTAGTAATAACTTCCCGAGTCACTGCGAACTCGGCGATGAGATCGGTCGAGGGCATTTCGGTTACACTTGTTCGGCTCGAGGAAAGAAGGGGAGCTTGAAAGGTTTGGATTTGGCTGTTAAAGTGATCCCAAAAGCCCAGGTGAAGGATGGTTCAAATTTCCATCCCAATATCCATCTGTCCATGACTGTATATTAATAGATAAGTGTTCTTGCCATGGCTTCAATCTTAAGCAGATGAATAGTGCAATTGCCATAGAAGATGTAAGAAGAGAAGTAAAGATAATGCGTGCCCTAACGGGACAGAAGAACTTGGTGCAGTTCTATGAAGCCTATGAAGATGAAGACAATGTCTACGTTGTCATGGAGTAAGTTGCGCTTCGTCGTCGTCACTTTTTTCTATTACACGTGGATTAAAGCATTTATTCGGTGTTTGTTTCAGATTATGCAAAGGAGGAGAACTACTTGATAGGATACTTTCTAGGTAAACGGTTATATTTAAGTCTCTTTATGTTTGTGTTTAATCTTCTGCAAAGGCCTCATCTTCGATGTTTTTGAAGCGGTCCTCATTTTGTTTTGCTTCAGGGGCGGTAAATACGCAGAAGAAGATGCGAAAACCATAATGGTGCAGATTTTGAATGCAGTCGCATATTGCCATTTGCAAGGCGTCGTCCATCGTGACCTTAAGCCCGAGGTACAGTTATTGACATATTGGTTAGTTCATCATAGAAAAATTTTGACAGAAGAAGCTTAATACGAATATCATCCTTAAACCTCAGAACTTTCTGTTTACTTCGAAAGACGATGACTCTCCGCTGAAGGCCATCGACTTTGGACTTTCAGATTATGTAAAACCAGGTCCAGCACCTTATTTTTCATAACACTGTTTATCAACCTTAATTGCTGTCTCTACCTTTTGAGTGTAATGATGATGATGCATGCTATTGCAGATGAAAGGCTCAATGATATAGTTGGGAGTGCTTACTACGTTGCGCCAGAAGTTCTGCACAGATCGTATGGGACAGAAGCAGATATGTGGAGCGTCGGCGTTATCGCTTACATACTCTTATGCGGCTGCAGACCGTTCTGGTCGAGAACGGAGTCTGGCATATTCCGTGCTGTCCTAAAAGCTGACCCGAGCTTCGACGAGGATCCATGGCCTTCTCTGTCTCCTGACGCTGTAGATTTTGTGAAAAGATTACTCAACAAGGATTATCGTAAGAGAATGACAGCTTCTCAGGCCCTAAGTAAGCAGTAATTATTACGCTACATTAACAGCAGCTATATATATCACTCTGTAAGAGTTTCATGTTGATGGTCTGGTATTTGTTGTATGCAACAAGGTCATCCATGGTTGGCTGGTCATGTCGATACGAAGATTCCTCTGGATATGATTATATACAGGCTTGTGAAAGCTTATATATGTTCTTCTTCGCTGAGAAAGACGGCTCTAAGGGTATATGCTAGAGAAACCAACTGTCTGCTTGTTTGCCATCATATGTTAGTTACTCAACTTTGTCCCATTCTTGCAACAGGCACTTGCAAGAACATTGACAGTGAGTCAGTTAACTTACCTTCGCGAGCAGTTCACATTGTTGGGCCCAAGCAGGGGCAGATACTTGTCTATGCAGAACTTCGAAACGGTTACCTTCTCCCTCCTCTATTATACTACTTCTCGCACTCTTCTTGCACGCTAGATCTTCTTCAGGCAACCTTTATCCCATGTATATCGATCTACTTGTTGCGTTTCAGGCTATTGCAAGGAACAAAACCGATGCAATGAAGGATTCCCGAGTCATAGATTATGCCAATTCGGTGAGTTGCCTTGAGTACAGAAGATTGGATTTCGAAGAGTTCTGCGCCTCAGCTATAAGCGTGCATCAGCTCGAGGCAATGGAGAGCTGGGAGCAGCATGCACAGCGAGCTTACGACTTCTTCGACAGAGATGGGAACCGACCCATCATGATAGAGGAGCTAGCATCGGTCTCTCTCTCTCTCTCTCTCTCTCTCTCTCATGCTAGAAGAAACAACCTTAATCTTTGTTTCTGCTTGCTTAACAGGAACTAGGGCTTAGTCCATCCGTACCAGTGCATCAAGTTCTTAAAGATTGGATAAGGCACTCAGATGGGATGCTGAGCTTCCTGGGATTCGTCCGCCTTCTTCATGGGGTTTCTTCGCGAGCTTTTCAAAAGGCGTAAAAACAATCTGTAAGATGTAGAGGATTTGATTGCACTGTACAGCTTCTTTCTTGTCAAGAACAAATCAAAATAATGAACTCTAAAGTTTCTTAACACGATTTCGAACACATTTGGACACAGCTTCGAATAAAATCGCAATAAACAGAAAGAGCAACAAAAATCATTCCTATATATAGAAAACATTACAGGGGAAGGGCTTTTTTTTTTTGTTCTCTTATCAGTGATATCTTACCCCTTTCAATTACAATGTCTTTGAAAATTGCTCTCAATGCAATAACTGCCCCTGAAAATCATTCTAATTCATCGACTTTGATTTCGTATTGTTCGCCAGACGACAGGTTCTTGATGCTGACCATGCCTTTTTCCCACTCTGTACCTCCAACTATCACTAGTCTATTTGCATTTATTCTAGCTGCTCTTTTGAACGCCCTGTTTTTACAAAATAAAAAATGAAATTAACCTGTAAATTCAACAAATAATATCTATAGCAAAGGAAAAGAAGAAGAAAAATCTGAAACAATGCACCATTTGAGTGGTTTATTTTCTAAAACCAAGTCAACAGTCTGGCCCTTTTCCCTGAGCTTGCTAGCTACCAAAGATGCTGCACCTTGAAGATTCTGATCCAACGAGCATACGATGTTTTCGATCTCGGGGCTGAGTTCTGGCACGAGGCCCCTTTCCTTTAGCAGCTGCGTTATCATAAATTGGAGAAATCAAGTACATGATCAAGAGACGGTTGAAAGTGGTGTTGATGTAACAAAATCTCATCTCTTGTCTTAGATGTGAAATTGTACGACGTACTTCAACAATAACTGCATCACCAAAACCAAAGCCACAAGCCGGAATATCATCACCTCCGAAAGTAGAGAGCAATTTATCGTATCGACCACCGCCACAAATAGCTCGTAATTTCCCTTCCCGATCAAACCCCTGGACATGACAAGAGAAAGACGAAAATTAATAATGAAAGACAAGAGATAGTAGATACTGATACTGACCCGTGTAGCAAGGCAACTAACTCTACCTCGAAAACTATTCCAGTATAGTACGCTAGGCCACGTACAATGGAGGCATCGAATTGGATCCATTCAGAGTAACCATACTTTTCAGCAAGCCAAAAGAGTTGCTTCAAGTCAGACAAGGCTTCTACTGAGGCCCCAAGTTTCTCTGCAAAGATGAATGCTATTCATGACATGGGCTGATGACTTCACCATTTTTCGGAAACTTATAATAGTCGGAGAAAGATCATCAAGAATAATGCAAATACACCTTCTAGCAATGATGTGAGTGTGACTGATAAATTATGTTGAATAGAAACTTCGAGAATCGAAATTCAACACTTAATGTTTATGAAGAATCATTGTATTCGGGCCTTGTGGGGTAAAAATAGACGATGGTTACTCAAACATGCCTGCACGATACCTTCCAACTTTTCCAAAGATTTCACAGAGAGGATTTGCAGTAGCCCGTCAACAGCTTCATCTGATAACTCCACCAACTTCAACTCCTTCTTGATATCTTCTATGGGAATCTTTTCCAACTGCATGGGATATTACTATGGTAAATAAATGGCTAGAAGTATAGCCAACGGGAATTTATGGAGCAAGCATTTCCTTGCTGTATGCACATCCTGCGGCACTGAAAATTTTCTGGCACTAAGATTTACCACATGTATCTTATTATAAAACTTTTTTTTATCATTCTTTTCCTGCTACAATATAAATTACAAAATATGATAGTTTGTTCTAATGTAATAGAAATAATTGAGTTAAAAAAAAATATGTGTGAGGGTAACTCATTACTTTGTCTATTATTATGCAAATCCTCCCAAATGAACTTTCGGGGATTGAATATCGTCTGAGAACTTCTTGCAAAACCTGTAGATCATGAGAACAATATGTAGAAGGGTAGTATTCAATGCTAATGCAGTCAAAGAAACTATAACAAAAGTACAAAAACCTCTCCTGAACAATGTGAATATAAACGTTTGATTAAAAAAAATGTACAATTCTACTTGTGGACCAAGAGAAGATGAGTAGCATCTATAAGCTTTCATTTGAGCTGTTCCCTTGCTTCAACTAGTTCCCTAGTGGACCAAGCATTATAAGAACAAGAGCTGAAGCAGCCAAGAATGACGATGAAACTAAGCTCATTCTCTTCTTCTCGTCTATAGGAAATAACAAGCAGAGAAAATGGCTACTCACCAAATAATTCAAAATAAATCTACTTTCTTACCTTTCGACTAGAAACTTTGAAGCCAACATCTGATGCTGAGATTCCAATGCGCTTGAAGAAAGTGACAATAGAAGATATCAGCTCCGCCTCAGCCTGAAAGGACAGGTTTTATTAGGAACACTACTTCTGGCATAAAGGACCATGAACATCAGATACAAGACTTTTAGAACATTAAAGAGTATAGAGTTATCTAAAAATTAAGTGTATGTTCACTCACAGTAACGCCAGGTACGCCAATAATATCCATGTTCCACTGATAATGCTCACGCCTACGTCCCCTAGTCATTCGCTCATAGCGCCAGCACTGTCCAATGGCAAACCATTTTACGGGAAGCGATAAAGATTTTCTGGACAGAAAAAAACATGGAGATCAAAATTTCGCAGCTGTACCTGGACTGGACATAAGAATATATGACACCGAATAAATAATATTCTGCAATCTATCGTACAAAAAGAACAGCTGGTATATACTTGAGATCCAAAAGGGCAGTAAATTGCATCGAGAAAAAGTAAGTTAACGATAACAGCATACCCTTTCTGTATCACTAGCCTTGCCAAGGAAGGAGTGAGTTCAGGTCTTAATGCGACCCGACGATTTCCTCGATCCTCAAAGCAGTAGAGCTAAATCCACATAGATTCAAAAAGAAAGAATAAGCAAAGATTCTAGGACAGCTGATGATATTAAGAACTAAACCTGATCTCTTATCTCCTCTCCAGCTTTCCTAATATACAACGCCTCTGACTCTAGGACAGGAAAATCAACCTCTTCAAAGCCAAAAATTTGCGATACCTTGAAAAAAAATAAAGAGAAACAAATACTTGTAATCTGAACTGATAATTGGACAAGCATGAACTTGGTAGTACAAAGTTTCCCAACGTATAAGAATAGCATATAATACATCTGGTAATTATCATTCATAACATCGACCAATCATAGCATTAAAAAAGAAATCCAACCTCTCTGAAATTCTGAAACAACCAATTCCGTAACCTCATCTCCTCCGGAGGGAAATCACGCGTACCCTTCGGAGGGTTCGCGTCGATTTTACCAACTACGTCGGATTGAACCGGCGGGGAAGCGAGGGAACCCGACCGTCCGGTCCGCACATTCTCCGGCTCCGCAAAGGAGGTTGAAGCAGACCTAAGCTGAGATAATCGGAGTGGTCTGAAAAGGGCGGAGTGGTGGTGGCGGATAAGCAAGGTAGCATTTGGAATCACTCGCATGTTTGACAGCATTTTTACTTGCTGCTCAGCTCAGCTATGCCTATGTCCTCTACTCTACATCGACTCAACTCCATTGGGCTTTTTTAATTAAATAATTGATTTTTTATTTTTTATTTATAAAATAAATGAAAAATAATACTTATTAATAAAATAAATATTTTCGTAATTAGAAAATACGAATTATAACTCGTATCTTTAAGATACGAGTTAATCAACTTTATAAAAAAAAGGGTTGGACCCCACATGAAAATACTTTTGGTTACATATTTCACCAAATCATTAAATCATCGTTACTTTATGCGATTTATGTTATAAAAACAAATAAACACATCTAATTTATTATTTATTTCATGACGGTCAAATTGATATCCATATCTAATATTTTTCGATATTCATAAGAATAGTATTTTTCGATTTCATAAGCTTGTATTGTATCAATATCCACTCCCTTCCAAATTTAACATAGATCTCAGGTAGACATGTTCATACGGTTCCAAATTTATAAATTTTTTTTTTCAAAACCGGACATTTTTTTTTATAAATTTTATAAACCGACGGTTTGAACCGCTGATTATAATCGAGTTTGCAAACCGCTACTTTCGGTTTTCAAAAAACAAAAACCGAAAACCGAATATCGAAAAATATAAGATATGGATATCAATGTGACCGTCATGAAACAATGAATAAATTAAAACAGTCAAGTTTCGGTTTTTATTTTTTGAAAACCGAAACCAGCGGTTTGCAAACTCGGTTATAACCGGCGGTTAATAAAATTTATAAAAAAAATGTCCGGTTTTGAAAAAAAAATTTATAAATTTGGAACCGTATGAACATGTCTACCAGAGATCTATGTTAAATTAAGAAGGGAGTGGATATTGATATAATACAAGCTTATGAATATTGAAAAATACTATTCTTATGAATATCGAAAAATATTAGATATGGATATCAATTTGACCGTCATGAAACAAATAATAAATTAGATGTGTTTATTTGTTTTTATAACATAAATCGCATAATGTAACGATGATTTAGTGATTTGGTGAAATATGTAACAAAAAGTATTTTCATGTGGGGTCCAACCCTTTTTTTTATAAAGTTGAGTAACTCGTATCTTAAAGATACGAGTTATAATTCGTATTTTCTAATTACGAAAATATTTATTTTATTAATAAATATTATTTTTCATTTATTTTATAAATAAAAAATAAAAAATCATTTATTTAATTAAAAAAGCCTCGACTCAACTCCATTGGGCTTTTTTAATTAAATAATTGATTTTTTATTTTTTATTTATAAAATAAATGAAAAATAATACTTGTTAATAAAATAAATATTTTCGTAATTAGAAAATACGAATTATAACTCGTATCTTAAAGATACGAGTTACTCAACTTTATTAAAAAAGGGTTGGACCCCACATAAAAATACTTTTTATTACATATTTCACCAAATCATTAAATCATCGTTAATTTATGCGATTTATGTTATAAAAATAAATAAACACATCTAATTTATTATTTGTTTCATGACGATCAAATTGATATCCATATCTAATATTTTTTTATATTCATAAGAATAGTCTTTTTCGATATTCATAAGCTTGTATTGTATCAATATTCACTCCCTTCCTAATTTAACATAGATCTTAGGTAGACATGTTCATACGGTTCCAAATTTATAATTTTTTTTTTTAAAATCGGACATTTTTTTTTATAAATTTTATAAACCGACGGTTTGAACCGCCGGTTATAACCGGATTTGCAAACTGCTGGTTTCGGTTTTCAAAAAACAGAAACCAAAACTGAACCATTTTAATTTATTCATTGTTTCATTACGGTCACATTGATATCCATATCTTATATTTTTCGAATAATATTTTTTGATAAATTGTGAAATTTGGAACATGGAGTGGACATTGCTGTATAATACATGATTAAATTTAAACTTGAACACCTGAGATTAGACATGTTCATACGCTTTTAAAAACCGAAACCGAACCGGAACCGAACTGATGGCCAACGGTTCGGTTAACCGGGGTCAACGGTTCCGATTAAAACCGAAACCGAAACCGAACTGTTATTTAAAACGGTTCACTTTCGGTTTTTGGTTTTTGAAAACCGAAAGCAGCGGTTTGTAAACCCGGTTATAACCGGCGGTTCAAACCGTCGGTTTATAAAATTTATAAAAAATATTCTGGTTTTGAAAAAAAAAATTATAAATTTGGAACCGTATGAACATGTCTACCTGAGATCTATGTTAAATTTGGAAGGGGGTGAATATTGATACAATACAAGCTTATGAATATCGAAAAATATTAGATATGGATATCAATTTGACCGTCATGAAACAAATAATAAATTAGATGTGTTTATTTGTTTTTATAACATAAATCGGATAAAGTAACGATGATTTAATGATTTGGTGAAATATGTAACAAAAAGTTTATTCATGTGGGGTCCAACCCTTTTTGTTTATAAAGTTGAGTAACTCGTATCTTCTATAAGATAGAGTTATAATTCGTATTTTCGAATTACGAAAATATTTATTTTATTAATAAATATTATTTTTAATTTATTTTATAAATAAAAAATAAAAAATCATTTATTTAATCAAAAAAGCCACTCCATTGCGTATTGTCATCTCAACGATAGTCATTGGGCCTGAACTACTATGTGGCCCATTTGTTAAATGGGCTATTGAGATATTGGACCTCCAAATATCTTCTCGTAGCCCATATTGCACTACTTCTTAGTCCAGCCCAATATTTATTTATCTTTCCATTTAAGAAATAAAAAATGATTAGTACATGACCGTCTTATGTCTACGCAGACTAAGATAATCAAAGTATCAAAGTAAAATCGAACCATTGACCTTAACCGCGCCATAGTTATCTATTCTATTATATTAAGGGAGATCACCACTTAAAAACTGTCATAATTTTGGTCTGTCAATTTGAGTATACAATTTTACCCCTTCACTTTATATTTATTCCAAATATGTCCTCATAAATTATTTTTTAAAATAATATATAATTAAAATTAAAATTTTGTATTTATTAAATTAAATTAAAAATAAATCTTACATTATAAAATAAAATATATGTTTATATATAATGCACACACATCGAGTGTGTTTAAAATACTGGTAATATATATCTCATAAATATAGTGTTGTTCATGTTAATTTGTATTGGTAGGGTCAAGAGTTAAAAAAGAAAATTAAACTTTGAAATGGAAATGTGGAAATAAAAATATTTTCAATTTTATCTGGTGGACTTAGTTGAAAGAGATTCCCACATCAAAGATTATCTTAAAAGAAAAACATATCCTGAAAAAAGTTAAAAATCCAAACAAAATCAAGAGAAAATCTTCGAACACTAATTAAAGTTAAAATTCATGTACGTTTAGACTAGCAATTTAAATCTCACAAGAAATATAACATTTTACCTTATGTAGTAGGTATTCCGACAAATCGGATATAATCACAATAATATACGATTTTATACCATAAGTACAAAGAATTTGAATGAGATGTTTTATTTTATTTTTTCCATTTAAATCAATTAATTATCACGATAAATCTCTCCGCAAAATAAAATAAAATAAAGCCTCACCAGTGCTTACGTCACCAAAAAAACCCAATATTATATAACCCAATGTTCAAAGATTTGTTTCAAGCTAACTTTATTCTTATTACCATCCCTTTTCGACTGTCCTTCCTTCCTTGACTTAGTAGTTCAGTCCCAAGAATTGTAGGGAAAATCTTTAGCTTTAAAATCTGATCAGTTTTTGCTTTGTGGGCTGGAGTAGAACTCGGCAGTACTTCGCATCATCAATTTACACCTTCTGAATTAACCTCATCAGCTGTAAACAACCTTATCATCATCATCAGCAGCAGCAGCAGCACATCTCTTACATTTCAGTATCTCCCCCAAGATGGTGTTCATATCTGGTAAGAAAATGGGCATGTCCGCATCAGATTCTCAGTTCCATGTTTTGGCCGTTGATGAAAGTTTGATCGATAGGAAGCTCATTGAGAAGCTTCTCAAGATATCTTCTTATCAAGGTGATTTATGGCTGTTTCAACTTTTGGGACTGTTTACATATATATTGATTGCTTGTGCTATGCAGTTACTACCGTCGATTCTGCTACCAAAGCTTTGGAGTTTCTTGGCTGGCATGATGAAGATGGTAGATGTAATAACCACCATTCAAGCGATGAGACGCTCGTTTCTTCTAACAGTCAACGCCAAGTGAACCTCGTTATTACAGACTATTGCATGCCTGGAATGTCAGGATATGATCTGCTCAAGAAAATCAAGGTGGTTTTTTTATTATTATCAGTTCAAAGTTTTGTGTTTTGTGGGAGAATTACTTTGTCAAAATTGATGTGTGTAATGAATAGTGTTGCCCACAATTGTCTGTCCTTTTCTTGCCATTCAATTAGACATAAAAATAGAATCTTTAATCCAACTATTACAAAGATCTTTTTCCCCACCTGTCTATGATATCATTGCATTGAGTATGCTTCATTTACTGAATTACCATGTTGAAATCTATAATATCAATATGTATTTGTTGTTTGGTTAGGATTCTTCAGACCTAAGGAACATACCAGTAGTTATCATGTCATCTGAGAATGTACCCTCAAGAATCAGCAGGCAAACAACTATCTTAACTACCATTTATATTTGTGTCTTTTTTTGTAGTGATGAATAATATGGGTTAAATGTTTTTATTACAGATGTTTAGAAGAAGGAGCAGAAGAGTTCTTTCTCAAGCCAGTGACCCCATCGGACGTAAAAAAGCTAAAGCCTCACATGATGATGAGAACTAAATGGAAAGCTGATAATGTTCAAAACCCTGAAAATATGGAAAAACAAGAATCTTCTTCCACAGAAGAAGGCCAAGTAAATGTAATAGAAACATCAGAAAAGCAATGGCAATCACAGCAACAGCAAACAGAACAATCAACATCGAATGGTAAGAGGAAATCAGTGGAAGACAAAGGGCTTTCGCCAGAAAGAAGTCGGCCCAGATATTGTAATGGCCTCACTGTTATGTCCAGTTAGTTTCGTAAAGTTGTGAGAACATATATATATATATATATATATATATATATATATTAAACCAAGGCCATACACTAAAAGTACATTATATGAATGAGACTGCATAAATATTTGGACAATAGAGCTAAGCTTATGTTTCATTCTTTGTCTTACTTCTAGTAACAGCACGATTGACATATCCAGCAGCAGCACAACGCAAAAAGGCTGCACAAGGCGAAAGCAAAATCTTAGCTAGTTAATAATTATATATTATTCGTAGAAAGAAACTCCAAGAGCATGTTTGTTATTGTGTATAAGATGTAATAAAACATTGATTTTGATAGTACATACCATCCCTGAATAGCGCCTTCCTCTCCCTTTGCTTTGTTTCTATCCCAAAACTTCATCTTCTTCTTATTGCCAACTTGAGGAGGATTCTCAGTTGGATAACCTAACAATATGAATCAAAATCCAAACTAAGTTCATTACATTGCTTATGCATATTATATATATATATATATATATATACTTGAGTCTGTGCATGTAATGAATCTTACGACAGAACGAAAGATATAATAATACCTGCTGGTTGGTTTGCTTGGTTCTGCATATTATATTGGATGAATAAGATCTCTCTCTCTCTCTCTCTCTCTCTCTCTCTCTCTCTCTCTCTCTCTCTCTCTAACAAGTATTCCCAAGACTATGACTATGGTGCAAATGCTTCGTGAAGATCCATAAATATATAGACACAGAATGAAAGTTGATGTGCTGTTAAAGATACAAGTGTGAAAGCCAAAAAGTGTGAATTAGCTAAAAGTAAATGGAATATTTGAAACTTCATTCACCTTTCTTTTTCTTTTTTTGAAGGATAAGATAGATATAACTAAGTGCATAGAGATCATATTCCGTCTTCATTCCATGAAAACCAATGTATCTTCAAACTGAACAACGCGCATATTGGACGGCAAGAACCTTTTGGAAAAAGCATTGCTTAAAGAATAAGGTATACATACGTACGACTTACGAGCAAAAGTTCTTGCCTCATTTCTTCATGTTTATATATTAAGTGTTTTTATAGATGATTTATTTAATTATAACTTTTGCACCATCAAGATTTATATATACAATATCCTAGCTAGAATAAAATATTGGTTTTGTACTAATATTACATATATTGCGGCGGTACCATGGTATATTATATATTACTAAAACTCACTCCTTGTTTATTCACATATATATCTAGAATTAGTTTATCTCATTGCACATATATATCTGTTGACCTTTTTGGTATTTTTGATTATTCCAAGTAATTATGTAAATTGTGGGGTACAAGTTAGAAAACTCGATATGTATGATTTATGATGTTTAAGTATGTATGAATATTCGACTAAGTGCTTAAATGTGAATTAATTATTAGATAGTCGAATATATGTGATATTGTGCATTACTGGAATATTACTGTGATCACCTGAATACGAACGTTTCGTATGAATGGAATATCATCATGTGCTAAATATGGAAAGCTGTTATGCTCTACATGGAATATATGATATTCTGTTTATTTTAGGAATAAAGCATTCATTGATATCTCACATGTCACATTGTGCTTATATGGAAATTCCGTGTGTTATATATGGAATCATTCTGTGACATGAATGGAATCACATTGTGTGCTATATATGGAAAAGATATTCTGTCAAATGTGATATATGGGCTGTACACGAGATCAATCTATTTTAGGAAAGAATTTCATGAGATATCTGTTTGTGTGCATCTTGATTGACTTAAAAATCAGAAGATCAATTACATATCTTTCCTTGTGCGTATTGGTTTTCATATTATGGAAAGTAGTTAATTGATTGGGCTTATTATGGCAAGATGCTGACTGGAACTATATATGGAATGTGTTTTGAATCGGATGAGATCACCATGCGTGGTAAGTAGTTCCTGTAAATATGGTAAGAGATCATGCATGACCGTTGTGCTTAATTGGCTTATTTTTTGCATGATCTTATGAAGTTAACGCACGTTATTTCTGAGCATATCTTTGCATATTCTATGTGCTTAACTTTCTATGTGGAGTGACGAAGCTATAATCGGCTATAAGAAGAGGATCACTTCACGTCAAGGGTAGAGATAAGACGATTGAGCCGAAGAACGAATTCCTTTGAGTGTTGAGCGTTAACTTGCGAATTATTCGTTGTTCTGCTAGTGCTTAAATTTGCGAATCCATACCCTTGAGCGATAACCCTTTAGAAACCTTCTGAAAATCTGTCTTCGGACTTGTTGATCGCACAAGGAGGCACGAGTGGAGTCTTCTGCACGTGAAGGAAAGAATCGGTGGATTCGGGGGTCCTTCGGTAGCGAGCTGTGTCCAGTCGGGGAGTCGTGATTCCCAGGGAAACGACGTGGAACGAAACTCGGCGTGTAGCAGCCTAGGTGGTCTAGTGTTCATCGTGTTTCGGTTGTGTAAGGGTGTCAATCATTTTGTAACCATAAATGGTAATATCTTAGTGATTGACTTGAAATCTTGATGGACAAACCTCAAGGACTGAAGTAAACCCCGGTTGGGGATATAACCAGTATAAAAATCCTGTCTCACTTTACTTTCTGTCATTTACTTTCTGTGAGACAAACCCGAAATGTTTTTCAAAAACCCACGTGATATCTTTGGAACGTTTTTAAAGAAAAAGGAGATAACATTGATACTGCTCTGTTTTTCAAGTGATAACCATTTTTACAGTCTTATTGATATCTTCTTTAAGAAATATATTTTCAAAGGAGAAAAAGTCATAAGTTTTATAAGCCTAATTCACCCCTCGTAGGCATATTTTGTACTTCAATATCTATAATAGATTTATAACTATCTCACAAATCTAGATGGAGGGATGCATAGTAAAGTAATGACAGAGAATCTATGGTAAGAATCTATCGAATATAAAACATAAAATGGAACATGATAGAAGAATACGAATGGTTGGATTTTAATTTAAATATTTTTTTATTTTATTTTATTTCGAGACAAAAAGATCGTCAGTTTTGTCCATCATGGACCTGAAATCCTCGAAACAAACAAAACCATTCCCATTCCTATCCACCCCACCAATCATCCTCCTACAATCATCCAAACTGCACCACTTGCCGCCGCCGCCGCCGCCGCCGCCATCACCTTTTATCACCCTAAAAACCTCGTACAGCTCCACCGCCGTTATCCTTCCGTCGCCGTCGGAGTCGAAGAAGTCGAAGGCCTCCCTCACCTCCGCGTCGCAGGCAGGTGGCGCGAAAGCCTCCCCGATCTCACGGCAGAACTCGTCCGATGTGATACACCAGCCTCCGCCTCCGCCGCCGCCGTCGTCTTCGACCGTGAGCAGCTTCAGGTCTTGCTCCAGGCTCGGCGCGCCGAGCCTGGAGAGGAGCTCGTCGAGCTGCTGTCCCGTGATCTTTCCGTCACCGTCGGCGTCGATCATGTGGAAGGCTTGCAAGAGGTGCTCGTCGCGATGGGCCGACGAAGGCAGCACGCTCGTGGGGGTCGCAGAGCCGCCGTAAGCGTTGGACGACGGGTTGGATTCGGTTCGGGTCATGGAGCGGGTTTTCTTAATGGGTTTGGACAGTGTTTTCTGTAGCTTTCTGATGGGGCTGGTAAGAAAATTTTTCATGTTAAAAGAGCTAAAGACTTAGTAATATCTTGAAGATAATGAATATAAAACAACCAAGAGACCATTTTGAGTCCTAGATTGATTCATCTGTGCCCATAATATGTTCCCATTAGGTGTTCCACCAATAAGGTGTTGACACATGTTCATCTTATTTAAACATGGGGTGGTTGGTATAATGGGATGAACATGTGTCAATACCTCATTGGTGGAACATCTCATTGGAACATCAAATGGGCACAGATGATCTCATACCTTTTGAGTCCTCCCTTGTGTTTAAAGGGCATGGAAGTGTATGGTAAGTTTCCAAGAAGCTTCGTAGAGAGAGAGAGAGTTATTATTAATTTATATTATATTTAATTGGAAATGAAAAACAAAAAAATGTGAATGGAATGGATTGAGGAGCGCACACGGAAAATACATAGGCTAAATAAATAACTATTGGCCCATAATAAATAGACAATTAATAATGTAATAATCAAAGTTTACAAAGGGTTCATATTATCGTCTGCATTCATGCATGAAACGACACACTAAGAGACTGTGATAAAACTGCCTCGAAGTTTCCTTGCAACGACGTTTGGATGTAATACATATTATGATGTTTATTTATATTACATCTTGCAAAAATCAATCCCATGATGATGTGAAGTCGACGACTATGACTCAATATTTTTTTATTTTTTTATTTTTTATATAAGAGTTGCCGTTATTGTTTTCTTTGATAAGTTATGACTTTTGTAGTCCTAGAAATAACTCATTGGGTCAGGCCTCATTTCGTTGAAATTTAAATGTCATTTCTGGCATACTTTCGTCTTTATTTCTTGTATTTTAAAGTATATATCTGCCATGAATGGAGAATTTAGCTTTTAATATTCAACCCAACGACAGATAGATATCATGCCAGATGAATTAAATGATCATTTCATTGCAGCATTTTAGACACCCATTAATTATATTTCATTGGAGTGCCATGCCATTATTATTTTAAATAAAAAGTTGTCCATTCATATGCCCTTCTAAAAATGACATTTCACAACAATTAATGATTTAGCTTTGGCAGATTCATCAGATTGGATCCAACTGGAAGTCTATCTTTAATTGAAGTCCATCAATAATTTATTTCATATATGTATTGTATTGTATAACAAGAAATATATTATATAAATATATTATTTATATTTATATAATAAAATGTCAGGTCAGCTCAGCTCAGCTATGAGGAAGGCCTAGTCAATGGACACCATCTTTGTACGAGTCAAAATATCCAGAAGCAATCTGCTTCGCTAGCGTATGGGCACCGACTGGCACACAACAAAATCAAACCTTTGAAGTCCTCGCAATATAATTTGCTTTCAGTCCAAAAAAAATAAAAATAAAAATTCCATCTTGAGCATCTAGCAATGAAGATCGCCTGTTCTGTATGTTTAATGCTGTAATTAACTCTTCTGGGCTTTGTTTTCTTAATCTTAGCAATTTGTTTGAGTTTTTCGTCATCAATCAAGTTAGAGCTTTCTCGATGGAGTCTTTTGATTCGTCGCCAAATTACATGAAGGCCACCAGCAGCTCCGATGCAAAGAAGGAAGATTATCGTGTAAGTGTCTGTGTCCAATTCTTGGTTGTTTGCTTATGCAATAGTTAGTGTTTATGGGTCAGTTTTGATTTGTAATGTGTGCGCATGAGGTGTTTGCTGGGATGCTGGTATGAATCTTGTATGTGAGAGAGTGGGAAATAAATCATTTTTTTTTATTTTTTCTAAAATGAGCAGGGAAGAAATGAAAGTGATGATATGGTTTCAATGGCTTCTTCAACTTGTGGATCATCAGTTAAAGGACCTTATAAACTGAACCCAAAGAAATTTGCACTCAAGAACAGCTTTGGGGTTGCTAGATCATTCAGAAGAAGGGTCAAATCAAGAATCATGCAGCCCTCACTTGTGACGTCCGATGAGGGATCTTTAATCGGTTCCTCTCATGATTCGCCTCGTTATTTGAAGGGGACAAACTCTTCTAAAGGAAAGAAAACACGTCGTGCTGTGGTGGTTGCAAGTCCTCAACGTCCTGGTAGTGGTGAATCCTCCTCCTTTGATTTGCAAAACGTTGCAAGAACATCTAATGTCAGAACCGTGCGAGTTCTATTGAAGAGGACCAGTTTCAAGCCGAAACGTGTTTCAGTTAATCAGTCAACTTACTCTTCAGCACTTAAAGGGTCGAAATTTCCCGACAGAGTTGTGGAGGATTATTCTATGGAGAAGCAAAATGACAAAAAGAAAATTTGTAGGTATCATCATTGTTCACTTCACGGCCATTGCCACGGAGATCATGATCCTTCTCAGCCATCAAAGCGTGTTCTTTACAAGAAAGCACGGTCGTTTAGGAAGAACAGAAGTGTTATGGTTAAAACTGAGTCCAAAACATTGTATTCTGATGAGAAAAAGAAGGAGAAGGTAAAGAAAAACCAGATGAGTTCTCTTGATATTAATCATTCAAATCTAAAAGGGATGGTTATCTACGACAAAGATGGTGTAGATTCTTACACAGAAAGGTACAACGAACATGAAATCGTTGGAGACAGTTATGAAAGCGTTCAAGACTCAGATCTTCTCGAAATTGCGTTTGGTGAAATGTCGTATCCAGAGGCAAGTTACCGTGACAGTCTACACATTCAGGGTAACTATGCATTTTGGCTTACGGGGCATTGTTTAGGCTGTTCTTGCCATGAAAGGCAGGATGATGCAAACTTATCGATAAGTGAATCGTTTTCAAATAAAGACTGTCCTGAAATCATGGTTAAGTTGGACGAAAGAACCGAGAAAGCCATCAAATTGTCATCACCAGGCTCAGACAACCAAGATTCAAGTGGCGTCCACACTGAGGAAGAAGGTGAGTTTACTAATGAAGGTTTTGCTAGCGATAATACCAAAGCTGTGCAATTGAAAGACTTGGAACCGAATTCTCCTGCTGCGGATGGAGGCAACATACAGTTCAGCGAGCCGAGGAATATTAGCATGTGGAATCTGATTCATCAGCACATGTCAGCTAAGTTAGGTTCGGAGCCTGAGAATGGTGAACTCCAATGTCAAAATGTCCAAGAGCAGATTCATGGTTCTGATTCAAAACCGTTGAACTATGATGATTCAGAAGAAGTTGGAGATACTGAAGTTCGTAAATTGTTTGCGATTAAGCTCGTGCGTGAGGCGATTGAGAAGATTCTTCTACCCGAAGTCCAAGATCAGACATCTGATGATCAGTCCGTTAGTGAAACTTCAAGTAAGTACTTTATCTATGCATGCTCATTCATATACACTTAGCACAACCCATGAAACTGATTCGTCGATTTTCTTTTTCCTCTTTTAGACGAACTTGTTGAAGATGGCAATGTAATGACAGATTTGAAAGATGGTGCGAGCATTAATGATGTTTCTGCGTCAGATATCATTGTAATAGAACAAAAGTTTGAGAATGACAAGTCGCAGAAGAAAGCACCAAAACATTGGAGTAATCTCAAGAAGTGGATTCTGCTTCAGAGGTTTATGAAGGCATTAGAGAAAGTGAAGAAATTCAACCTAAAAAATCCAAATCACCTGCCTGTTACAAATCCCAATCCTGAGAAAGAAACGGTGAATCTTCGACATCAGACATCAGATGAAAGGAAGAGATCAGAAGAATGGATGTTAGATTACGCTCTTCGTCAAGCTGTTGATCAACTCGCACCTACACAGAAGAGAAAAGTGGCTTTGCTTGTGAAAGCTTTCGAAACTGTGGTCCCACCTCATGAAGACTCTGCTCAATCTCAGTTCAAGATTACCAGGCTCTTAAGTAGTGAGTTTAATAATGATGATGAGGAGGCGATTTCTGACGGAAATGAAAGAAATAAAGCCTGTGCCTTTGATGATGAAAATCAAGTTCGAAATGTGAATCTTGATGGTCTTAACATTAGGCGAATGGGCGTGATCGATGATGGTAACGAGGAAATTTTGAGTGATCTTCATCCAAATTATCATCCCGAGTCTGTGAAATTAGAAGCCATTGCTACAGATGACAATGTTGTTCAACCAACTCTTCAACATGTTGAAAAAGAGGTGATTTTTAATAGAGGCACTGAGGGAGATTCTAAAGATACTGAGCAATCAAACATAGAAAAGGAGAGTAAGAATCATAATATCAGCATGTGGCATATCTTGTGTCAGCACGTGGTCTCGGGAATTGCCGATAAGATGGGCAGTCAACTTCTCGATGGGTCAGACGATGAAGAATCGTCTGCTATAAAGAGTGGTGATTCTTGGGATAAAGCATCTACTTCTGTTGACGGTGTATCGAGCTATCCTAGAAGTGCATTCACCAAGTCTGATGCTCTTACATTAGTAAAAAAGGCCGTTGAGGAAATCCTCGTTCAAGACGATTCATCTGATGCACAATCAATCACAAGTGATCTTACATGTTCGTCAGACCAAGAAATCTCATCAGAACAAAGAGACGAATCGAAGGATGAAGACACAAAAGAGCCTCTAAATGAAGCAGCAACAGAGATTAGTAAGATTCCAGAGTCAGTTAAGCCCAAGAATTGGATCAAGCTCAAGAAACTCATTCTCCTCAAGAGATCCATCAAAGCATTAGAAAAGGCTAGGAAACTCAAACCGCAAGTGAACATGGCCAATGATGCTGAACAAGAGAAGATCAATCTAAGGCAACATATGATGGACGAGCGGGCAAAAGCTGAGCAATGGATGATAGATTACGCCGTGCGGAACATTGTAAGTAAACTAACTCCATCTCGGAAACAGAGGGTGTCCATGCTTGTCGAAGCCTTCGAAGCCGTAGTCCCAATTCCAGATCTTTAAAAACATCACAGTGTCCAAAGTTATCTCTGTTTCTTTCAAGATCATGCAATTTCGTTCTATTAAAGGTGAGCCCTTTTCGTGTTTGCTGTCGCTTCTTGGTATGATCATGTTCATATATGCTTGTTTCATTCTTTTCCTAATAAATCAAATCGTGTATGAAATATATGTATGCTATTGAAGCATTGATTCTTCATCCTTGCATTTGATCGAAACGGCAGAAGAGAATAACATTCGGGAATGGTAATAAGTATACTTCACAGTTAGACGGTAAGAAGATGACTTAAGGGCATTTTGGCCCTCCCCTCTTGGCCTTCCAGTTATTGTAGCATGGACATGTTTGCTTGTTCCCATAAGTACCAGAAGGCACACAGAGGCACGTCGAACAGCACTTTTCGCAGAAGAACATACAAGGTTTCTTGAAAGCCGTCTTCGAGCATCTCACCGTGCAACGAGGCTCACAATCTGTTCATATATATATATATATATATATATATTCACCATCATGATGAATCATTCATACAATACATATATATGTGCTATCTTACCTTGAGGCTTAAGGCTCCCTTGAGTTGTGCCATGCTGAAACCAATGTATAATTAAAAAGGCAATTTAATGAGATATCTCATATTGCATTTCCGCCATTGATAGATAGATAGATAGATAGATAGATAGATAAAAGTGTAATGAAGTATACCACGAGTGGCTGAGGAGCTGGAGCAGGGGAGTAGTCGACCATCAATGGCGGCGGCATCTTTGCATTGTTGCTGCCAGTTAATAATGCCACAAGTAAAACAAGCAATAGAGAATAAGCCATCCTCATTTTCCCTTCCCTACCTAAGTATATGCTTCTTGCATGTAATTAGAATAAGAAGAAGATGACTATGGTAGTGGCTAAGAGAACGTACATACATATATACATACATAAATACAGTGTGTGGTGAGTGGCAAATGCTAAAGCTAAAGATGAACGTATGTGGCTGCAAATGATCATAGCTGAGGCTTCGTCACATGCCTTTGAACTTATTTGCAGGTGACCCTATATATATATAAATATATATATTTATGTTGCTGATGATGCGAAGGCGATAATATACAGTTCTACACACACACACACACACATATATATATATAGATATATTAAAATTTATTACATGCATTTGTCTTTTTTGATCATGAACATACTCGTGAACTCTGGTTTTTGTTTTCTGCACTTCTCTCCTTGCGTATTTATTGTTTTAAATACTTTTTTTCCCCACATAATATCGGCCCTTTAAGAGACGATGATTGGGCCTAAAGGCATCATTTGATGAAAGGGCCCATACCACATTGAAGGCCATTTTAGGAGAAAAATCAAGATATTTTCTTTATATTTAAAAAATATTATTTAACTGACCCCACTTAAGGAAAAATACAACCATCATACTCTTTTTTTCTTTTTTTATAAACCCCACTTGGCAAAAGATAGAATTCCAGTTTTTGTCATTTACAGACGACTTTACATTGATTAATCCTCCGCATTTATTAAACAGATATTTCTTAATCATATCATTTAATATATACAAATTTAAATCGTGGCAGGCAAAATATAACGTATAATGATGTCCGAAAGTTAAAAAAAAATAAAAATTGGACTCAAAGTGGGAGGAAAGCAAAAGGAAGGAAAAGTTTAGGGACTAACAGATGAGTTTCTGGAAAGTCAATCATTGGATAGGTTCGGATGTAAGGCTTCGTTTCCAAAGCTATAGGCTCGTACACCAAGTCTAGTATAAATAGCCCGCGCTCTCATCGGTGAGAGTCATCTTTTTCGACGTGTAGGTAGGCTCGAAGCGAGACTTTTGATATTGCAGTGAAAATCGGTTGGAAGGTACTGTATGGTTTCCCCTTTTTACTTCGACGCTGAATTAACTGCCTCTGTATGGTTTTTGATTCGTAGATCTGAAGCTTTTTTTTGCTTTTAAAACGTGAAAATCGTCTTCTTATGGAGTGAAATTGCCCCGATTATTTGCATATTGAATCTTGATCGCGGGCCTGTTTGTTTTGTTAGATCTTTAATCGCCGTCTATGAAGATCTGTTAATCATAAGCTATTTTATTTCCCTACTTTTTGATTTGATTCGTGTATAGGGATTATAATCGGGGAATTGCTTGAGATCATTTCTTTGTTTTTACTGTACTTAACGAGGAGAGATCAAATTAAGGACGAATTGAGTGATCTTTGTTTGATTCACAACATAATGAGCAGCTTAAACTTCTCTGCTAAAAATTGTTTATTTTGCTCTGTGTTACCATTCTCAGGTTAATAAAAATATCTGGTTTTGAACACCATACCATATACCATACCATACCATGGCTTTAGTATCTGTTGGTGGAAGGTCAACGCTCAACCCAAACGCTCCTCTGTTCATTCCATCCTCCGTGAGGCAAGTCGAGGATTTCTCACCAGAGTGGTGGGATCTTGTCACTACCTCAGCATGGTTCCATGAATACTGGCTAAGCCAGCACCACGATGTTTTCAGCCAAGAACAAGAATACTTGGAAGGGTTGTTGCCTGATAACATCGATGTAGACGTAGATGAGGACATCTTGAGCATGGAGGCACAGTTTGAGGAGTTTCTAAAGTCCTATGATGAGGCCGAGCATGCTAGGAAGACAGTAGTATATGACAATGGTAAATGATCTGAATGTGGTTTTCTTTTAACATTTATTTTTTTTTGGTTGCTCTACTTTGATCAGTTGACTGATTGATTGATTTAGGTACTAACAACAAGGAGAATGCTTTTGCTGTGATGAAGAGCCTTAAGGTTGTTCCCAAGGAGAGGGGGCTTAGGTCTCCCAGGGAATCGATGAAGCTTTGGGATAAGCCAGCCAAGATTGTTAGCCCTAAATGCAGCCCTCGTTCCATCCAGCAGCCACGTTGAGTTGAGACTTCTGCTGTTTAGGTTTGGTTGTGTTCTTACAGTGAGTAGATAATAAGATACCATGTTTCTCTTTCTGTATTGTATATAGGGCAGGGCAAGAAAACTGCGTACTCTCCACCGTCTCGTAATCTGAACTTTCTCCTTTTGTTTAGCTTCTTTAAAATGAATGTGTTCTCAAGACAATGAAAATGTGGTAAACTCATGGTGAGGAAAGGAAACCAAGCTTTCATTATAAACTATTAATTCAAAAAATTAAGGGATAAAATCCAAAATGGTCCATGACATTTACCCTATGGGTCAATTTAGTCCCTGATGTTTCGTCTGAATCAATTTAGTCCACGATGTTGTCTATTTTGAATCAATTTGGTCTTCATGTCATGATTAATGTCAATTTTAGCAGGAACTTCGCACGTGCCCCACACTAAATTATATATGGATCGAATTTTGAAATATTTGCAAGATTTGAGGGGCTTGTATTGTTTTCTTCTACCGTCAATGAAACTCGGTGAATCAGACGATCTGGAGCTCATGTTCGAATTTTGGAGGAGAAATCTTTAGTTTCGTTCCCTAATTTCAGTGAACATTTCAATTTTATCGATCTAGACATGATTTAGTGTGGAGCGCATGCGAAATTCCCGCTAAAATTAACGTTTATCGTGATGGAAGGACCAAATTGGTACAAAATCGATATCATCGGCGACTAAATTGGTTCAGAAGGAAACGTCGGAGACTAAATTGGTACATAGAGTTAACATCGGGTGCCACTTAGGATTTTATTTCAAAAACAAATAAAGAAATAAACAATAAACATTGGGGCATGGGAAGGAAAGTCAGGCCCAATTTGTATTCCAAGCCCAGAAATATGAGGCCCAGAGAGAAAGTGAGTCGTTTTCGCGCCACGTAGTATTTCAAGTTTATTTTGCATCCCGCGCAAGTATAAAAACCCACCCTTTATTTACTGAGAGGCGAAATCTCCCTGCTGTCTCATATCAAATCAAATGGCACGAAGAAGAAGAAGAATCTCCTCAACTCCATCATCAGCTCCTATTTCCATCGGTAAGGAGGACTTGTAAGGATCTAATTCATTTTGACGTCTATCTTCTAATTTTGTTATTCACCATAGGAAACTGCCAAGTGGTCGTTGAAGGGAAGGATTTTGCCTCCGAACTGAGTGGAGATAGTCTGCAAATCTCGCTTTCCAAAACTTCCAAAATCCGAATCACAGGTTTTTAGTTAATCGCACGTCATCTAATTCATGCGTAGTTTCTATTTTTCAACCTAATGATGTATCCATCTTTTGGGTTTGTAGTGGTTGAGCAACCGAATGATATTGGGGGTTCAGGATCTAAAACCTGTGGTAATTGTTTTTTATACATTAAATAACTAAAATGTATGGTGCTTTGTTCTGTTGATTCTTTCTCTAATCATCATCAATCTTTAGGTGAGGGCTACTTTGTGATTGCTAATCCAAAAGAGTCTGATGCTGGAACGAAGTCATTACTCCAGGTTATTAGCTTTTGTGCTTATTTCGGACTCTAATTTTGTTAGGATTGATTTCTATATTTTATTGTGGTGTTAATTATGGCATGTGATTGCAAATGCAACGTCGTGGGAAATATCTTGTTTTGAGGCTTGTAGTACATCTGTATAATTATGACAACGACTGACAGCAATGAATGATAAGTATACTCTAATTTGGTTATAGGAAGTATTGGCTCTTTACCTGAAAGAGTTACCTTCAATGAATTATGCTGCAAATACGGGAAAGGAGTCTGCGTTCCTTGAAAGATGTGTTACAAATGGGTAAATACATTTCATTTGTCTACGATATTTTTAATCCACAGCTTATCGAGAGTAGAAATGTAGAAAGCAGTATGCGGTTTTGCGATTACAATTGGATATAAATTCCCTTTAAATTTATTTTATGCAGGAAATATTGCACCTTAGCACTGAAATCGAAGGATGGTGACCAACCAGGAGAGGTATGCTTCCAATGCTTGGGCCTGTCATAGGCACCTTGGATTATAAGTTCTCAGCATATCGATTGGTTATCCTTATCTTTTCCTTCATCACTTTTTCAATGGGCGTTAATTGCAGGTCGTTGCTGCAATTACTTATCAAATAGTTCCAACTGACACACAGTATGCTGAAATTCCGCTTGCCGCTGTTTATTCAGCCTTTCAAAACAAGGTCTTTTTTTTATCCTCTACTTATGAACATGAGCTCGTTTCAAAAATTGTGCCTTCGTGGAATTTTGCTAGATTGGAAAGTACATTATGCAAATGTTCTATATGACATTTTCCAAATATACTCAATGTCTAAGATCTTAAGCTTTATAGCCTTTCATACGTTGATTTTTGCGATAGTTGTTGAATCTCAGGGAATAGGTCGTTTGTTATACTTTGAATTGAGAAAAAGGCTGCAGAGCGTAGGAGTTTGCACTGTATTATGCTGGGGTGACAAAGAATCCGAGGGATTTTGGCTAAAACAGGTAGTGCAATGAAATCCAATCCAAATCTGCTAGTTAGATTATGCATCAGCCCTCATCTGGTGATTATATTTTGACTTGCCATTGTAAAAGAAAGGAAAAATATATAAAAATGCAGGACTTTGCAGTGATTGGTGAGGTTAGCAGGAAGGGCAGAGCTCGCAGGCTTCCTATAAAGGCTGATATCCGCCGATCATTATGCTTTCCTGGTGGTTCAACTCTATTGGTGTCTCATCTTGTCAATGATAGTTCGTTTAATTTAGTGGCAATCCCATTTCCATGCTCACAAGCAAAGAACACAGAAGGGGCACATTCACTAGAGAGAAAGATACCTTGTGAAGAGGTCAAACTGGCTGAGATTAGACATCCCCAATCTGACAATTCCTTGGAAAATGGTGAGAAAATTCAGTTAGTTTCTGATTCTGATTTCTTTTGAATATGGATTTTTGGCAGTTATTATTATCTCATTATCATCACTTGTGGTTGCCTACATGCAGTTCTTCTTCCAGTAGTTCAGCATTGCAGTGTGGTCAAGGCTTCTGGATTAGGCGAATGTGGTAGTTTCAACAATGAGGATTCATGCTCATTTTCCTTGGATGGGACTAAGAAAAGGATTTGGGAAGCCTCATGCACGTCTTTGAAGTCTAAAAAAGTGAAGGGTGCTCAGTTGAATGACTCGTCCTCCCACTGTCCTATTTGGACTGATGATGGGAGAAAAGCCAATTGTCCTGATAGAAACCCTTCTCAAACGGGTGAAGGTAAATCTAAATTATTGCCTGGTTTAAAGGATAGTTTCATGCTCGGTGAAAGTGAAGAAGTCAAAGCACATGATTGTGCTTTGGCAATTGAAGACGCAGCTCACGGTAAGAGGTCAGCAGTGGATATGTGCAAGAGGATCATGTTGATGAACATAGCAGATGAAAACAAGAGATCGTGTCTTATCAAGGTATTGCCTGTTATTGTGCTACAAAAGGAAGCGCACCCATAGAAAGAGCTGGAGATGCACCTCTCACCATAATCATGCTATGCCTATTTAAAAGCTTACAGCAACCCTATACAAGATTCTTAGTTGTTGTGAACTGTGGTTACACTTTGGCCTTTGACCATGTTCTGTTTATAACTTCACGATTATTGTTCTGTTGGCATAGGTAGTTGAAGATTTGGGCGGAGCTGTTACAACCACTGGAAGCACGAGCTCGCATGTTGTCACCGGGAAAGTTAGACAGACTTTTAACTTCTGCGTAGCGCTATGTTCTGGGTCAGTTTAAGCTTTTTTGAACTAACATGATATAAAGTAGGGGTTAACTATGGCATGATTTGTTTGTCCTAAAGTACAGCAATTTTTGTCTTTCAGTGCTTGGGTTGTCTCACCTGGATGGCTAAAGGAAAGCCATAAGAAGGGACAATTTGTCGGTATGTGAAGTGTACAATGTCGCTTGCTTACATTTACCTAGCATTCATATTCATCCCGAAGAGCCAACATTTAGTTTCTATATGATTAATATTACTGCTTGCAGATGAAATGCCTTTCATTTTGGAAGACGAAGAATACAGAATCAAGTACAGAACTGATCTAAAATCTGCAGTTCTTCGAGCAAAATCAAGGCCCAATGCGTTGTTCAGGGGTCTCGATATATGGATGTCGAGTCACGTCGAACCTCAAGTGTCGACGATCGTTCAATATGCTGGAGGAAATGTAAATTTATATGATGATCACATTGCTTAATATTTCTATGAATGTGCTGTGTTTTTTCAACGTGACGGACGACTTGGCTGCAGGTAGTCGAGGCAGTGAAGGATGCATCAAAGTCGATATTTATAGCTTGTGAAGAAGACATGGATGAGGTTCTATCAGCTGTGGAACTTGACGTTAGGGCATTTAGTGTGGATTGGCTAATGAGCTGTCTCATGAGGCAACAACTTGACCTTGATGCCCCGCAGTTTGCTCAATCTCTTTAACACCACCACCACCACCACCTTTGTTTCTTCTTTTTGTGGTATTAATTATTTTTGTGTTTTTTTTTTCCTCCTTACAAGATAATTTTCATAACTTAATACCAATGTTGATATTATAGCATTCTCTTACATTGTTATGGCCCATAAAAACTGATGGGGCTTTAAGATTCCATCGATTATTCAATGAATGCTTCCACTGTTAATTTCGACGAGGTCATTCATTCATATAAACCCTTTAAACTTTAAAGAACGACAATGAAGGCAGATACACATAATATTAATATGGCTAGGATTAAGCATGAGAAATAATAAAAAAAATATTAGATCACCAGGAATAGTTACACATTATATATATATATATATATAGATGCGACCTTCTTCAATACATACAATTAAATTCTTTTAATGAATCATATGACGACGTCTAGTCTATATATGTTTCACCAAGCACCTTCCCTCCCCCTAGATGCCTCGCAGCTATATATATATATATATTACTATATAATATGTCTCATAAGACAAAGCATTTATTATGACGATGCAAGAAAACGACTACCGTCATCTCTTATTGGCAACAAAATTTTACAAGATATATATATATATATATATATATATATAATAGCTGCTAGCTCGGCTCAAAAGTCTTGGTTGCATTTAATAATTCCTATCAAGCGTGCCTAGAAAAAAAGCCATTTTCTTAGGAGCTTTATATGTGTCTATAGATACGTAATGGTTTCATTCATCCCAAGAAAATGCCATGTATATTAATATTGAGAGAAAGAGATATAGACATGATAACTCCTTTTCACACACGTGTTGGTGGAAAAATACTGTTATATAATACAGATAAGAAACGCAGCCGATAGTTCAGTTCAGGCCAGTTTGAGAAGATATAACAGCAAAACCCTCAATGGTACTTGAAATTAAGCATTTATCTTTATTACAACTACAAAGCATCTATCGCACAAACCTAGCCACTTCGTAGGTTTCTTGACTAATGCAGCTGCTAGCTAGCTCAGTGGACATTGTCACATGGGATGATGCTAGCTATATATATATATATATATATGACAATTGATAGAGAGAGGTAGTATGAATTGAGTATTGACTCATTGAATTCAAAAGGTTGTCATAGTATGATTGTGACTAGCAAGAAAATATTTGATGTAACGTCTCATCAATAAGCAAGCCAATGCAAGCAAGAACAACAAACCCTAGAGATGAGAAACCATATTTTTTGTTTAAACTGAAATATAAATATTATATATATATATATAAAGGCTTCATACATATTGATAATAGCCAATCTCTGTAGCTTGAACTTATTCAATATTTCCTTTCGTCACTCTCGGATCTAACAGTGGACACACAGAGACAAACATATTGCTCTAAAATAACATATATAAGAAAGATAAAGCCTTGGTCTGAGAATGACATCATATAGTTCGGTAGAGATTGACTAAAATAGGAGCAGCTATATATATATATATATATATATAATATATATTTAGATCATAAATGCAATAAATGATCGTGCCCTTAAGAATTTTAAAAAAAAAAAAATTGAGGAACATAACGTTGAAACAATGAACAAAGTTCGACAAGGTAAAGTCTCAACATATAGGTTCAACGTGCAAAAGTTTATGATAATATCAGAATGTTAACTTGATAGGGAGCATATCTTTAAGAATTATTGTACTATTTTTTTAGACAAGACTCGTATAATAATGTAATGTTATAATATTAACCTTATATCTAGCATAAGTATGTATATATAGTTAATTTAATCTTGAATGAGGGTATGAATAGACATGCCCAAACCTAACCGTAACCGACGGTTACAACCGTTAACCGCCGGTTACCGTAACCGGCGGTTAGGCAAGTCTAGGTATGAATGAGTGCCGTGAAAATTTGAAATATACAACATAAGATTTTCATTTGACCAAAAAAAGAAAAAAATGTGCGAATGCAAGAGAACATTTAAAACTAATATAGACACGTTTTTCCACGTACGATCCTGAACTGAAAAGATGTATGGATTATCCTTTTTACATTAACTTGTACGGATTTTCGGAAAAAAAAAAAAGAAGTTGTACGGATTCCGCCAAACATTTTAGACCGTGACCCCAATAGACACTATTTATATATATATATATTGTTGAGACTTTTAAGGTTGTAGTATAATGAAAGAATCAACGTAGGATATCTCACATATATACCATGGAGGACTACTAATTGGATCATAATTTTTATATTAACCTAAGTTTCCTAAGGATCAAACCCTATCTATGCTTCGATATATATCTCAATGAAACTAAGCATACATATAGACATACTTCCATATCCTTGCATAAATGCCCACGATGTTCGTCCAGACTCATATTTGATAAAAAAAAAAAATATCGATTTATGAAAGAGTCAGTGAGAATAATTATGTGACGCTCTAAGACTTGCTTGTGTAAGCGTTGAGAGCGCATGCATTCAAAACAGTGTATGTATCTAAATATATATACGTACAGTCTATAGACACACTCACACACAACCATATATATATATATGACTTCAAGTTATATCTCTCTAGCTCAGGCCCCTACATAACATATATATATATATATATATATATATATTATATCTCCTAAATTCGAACATTACAACAATCAGATGATGTTAAAGCACGTGCTTGACTGTCCCCATTCCTTTATAATGTTTGGATAATAAGGACAGACATGAAGATTAGACGACCACACCACATTGTCACCACCGACCGTCTGACTGTCGGAGTATATATCACCACCACCATGATGATGATGATAATATTGATGATGCCATAACTCTTTATCTCAAGCAAGAAACAGTTTTAGTATCAGAGTATTATCCACGAGTTTTCTGGCACATTTAAACACGATTATCACAAAAGGCAATGCTGCTCATGCACATGTATCTGTGTATATCCATGAAAAAACTTCACGGTTTCGTTTTTCTTTTATTAGAATATTGTACTGATCGATGTCAGGCTGAGCTATGAATGGATCTTTCGTTGTTGTATGGATAGAATTGGTCAATTGTGTGCTGCATCAGTTACTATATATTCAATCGAGAAAAAAAGGATAACCAAAGGAACCTATAATGGAGGCATGCATATAATACATATATATATATATATATATATATATAGGTTGGCCTAACTTCCTTTGTTTTCTTACACTACTTTGTAGCATGCATGAAACCAATATATAATATCACTAATCGAAAAAGAGAACAAAGACGATTAAAATGGAAGAGAATGAAATTAGGATTGTGCAAACATGCAGAAGAAGACCCTACCTATTAATTAATATATGACAACAAGCAGTAACTCAAGAGATGAGGAAAAAATTGTTATATATATATGGGTGCCATTGATTACTTACCAGATGCATTTATTACCATATATGTACAGATCTCAGTATAGTCTCATTGTAGTAGATAGCAATGACAAAAGATGAAACCCTTTTTATGTTTTTTTTTTTCTTTTAGTTCCTAACGAAGTAATTATTAATTAATAGGAATCGATCCCCAAGCATCCCATTTTTGCGAGCAAATAAAGGCTGCTCATCATCACAAAATGTACATGCAAGCATTTCTTGACAGAATGAGCCTATCCTCTCCTCTCCTCTCCTCTTTAAATATGATGCAATTCTAAGCCTATTATTATTACTCCTCCACACTAACGCATTTCACTCATCACTCTTGAGTCGTCTTCGTCCCTCATAATACAACTCTCAGAATATACTAAACAAAGGATCATCATGTTGTTCCTATCAAAGTACACTTCTTTGTTCAAGCAAAAAACTATACCACTCCTCGCTCTTGTGTCCTTACTCATGAGTGTAATGACCAACACAGATCACTTCTACTCCAAACCTTTTGTCGCCCATACGACGCTGTCCCCTAACGCCGACGACATGCGCTCGACTCTCCGAAAGATGGTATACGATGGCCACTTGAGTTTCGAGAATCTCGAACACGCAGCTAAAGACTTCGGAAACATGTATAGCTTCATGCCATCAGCGGTTTTATACCCGAATTCAGTTTCTGATATTTCATCCGCCATAAAACACGTTTATGATGTTGGAATAAATTCGCATGTCACGGTTTCTGCGAGAGGCCACGGCCACTCACTACAAGGGCAATCACAGGCTTACCAAGGCGTTGTCATAAACATGGAGTCTCTTCGAGAACATGCAGAGATGAGTTTCTACACTGGGGAAAACCCTTACGTCGATGTATCAGCTGGAGAACTATGGATTAACGTTCTTCGTGAAAGTCTTAAACTCGGGCTAACTCCTAAATCATGGACTGACTATCTTCATCTCACAGTTGGTGGAACTCTTTCGAACGCTGGAATAAGCGGGCAGGCGTTTAGGCACGGGCCACAGATCAACAATGTCCATCAGTTACAAGTTGTCACAGGTTAAATAAACTCAGCATGTTATTCTTCAACAACCTTAATTCATTGTAACTATACTACTACAAGTGTTTAATTATTACCTGTTTAGGAAGAGGAGAAGTGGTAACTTGTTCTGAGGATGAGAGTTCTGATCTATTTCACGCCGTACTCGGAGGGCTTGGGCAGTTTGGTGTCGTCACCGAGGCAAGGATTGCATTAGAACCTGCTTCAAGAATGGTATTTGTATGAATGAATATACATTAGTCTGTAATAACAAGGACGGCTTCAGAATCTAACCTTTTCGATCACCTCGCCTGCTTTTGTCTCCAAGGTTAAATGGATTAGAGCTCTTTACACGGACTTCGCAGTGTTTGCAAGTGATCAAGAGCAACTAATATCTTCCCACAATGCATTCGATTACGTGGAAGGATTCGTCGTCATAAACAGGACGGGCCTCTTGAATAACTGGAGGTCGTCTTTCAATCCTCGAGACCCTATTCGAGCAAGCAAGTTCACTTCTGAAGGGAAGATCTTGTTTTGCCTTGAAATCGCAAAGTACTTTGATCCTCATGAAGAGGACAACCACACTGAAGAGGTGATGACAGATAGGATAGATACTCAGTAAGCCAAAGTTTAAATTAAAAAATTCCCGATTACAATAATCCTAATATATTTGCAGGAAGTGGAGAGGCTCTTGTCGGGATTAAACTACATAAGGTCCACTCTATTCCAACAGGAAGTTCCTTTCATGGATTTCTTGGACAGAGTTCATGTGTCTGAAAAGAAACTACGTGAAAAGGGCTTATGGGACGTACCACATCCATGGCTAAACCTTTTCATTCCAAGAAGCAGCATCCATGAGTTTGGGAGAGAAGTGTTTGGCAGTATCGTTAAAGATAGCAGCAATGGCCCTGTGTTGATATATCCAGTCAACAAATCAAGGTAATATATATATATATATATATATATAATATATATACATATCATACTACCAAGAAACATTAAACTTAAAATGACTGCATACAGGTGGATAAATGGGACATCTTTGATCACACCAGACGAAGATGTTTTCTACCTTGTTGGCTTCTTATCTTCAGCTGTACCTAATTCAAGAGGCAGAGATGGGCTGGAACACATTCTATTACAGAACAACAAGATTTTAAACTACTGTGAGAAGAAGCCTTATCTTGGGATCAAACAGTATCTGCCCCATTACAGCACTCAACAAGAATGGATATCTCACTTCGGAAAACAATGGGAGGTTTTCTCGAGGAGGAAATTGAATTACGATCCTTTGGCGATATTAGCTCCCGGGCAGAGGATCTTCGAAAGAGTTAAGTCCGTAGGACAACACTGACGATGAAGCAAATAGCTATCTTACATCAGAGTTACAAACGCACATCAATTAGGCTGAAGCCACTTGAATATTGTAAACTTTTTCAAGGAAAAAATTTTGGGGCTTGAAGGAACAATATATGAGCATTTACTATCTATCAGACTTCCCCACAACCATTCTCTATCTGAAAAATAAGTACATCTGCTAGTTCAAGAATCTTCGGCATTGAGCATCGAACATCACTGAATGTAAGTCGAGGCAAGATTTTTCATGTCCCAACGAGGCAGGAAAATGATAATAACTACATATATATTTCAAGCAAAATATTCCACGTTAGTCAACATTCTAATTGTCGCTGGAATACCATGCATTTGAAAAATAAAAAATAAGGTCATCTTCCTTTAAAATAAAAGTGTCAGATTAATAATGCATTGTGATTAATTAAATCGTACAGAAAATGAGAAACCACAAACACACAACGGTGCTACATCAAAAAGCTCTTCTCTACTGGGCAGTCTGTGACTGAGCATGCTCCATAAGCTGGCTTACAACTTTATATGTTCGACCAGAAAGTGCTTTGGTGTGGTCAATCAGTTGTTCATACCTGAGAGGAGAAACACAAAACAAGCAATTAAGGGAAGGGGAAATTTTACTAGAAAGTGTTACTAGATATCTGTTATCGATTCTCTCTCACGTCTTTTTGAGGAACTTACACATTCGAATGATTTGGCTCCATTATGAGAGTTCCTGACAAAGAATCAATCTTAGCTTCGAGCTTCGATGTCCTTATAAGATTCACTATCCATCTTTCAGCTTCCTCGTTATTAAAATTCAACTTCTCAGCAAGCACGCTGCATAAAAAAACCAAATGCAACAATTTTTAACACTACTACGGCTAGATGTTATATATAAAATGAACATTTACATAGTTTAATGAAGTGAATGCAACCTTCGTGACTCAGGTCATATAACAACAGCCCACATACAAAATAAAAAAAGAATTCATGACATTTTTCATTCTGATTTTAGGATGGGTAATCAAGAAATAAGTAGTTCAAAGTTATCTCGATGCATAAGTATGATGAACCACGCATTTGAGGCACATACCCCATGTCAATTCTCTGATGAATGCGGCAATAGATCTCAATGATGAAAAGACGTGCATTTTCAAGAAATTCATCAATTAAAGGTATGCTGGTCAAGTTCCCCTCCTCCACTCGCTTCCCAAGGAAAGGGTCATTCCGTATAGCCTACACATCAGGGTAAAAAACTATTATATATAAATGAACCAGGAAGTATCGTGATACCTTGCAGAAGAAGCCAAATGGAAACGATTGCATTATTCTTAGCTCATAGTATAACTAGAGTGACACTGAGGCTAAACCCTTACTTCTTCGCATTCTTTCATCTTCTTTTGAGCCCCGTCAAAGTCATAGTTGATGTACAAACATGCCAAAAACTCCAGGATGGGATCTTGGTAAGAGTACTTCTCTTGTTGAATCACTTTCATAAATTCTTTGAATTGAGGCCGTCTCCTTTTGTTAACAACAAAAGCTGTTGCCAGATAACGCAAAAGATGCGGAGCATTTGTTTGAATCGCATTCAGGTACCTAGAGAAGATGTTACAATTCAAAGCATGTTGATAGGTTATAATCCAATAGGACAAACATACTTTAGTATCAGCGTCAATGGAAAAGTACTGATAGGAATCATACTTGTCCTGACTAAAAAAGTCAATTAATTGGGTTCGCCCGTTGTCATGGTTGAAGAATATGAACAGACTCCAGTGCATCAACCATATTCTACTTTGGACTTGAGTCAGAGGAGTAGAGAAATTCTGCTAAGACGCACATCATTACAAGATTTTCCCTGCAGTGATAAAGAGTAACTCAAAGCATGCTACTGACCTTTGAATCAATTATTTCTTTCAAGCGGTTAAGCTCCTCCAGTGCAATATCCCAGTTTTGCATCAAGATCTCAGCAGCCAGTTTTCCCCATAATGCACCCAAACTCCTCTCACTGTTGGTGGACAAGGCCCTATATTGGTACAAGTAATCAGCAGCACCGGAGTAGTTTCCACATTCAAACTGGAATTTAGCATACTGATACAATGCTTCTATCTGTTCGGGACCAATCTGAAGAGCATGAAACACGTCTAATCAGTTGAATATTGATATAAGAAACCTAGATATGCTGCTTTCACAACTGAAGATGAGAATTTGGCATTAGAAAGGCCATTAATTTAGTAACAGAAGTTTTAAACAACGACGCGCTACTGGGTTGGGATTGGTCGGCAGCATAAAGGCATAATACAGAAGTCTTCAATTCTATTAGTTAAAATTTTGAAGTAAATCAACAAGAACATTTACAAATCTTATACATGATAGTTCAACTTCTCTCCCCGACAAGTATTTGACCTTCAAATGTAGAGGATTAAGTAGATAAGGAATAATATCTTTTAACAGAAACAAAGGAAAAAATAAGATATAAAAGGCAATGGACCTGATAGCGCTCCCTAAGCATATGAAGATTATGCTGCTTGTCAGCTCTCAGTTCCTGAACTGCACTGGGGTTCTGCAGAAAGGAAACTAAAGGAGCTGCTCCCTCTTCCAAAGCCTTCAGCCTACTCACCACTTCAGCCCTTCTGTCAACCATATCTGCAATAGAATTAAGTACATAAAACCTCTGGTAAGTAAATAAAAAGCGAATCTTCGGAAATCATGGAGCAAGAACCATACAAATCTGAAACTGCGTATGTCACAAAACATCACATAACTACATCTACTAGCAGGCCAAGAAAGAGCATTTTCACAATTTATGATCCACAGAAAATCAAAATATTGAAAAAAAAAAACCAAAAAACAATTCCCTAAAGCTAGCGACCAGACATATAACCCCCAAAGAAACATAAAATTCAACAGATCGTTCACAGACTAAACATACCCTGGGGAACTTCGTCGGATCGATACAGCGATTTATGAATGTCCATGGCATAGTCGACCATGTTGGTATGGTTGAGCAATTCTATTTTCGCCTTCAGCATGTCCTCCTCAGGGTACAATCCCCTCTCCTGCAAGAACTCAAGCAAGGGGAAGACCAAGTGACGGTCGAGGTTCGGCGCGATACGCTGCGTCAGATCGTACTTCTCCGCCATCGTACTGTCTTAGGTGATTGGATTTAGGATTAGGTTTAGGGTTCTCTCGCCTTCACTGTGTCTGAAGCTATAAACTCTCTCAACCTACAAAGATGGGCCTTAGTCTATGGGCCGTTCCCAAATACTTCATTTTAATAATTGAAGCCCAACCCATAGGCTATGAATCCATTTATTCTTTTTTATTTATTATTTTATTGCGAAATAAAAATACGTAAATTTGCATGGAAAATATTATATATGGTTATACGCTCAATCACTGTTATTAATAGGAAAATTACATAATAAATGTATACTATAATTAGTGTATATATATATTTTTTAATATGCAATTAATATTCCCTGCCTTTGAAAGCATGCGAGGAACAAACATACAGAACCTTATTTGCATACATACATCCCTTCTCTAATATGTATAATGTATATTTGGAAAGGCATCACAGCCTTTTAATAAATGATTTCCTTCCTCCTCCAAAAAAGATACAAGTCTTAAATCTTTGTAAAACAGTTCAAAAAAATAGTCATAGTTTTGGTTGAACTAATAGTAATAATGGGCTGCAAGAGAAGTTGTGTTTTCTTCATCTTAGTTTTTTGTGTGATCTTCAGCCATCTTTGCACAATCATCAGTGGTGGTGAAGTAGGTAAGAGAATGAATGATGTTATTACTTTTCTATCTGTTGGGACCATTCAAAATCTTTTGGCTGATCTTATATTACATTGCCTGATGCGTTTGTGTAATAATGACCGAAGACGATGAATCTGAATTTGCGTGTTCCGACGAAAGCGGGAAAGGACCTGAGAAATGGGGAATGATCAATCCGAAGTGGAAAGTTTGTGGAAGTGGAAAGCTTCAATCTCCGATCGATCTTGCAGACGATAGAGTCGTGGTTTCGGAAGAACTTGGGTACTTGAGGAGAACTTATAAGCCAGCTCCTTCTGTAATGAAGAACAGAGGGCATGATATAGCTGTAATAAGATTCCTCTTTTTTTTTTTTTCTCCCCTCTGTGTTTAAACAACTCTAAAAGATGAGACTTTTATCTTTGTTGCATCAGGTGATATGGAACGGAGACGCAGGAGGTATTGTAATAAACGGAACTGAGTTTAAACTAGTACAATGCCATTGGCATACTCCTTCTGAACACACATTGAATGGAAGGAGGTAAGAACTTGATGATGATGATCGTATGGTGTTTGCTTAATTGATTGATTGGTTGTTTTTTCAGCAAAGACTGTTTTGCATTCTATATATGCAGATTCAAGATGGAGATTCATTTGGTTCACGAGAACCCTCGAGGAGAGATCGCTGTCGTCGGTATAATGTACAAATTAGGACGTCCCGACAAGTTTCTCGATAAGGTTGGTCTGCTCTTCTATTGGTCATATGATATAATGAACCTATGGATGGATGATATGAAAAAAAAGAGAGAATATATCTATCTTGGTCATAGGTCCTGCGAAGAATATCGTCGGGGCATGAGGAGGAAGCTAACATGGATCCGTGGGACATCAAGTTTGGAAGCAGAAAGTACTTTAGATACATGGGATCTCTCACTATTCCACCTTGCACAGAGGGTGTATTCTGGTCTATACTAAACAAAGTGAGGACTGTCTCCATCCAGCAGATAAGAGTTCTCAAACAAGCCGTTCATGATGTAAGTCCGTCCATCCTATCGGCATTAGTTTCAGTTTTAAATAAGACAGTCCGACAGACAGACAGACAGACTTCATTATTATGCTGAGGTTTGTCTTTGCCTTTGTCTTGGGCAGGGATTTGAAGAAAATGCAAGGCCAGTTCAGCTTTGGAATAAAAGGCCAGTGTATATGTTTCGCCCCGGCGATAATCGATAATATAGGACTACTACTAGACATATATTAGCTTCCACTTGGAGAAGGAAATTGTGTTCATAACATTCTGAATAACTTTAGACATGATGTTCTAGCTATAAATTTGTTTCCTTTTTTCTGTGTTATATGGCTGGCTGGGTTATTTATACCTTCATCCCTGACTATGTTAAGAATCTGAGATTCCATGCTAACCAAGAATGTCTCTCTTAAGAATGTCAACCAAGATATATACAGAGTAGTAATATGAAAGGGACTTGTAATTAATGACATCATGGTTTAAATTTCCTTGTTAGCTTGTAATAGGTTTGGTAATGAGGACAGTAAATAGTGATTAATTGTCAATGCTCTATAAGTTGAAATATGGCAACTGCAGCATGAGTTTAACATCTCTTACATATATCTATCATTCCTCCTCCATTAAATGTGAGGTTCCTAAGTTTTTCTTACTCCTAATCTTTGTAAATAGTCCATAGCCATAAGATTCAACTTAGTTTTAGTAAAGCCATGAAATGCAAGAGAAGTTGTGCCTTCCTTTATCTTCGTCTTTTGTGTAAATCTCTGACCATCTTTTCACAGTCGTCAATGGTGGCGAAGTTTGTAAGAAAAACGATGACAAATTACTATGTATGTGTATGGATATTATCTTTACATATTATATGTTTCTTGTTAAATTAACTATTGACCAATGCTGCTACTTTTGTTGATTTGAAATGAATCATATTTCCTAATTACGAAATACATAATCTCTCCATAAAAAGGAGACCTTTAAATGATAAAATAGGATTTCTTGGAAATGGTCTTTAAAGATATTATTTGTAATACATTGTGAAGAAAATGATAAAAATGTGAAATTTGGACAAAAAGAAAAAGAGAAAAAGAAATTACCATCTCTCTCTCTACTGTAGTAGTGTATATGTTATTTCCACCTGCCCAAAACAATACATTACTTCCCCAAAAAAACAAACACCATCACTTCCACACACCATGAAAATAGTCGTGTCCTAACGGCTTCACAAAGATCACACAAACAACAAACAAAAAATTTCATTGATATCACACATCACGAATCATCACCTGAGTGCTAATCTATCAACCCCACAAATCAAAACACAGAGAAAAAAGCAAAAAAAATGTCATCATCGGCATCAAAGAAACAAGCAATCTTCATAACCAGCCTCATAGCCCTGTGGTATTCAACCAACATTGGCGTTCTTCTCCTCAACAAGTATCTTTTATCAAACTATGGGTTTGCTTTCCCAATCTTTCTCACAATGTGCCACATGTCGGCCTGCGCCGTCCTTAGCTATATATCAATCATTTTCCTCAAGATAGTCCCGGCGCAGAGGATCAAATCGAGGTCACAGCTCGTGAGGATTGCAACACTAAGCGTTGTCTTCTGTGGTTCTGTGGTTGGTGGGAATATTTCATTGAAGTATTTGGCCGTTTCGTTTAATCAGGCCGTAGGTGCAACAACGCCATTTTTCACTGCATTGTTTGCTTATTTGATGACGAGGAAGAGGGAGGCTTGGGCTACTTACAGCTGCCTCGTGCCTGTCGTTGGAGGAGTTGTAATAGCAAGTGGGGTATGTATCTTTTTTGGTTGATTTCATGTTTTGGAGCTTTTTAACGTGTTTCTTGATTCAATTAGATCGTGATCTGTTGTAAAGATGTGATTTTTATGGGTTTGATTGGGATGCCATGGACAATGGTTGATGTGATTATTAGTCCTTTTCTTTGATGGGTGATTGATGTTTTGTATGGAAGATCTGATCTTTTATAGCCTTTAGTCTCTTCTTATGTTTGATGAACATCACCTTCCTTGTTTTTCTTGCAAAGATCTGATTTTTGGTGGTGGATGAGCATACTGCTTGATTTGAATCTAGTTACATCTCAAGCAAAAGCAATGTTTCTCTTTAATTGTAGGGCGAGCCAATGTTCCATTTGTTTGGATTTATAATGTGTGTAAGTGCAACTGCTGCAAGAGCTTTCAAATCGGTACTTCAAGGAGTCCTCCTCTCCAACGAAGGGTAAAGTCTATTCTGTGTTCTTACAACCTAAAAAATTGTTATGTAATAGTTTCAGGCACCATCGTCCATCTCAAGATTAACATTGTCTTACCATTTTGTTTGTTTTGGAATGCAGGGAAAAGTTGAACTCGATGAATTTGATGCTTTACATGTCACCAATCGCTGTTTTAGTTTTGCTCCCTGCTGCTCTTGTAATGGAGCCTAACGTATGGGGTACGGTAATTTCGCTTGGAGCTGAAAAAAAGTTCATGTGGCTTCTCCTTTTTGTCAACTCAACCATGGCTTATGGAGCTAACCTCTGCAACTTCTTGGTCACTAAACATACAAGTGCCTTAACTCTCCAGGTCCAAAAAATAATGTGAACCATTCTCTAGTTTTGTCTGAAAAAATAAGTGCTGTTGTTCTTACTCAAACCTTGCCCGACAGGTGCTAGGCAATGCGAAAGGAGCAGTGGCTGTTGTGATCTCTATACTGATATTCCGAAACCCAGTGACATATATCGGTATGGCAGGCTATTCGATGACTGTGATGGGAGTCGTTGCTTATGGAGAATCGAAGAGACGGTTCAAGTGAAATCTTCTTTTTTCCAATTTGCTTTCTTTTTCTTGCCCATTGATGAGGGAAATTCTAGAGGCACATTCTCTTTGCTTTTTGAGCTGATTAAGGTTTGGTATTTGCTCCTGCTATATTATATGATGTTGCAGTTCTGAGGACAAGCATAGTGTAGGGGAATGAATGAATACAAGATTATTATTAAGATGAGTTTGCTCACTGTAAGAGATTGAGACACCTTATCTTATTCAAAACCAAAATAAGTATATCTGCAACATTCAAAAGTTTCAGGGCTAACAATGATGACGCCTGAAAAACTAAAATTAGACAGACGCATATAATAAGTCTCTGCGTCTACACATTTTCGGGACCACTTGGGAGGGGCTCATAGCCATCATGATGCTGCTGGGCATGAGTGCTCTTTCTGTCAACTGGAATACACTTGAGAACAACTGCGAGGGGCATGCTTACCGCACCCAACAGGACGCTAAGTAGCCACAGCTGCCAGTTCAATGGCACGGTGCTCGCAAATGTGCCTAGAAATTCAACGATGATCACTTGGAATACCACAGTAGCCAAGATAATTCCCAAGAATATCCAATTCCCAAACATCCCTTTGAAGATGTTTATCTTCTCGATGTCGCGGCTGTTAATTTCGTTGAAGACCTGCGTTAAAGGAGAGCAAGAATTGTTATGAACACTCAATGCTATGGGTCACTATATAATAAATATGATGCGCATAGTTGTGTATTATGACCTGACAGAACACAAAGGTGTTGAAGATGAAAGTGTTGACAACTTGGGTAGAATTGGAGCCTTCAAGTCCCAATATCTGCTCTCCAATGAAGTTGAGAACCAATAAGATGGCCAACTGATAAGTACTCTGGCCAATGATATTCCTCCACATTGTTCTGGTAATAAAATTCTGGGTTCTTGCAACGGGAGGTCTCTTCATGAGTTCGTCGTGTGGGGGTTCTGTGGCAAGCGCAAGTGCGCCTAAAGTGTCCATGATTAAATTCACCCACAGCAACTGCACAGCTGTTAATGGAGCCGACCCTGACACGCAGGCTGATATGAAGTTGATCATAAGCGCAACGATGTTGACAGTCAACTGAAACTGAACGAATTTCTGAATGTTGATGTAGACAGAACGGCCCCATTTTGCAACATTAACAATAGTTGCAAAGTTGTCGTCGAGCACTATCACGTCGGCACTTTCTTTTGCAACCTGAAATAATTACTCGGTAAATTGCAGATTAGATGAAGATGGAAAGCAGAATGCTGCGAAAAGATTATTGCAACATGGGAACCATATAGGCAGAACCTCAGTTCCCGAAATGCCCATAGCAAGTCCAATGTCTGCCTCATGCAAAGCTGGAGCATCATTTGTTCCATCACCTGTAACTGCGACAACCTCCCTGAGCTCATTCCTTGCAGTCTTTACCAGAATATGTTTGTCTGTTGGCGATGAGCGTGCCATTACCTGCCAAGGTCAAAACAAATGGAAGATTTCATGTTTTCCTTATCTTCTAGTTTTCATTTTAATTCCCTGAAAGTAACGATGCATCAGTAGTCCACCTTAAGTTTGGGTATTAATTCACTCATCTCTTGAGTATCCTTAACACGGAAATTCGGTCCTTCCACAGCAACATCATCATCACCCGAAAGAATTCCACATTCTTTAGCAATTGCTTTGGCTGTATTAATATTATCACCCGTGACCATGCGCACGACGATTCCAGCTCCTAAACAAGTTTTTACCGCTTCTCTCACCCCAGGGCGAACTGGATCTTTGATTCCCACCACTCCGATCAGTGTATATCCACTGTCAGGGATGCCATTCACTTGAGAACCATCATCATCGATGTCCTTAAAGGCCAAGCACAGGGTGCGAAGAGCCTCGCAGGCAAAACCTTCTATTACATTCATGACATCTCTTACATGCTCTTCTGACAAAGGAAAAGGTTCACAAGAGCCGGTAAGACCCTTGTCACACATTTTTACTATTATCTCAGATGCGCCTTTGCAAAAAGCTCGAATCTTTCCATCTGGGAGTTTTACGAGCACAGACATTTTCTTCTTTTCAGAATTGAAGGGTTCGACCTTTAATAGCTGGCATGAATGGCGTACCTCCTCCAATTCACCACAGATGAGCAATCCGTACTCTAAGATCGCTGTTTCTGTTGGTGTGCCTAAAATGGATCTCTTTCCATTTTTATCATAGACAACTTCTGAACCTGTATTATTGAATATCGCCTGCAGAAGCACACCTCGCACGTCCGCGGATGTATCAGCATCTAATGTGAACCTCCCTTTATTAGAATCTACCTCTTGTACTTTACCACACATCCACGTTTTACTCACTATCATATGGTTTGTGGTCAATGTCCCTGTCTTATCAGTGCAAATGCAAGTAGCAGAACCCATTGTCTCACATGCAGAGAGATGCCTCACTAATGCTCTCTCATTCATCAACTTCTTCATCGCAAATGCAAGGCTCAGAGTAACAGCTAGGGGCAATCCTTCTGGAACTGCAACCACAATTATGGTCACAGCAGTAGCAAAATAGTCCAATAGCTTCAAAGCATCACCGGAGGTCCATTTGGTAAATTCATGTCGAACTCCTTTGTCAACCAAGAATCTGATGGTTAGTACGAGGAAAGTCAAAACAGCAAACCCGAGACCAATTTTTCCAATCAGCGTTGCCACACCATTAAGTTTCACCTGTAATGGAGTCTCATCTTCTCCTCCTTCACTTAAGGTTTCCATCAACTTGCCCCATTCGGTTCTCATGCCAACAGTTGTCACCAACATTTTGGCAGATCCGTCTTGAACTTTGGTTCCGGCCAAAAGGAATGGCCTTTTTTCATGTATATTTATTGGGACACTTTCACCGGTTAGACTTGACTGATCGATCAGCAAGTTGTACCCTGAAATAAATACTCCGTCTGCAGGCACCTGATCCCCGATTGATAAATGAACAACATCTCCAACCACTAGCTCGTAGATAGATATCTTTTGGCGAGTTCCATCTCTAATGACCTGTACAAAGATCTTTTTCTTCTCCTTGTCCAACTCCTTGAACTGTAAAGATTGTTTGTAATCACTTACAGCAGTAACCATGACAACCAGAAATATACTAAGTATAATCCCCAACCCATCGTATGTACCCTTTGGCCACCCTTCTGTTGCAAGTCCCACTCCAATTGACACCACAGCACAAACAATAAGTATGATAAGCGTCAAATCATGTAAAGCCTCCCACACAAACATCCAAAAGCTTTTAGGAGGTTTCTCAGTGTATGTATTTGGACCGTATACATTTTTCCGGGTAGAGACTTCAGTTGATTTGACTCCATTGTCTAGTGAAACATTCAGTCGATGGGCAACACCTTCAACTCCACGGAGGGCCCTTAGGGTCTTGATATCATACGAAGAAACAACTGATGCAAGTTTATCTGGGTGAACCCTGAAACCTGCATGTTTAGCTTCTTCATCGAGTCCATTTTCAACGATTGCTTCCTTATCCTCCTCTTCATGGGGTTTACTAAATTCATCTGGCTGAAATTTTGGGCTTTGTCGAACTAGTGTACAATGGCCACAAGCGATTATTAGTTAAAGAGCAGGTATGTCTAGTACAGCAAGGTTTGGATTCAATGACTATGGTTCTCAAGATGAATAAATACATACCATCAATAAACCTGAGCGCAGCTTTATACGCCAAAAAACAAACACGTAGATTTTCCTGATACATAAGAGGAAGTAAATAACAAGGTTAGCATTAGAACCAAGATACTGAAAAAAAACCTCTAAATTTCGGAAGGAGTTTCGTAAAAATTTGTTAGAAAGAAATGACATTTGCATACATATTCATTGAACCAAGATATGAAGAAAATAAAAACCGCATTGCATGCAATTGGTTAACTTGATATATACAAAATACGGATATATAGCATTGCATGCACTTGGTTAACTTGATACATACAAAATACAGATATCATCGCCTGTGTTAGCGGTACACACAAATTTCCTGCTTAAGGCTCTAGATTCTAAAGCCGTTCGGGTTTTCTTAGTTCTTTGCGAAAGCTTCACTAAGTTCTATAAGAGTTCTGCATAAGAGTTGTATCATTTTAACAATATATCAAGCGATTTTTAACTTTAAAATCAATACAACAAACATAAACAGACTTAAGGGAGTTTCAAGTTCAATAATTTCAAGTCAGTGCATTTTTATGTAAAATAATAATGAAGGACGAGATCGGGCATCAACTGGTCATGAATTTCACTCAGCCACCTAAAGCTTACGTTACTATATTTCCTTCAATAGAAAGCAAACTTCCATGTTTTTCCTAAATCAGTGCTTATATGTCAATCTGTGATATTTGATATAAATTTACAGGAGATAAAACTTTCAGTAAGGTATCAGTGGGCCACCAAGATATTAACATTGTACTTGACCGTAAGGAACTTATCTTGTCTGAAAGCGATCATTGCACTCATGGTGGGAGGAGCTATGGGACAAAAATTTCAAGGAATATAAATAATATTGTTTGACCATGACTATTGATCCATATAACAACCACACAGAGTAAACAATCAGATATTTTCGTTGTCGCCTTGCGCAACAACAGTTAAACTATTTACTGCACTGTAAGAAAAGGTATTAACATCATAACATTGGAATAAACACTAAGATGCAATAACTTCATGATCATGATTAGAACGTATTCCTAACATGGGAAGCTGCACAGATCACATGGAAACAACAACAAAAAAAAAGAATAAAAAAAACAATTATTACAGAGAAAGGTTCACATTCGTTATGCAAACAGCGGGAGTTATGGGATGCACGTTAGCCCATGCTGATCAAACAAAGGACTAAATATATTATTATTACCTATAAATTAATCTCCACATATGCCACCACCTTGTTATTCAAAAAGGTAGCAGTAGAATAGTTTTACTTATCATCAAGATCTAACCTAAATTTGAACAATCAACACAACTTCTAACCACTTATTTTCTGTTCCCCCATACTTTATAAGAAGCAGTACTACGACTCACAGTTGAAATTTGCAATGCATGACATCTTATCAGACGCTATTTTTAAATATTATGATGTCAGTGTCAACTAACACTACAAGAAAAAAAATATATATCCACCAAACAACGTTTCCATTATTAGCACAGATAAAAAAAAATAGTCAAGTTTATTAAACAATAATAAAGAAAAGATTAATATTAAAAGCAGCAAACAATGACCCCTCACTAATTTCCACGAAGCTTCACCTTGAAAAAACCTCCCATTTCCCCATCGTTCTCAGCCAACAACAAAAAGCTAATAGCTTTGATTCCTCTAAAAGCTTAGACTTCCGAATATGTTGACTTTGTGAAGTTTAATGAAATGGTTACCCAAATTGTAAGAAGATAACTTAGCTGTCACAAAATCTTCCTCGAAGATCATCAGCTGAACGATCCGTAAACCTAAAACTATTATACTCCTCGTCACTGTACCAAGGAGAGGAGAATATCCTAGAAAAAAAATCACGCCTATGGAGATATTCTCAGAAAACCAACGGGAAACGAAAACAAGGAAAGGAAAGCAACAAAAAGAATTAAGAGACATGTGGAATCAATCGGAAACAAAAGGCCAATCATTTATCCTAAAGCTTCAAACGATTCTACTCATATAAAGAGGTAATGAAATAGAATACGCTTGCTTTGGTTCATTTTCTTCTGCCGCCAGCAATCAAAAGAAGAAAAAAAAAATCGAGAGAACATAAAAAAAGGGTCACGCACACTGAGTTTCTTAATCTTTTCTTTAGCTTCAGACCGCTTCTCTAGATCGGCGGCGTATCGGAACCTACGGCGTCGATTTCTCACCAACTTCCCTACTGCATCTCGCCACTTCTTCAGCGCATCATCCGATGGGTTGTGCGGCAGATCAAACTCCGGCGGTATCAGACTCTCCACCACCATTTCTTGTTCGATTTAGCTACGTTAGTTTATAGAGTGACGAAGAAGAGATAGCTGAGCTGAAGTGAAGCCACAATGAACCGTGGTACGACTCATTAAAAGGAGATAGCAATATCCATTCCCAATAGGTTTCTCCATCCACGCGTTATCAAGAGTAAATCTCGCTTTTGCCCCTCGAAAATGAAAAATATATTAAAATTAAAATGAAAAATAGTTTCTACGTAGTTTGAAAATAAATGGCCTGCCTTGCCTTGCCGATAATAATGACACTAACTACGGCGAAAGCTAAGCCATAATTCGTATTCATTAAACATAAAATGGTCGTTGTCGATTGATGTTGACATGGAAAACAGTGTGTTTGTTAATGATAAACTTTTTGGATTTAGTTTTATAATAAACTAAAATTACAAGTAGATGATGTCCAAAACTCGGATAATCTCCATGGACATGGGCTTTGGAAGTAGAGATGGACAGTAGATCAACGACAACCAATTTCATTGTTATTTTCAACAAGCAGCAAAGAGAGAGAAAGAGACAGTGATCGATGAGCTAGCGAGTGATATGAGCAATGAAGTCGTTAAGTTCCCTAGAAGCTCGACCATCTTCCTCGTACGACTTCTTGATGGCAACAGCTAATCTTGTCGGCGTTTTTCCTAATCTCATCTCTTTCTTCTGATGCAACTATCCTTTCTTCGAACCCTTGTGGCAATACGATCTTCCTCGCTTCTTTCGCAAGTACGTCGGCTCTGTCGGCATCTCTGAGCACCAAAGGAACTTCTGCTTGCTTTGTTCGAGCCCGTCGGCTATCTCCCTCGCTTCTCCTTTCGAAAGGGAAGAAGTGCTAGTCCCGAAAGAAGCGTACATAACAGATCTTGGCTCTTGCTTGTCGAGCCACTCCAAGCACTTTGGCGCTTCTCATCAACTACCTGCAGGTTGGTATTAATCCTCGGAAAAGCAGCTATAGCCCATTGTTTACGAGCCTTGCCACTGACCTCTTCCCTAGCCATGAGTTGGAGAAACGTATCGTCGAACGCTCTGACTCTGAGAGTGTTGTGTATATCTCCACACCACACCTCTCTTCGATATCATTGGACAGCATGTACACCGTACGGCTTCTTTTCAGGCATGAGCTCTTTCACGGAAGGAATTCTCCCCTTCCAAAGTAGTAGCCCCATCGTCGACTTCGAAGGGCCTGGCCTGCCTCTTGCATCACAGTAGGCATATAAAAGGTAAAAAGCTGATGCGCAGTTGAATGCGTAAGACTCGACGTTCGACGCCTTAACAGCATATCCCTAACAACGGCCTCGAAATCATCTTTTTAGTTTCTTGGTTGGCTCTGCGTATAGTAAGTACTATTGCAGTCGTCGCCTTAATAAAGAAGAAAGGTAAGGCGGGAAAGAAAAGAGACAAATGTTCACCATGCACGGGCGATGATTCCTAGAATAGTTTCTGAGACAAATGTTCATCATGCAATTGTTGACCTTTTCCGCAATTTATTTATTTATATATATATATATATATATATATATATTTTCTTGGGTTTGGAAATTACTCAGTCCAAGAACTATTAATCTTTCTTGTGCATTTTATTGGGCTAAATTCTGATTTCGGCCAAGCCCAATAAAAGAACATATTAGAGTATGCATGTTGATGATCAATTCAAGAGTATGTAATAAGCCGTCGTGTATATATATTTAACTCTAATATACACTATATTATGGGAGTATTATAGTATAATAATCCAATGTGACGAATATATGTACATGACGTGCCATTGACTTCAAAATATTTAATTTGATCTTGGGTACTCATATCTGCTCGTTTTATTTATTGACAAGAATAATACATATCTATATGATAGATAGTGTTTAAAAAATATATTGATTTGACCAAATTGTTACGTTTACCTTGAATATGTATATATGTATGTGGTTCTCGAGTTTACAGCGTGGCAATATATATCTCAGCCGTAGGCCACCGAAATAGAATTAATTATCAGTGCTTGACCAAAAAAAAAAAAAGAGTTTGGAGCCGACGAAGATTATTAATATGCAATCAATAATCCCCATCGTTGGTGTATCAAATATTTTTTTATTCACATGTTCGATTTCTCCTTCTTTGTCTTGAAATAAATTAAATAATTCGCCAATATGACCTCATTCCTTATAAAATAATGGTTTTCTTTCGGTATTTTAAATTTTCCGACATTTAAATTTCTTACACACGTAAGAAATGTAAACCCTTTTCAACGGCTTCTAACTACCACGCCATCTATCATCTAATCTACACTTGATGGTCAACGTGATCATCTCATAAATATATAAATAAATAATATGAACATACATACTGTAGTATTAATTATTGCTTGTATGTAACATATACAATGATTCTACCCAAAGGACTACTTTATAATTAAACAATTTCTGGTTGGACCATATACCAATATTTAGCTTTACGCATTGGTCTCTTTTCTTAATAAAGATGTGACATCATCATTAATGTAATCGATCGATTTTGCACGTGTATCACTGATAGTGGTTTCCTAGTGCATGAGTATTCATCTCAAAATTCAAATGATAATCGCAAATATAAATAATATATAAAAACACACACACATTTGTGTGTAATGTGCATAGATAGTACTATATATATTTGTTAGGCATGCAATGATTCCAAGCATAAATATTACAGTTCATTATTCATATACATCAAGTTGATAATTATTACAGTTTTAAATCAAAACATGGAACAACGAAGTGAACCTTCTGCAGTACTATTCCCAAGAACGTCAACCACTTCATCGTCCAAAACAAACAACGCCGCCGCCGCAAATAAGATCATTCCATACGCCTCACCAAGCGGCCCTAATTCCCACCACCACCGTGCCCTCGTCCGCCGCCCCACCACCCGCATCCACCGCGCCACTGCCTACCTCCGATCACTCTTCTCAGTCTTCAATACAGTCTCCTCGCCCTCATCACCAACCCCAATGCCCACATGCACCCCATGGCTCACCACCACCGCCTTCCAAACCCCACTCTCCACCAACCCAAGAAAAGTGACCGGAACCCTATTCGGCAACCGCCGCGGGCAGGTCACCTTCGCCGTGCAAACAGATCCCAGGTCCGAGCCTGTTTTCTTGATTGAGCTGGCTGTTTCTACGTCGGCCCTGGTCAAGGAGATGTCCTCGGGGCTCGTGAGAATCGCACTAGAGTCTTCGTCGTCGGCGGAGAAGCCAAACACCAGCAGAAGGGTGGGTGCCGTCTACGGCGGCGCATGGACCATGTACTGCAACGGTAGGAAGTGTGGGGGGCAGGCGAAGTCGAGGGAGTGTACGGATTCTGACTGGCGCGTGCTGAGCACGGTGAAAACGGTGTCTGTTGGGGCTGGGGTGATACCGCCGCCGCAGATGGCGGATGATGTTGATGATGATGGTGAGGGCGGCGAGTCGTCGTCGGAGTTGATGTACATGAGGGCCAGGTTCGAGCGCGTGGTGGGCAGTCGCGACTCGGAGGCTTACTACATGTTGAACCCAGATGGGAACGGAGGGCCCGAGCTCAGTTTATTCTTGCTAAGGGTTTGAAAATATGGCATCAATAATATCTCCGTCGTCTTCGTGTATTTATATTATTGTAAAATGAAGTTCAATATATATATTATATATATATATATATGTATAATGTATGTATGTGTGTGTGTGTGTAAACGTCGTATGTTTGTGATGGATGTGTGGTAGATATTAAACTAAAGCAATACTCGCCGGAAAGAGATGTTCTTTTCCGATGAATATTATCATGGAAACTTCTTACATGTTTACATACACAACAAAAACATTGGTTGAGGTTGTTTGTGAAAAACATTTGATAATTAACAACTTATTTAATACATATACACACATCAGAAATAAAGACGTCCATCCCTTCAGAGAAAGAACCATATATTGATTTGTTTTGGATAAAAAGAAACACAATATAATCTTTTCTAATGAAAAGAGCGATGCGTCAAGACTTATTTGAGCTCCTAGCTACCTATGCCTGCAGCCTGATAAATGATGACTGAGGCCACGACAAAAAATAATAGTAATAATAATAATGAGACCAACTAGATTAAAAGATTCATCATGAATATCATATATCATCCTTTTGCTTGCATGCATTGAGTTATTGATCAATACTTGACTTTACGATGAAGTTTTGGCGTGTAATGGGGTTCATGGCCACAGGCGGACCAGCCGTACGAGGCCATGCCTGGAATTTCTTGTCGGTCTCTTGCCGCCATTCATTGCCTGAGACGGTTCTTGGAGTAGTACCTAAGAAAAAATTGTTCGTTCGTATGGAGAATTAAAGGAGTACTTCCATTACATCATCAACAGAAGAAATGACAATGATGAATACTTTTATCCTTCCTACCTCCGAATATCTTGCGGTCAGCAATCAAATTGTCGAAAGCATATGCTATCACAATGGATCCAAAAACAGAAGGAATTATGTATTTGGCTGCCATTCTTCTTACAAAATGAGCAAGGAATAGTTTAGCCAAAATGAAGCTCAAGGAAATACATGAAAAGTAGGTTCTATTACACAATGGAATAAAAAGGGAGTCTTTATATCCATCCCATCCTTTTAAGAAGCCAAGCCAATGGTACATACGCCATAAACGGCTAATTATGTGTCAGATCCTAAAAACCCTGAATGAGAAAAGTTGATATTTTTTTATAATTTCTGTGGACATATTTAGATCTTCAGATCCAAAACAATAAACTCTTTGATTTGAATCCTTGGGTTATATATTATATGTTAATGCTTTCTGAGATTAATGCCTACAATCATAATCAATGATGTGATTATTAACTTGGTGAAAAATGTTTTACCATCATGCATAAGTAGTAGCAAAAGAAGATAACAAATACACAACAACCACGAATGATATGTCTTGTCTGAATACAATATCTGAACTGACCTATGTACAACATGAAATTACGGTCAATTCTAATACTAAAAAATCCTCACTCTTACAGACAGCAACAGACAGAAAAGAAACAAATCAATAACAAATCAGTGAATTTACTTCAAAACAATACAAACAGCCCATGAACTGCTGCTGCTCCTACAAATTTCATGCGGGCACATTCCATGGATTCGATTCATAATAGAGCACGGCCAAGCTAGCGACATGCGATACGCACGCTTCGAACAAAATACTCCTCGTAATGAGCATTATTAACATCCCGCAGCTTTCAAGAAATTGTCGAATGGGCTCGAAGCTGGCAATCTAAACGACTGAGGATGAGAATATTGCTGGACTTCTGTGGCACATAATGCTAAAGCCCCACCACCCATGGGCGGTCTGATTGGAAGCTCCGGCATGTTCTCATCCAAGAAGGGGTTCACACCCTGTAAAAAGTTTTATTACAGAATGATGAGATCAGCGTAGAATTTCACACTTAGCGAATCAATCATCTGTAGGTCTTCTCTCCTTGAAGAGGGATTGATATTCACTTACCTTCTTCTGTGAACTGCTATCGTGTAGCACAACCTGCTTGTTATCTTTAGCAGAGTTTTGTGATGAAGACGAGGTCAAAAGGATCCCTTGTATCTGATGATGAGTGTTTATCACATAAGACATCTTTTGTTGTTTTCCCATCAGAAGGGTCTCGCAATGATTGGCTGTTTCCTTGTAAGTTGCATCAAGCGCAGTGCTCACTGACATTCTTCCAACGTGGTGTGCCGTTTCCAAAACCTGCGTTTTCAAGAAGATGGGCAATATATATATGTATCATTCACATAGAAGAAATTTCACGGTAGAACAATGTGATTCTAGGATTAAAGAATCACATAGATGATATGAGTGGATGAGTTCGGAACTTACAGACTGAAGAAGCTGATCGACGCTGAGGAGCTTTGGAAGTTCGATGGCCAGCTGTGAATTATGCTGCAAAGAACTTTCTATTGAATCTTGGTGATGATCATCATCTATATTAAGGACGGAGACCGCCTGCAACACACATTGAAGAACTCCAAAATGAATAAAAGTGAAAAAGACCATGCAAAAAAGGAAACTTCAGCTCGAGGAATATTACCTTTTCGAGGGCTTTTTGGTTGTAAGAATCCATTTCACATCCTTTCTCTTGGCTGCCACCTGCGAACAAGGACGACCCTCCAAAAGAACACAAGTCATCAGGTGCAAATGGCTTGAGAAGCTGCTCTCTAGTTGTAGAAACTTCAGACTGTGATAAGAGAAATCAAGGCTCAAAAGATTAATAAGAATGAAAAGAAAGTATGCAATTTGTCCTCTGACATTTCAAAAACTTACACTTGGCAAATTTTCCACATTTTGAATGATGATAGAGACTAGAGATTCTGCGGTCTGCTCCTCGTTGATTTTTAATTCTGAAAGAGTCCTGAGAGCAGAATCATCATCTTCCATTAACCCATCTATCAGACTTGATCCTTTTTCAGTGGCTTGCAATTTTGAATCATCCACCAGGCATAGAAATGGATCGACCTGCCATAAAAAATAAATTAAAAAAAATCCCAGTCGGATAATTTTGCATGTGCTAACATCGTTTCCTTTACATTGACTAACTTTCACTTGTATTGTCTAAAGGAGAGCCAAAAATTACAGATAGATAAGCAAGAACATACCACTTTATCAGAGAGCATACTCTTGACATGAGGAACGAGGGGAAGAATGTTGAATGCCTTCGATGAGAATATAATCATACTAGTGGAGAGTACAAAGAGGGATATGCGACGTGATGGTGGAAGCGATCCTGGAGACAATGATGATTATGATAATGGAGGTTCATGCAAAAGTAATGAGTTCAGAAATAGATAATGCACTGCCTTCTGTGATAACAAACAAGAAGTATATAGCTAACGACAAGCTACCTCCTTCAGCAAGAGAATAGCTTCTTAGAGAAAATGCCAACTGGAAACTTCGAATCATAGCATCTCGGTGTGAATTCTGAGCCAAATAACAAGAAATAAAGTGTGCTTACTCAAATAGTAAGGTCAAGGAAAGAGGTAATCATATTCAACCAACTGACTTGAAACGGATAACAGAGAAATGAACTGATTAAATAGCGCTTCAACTGAAAGGTTTAGGGAAAGGTTTAATTGATCCTAGAAAGTTTTTTCTTTAAATAGTAGTTAGATAAGATGCAGAGATATACTAGTAAAAAGTGCATATCAAGTTTAACATTTTCAAAATTTTACCTTAACTCGAGCAAACAGCAATACAAGGCTGTAAGTATGAGCTATGGCTTCATAATTCTGAGGCATGTTCGCCGGAGATATGGATTGAGCCCAGATCGATGAAAGCAGAAGGTTTATCTGGTGGCTGCTCAGTCTAAGAGGCACAGCATCCTGAGATTCGTAGAAGAAAAGCGATATATGAATTTAAGTGTACTTAAAACGAACAATAGACAATCAAGAATACTATCAGGACTTGTGCTTTACTTACCTTAGGAGCGGAATTAGCATCTGCTGCAGGTGGTGTATTTCTCGAGCTATATACTCTGCTATAAGTCGATTTAATCCTATCCAAAACTCCGATTGGAGGACTGTTATCAGAAGAAACATTTGTGCTGCTCAGTTCATTGAGACTTTCCTTTGAATTATTCTTCTGATTTCTCAGCTTTTCAAACAAGGCAGCCGAGGAAGAAAACACTGAAGCTGTTCTCGAGAGGGTTCTGGGAAAGTCCATCATGTTCTTCTTCGAGTCTGAAGCAGTTGAATATGACTGAGGAGATATAGAAGAAGGCACAAGAACAACAGAGAAGATCTGATGAGCACCGATTCGTGTCTCATGATCTGGATGAAGCATAGCGGGAAGCAACTGATGAAACAGTGCCTCTGGGAATGCCTAACGAAATCCGAAGGGGAAAGAAAACAGCAAAAAATTGAAAGTGATCATTAGAAGGAGTAATTTTAAAAAGCAAGTCAATTAAAATGAAAAGGTCATACCTTTTTCTGATATGTTAAGTTTGGCAAAGAAGCTATAATCTGAGCAGTTCTATACACAGCAGATATGGTAGTTCTAGCTATAACAGTTATGCTTGGGATGTTCTCCAACATTGTAGCCATTACATCAAGGATTGGACCTGCATCGCCGACCTGTTCATAAATATAAAATGACGATTATTGATTTTAGATGTGTGTTTTTTTTTTCTTCTCCAGTAAAAAAGAGGAAAAAGGTAGCAAAGATTTGACCTTTGATGACAACTCAGTTAGACATTCATCAACTGCTTCACGGAATCTTTTATTCCAACTGATTAACTCATCTCCCAGCTTAGAATCATCGAGCGAACAATGTATGCTCTTACGCAGATGCCTCATAACATCACTGACAGCACTGACTATGGCTACTGACAGCTGGACCTTGGTAAGTCGAGTGAGATCGGTAATAACTTGGATCATGTCGAGTTGCATTTCGGGGTGCTTTAGGACGTTTTTATGATCCAGATGCTTCCCTAATATCGAAATCAACAAGTGTATGTTCTGTCCTGCATTATCAGAAGCAGAAATTTGGAATCAAAATATCAGACAGCCGAGAGGATAAACTGAAAGAAAAAAAAAATTGAAGTAAAAGTTCTTAAAACGTAAATCTTTTACCAGAATCATCCATCACAAGCTGCATATCTCTAAGAACGGGAAGTACAATCCCGTCTTTGACGGGCCATAGTTTTCCATTATCAAAGCAACGGAACAATGACTCCAAAACACGACGCATTGTCGTAGCCTCTTTCCCAAGCCTGGCCATGTTGTGCAGGCACACCGTAGACCAGAAGTGTGGGTTTTTTGTGTCTTCCCTGCATCATTTGAATCAAGATTTTCTTTCCACATTCTTGGCATATATATAAGACAGCTAAGTCAAAGTTGAAGAAAGAGAAAAGGATGATAAAATTATTACGTAGTGAGATTGAGTTGTCCTTTATCATTTACAATCAGTCTCCAAGAAGGAACCGCAAGCTCTGGTGGAGACAGAGCAACGTGTCCCTCCGTTTTGTGAACTTCTTGCACCCAACGGCTTTGGCTGGAATCATTCGATTGTTTGCTTTGACCACCGAAATTTTCCAAGACTGCTGAAACAATCTGGGATAGTGGAAGAATGAGGATGGTAATGAGATATAAATCAACATATATAGAGTAGAGTTAACACGTATGCCTCACAACTTACATTGTCAAACTCAACAGAAATATGAGAGTTTTCACCCATCAGCCAAATCTGCCCAGCAAAGCAATATAAATAAATACAATCCCAAATGAGTATCGAAAGCATCAAAGCTAGCAGAGCCTAATGATATGTCAGATTCATCCTCAAAAACACCACCTAAATCAATGTGTGCAGATGAGGTGAAATGAGAACACAATAAATAATACCATAGAAGAAAGTGCTTGTAGCCCAGCTGCACGCAGATGTTGTGCTCGCTCGTCTTCTCCAACCTCTTGAGCCAGCTGGCACAGTTTCGGAACAAATCCTTCCAGGTTAAACATGTAGGTTCCATCATTCTATACAACAAAGGAGAGCTTGAATTAGTCAAAGTAGATCTAATCTATTCTGTTCTTTGAATAACTGAAATTCCAATCATTTACCACCTGATTATTTACAAAATCAAACAGAGATTCACATCCGATGATTAATATCTCGTCCTGCGTCTGGTCCATCAAAGTCTGTATTATAGTCAGAAGACTGCTCGCGAATAAAGGCCTGAAGCGGGAAAATCTTAGTTAGAAGACAGTGGCTTGTCGATTCAGTAAAGAGACATTCGAATTCCAACATAATGTTATAAGCATATTGTGTTATTTCTTATACTCCAACATACACAACAACTACAGATATAAACAAGCAAAGGGTATGCAGACGTACATTTGCTCCTTGCAACTTAATATCAATTTCCTGTAAATACACATGGCAATTTTCACATATCGGAAGTTCTCATTTCTTAGTTCTCTGTAGCATCTCTGCTCAAGGGAGCTCGCAATCTGCAATTAGGAAACAATAGATAGGCACGTGTAAGGAACAAAGGGTCTATGAAATAAAATGCAGCAATTAATCGCATGCTGATGCTGACCTTTGGTATGCGTAAAGGATTTTTGGCAGCATATTCACAGAGTTTTGAAATTTTTCTATCATTTGGCTCCTCGTCCTGTATAAGAGAAAAGGTCGAAAGGGTTAAAACCACTCCGTTTGGATGGATATAACTGTTTGCAAAGAATATACGAATGCACATCTATGACCGTTCGTGGCATCACAAGTCTCAAATGATTGAAGCAAACATGGTAAAAACGATAAGGTTTAAGAAAACCGACCTCTGACCGGGGGAAAATGTCCGAGATCAATTTCTTGTATCTCTTCACTGGCTGTCTAGACCTCGCGCGCAGTGAAGGGCAACAAAAACAAAGGTTGCCACATGCAGGCAAGACTTGCCTAGAGATGGCGCCCGAAACAGAATCCATATTCACAAAAAAAACTATTCACAACTATATGTTCTTTAACACAATTATTGAAGGGAAAACAATTTGCCCTAAATATCAAAACTAAATCTGAAGCCTCTGTCTTTTGCTTTCCCTTCTTTATACGAAAGATAAATTCTTCAAGAAAAGTTTGGTTGCAGAAGGGAAAGCAAGCAATTTGCTCTAAATATCAAGCCGGCACTTTTTGATTTCCAATACCAGCCTACAAAAAACAAATGTGAAACGCATATCAAAATTAATGTCAAACAAAACACGAAAATGCATACATTCAAGAAAATGAAATATCTAAGACTGCTTCAAGATTCACGATTTATAAACCAAAGTCTCTCTCATCTTCCAAAGATCAAATCTTTATCATCTAAAAAATAGAATCACAGACAGGCATAAACCATTAATCATAAAGGATGATATATACCAATGCGATTTAAAGTAATGCCTATTTTTCCCAGTTTCCGTTTATTTTCCTTACAATCTTGGCATTACGATGTAAAAAAGGTGTCTTTTACCTTGAGATCGATGCCTGTAAAGAACATACCAAAAGGCTGGGATACCATTTAAGCTTACCCCCCCCAAAAAAAATTGTTACTTTCTCTCTCTCTCCTCTCTTCACAACGATCCCACCTCTTGTTTTCTTTTTGCAGGCCCGTAGTATACGACTCTTTCGACTATGTTGGGAGCTCCTTACATAACGCTGCATTTATGGCTGGTAATGATTGATAATTTAATACTAACGAATTTATTTTCCAGCAAGACAGTTGTACTGCACACACCTTCTCAAAGTCGGACTTTTTTAAAAATATTTCATAACGTTAAATGCTGTCAAAATGTCAAAGCCCGACGAAAGGAATATTACGAATATAAACAAACATGCTGTATTTCTCCCTTGGCTTGATTTTTTTTTTTTTTTTATGACCTCTTTCGAACCAAAGAAGGTTACGTCCTCTCCAAAAATGATCCACACTGCTCCAAAATTTCCTTGAAATCCAATAATGACGCTGAACTAATAATGGGTTTAACGGATTTTGTTGCCATGTTCAAACTTTGCTATATTTAATGTTTATACTCATTGCTCACCTCACCTGGAAGTTGCAGTGCAAAGTAGATAGATGACCTTTGCTTAGCTTAACAGATTACAGAGTAACTAAGAGACCGCCTCTGTTTTGTTGTACGACAACTGATCCTAAGCTAAAGATACAGTCTTTGTCTGCAAGAACCTTGTAAGAGATGTGATTATTCAAGAGGCTAAATATCCCCAAGATTGCATTTTTATTTCTAAATTTGGAAGTTGACAGACAGCTGCTCGTACAAACGTGGGGCCTGCCCAGCTCTTATCTCCGCTATTCTTTTGTATTATCTTATCATCTTGCCATCCTCTCACCTACTTATACTAATATCATAATCACAAAACTAGCTTTTTTTTTCTGGTGGTGAGTTTTCTTTCTTTCTCTTCCTAATGGATTTCGCCGGGTTATGCCTTTCCTATGTAGTTTAACCGAGGTCTGCTTTACGTTGGTCTATGTTACACTTCAGATTCATTCAATAGCTGAAATTTCCCCTGTTTTTGCTGCCTTTGCTAATGATGTGATGATCCTTTAAGACTTTTACAGATAAGGTAGTTGATTGGCATCATTATTCTGCGTCGGGAGTTGGGCCAGGAGATCGCATTTATTGTCTCTTCTTGGACACAAAATCAACACTTTTCCCAGAAAGAGTTAAGGAACTCATATATATAACAAGAAGAAGACACTTAAAGTCAAGAAGAATGATGAAGCAGCAAGCATCGTCAAAAACAGAGCAAGCCTTGGACGCCTCAGTTGAGTCCTTTGGGTTTGAGATTGACGTCGTCTCAGCCCAGAAAGTCTCGGGCCACCTCTTGATCACTCCAAAGTGCTGCCAGGTAAATAATAGTACACAGTGGTCTCTTCCTCTTACATGGAATGGAAGTTAAAGCTTTTTTTTCCTTTTTCAATGTTACTACACTAACTGCGTATGTATGTATGTGGTTTTATTAGCCATTTGATATGCTGAGTGGAGGAGTCTCCGCGTTGATAGCAGAATCTCTGGCAAGCATGGGGGCCCACTTGGCGTCGGGACTTCGAAGAGTTGCAGGCATAAACCTTAGCATCAATCACGTCAAGAGTGCTGCGTTGGGTGAGTTTATTGTGGCCGAGGCCACGCCGGTCAGCATTGGAAGAACCATACAAGTTTGGGACGTGCGCATCTCCAAGTGTGATCCTAACTATTACAAGTCTGGCGACGATGGTAATAAGAGAACACTGATATCTTCGTCGAGGGTTACCCTTCTCTGCAACTTGCCGGTGCCGGAATACGCTAAGGGTGCCGGCGAAGCTCTTAGAAGAGCTGCTAAATTGTAACATTTGTAATTTTGATATGATATGGTACTATTCTTACTGAAGTCTGTCAATATAACAATATTGAACAATATTATCCCAAAATCAAATGAGTGAGTGAGTGAGTGAGTGAGTGAAGAAGAAATCAAATGAACATAATTGTCAAAACAAAATGCTCAAACTGAAATCCATAATTCATTGTTTCTGAACTAGGAAGAATATAATCATCACAACAAAAAGAGATTATTCTCTATACTATACTACCCTACTACAACCAGTGGACGTGGAGGTAATAATATTAATTAACATGAATCTTTACATGGCAATTACTCCAATCTCTGGACATATAGAAACAACTCCACACCCTCTGGCAATAAAAGAAGGGAAAAGAAAACCATACAGTGAAGGACAGGCAGGAGTGAGAGGTTTAGTTTACATCGTCCATCCAGGATCATTACTACACCACATCTATTCTCCCTGTAAGCAATAAAGCTGCCGGATGTTTCCTGATGCTGTCCGTTCGTGAAAACATGAGAGAGACGGGATAAGAAAAACACATCTTCGTCCACGGCAAAAAAGAAACGCACGACCATAAATAATGTAATATCAAACAACGTAGATATATGCACCACGAAGCAATAAATCCATCTTATCGGCAAGTATAATAAGAATTCCCATCATACCACCAAAGTAATGGTTATTATTACCGTACAACCAATCTTTAAAACATGCATGGAGAGCACTTGACAGTTCTCTTTTACGGCTGTCATCAACTCGGACATCCCTTAGGAGTTGCTTTACCTCCTCCAGATTTTTTTGCTGAAAATACCAAGGAATGTAAAAACTGACTCAGTCAAGAGGACAGGGGCATGACAAAAATCGTTGGAAACCACAACAGATAGGAGATTAAACACACATTTCTCAGCTGTGCTTTGAGGTAAGCATCAGGAAAGGGGAAGGGGTTATCCTTTGTAGACCCCGCTTGTTCAAGTCCAAGCCAGTTTGGAATCTGAGCGTTATTAAAAAATACTATCATCATGCATAGGAACTATAAAATATCAGAGCCGATGATAACATGCAGACCAAAAACATGATAATGGGAAAAAGGCGAGCTTCTGATTGATTAGATCCCAAATTGAAGAGAAATCCACAAACAATATCACAGAAAGACAAGTACTAGATATACAATCACTCCCAACAGATATATTCATCCCCTTGCAAAGTCCAAAAAACTCAGATTTTACCACAAAACTTGTATATTGATCTGGATCCAGGCGTGTGGCAGATTCAGCTTGAACATCGGAGACACCAGCAGGATGCGATAATGAATCATGAGGATCCACCATTCCCAGTGCCACAGGCTCATCCCACCTGTTAATGCGAGGGTCAATTCCAACTTGATTCATATGCTCCTCCAGTTGTGAATAAAATGTATTGTATGGAGCCACCTGTTGATGAACCAATGGAAAAGTTAAAGAGGAATTTCCAAGTTCTCAGGTACAGAGAGACAAATATGTAAGATTTTATAGATGCTTGCCTATTTTGAATAAGTTTATGGGCTTGTAAGCTCAAGCTCGAAATGTATAATGAGATAGAAGATCAATTGAAGCGACAATTCTATACATGTAACAATAGAAGCAACGTTTGACCCAAGTCACTTACCTGTAATTTATGGTTATCTCCAACAATGAGTGGTTGCTGGTTAACCCCCAAGAAGAACAGACATTCGCGACAGTTAGCAATACAGATACGCTTGGCAGCAGTAATCACATGAACACGTTCACAATGTTCCACTCTTACAGCCTGTAAGCAAACATATTCAGGTGATAATAAAGTCCGCTGTTATACAAATATAGATATGATGTCCTTCTATGCAGTCTGAGTCACAACTCTCTACAAAAACGTAATAACCATGAATAATAATATATTCAGTAATCATTCCCAGTAACTCATATCGTGCATAATGAGATCACAAACAAAATAGTCTGTTACAGCAAAGCTGATAACAGTAGTTTTCATATCTACGACAACAAAGAAGCTACAAGTCACTCGTGCAGATACAGAGAAGCCAGAAGGCAGAATGTAAAAAATAATAATTCCCTCGTTACCTTGCCAACAGCTCCAAGGACAATGGTAGCATCAGAGCATCCATAGACTGTTGCGTATCTCAGAGGTGCCAATATGTATATAACAGATTCGTGGCAATTGACAACCTGAGGTGACAAGTAAAAGCAAAATAAGATTGAACAACTTCAGGGTATAGCACTGAGTTTGCACGTGGAATTATTCTTTTTTTCCAAAAAACAATGGACCAAGAATGAGAAACAGAAAATGAAGATGGAGAACCGCAATACTTGAATCAGTAATCACCTTGACAGATGTTCCCTTAAGATCAGATGCTTGCTTAAAGCAAGATGATTTAGAGATCCCTTCAATGAAACTAGGACCTCTAGAGTTGTTTGGTGTCTTTGTAGAACTAGTACCGACATCAGCCATTGTGACATCTTGATCCAATGAACTACTTGGACCATTTTCTTTTGGTGAAATTCTATCAGAAATATTTTCTAGACTAGAGGAGACATTTTGGAGAAGCCATTCGAGAACTTGCGATGCGGAAACAGGAGCAGCAGGCATGTCGGGATCAGAATTAGCAAAGAACGGAGTAGTCTGACTCAGTGGTGTCCAATCAGCTCGTCGTTCACCAAAATAGATTAGCAATCCAAGGTGCTCAAATTTATCCATGGATAAAAGCTGGACGAAAGAACCCAAAACACCATAACTCAAAGAGAGACAATGTTTAAAGTAAAACCATAGCATGATTATTATTACAACTTCAGAAATATAGTAACATATGCTACATTTATTAGATAATTAAATACATCAACAAAGCAGAGAAAGCTTACACACCACAGATTCATCTCCTTCTCCTTCTGCAGAATCTGCCAAGAGGGAGATAATATTTCCTAGGTGCTTCTGCAAATATGAAAGCCGATGTGCCTCTTCGTCAGCTTGAGATGGCATAAATCGACGACTGTTGCTGCGGACCAACTGCAACAGGTATAACCCATGCTTACTGACAAATGAAATGAAGCAAATTTTTGGGTAATTTACCCACTACATGACATCTCAACAGAGCATTGACACCGTAAAAAAAATCACATCATGCAATAAATCTTAACAAATTATAAAAAAAAAAGAAAAACGCCACTTCAGTTCGAGAACACCTAAATTAGTCACAAGTTAATACATGGCATCGCATAAAAAGCAACCATTATTCATGCAGCAAAGTCACTGAATGAAAAGTGCATTGTGCTCCGCATTTTGTTGTTCTGATTCTGACATTCCCAACAACATAAAAAATTCGAAAGACATTCCTGCAACATAAATATCGCCGGACAATACCTAGAGCCACAAAACACTACTTCAAACTTTATAATAATTCATAGCACCTACAAGACAATTTGTTTGACATCATCATTTAGCAAGACACGAATTCCCTTGAAAACGCTCCATATAACACTTTTCTCCTTATCAACCAAAACAATCACAAAACAATTTCCCACATAACGACAAAGAAGGGCCACAACCTGCAGCGGTGAAAGAGCAGACAAGAACCCATCGAAAGCAGAAGTGGAAGGCCATACATCCGCCACTGAGGCAGAATCCCTATGCCCTTTCGGCACCAATCGTTTATAACCCTGCACGTACAGAAACACCAGCAAATCAAACAAGTCCACGCCAATCCCATCTACCTCACTCGATACCCTAGCCTTGACAATCGGATCAGACTCATCGTGCAAAACGGCAGCCAACGTCTCGATCACGAGGCGCGAGTGCTCGATTGGGATCTGAAGCGCCTGAGCTAAAGTTTGCGTGTCAATGCGGCGGTGATCGTTGGAGGATGATAGGAGCGTCGATTTGAGTTGCATCAGGGTTTGTGTTGGGTCCGTGAAGACGAGTTTGGGGATGGGAAGGAGGCCGTGCTCGAAGATCTCGCGTCGAGGGTGGAGAAAAAGTGGTGGCGGCGAAGGCGGAGGTGGTTCAACGGACGATTGGAGCTCCGTCATTGCGGCGGCGCGTGGATTTCAGGAGGGGTGTTATTAGCTGCGTTTGCGAATGTAGAAATCGAAGTCTTATTACCTACCAAGTGAGTGCTGTTCTGTTCTATAATTAGGAAGTACTTTCGTTGTTATCGTCGCAGTAGTTTATGTACTACTTATTTTTATCTGAATTAATTATTAGTCTATTATATATATAAAGAGAATAATTAAGAACGCAAAATTAGACATATTCATATTGAATTAACATAACTAAGAAGATTAGTGCTATTATTGGGTCAGATTAGGAGGTTGCAAGAGAGCATAGTATCTCTATGTCAGAGCATTCATTAACAAGTGAATTCACAGTATCTTCTTCTTCTTCGACAGCCAAGAACACAAGCAAGACAAGACATTCATTAACTACTGCTTTATGTTCATCCATTTCCACATTATTATTACAAAAGAAACAAAAAAAAAAAAGCCGTAAAGGTAGAAGAACTGAAGGCAGAATATCTGTCATCAGCTTCAGATTTGCCTGCAAAATACAGCAGCATAAAGATCAACTCAGGCAGGCATCAATATGAACAACTAAGATAAATGGCAAAAACCGCCGCAGATTCTACATGGGAGCGAGGGGCACACACATAGCATTCATGCAATAATAATCAGCCAAAAAAAAAAAGAACAACGAAAATCATTACCTAAAGATGACAGTGTCACTTTCCAGCGTTCATCATGAGAGTGATGTTGTCTCCTTTCAACAAGATCCGACCCAGCTGTTTCCTGATGTTCTTCTTGACGTTGAGCTCTTCCGCGTCGTCCAGGACCAAATTCATGTACTCGTCGAAGCCAATGATGCGTCCTTCGATCCTCAGATCTTTTTGTTCCACCAGCCAAATCTGAATGCGTGCTTTGCTCTGTAGAAACCTGAAGATCAAATTGATGGGTTGAGTCATGATACGCTGAACCTTCGTGCTCGCCATGGCTAAAACTCAGATGCTTCGTTGTTTCGCTGCGATTGATGATAAGCCGCTAGAAAGAAAACCCTAGCTCAAAGTTTTCGTTTTGATTGAACTCCTCTTCTCCTTACTCAGCGTTTAGGAAAAGGCGCCGCCGCCGCCCGCGTCGTCGTTGAAACATATTGACTGGGCCAATGGGGTTTTTCGCTCAAACTATTGAGGCCCATAACGCCCTTCTAAATTTTGTATATAGATTGGGTTTCAATGTCATGAGAGAGATGTGAATTACTTGGGCTTATTTAGGGGCAACATCAGAATGTAGTCCAAGTTTCGAAGCTTAGTACTGTCTGATTCTCCGTCTCCTCCAATTGATGTAGTGTAAGTTCGCTTCCTAAAAATAAGATGCTTTGAAGGAGAAGATTTCTTCTCGAAGTTCACAAACCCTTGTCCAAACAGAGCTGACTGATGGTTTAAGCTTTTGCGAACATCACCGCGAATGTTACAGGTAATAAAGTTCGTTGCTTTTTTGGCTTCTCGATGTTTTTTTTCTTGGTTGAGTGAGTATTCTCCTTTCAGTATTGGAGATGGGGTGATTGTGGACAATGAATGATCTCAAACATCATTGATTTGAACCCATATTTCCTTGAATTGAAAGCTTTCTGCAATAAGTGAATTTAAACTAAATGTACTGCCATTGCAGTAAAAGGGCTATATTTTTAAGCAAGAAGCAATAGAATAGTCATGAGTCAACAATCAGTGGTTTTGGCCACGGCAAGCTATGATCACACGATTCGGTTCTGGGAAGCAAAAAGCGGGCGATGCTACAGGACTATACAATATCCGGAATCTGTAAGCTCCAAAGCTCTCAGCTTTGATTTGGCTTTTCTAAATTTTCTATGCTATTGGTGCAATGATTACTACTGATATGGTTCTTAGTATGCTTCTGAAATATTTGTATTTTTTGGGCCATATGTTTGTCTTATTCTACGATAAAGCTGTAAATTTTCCTTGGCAGATTTTATCTTGGTGCTTAGTTTTGCAATCTGGCCCATTAATTTTTTTTTAAATCTTGACAGCAAGTAAACAGGCTTGAGATTACCCCAGACAAACACTACCTTGCTGCAGCTGGAAATCCACATATTCGGCTGTTTGACGTCAACTCAAGCAGTCCGCAGCCGGTATAGAGTGTTTGACTACCTCTGTCGTTGTTATTTTGAAGTTATTTCTTACATATTTTCCCTTAGAATGCTTTAGAGTTCTTTTTTCATTTTTAATTCCTTTTCATTTTCTTTTTCTTGTTATGTCAGCTGATGAGCTATGATTCTCATACAAACAATGTAATGGCCGTGGGGTTCCAGTGTGATGGAAAATGGATGTATTCTGGTTCTGAAGACGGCACTGTAAAGATCTGGGACCTGAGGTATATGAAGTTTTCCGTCATATCTAAAACATTCTCTGTTGCTGACTTACCCTTGGTTTTTTCTGGTTGATGCAGAGCCCCAGGTTGCCAGAGAGAGTATGAGAGCCGTGCAGCGGTTAATACCGTTGTTTTACACCCAAATCAGGTCTTAATAACAGTTTTTCTTTCTTTCATTATCATTAGATCTTTATGATTCTAACAACTTTTTGTTATAATTAAGAACTTCAGCTACAATGATAGTTTCATTTGTGGAATTGGTCTCTGTACGATTAAAAAAAAAAGAAAGTGTGCTTTTGTATCTAAAATGCTCTGTTATATCTCATTTTTTAATCTCCTGGGAACCAATTAAAACCAGTCTTTACCTTATTTTCCCAAAAAAACCAGCATCCTTGTCGATTGCTGCTTACCTATATAGGCACTCCATATTCGTTACTTTTTGAAGTTGTCTGTTTATTACTTAATCTTGTATTTGTAAAGGCTTTTCGGCGATGCACTCACCTATTGTTATTTTGATCTTTCGCAGACTGAACTAATATCAGGTGACCAAAATGGCAATATTCGTGTCTGGGATCTTACAGCAAACTCATGCAGCTGCGAGTTGGTAAGGAACTACTTGTTCCTTTTAAATGCTTTTGGACTATGATTAGGCATAGTCGTTTGATATAGAAAATTCAATAATAATCCAGGTTCCAGAGGTGGATACAGCTGTAAGATCCTTGACTGTAATGTGGGATGGAAGCTTAGTTGTCGCGGCAAACAACCGCGGGACATGCTATGTGTGGCGCCTATTGCAAGGGACTCAGGTGACAGTTGACGCTTTACATGAGATTATATGAGTGGTATCTTTTCCTATGCGGTTAAAAGTATATAAGTCACTTGTTGTATGCATATTGCAGACTATAACCAACTTTGAACCGCTTCATAAGCTACAGGCCCACGACGGATACATTCTTAAATGTCTCCTTTCGCCTGAATTGTGCGAACCTAACAGGTCAGTAGTGCAGTCGACCATCGTTGCTAAAATGTTCTCTGTTTTCTTGCTTTATGTGAGAAACCGTCAGGTACTTGGCCACTGCATCTTCTGACCACACTGTCAAGATATGGAATGTGGATGGATTTACCTTGGAGAAAACACTTGAAGGTTGATGTTAAACTAGATTAACATTTTGTGAGTTTGGCTGCCTCCTTAGCCTGCCTGCCTGCCTTTATCATCAGGTGGTAATAAACGTCAACCTCGCTGTTTTGTGTTTGCATTGCAGGACATCAACGCTGGGTTTGGGACTGTGTCTTCTCCGTCGACGGTGCATTTCTAATCACTGGTATAAATTTTGATCGATCGGCAGACAAATTGTTTCTTTTATAGTCTCTAAATACTTGTTGTGGATTGAAGACAAACATTTGAATCCCATGTGTAGCTTCTTCCGATTCGACTGCAAGGTTATGGTCCGTGTCCACTGGCGATGAAATCAAAGTCTACAGAGGTCATCAGAAAGCAACCGTGTGCTGTGCTCTTCATGACGGGACTGAGCCATCGTACTAAGACGACGACGACGATGATGAGCTTTGCCTTGTTTATGCTCTCTCTCATTTGTTCTGTACAGTCATAAATGTTTCTTGTCTGTCATGGATGGGATGATTGATTGCTTTGAAACTCAGGGATCTAACATGGCCGTTCCGTTACTTATGAACCTCCCATAGTAGCAATTCTATCTCACTGTTGTAGTGCAAAGAAGCTTTTTAAATAACATCAATAGTCATCTCTTCTGTCTGCGAGTGATGTAATGAAATGGTTTGTATTAACCTCAACAAATAATATACATTGTGACAACTGATTGTAGTATTTATTGTGCCAGGCCAATTTTTAGCTTTAAGTTTATGTTTTGGGCCTTATATTTCAGTTTATGACACAGCTTGTGACAAATTTAAGAAGAGAGAAAGGATAAACCAACATCGAAATGAAAAAAAAAGGATAAAACCCAAAATGGTCTCTAATATTTACCTAGACCAATTTAGTCTCTAATGTTTCGTCTGAACCATTTAGTCTTCGATGTTATCGATTTTGTACCAATTTGGTCCTTCCATCACGATAAACGTCAATTTTAGCGAGAATTTCGCGCGAGGCACACACTAAATCATGTCTAAATCGATAAACTTCAAATGATTACTGAAATTAGGGCACAAAACTAAAAATTTCTCCTCCAAAATTCGAACATGAGCTCTAGATCGTCTGTTTCACCGAGCCTCATTGACAGTAGAAGAAAACAATACAAACCTCTCAAATCTTGCAAATATTCCAAAATTCGATCCGTACATGATTTAGTGTGGGCACGTGCGAAATTTCCGTTAAAATTGACGTTAATCATGACGAAAGGACCAAATTAGTTCAAAATCAACGGGGACTAAATTGGTTCAGATGAAATATTAAGGACTAAATTGGTTCATACGATAAAAATTGGAGACCATTCTGAATTTTATTCCAAAAAAAACTAAAATTGATGTTTCCATTTCCACTTTAGCTTCACTGACAGCAAAGCATCCAAAGAGAGAGTTAGAGCCTGCGGACAAATCAGCAGCAGCCCTGACTGACGATGGAGAAAGAAAAAGCAACGAGGAGCACGACGGTGAAATCGTCAAATGGCAAAATTACTCTCGATCAGTTCGTATCAACTATGGCGCCGCTTATCGACTTGGAAAAAGTATATTTCTTTTTCTCATCCCTTCATGCTCGGGAAAATGGTTCAGCTTTTTTTTCGTTGTTCTTCGTATGATGAAAAACCAGACAAACAGAGAATAGACGGCACAATTTGAATCTTGTGAATAGGCTAATTTTTTGGCCGGTTATCCCATGAAAAATGTACTGTGTAACTTTTTTTTTTCTTTCGAGCCCAATAATTCCGTGATTGATTGACATTCTGATTCGATGGTGTTTTCGAACCTCTATGAACTGATTGTCTCAGGAGGCAGAAATATCGGCCTCATTAAGTTCAGGAGCTACAAGGAGTTTAGATATTGCTCAAAAGAAAGGATTAACTATACAGAATTTGAAGTGCGTGGATGTTCAGGTAAGGTGCACCCAATAACCGATTTTTGCATGATATACCATGTTTTCGCTAATCATGTCTGTCTATTTGCATTTTGTAGACGGGGTTAATGGGAAAATCTCTTATCGAGTTTCAATCAAATAAAGGAGATGTTTTACCACCGCATAAGGTAAACATCCTCCATGATACAAAGTCTGCTGAAGTAACGCATACAATGCAGTTTGAAGCATTCCCATTGTGGTCACTTTTGTTCGCTTCTCATATTTGTTTCTTATTTATTTATTCATGACTTCCAAGAGTTTATGGGTTGAAGTTGTGTAATGTGCGCTTTATCATTGTTTGGCTTCCTTGTATGTTCGATATCAATAGAATTTGTGCAATGGAAGTCGTATAATGTACTTCATTTTTTGGTCTCGTTTTTTCTTCAGACACTTGTTTTCCTATGCATTGCTTTCACCTATGATCTCTGTATGTTTTTTGCATTCCAGTTTGGAACTCATGATGTGGTGGTCCTGAGACCCAACAAGTCTGATTTGGGCTCCCCTCACCTTGGGCAGGGTATTGTTTACAGAATAAAGGTACTTAAATGAATGAATTAATTTTTTATCTCATATTTGTGACTGTTGCTTATGTTGGGAGCTTACATCATAGTTTTAACAGGATTCATCTATTACTGTTGCTTTTGATGATATACCAGATGAGGGTCTAAATAGTCCCCTACGCCTCGAGAAACTCGCTAATGAGGTACATGCCTATGCATGATTCATTGAATTGTTTAACGCTGAATGTAACTGGAAATTTCGAATTGATCACATATTGCCTTTACTCTTCTTGCTATTGTGCACTAATTAGTTGTTCGCACTTTCAGATTGGTTTCAAATAGTGATGTTTCACTCGCAGGTTACGTATCGACGTATGAAGGATACCTTGATTCAACTCAGTAAAGGCGTGCTTAAGGGTCCTGCTGCTGACCTGGTTCCTGTCTTATTTGGTGAGAGATCACCAGCAGTGTCAAAGAAGGATATAAAGTTTTCTTCTTTTAACTCGTGCCTAGATCATTCACAGGTCTGCTATATCATACTTCTCATAATGTTTTTCTATAATCACTGTTAAATGAACTGTCTAAGTTAGATATCAGATATCATTATACCAATGCTGCACTTCGTAGAGAAAAAAATATTCTATATCATAAATTTTAAATTAAAATGGAGCACTACAAATGCCGTGAGCACTTAAAAAGGATTTTGGAATTTTCCCAATTCCAATTATGTTGTTCTGCTTTGTTTATCTGGTGGATAGCCTTTTTGCCATATGCAATTTCTACTGAGTCAATTTCCTCTCATTGTATTAATTGTCAGCTATGTTGCATTGCCTATTGATTATTTATACTACCTAGAAACAGCATAAATATGTTAACCTCCATCTTATTTTTTGTTTTCTATGTTGAGTAACGCATAGAACATTTTCTATCGCAAACTAATTTTTGTTTTTATTTTTAATTTCAAAGAGAGATGCTGTTGTGAAGGCTCTGTCATCCAAGGATATATTTTTGTTACATGGGCCTCCTGGGACGGGAAAGACAACTACTGTGGTTGAGATTATCTTACAAGAAGTTAAACGTGGATCTAAAATTCTAGCTTGTGCTGCCTCCAATATTGCAGTTGATAACATTGTCGAGAGACTAGTACCTCATAGGTATAAAGATCTTCCGAACTTTTGGTAGGATCATAAACTATCTGAGTATGTGAAGTGATGAGTGGTTTAAATTTATCGATCGGACTGATTGTCCTAAGCTCGAACGCCAGACCACTTATAATATTCGAGCTTCTATTCTAGTTAATATAATGAATCTCCCTATTCAGACAGCAAAATCAACATCGCACGCAAGAGGATGATTAAACAGTTTTTCTTCACGGTTCACTGCTGAACTCATAATGGAAGCTAAATTATACTTTAAGCATGTGTAGAACAGCATGAAAAAGATGAAATTCTGTTTTCCTTGCCTGATTTTACATGCAATTTCGTAGTTCCTTTATTTTATCATTTGGCTTGACTTGATTCAGGGTTAAGTTGGTAAGAGTGGGACATCCTGCACGCTTACTTCCTCAAGTATTGGAGAGTTCATTAGATGCGCAAGTAATGATTTCTGAGTTCCACTGAAGTCGATGTGTTGCCTTGTCCTCCTTGATGAATTTACTTGGGGTCAAAGAGACTCAGTTTATTGTTTCTTGTGCTCACAGGTTCTGCGAGGAGACAATAGTGCCCTTGCGAGTGACATCCGCAAGGAGATGAAAGTAAGTGGTGTTACTATGTTTAACGATCTGTCTGCAGGGACATAGCGAAGTTTTATTATCATTAAATGCTCAGTCATCATGATGCTTAGGATCCTATTGGTTGTGAATGAATTCATTGTTCTTCACTGATAGAATGTTTCTGCAGGTTTTGAATGGGAAATTATTAAAAACAAAGGATAAAAATACTAAGAGAGACATTAGAAGAGAACTTAAGAATCTCTCCAAGGAAGAGCGCAAAAGACAGCAATTGGCAGTGACTGATGTGATTAAGAATGCTGATGTGGTATTAACAACCTTGACTGGTGCCTTGTCAAAGAAGTTGGATAGTGTTTCTTTTGACTTGGTTATTATTGATGAAGCTGCTCAAGCTTTGGAAATAGCATGTTGGATTGCTCTTCTAAAGGTACTTACATAGTTAAGGTGCTAAATGTTGCCTCTGAAATCGCCAATTAGCTAGACTATACATTCCTTTAGTTTGATGATGAAATATTATAGTTCAACTATTTCTTGGTATGCAACCGTGGATCTGTGGAAGTCTATACATAAGCTTCTAGCAGAAGCTTTCTCTGATATTTTTCTCCTTTTCTGTCCCCCTTGAGTGCTTTGTAGACGTAAGTAGGAGTATTTGTGATCGATCAATATGCCACTCTTAACAAGGAAAGTAACCAATGCAGATTCATGTCTTCTTGTGAGCAGCTATATTGGTTTTCTGCATATATGAACTGCTTTAGCTTTGAGAATGATATCTTTTAGTTGGTCATTATGCCAACTTGAGAACTTAACAACACGTCTATGTTAGATAAATCAAACATCTACGAGATCATCATTGCTTGTGCTTCGAAGGTTCTTTTCATTTCTATTATCAAGCAACCTTCATCCCAAAAATATCTTTTTGTTTCAACATTTTGGAATGAGAGAAGGTTGTGAATCTACTATATTCACACGTGTGGTAGTCAGATATAACTTGTCCCCCTCTGAGACTTTCGCTAAAGTGCCTAATCTGTCTTGCTAGGGCTCGAGATGTATACTATCAGGCGATCACCTCCAGCTACCTCCAACTATTCAAAGTGTTGAAGCTGAGAAGAAAGGATTAGGAAAAACGCTGTTTGAACGGCTGGCTGACATGTATGGAGATGAGATAACGTCTATGCTCACTGTGCAATACCGCATGCATGAACTTATCATGAATTGGTCTTCGGAAGAGCTATATCACGGCAAGGTTCTCATGTGTAACATTTAGTTTTTCTCCTTTTTTTATTGTTTTGAAGATGCCGTATCCACATTACATTCATTGCTGTTTTTCTGTTCAAATAAGAATACGTCTGCACTTCGATGATATTCGAATAGACATTTGGTATGGACTATGGAATCTCTATCTTCCGTATTTCATCAACTTTTTTCCCCTTTCTGTTTGATATAATTAAACAGATTAAAGCCCACGCAAGTGTGGCTGCACATGCTTTATATGAGCTTGAGGATGTGAAAAAGACATCTTCGACTGAGCCAACTCTTCTACTCGTAGACATAGCTGGGTAAGCATAAGCTGTTCCAGATGGCATTTGCTATCTCTTGTACCGCCCCCCTCCTTTGATTATGCCATATAATTCTTCTCCCTTTGTAATTTTATCTTTTCAGGTGTGACATGGAAGAGAAGAAAGATGAAGAAGACAGTACACTCAATGAGGGAGAAGCTGCAGTTGCTATAGCGCATGCTAGAAGACTTGTGGATGCTGGGGTTCAAGCTGCCAATATAGGAATTATAACACCCTATGCAGCACAGGTATATATATATATATATATATATGCAACCGCTTTAATGTAGTTTAAAGTACAGATGGCGATGATTAATGAAACATAAATGTGTCCTAACTAACTAACTAATAACGTAACTTAAATTACAGGTTGTGTTACTGAAGATGCTAAAAGCCAAAGAAGTCAAGCTGAAAGATATGGAAATATCTACAGTTGATGGCTTCCAAGGACGTGAGAAGGAAGCAATTATCATTTCAATGGTCCGCTCAAACTCAAAGAAAGAGGTACCACAGTTTCTTAAAGATAAATCTTTTAAAAGGTGAATTTTTTTTTAGTCAGCACAGCAGGACAGTATGGTGTGGTGATTCAATGGCTTTTTCAGGTTGGGTTTCTAAGTGACCGTAGGAGAATGAACGTTGCAGTCACACGGGCTAGGAGACAATGTTGCATTGTCTGTGATAGCGAGACAGTCAGCAGTGATAAGTTCTTGAAGCGTTTGATTGAGTATTTTGAGGAACATGGTGAATATCTGAGTGCTTCAGAGTATGCATGCTGATGATGTCTAATTAGAAATTTGGTTTTTTTACCTTTCATTTTCTCTCCTCTTTGTGTATTCTATTGTATTGTATGACCTTGGTTCGCTTAGATGATCAGATCAGATGCATCTAAGGACACAGATGTCTGTTTTACTTACATCGGCTGGTTAGTTACTTACTAATGGAACTATCTTGTCTTGCTATATGCTGGTCCGTCCGGCGTACTCATGGGAGGGAGATTGAAAGTCGTGAAAGATGAAACTAACTAACAAATGCTTATACTTCCCATGTTTGTTTTATAAAAATGGAAGTATAGTTTGGGCATTTTGAAACTGAGAAAAAGTGTGAAGGAAGAGTCGGCCCAGTTTCTTTCTTTCTTTGTTCTTTTAATTCCTTTAAGTCGGACATGAGATGAGACCAGTGTGGTCTGTTGGGCAAATGGGAATGCTGCTGAGCTGTGAATGATTGAAGGAAAGAGAAAAAGAAAAACCGCAAAGTAAAAGGCAAAATTTTCCCATTCAACGTGGTGGGCTGCTGTCGTGGGCACCACTCACCACCATCCACCACTTACTATAATCAAGTTATTACTTCACAAATCAATCAACCATAAATTTGCGCCTCATCCCTGCTTTTAGTTTCCATTTTCTATCTTTCTTAAACATCAAAGAGAATCGGAGGAGACAAGGGGGAGAACCTCATTCTCGATAAAGGTACAACCTTTGCCTAGTAATCATTCATTCTTTCTTTCGTTCTTTCTTGTTGTAAGAATAGGGTGTTCAGATTCGTATTGAAGATGGTAAAAGTTGCCTCTTGTCCATTTGTCATTCTCTTTTCCGTTACGCCATTATAGATCAGATCCGATTTTCTTAATCTGTGCTTTTATTGAGGTGACCCCATGTGACATTTACCTATTTCTGCTGCTGCTGCTGCTGCTTTTTCTTTTTTCTTTTTTTTCCCCTCCAATCTTACCGTTGGGTCTGTAATCGGAGTGTGTTATAAGCTAAGGAAACAAAAAAGTGGTTGGTGAGTGATGTATTCATTCAGCTCTTACTATTTCAGTCTGCCCTTTGGGCATTGTGATATATGGGTGGTGATTCGCTAAGTGTGTTCGAGCAGATTCGTTGTTACCTTCCTTCACAGTTACATATCATATTATTGCCCCATCTTGGCTATCTGCATTGGATCTTATGCTATAGAAGAATCAGCTTTAATACCAATCTGATTTGACGCTATATTTCATCCCATTTTTAGGGAACAACATATTATTCATCCATTGCCCACACGAGCCCGTGATCTGAGTTACATTTGTCTTGTGGTGTTGTCTTTCTTGCTAATTGAATTGACACTTGTTACTTTTTAGCAAATACTAAGATATGGCAGAAGCAGAGGATATCCAGCCCCTTGTTTGTGATAATGGGACTGGGATGGTCAAGGTATATTTTTGTTTTTACTTTTCTTTAAGTATCAGTGAAAGCTCAATTCAATTCCTATTTCAGCTGTTTTAGATTCTCCCTTATGTCACATTCTTCTTAACTTTCAGGCTGGATTTGCTGGAGATGATGCTCCTAGGGCTGTGTTCCCTAGTATCGTGGGACGACCCCGTCACACTGGTGTGATGGTTGGCATGGGGCAGAAGGACGCATATGTTGGCGACGAGGCTCAGTCCAAGAGAGGTATCTTGACGTTGAAGTATCCAATCGAGCATGGAATTGTCAGCAACTGGGATGACATGGAGAAGATTTGGCATCACACCTTCTACAATGAACTTCGCGTGGCTCCTGAAGAGCATCCCATTCTCTTGACAGAAGCTCCTCTTAACCCCAAGGCCAATCGTGAGAAGATGACTCAAATTATGTTTGAGACTTTTAACGCGCCAGCCATGTATGTCGCCATTCAGGCCGTTCTATCCCTGTACGCCAGTGGTCGAACAACTGGTAAATGGCCTACCTCGCATTTACTGGTTTTCTCGCATCTTTTCATTGTCACACAAAAAAATATTATTGCTCTTTCCTTCTTGTCAGGCATTGTTCTTGACTCTGGGGATGGTGTGAGCCACACGGTCCCCATCTACGAGGGATATGCCCTCCCCCATGCAATTTTACGTCTTGATCTTGCGGGCCGTGATCTTACGGACTACCTCATGAAGATTCTTACCGAGCGTGGCTACTCTTTCACCACTTCGGCAGAGCGTGAAATCGTGAGGGACATCAAAGAGAAGCTGGCCTACATTGCTCTCGATTATGAACAAGAAATGGAAACCACAAAGACGAGCTCTGCTGTGGAGAAGAACTACGAACTCCCTGATGGACAGGTCATTACCATCGGTGCTGAGAGATTCCGCTGCCCTGAGGTGCTCTTCCAGCCATCTTTGGTCGGGATGGAAGCTGCTGGAATTCACGAAACAACTTACAACTCTATCATGAAGTGTGACGTTGATATTAGGAAGGATCTTTATGGTAACATTGTCCTCAGCGGTGGGACCACCATGTTCGCAGGTATTGCCGATAGGATGAGCAAGGAGATCACAGCTCTTGCTCCAAGCAGCATGAAGATTAAGGTCGTGGCACCGCCCGAGAGAAAGTACAGCGTCTGGATAGGAGGTTCCATATTGGCCTCTCTCAGCACTTTCCAGCAGGTATATATGTTATTTTCAACATCATTGTTCTCCATATATTGCATTAAGCTATGAATTTGCTTTTTCCTTTCCTGGGACTGGACAATCTTGCTGTTTTGATCGCAGATGTGGATAGCCAAAGCAGAGTATGATGAATCTGGGCCTTCGATTGTCCACAGAAAATGCTTCTAAGACAGCAGTATTATTTATTATTACTTGAGAAAGATTAATCTATCTCGATTGCCTACTCATCTGAATTTCCTCTTTTTTCTATTTTTTCACCATCTTTTTTGGTTCAAAAAGTTTGTCTTTGGACATGGAAACAATAATTCCTCTCAAGTTTTCAAATTTTTTCGCCTTTCTGTATTGATAGTAGAAGCGTTATGTACTTACTATGATTTTGCGTTTGGATAAGGACACGTCGTATATGTATGATTGATTGATTGATTAATTCATTGCCGTGTGTTTCATTAGTAGCTATAGCTATGTAATTCCATGCCTGATTGGATCATGATCATGGATTTCTTAAGCCTGGGCTCATGCATCAGCTTCTAATGTGCTTTAAGTGTTTGTTTATTACACTTGGATGATCTATTGACCGATGCGTCTGTTGCTTAAAAAAGCAACATGTATGCGAGCGGCCCTCTCACACTGCTGTGGTGACAACGCCTGGCCAGGCCAAAAGGACGCATATGTACTATTTGCTGCCTCTTTGAGTCTCGGTTTGTAATGCTATCCTATTAGATATTCGCGATAACTTGAGAGTTTCGAATGAAGGGCTTATTAAATCCTTACCACCTCAGATATGCAGTTGCTGAAGAAACTGGTTAACTAACTGAATCAAAGCCATACAGAAACTATTACTGTTAGAAACAAACTCTGTACTGTATCAGCAAGACACCACACCCAAGGTTAGAGCCTGCTGTTTTTATTTTTTGAAGAAAGGCTCATGATGAAACTAAACAACTTCCTCTCACAAGCTAATGAATGATTACCCTTTTTTTTTACGGAAAGGTAAAAGTCGACGGGCCAACATCATCCACAAATCCTCTTACTGAAATCCCAGACGAAGTTTGGTCCTGAAGCATCATCATCTCATGGTCTATGAAGACGACAACGACGGTGATATCGTCATGAACGTGCCTCCTTACTCCAAGGTCCAGTTTCTTTATCTCATCGTAAGGAACTTGCCTCATCTTCGCCGCCTTCTCCAATGCCGACATTACAAGCCTTCTAGCTATACCCTGTCAGAGCGAAATGATATATATATATATATATATATATTCGGGATGGGACAGCAAGCAAAATGGACAAATTTTTGAAAACGAACCAGCCTTGGGCTGTTGTGGATAATCTCAACAGCTTCCTGATTACTCAAGTATTCCCATAAACCGTCCGATGCAAAAATCAGAAATCTGTCTTTTGGTTGTAAATCTCGGCTCACTACGGTTGGATCAGCTCTCAAAACTGGCCGACGAAGAGGCTCGGGGAGGTGAAATCTTGGGAAGGATGGATCAAGAGAAAATTCTGGCCTCTTCAGATAAGCATCGCCGATCGTTCTTGATACCTTGAACGAAAACAAACACACACAAAGAAAATGGTCCATTCCATTTTTTCGTTGAACATACATACGTACATACATATATATACATAAATACCTGTATGATGCCCTTGATACGCCATACGCCATGCTTCTTAACTAGTATCTGAGAATCATCGGGATGTAAATCTCTTACTTCTTTCCTCACCTCTTCCATGCAAGCGTTGTGATCTACCGTGAGCTGCTCTGCAATGATTCTATCCGATCTGTCTAGATAACCAACCACCGCCCTCGAGTCCCCGAGGTTGCCAATATACAGCCGCCTTCCTTCCCAGATGACACCGACCAGGCAGCATGACCCCATCGATGCAACCGACGGTTTTATTGCATAAGCTCTCCTGACGAGCGTAAGAAATCCGTTTTCTGTGTCAGAGAATGCATTCCTCAGAACACCTTCGGACACGGTTCCATTCTCTCGTGCGTGTCTTCGTAAATGACCAAATAAGTGCTCGGAGATGTATTTCGAAGCGTCGGGGCCACCGTGGCCATCGTATACGCCGATGAAGGTGCCGTTGAGGCCGCATTCGACCTGACTATGATCCTCAAGGACAGTGTTAGCCTGCACTATTGCGAATGAGAATTCACCAAAAGAGTGCTTCTCAAGGTCTTTGGACCATATAAGAGCATCGTCTCTACCGCGAGAAATTTCATCATCATCGCCATCATAATCATTGTTGTTGTTATCCTTGTTCGTATGTGAATATGAACCCGAAGGGCTCAAACAAGAAGATGCCCTTTTTCCCAACCAAGAAAGCATCCCTCATTTCCCGTTGGAAAAACGGCCGGCGTGGTTGGTTCGGCTGAGCGTGAAGACGTCGCGCCTAAAAAACTCAGTCGAAAACACTGCAATTCTTTAAAAACTCATGGTACATATACAATACAGTCTTTGATAATCACCAACAAGATATCAAAGAGTTTCAAACTTATCATTACTTTCGAATCTTTTAAGGCAGAAGCAGTTAGTAGTCAGATAAACAGAAAGAAAAAAGCACACGGGCATCACTGATCAAAAGCTTACGGCAACTGAGCCATCATTCATTTTTTCAACTGATCAATATTTGCAATGTAGAGATTAACAAGGGGAAGCAAACACAAGGAATTCGACTATAAAAACCAAGATTTTTTTATCACAAATAAAAAGAGAAACATATTTATCCTCGGAGAAAGATTAAAAAACAACAACAACAAGAAATAAGGGTCGAATGTAAAATACAGAAAGAAAGAGAGACTTACAAAGGGGAAAAGTGCAGAAGAAAAAAGTTGAGTCACAGGGAGGAATTGGAGTTGAAGTTTCCTTTTCTTTTTTCTTGTTTTTGTGATATGATAGATATTGTAATAATTTCACTTCCAGTTGATGATGATTGATCTCCTCTGTAGGCATATTTGACCTTAACTTGAAGATCTTGATAATACTTCTTCTCATAGTATTTTGCAATTATTTTTAGCATTGCTGTTTTTATTATTACTATTGTAAAAAGGACTGACTAAACTGACTGACTAACTGCATGTGAAGTCAGCATTATTTCCCCAACAGTAATAAAAAAGTACTTTCAAAATCTAACAAAGTAAAAAAGTCTGCACACACAAGCATGCACATCACATACATACATTGCTTGTGACAAAAATTTAATGCTGTCCATCTATCTACAAAATCTCATCATCATCATCAGCCAGCATCACATATGAGATACAATTTTAATTGTTGATTAATAAATAATAATATAAAAGAAGTTCGAAAACGTGTCCAAAAGAACAACAAACACAAGCATGCTATGAAAAAAAAGTTTGATAGAAAAATAAAAATAAAAATAAAAAAATTGATTCGTGAAAGAAAGCAGAAACAAAGTCAATGGTGGATCACATGGGGAAAAGTGCATCCCAGCAAAAGAAGGAAAAAGCGAATATATATATATATATATATTTGAACGTGAAATTCAGTTGAAGTTGAATTAAATATATTTCAAATGGTGGAGGGGAGGGCATAGAAGAGAGCTAAGGGTGCTCTTAATGCTCATTAAAACGAACTAAAGCTTCACCTCCAACCAAGCATTAAGTAGCTTAGCTACATTGATATTTGCAATTACAACCCAATGCAAGGAATCATTTATAATATTTTGATAAAGGAAAACAGTAGAAATATGGGCATCAAATATTGTTTAGAAAATAGTTATATGGGCTGATTAACAAGTAATGTATAGCTGGAAGTCATTGTGTAAGACCCTAAACTTGCTGCGCTCTGGCCCAAAAATTTTCTTTCCAAGCATATATTGATAAGTTGGCTGTTCGGTACAATTCCGTAGTACGTACGTTGATATATATATAATATTATTTTCTGCCGTGTGCTTAAAATATAAATAAAATATAAAATTATTTTTATAAAATCAAATTGTAATATTAATTTTAATTGTAAATTATTTTTTATAAATTAAAAATATGATTTTTGGGTATAGTTGAAATAAATTTGAAAACTAAAGGTAAAATGGTAATTTAAAGTGACATACCAAATTAATTTGGTGGTAGTTATACAGGATGTTCTCCCTTAATATATAGTATAGATATATATTTATGTATAATAATCTATTCTATATTATATTAATGGTGAATGTCAGTTAAAAACTACCTCAATTTCGTCAGTCAATTTTTTTTTATATTTATAATTTGATCCTTTAATTTTTTTTTTTATTTCAATTATATCCCACAAATTATTCTTTTGTCTTTTATATACTTTAAAACAATTCTTAATTAAAATTTATTAAATTTTATACATTAAACATTTAAATTATAAATAAATCTTAAAATATAAAATGATATTATATGTATGTATATATTAGAGGATCGAGTGTGCTTGGAATACTAGTATATAATATGGATGCAAATCTAATTTTCTTGTCTGAGGCTAGTTATGTCTAAAATGATATCGACCCACTCACGGTGCTTATAAACTACGACAATCGTTTGGTTCTGAAGAGACGCACAACGCATTTGTTGGGATTTGTGAGCATAAACTCACCGGAACGTGGCCGGAATATGATCGGAAAAATCATCGGATGATCACAGCTCAAGCACAATCAATTTTGCTCAGAAAATTATTTAAGTCCTAATAATGAATTAGGACCGATAGGTAATGGCACGAGATTTTGATCTGAGGGACGAAATTCAAACGAGGAATCGCTGTAACGCTTTTATAAGTAAAAGCATGGCTCGCTGTACATACTCTGAAGCGAACGGTACAAGACATTAAAGCACGAGTCAGGTTTGAATGCAAAACCGTTCGATATGGCGGAAAGAGAACGGCCGAGATCGATACTTTACATGCTTTTATAAGTGATGTAGCGCGCATTACAAATCAGGAAAGGCTTGGTACAATACAATCATGCGAAGCAGAACCGTTGAAATCAGTTATGATCTTAGCGGTATAAATATCAGATTTCGAGGTTTGAAGTGCCTATATTTGAGGGCTTGTATCTTTTAACAGACATCGAATTAGCGTGAGGTGTAAACTAGGGATTTGTAAAGGGTGTGAAATAGTTGTATACCATTCTCTTAATCTGAATAAAAGAGGCTCCGTTGGTCCATGAAGTAGACTGAAAGTCACAGTCGAACCACGTATTTCTGTGTTCTGTTTTTCATTTATTTTGCTCAAAGTCTACTATGTTTTTCCAATTTTCACCACGAATTAATAATAAATAATAAAAATAAATTTCCAAAATGATGTAACAAAATGACGCCAATAGGTAAAAGGTTTTATTACTGTACTGTAGCCATTATATTATAGTACAGATTCATCCCTCCCTCCCTCCGTATATTCATTCACTCACACACATAAATCTCTGACTGCCTGAGAAAGAAGAGAAAACCCAATCTCCTCCGTTTCTCTCCCTCAATTCTAATCGTAAATTCACCTCTACATTTCTCCATCGAATTTCGATACACGCGCTTGCCGACCTGCCTGCCTGCGATTACGTCTTGGTATTGAATTATATATATATATATATTTTCGATCCTGGTTTTCTGGATTGATCTCGAATTCATCTGATAATCGATCTATAAGTTACGCTTGTTCACGTTTTGATTGATCATTAATTGTACTGTATGTAGTTTCTATGCATCGACATGCGGGTTGGATCCTATAAAAATTTAAAATAGGGTTAGAGAGGATGCCAGGGATATCGAAGAGGACTAGTGATATCAGTCAGCATCAAAGTGATGGGAGCAGCTGCTGTTTGAATCCGCTTATGGGAGGAAATGGTAAAACGACTGCCTTTCCCTCGGGCAATGAATCGCCCGTCTCTGACGATGGGTTCTGGTCGAAGCATCGTGGTGCTGTAAGCTACAATCAGCTAGAGAAGGTACACGATTTATTGGATTAATTGGGAATTCCTTCTGTAGGAACGGAACCATTGTGCTTGTGATTGGATGATGTTAGGCCATGTGTATGGTTTTGTGGTTTAGTTTGTCTTAGGATTGAGTTCCCTGGCGATTTTGATGTTACTCTTGTTGTTTCTCTAGATCCAAACCAGTTCATGTTAAAGCATTATGATGTCTCATGCTGTGTGCACTTAATGCACGACGTTTGTGGCCTCCTTTTTTGGAGAAAGTTATTAGTACCGTTAATCTGGTTTCTTTTAAATAGGAATTGTTTCTGTATAATGATATATGCACCGATGCTGAAGCCGTCCCAGTATGGTATTAAATATTAATGGACACTTGTCATTGATTTAAATCGTTTTTTTTTTTAAAGTTAGTTGTAGCTTTAGTGCATTAGTTATTGAGGAACACCTATAATTTGAAATCGATTGATCTCGTATTCTATGTAGGCATTGCTTGATTTAGGTGAATCAGATTTGCTTTTGACAAAATTGATATTTCTTTCGATAAATTATCCGGACTTGTCTTTTTTCGGTTGACATGTTATCTAATATCGGATGTTGTTACTGGGTTTGTTGCAGTTTTGGTGCGACTTAAATCCACAAGCTCGACGGAATCTTCTTAGATTAGATAAGCAGACACTCTTTGAGCATGCACGCAAGAACATGTATTGCTCTAGGTGCAATGGGTTATTGCTTGAAGGTTTTGTGCAGATTGTCATGTCCGGAAAGACTTTACAACATGAAACGGAAGGTGTCCAGTCCAATGAAACAGTTCACAACAGTCAAAATAACGGAGAGTTGTGTACGTCCAACGTCTACCAAGATGATGCTCAAGATCCTTCTATTCATCCATGGGGTGGATTAACTACATCCAGTGAAGGGACGCTCACTCTTTTGGACTGTTATCTATATTCAAAGTCGTTAAAGGGGCTGCAAAATGTAAATAGTATTATCGTTCTTCTCATTTCTTGTATTTCCTTTTTTATTCCAGTGGCAAAATGTGATTAACCTGCTTTTGTGACTCAGGTGTTCGACAGTGCACGTGCAAGGGAAAGGGAACGCGAATTGCTGTATCCTGATGCATGCGGCGGAGGTGGGCGGGGGTGGATCAGCCAAGGTACTGCAGGATACAGTAGAGGACATGGAACCAGAGAGACGTGTGCCCTTCATACTGCTAGACTCTCGGTTGAGACTTTGGTTGACTTTTGGTCTGCACTTGGTGATGAGACTCGACAGTCTCTTTTAAAAATGAAAGAAGACGACTTTATCGAGAGATTAATGTACAGGTAACCTGTCCTTTCGTTGCTTCTTCATTTGACCTTTTTATTGCCAATATGGTGTTTTCCTACTTGTGTGCTTTTCGAAAGTTCAGGTATATCATGCTAGATAGTGGTCCTCCACTGTCTGAAACATCGTAACTGTTGAGGAAAATAATGAAGGATACAGTAGGCCTTAAATTGTTGCTTTATATTCTAATGGGAGAGATTTCGAGTATTTGCAATTACATTTGTAGGAATATCATGCTTTTAATAGAAAATTTGTTAGTTTTTCCATGTAAGATGATGGAAATCTACATCAAAGAGTAAAAACTTATTATTAAGTGAATCTCTAAATCTATAAAATTCAACTGCATCCTAATGATCTTACTGTTAAGATAAGAAATTGCATATCTGGAAGGATTGAGGTCTGATCCCTTGAATTTGGATATTATGGGGAAAATAGTTTAGGAGAAATTAACCTAAAGATGCCATTATTTTCAGGTTTGATAGCAAAAAGTTTTGTAGAGAATGCAGAAGGAATGTTATACGTGAGTTTAAAGAGCTTAAGGAACTGAAGCGTATGAAGAGGGAACCTCGATGCACTAGTAGATTTTGTGTGGCAGATACAGCCATTCAATATGAGGTGCTGATGTGATATGTTTTTTCTTATTTAGAGAATGTGGCCCCCATCATGAAATTTTCATTCTTTGAAGTTCATTTGAAGGTTCATGCTTATAGTTATTGATTATATGATGCACTGTTGTCTCAATTATTAGGTTTCTTGCGATGCTGTTCAAGCCGACTGGCATCAAACATATTCAGATACTATTGGTAGATATCATCACTTTGAATGGGCCATTGGAACTGGAGAAGGAAAATCGGATATCTTGGAATTTGAAGATGTTGGTTTGAACGATAGGGTTCATGCGAATGGGCTAGATTTTAGTGGTCTTGATGCGTGCTATATAACTTTACGGGCCTGGAAAATAGATGGACGCTGCAATGAGATAAGTGTTAAAGCCCATGCATTGCGAGATGAGCAATGTGTTCACTGCAGGCTTGGAGTTGGTGATGGATTTGTAACAATATCAAGAGGGGATAGTATCACTAGGTTTTTTGAACATGCTGAGGAGGCTGAGGAAGAAGAGGTAGTCAACACGCGGCTTAAGATTTAACAACCTACAAGTTTAGGATTTTACTTCACTCATGATCTTCCGTGTTCGGTCCTTGCAATCTTCTTTTTCTTCTCATGATATCATTTTTAATTGTATGATTTGTTCTAGGACGATGATTCCATGGACAATGATGACAATGAGCTTGATGGTGAATGCTCTCGCCCCCAAAAACATGCGAAAAGTCCAGAGCTTGCTAGGGAGTTTCTCCTAGATGCTGCAACTGTTATTTTCAAGGAACAGGCATGCTTTCTTGGTCTTGTCTTGTGTTTTAAAACTGATGGACAGCAGTCAGCATTTTTAAATCTGGTGCATCCGGACTCTTACTTTCTTATCGTTTGTGCTTAAATATGAAGGAGCCTGTAACTGTGTAATTTGAATGATTAAAACCGAACATAAAACTTCTGAAGTTTCACATGAGCATAGCCTCCCAAGATGCTAAAATTTGAATGTTTTGTGCACCCAAGGCACTTCTGACCTGCACGTAGAAAACTGCACTTGGAAATGCTCAATGCACGTATCCGTGGAATGAGGAATTTGCAGTAGAGATTGTTTCTCATGTGCTTTGTGCTTCATTTTGTTTCAGTATGTTTAAATTTTAGGCAGTTGGGAATTTTTTTAACTGGCAGTATATTTCTGCAGATCGAGAAAGCTTTCAGAGAAGGAACGGCACGTCAAAATGCCCACAGCATTTTTGTTTGTCTTGCTCTGAAGGTACTTGAAGAGCGTGTCCATGTAGCATGCAAAGAAATCGTTACTCTGGAAAAGCAGGTCGTTGTTTATGGAAGATTATTGTTTAACTGCTGGATTTAAACTTTTGAATACGCTAGATCATAACTTCAAATGCATTTTATACAATTTCAGATGAAACTCCTTGAAGAGGAGGAGAACGAAAAGCGCAAAGAGGATGAACGCAAGGAGCGCCGGAGGATAAAAGAAAGAGAGAAAAAGCTTAGGAGAAAGGAACGATTAAGAGAAAAGGATAACAGAGAGGAAAAATATGCTGACTCAAGGGGCAATCTTATTTCAACAAAATTATTGGCTACTTCAGCTGGCGTGGGTGCACATAATGTCAGCGTTGAAGATTCTGTTTGTGAAACGTGTGAAGTTACGCCGTCCAGTCCTTTGTCCCCTGATATACAAGATGATCAACTTTTGACAGGGAAGGATTTCTATTGGAATATGGAGGGTCACTCTGAAGCTGTGGATTGTGGGGACTTTGGAAATATGAGAGATAGTAAGGCAATGAGACCTTATGGTCACCTGATGTGTTCCAGAAGAAAACTAAAATTCCGTAATGATCCACACCATGATTTGGATGTTGAATGCCCTGACAGGGGAAGCTATCTTTTGTCAGAGAATGGATCTGCAAATGCAAAGTACGGATCAAGATATCCTATTGTTGCTTCTGAATCTAAAAAGCAATTAAGAAGTAGTACGCCAAAGCCCGACACTCGGAATGTTGGTGCAAAGTTTCAGTGTGACTGTAGTAGTAGTGGGGACAGATACGATTCCTTTGCTTGCAGCTGTGAGGGTCACGAGTATCAGTCAAGGACAGAGCCAGTAGCTACCAGGGTTGTGCGACAGCATAAATACGTCCAGAAACCATATTACCATGGCCGCAACACTCCAGTGGAGATTAATGGCCGATTTAAAAGCAAGATTACTGCTGGAAACCCTACTAATACAAAGAAAGTATGGGAACCATTGGATTCACGAAAAAAGCATACCTGTATAGGTGCAGTACACGAAGCTGATACCTCTGTGTCTGATCAACTCCTTGAATCATCTTGCTCCACTATTTCGGCGAAAACTACCAATATTTTTGTTCAAACCAATGACAAGGAAAATGATTTTTTGAGAGATCTGAAGATGAACACTGCGGGCAAAGATATCGTTAAGGTCTCACACCCGATAGTAGCTACTCCTATGTGCCTCGAGGAGAAAGTGTTGGAGAATGGGGAGCTGTGTTCTGCAGTTGAACCTCGAGAAGGAATACCAGATCCATCAATTAGCGGTTCGGACAATTGCTCTTCGTGCCATAGGGAGGGCGACATCAACACAGACTCAACTCTTCGGAACCTGGAATCTAGCCCAATCGTCGGGGGTAATTCTTCCCATGAAAAAAAAGGGTTGAGTGATTGTGAGAGAATAACCAAGGACCAGAACACCACCGAGGTACAGCTGCTACCCATCTCTGCAGAAGCCAATATAAGTGGTTTGCCTTCTTCTAAGTCAGCCGCCCTGAACGGGAATGGGAGCGGAAATGTGAATTTGGGTGCTCAGATGCATAATCAAAACCTTCGTCATCACTTCCCTGTTTTCCAGGCTCCTCCCACAATGGGTTATCGCCACCAAGTTCCTTGGAGACCTACTACTACTAGTGGGTTGATGGACTTTCCTCACTCCAGTCAATACTTGTGCTTCCCCAACATGTTTGGATATAGCCTGAGTGCAAATGCTGCTGCATTCATGCAATACGGGGCCGCCTCCCTGCCGACCCACATGGCTCCTCCGCCTCTTACTCATGCGCACTTACCTGTTTTCCAGCCGCCGATGGCTCATCAGGCTATTAGCACAAAAGAGCGTGCCAAGGTTTGTGTTCCTCCTCCTCCTAATGTGGGCGGAGGTTCAACTGCTGATCAAAAAATCCCTGCCCCAACAACTACCACCGATACAGCTGCTGCTATTGGTGGGAGAAAGGGCAAGTCTGATGGGACAACGGCGGACAACGATTTCTCTCTTTTTCATTTTGGTGGCCCTGTTGCTCTATCAACTGGATATAAGAAGTTGAATCCTTTTCAAGGAAAAGCTGTAGGAGGAGGAGACACTTTTCTGAATTCTTGCGAGCGTCCCAAAGAGCCCGTCGAGGAATACAACTTGTTTGCTGCTGCTAGTAATGGCTTTACGTTTTCGTTCTCGTGAGACAACAATCATGGGAGCGAATCTTTGACCAAATTAAAATGATTTTTATTATTTGACAGAGCGTCGCCGCCGCCGCCGAACAACAATGTCAAGTGTTTTTTCAATTACTGCATATGATATTTACATCCATCCTCGTCTGCTTAGATATTCGTCTTTCTTGTTTCTGTTGCTGTTGCACAATACTAATTGCTCATTTTTCTTGAAAGCATATTTATTTTTGAACGTGACTGCAATTTTGAGTTTCTATTGGTATTGTAAGCCAAGCCAATGTAATAATACTTGGAAGGTTGGCATCATCGACTTGCATGAAAACAAAAAAAAATCATTAATTGTTAGCGTTTCGTCCTTAGGTGCCTCGAATGGAACTTGATTCTGCGAAAGCTTGAATTGAACACGAATGGGAAATAAATACTGAATGAGAAATAAAAAATAAAAATAAAAACACTCGAGACAAATTAGGCATTTCTGTCACAACTAGAAATGAAAGAACAATACATAGTCCTTGACCAAAGTATTCTCGTTTTACCTTTTGCTTTCATCGAAATATTTGGGGTTTTTTTTTTTTGGGGCCTATTTCATTAACATAAACATTAGTTGGTGTGTGGTTTTGTATTGGATTAAAAGATGTCTCCACTCAATTAAGATGAGCATCACACACACGTATGTTTAGTATTGTTGATTGATATGATATCATACTTCATCTGATTTCTTTCTACTGAAAGAAAGAAAGGAAAGGAAAGGAAAGGAAAGGACACACAAACAAGCTCTTCTTCTTCTTCTTCTTCCATTAGAAAGAAAGAGAGAAAGAAAGAATCATTAGCCAGCGAAGATATGGCTGTTCCTGAGGAAGAATCTCTAGCCCCGTCGTCATCTCGAGAAAACGCAGTTAACCAACCCAATACTTCGAGATCGCCCCACGCTTTTTATATGGCCAAAACATTGCTCAACAGCACCGCCCTTCTTCAAGCTGTAGCCGGACGCTTCCGATCCCCCACTTCATACGACATCGTCTTCGGCAAGGTTTACACTTTTCTCTACTGCTCTCTCTCTCTCTCTCTCTCTCTCTCTCTCTCTCTCTCTTTTAATGGCGTAAACCATTGGTTCCTTGCCTGTCGTACTAGGTATGAATTGATTGCGTGCCTTTCTGATCGATTGGATGATACGAAAAGTTATATCACTTATATGGTACCGAAACCCTCTCCAGGAAACATCTATTGAGCTGGTAATAGTTGATGAAGATGGGGCCGTTCAGTGTATTTCTGAACAGCCTGTGTTTGGCACAATCAAAGATCTTGCACGCCTTCCTTGGAATGACAGGTGTCACGCTGAGAATCCAAAGGTTTGTCTTCTTAGGTATCATGCTGAGGAATTGTGTATGGATTAACGATTAACATCCATCCTCGTTGATCGATAGATACCAGAAAGGGACATCCTGCTCCTCATTTCTGATTCAGGGAAGCTATCATTTCTCCGCTTCTGCCACGAAATGAACAGGTTTTGTTTGATAAAATGTGCAATTTCCGGCCTTCTGATTCTTTATATTTTCTTGGCTTGATTGAAACCCTTGGAGTTGTTTTAAGTATGGAAGCTTACCAAAATATAATGGCTAGGTTTCTTCCGTTGACCCATGTTCATCTCTCTGATCCTGGAAACTCTAGGCATCAAGTTGGTAGGATGCTGGCGGTTGATTGCTGGTGAGTTTGTGCTTATTCTTTGTACTCATTGATAACTGTACCACATTGTCGATTGATTTTGACGAACTCTCTCAATTTTGCTTGTTGTTGCTTTACTCCCAACAGTGGTTGTTTCATAGCTGTTAGTGCGTATGAAGACCAGTTGGCTATTTTCTCACTCTCAACATCTGTGAGCGGCGGCAATGTCATTGATAAGGTTCACACTTCATAGGATACTTCATCTCCGTAGATTTGTTTTCTTTCTGAACGCTCTATGTCAGTTTATTTTGGGTGCTGCAAGTTCTTTTTGAAAGCTCTATGTGAGTTCTTTTTGTCAGATCATTTTGTGTGCTGCAAGTTCTTTCTAATCTCATTTTTTTTGCATTCCCAGAGAATTACTTGTCCTCCTGAAAAAGATGGACGCTTGAAAAGTGTAAGAGGTTTGACAAACATTAATGGTTCTATATGGAGCATGTGCTTCATATCCAAAGATCATCGTCAGCCCAACAAGGAGAACAAGGCTGTCCTGGCCGTTCTTTTGAATAGGTGCATAATGAATTAGAGCTACGTACATGATTTCCTTCGATTGATAATTGCTCCATTATTTCATATTTTTGTTGCATTTGACCAGCATCCTCAGTTGTACATCACTTCATGGCTACTCACAGTTTGACTTCTGACGTGCCAGGCCTGGATCATTTTATAGAAATGAGGTCCTAGTGTTAGAGTGGGATACTGAGGAACAAGCTATTCATGTCATTTACCAGTTTGATGAAGCGGGACCATTAGCTTATCATATAGTTGAAGTCCCTCATTCTCATGGGTTCGCGCTCTTGTTTAGGGCGGGCGATATTGTCCTGATGGATTTTAGAGATGCTGGGAACCCCTCATGTGTGTATCGTTCAAGCTTAAATTTCATTCCCACTGAAGAAAAGAAGTCTAAAAACATTACTAGAATACCAGATGTTATGGATGAAGAAGGCATTTACAGCGTTGCTGCATCTGCTCTATTGGAGCTTGGCGAGATAAATAAAAGCGATGATCCAATGAACATTGACAGTTGTAGTAGCATAGGACCTGGTTCAAACTATGTTTGCTCCTGGAGCTGGGAACCGGGTATGACCAGTAGTCCTAGGATCATATTTAGTACAGACTCTGGAGATATATATGCTATTGAGTTATTCTTCGAAAGCGATGGCTTAAGGGTGAATCTGTCTGATTGTCTTTTCAAATGTTTACCCTCGAAGGTTCTGCTGTGGCTTGATGGTGGTTTTGTGGCTTCCATCATTGACATGGCAGATGGTATGATCTTAAAATTTGAAGAGGGATTTCTACATTACAAAAGCTCGATCCAGAACATTGCACCAATCTTGGACATGTGCATTGTGGTTAACCCTGAAGAGAAACACAACCAAATTTATGCCTGCTCAGGGGTGGCAGCTGAAGGATCCCTGAGGGTAATAAGAAATGGTATCAGTGTGGACAAATTGTTGAAAACTGCTCCAATTTATCAGGGTGTGACTGATACTTGGGCACTTAAGATGAAAATTTTGGATCCATCTCACTCGTTTCTTGTGTTGTCATTTGTTGAAGAAACCAGAGTGCTTTCGGTTGGCATCAGTTTTTCTGATGTGACTGACTCAGTTGGTTTTCTACCCGATGTCTGTACTTTGGCTTGTGGTCTCGTGGCTGATGGGGTGATGGTCCAAATTTATCAGTTTGGGGTTAGACTTTCTTTGCCTGTTAGAGCTGTGCATCCTGATGGCATTTCTTTGTCATCTCCAATATCTGCGTCTTGGTTCCCAAACAATATGACAATAAGTCTCGGAGGAGTTGGACATGGGATGATAGTTGTAGCAACTTCCAGTCCATTTCTTTTATTTATACTTGGCATTAGAACTTCATCGGCATTCAATTACGAAATATATCAGATGTACTGTATGAATCTGCAGAATGAGTTATCGTGTATTTCCATACCTCCAAAGACAATCCAGCAGAATATTTTTTCTAAGGGCTGGGTAGATAACAATCCAGTGTCTGAGCTTTCACTCGGAAGCTCAGTGGATAACATCTTTGTTATTGGTACTCATAAACCTTCAGTAGAAGTTGTATCCTTTTCGCTTGAGAAGGGACTTGAACTTCTAGCAGTAGGGCTAATTTCTATAAAAAACACCCTGGGAACTACATTAGCTGGTTGTGTCCCGCAAGATGTAAGGCTTGTTGCTGTTGATCATTTATATCTACTTTCAGGATTGAGGAATGGAATGCTACTTAGGTTTGACTGGCCTAATGCCTCTAGTGTACCTTCAATAGTGCCACTCAGTGTGCAGACTTTTCCGGGTTCCATTCAACCGAATCCCCATATCTTACCAGATCCAGCGTATCAGACCTATAATAGTTTCATGCCCGCTGCATCCGGAGAGGTTCACAGAAAATTGCCTGTTAATCTCCAACTGATAGCTGTACGCCGAATCGGTGTTACACCTGTTTTTTTGGCTTCATTGACTGATTCCCTTGATGCTGATCTGATAGCTCTCAGTGATAGGCCTTGGTTATTGCAGACTGCTAGACGCAGCCTATGCTATACATCAATCTCTTTCCAGCCTTCCACCCATGTCACTCCTGTGTGCTCAGCTGAATGCCCCAGAGGACTTCTCTTTGTTGCAGAGAACTGTCTTCACTTGGTAATATAACCATCTGTCTCATATGTCTGTGGGTTAATTATTCATCTTCAAGTGTTCCTTTTCAGAGCTACTTTTTCTGCCACATACAGAAGCACATAGAATGCAACTTAAATTTGATGCATTTATTTGTCCTGCATGAATCAAATTGCAGAATTATTGTCAGAGCAATTCAAGAACAGGGGATCTATTTGGAGAATAGGAGAGAAATTACTACTAGTCAAATCATATGTTTCCCACATGCAAAGGCTAGAGGGTGATTATGTGTAGGAAATGATCCCACTTGCTGAATTTAAGAACTTAGGAAAAATAGAAATCTTAAACTGTTATTGCAGAATAAAATTGGATTTAAGTTGTAGGTTTCTTCATAAATGGCCTGTTATTATCACTGAGCATCGAAAATGTCAATACTTACATTTCAATATAGTAGATTTTCTTGAGAAAGACAACATGTAACATTGCACCTTGTAAATTTTCTTTGTATAGGTAGAGTTGATGCCAAGTAAAAGACGGAATGTACAAAAACTTCATCTTGGGGGCACTCCAAGAAAAGTATTATATCATAGTGACAGCAGGTTGTTACTAGTCATGAGGACTGGATTAGATAATGACTCGTGTTCTTCTGATGTTTGCTGCGTGGATCCTTTAACTGGATCCGTGTTGTCATCGTTTAAATTTGAACCTGGGGAGACTGGAAAATGTATGGACTTAATTGAGGTCGGAAATGAAAATGTAATAGTGATTGGAACTAGCCTATCAGCGGGTCCAGCAATAATGTCAAGTGGTGAAGCTGAAAGGTAATATATATTGAGTTTAGCCTTTCCTTCTGCCACGCCGAAGATTAATTAGTTTCTAGCCAGGATTTAGTGTTAAATGGTGACGTTGTCATGCTTAAACTGTGAAGTGTGTCTGTGGTCATTTATCTGCATCTATAAATTTGACGTTAACCTGAACAGTACAAAAGGCCGCTTGGTCATTCTATGCCTTGAACGCATGCCAAATTCAGACAGTAGTCCAGATGCTTTATGTTCAAAGATAGAATCATCCTCTGTGCAACAATTTCCAATCTGCGATGTGGGTAGTCACACGGAGCATCACCCTGGCAGTAGCCGTTATAGCAACCCGAATAGGTATGACAGAGTCCAAGTCGAACAAACAGAAGCATGGTATTTGAGGCTAGCTTATTCAACTATCTGGTCAGGAATGGTGCTTGCCGTCTGCCCATATCTTGATCGTTATTTTCTGGCTTCTGCTGGTAATTCTGTAAGTAACGGATTTCTGCAGTCACATACCTGAATCCTGAAATACTTGTTATTTGATAACTTCTTAAAGGTATATAATACTTGGCATTTTTTTGCAGTTTTATGTTTGTGGTTTCCCAAATGATAGCTCACAGAGGGTGAAACGATTTTCTGTGGGAAGAACACGGTTTAATATCATGACATTAACTGCGCATTCCGCCAGGATAGCTGTGGGTGATTGCCGTGATGGTATACTTTTCTATACGTACCATGAGGTCTGTATTACATTCTTTCCTTTTTGCATTCATGCCTCTTTCGTTCATTATCCTTGTAGATCTGAGAGAAACATCGGTAATCATTACATCATCTTTATCATCAAACAGTAAAAAAAAGAGAAAAGAAGTACATTAAATGTTTTAATTTGTTTTCCATGTTTATCTAGGATTCCAGAAAATTGGAGCAACTCTATTGTGATCCTGTTCGTAGGCTAGTTGCCGATTGCATTCTTGTCGATGATGATACCAGTGTTGTTTCCGATAGGATGGGAAGTGTTGTTGTGTTGTCATCTGCAAATCATTTAGAAGGTATACATAATGCCCTTCAAGGGGCATGCTAAAATACACACACACACACACACACACAGATATATATATATATATATATATTTATTAGGATCGTATTTGCAACTTTGTTTTGTCGTTATTTTCTATTAACAGCACTTAAAGGTGCTATCTTGTGTTTAATGCCTGAGGAGTTTGTCCCTCATCCACATGCTATTTGGTCTAATGCATGTTCAAATCAACATTTTAAATGGGGATTGTCCATTATAAAAGTATATTATGTAACTCATTATCTCCTCTTCCCTTTCTGAAAACTTCCAATCTTATGTATGCCACCAACAGTTTATCCAAAACTATATGGTTATATGATTATTTGAAGACAAGGAGCTTTTCTGAATGTCCTATACTTTTTCCGTATAATAACTTTTTTTTATCGTCACATTCTCATATACATACACATATAACCAGCCTGATAATATTTTGTTTGTACTTTTCACAAGTCTTTCGGTACTCCTGCTATTCCAACAGGCTTTACTTTCGTACACATTCTTCACTTATAATATTTGCTTATGTTGCAGATTACGCAAGCCCAGAACGTAACTTGACTATAAGTTGTTCATATTATATGGGTGAGATTTCCATGAGTATGAAGAAGGTAATAAGTTGTTTTTTTTTAAACTTCAACCATGCTTTTTGTTTTTGTTCTCGATGAGATTAGTGGATATGATGTACCATCCTTGTTCGTCTTCCAAGTTCTACAAAATGCCACCTTACCGTGGAGAAAAGGAAATTCTTGGTGAATACACAGACATTTTTCTACGGAATTTGTGAAATTTCGTTATCGGGCCTACGCACACGGGCCCGCATAGGCGGAGAGTTGACCGCATAAGACGTGGGCTTCCATCCTAAAACCAATTGGTGATAGGTGGAGTGACCCACCAACTTATATACTAGTCAATCCCTCTCGAATTAATCGATGTGGGTTACATGTGACTTATCAATCTCAACAGAATTGAATGCCCCCGATTTCTTCTGATCTCAGTAAAAACTTTAGACAAACACTATGGTAATGATAATGTGTGACACAGCCACGTTTCCTGAAAATTCTTGATTGTTTTCTGAACTTGCCCGAAGAATTTAGTAACAATTTCAGGTGTTCGATGTGATGTTGGGATTATGGGATTGGTTAAATGAATCTGCCATATCTGAATGTTAAAAAACTGAAGTCAGGATTGAGTTTCTAAAAAGCTGTTTCTTAATTGAGGGTGAGTCTGTCATCGAGGCTTGAACGTTTATTTGGAAGAGTCCATTTAACTTCTGTAGGAAAGTGCTGTAACAAAGTAATTTGTATTCCTATATACTTGTGTGACAAAGGCAGAGAAGATTTTGCAGAAAATTTATCCTTTTCATATATTACGATTAAAATGAATAGAGTAGTAAAAGCATCGATGGTTGATCTTACGTTTTCCTATCTGAAAGCTTGGGAGAGAATAAAAGAAAAATTTCATGATATTACTCCTTTTGGTCATTAAGAAGATGCAGAGAATACGATTCAAAAGATTGCATATTACGATATATGCTCTTGCTTTCTTGTGGAGTGAAAGCCTATGTAGCCACTAATGCATCTTGAATTAAAGATATATTTTCACACTTTTGTAATATGTTGTACCGAAAGCTTGTAGGCAAGAGGTAGTTCTTAACCATGTTATTGATGCACTGGTTGATCTTTTATTTTTTTTTCAATATTCTTCCAAGGGATCATATACATTCAAGCTCCCGCCTGATGATATCTTGAAGGACAGTGATGCAGCAGCTACTGAAAGTATTGACTTATCCCAAAATTGCATCGTGGCTTCTACTCTGTTGGGCAGCATAATAATATTCATTCCTATGAAAAGGTTTGTATGGTCATTCTCATTTGTTTTCTTTTACTGCTATCTTGCTATGCCAAATGGAAAATTTCAAGCTGATCACAGTCATAGTTTAAAGCTTTACTACATGCTGTAGTGTTTATTGAAGCATTGAATTCTCTGTTTTTGACTGTGTTAGCTTACCCTTTTGTGCTTAAACCTTTTTGCCCCTTCTAGATCTTATTCATAGAATCTGTACCTGGGATAGTTGTAAAAATCAGTGAAAACTAATCTACATGCCTGAAGGAATTATAGCAAAACCTGATGCAAGTACTCGAATTAAAATGCTTTATCATATAAATGATGTTAATGATCTGAAATATTAGTATAAGTTGCACATCTTTTCTTTTCACCCATTATTATGCACTAAGATTTTGCTGATTGGAACTTGCAATGGAAGACAATAACTCAAATGAGATATTACTGAAGTAGCTGCAACCGATGCTTCAGACATTGTGCTTCCTTGGGTTTGTAATGTAATTGACATCATCCATAAATGAGAATGTTCTGGAAAATTTTTGATGTGTATTTCTTAGCATACGTTCTCAGCCAAACTTTTGCATTTATGCTGTTTCAGGAACCATTTGTTTTTTGTTTTTTTTGTTGTTTTTTTTTTTAATGCCATGAAAGTTATAACATTTTTGCAATTCTCATTCATGTAAATTCTTTATCAGTCTTTCTCAATGAATTGGAAGAAGGTTCTCATGTTGGGCTCTCAAATCATTTGGTCATGTGATCCTATTCCCAGTTGCTACCTTTTCTTGATTGAATGATATCTTTGTAGGGAGGAATATGAACTGTTAGAGGAAGTTCAGGCTAGGCTGGCAGTTGACCCACTTACTGCTCCTGTATTAGGGAATGATCATAGTGAGTTCCGAAGCCGTGAGAGCCCGGTGAGCATAAGTGGATTAACTGATGGTCCATAATTATCCTCAATGATAGAGATTCATATCTCCGTTATTACTTCATAAATTAGTCTTAAACCTTGGCAGAGATATTTTTGTTTTGATGTGTGTTTTCGAACTAATGGACAGGCAAGGACTTGTAAGATGATGCTTGATGGTGACCTTCTGGCTCAATTCTTGGAGCTCACTAATACGCAACAAGAGGCTGTGCTGTCATTACCGCTTGGCTCCTCAAACAAAGTCATGTCTGGGTTACGGCCATCCTTACCAACAATGGCTAATCAGGTTGTCCGACTGCTTGAACGATTGCATTATGCGCTAAACTGATTTCTCTATTTTCGTCAATCTGTGTACCGTCCTCGCTTATCAAGGCTTGTGTGCCCTGCCCTGCCCTGCCCTGCCCTGCCCTACCCTGCCTTGTTTGTACCCATTGACAGCAAGCGCTTGTGTGCCTTCTTTGTAATTTTCATATCGCTGGTATGGTATGGTATGGTATGGTATGGTATGATAACAGTTACAGTGAGACATGGATTGTATTGTATTGCGATTATCATAGGTTCTTGTATGATTAAATTAGTATGTGCATTCTAAATTTAAAATAAAGGATTTGGGATTTAGATGGGGAACAAGGAGAAGGAAGAGCTTAGACCATCTCCAACCGAAAAACGCATTCTCAAACTTAAACTCATTCTCAAAATCAAAATGCAGTAATTCTTCTCCAACCATTAACTCATTCCTAAATTCAAAATAATATTATCTTAATATTCACTACCATATTAATTTTTTCAAATTTTCAATACTATCCATATATTTTACGACATTACAAATTAGACCACAATATTATTGTAAAGTTGATTAAGAAATATTTAATAAAATTGATAATAAAATTTTTATTTTTACATATAAAAAACATCGAAAAAATATTTGTTAAAAATATAGAAATTAAACAAAACGAGGGAAAAAAATATATTGCGATGTACATAAAAAATATTATTCGTACAAATAAAAGATAAATAATATTTCAAGTTTCAGAATTGATGTATTCCTTCCACAAATGATCAATTAGAACATTTTGAAGTGCAATGTGATCATCTTCATTTGTAATTTTTTAAATTCTACTATGATGTCATTATATTACTTATAAATAAAATAAAAGAATAATTAATAAGATATAAAAAATAATTAATAAAAAAAGTAAATGTTATAATAATTGTTTATTATGTAAATTTTATAATCTTATTAATATACAACCTCCTTTTATTTATTTTTATTTTTTATATATGAGTGCTTTAATAATTTAATACAAGTAAAAGGACTTGTTTGTAATTTTGAACATCAAACCCATTTTTTGCGTTCAGACGCAAATTTGAGTCTAAGACCATCTCCAACCGAAAAACCTATTCTCAAACCCAAACTCATTCTCAAACTCAAAATGCAGTAATTCTTCTCCAACCATTAAACTCATTATCAAACTCAAAAGAATATTCTTAAAATATTCTCTTTCACACCAACTTTTATAAATTTTCAATATTACCCACATATTTTATAATTTTAAAAATTAGACCAAAAGACAATTAAAATATTATTTAAGTATTTATAAATAATTTAAGTATATAATTTACAGTTATAAACATTATTTACAAATAATATAAATATAAAAGAATGAAATAAATCTAATACAAATGAAAAATTAAAACATTATTGTGATAAAACTAAATTATTAATTTATTTGGGGTATTTTTGTAAGAGATAAAAAGTTATTGGTAGATGAATAGTTCATACTCAAATTTGCATTTAAATGTCATAGAAATCGGTGAAAACCCATTTTACGTATTAGTATACGTGTCTGTTGGAGTCAAAAGCGGTGTATGCGTTCGTCTTTGCGGTTCCGTTGGAGAAGCCCTAAAAGCGGTGTCTGTTATAATAATTGTTCATTATGTAAATTTTATAATCTTATTAATATACAACCTCATTTTATTTATTTTTATTTTTTATATATGAGTGCTTTAATAATTCAATACAAGTAAAATGACTTGTTTGTAATTTTGAAACATCAAACCCATTTTTTGCGTTCAGACGCAAATTTGAGTCTAGAGGAGAGAGAAACTAAAAAACCCATTTTGGGTTTGCGTTTGGCGTACGGTTGTAGTACGTTTACTTCAAATTTTGAGTTTTGGAGTACGGTTGGAGATGCTCCTAAAGAGCCAATGCAATAATACATAAGATTGGTAGGAAAACTGTAATACTTAACTATGACATTTGCTATGCAGTTCACAAGTTGGGACTAACATGTTTCAAAATCTATGTAAGATACCTTGAAAAGTTGGCTACACAAGGATTATATTCATACGACCAAAATCGAACATACCAAATATTTTTAATCATATATAAAGACAGTACAATCAAATGAGTATTTTTTATCCAGGTAAACCCTTTTCACTATATTATTTGTATAATGGTGTGATATTATATACAACAAATAACTATCTATTATGAAATAATTAAATGTGGATGTTTTAAATAATAATATTAGTTAAATTATTGATGATTTGGAAGTATTATATTAAATGATGATAATGTGATAAGATGATAAGATGAGGTGTTTAATTGAAGAGTTTGTATTTTAGTGTGAGGTGTATAATTAGGTGATTAGTTGTAATAGTGAATTATTAGTAGTATAAATAGGTGATTAGAGTTCATTGTAAATCACACCAAGTATTGAAATACTTAATCTCTCTCTAATCTCTCTCTCTTTATTATTATAAGCTATATTATCATTATAATCTTAATATAAGTATAATTATAATAAAATAATCTTAATATAATATTAATCACAATTAATATTTTTATGACACGTTATCAGCACGACCGCTCTCCGTCGTCAAGATCAACCTCCGTCGAAGATCTCGTACGAGTTTAGTCAAGGTATGGTAATTTAATTTTTAATTTATACTAATCATATATTAATTGTGATTAATTTAAAAATATATATTATAAAAGTATTATTTAAAGGTTTTATAACTAAACGCCAATACCCGAGTGGTTTCGCGGAATATCGTTCACTACAAGTGACGAGAGGTCCAGGTTTCGATCCCCGTGGAGGCATGTGATTTTATTTTTTTATTTATGCACGTACACAACACAAGCCCACGAGGTCTTGCGGTAATCCCAACCTCAGTAGCGGCATATTATTAATCTTTCTTTAATAAGAAAAAATGTCGTTTTATACAAAGATGGATCTTCTACTCCTTACATTATTTACGGTGATCATTTCCGCTATGTGGATAATATTTTTACCAATGTTTTTAAAATATAATTATTAATTATAATTTCTTTAATATTATAATTACTGAAATATATTTTATTTTGAAGGATGTCGCTATGTCCGATGTTTGATCTTTTACTTATGATTATGATTACGGCGACACTGATCTGGATGTGGATATCATTTTTTATAAGAACTTTTACAAAAGAAGATACAAAAGAAGATTTAAAAGAAGATTAATTATAAGTTTTTTTTTATTATGTAATGTTTTAATAACATGTTTTGTATTTTATTATAGTAATATGTCGAACTTGGCGAGCCTTGAGTTTGTTGCACTCGATATCACTGGAAAAAATTATTTACCTTGGGTACTAGATACTGAAATCCATTTGAAAGCAAAAGGCTTAGGTGACACCATTGATCCCACGAAAACCACAACTGAACAAGACAAGGCGAAAGCTATGATTTTTCTTCGCCACCACATTCACGAAAATCTGAAAGTTGAATACTTAACAGAAAAGAATCCAGCTGAGTTGTGGAAAAACCTGAAAGAACGATATGGCCACTTGACAACTGTTATTCTCCCCAATGCAAAGTACGAATGGCTGAATTTACGATTGCAGGATTTTACGTCGGTAAGTGAATATAATTCTGCCGTTTATAGAGTTACTTCCACGTTGAAATTATGTGGAGAGACAATTACTGATAACGATATGCTGGAGAAAACATTCACCACATTTCATCCACAGAATATGATATTATAACAGCAATATCGGGAGAGAAAATTTAAAAAGTATTCAGATCTAATTTCTTGCTTACTTTTGGCTGAGCAAAATAATGAATTGCTGGTGAAAAATCACGAATCCCGAACGACTAGTTCTACTGCACTCCCTGAAGCGAATGCAGTCAAAGTTAATAATGACAACAGTCGAGGTAATGATCGTGGACGTGGTCGTGGTGGATATCGCGGCCGTGGACGTGGTCGTGGTCAAGGTCAAGGTCGTGGTCAAGGCCGTGGTCGTGGCCGAGGATATTATGGTGGTGGTTATCAATATTTCCGTGGTGGTTATCATAATTATCGTGGCGGTCATCAAAATATTCCCCAGAAGAGGAAAAGTTTTGATAATAAAGATGAGAAGAGGCAAACTGAATAAAAGAATAATGATGAAAAATGTTATCGTTGCGGTGGTTCAGGCCACTGGTCGCGCAATTGTCGTACGCCCAAACATCTTGTTGAGCTATATCAGGAATCTCAAAAGGGCAAAGGAAAGAAAATCGAAATGAATTTTGTTCAGGGTGAATTCGCCTCTACCTCTGATGCCAATGATGAAAATGCTCATTTGGAAGCTGCGGATTTTCTGTCGATGACAATTAATCTGCTATGATTTTATTTATGCATTATGATTTACTATTGTGTGTTTTATTATATATCGTTGTTTTAAGTTATCTATATGTTTGTAATGCAATATTTCTTTTTCAATAATAAATATTATGTGTTTGTTTATAAAGGATATTATTTGATGGATGCGGACATGTGCAATGAAGAATTGTGTCTTGCAGACTGTGCAACGACGAATACGATTCTAAAAAATAAGAAATATTTCGATCATCTTGATATGAAAGAAGCCAGTGTTATTACTATATCGGGTAGCACGAATATAATTGAGGGCTCCGGAAGAGCTAATGTTTTACTGCCCAGAGGAACAAGGCTGATAATTGAAAATGCTTTATATTCTCCTAAGTCTCAAAGAAATTTATTAAGCTTTAAAGCTATTCGACATAACGGATATCATATTGAGACTGCAGAAAAAGGAGATATTGAATACTTGCATATTACAAAAGTGATATCGAATGACAAAAGAATTGTGGAAATATTACCATCTTTTGACTATGGGCTATATTACACATATCTTAAAACAATTGAATCACATGCTATCGTAAACCAAAAGTTTACTAATGATAATACATTTGTTGTTTGGCATGACCGGTTGGGCCATCCCGGTTCAATTATGATGCGGAGAATAATTCAAAATTCACGTGGACATTTAATGAAGAACCAGAAGATTCTTCAATCGAATGAATTATCATGTGTTGCTTGCTCTAAAGGGAAGTTGATTATTCGTCCATCACCAATAATGCTGGTGAATTTACTTCCAAGGCATTTAATGAATATTGCATGTCTATTGGAATTGATGTTGAGCACCCCGTGCCACATGTCCATACGCAAAACGGTCTTGCAGAATCGTTGATTAAAAGGTTGCAATTAATTGCAATACCATTATTAATGAAGTCGAAACTTCCCTCATCTTGTTGGGGACATGCTATATTACATGCAGCGACACTAATCCGCATCAGGCCAACAAGTTATAATGATATCTCCCCGATACAAATGGTTTATGGTCAGGAACCAAATATTTCCCATCTGAGAATTTTTGGATGTGCGGTATATGTTCCAATTGCTCCACCACAACGCACGAAGATGGGACCTCAAAGGAAGTTGGGAATATATGTCGGATTTGAATCTCCATCGATAATAAAATATTTAGAACCTCTAACTGGAGATTTATTTACGGCTAGATTTGCCGATTGTCATTTCGATGAATCGAATTTTCCGACATTAGGGGGAGAAAAAAAACAGCTGGAAATGAGTAGTAGTTGGAATGAATTATCGCTAAATCATTATGATCCTCGAACGAAAGAATGTGAACTAGAAGTTCAAAAGATAATTCATTTACAAGGATTAGCTAATCAACTGCCAGATAGCTTTACTGACCTTAAAAGAGTGATTAAGTCACATATACCAGCTGTTAATGCTCCTGCAAAAGTTGATGTTCCTAGAGAACATATAATGATCGAGCCTAAACCACAACTAAAACGTGGTAGGCCCTCGGGTTCCAAAGATAAAAATCCTCGGAAAAGAAAAGGAGCAAATAATAAGAATGGTCCAGTCGAGGATTTATCGACTCTAGAAGAGTCAATGGGCATTAATGATTATGATTAGGGGTGGTAAACAGGTCGGGTTGGGTAAGTTTCGGGTTCAACCCGTTTAATATACGGGTTGAAAACTTCAACCCTAACCCGACCTGTTTAGTTAAACAGGTTGAAATACCGAACCCAAACCCGACCTACTTTAACCCAAATTCAACCCATTAACCCGTCAACCCATTAACCCGTCAACCATTAAAGTTAAAAAAAAAAAAACAGCAAGAAAAAATTACACCGTCAAGTTAATAATATCCAGAGACAACTTTGTTAAAAGCAAAAAACACATGTTTAAAAAACACATGTTCAAAAAACACAAACCCGGCAAAACATAGAGGAACGTCACAGGACCAAAGACCAATATATAGATGAATAATTGATTCATTAAGTTTTCAAGACAAAAAAAAAACAACTTAGTACTAATCATTGTCTTCGTCTTCACCCTCAGCACCAACCTCCTCAAAATCCTTCTCGCAGCCAAATCCTCCCTAGCAGCAGAGAACTCCCGTACTAAACAATCAAGAAGTAGTTCTTTTAAAAAAAAAAAACATCGATATAATAATTAAGAAACAATTACAGTTCCTGACAAAAGTCTCAAAAAAAAAAAATTAAATATAAAGTTACATCATATCGGCATCAAATATCGACCGAAGTCGATGATACTTTACTCGAACTCTCAACCATGCTCTCTTCTATTTGATCTTCCACCCTCATATTCATAAACGGGTTGATTTCGGGTTGATTTCGGGTTCAAAATCCAAACCCTAACCTGACCCAATTAATAATTGGGTTGGGTTCGGGTTAACCCATTTACTTAAACAGGTCGAAAACGCCAACCCAAACATGCTATTTTCGGGTGCGGTTCGTGTCGGGTTGGCGGGTCGGGTTAGTTTTTACCACCCCTAATTATGATAATGGAAATCAGGTACCTGAAATTTTTGAGAATAATGATAATGAAGAGATCTCGATAAATTATGCTCAAAATGGAATTAGATGGAACCGAGAAAAAGTCAACGTTGACAATAAATTCTCATTTAACGTATTGCTACATGAAATGAATGAGATAAATGAGAATGAGGATCATGAACCAGAGTCTGTAAAAGAATGCAGACAAAGAAATGATTGGCCAAAATGGAAAGATACAATCGAGGCAGAATTAAAATCACTTGAGAAACGAAAAGTTTTCGGACCTGTAGTCCGCATACCAGAAAATGTAAAGCCGGTTGGATATAAATGGGTTTTCATCAGAAAGAGAAATGAAAACGGTGAAATTGTGAGATACAAAGCACGGCTTGTTGCACAAGGCTTTTCACAACGACCTGGTATTGATTATGAGGAGACGTATTCTCCTGTGGTGGATGCAACTACTTTTCGTTATTTAATTAGTCTGGCAGTACGTGAAGGACTCGATATGCGTCTAATGGATGTTGTCACCGCTTATTTATATGGATCACTTGATAGTGATATATATATGAAACTTCCCAAGGGATTTCAGTTACCTGAAAATTCAGGGCCCCAAAATGAGTACTCAATCAAGCTAAATAAATCGCTTTATGGATTAAAGCAATCTGGGCGTATGTGGTATAATCGCCTAAGTGAATATTTATCGAAAGAGGGGTATAAAAATGATCAAACTTGCCCGTGCATATTTATGAAAAGATCTGGAAATGAATTTGTCATCATTTCAGTTTATGTTGATGATATTAACATAATTGGAACTCCTGAAGAGTTATCAAAAGCCGTTAATTGTTTGAAAAAGAGTTTGAAATGAAAGATCTCGGTAAAACGAAATTTTGTCTTGGACTGCAAATTGAATATTTAAAGAATGGGATATTCGTACATCAAGAGACTTATACGAAAAAGGTATTGAAAAGATTTTATATGGATAAAGCTCATCCATTGGATACTCCAATGATTGTTCGATCTTTATATGTGAATAAAGATCCGTTTAGACCTTGCGAAAACGATGAAGAATTACTTGGTCCTGAAGTACCATATCTCAGTGCTATTGGAGCCCTAATGTATTTAACGAGTCATACGCGACCTGATATAGCGTTCGCTGTGAATCTATTGGCGAGATATAGTTCGTCACCGACTCGTAGACATTGGAATGGAATTAAGCGGATTTTTCGATACCTTCAAGGAACAACTGATATGGGATTGTTCTATTCTAATGAATCAAAAACAGATTTGATTGGGTATGCAGATGCTGGTTTTCTATCTGACCCACATAATGCTCGATCGCAAACGGGCTATTTATTTACACATGGCGGAACCGCTATTTCATGGCGGTCAGTTAAACAAAGTTTAACGGCTACTTCTTCTAATCATGCGGAAATTTTAGCTATTCATGAAGCTAGCCGAGAATGTGTTTGGTTGCGATCGATAATTGAGCATATACAACAAACTAGTGGGCTAGTATCGAAAAAGTTACTTCCTACGATTTTATATGAAGATAATGCTGCATGCATTGCCCAATTAAAGGAAGGATATATTAAGGGAGATAGAACAAAGCATATTTCACCAAAAATTTTCTTTACACATGATTTAGAGAAAAATGGTGATATTGATGTACAACAAGTGCGATCAAGTGAAAATCTTACAGATTTATTCACGAAAGCACTTCCCCCAATAATTTTCAAAAGATTGGTATATTCAATTGGAGTTCGAAAACTTCGAGATCTTAAATGATGTCATCATCAGGGGGAGTAAATACGCGTTGCACTCTTTTTCCCTTCACTGAGGTTTTTCCCATGTGGTTTTCCCAGTAAGGTTTTTAATGAGGCAACAATCGAAAGCGTATCTAAAAGAATCATGTACTCTTTTTCCTTCATTAGGTTTTTATCCCATTGGGTTTTTCCTAATAAGGTTTTAACGAGGCATATTCTTTGAAAACATCCAAGGGGGAGTATTATGAAATAATTAAATGTGGATGTTTTAAATAATAATATTAGTTAAATTATTGATGATTTGGAAGTATTATATTAAATGATGATAATGTGATAAGATGATAAGATGAGGTGTTTAATTGAAGAGTTTGTATTTTAGTGTGAGGTGTATAATTGTAATTAATGTGATTAGTTGTAATAGTGAATTATTAGTAGTATAAATAGGTGATTAGAGTTCATTGTAAATCACACCAAGTATTGAAATACTTAATCTCTCTCTAATCTCTCTCTCTTTATTATTATAAGCTATATTATCATTATAATCTTAATATAAGTATAATTATAATAAAATAATCTTAATATAATATTAATCACAATTAATATTTTTATAACACTATCAAGTTTAATTACATTAATTAATATAACAAATATCTATCAAGTTTAATTACATTAATTAATATATTAGAACGTACGTATCTATATATATTAATATCCATCAATGATGAATATAATCCATGTGATTATAGACTATCCCAAATAAACCAATCCAATTATTTACAAATTATTATATACATCAAAGAATAATATGGATCGATATCATGATTCTTTGGTTCAATTGAAAAAACGACAGAAAAAAAAAATCATACAAGATTCCCATGAGGATCATCGTAGTCATAATCTCCAGAATATATATCAAACGGAAGATTAAAACCTCCACTTTCTTCTTCTTCTTCTTCTTCGATTCGCCCTGAGAAGCTTCCACTAAAATCCCGACCGTTGAAGAAATTAGGCGGCTCCACAAAACTATTCGCCGGATTTATTACCGAACCACCCTGCGGTCTCGATCGGGCCCACCACTGGCTCCTCTCAGCATCAGTCATTGGTTCGCGGTCATGCCTTAAAATGCTCCTCGGGAATAGAGAGGCAGACGCGGAAGCTTCTAGATGGCTTGCGGTCCGATTCTCAAACATGTCATCATCCCAATGTTTATAACTGCTAAATACAGTTTTGTCCTTGTTTACGACGGGCGGTGGCGGCGGCTCCAGCCAGGTATGAGTACGATTCTCCTCCTCCACATCATCACCATTGTAATGATCTCTTGCTTGGGCAGTGGTAGGACGACTAAGGACATCTCTGTCATGATTTTGGGAAGTGTAATACCAATCTAAGATGTAAGGGAAGTTCTTCTGTTCTCCATCGATCAGCCACATGGAATCGAACTGATTGTAGTTCCTACCGAGGTGGGCGGTGAAATCGATCGGCTCCCTCTCAAAGCTAGGGTTCTGCGAGTGGCCTCGTCGAAGCTTCTGATCACGGAATAGCTTTAATGCGGCGAGGAATTGCTTGCCATCTTCGTTGGGTTCCCACGAAGGATATGAAATCTGAAAGCTAATTAATTACCAAGAAAAAAAAAAGAAATCTTCAGAAATTCAGCTTCCATAGGAGTGAGGTCATTGTGTCATTTGAAAATTCGAGGAAAAATGTACCTAAGGAACGACTTCTCCATTTTTCCTTGAGAACTCCTCCGAAGACGAGGCGAATCGAATGGCGAACAGTACTTTTTGTTCCCCTGCCTTTCGAAATTAAATAGACTGAAACTGCAATGACAATGAATAATAATGTATAAACACACCTTGTTTTAAGTAGCAAAAATGTGTCAAAATTCATTCAATAATTATAAACACAATAATTAATTATAACCCACATATGGTAAATGACCGAAACGTACCTACAAACATCGCCGACTCCTGGGACATTTTCGGTGAAGTCCACGATGAAATGTAAGATGTCATCAACCCGCTACAAAAGGAAAAAGAAAGATCCTTAATACAACACACTTTTTTTTTATCGGACGGCGGAATGAACGGACATTATTAATTAATCTATAGAGCAAACAAACCTTCGGGACGATAAATATGAGAAGATAAGGCGTGACAAAGATTGAAGCTATTTCCTCCAATAGCATCATTCCAGTGTACTGCACAAGAAATCCAATATTAATTAGTGGAGGCTTAAGGAAAATAAATGAAGGCGTAAAATTACTGTTCAAGTAAATGTTTCTGCTTGAGCTGCAAGATTGAGCTAATAAAAGATTTTTGAGTTTTAAAAGGTGTTAATATACAAAGCAATATGACCACAAAAATAACAATATATCTATAATGAAACATAATGAAGTAGTAGTTAAATGTGTAATGTAACACAAGTAGTCCATATCTTATTTTACACATAAAAACGATACCTGAAAAAGAGTCTCGAATTCCACTCTTACAGCTTCGGTATTCTCCTTACCACGCCACCTCTTGGGCATGTAATGAGTGTGCTGTACAACTTGGGACATTGTACCTTGTGGGTCAAGCACAAGAAGTTCATCTGTTATGGCAGCTCGGCTGATAGCTGTGATAGTACCGAAAACCGCTGCGTACCAGAATAAATTTCGACCAAATATCTGCAATTTTTCGTCCGAAAAATAAATAAAATTTATCAAGAATTTACCCCAGAAAACGAAAAAAAGAAAAGGCTGGGCTTGAGCCCATAATGTTTATTACGTGGCCTTCAAGCAGAGATTCTTCGAGGAATGCAATGATTATGAGAACAGCAGCAAATCCACCAGACACAAAGGAGATGAACTTTGCTACGACGGTCAATATAGGTGAAGGGAACTGCTTTAAATAATCAGAGGCATGCACTAAACTGCTGTTTATACGGTGCTTGAATAAATGATCAACCTGCGAAATAAATAAATACGTAAATAAGCCAACATATGATCATGGTACAGAAAAAAAAGTAGCTTATGCATGAAGAAATAAGTTTTAGGATGAAAGCCATTTAGTTAACAAGATCTTCGATCCCACTTAAGAGCTTAAACCTTTCTGACAAATAGATAGGAATTAAGAAGACAAAGAGAAGCTTTTGGCATCTTTTGAGATGTTCTGTGATACCTCATTATATTCACGGAACATCCACTTAGATAGATTAGACCATCTCCGAGATGAGGCTGTACTTGGATGGTTGTAGAATTGTTCAGCATGCCTTAAGAAGAGATAAACCACCATAAAAATAATAAGGAATGGAGAGAGAAGGAACAGTGCGAAACCAACGATCACAAGCCTCTTCTTGAGCGTTGCGGGATCTGAGGTAAAATCCCTTCTTAAATGGGAGTTTCTGCAGAAACAGAATAATAACTATTATTGCACACCCATCACCATATTAAAATTTATCCATAGCAACATTTATCCTTCCTTCCAAATGTAGTTTGTTACAAGAAAAATTGATGGAAATGTAAGAAGTAGCTACAGCAGCAAAGAAATAAAAGCGTTCATACAAATATGTGACAGTTTTAATTAATCAAAAAACCGTTGTCTCAACTGGTCTTCTTGAAAATAAAGAAGCAATGCACAATTAAATAAATAAACAAATAAAGCGTCAAAAGAAAGGAGCGAAATACAAATACTCACTGGTCAAACATGCTCTGTAAGATGCACCAATTCAAGGTCCATTCCAGAGTTTTGGGCAAGACTAGATGGTGCCTAACACCATTTGAACCAACAGCAGCACTTGCGCCCGAACCTGGGACCCACCCAGATATGGGCAATGCAAGAACCCCTTTGTTGAGCATCCCTATCAAGTAATTTTCCTTGCGCATTAATCTCATCACTACATCATGAATAGAAAGATCCTTCACAACACATAATTGATGGGTCCTCTGTACACGAATGAGTTTCTCAAGAATCACTTCCCAAGGCATAGTCTTGATTTCATCATCTGTGACATGGAGGCTGAAAAAAAAGAAAAATGAAAAGGGAAAAAAAAGATCTTCCATATTTGATGATAAGGAACATGTTTACAACTTCAACACACAATGAAGTAAAATGAGGACTTCAGCATCGATGAATTTGGGTTGGGACAGAATTGAAGACATACCTATTATTGTAAAAGAGACGGATCTTAAGTGTCTCTTTCAACTGTGCAAAGAATCTCAAGAAACAGAAAATCCAGTAAACAGTAAATATTCCCAAATATCCCACGATTATAGCTTTCGATAGGGTAAGAGGGGTCAAGGGATGTTCGTGTAAAGCTTCCTTAGACAGATCACAAGGCTTGATCCCAGACTCAACAGCATCCATCCCACACTTAGCATTGCGAAGCCCATTCCAATCCACATAGAGCAGAAAAAACCCCGAAAAACATATAGTAAAAGCCAAGCTGAGAAGCTCAAATACCCACTTGACGATAATGCACCAAAGCCCTTTCTCACAGTAATAATGGTAAACCCTCTCGAAGAACAGATCAAGATCGCCAATTGGGTCAGAATTCAAGGCCCCGTCATCAAGAAAGCTCGATGGGATTTCACTAACCGGGCTGGGTTCCTGTTTGTAATCAGACAATTCGATTTCGTGGTGTGGAACATCCAGCAAACCAGTTGTCAGTGATGATTTCATGTGCCTCTTCCACTTGAATATGTTGAGAGAATGCAAGCGGTTTTGCACGCCAAACATTACTTGCTCACACTAGTTACACGCAAGAGGAGCTAGTCCATTCCCAAAGCAACAATCAGAACATTGTGTGCTGAAAAGCAAAAAGAAAAAAGAAAGGGTTGAAATGTGACATCAACAATGATGGGATTAGTATGTGTGTAGGAGAGGAGTTTAATAAAGTTTGCATAAAGACTACATCTTCACACAACCAGAATTTAATAACTTCTATCAATTCCCCCGCCTTTTAGACTATATGATACACAGATGAAAACTAAATTCTTTTCTTAAGTCATCATAGAATGTTTTATTCGCCCTTATTAGAATACTTAATTTTAGGTGTACTGAGGATGATCTCGACATTGCAAGACAAAGACTACGGAAACTAACTAAGCACTTTAAGTTGCATGCTTATCTAGTCAAACAAAGAAGAAAACTTTCATATCATTGCAAGAACAAATAACAACTGAAATAAGGGTAAACTCGTGTATAGTCATCACATTAAGTGTAATCATTGACACAGCTATGCAGTTTTCTTTGAAAAAATTGAAATGCTATGGAAGTGGTCTATTCTGATCAAGGACCATTTTACCAATCAATATGAAATAGATGCTGATGAATCTGATACGAACTAAACCGAGGTTGCCACGGTGGTTGGCATACAATAGTAACAAACACAATCATTCCAAATCATGACACCTAAAGTTGCATCCAAAGTGTACATGGAAACAAAAAAAGAGAAACCTCATCTCTACCCGGATGAAAAAATGGGTTCCTTTCGAGACATTTTACTCCATCATCTTTGTATGATACTTCAAATTCATATATGAAAATGAAAAGGTTCATTAAGGGGTAAAAGTATGATCACCCCATGAAACATATACAAATAAGAAACAGAATTTCCAGTAGAGGAAATTCTAACTTACATCTTGTACAAAGAAAAAAAAAAAGGAAAGAAAACTTTCATAAGCAATGTATGACAATTTACACAGTTCTTTAAACAAAAGACATAATATCCAACGAAAGCTTGCAAGTTTCACTGTTCTTTAAACAAAAGACATAATATCCAACGAAAGCTTGCCTATCAAGAAGGTATAGATCGTTCGCTAAATGACCATATGCCGAGCAAACCATTTGTCTTTAAAGTCTCGAGCTCACTCACACCATGTATATTTCTCAGAAATTAAACTATCTACGAGATTATAAGTCATATGATCAATAGTGAAACTCTAATCCTACTTCTGCAGCGTCTAATCGTTAAAAAATGCATCACCATATATTCGATCGAGAATTATAATACCAGAAAATATCCTCTTTTCAAACTCCTAAGATCATGAGTAATGGCTTGTTCTTCTCACCCAGAAAAAAAAAACAAAAAAACAAAAAAAACTCAACTAATAAGACAATCAAACTCAACTACTAAGAACAAATGGACTGGGAAAAAAATTAAATTTTTGGGACAAAAAGAGCACAATCAAACCAGAATAAAAGCAACATACAGAATAAAAACCTGATATATAATTATGCCAAACAGGGAATAAAGGCAATAAAGGATGAAAACTTGTACCTCCTACCCAACCAGAGGTATCAAACTCGATGAAGCCAAAAACCCACCGCCTACAGTAAACGAAAAAGACTTAATTCGGTCAATCTTAAGAACCCCTCAATAGCAAACATCAAGAAAAGGGCTAAAAAAAAAATTAGAGAACCAAAAATCTTTTTTTTTTTTGTCTTGATTGCGTTAAACGTCGTACTGCCTGCTCTAAAATTATCTCGTTTTCCACCAGTTAGGCTGGGCTGGGCTCTTGTTTTCTTCTTCTCTTTCGTATCTCCCCGTTATAACGATTCTTTTTCCTTACTATTTATTTGATCAATCTTTTCGACATTATTAATTTAAACAAAAAAAAGAAAAGAAAAGATAATCTAGGGGTGGGATCGGGTCGGATTTTACGGGTATCGGGTTTTTCGGGTCGGGTACCCGACTTGCGGGTTCGAGTTTTAACCTTTTTTTTATACTAATTCAAAAAAAAAAAATTGTAATTAAAAAAAAAATTAAATTAAGTTCAACATTAACACCAAAAAAGATAAAATAATTTCAAACACCATAAACAATAAAATGATTCAACACTATCGTTCACCCATGAATTCAACTCAACGTTGAAGAAATCGTTCACCCATAAATAAATAAATTCAACGTCATCAACAATAAAATTCGAAACTAATTTCAATCCCGAAACCTTGAAGAATACATGAAGCCCGAAAACTCAAACGGCCAAATTGACACCCAAAATCGGTCACCCATGAATTCTAACAAATTGTGGATCCAAAATTTGAATGAAATGACAAAATTAGGGTTCTTCAAATCATACCTTATCGATGCGTGGCCCTAGGTGATGACGAGGAATACCCACGACGAGGAGGCGATGGAAGCGATGACGAGAAAAGATAATAATAAGTGCACATTCTTCTCTTCTCCAAGTTTGTTTCTTGTCCTCCTTTTACAAGAAAAGGGTGATAAATAATTAAATATATCCAAGTGGACTCTGGGCTTTCTTCGGGCCCATATTTAACCCTTTCTACTGATCTTTATTTTAGGCCTTTTGGGCCCAATAAGCCCAACTCCTAATACACCACTATAAAAGTTTGATTTAAGGTTTAGGGTGTAGAGTTCCCTTCTACTGCTACATACGCTTATAGGATTCTCTTAAGGACTTGACCTAACGGGAGATCAGTGGTTCGAATCCTCTAGGGACCTTAACAATCGTTGTTTGTGGGATCTTGAGGTGGTTCTCATGAACTAGAGAGGGAGGATTAGTCCCGTTGGAGGGCGTGGTCGTCCCATAGCCGATGATGAGGGATCAAACTTAGTCGGAGTGTGGGGACTACGGTGGCGTTGTGTGGGGATACCTACCGACCGAAAAAAAATACTAAGTGAATCCGAGGCTTAATTCGTAGCATCTCGGAGTTTTTTTGTTTTTTTTTTTTTTGTTTTTTTTTTTTTTGTTTTAATGGCTCAAATAAGCCCCAAGTGAGCCGAAATGAGACAAGGAACTTGAAAGGACTTGAACTTGAAAATGAAGCATCAAGTTGGATAACGTGGCTACATGTATGTTTGATCAAGTCAAGTCAAGCTAGTTTTTAGTAGTTAATTTAATTAGTTTATTTTCCTTTCGCTAGTTTCTTGCAAATTAATTCAGTTTTACTTTGCAATTCATTCGACTTATCAACTAGTATTTTCGTCCCATTTAGCTAGTTGTGACCGTCAAGACTTTCATCCCAAATCAGTATGTAATTCAATGGTGTTAGGCGTCGTCTTAATATTATTGTTTGAGGGCGAATCGTGTTGAGAGAATAGGATTCCGAAAACTGCTCGACCGTGCATAAGCCAAGAGTATACACTTGGTGAATGATATTTTTCGGTTAGGGTGGGGTAGGAAAAATCTTAGGAAAATCAAGAATCATGTCGGGATAACCACCATCAGATGCGACACTATAAGCGTTTAAAGAAGAGGTGGTGCGAATGAATAACAATTACGCCGCCATCTTGGCACAGTTGCGGGAATTGTGGATAGCCAACGAACGAAGAGATGATGATAATGTTAGCACTCAAGGGACATATTTAGAGTGAGATGACAAGGACGAGGAGACAACAAACAACTCCTGACGATCTTACGAAGATTCAGGTCTGAATACCTTTTTTTAGCGGCCAGAACAATCCCTAAGCCTATCAAGATTGGGAGAAAAAAAATTTGTAATTATCAAAATTAATGTGGGTATAGACAAAATTAATCTCAGAATGGACATATATATTTTATAATAACTAGTATTTCCCGCACACTCGATGTGTGTGCTTAAAATATAAACAAAATATAATTTTTTTTTTTAATATGAAATTATAATATTAATTTTAATTGAAAAAGATGTTTTATAAATTAAAAATATGATTTTTGGGGTATAATGGATTAAATTTGAAGATTAAGGGTAAAATGGTAATTAGCTAGGTCATACCAATCAATTTGAATTTGCCACACCATTAAAGCCCTCACCAATTATATAAAGGTATAAATAAATAAAACTTAGTTATGGAAATGGGACAAATTCGAGAAAAAAAAAATGGGCCTAAAAAAAGTTGATCGGTCGGCATGTTGTTTTGTGCAGCAGCCCACTTGAGCAGAGCTACGCCCTTTCCCCTTTCATCTCCTAAGCTTCGATCTTCATCTCCGACAAAGCTTCCTCTCATTCTCCATTAACTTCCGATATGTGACACTTACACGCCGAACTCGCCATTTTTCCTCTCTCACCAGCTGAGAATTTTCGATCAGGCTCGTATATTGATTTCTACGGTAAGAAAGTTTTTGCTACTCTTTGTTTTGTGGTGATCGGATTTTTGGTAGAATTGTCCTCTATTGTGACTATTTAGATAGAATTAGCAGCAAATGTTGTTTTTGTTTTTTGTTTTTCAAGATTCGTCATGTTAAAGAATTTTCAATAGTCGAATAACTAGTGATTTCACATCGTTAGGTTTTCATTTCGAATCACTCAACAAAAATAAACGACTCCAATGGTGGGATTGTTGTGTCGACAGCACTTCATGTTAGGGATGAGCAATCGGGGTCGGGTTTTGGGTAGCATTATGCTACCCGAAAAACCCGATCGGGTACCCGATTTTCTATTAAAAATAATAGCCCACTCCAGTCCAGCCCATTAGGTTTCATTAAATAAAAATAAATTCTAGCCCAAACATAAGCCCAAAAACACAAATACACACAACACATTACCCACACAACCCATTACACACACGTCACAGCCACACTCACACCCGACCCACCCCACACTGCTCACAGTCACAGCCACCGCCCAACACCACCACCGCAGCTCTCATCGGCCGGCCGCTCCGCTTCCATCGCCTCCTCGTCGTGGGTATTCCTCGTCATCACCTAGGGCCACGCATCGATAAGGTATGATTTGAAGAACCCTAATTTTGTCATTTTCGGGATTTTTTCATTTCATTCAAATTTTGGATCCACAATTTGTTAGAATTCATGGGTGACCGATTTTGGGTGTCAATTTGGCCGTTTGAGTTTTCGGGCTTCATGTATTCTTCAAGGTTTCGGGATTGAAATTAGTTTCGAATTTTATTGTTGATGACGTTGAATTTATTTATTTATGGGTGAACGATTTCTTCAACGTTGAGTTGAATTCATGGGTGAACGATAGTGTTGAATCATTTTATTGTTTATGGTGTTTGAAATTATTTTATCTTTTTTGGTGTTAATGTTGAACTTAATTTAATTTTTTTTTAATTACAATATGTTTTTTTTGAATTAGTATAAAAAAAAAGGTTAAAACCCGAACCCGCAAGTCGGGTACCCGACCCGAAAAACCCGATACCCGTAAAACCCGACCCGATCCCACCCCTACTTCATGTCATATACTCATCAATAATCTCTTAATTTTATGTTCTTTTGTAGCTTCAGGTTGAAACAGAAGGGGTTTTGATCGATATACGGAGAATGAATATGCTAGCAGCATCAGGCCACAGTCGCCCGTTCTTAGACATATATAACAGGTCAGTCTATCTGTATGGTTGCGCTGCAGTTTATACAACATTTTTTGGGTATTCATTCTACTCCTTTTTTGATTGCAGGCCAAACTCCGTATATCTATCTGCTCCAACGAAAATTAGATGTTTGCACTTGGATCGACTCATCAGAAAAGTTAATTTTCCCATCAAAGGGCTCAAGAACAACAAGGTTTATATTGCACAGAAAAGATGGTCCGTTCTTAACACAGACGATGGTCACATTACCATTTCAGCATCAGACCCAGAAGAAACTACTAGTGAAGAAGCCCTCGTACCAAATCAAGAACCACCGCCCTCATTCTTAATCAAATGGTCACCTCCCAAGTACCTATGGCGTGGACTAACCATTCTCATCCTGACGGGTCAGGTCATAATCAGGACCTTACAGGGAAAAATACACTGGAAAAACACGATCCAGCAGCTCGAACGGATCGGGCCTAAATCACTAGGTGTCTGCCTCCTTACAGCAGCTTTCGTGGGCATGGCTTTTACCATCCAGTTCGTACGGGAATTCACCAGATTAGGGCTCAACCGATCGATAGGTGGTGTCTTAGCGCTCGCTTTCTCGAGGGAACTGAGCCCTGTGGTCACGTCGATAGTAGTTGCAGGTCGTATAGGTAGCGCATTCGCCGCAGAGCTAGGCACGATGCAAGTCTCTGAGCAAACAGACACACTTCGAGTGCTTGGCTCAGACCCAGTTGACTACTTGGTGACCCCACGGGTTCTAGCATCTTGCATTGCTCTTCCTTTCCTTACCCTCATGTGCTTTATGATGGGCTTGGCTTCGAGCGCTCTGTTGGCCGATAGTGTTTACGGCATCAGCATAAACGTAATCTTGGACTCTGCGCAAAGGGCTATTAGATCGTGGGATATAATCAGCGCGATGATTAAGTCCCAAGTCTTTGGTGCCATTATATCTGTCGTGAGCTGTGCTTGGGGAGTGACCACCTTGGGCGGTGCAAAGGGTGTGGGCGAGTCGACGACTTCGGCTGTTGTCGTGTCCCTCGTGGGGATTTTTATTGCCGATTTTGCCCTTTCTTGTTGCTTCTTTCAGGGAGCTGGCGATTCCCTCAAGAACTGCGTGTGATGGTCGTTGTAATGGAATATTTCGTGTGCGACGGTACGAGTCTTGTTTTGGCCATTATTCCATATGGATATTCGCAACGCATTCTTAAATGGAGACCTAACGGAAGAGGTTTTCATGGACATTCCACAAGGATATGAGCTTCCAAAAGAGAGTAAAAGAACAAATAATTTGGTGTGTAAGTTACAAAAAAATAATACACGGATTGAAGCAAGGATCTCGGCAATGGTAGATAGGCTGTGTGCATTTGAGATAGGTTGTGCAGATATGATAGGCTCGAAGCTCGGCTCGATTGCTAAAGAGTCAGAGCTCGAGCTCGATTATGACCGGTCAAATTAAATGATGACTTAATGATTTATGTTATTGAGGCGTCCATTAAACTTGATTGCCAACCAATTACCATCCATAATTTGTCCTCAAGCACAACATGTAAGAAAAAGGACAAAAGCAAACAGTATCTTACATATTGAAATGACGCAACTTCGTCCATCCGCAGTCAAACATAACAACAACGGCTTATATATATCGAAGCCCATGATAGCGAATAAGCACCTTATATTTCGACGTGTATTTATTTATATTTCTTAATTGCGTCAATCTTTATTTATTTGTTGACAAATCGACAATCTTTTCTAACCTCTCCTTCGTCGGCAGACAAGGGATTATTCTCGGACAAAACGAGGAGGGCCCGCGAGAACTGCCCGTGGAAATATTCGTCATCTTCAGCCATCTTCGCCACGTAGGGATACGTGGCGGGATCGGAGACCAACTGCTGATCAACCGTCAGCAGTCCCTTACGGTTAAGTATGTTCTTGTAGTACATGTTGTCGAGCTTCATCGGCGTTAGGCGGTCGTTCCGAGCGTATAAAACCTCCTGCGGGTCGGGATTTTCCGTGGGACACCGCGCTTTGAGGTACGCCACGTATTCCGAGTCTAACGTCGGGTCGACAGTCGGATAAAGCCTGTGTACTAGGTTGATGCAATGAACTCGCCCCACCGAGTGTGCACCTATAAGGGTTCTCTAACATTTTATATTCTGATGATGATGTAAAATGTAAGAAGACGATATGATATGATTCGACGACCTACCAAGTAGAGCAACTGTTCCTTCGGTATCAACTCCCATAGATTCGAAAGTCGAGAGGACGAGCTCGTTGGTGTCGTTGTGGTTCGGTATGGAGCTTTCGACTTCTGATACGTAGCTTTGTTTGCTGTCCAAACGACCCGTCTTCATCTCTATGTATGGAGCTCCAAGCTATTACATTACATACATTCATGTGATCATTTGGTAGTAATTGTAGTGTAGTGAAATATGGAATAACTGAATAATAAAACAGTTATATTGTGCGTGTGAGATTTACCATGACGGCCCCTTCTCTTGCAGAGAGAGCAACGATGTCTGCGCAAGAAACGGTCTGTGGACATTCTCTTTCGAGGGCCTCTTTGATGGTGTCTACGTACTTGAAATTTCTCATCCCGAAGCTTCTCGGCGATTCTTTCTCCGACTTGATGCCGTTTGCAGAGTTCAGTAGTATCGAAGCATCGCACGACTGCAACGATCAAATACCGTCTATATTCATATTTTGCACACACACGCACACGCACCACACACACACACATGTATGTATGTATGTATACGTACCTTAACACTACAGTCGTGGAAGAGGTTTCTGATCCAAGAAACTGCCGTGTTTCCATGCTTATGATACAAGCTTGTGACTTGTTCTTTGATGATCTCCTCCGCCCGGGGGCAGCTGTCCGAATAGTAGTTCAAGCGAAGATGATTATCACCCTTAACTGCTGTGTGTGTGTGTAAAATAAACAAAGGAGAAAGAATTATAATCTTCTTAAAACATGGTAATTAAGCACGCATGGATTTATTAATTCATTACCAGAATGGAGCTGCAAGATCAACGGTAATAACAGAAAAGTGAGAGTGGCCATGGCCATCTTCCTTAAATTAATAGTTAATAGATATGGCTATGAGTTGATGGATGGATGGATGGTCTTATATAACAAATAAGAGAAGCTCATCTTTCTGTGTATGTATTGTGGGCAAATGATGATAAGTTTTATTGGGTTGGAGGTGCGCCCACTGAGCCTCAGTTTCTGACCTTTCGGCAATAAAATACATCTCTATGGTCATACTTCCAACTAAATATCATATGTCCCACTTAAACAACAACAAAGCTATCATCATAATAATGCATCATTAACCGAACAAGCCGCCTGCCTCTATGAACTGAACCTCATTTTATCCATTTAGACTTTAGCTAAGCACCATTTATTCCCTCCCTTAAGAAACAATAAAAATATATAATTTATTTTATTGAATTATGTGATTGCCAACTAAAGTGACAGGTACAGCTTTTCTTTGTTTTGTACTCGTTATTACATACTTGATATGATCTTCTTATCAACCCAACCCAACAGCTTCTCAATAATGGATAGGAAAATTCAAATATTATACAAATGGTGTTTTTCTCTTTGTTTGGAAGTTGAAGACAATTAGAAATAAATTAGACATCAGAAAGGTAGGAATTTTTACTATTCCTCAGTCCAGTTTGACGTAAAGCTTACTGCTCCACTTGAGGTGTTTGCATGAAGAAAAACTGCAAAAGAAATATGTATACAAACATTAAGAATATATACATACATATAAGAGTACTCATGGACTGAAATATTTTGAACACTCTCAAACTACCTCAAACGATTTCCCTGATCTCTCATATTCGAGCATGCTAAGCGCGACTTCACAGCTCTGAGAGACGATGGGCTCGGCGTCCTTTGAAAATTCTTCAAGCAAAGCAACACATTGATCGTCTATAAAGTGGAGGGAGGGAAAAAGGGCGTCAATTATGGATACTGTACTGAGCAAGATAATACTATATAGCTACTGATTCAACAGTAGAGTTAATCAACTTTATTTGCTACCAATTAAAAATGAAGAAGGAAAAAAAGCAGCAGTGAATCAGGTGTATTTTAATGTTACCGTTGCTCAAAAATTAAATTTCTCAAATGTCATAATATTGAGTGTGTGTACCTGCAATAGAACCAAGTGCCTCAGCTGCTTCATGTCTAACCATGGGATGTTCGTTTACATTCTGAAGAACCAGAGAGAGAGCTTCGGAAGCTTTCTTGCTCTGCAGTTGACCCAAGACATAGGCAACCTGGTTTTCACAATTTGCAGCGAATGAGACAATACAATTGGAAGTGATGTCAAATATTATTCTGAGCATATCTAAATTCTTTTTGATTTCATGTAAGAACAAAGACTACTTCTCCATTCAATTGCAAACCATGATTCATACAACACAACAGAAACAATGCAATCTTCCAAAGTAAAACTCAAGAAAACGGGCAGAAACCTCATGCCGCAGAAGAGCACTGTTTGCAGCAAGTGATTCAACAATGGCAGATATAGCTTCCTCTTCTCCAATATTTCTAAGGGCAAAAAGAGCAGCGTAACGCTCATACATACTCTTATTTTCATCCAAGAGCACTTCCCTATATATTTAAAGGATCGATAAAGTGAATAATAGTGAAAAAAATAGTGATTCACAATGCCAAGTGACAAACCTAAGCTCTGGAATAGAAGAGCATGAAGCAGGTGCAGCAGGGTCAACTGACAAGAAAGGAGATGATTCAGTGATTGATTTCTTCTTCAGCTCATTGATTCTACTAAGGGCTAGTTCACATGTTTCCCGGACCTCCTCAGCAGGATCTGAAGTCAAAGTACGCTTAAGAAGTGGAATATTACTATCCAAACCTATTGCGCCAAGAGCTTCTGCAGCCTATCGATTCACAAGGTTACACATTGAATGAAAGCAAGGCCGAGAACAACAATATAATTTTAATTCAAAATTAAAATAAATGAAGAGCCACAATCACAAAACCTCGTGACGAACAATGGGGTGCAACGACATATCATTTAGGACCTCCTCCAAAGCAGGGACAGCATTCGCATCTTGCATCTGGCCCAGAGCAAAAGCGGCCTCATGGGCAAGTAGGTTCGATGTATCCCTAATAGCTGAAATACAGATTATTTGAAAACAAGTCAATCATAAATCTTAGTGATAACAAACATATTCTGATTCAACTAGCTTGCTCCTGATCGGTCTTTACATTAATATCATTTGAAGTTCATAATTTTGAACTTGCGATTAAGTTCTGTCATTCCTCTGATCTCTCAGACTCCAGATCAAAAGCATAGTACCCCACACTGTTGACTATAAGAATAGCTATCAATTATGGATTTGAGCAATAAAATCCGAGAAATAAGCAAAAACATCAAACCAAAAAACTGGAATATGACTGAGAATTCAACATGCTAATACCAAAAATAACAAATTATCAGTATATAACCAATCCCGAATCAACCAACAAAAACTCAAACCAAAAACATTACAACCCAGCAAATGAAATGAAACCAAGATCATTGGACGATTACCTTGAATTAAAGCATTTCGCGGGGCATCTCCACGAAGATTTCTGAGGGAAAACAGTGCCCTAAACCGTTCTGAAATCGGCTGACCTTGATCCAACAATCGTTCGCACAGAAATCTCTCGGTTTCAGGTGATACCGAGAACGAACACCTCTCAGAATCATCCATCGAATGCAAAAACGAAGAAGAGAAACCCTTATGGCTTGGTAAGGTGCGCCGCCGCAAGCGCCGATACTTGTAGCGTGAATTAGCCGCGGAAACAGAGCTGGGAAGTTGGGCGGGCTGGCCTATTTATATTTACCGGCTGGTGAAACTGAAGCCCATCCCAGCCTTTCTCGGGCTTGCAGGCCGTTTCGGGCCGAAGTGGCCCAAAAGCTCGTTTCGGGCGGGCCCATTTATCATATATGCTGGCAAAACTGAAGCCCAATGAAAAATGTGATGGATTCGAAAAAAAAAAAAAAAGGAATCTGAGTCCGAGATACATTGGTCCATTTCGAATTTCTGAGAAGATTGGTGGTGTTGCCTACGGAATTTGATTTGCCTAAGAAGAATAAATTGTAGGAATTATAAAATAGGTTATTTTTACAAGTCGTTGTTATATTATATGAAGTCGGTTTTATGATGATACGTGTGGACTGCTAGAAGCGACTAGGTACATGTGTCTAGGTAGCATGTATACTTAAATTTAAAAAACCATTCGTACATGTAGATTTTAATAAATTTTATTAAAATTGAATTAAAGTTATGCAATTCACCTATATTATATATATATATATATAGTCGCAGTGGTATTAGCACAGAAGGTGTTCTGTTACATTAAAATACATCATAGATTGGAAATGTTGTTGATATTGATATAAGCAAAAACCCTAATGATACAAAATCCCCTAAAAACTTAAATATTAGTCAAGAAGCAGCAAAGCATACTTGATGAATACCCCATTAATCTTAAATAACAAGAATATCTTATACTTATTTACCTTAAAGAAGGGACTATTGTTGTAGCCTTTTCCAAAAAGTACACACACAAACCATTAGACAATATACTGGAAAAAAAACAGATAATAGTAGTCAAGAACAAGTAGGTCATATATAACCGAGGCGAAGCTCCAAATCCAAGCCCTCGTCGTAATTAATGACATGTTTGTTCATCACCAAATCTTCTGAGCTCAACCTCATCATCCAATCAAATCCTTCCACCGAAGGATCGAAGGGTGGTCGTCGATGATGATACCTATAATCAGAATCGTTGGTACGATGCTCATCGCTCGAAGAGGTTATTAGCGGTCGAGGAAGGCTCATCAACCCTAATTCCAATTGGTGATCTTGACTATTCAAGGACAAGAAGTGGTCGTTCTCGCTTGGTAGATTGGTAGTGCAGCGGCACAAATTAGGGTTTTCTTGATGATAGATCTTCGGCTTCTTTTTTGAGGCGGCATATGATGGCTTCTTATTTTCATTTGCTCTATCTTTCCTATGAATGTTCATATGGCCACCCAAAGCTTGTGCAGTATTGAAACCCCTCCTACAATAGATGCACTTGTACGAGCGTTTAATAACGCCCGCTGGATCGGTGTGATTGGTTGATGATTCTTCTTCTTCTTCTTCTTCGTCGTCTTCACGACGATGATCGTAGGTCACCATGGTTTATAAACAAGTAATTATTGCTTGGTTAATTTTTTTTTTATTTTAAGTGTAACTTATACTAATGTGGAAGCAACTGTGTGTGTGTGTGTGTGTGTGTGTGTTTAGAGGAGAGGGACTTGAGGTTATTTATACATACATATATTGTGGAAAATGAATTGAAAATTGAAAAGGCTATTTGATGAAAAGGGCAACAAGGAGAAAGACACTATAAGGAAGGGCTTATTATATGCAATAATTTCTTGTGTGGACAAAAGGGTAAAACCTAAATTCGGACACTGTCTTTGAATTCTTTGTCTGACTTCTTCACCTACTTGAGGCCGGCCGGCTGTTATATTCATGTGTGTTTTAGTTAATTATAAACAAATAAATTACATAGTAATCTATTTTACTCTTAATACTTATATTTCTTAAATCTTCAGTTGTTAGTGATGCAAGTAAAGCAGGAGAATGAAAAGATATTAAGATTTTATTAAGATAATTAGATTGATTCAAACTAGCCACTACATTGTTTGTATTTGTTGTGTTTCTTAATCTTTTCCATAAAGGAACATTATGGGATTGACCAAGTCTGCAATTTAAATCATATTTAATTCAAACAAGATATATTATAAAGCTAAAAGCATAGCATATGAATATATTATTTGTTGATGACAATATATGAACCAAGAAAAATAAATCAATTCAATGGAATGAATCTCTATAGTAATAAATCTCTCTCTCTCTCTCTCTCTCAAGTCATGATCAAATAAACTATGACTGTTAAAAATTCACTGCAAAAAACAATCTGTAACATGAAGAAAAACAAAATCTATATGATTTTATTGAAATTTTATTTCCAAAACAAGTGCTGGATTGGATTAATTTCCCTGGGGCAGTAAGAAGCTGAACCCGGAATTCTCTCGGATAAGCGGCGGTGGTTCGATATCTGATATGTCTACTCTGTCCATCGATTTCGAAAGATCGTCAACCGAAAATGGTATACTGCAGATTCAAGAAAAGAGAAAAAGAAAGCATAGTAAGAACACCATGAATGTTAAATTTCAAACCACAACATATGAAGCTGATGTTATAATTGTTGGTTGTTGTAATAAGAACCTTGAATCATCGTCTAGAAGAAAAGAACTGCTGACAGCGTTGTTTGAGTCCTCAGTCATCAGCACCCTCATATTGGCTATCACCTGCATTTGTTGTTCATAGTAACATCATAGAATGTATATATATAAATATACGTACATGATATAAATGATCGTATATCGAACTTATTACATCTGGAGATAAGCTGTGTGTTCCATATTTATCATCCCAGTACATCGTGCTGATTCGATATAGCTGTTGAATGCTCAAGACCTTTCATAACATTATTAGATGCTCAGCATTAGAATATGGAAGAAACAGACAAATCTTTATTTGATGAAATATTGCATTTTGATTCATTCTACTCACTGGGCAAAGATCGTGACTGATCTCATCCAAAGTCTTCTTCGGTTTCTGATGTATGACCTGTCACAATATAATAAGATGCAATTAATGAGCAGTTTAATTAATATGGTAAGTTTTCATGTAAATGCATACCATAAAACATTACACGAAACAAACGACAGTGAATTTTACCAGGAAACCAATAGCCTGTCTTATATGTTTCAGCTCGTCCCAAGCCGAGCCTGAGTACTGTAAGGGTTTGCAATATTTTGTTATCGAATTAAATTAAGCCGAAAAAAAAAAGTTGGTTAGTTAAATCCGAAGTATTTAAGTTGATTACCTCGTCCGTAGCCTTGTAACACCAGTGCTCAAGTTCGGCTAAACCAGCCTTGACATATTCACCATTACTGAACGAACAGCATTCTCGTCTAAGCAAGAGACTGTTAAGAGGACGATAAAAAAAATTACAACGTGGGCCCAATCGATAGGTTAAAATCTTTTCAGCATAATATCAAAAGGACCATAAATGTAACAAACCTGTTAAACAACTGCACGTTGATGAAAGAAAATATTTGAGTGAATACTTTCCGAACTAAAAATGGAGGTACCTGTAAAAGGGATTTGGAATCACTTCCATCAGTTACGAAATTCAAAAATCATATTACTTTCTCAGCAAGATTAAGAGAGTGTTGGAACATAATATGGTGATAAAAATGGCTAATTGACTTTTCTTACATGATTCGTCCTTAACATGTTAAGGAAGTTTCCAAGGCTCTTAACGATTCCTTGCCAATGTGCGATTAGAATCTCCTGAGCAGCAGCGTTTGCTAAAGTGCGTGCCGTCCCTTTTACAAAATTAGCCCTGGATATTCTTGGAGCCTATAATAAAAACTTATTTTTCGCCATTTCGTTCATGAAGATATGTAATGCAGAATAAGCAAATCATATTATCACAGCACTAAAAGTGTACAGGAGAGCCTGGAAACCTGGATACATAAACCAAGCAGTGGAGATATCTCCTTCTTCAAATTATCACGGATCATTCCATAAATTTTCTCAACATAAGCAGTCAATTGCTGTTTGAAGAGTAAAGCAGGGTATTTGGCATCTACTTGGCGTAAAGTGCCAGAAGCATCATCGTTCAGCAATGAAAGATTAACACCAGAAGGTGAACCACGAAAACTCTGCAAATTTTGTATATACAGATATTAACAATGATTATAAAAGGAATAACAACACCTTAAACAATCTAAGGAGACAACCAACGGGCCTTACATGTGTTAACAATAGTTTGATGAGGTCTAATAGTAATCAAGCGTAAAATATGAATCCTAAAATATATCATTTACCAGTGTCATTCTCCCAAACAGAGTAGCCGATGGAGATCTCCTGTGCTGAGGGGCCGCTCCAGAAGCACCGCCAGCTTTTAAGGTCTTTTGCAGCATTAGTAATAGGGTCGATGCATTAGACAACCAATAAGCCAGTATGTCATTGTTGTCCTGAGTCTATATTGCAAGAAGAAATATTGAAAAGTTTTAAACAAGGGTCCATAAGATAATACCACATGGGAGGATACTAATGTGTATCCATAATATAATACCATACCTCAATAGCGTGTCCAATGGTTTGTATTATCCTATCAAATATGCTCGTTCTCTCAACCTCGAACGAATGCCATTGCCTGAGGCATTTGTAGATTATGCAAGCAGCTACAGGCCTGCCCCTAGAGAAGCCCAGGTGCTGAGCCACACAGCGTATGAGCAAATCTTGATACTCCTGCTGCTTCTCGTTGAGTGATTTCTGAGGCCTATCTTCCTCAGCTTGGTCTCTCAAGTTCATCGAAGGGCGGCTGTGCAATTCCTGTAATAACACGATAGGATGTCTGAATATTAAAGAGAAAACAAGATAGTAGAGTACAGATGTAGTATCACTTGACTTACTGCAGTGGACTTTGTGCTTTCAACCCTCTGCCCGCCCAAAGTGCCATCAAGAGACACATGTCAAGTCAAAAATGAGTTGTGAAACTGCAATTTAACTGTAACGGGCTTGTTTAGATTGTACCTGCATAATTGACCTCGAGCTTCTCGAAAGCAACTTATTGTTCTGAGCCATCGCTAGAGCCTGTTGGCGAAGTACTTTGTTTTCCGATTCTAAGTTGTTGGTTTTTTCTTCGAGCCTATGCCACAGGGTGAGTTTAAGACATGAAGGACATCATCTAATAACTCTTACAATGTCATCAAAGTTTGGAAGATAACACATGGCATGATAAGGCAATATATACTAGAATAGACAAGTTTTTCAGTTTAATGTATATTTATGCACAGAGAACTTCCTTGGATGCTGATGAAAACAATAACAAATAAAATATTAGCTAAACCATCAGATCCTAAATAGAATCGAACTTATGAGAATCGGTAAAAACATCCTACAAACACAATTAATATAATAAATCAGTAAAATCTAATGAACTGGACAAGAAATATCATGATGTGCAACGATAATCTAGAATAGATGAGCAAGATTTAACGTTCCTAAAGTAACCAGGACTCTTAGTTTAACCACACCTTGATAATTTTATCACTGCTCTGTAGAATAATTATATACTACAATAAGGTCAGGGAAGTTGGGCCAAATGCTATCTACCCCTTTGCCAATGGAAACAAAAAGTATTCAATGATAACATGATGATAGAGTACAGAGTGAAAAATCGAGTATTACCTTCACCAGTCCATAATACAATTATTACCTCAATAATATCCATCATCCAAGCATGCGAGAATATACTACAAATTTGATCAGTTGTTCAAACATTGCAGAACGAAAAAGAATGACTATCATATAATTAATTATTCAGGCAGCATCTAAGTCCTTAAAACCTAGAGTAAATTGGAGCAAAACGCCTAATGAAAAACAAGTGAACGCCCTATTTTCACGAGAAGTGGAAAGGAGATAGCAAAATGATAGTGATTGATTCTAAAACACAATGAAGACCCGCTATAAGATGAAACAATTTCGATTTCATTCAGTGATCTCTCTATATTGCAGGAACATAGAATATGAGGGGATAGAACAACATGAGCAGTTATTCCAAGGAAAAAAAAAAACTCCATCAGAAATTCTCAAGCCCTTTCCAGTATGGTGGATAGATGCGAAAATATATATGGATAAACGGATAGAGAGAGAAGGGGGGACAAAGAACATACGGTTTTACTTAAGGCGAAAGAAATTTGCTCCCAAAAAAACTATGGTAAGAATGCTACATGCCATACATTCCTGATCTGCCTCAGCCCGAGATAACAGGTTTTCTGTTCTAACTCATACCTAATGTCGGTTCGATCTTAAGACAGAAATAGAAAAGAATCAAAATAAAGGCTCCTTGGCAAGAAAACACTTCTCACTAGATCGAAATATAAATTTATCGCAAGTACGCAAAGCATATATCTCATCAAGCCCTCTACTCCAGTGATCTGATAGCCTAGAAATTGAATTGAAGTGAGATTTGTCAATCTCGAGAAAGGCATGTAAGAAGAGATTGAAGATACATGCCTAATATTGAAAAATAGAAAAAAGAAAAGACAAATCGGAAGTTTCAGGGCTTACCAGAGATCGGAAAGATGGAGTATGAGAAGCTGGCTTAAAGAGATGAGATGATACTGCTTTATGCAAGCCAACCCTGGTACTGATGTGGGAGGGGGCGAACTTGCTAAAACGAACTTTACAGAGGAACAGATGGAAGAAACAAGAAAAAGAGGACTAATACCAGTTGGAGACTGAAACCAAAATATACTACGGCTGAATCATGAAGTTGGGAGGACACAAAGCCTAAATGTATCTTAGAGAACGTAAGTACAGTCCTAGTCACTTTCGAACACGCAAAGAAATGCATGATGACAGATGATTTTATTTAAATAGTCGTCACCATCAATATCACATGAGAAATATAACAGCTTTTGATGAACAAGAAGCAGACAAAGAAACTAGACCACAAATTTACCGTATAGATATATACCCAGAATGTCAAAATGTTTATCAGGAAAAAAGGGATCTTTCTATGTACACATATTTGTACAACAAATTCATACGCTGTGTTTTTGGGTAGACCGTGACAGTTAAGCAGTAATACCAAGACAAGAAGTCTTGGCATAGTTAGAAGATATAGAGATACAACAAATCGATGGAGCAAGTTTCCATCAGAAGAAATCATCGAATGCCCCCTCCCGATCACTTTCCCAGTTTTGGTCTCCTGCACAACGCAACCATCAAAGAGGAAAAAAAAAAGTATGATGGACTTCCTTGGAAAAACAAGAATTGTAAGAGACGGGTTCCAAAACATCATATCCAAGATCAACTGAAAAGGAACATGACTGATGTAATGAAAAGGCTAATGAAACAAGAACAAGGAAAAGGACCAATGAACTATAAGAGTTTTATGAACAAGTCGGCTCTAAGGAACAAAGCAAGACTAACCTGAACTTTCAGCTGCTGAAATATCCTGAACTATTAGGTGAAAACCAGGGTTGACCGAAGAAAAATTTGATGGGATTGAAGTGGGATCTGGGAATGTGAAATCCGAATCAGTTGATGTGGTATCAGATGAAGAAGACGTGCCATCATCATCAATATCAGCATCCCTAGCAACTGATCCCGGGGCTGATGCTGAGTTCAATGAAGCACCTAAAATCATTTTGAGCTCCGAAAACTGACCAGACATGCTGTATATCATCCTGAGGCACACTAGATGATATCTAATATTAGTCGATCAAAATTAAGGAATTTGTTTTTTACAATGATATCTTGATTTCCAAATGATTAGTTTCTTCTACAAAATACGCCTAAGCAGCGTGAAGGCTATTTTATTTTTTTTCATTTGTTTACCTTCGCCTCTGAATTGGTGGCAAAAGAAAACCTTGGCCCAGGGCTGAGATTCACTTTGTAAAGCAGATTCAATAGTTTAAGATAGATATCTAAAAAGATTATTGATTCGGTGTAGAGTGCAATGCCACATGTAACGTGCTCGTTGAGGGACCAGTGCAGCGATTTAGTAAAAAAGAAAAAAAAACAAGATAAATACATCTCCGGAAATATGTATGTATTATCTACAGAATTCATTTTCAAGTCAATCATTCCACATAAGTAACGCAATTATCACGCATTTGTCTGGATGAGTAATCAGGTAAGAAAATGCATGCAGCCTACTCAAGAAGTGGGAAAATTTTCATGTGGCCTGGGTTTTAACTCACAATCTATCAGCTTATTATTATGAAAATTCATCAACAACTCAAGATGTGAAAAGACATACGTGGTTGGGGAAAAATATGAAACTCAGTTAAAATGGATAAATTTAAAAGAATATCCATACCTGTTCAACGATTCCTGAAGTTGATGAACCCTTTTTTCAGTCTCCTCCAACTTCTGATGCTTTCCTTCACATGATTCCAACGCTTCAGCACATCTCCTTTCAGAATCATCAGCTCTTTGTTTTTCAGATTCCAACAAGTTCTGTAACAGAACATTGTGAGATGACATCCAAATTAGTGAAACTAATGAGGTCCTAATGATTGCTAATGTCAGATTTAGTCGATATTACCTTCAACTTCTCCACTTCTTCCGTTAATGCATCGACCTTTTTCGTATCTTCAACAGGAACTGGAGTTTCTTTCACAATTGAATTGGCTTCCTCAATCGCTTTTTGAGCAGCTTCACGTTCCTTCACAATTTGTAAATTAGCTTCTTCAACTTTCTTTTGCATGGCTTCTAAAGAGTGGGTCAGCTTCGTTATTTCTTGGGATTTCGCATCTTCCAAGTCCGCCTGTGCACCAAAAAGTTATCAATAATAACAGGCATGAGTATTCGCCTACTATCTCGCTATTTCTTCAAGTTGACAATGAATGGAAGAATATTCTAGAAACATAATATATACAAGACAAGGTACATGGTTAACACGCGTTTTGATATAATCCAAAGCATGCTATTTTTTCACAAATCATGTGTACACTAAGTGTGTATATGTGTGTGTGTGTGTGCGTGCATGGATATTTTGATTTACCCTTCGACGCTTTTCCAACTGTAACCTCAATGTAAGGTCTTCCACTTGCTTCTCAAGCTTATCCTTTGCTTCTTTAAGTGCACCCGTTTCCCTAGCAGCCTGCAGATACATGACATGTCATGATGATGAAAAAAATGCAACGCAATCAGAAACCTGCTTTTCTTCTCTGTTAAATGTACACATCTTCCGTAAATAAGTAGAGTGGATCTTTGGAATAACTTTTGTCAAGAATGTGAAGGTATTCCTTTTTCAATAAGTTGTGAAGAACAGAATAATCAGCTGAAATAAATAATATAATTTAAGTAGCCCAACCATTTTCAATTTCCGAAGCTCTCTTCTACCGAGCCTTCCCCTCCACCGACACTGTGTAATAATGGCTGCACGTATGAGTTTCTTATAGTACGATGAAGCTCTGTAACCACGCCAGTGAGCCTGCAACAGCATTTCCCTTTTAAGAACAGATTATAAAAACCTTCAAGGAAAAAGAGATCCACGTGAACAACTTTATTTTCACCTGTATATGTGTTGCAGCTTTAGTTTGCTTCTTAAATCTGAATTGGTTACGAGAGGCTAATGCTCTCATCCCTATTTGTAGTACAATGACAGAGGTTTTAAGTCTTGAGAAATTGCTTCTGGAAAGGTGTCGTCTGAGATTTTTCTGGATTTTGAGAGAAGCTGCCTCACGCTTCAGATTATCGAACAATCTACATGCAAGTCTCCCTATGTACACAGACAAGGAAAACGAATCCCAATTAGTAATGTGAAATTGAATAATGCAATGGTTTTTGAATTATTAAATTGACAATCTCTTTTAATCTCAAAAGTGTAACTACCAGATCATAGGTGTATTTTTTTATAATTTCAACTTGGAGACCCAAAATTGGCCTTAAATACTACGTTATTATAAAATATATATTTAGCCATGATGAAAGGAAATTATACGAACCTCTGCAACCAGATTGTATACAAACTGCTGCCTTCTGCAGAGCAAGAAAGTGTTTTCGTGCGATATGAGTTCGTGTCTTCCTTTGTATGGTCTTTGCTGCATTACTGAGTTTTAGTGCCCTCCGAGCATCCAGTTCAGCCATTTGACCAGCTCTCAAAAAGACCTTTGTTTTACCTATCTGGAATATTTCAATAGAAATTAAGTTGATGCAATAGAATAACTAGGAAAAATAATGTTCATTCTCTAGAAACAAACGAAAGAAGTAAAGCTGAAGAAAGAACATAGCTCTTCATAGACAAAAAAGGAAGACATAATTCTCCTAGTACCTGTGCCCCAGCAAGGCCCATTTTTTCCAAAATCTTCTTGCAGGCAGCTTTTTCGTCAAGACTGATCATATAGCAATGTAAATGCACTGTTACTTACCTCAAATAATAAGCACACTATTTTTTCTGTCAAAAAAAAAAAAATAATTGTAAAAGAAACCACATCTTATGGGACATTACTTACTTTCCTTCAATGATCTCCGGCGCAAGTAGACCAAACCTGATAATAAACTCAAAAAATGTCTTACGCGTGGGATAGCCTGCACAACTAATCCTAATTGCCTCCAACACACCCTGAGTTGTAGTTAAAAAAAGAACAACTCGATCAGCTTTATGTTTCACCAAAGATATCACAAATATCGAAATAATGTGATGACTCCAAAAGATGTGAACTCACCCCACAGCGTAGCTGTTGCATGACATTGACATTCTCAAATATAGCAGGCTTAAGAAGATTATTCGGCTTCACGCATCTAATATAGTGTGGTTCTGTGGAGTTCAGTGTTTCCATCAATTGTTGGAGTTGTACCTGGACAAGTTAATGAAATATGTTAACTCCTATTCCCTCAAGGACTACAAAGAAACCATAAAAATGTAAAAGTGTGTATTTTCCTTCCTATAGAAGGGATTATTACATGCATCAATGGCGAGGGAGAAATAGAATAATTACCTTAAAACGAGAACCTATTGACGAAAACTTGGTAGACTTGTTTGAGGATTTGGTTGTCTCTTCAGCGATAGGAGGAAACAGTCCAGCCACAAATGAGCATTTTGAAGCACTTAATAGATCTTGATGCTCAGGGACAACATAGTCTTTGTTTTTATCAAGAAACTGTTCAGACTGATATAGGACCTGGGAAGAAAATTTAAAAGCGAATTAATAAAGATATAACAAAGTCAGATGATTTAATGCTGCAGCTCACGCTTTACCTCGCCAGCATAATGGGCAACGGTGAAATCTGTGCGAGACAGTTTTGGCTTGATGAAACGCTTATGTACTTTAAAGGTTTGGTAAAGTTTTTGGGAGAATGTTTCATGTGTCGATTTTGGAAACATACTGAAAAACCAGAAAATGAAGTTCAAAAGGGATCAGTTTGTCATTAATAAGCTATACAAAAGAAAACATGCAAAATATACCAGGCCTCATCAAGAAGAGCAATAATCCCTCCAGGTTTCTGTAAAAAGCAATTAAAGTAAGTCAGTGGTAATAATTACGCCTTTTTTATTCTCCACACCAAGTGCATTATTTTAATATTACACACGCGCGCGCGCACACACACACACACACATATAATTTGACCACATCTAGAAGGCTATTCCAACACTAAAATAGATTTCAACATATAGAAAAATCTTTTTACCATATACTAACCTTATCAGAATAGAACACAAGTAAAATTCTTGCATAAGCTGGTACCTTTTCAATTAGGTCAAGGACATCTTGGTTATCTACAAATTCTATGTAGCTCCAGTCAATTTCCTCTTTTGTGTATTCCTCTTGTTCCATCTTAAACACATGCTGCATTAATGTATTTTCAGAAACTTTTCAGCCCAATTAAACAACCAAAATGTGACTGTGTATCAAAACCAGTCAAGTACATCATAAGTTACCTGATTAAAATGCTGCTGCAACTTTTCATTTGTAAAATTAATGCAGAACTGTTCAAAACTACATGGATAAAAAGGAATGATTTATATTTGTGTATCAATAAAAACCCTGAAAACTGAAGCAGTATGTCAGCAAGGTTTTTCACCTATTAGTTTTGAAGCTTTCGAAGCCGTATATATCGAGAACACCAATCAAACAATTGGAGTTTGCATCTTGTCCGATTGAGACATTTATTTTGTCTACAAGCCTGTAAGAAATTCAAACATAAACAAAGCTAGAAACTTACTTTATAAACCAAACATGATCGACTTCAAATTAAGAGGGAAGGCTTTGTTACCAATCAAACAACCGAGAGTACATTGTCTTGGCCAAACCATCTCTACTAACTAATGCACCCTCGGGATCTAAACTTCTCTTTATAACCTCCTCAGGAGTTACCATCACACGTTTGAGTAGTGCATCTTCAAGTGCTGCATGATCACACCTAATGACATGGAATGTGCAAATTTAAAGTTCAAGCTGAGATCGTGACATTTATTATTACGATTTCCATTCATAAATGTAAATATTTTTAAGTTTCAGCTTAACAATTTGACAAATATTATGATTCCCTTCATACATGAGAAGCTCCGTAATGGTCTGAAGATGGAATTTGGATTTGTCATCCTTTAGAACTGATGAATCGACTTCTTTGCCCTTTGCAAATTCAACATTGCCCAGATGAAGAATAGATGCTACTACTCTGAAAATTGCATCCTGACAAGGATAAATAAAGAAAAAGGAAATAAGGAGAGATTTAATTTTAGCACAGATGGGTCAGAAAAGATAATGAATCTGAAGACATTACCTGCTCTTTTTGACTTATCCCAACAATATCCATGGCCCTCCTCGTAGCCAAGTACTCATGAGCATCGTTTACACCCACAAGTTCATGACATTTAGATTGATTAAGGTAATGAAATGTTTTAGGATGATCCAACTTATACTTCTCAATTTCCTGATTTAAACATGTAACATTAATGATGAGTACATGTTTGTGTGCCGATGATAAAAATAAATTTCATACAAAAGAACATACTTCTTGTGGTGCAGAACAGAGAAGGTAGAAACAGTGATAATTACGCTCTGGATCTGAGATTTGGCACACACGAGATCTCTCAAGAAGATACGTTCTAATGGCTGCCCCAGAGATTCGCCCGTGCTTATCGAATTGAATTTCAACGAATTTACCAAACCGACTGCATGAAATTATGAATGAACACGAAAGTTAATTTCTAGCAGATGGTGGCCTTATTAAAAAAATAAATAAAATTGCACGACATCTGACTAACCTTGAATTGTTATTTCTGACTGTTTTAGCATTGCCAAATGCCTCGAGTACAGGATTTGACTGCACAAAACCAAATTTGAAACAAAGCATGTTATTTCCGCATCATATTATTCACATGATATTGTAGGCTACAACTTTAAAGATGTTATCTTTAAGGTATTGACCACCCATTATAACAGGTATTTGTAAATGATTCTCAGGAAATTCACCTTTCATAGAAAACAAAACCAATATCAATGTAACATTGTCATCACCAATAAATAAAATCGGCCAAAAAATTTCATGAAATCTGAAGAAAATGAATCTCAACACCATAAGATTACTCGCCCTACGGCTATGATTAGATGGTTTTCATTGAAGTGTTTTATTTGCTCAAATCCATGGTTTCATAAATAGTTATTTTTATTACATCACAGTTGAATAGGATACTTAATGGACTTAACAGATATGCTGAAAACACAGTCATAGAATCACAGTCACAATTAAGCAAATTTTTTGTGTGCGCGCGTCACCTCAAGAACTTGCTGTTCAACAGTGCGCCCTTCCGTTCCTTTACGACCACCTAAGTACGCAAGATATCGCATAAGCATCTTAGTAGTCTCTGTCTTACCAGCACCACTCTCACCACTAACTAGTATAGAATTACTTTTCCCTTCGTTCCTCATTGCCCTATTCGTTCAATTTGAAAAATACTCATGTAGTAAGAAAAATGTGCAAAACAAATAATAGGAGTGAGCGAATTATGAATATGATTACCTATACGCTATATCAGCGATAGCAAACACATGAGGGCTGAGCTCTCCAAATGGTGCTCCCTTGTACTGTTCCATCATGTGGAGGTCATACAAGTGAGGTAGCCTTTGGAATGGATTTATTGCAATGAGTATACTTCCCGTATAGGTCTGTCAAGATAATGTCAAGTGTGTGAGACAATTGTAGAAAATTAAGGACTTGCCTCCTAGTTTAGAAGCATAGAGTCAACAATACAAGGAAAATATAGGAACGGAAAGATGAATAAATCTCATAACATAAACAAACTACTCTGAATAAAACTATAATATCACGTTCAATCTAACAATAAAGTTTCTCGACATTGATATAAATGGTTCCTTTCTTCTTTTAGTAGACATCATTACAGCTCACATCATTTTTATATACAAAACACGATTAATTCCCATACATATATTTCATTGAGCTGGTATCTCGTGGAAAGGTTTTGTAGGACTCCAGGCTCGTGCAGATACGAAAGCTTGGTCATGTCATCAACACCACCAGGTGGCGCATCGTCGTCTTTAGGGAAGATCTTCGATAACTTTTCAACAACCTTACCATGATGAAAGTTTGAAGACTTGTTACAAGTGATCAGCAACGTAAAACCGACAAAAATCAGTTAAGACCACATTAACTTATGTAGTAGATGTAGTAAGTTGATGACTTTACCTTCTTTCCATTAGATGCTTGTACTTCAACTTCGGCACCGTTTACCTTCGTCACTTGACCATCGATCCACGCAACATCGGGGTCTTCGACCCAAACATGGGATCCTACGATGATGTTTACTTGGGTGGCCTGCATATTATTTCAGGTCGTCAGATCCTTCTCTCTTACATATATGCTCATATAAGCAAAAGAACAGCAGAGAAACTGATAAACCAGTGATTGCCGAGATTCTCTAAACAAAACTAGAGAACTCAAAGAAATTATTGACACAAGAAAAAAGTGAGAATCAACGACATTTTATAGCTGCCTTGACATTTAGAGTTTTTTTATCGGTATTATTTCGACTTTCTTGTGCCTGTTTCTTCATCATTTTCAGAAACATAGGATCTAAAATTCTTAACAACATATACACACAAATCGAGCCAGTTTCCTGACCAGAAATTCCCTAAAAACATCTTACAATTAACTCACGTCAATTACACCAAAAATCCCCAATCATAGAGCAAGAAAACAGGAATATAAAGGGGTCAAGCTTAAGATCGATTATCCATTAACGTACCATGTCGATTACACAAAACAAAGGAATGATATCAAGGACGTTGCAATCGGACTACATCAAGATCTGATCACCCAGGAAACCCTCTTCTGATTTAGAAAAACAACAACAAAAAAAGTATATATGGAAGATATTAAATCCCCATAAACCACTATCAACAACTAAACGAAAAGTCTTATTTCTGCTCTCTCTCTTTTTCGTTTTTGGCGAAAAAGTGTCTAAATATTGGAAAATCTCGAATAAAAATTTTGGGTTTTGTTTGCTTGGATGCATCAATGGTGCTGAGCTGAGGGGTGATGGGAATGAGTCTATGGAAGACATTGGTGATACAGTTTCGGAGAATCCTACGTTCTCGGAGACTTGGGATGAATTTTCCATTCGATGTGCGGTATGTGTGTGATGTGTTGTGTGTAAGCTCCAACGTTCTTCGCGGGCTACGCCCAGAAAGACAGACTATATATATATATATATATATATATATATATATATATATATATATAATATATATATATATATATATTATCAATAATTAATTTTTTATGGGGAAATTCCGTTTCAGACCCCATCGAATTTTAAAATTCCACTTAAATACCACTTTACTTATTTTTTCCTCTTAAACACCGATCTGCAAAAATATTCCTGTTTAGTACCGAAAAGATACGAAAAGACGAAACTAGCCTCTCTTAAATCGCTCAGAGAAGCTCTATGATTATTATATCAACTTTCGCGAGTATTATACCAAGCAAGCACGTTATTATACCGGAACCTGAATGCACAATTCTACTAACAAACAAAGAAAGAATAACAGATCACACCAATATTATACCAATATATTGTTAAAGCATCATACCAACTGTCATCATTATTTTACCAATAATATATGAAGTGATTTCGCATGTAATAAAGTCAAACGTCACTATTATACTAACAAATACAATTATTAAACCAACAGAATGCCCAAATAACTTTTCCAGTAAATCGAAATATTATACCAACTTACAGAATAATTATACCAAGAAAAGAATAAATTGTACTATTAGATACTGATCAATTATACCAATAATTATACCAAGAAAAACAATAATTATACCAATAAACATGATAATTATACAAACAGATTACCGAAAATAACTACTCCAGGAAATCAAATTATTATAGTAAAGCACATAACATAATACCATCAGCAGTACAGATTATACCAATAAATACTGAGAATTTACCGAAAATTGTACCGATAGACACTATTATTATACCAAATAATTTAAAAATTATGCTAATAGAATACAGAAATAACTAGTCCGGTAAATATAGTTTTCGCATCTGCTACGGTCAAACATCACTATTATACTAGCAAACGAAAAGATTGTACCAACAAAATAATCAAATAATCAATCCAGTAAATCGGATAATTACACCAACAACGTAGAGTATTATACCAACGCAAGAGCCTATTGTACCAATAGATACTCATCCAACAGATACATTACCTGTACCAACAAATATCTAAATTGTACCAAAAATTCATTTATAATTTTGTAAATTATTCATCCAATTTTTGACCATTTTACCAACAAAAGACAGACATTTTACCAATTACATTAGATATTATACTCGGGAAGTATACTGCATAACATAATCCCAATGGACCTAATTATTATACCGGCAAAGATAAAATTCATTTTTAATTATACCAACAGAGCTCATTATTATACCAATAAATACTGAACGATTAGCTTACGATTAATTATACCAACACAACTCATATTATACCAATATATTGAGTGAATTATACCAATACAAGTGTTTATCATACTAGTTCTGAATGTTTTCACAGATTTGTATAGTTTTTAATATACCAATACCTTTTTCGATTGTACCAATCGTTAATGAACTATTTTCCGATTATTATACTAACACCCGTATGTAATCATACCAAAATACGAAATTTAGAAACCTTTTGCTGTTGGATAATATACCCAAAAAATTGAAAGTTTCCCTTGACGAACAGACTATTATACCAAGTTCTTGTTGTTCTTATACCAACTTATTCAGAAATGTTGTTATGCGATTGTTAAGCCGATAAAGAAGCTAATTATACCAACACAACTCATATTATACCAATATATTGAGTGAATTATACCAATACAAGTGTTTATCATACTAGTTCTGAATGTTTTCACAGATTTGTATAGTTTTTAATATACCAATACCTTTTTCGATTGTACCAATCGTTAATGAACTATTTCCCGATTATTATACTAACACCCGTATGTAATCATACCAAAATACGAAATTTAGAAACCTTTTGCTGTTGGATAATATACCCAAAAAATTGAAAGTTTCCCTTTACGAACAGACTATTATACCAAGTTCTTGTTGTTCTTATACCAACTTATTCAGAAATGTTGTTATGCGATTGTTAAGCCGATAAAGAAGCTAATTATACCAATATAAGTATTTTCTTTGTGTTCGAAGGATTTGTAATAGCATCAAAAGTAGTAATCGTACCAACTTAAACGCTCACTCATACCAGTTCCTCAGTTTAATGTCCCAACAAATTAAATTTTACTTTTTTATTTATTTTTCCAATCAATTCCTGACAATTATACCAACTTCTTTAAACAGAGCTGATCATACCAAGTATGGCATCTATTATACCTTCAAGTCTGATTATACCAGAAATGACAGTAATTATACCAACATAGATATTGTTCATACCATCAACGTTTTACAGACAAACATACTATACATCAAAACAACAGCATGACATTTCCAAACAAATGGCAAAAGATTTCCACACGGATGCCAAATATGTGCAGAAGAACAGAAATAATTGTGGTATGAAGATATCTATGCATAAATTCACCTTTAGAGGGGCTCTTTGCAGGATCTACGGTTATGACCCAGTCTTTTGCATCGGCCACACTTTACTGCCCGAACTTCCGTCTGCGATGGGATTCTTACCGACCTTCTACGACCCGGCGGACGCCGAGCTGTCGGGGCCTTGATTTTGTCACCTATCACACCTTTGTCCATGTCGTGCGTAGGAATTGGATACAACACAGGCATGTATGCTTGTTTGTATCTGTCAACACCGTATAAGGCATCGCAAAACTCGTACGGCGATAGCCCACTGGTGTTGATGCACGCACAAACATGCTTACAAGGAATGCCCTCAATCTGGTACCACCAACAGGAGCAGCTCCTGCCTCGTAAGTCGACAACATAAGTTGATCCTTCATCTGCCACCTCAAAGAGGTGTCCGCACGACTGGTCAACACGTAGCCTCCGAGCCACGTCGATCCTCTTACTCAGCTTCCTCTCTGCAGCCCCACATATTATTCCAGTCATTTTAATTGCCTCATCCCTTCTTTTGCTCATCGCCACCATAATTTTCCTGCGGATTTCATCCACTAACCCGAGTATGGGCAAGGATCTGGCCGATTTTACCCAACTATTCCACGACTCAGCAACATTGTTGTTCATCACACCCCATCGCATGCCCGGAAACAGTGAGTTCGCCCAATGATCTGGCTTTGAGTTGTTGATGAAGAGGGTACCGTGCTCCTTGAATTTGTCCACAATTTGATTGATATTTTCGAGAAAACCCCGCGCTGTCGGAGCATACGCAGCTGCTTTAAACACCGATTCCCACTTCCCGGTTTCTTTGTATGAGTGCTTAGTCACGACCTGCGTCTTAAAATTATCGACTAGGTGCCGCAGACAGTAAGCATGTCGACTTTCTGAGAATACGAGTGGCACGGCTTTTACGATACCCTCATTACGGTCTGAGAAGAATATAAACTGGTTGTAATCATCTTGACCATGATATGTAAAAACATCACGTAGTTTCCTGCAGAACCACTCCCAATTGATGTCGTTCTCACTATCAACAACAGCATATGCTATGGTGAACAAACCATCGTTTCCATCCTTTGAAGTAGCACTAAGCAACGTACCCCTGTATTTACTTTTGATATGCATCCCATCTAAGAATACTATTGGCCTGCAGCCTCTAAGAAATCCAATAGCACAAGCTGCAAAACTTAGGAAAAGTCGGCGGAATTTGTTCGATTCTGGATATATCTCGCAATCCGCAAAGCTGCCCGGATTAGTTTCCAACACTTTACGACAATACCAACCGAGTTTGTCGTACGTACCATGCTCACCATCAGCACCATGGATTTGGTTGATGGCTTTCTCTCGACCTTCCCAAGCCCTTCGATATGGAATCTCGACTCCATACTCCTGGAGAATGTCTTTTTTTAAAGTGCAAGCTTTATAAAGGGGGTCACTACGTAATTTCTGCTTCACTAAACCAGCAACCCAGTCTCTATCAGCTTTGGGATGGTTTTTGGACAACAAGTTTGAGCTGCCACAATTATGGTGAAGAATACACTTGCGTATTGCAAACTTATCGTCACTCTTTCGGTAAGAGGCACTTATGTTCCACAGACAACTATCGACACTGCACCTTACAACTACTTTCCTCGATGTATTCTTGACATAATTGTAATTCTTACCGCTGGAAATCGAAAACTTCTTCAGTTTCTGGCGGAAATCGGCTGCATCAGCAAAACATTGTCCACAACACGAAATGTACCATGTCCAATCTGCATTCATATCAACTTCATCCAACCGTTCTGGCCCCTCTTCCTCCATCGGAACCTGTTCTGAGATGGTTCCCGAGCTCTGACCGACGTCTACTTCGACCGACAATTGTATGACTTGCTTTCCCAGATTTTTATGGATTGCGAACATGTTGACGAAATCTTCATCATTGAGCACTTGACTGTTCGAGCAACTCAAGGGCATCTTGTATCTTAAAGTTGATGGGTTATTATGTAACGTGGGCCATCTAGTGTGGAGCAGTTCACGTAGGTTGGCTAGTGTGGAATCGCGAGGAAATGCAAACACATAATCTTCACCGTTGAACGCACAGAGACATAAATGATGATCATCAGCATTCATCTTGGGTGAACTTCCTGTGTGCAGACAATGTCGGACGGTAATTACAGATGCAATCGAGATAAAAAATGGGGGTAAATGTGTTAGGGTGAAAAAGTCGGGAACAGTATTGAGCGGGATAAATTGGGACAGAAAAACAGTTTTGGTATAATTACTAATTCTGTTGGTGTGATAAAGGATCGATCTGTTGGTATAATAAATTACCTGACCTGGTATAATAAATCGTTCATCAAAGTAATTTCTTAGTTAATCCTCATTTTATTTGGTATAATAATTTGCTGAATTGGCATTCTAATAATATTATCCGACATTAATTGGTATAATTGGCATTCTAATAACATATATTGGTGTAATCAAATTAAACCAAAACATTGTAATAACATTGGTATACTCTGTTTAATATAATCGATCTACTTAATAAAGAATCGTATATATGTCAAAGTGTATAATATCAGTGATCTTCAAATTGTTGTATAATGTGTTGGTTAGATAGAGTACTTTCTCATATTGGTGAAATCACACTAAACGGAATTTGTCATAACATAAGTCCCATGCGTTGTAACAACATACAAACATAAGATTTGAAAGAAGTGTTGTAATAAATTAACATTATAACAACATGCTTGGTACAATTTTTATAATAAGATAACATTGTTCCCCGACATTGTAAATAACTCTGTTTAATATAAGATTAGTCATAAGCATCTGTTGGGTATAATAATCCAGACTGTTGGTATGAAAACAGTAGTCTATTGATCGAATTTAATCCCATTTCGGTATTGTAAAATGGCAAACAGCATAACAATGTCTTAAACAGTGTCGTCAACCACAAAATCAACCACTAACCATTCTGAGAATACATTAGCCACCTATTTCGCTATTGAAAGAAGACCGGAGGCGATAATGGCACGAAATTCATTAATATGTCCCACCGCCATGTAATCCCATGCATATATGGTATCCTTCAAGATAGCGTCAGCCCACATGCATACCAGCGTGCCACAGTCCATGGATCCCACAGCTTGCTGCCGACAGTCTACGTGCTCGACGTTGTTCTTCGTAGCCACCTTCCAACCACACTGATGATTTATATACTGCGAAAACAGCGTGGCCTGAACGATAAAACAGAATCCCCAGCGTCTGCCCGATATTTGGGGTGTTGCAGCGACGTGTAATGACGGTAGATCCCATCTTGTGGAAGGAAGACGAGCAGATGCCAGTGGAAATCGCTGTTAATTGGCATTAACACCGCTCTCGACTGCGCCAGCACATGACTTTGGAGACGTTGCAACTCACGAGCCACGTTCTTGAACAGCTTTTCCTCGAAGGACAGACTTTTCACCTCCTTATTGGGTATTCGACGATTTTTTCGCTGCTGTAGAAGATCTAGAAAATTGTTCTGCACACACAGACAAATAAATTCACAACTTACAGATTTATGAAAGGACATATTAGAATATACTCCAATCATGTTAATAACACTCACCGCCACATACGTGCTGAGAAACTGAACAATGCCGAAAACACTGTTCGCTGCCTTGTAACGTGCTGATTTGATGTAGCAGAACCACGAATCGATGATGTCGCCTTGTATGGGCTCACCCATCAACAGTTTCAGTAGCAGCTCACCAGTGACTTGGCTATAGTCGTTTGCGAACACAAGCGACCTGCGTATTAGTGTACATTAAGCATCATGAAATTCAAATTGGAAACAAAATAAACAATTAAACCTTACGTAAAATCTGCTCGATCAAAAAAATTATCGAGCAAGTTCCTCTTTTCCCCGTCTAAGCTTTCTCTGCCGGGATAATCCCTCGACTTATGATATTTCTGCATGAGCTCCAATGTCTTCGCTTCCTGTCGCTCTTTCTCCTTCGCCACAGCATCTTCCACTTCTTCGGACTCAACTTCGACCACCTTCCCCTAAGTAAATGACTTGGCAAGTTAGAGAAGCATAGTAAACACAAGAAATGTTTTCTTATTAAAAAGTCATAGCTTACCGTCTCCTTTCTCGTACGTCTCGCTTTCTTCGTAGGAGTTGTGGATCCGGGCGGTGTCACAAACAACGGACCCCTTTTCGACTTCCTATCTCTCCGTCCTACAACATCAGCAACGATCGAACTCTTAGACTCCCCCGCGTCCCTCTTCTTTCGTACAAACACCTTTCCAAAACGACCGCAGTCTCTCGAGCCCTCGACGACATTCGCTTCCTGCATCTCTTGCTCTTTCCCACCGCAGCCACCCATGCCCTCTTCATTCCTCGCTTCCTGCACCTCATGCTCTTCGCCGCCACAATCTCCCTCGCCCTCGACGAACTTCGCTTCCTGCATCTCTTGCTCTTTGTCACTGCATTCTCCCGAGGGTTCATCTTGGTGAACTTCCACCATCTCAGCAATGACTGGTCCCACCACGTCCTCGTTATGTAATTCCACACATTGTTGTTCACCACTGCCATATCCAGCCCCTCCCATGTCTGGTGACAAGCTGGCATCTCGAAAAAAGTCGTCGGCAGACTCTACCAAATCCCAACATGTTCCTACTTCTTCCACCGAAATAGGGACTTCAATAAGATGCAGATCTATGTTGGCATCATCTTCTCGTTTATTCTCCTCAATGTCCTCCTGTTCCATCACAACACGACTCGCCGTTATCTGCTCAATTACGGCTTCCAATTCCGCATTCTTCGCTCGCAGCTGTTCTACCTCTCTTAACAGTAAAGTCCCAGCAGGAAGCCGATGTCCAACTACATCTTCCACCGTCCTTGGCATCGTCAGATAGACTTCCTCCTTTTCCGAGGGAAATATTTGGAGGATCTCACCCGGCTCCAATGCATCGAACTGCTCCTCCACATCCTTTAATTTAGGCCGGGTCATCGGATCCTTCCACCTCAGACAACGAGGAACCTCGAGTAGTCCACACTTCTTCCCTAACGAGGGACAGTGCTCGAATACCCAAATCTGTTCAAATAATTAAAATCAGCGGTATATTCATACAAAAATCATATATGTATATTTAAAACAACACCCACAACTTACCAACAACCCGTACAAGCACCCGTCCACGTATTTTCCTTTCGATCGCATCGACTTCAACAGAAACTTGTGCACTACGGCACCCCACGCAAAACCTCCAATCTCCCTCAAATCGTCCACATAAGGGAGGAGGTACGTCGGTAGATTGTACGTAGCAGTTGGAAATAAAATACAGGAAAATACATACAAAACGTACAAACGAACAAAATCATCGATGCTCTCTGCCCCAGATTCTGAACTAATTCTCACCAATGCCTTGGAAATATCAGACCTACTAACGGTGTATGACTTTCGCTCACCAAAACAACGACGTAGAAATGACATGTCCTTGTTCACCACTAAATTCTCTACTATAAACTCCCCCTCACATCTCAAACCCAAAAACATGGAAAATGCTTGTTTTTTAAATGGAATTAAAGTCTCCAGTCCGAACCTAAAGCTACATACATTTGCGTTAAAACGACCTAAAATTCCTTCTAGACGACCCTGTGGTATTTCCACAGGGTGTATCTTTAAAAAATGAGCAAACGGACACCTACTTACAGCCCGCTTATGCTCCTCGCTGACCGTAGTCCACAACTTGTCCATCTGATCCCGAAAACACCCCACATGGCATCGGGTTCGTCTGCTTGATGCCGTAGAAGCCTCAGCTACCGTCGACTCTTCGTTAGTCGTCTGCTCAGTTTTCCTCTTCTTTGCCATTTTTAAACTGTTTCCGAGGGAAAAACGAGTCAACATTCGAAAACCATGACCACAACAAATTTAACCAAATCCCCAAACGAAACCCCCAAATCAACGAATTCGAAAGCAACATTAGCAAATAAAAACGTAAACATCTCAAACCTCAGGTGGGTAACTCCGTCGACGAGGTCGGCCAGGGAAGATTTCCGGGATGGGTTTAGTCAATCTTCACTTTTCGTACTCGATTGAAGGGTTTGTCGGTCTAATTGAATATCTCGTGTAATGAATAGCTCGTTTATTTGGTTAAAATTATACTACAAAAAGTTCAAAATTTCTGTGTTAGTATAATAATAATAAGTCATGGTACAAAAATAAGATGTTGTGGTGTAATAACACCTTTCGATTATATAATTTAAATTATACAGTAAATAATAAGTAATAAATATTTTGGTAAAATAATTGAACTTAAAGGTACAATAACGGGCATAACATGTACAATAAGCGGAAATATTGGTATAAACGTCGGTTGATATTATAATCATGACTGATGGTATAATCCCTAGCTTTGTTGGTAGATAAAAACATAAAATTATTAATGATATTTATTGGTATGATATGCAGTACTGTTGGTATAATAGTTATTTGGTGATCTAGTCATCAACACTGATGTTATAATTGCAACATTTACTAAGTTTAATTGGCAGATAACTGTCGGCATAATTAGTTTAAACTGGTATAATTGTGATGGGAGTTGGTATAATACTGAACAGTAACATCGTTCATTTGTTGGGATAAAAACTTCAAAATTTCTGTGTCAGTATAACACTGTTAACCAATCGTTCGTAAGTTATTGGTATAATAACGAAATCTGTTGGTGTAATTACTGGTAAAAGATCGGAATTTGATAGTATGATAAGTACGTTTGCTGGAATTGTTATTTACGTACTCAGTTAGTACATGTTTTGCCTTTTTTGGTATGCCGATTAAGTCTGTTGGTATAATTTTGTGTGGAATTGATAAGTATTTATTGGTATAATCGATACGTCTGCTGGTACTATGTTATAATTATTTGACTTTCAGGAATAGTTAATTTGCTTTACTCTGTTGGTATAATTTTCATATTTAGTGGTATAATAACTAGTTCTGTTGGTATAATTATTGGTCTAATAAATACTATTCTTATAATTTTCATATTTATTTCGGTACTTTGTTGGTATGATTTTGGTATTTGTTGGTATAATTAACATACTTGTTAGTACAATTATCGGTAAAATTGATCCATATATATTGGTATGATTGATACTTTTCTTGGTATATTTTTCTGCTTTTTTGGTATAATAATTAGATTAGCTGGAATAGTTGTTTCAGTTTTCAGTTGGTATAATTTTTGTACTTGTAGGTATAATAGTGATTTTGACGGTATCGTGATGCTTTGGTATTTTTCTGGTATAATATTGGCGAGAGCTGGTATTCTTTCTTTGTTTGTTAGTAGAATTGCGCCTTCATGTTCCGGTATAATAGCGTGCTTTCTTGGTATAATACTCGCGACAGTTGATATAATAATCATAGAGCTTCTTTGAGTCATTTATGTAAGGTAGTCATTTATGTAAGGTTAGTTTCGTCTTTTCAATGTTTGGGGTACTAAACAGGAATCTTTCGTCAGATCGGTATTTAAGAGGAAAAAATAAGTAAAGTGGTATTTAAGTGGAATTTTAAAATTCGATGGGGTCTGAAACGGAATTTCCCCATTTTTTATTACATCGACATTATGTAAAATATCAATCTCGCTATAAAATCAATATTTACTTTAATCCATAATCAGAAATACTCATCGACTCACAACATAGTGGTTAGCCCCCACCCCATACATATAGAGAGAGGCATTATATGCATTTTTTTTTTTAATTTTTAATTTTATTTATTTATTTTTTGGTGATTTTCGAACATAACATTGTCATATTTCCGAGAATGCATCTTATTCTATTATAAATTTTACTAACTTGTAAAGATGCTACCCGACAATTAAGGCAAGAAAAAATAAATAAATTTTAAAAAAAAAAGATTAAGAACTTCGTTAGACAGTTTGGTTTAACAATTTCCTCAGCTCATTTAGAATTTTACAGTCCAATTATTTCAACCAATTTCAACTTCTAAAAGATTCATACTTATATATACCTTGAGTTTTTAGGCATGCTCGAAGTAAAAAAATAAAAATAAAAATAAAATTAATAATGATAGATGCTTATGTGTCCCAAACCAATACAGCATAAAACTCTAATACAGCAGTTTTTAGTCCATCTCTAAACTTTCCCAATAGCAATACATATTATAGACTAAATAGCACGGCGACCCTTCCTACATAAGCAGATCTCTCATTTGTCTATAATAACACAGAAGGGCAAACAGACACAACACTGAAGATAGAACACAACTAAGGCAAGACAATAATAAGAAATAAGATGCTTCTAAAGAAAGAAGATAACCATTTCACAAGCAGACCTCACTCGAATCACTTTATAAGTGCAGCAGTTAGGACGTTCTTCAAATGCTCGACATTCTTGCTCGGCGTCTGAATCGTAAAGGTATGAACAACTTCACCATTCTCGTTTATGGTTATATCGCATTCCTGTGCATTAACTTGATGCTCCCTCAACACTTTAACAACGCCCCAAACAGGGTGGACATCCAAGGGACAGCTCATCCTGACAACAGCATCAGCACCGTGCCTTTCGTGGAAATCGAAATCTGGGATTTCGTTACCTTGCCTTGTCTGGCTATTACTACCCATCTCAGCCTCCATCGACCTAATCTTGGCCTGAAGATCGGTGATGTAAGCGATCGCATCACCCAGTAGGGAGGCTTTATCCATCTTCGATATGGTTGGTACCACAGCTCTCAGGGCATAGAACCTCTGGTTAAGCTTTTCCCGCCTTTGCCTCTCAGCTTCAACGTGGTTGAGGGCTTCTTCGCGACCATTTGCGGGCTTTCGACCTCTTTTTCTTGGCCTGCGATCTTCTGAGAGGATGTATAGATCTTCTTTGTTCTGTTCGATGCTCGAGATTAGGGCCTGTGGATCGAGCCCGTTAGTATCATCACCGTTTGGTGAGCTGTCATAGGCTTGTGGTGCCCCAATGTTTTGAAGCTCATAAGAATCTGGCGAATACTCAGAATCATCTTCTAGTTTGGGAGAGAAGCTGATGCTTATGGGTCCCGATCGAGAACCACCGACACTAAGTTGTTGTCCGAATATCTTCTGATGTGGAGTTTTTGTCTGGGATTGGTTGATCTTCACGACGATCGACTTAGCAGATTGGATCAGATTAGGATTTTCGAGCAACGACTTTCTCGAACCGATTTCAACCACGCCCGATTTTGACGGTATAAAGGCCACTGTGTTAAAACAGGCCTTCTGGGCTAAGTAAGATCTTGATTGGTACCGATCGAGACAGCTCTTCATGTCTGAAACCCAAATCGTCCTCCCCGAGTTGAACGACTGCGAAGGAACTGAGGGCTTGTCGAAAGGGAAGGCAAAGTACATCGAAGTGAGATAGAACATCTCAATGTCCGAAACTGTGTCTAGCTTCATGGCCACATTATCATCTTCTGAACCACCAAAATAGACGTGAATCTTTTGAAGCACCTGTTTTCTACTGTCTCCTTCAGACGAATTCTCATCGTCTTTCGATCCCTGTAAGAACCCGTCGCCCCATATCAAGGCGGACTTGCCAGATTTCGATTTCGAGACATGCCAATAAATTACATAAGACCAATCAGATCCTTCCACCATTTTGGAAAGGGATTGTTGGATTCCCAAATCCTCACCAGAAGATGAAAATTCCGCTAAAATGTTGTTCGAAGCTGACCAAACAAAGTATTCGGTCGCTTCCTTGCCTAACACATTCTCCACTTTAACCTTTTCTGCGTCGTTCAACACAAACGTCTTCCCCATTTTTCGAATTATGTCCGTAAAATATATCTGAAGGTGAATGTTTTTTTCTAGAAGAAGATTCCTAATGTAAAACCATATCGATTCCCAATTCAAGAAACCGCCTTAACACTGAATCTATGGCAACACTTTAGTCATTCCCAACTCATTCGAAGTCTACCATATGCTCCCTGCAATCAACGAAAATATCATTAGCAAAAGCCCAAATATGCAATGATCCCCAACCAATTTGGAAGTTTTTTACTTTCGAATAAATCATTGGAAAAAAAAAGTAAAACAATTCGAGAAAATCAACTAGGTAAAAATAACCTAGCAGTGCCACTGTTAATTAATCAAGTAATAAACAACAACGGCTTACCCCCAAATGTTATGCAACATAACCATCAGAAAAAAAAACCCCAAACAAAAAATGTCAAGAACAAGCAAAACCAATATAACTTGATTCGAAGCAACGATGCTTCTGAATAAACGAAAATCAAATCAACCGCTGATAAAAGAATTGCAGAATGACAGAGTAAAAAAATATATACGGGCTCAGCACAATTAAACCAAGTTAGCAGAAAAAAAAAATTATCGGGAACATGAAAACGAACCAGTCTGAAGAATCAGTATATCTTCCATAGTTGTAGCAGTCCATCAATTGATAATAAATGTAGAGGTTCATGAATTCAGTCGTATTCGCTCGTGTTTTTCGTGTCTTTCTTTGTTTGTAGATCTTAACCCCCACCCAATATATAATAAAATATAAAAATGAAAATGAATTTCTATTATTATTATAAGTAATTTCCCACGGTTTTATCATTTTTCCTTTTTTTTTAATCTAAAAGCGCGTGAGACGAACGCGACTGCCTCACTAAACATGGTTAACAAAAAATAGTAATTTTCAATTTGAGTCACTATCCATTGCATAAATATATTCCGTTTTTTTTTTTTAATATATAGAAAATGTCAGCAGAAAATGAGCGAAAAAACACAGATCTCTTGGGGAACTTCTCATTAACTTCAATCTATATTTCTCATATCATCAATGAATCATCAGAAGGGAAGGGCATATAAATTTATTTTTCACTACAATTTGAGAAATGTAAATAAATATAAATAAAGCTTCAAGGGCATTTAGGTCCTCCTTCTTTGGTCTTCCAATTGTTATAACAAGGGCAACACTCTTTGGCACCGTATGTACCCGGCGGGACACAAAGACACTTATTGCAGCATTTGTTGCAGAAGAACAAACAAGGCTTCTTGTGGGATGTCGCAGAACACCTTCGCTCACATTCACTTCCACAACCTTATATATGATGATAATAAATTGAATTAATATTAATAAAATGAAACCCTATATATATATATATATATATATTATTGCCAAGAACAATATATAAATTAATGTAAATAAAAACTCACGATTTTGTGGGACAGAGCAAGAAACTTGTTGGTAGGATGTGGTCTTTAATGGGGCAAGGCCAGAGAGGGACTTAGAGTCTTCATAGGCCTATAAGACATCAATGTAATATATTATTGGGCATTAGCTAGATATATATATATAGACATATATATATAATTTTAATTTCAACTTACTTGTGAGGCACTGAGGATAGATAATGTAGAAATAGACAACACAAGCAGAATGAATAACTTGTAAGATAGCTCCATTTTTTTTTTCTATTCCTTTCTCTTTTATGATATTCTTTCCTCCTCTAAAGCTGTCCGAGGAATGAAGTGTTTGTCCTTCCTTATATATAGGAGAAGCTTAACCGTCGTAATAGCACAACAAATCTCATTAATTATATTCATGTAATATAAAAGAAATGTAATCTACTCTCAGATTATGTATGGATTGACATACAATTAGAATGAAATGTATATCAACTTTCATAATTGTACTTTGATTACAGCAATCTTATATATTATCATTAAATTGCAACTATACAATATTGAAATCCAGATTTTTTAGATTTCCTATTTAGTCATTTTCCCAACATGGTTAAGCCCAATTAACATGAAATGCTTAATGGATTAATTGTAATTAGGCAAATAATTAAGAAATCTATTAAAAGTCCAAATGATCTTTTTCTTTTATATACTTTAAAATAATCATTAATTAAAATTAAATTATAATTTCATATATTAAATATTTTAAATTATAAATAATTCATATAAAATATTATTATATGTATATATATATATATTAGCAAACACATTGAGTGTGCTTAGAATACTAGTGTATATTAGGGGTGGTGGCGTTATAATAAGGATGCCTAAATTAAATGGTTATAATTTCAGGACAAAAAATTTTAAATTTGAGGACAATTTGTCCTCAAATTGCTTCAAATTTTAAATTTATTGCCCATAAATTATTTTAATTTTAAAAATTATCGTCCTAAAATTGCAAGACTTAATTTATATCTCCTCAAATTATTGTCCTAAAACTGCCCACAAATTGTTTTAATTTTATGGTCTCAATACAACAGGCTAAATAAACCTAACTACCTTAGTTATTAAAAAAAAAATGCCAAGGTCAAAACAAGCTTGCTATTTACTACATATCGTGAAAGAGCTTGTATGTTTTAGTATCCTCTGCAATAAACCTTACCGCTCCTACGCAGCCCAAAACTGCAACGACAGAAAACCACGTCGCAATTGTAATGTTCAGCAATTTCACGGGCAAACGAATCTTCTTCTGCCGAGGCAATTTCCCGGCTTTCATATACGCTAAAGCCGGGAAGACGAAATCCAACGGCGTAAAACCGACAGCTCCGCATATCGCAACGAAATCTCCGAAGAACGGCGTTGCAGACGCAACGAGCGTTATCAGGGCAATATATATCGAGGTGTAAACCAGACGGTGAATGATCATACGGTTAGGTTTTTCTGACACCTTTGTTTTGTGTTCGAAGTAGGCGTAAGTCGGCCTGCAATAAATCTGAAAAAACATAAGTTTTTAGTGATATAAAATGATGCGTCACTCTATCAAATTAAACTTTTAGGTAAAACAGTCATTCAGCTGATTTGAGTGCGTCCGACGGGGTTGTGTGATTATTACCTGATAGCATCCGGATATTTGAATCACCGCGAATATATTAGCCATAACAATCGTCCATTGCGGCGTAGTTAGTGAAGCTACAACGTATGGTTCGACTTGGGTACCAAATGCCCAGAAGCCGAGAAATGCTTGTTGCCAGTAAGCGACTACGATGATCAAATACGCAAAAGAGACGCCTTTGTACATGTTTTTCCTAGTTGGGTTTCTCACAGTGCTCTGGGGCACGAGAAAACACGTTCAGAAAAAAAAAAGTTATACCCACTGATATGTGTCACGTCAACATGCCACATCAGCAGCGTCGATCAATAGCACGTAGAATGTGTTAATTAATGGCACATCACATCTGATATTAATATGACATATCGACATGGCATGAATCAGTGCCACATCAACATGTGTCCACCTAAGGGCATAAATGTCCTATATATATACCTGTATTTCAGGAAGCATTGCGTCTCCGAAAGAAAAGGCTATCGTGCCAAGAGCGTTGAAGGCTCGAAAAACTTTATCATCCGAGTAACTATAACTAACCGAGCTTCGATCCGCCTTTTTCCCTGAAATTGTTTGATTTAATTTACTCTTTTTTCAGATCAAGAAACAATAGATAATATTGGTTGAATGTAACTAACTAATTACCGACCGTTGTATATGGTTACTCCGATCACCGTCCCGGAGAATCCAACGGTGCTTAAAGTGCATATAGCATTTACCCATCTGAGTGAATGAATATCTGGGAACTGAGATAGAAAAAGCTCGAAAACTCCGAAGAATGTAATGAAATGTTGCAACGTTAAGCTTCCACCTGGGTGGTAGTATTTGTACACAGCCTGAAAAATAATTCAATTCTGTTGTCACTTCCACACACACAAATATATATATATATATATATATATATATATATATATATAATTATGACAAGAATTTAACCTTAATGCTACTTCCAGCTGCAATTTGAATGGCAATGTTATTGCCAATAGAAGCAACCTGCTGAAAGATTGCAATAGACCAGTAGCCCCATGATCCTTCATTACCAAAAAGATAAGAGTTGATTAATTTTTTAGTCCCCTAATTTAGGGGTATGATATTATAGAGACAATGAATTTAGATAATGACATTATATGGACAATAACTTTTAAGTAATTATGGGACATCATACGCCGGAACGGGTTCCGACGAATTTAGGAGTGACATTTTAACGACAATAATTTTCTAATTAAGCAATTTCAGAACAAAATCTAGAGTTCTAGCGTATAATGTCCCAAAATTGCTTAATTTTGAAAGTTATTGTCCGATAATGCCACCACATCAATTCTCCGTCCTTATAATGCCACACACACTAAATACAAAATAATTAACCCAAAAGATAAAAGGTGATGTTCTGTTTTTTTTTAGGGTAAATAGCATATAACCTACTTGTGGTTTGAAAAATAAGCATCAAAACCCCTATGATTCCGAAATAGCATAAAATCCCCTCCTTCTCATTTTCACCCTATAATTGGGGTACAATGCTAAGTTTTAGACAAAAACAAGAGGTAAGATGCTAAGTTTTAGACAACACAAGGGGTATGGTGCTAAGTTTAAACAACATCGGGGATACTGTGCTAAATTTTAGACAACATAAGGGAGTTTTGTGCAATAAAAAAAACATATGATAGTTCTGTGCTTTTCAGTATAACCACTGTGGGTATGACATAATTTACCCTTTTTTTATATTATTTATAAATAATACTTGTATGAAGTGAATATGAGTAAGATGAGAGAAAAAGAAGAGACCATATATACTCTTAGCAAGATTGCGATAAGTAGTATGCTTATCTCCATCCCATCTCCAAAGGGAAGCTATTAATAGGCTTGAATACCACGTAGCCATGGTGGCTCCTACTAAACTTGAGACTCCTGCAATTATTATTATTATTTTTATTTATTTATATATAATTATTACCAAAGCATATGATGTCTTTACTGAATTGATCTTTACCAAGTGGCCAACCAAGGGAGGCGACGGCGAAGGGCAGAGGAGCATAGGCCGCCGGAGTGGCTATGGTGGTGGCCACGTGGAAAGCAGCGTGTCTCCACGATCCTTTAGCTTCGTCGTCGTCATCTGCGTTTGTTAGCGGCGGTGGAACGATGTTTTCAGTCGTAGAGTTTTCAGACACCATTGTTTTTTTTTTCTTCCCTACTATTTGGATTTTGATGGTACTAAGTTGGAAAATGTCCATTAAAACATATATTAGTGAGATGGTGAAGGAAGGGACCATTAAAATGTCCAATAGGACGGTGGAGCGAATAATGAATTGGTTGGAGCTTATTTTGACTTTTGAGTTGTTTTGTTTGACACAAAACGTAACGTTTTTTTCTTTTTTTTTTCTTTTTTTCTTTCAGGTAAACGGATTAAATCCTGGGCATGTTTTTCAAAATCTTTTACCAATATCGATTATTGATATTTTCATTCATTGTGTTGTAATGAAGAGACAAAATCTTTTACACATCGTCACTTTTTCTCTCTTGGTATTTTGGTCGTTTGAATGTACGTAAATATTTTATTTTTTGTTAACGATAATTTGTCATTTACTACATGGTGTTTTCTTTTCACTTTACATAGAGCTATCAGAAAAAAAAATTAATTAAAGCCGGCTTACAATTATATTGACAAAACTAAAAAGTTGGCCCCATTTTGACATTTCCCAACGCCACAATTAGCCAAGCCATAGATTAATTAAATGAATTAACGATGAATGGGGAATTTTGTTTTTATGAAGAAAAGCTTATTATATTAATGGACATTTGAAAACAAGATATAGGCCAAAGCTTGGGAGGGAGCTATACGCCCTTCCCCGTCAAAGCCCAACGTTTTGGCCAAATAGTGAGCAGATTCATGCAATCGGCGGCAATGCATCCCATAGTATTAGAGTTCCTATTCGCTGTAAGTAATAAGTTTCGAGTCAAGCGTCATACGAATTCTTCACTTGCATACCTAATCATGCCCTAGTTGGCCGCCGGTTTTTTTTATATGTTTTTTTTTTTTTTTTTTTGTAATTCGGAGTTCGGACATTCGGTATAAAATGTTACATAATTTTTCGGTGTATTTTTTTTATAACTTTCGAGTTTCGATACAAAACTTTATATTCAACCGCTATTTTTCCAACGGCTATTTTTGTATTTTTTGGTGTATTTTTCCAACGGCTATTTTTTAATTTTTTTTTAAAAACTAACCGTTAGATTCAATTATAACGCTTATTTTAAAAAAAAAATTAAATCCTAACGGCTAATATATATTTATATAATTAATATATAAACCGCCAAACTGGCGGTTAGCGATTTGGGATTCCCAAATCGCCCGGAACTGGCCCACCACAGATGTCGGTTCCGGTTGGTCGCCGGATGGAACCGCCGCTTCCGGTTAAATTTGGGCAAGACTATGCATACCCCATAAAAAAGTTTCATTGGGCTGGTGCAGAGGACGAAGGCGTAGCTGGGACATGGGACAGTTTCCTCACCACCCAATATGTTGACAGGACCATGAACAACCCTGACTTCGTATAATGCCAAAACCGTTGGCTCACACAGCTTCTCCCAAAAAAGCCAATGCAGCTTGGTCAGGTCCGAACCACCCCACCAAAACCGTGCTAATTTATTGTCCGTATAAAGCAATTCCATAATTTTTATTGCTTAATTTTAAAAGTTATTGTCTGTACAGAGCGATCCCATAATTTTCATGCTTAGAAAAAACCATTTATTCCTAAATCACACTATTAAAAGAAATATTATTAAAACTTAATGAGGACATTCGGAAAAAAATTATTTTAGTTCTCCACGATCACACTACTAAGTCAAAGCTAGCCTCAAATTATAAAAAATCATCAAATACTAATTGAGTGTATTTCAGTGCAGGCGCCAACTTTTTAGCTTCTCCCGCGCCAGTGTAAGATTGTAATATATCTATAGGCTCATTTCAGGTCAGGCCATAGTCACGCGGCAATATACAACCCTCAATCCACATAGTACTACCACCTCATGATGCATCATTCCGACCGCCACCGCCACCTACCACACCCTGCCGCCACCCCCAACCCTAATGACCCCTCTCTCCTGCCCAAACGCTACAAGAATAGAGGAAGCTACAACTGCGGCCGATGTGGGCAGCCCAAGAAAGGCCATAAGTGTCATCTCACAGCTGATTCCGGCGACGATAGGAGTTGTACAATCGACGAGGTCGTTGCTAACAACGTATCAACTCCCATCTCGACGCCGATTGTCACCGGCACGAAGGATTTGTCCTCTGTCACGTCGATACAGGCGGCGGCCGTGGTTCGTGGTCCGCCGGCCAGGCGAGGAGCGTTGTACTTCGACGAAGATGACGCCGATTTCGACGATGTGGCAAAGTTTTCGATGAGTTATTTGTGGGAGATCTTCCGGAGGCTCCCTCCTTCCGGAATAGTGGCGGCGGGTTGTGTCTGTAGACGGTGGAGGGAGGTGGCGAGGAGGGTGTGGCGCGCGACTGATGAGATGAGACTTAGTGTTCAGGCGATGACCAAAATTAGGTTCGTTGGATTAGTACTGCAGAAATGTCCTGGATTATCGAGATTGACGCTGAGAATCGAAAGGTCTGCAATTGCTATTCTATTTTGTCCTGAAACTCTTTCTTCTCGATGATTTTTGTCAATTAAATCGGTTGGTGAAGTAAATCTTTCTTCTGCAATTTTCGTGAATGATTCTCATCATAGATCATTTGATGGGTTGCCTACACTTGGGATTTCATGTCCCATTGATTAGATCTATAAGTTCCATTGATAAGATAGATCTAGCAATGAACTAACCTGATGTACAGATATTTGTGGTGGAATATGGCAGTGTTAACTATTGAATGAGCTTTTATGTGTTTATGTCTGTGAGATTTCTAAATGTGTTATGACTTTCTTGTTTTTGCAGTGATGTGGATGCAACACTCCTGGCTTGCATTTCATTTTCGTGCCCTAGTTTACAGTTCTTGGAGATCTCTACTTCAGCATCATCGACGAATTGGATATCTGGGTAAATCCTCAAAATCGTTAAGAGACGGTTGAAATATACCTTGATAAAGAGCTGTAGCATTAATGAATATTTGCTAAATCGATCGAATTAACATTATCAGATATGTAGTCCTTAAAAAGATAACTTCTTGTAGCCATTATAGTTAAGTTTGTAACGTTCACGGTGTGCCACTTGGCTTATTTCTTATGTGCTACCTGTAAAACGAAAAACCGCTTCTTTAAAATATATTCACATAATCTGGTAGTTGATATGCCTCTCCATATTTGTTAACCGTTGACTGCTTTCTTTTATGCTCTGATACCATCTGCATTTAATCTCCTAATGGGAAAAACTCAGGGATGAGCTAAGCCGTTTCATTGCTGACAAGAAATGGTTGACGAGCCTGAAGATGGAGGGTTGCCGTAATCTTGGGGGTTTTTTGTTTATCTCGACGAGTCTCTCCATGCTGTGGCTTTCTGGTCTTAACTCCGTTTCCAAGATGGTAATCTCTCTTAAATATTTATCTGTGCTTTTTCACGCTATTTGGTGCTGTTATTTTTAGCTTTAAAGATTCATCATGAACAGGTTCTCAACTGCCCCAATTTGAAGGAGTTATCCTTGGATTTTTCTCGCCAAGAGAATGACAAAACTGATCTCACAAGCATTATGGATTCTCTCGGGAGAAACTGCCCTAAGCTTCAGAGTATCCACATTGCTTCCCCTAAGCTTTCACATGCTGCAGTTTTGGCTCTATCAGCTGCTAATCTGAGGTGGAATTATTAGTTGAATTTTCTTAATACCATCTTTGTTATCTTTTAAGTTTGTTGTTCATTGGCATATATTTGTGCATTTCCATGTACACAGGGGTCTGCGTATGCTTTCTCTTGTTCTCGGTACAGAGATAACTGATGCATCGGTTGCAGCTATTGCTTCGAGTTTTACTAAGCTGGAATTGCTTGATCTTAGTGGGTATGTAATGTTTACGGCCTTCGTCTTGCCTTAGCTACCTACTTTGTTCATTTCTTCGACTGATAAGAGTTTTTTTCTTCCATCTTTTTCTAGGTCTAGCATAAGTGATAATGGCATCGGGATGATCTGCAATGTCTTTCCAGAAACATTGACCAAACTCTTATTAGCTCTTTGTCCCAACATCACTTCAAGTAAAGACTTCTCATACTTGTTAAAACCTTTTAAACAAAAACCATTTTATTCGATTCGATATTCAACTTGTTTCCCCATGCCTTTGAAATCATCAGGTGGGATTCAATTTGCTGCAGCGCAGCTTCCTCGTCTTGAGCTTCTAGACTGTGGAATGACCATTAGTGATTCAAGTTCTGATGATGAAGAAACTGAATGTGAACCACAGAGAACACCCAACAGCAAGCTTCACCACATTCACCAAAAACTAATCATCAAGCACAATCGGTTGAGGAAGTTAAGCTTATGGGGTTGTTCGGGCTTGGATGTAAGATCTTTCATCTTTTTTTCCTTCTTTTTTTTAGAAATTCTGTGGTTTTACGATCTTGCATCTCTTAAGTCACTGTCTGACTGAAGAAAGTTTGACAGGCACTTTATTTGAATTGCCCGCATCTTAATGATCTAAACCTCAACTCTTGTCTAAACTTGCATCCAGGTAACCATTTGTTTCAATATTTATTTTTTTTCACTAGCAAGCTATTTCTGCGTTGATCCCAGTTTTCATTTATTTGAATCCGACTTGAATGTACGTTAATTTTATTTATGACACCAGAGAGACTGGTTCTCGAGTGCCCTTGTCTACAAAGCGTCTACGCATCAGATTGCCCAGGGACGCTGGTTGAGACTATAGAGACTCAGGTACCAAATAGTGTCAATTCATACGGTTGTTTATCTATAAAAGTAAATATACAATCCATACTATGAATGCTTCTTAAATTAGATGCAGCTTGATTCGAAAGTTGCCTTAGGTTAAAGTCTCCTATAATACTGAATTTGTGTGTTTATGTACTTTGTGTTCAGGTCTGCACAAACTCATCTGCAGCAGAATGTGACAACCCTTTAAAACGTTACTTACCCGATGGCTCGAAAAGGGTTCGCGGTCCATTGTTTGGCAGTCCAAAGGTAATGTTAATCATACATAGCATGCACATAATAGCAGTCTTTGAATGAGAAATCAAAGGTTTTTTTTTTTTATTATTTATTTATTAAAGCTCTTTATTGAATGGGTCTATAAATCATACAATGAGTGAGGTTGCTAATGTTTCAGGCATGCGATGATGAGAAGAAACAGTTGGGAAGGCCACTGAAGCGCCAATGCGTAGTGATTGTGAACTCATAAGTTGGTTTGTTGCATTTGGGGCTGACGATGTTGTAAGTTTAGTGACAATTTTATTGATTCAGTTTATACAAAACTTGTAGACGCTACTTTGAGAGTTGTATTTTACTGAATAAACTTGTCCTCAATTTCATGGATAAATGGACCATTTTTTTTATACATAGCTGTTTTATTATACGACTCTTGCAGATGTTTTAGAAATAATTGTTCTTTGTTGAATGATAGGTTATGGCAACACAATATTTTTTTTTTTTCCGAAAGTCATATATGAAACGTGAAGAAAGACATTTTTTACTGTGGCTAAATACTATAGTTCCCAAGCTATTATCTTTTTATCCTTCACATGCAATGAGATGTTTCTTTCATTTATATATTTTTTGTATAGTGTTTATAATTTAAAAAACAAATTGCAATTCAAACTTCAAAGTATAATTGGTATATGAAATGGGGTGTTGTCTATCTTCAAAGATTACGTGCATTAATCCTCATGAAGGTATCATTTTAAATTAAAAAATTATATATTTTTAGCATGTGCCATAGAATTAAGAAAATATAAAGCAAATAAAATCTTAAAATCGAAGAGGGTGTGGCACTTTTATTTCAACATATATCATGAGGCATCACATAGGTAAGTAATTACATCGCCCACTATCTGCACTAAATTTTTTTTCACTTCAAACATTGTTAAGTGCGCCGCCTTTAATGTACTCCGTAAAAGCCAGAGCCACCAACCCAATCATGGCGAACCTCCCATTCCATATCTCAGCATCTGACGTCATCACGCCGTCGTTCTTTGCCTCGGGCGACACCCCTCTGTAGATGGGTATCAGAGATGCGAGCGAGTGCAGCCAGCTCGTCAGAAGGAACCACTGAACCCCGCCGTTCAGCACCTGAGACAAAACGTCCTGTCCGGTGGCTAACTCCACTCCGATGGCCGCCACGAATCCGATCATGGCCGCACGCCCGTTGATTCTCTCCGGCGCCAGACCGTCGAATGAGAACAAGTCCGTGGTATCCTTGCTGGTCACCTTGGTGCGCTTGGGAGTTAGGTCTGCTCAGTCAAGCTGCTCCCTTTTCTCATCATCCTGAAATAGATAATATCATACGCTGTGAGCGCAAGGAATTCTAAAGCATATAAAAAACCTATCTGTGTATATGGTTATTTATTACCTCTTTCATGCTTCGGACCGTAAACTTAAGATTTCTCTTCATAGTTAGATTGTCCCAGAAAGAGGTTGTTAGTAGGTCCAAACCTCGTACTACTGCTTTGTCGGCCTCCAAGAGACATTGCTGGCATCACTGAGACACTGAGGCGTAGCAAGTAGTAGCAGAACCCATGTTATATATATATATATATGGATCGTATTCAACTGTACTTAATGATTGTATGTATATGTTGGTCTTCGAATAGAACAACTCCTTCGAATGATGAGAGCATTGGAAATGCATTGAAGTGGAGGGATATTTATAGGTGAGAGAGGAAGACAATCGATCGAGTGGATGTTCTTGCATCTACGTAATGCTCATATGGCCCGTTAAAGTAGTCACTATTACGTGGATGCATCTCCAAGTAAAAGTGATGATTTGTATGTACTGTTTAATTCCAAGAAATATTGCTAGAAATTTCTATCTTTTGTTTGCTAGAAATTTAAAGGTTTGGGCTATACATGTGTACTATAGTGTCAGCATACTGAGTATTTTTGGCCATATCGTTCCGTGTTTATTTTGTAATAAAGACTTACTACGGTTAAATTTTGTTAAACTCGCGTGGCATTTATTACCATTCAATTAATAGATTATGGGTGATTATTTGAAGTTGCTTATGATAATTCTTCGTCCCAATAATATCGGGGTTGTTTTGTTATAGAGATATTCACGCAGGAGGAATTTCTTCACCCCTAATTTGATATATATTAATATTTTTTCAGTTCATACTTCATAGACCTAGTTATTGTTGATAGATAAAAATAGCGTCATCGTACTAACGATGGAGTCTGCTTATTAATTATAAGATATATTATTTTATTTAAATAATAAAATAATGTGGTCATTTGAAATAAAAAAAATAATAATGTGGTCCGGAGCGTGCTAAGCGGTCAGTTCGTAGCCATGGGATTCAAGTGATCCAGAATCGCTGAAGGCATCTATAAATAGCTAAGATCGAATGGGGTATATTCCTCGATATACATTCAAGGATGAGTGGTATGAATATTATGAAATATATTTTTTTTTAACTATGCGGATGTGCAATATTTAGAATGTTGTTAACAATGGATGTTGAGAAAGTTAGTAGTGATTATTTTATTACTAAGGGGAGTAAGTATGCTATATTATATTAATTAAGAATGCATATGTAAATATTTTATTTTGTGGGTATAATTTGAAAGATTTGTATAAATATAAGCTATATTTGTTTTGCGAAATCACAGTGGAAGTATTGAAGAAAAGGTGTTTATCACTCTACTAATATTTATATAATGGCCATTAATAAAATAATTAGTAGTTGTAATATATCATAATCTTTCTATATTTTGGTTAAGATTTATTTGAGATTATTGCAATAAACTTGAAATTTGGGCTGTCTACTTTCTGACCTACTGAAGTATTGTCGATTAAACGGAAATCCAATAGAAAGGTCACAATGAAAAATGGCAGGAGTTGTAGTTTTCACGACGCAGAGATTCTTCATCCAATTGAAGCCCATTAGCAATAAACCTGACAGTCGTTTGTTTCATAATTTACCGACCAACAAACCACAGAGATTGAAGCCTCTCATGGCGAGCATCGCCGCCGTTAAGCCCACCGCTGGACTCTCCGAGACCTTCTCCAGATTGAAACTAGAGGGCAAGGTAATCGTTCTTTCTCCTCTTTTTAATATCTGTTAAGATTACCTTGTGTGCTATTTTATTATTGTTTTTTTTGGGTGACTTTTGGTTTGGTTGCATTGGTGTTATCTGCATTGGGCAGCTGAGCTGGTTTGTTCATGCATCAAAAGTGTTTGGTGTTTTGTGTCAATGGCTAAATGATCAATCTGAGACGTCAACTGGGTTGTTTTATACTCTCTTAAATAAAGTGTTCATACTGTTTTGTTTCAATTCACTGATTGATAGTCAATAAGGTTTCAATCAAGAGACTAAACTACATGCACCTCTGTCTCTGTTTTACATTTTTTCGTGTGATTCAATACAATATGCTATTCAATCGAGCTAAACTCAAATCGAGAACGAACCCAAGTTGAAGATTGACAAGATTGACTGATTGATTCCCAATTTGTGTTACATAGACCTTGGTCCAATTCGTTGACGAACAATATATCGGTACTCTTCGTATAATGGGCTTGAATATATCGACTTGGAAACAAAATGAAATCTCTATTTGTAATAATTTTGTGTGTATGGTTCGAAAAGGTTGCACTGATTCCATACGTAACTGCTGGTGATCCCGACCTTTCGACCACCGCTGAAGCACTTAAGATTCTCGACTCGTGTGGTTCGGACATCATCGAGCTAGGAGTGCCTTATTCAGATCCTTTAGCTGACGGACCTGTCATACAGGTTTACAAATATATATAATCTCAGACCAGTTATATCGCCTTTTTCTGCAATCACTTTTTTCGGTTTAAAAATCTCAGCACCTTTTTTCCAGGCTGCAGCCACACGCTCGTTAGCTAGAGGAACCAATTTCGATAAAATCATTACTATGCTGAAGGAAGTGAGTTGTGTTTTTATACCTTGATAATCCTTGTTTCACACAAGATTAGTGATACCATGTTTATTATTATGGTTTATTTATTTGTTGGTTTCTCCATAGGTGGTACCACAACTATCTTGTCCAATTGCACTATTCTCGTACTACAACCCGATACTCAAGCGGGGTGTGGACAAGTTCATGTCTACGCTAAAAGATACTGGAATACACGGTAATAACAATTACTGTAATAAATGATAGCCGTTCTTTAGTTAAAGGTTTATCTTACTTGTAAGTTATTTACAGGACTAGTTGTTCCAGATGTGCCTTTAGAAGAGACTGAGATATTGAGAAAGGAGGCAAGCAACAAAGATATTGAATTGGTATGTTATTTCCAAGTAACACAACTCACATGTTTAGTTCATTGATCTAAACTCCAAAACTCACATTAGAAATTTTTTAAATGGCCTCTATTAAGCGCACATTGGGCTTGCTTAATCATTAATACGACCTTAGTTTGAATCTATCCGACGATATTCACGGCAGCGTATCACTTACAGGTATTACTGACAACGCCCACTACTCCAACTGAGAGAATGAAAGCTATTGTGGAAGCTTCTGAAGGGTTTGTATACCTCGTAAGATTTATTTCTATGCAAAATATACCACGCGACTCTACGTAAGAATATTCGAAATCTTCTACCTTACACGGTTGGTTCATTTCATAGGTGAGTTCTGTTGGAGTCACGGGTGCACGAGCGTCTGTTAGTGACAAAGTTCAATCTCTTCTGCAGGAAATTAAGGAAGTAAGTTGTTCGTATATTTAACAGCACCTCGCCAGTTTCTGTAATGGTCTATGAATGTAGTCAACGACGATGTCGTAATCACCACACCCACTGTCTGAATATGCCTATGTTCGAAAAAGAATGAATAAACGCGAAAAGAGAAGGGCCTAAATGAACCATGGTTAAGCAGTCCATGTAGTTTTTCTTTCTTTCTTTCTTTTAGCAATTTTGTGCACCTTATTTCATAGGCTACAAGCAAGCCGGTGGCAGTTGGTTTCGGCATATCAAAACCTGAGCATGTTAAGCAGGTCCATCAACTTGCAAAATATTTATTGGGAATAATATCCGTTTGATTTTGAGCATTTAATTTGTTTGTTCTTATTTTTTTATTTTTTTTTAATGTTTATATCAGGTTGCTGGTTGGGGAGCAGATGGAGTTATTGTTGGCAGTGCGATTGTAAAGATTTTGGGAGAAGCAAAGAGCCCTCAAGACGGTCTAAAAGAACTCGAAATGTTCACCAAAAGCCTCAAATCTGCACTTGTCTGATGATTTCATTACATTACATTATATTCTAGAATTCCAAATTCATGCATGAATCAGAATTGGTTTTCCTTTCTTTTTTTGAAGCTAAATTCAATAAGATATTGACGGTGGTTCTTGAAGCTCAATTCGAAAAGGGTTGGGAGCTTATAATCTCCATCATACTGATTGTAATCACTGGTGTAGTGCCTCGAAATGGGCCAGGACATCGATATATATAGACATAGGGAATACTACGACTATAGACAAGACAGAGATAGATAGCGTATATGCAAACTATTGAGTAGCTATCAAAGAGTTATTACCAACTATTATTACCTTTATTTCATCAAGGCAGACGCCGTTTAATAGTCATAAAAAGTATCAGAGCACCCTTTACATTAAAACAAAGAGGACGCTTGTCGCTATAACGTTTAATAGCAGCTGCTATAATATAAACCCTTACATAAAAACAAGAAGGGACTTCTGCTATTGGAATACGATGATACCCCCAACATATAGAGGCAGCATAAGGAAATATCATCAAATATAAGATATAAAGAAAAAAAAAAAGAAGCTTAAAAAAAGGGGGTGTTTATGGATTGTTCTTGCCTTCAATCAAAGAAGATAAACCACCCTTGTGCATATTATTTCGAGGCCTAGCAATGATCTCTGGCGGCTCCCATTTCTTTGAATCACCTCCTTCACATGGGCTCTTGTTGATGATCTCTATCTCACCATCTGAAGATGTAATCTTTCCCTTCAAAATCGAACCCTTTTGTTTTCCTATGGCAACCGCCGCGATTTCCTGAGGTTTGCTAGTATTGCGCTCGGTTTGAGGCGAGAGCCACCTGCCTTTGACGAACTCTGCTTTACGCCATGGAGGAATAGCCATGCCTCTCTTCTTTAGGCTCTGTTTGGCTGCTTCGCAGGCTGTGTCAATGATCTTCTCGAGACGATCTGATGTCCCCACGAATATGCAGGGCAGTGTTTGGAGGACCGTTTTGTAAGCCTTTGTGGGTCGTGCGATGTCAAACTTCGATCTGAAATCTATTTCGATTATGAGCCTCTCACCCCCTTCAGTCACCACATCCACATACTCATGCTCCCCTGAGTTAGAGTCAAGTACAGATTTTAACTGAAACTAATGACAAAGCCATATATTTCTTGAATTCTCAATGATAATCCTTCACTTGGGACTTCCAAGATCAGCTAATAAAGAGAGAACACAAGCACCAGCCCCAAACCATATATTGCAATGTGCAAACAAGCATATTAAAAAGAAACAAATCAAGAATTTACCAGCTGCATAGAAGTGCCCCTTTTCCCATTTGGATTTGCACATAGAAGCATTATATCCATTCGAAACAAGTCCATTGACGACGCTTTCCTTGCAAACTCCGTCCTTCCGCTTGTTCTTCTCAACCATCTTTGATACGTCCGCTAATATGCTTCTCTCCAAAACGCCAGCACATGGTGCCAAACTCTGCTCAGACCCGAGAAAGAAAATCATCCACAGACATTCAACGTTGTCGAATTTTTTTTTTTTTCATACTTTGTTTAGCAGAGAACAAATTTGGTTTTTACCATAACATAGAAAACGGATTTAAGTCGACAAAGAAAAGAAAGAACAAAAACACTCACCTTCAAAACATCACAAGCCGATTCCAGTGAATTCGAGGGCGAATCGTTGAACTCCCACTCATCGTCTGAACTATCCGACGCGGTCCCATTGAAGCAGTTGCACCTCTGTTTCTCGTTGTGGCTTCCTTCGATGTAATTCTGAACCATCTTAGCCAAGCAAAGCGAGCTCGGGTGGAACTCTTGGTCCGACCCTGACCCTTGCTTGTTAGCCTCTGACGTCAACGCAGACGTCAACAGCTGAGCCGCCGGTAGCCTGCGATGCCGATCAAAAAGCCGTCTGACCCGAGACCTGAAGACCGGCTTGCTGACCACCTGCTCCGGCGTTGGATCGGTGAAGTCCAAGTCCAATGGTTGTATTTTCATTGCGTTAGGCATAAAATTGAGAGCCTTTGTATTGTACTTTTCCCCCTTCGTTTTCTCAGTAAGCAGGCTTCATTTGTAGCCGCCGATTACTATCAACAACTCTGTCTATTGCAAATTATGAAACTCTCCATCTAATGAAATTTCATCGAAATCTAAGAAGGTGACGTAGAAAAGTACCGATCGAAAGGAAAAAAAAAAAAAAGGAAAGGCAAAGTTGGTCTTGATTTTTACTATTCACCAACAAAAATCACTGAATTCAACCGATCTGCAGAGAGAGAAAAAAAAAAAAAAAAAAGAACTCGAGACCTCATCAACGATACAGCTTAGGCTAATTGTGATAAACAACCATCGCCTGACGAAACTGATCAAAGCATGGAATAACTTCTAAATCCTGCTAAGCACAATTAAAAACCAAAAAAAAAAGGAAAAAAAAAACTCTTGCTTATGCTTAAAGCTTTCGCAAAACACGCATCATCTCCCCGATCAGAAAATACATCAAAAGGCTAACGAAGAAAAGAAAGACGAAGACATCACCACCACCGCGTCACTCCTCCTACAATCCGAGAACAAACGGCAACGATCAACCACCGAAAACCTCATCTCATTTGAGGGAAGGTGAAAAAGGAAAAGCAAAAAAAGGGAAAAAGCTAAAAACAAAAGAAAGACACGCTGAGTGTGTGAAGTTGAGCGTTTAAAATGTAGTGTGTAGAGGAGACTTGGAAGAAGTACACACACCTTTCTTTATAAAGGGAGAGATCGAGCGAGGGTACTCTCGAGAACTAAGGGATTTGTTGCCACGTGTCGTCCTACGTGGCTGCTGCGAGAGAGGTGGGAGCTTTACAAAGATGGGCTCACGCCCCGCCACGTGTGGTTGTGAACACGCGCTTGGTGTTTTTGGGTTTAGTAGGAATTGGCCGAAATACCCCTAGGCTTTGTCGGGGTTTTTATCCTCTGTACAAATACTGCTTCGTGCTAGTGAAGGCATCTTACCAAACCCCACTATGCAGACTTTTTATGTGAATTTACGGAATTAACCTTGAGATAATAACTAAATAAATTGGACACACCACAAGAAAATTAATTTTTCCGTAGCGAAACGTTTCTTCGGTTCCACTCCACCGCTTCCGTTCGCACGCGCCACGCGTCAACGAGGTGATAGGAAACCTACGTGTGCGGCAAAGTGGATTAGATTTTTATTATTTTTCTCTTGTCTTAAAAAATAATAATAATAATGAAACAGAAATTTTCAACGTAATTTATTGATTAATTTGACACAAATTAAATTAGCAATAATTTCAAATACAGCTGTGAGTTTTTTCATTTTATATATAATCAGCCAATACCTCTAAAATATGATCCGATAAATAAGCCAGGTAGAAAGGTTTTGATATTCATCGAGTTTTGTTTACTCTTATTTGCGTTTAGAATGTCCTTTTTTTTCTCTCTCTCTCTCTCTCTCTCGATGGGGCCACAGCTGCGGTCTACTCAGCGGCATGGCAATGCTATTGCTAGCAAAGATCTCACCAAGACCACCGCCATGGAATGAGTAGTGAAGATATTTTAGGGTCGAATTGATTTGTGTTTGATTGACTAGAATTTGTTCTGATTATTTGTGGGGTACTGTTTGTTAGAGGTAGGGATTATTAGGGTTTTCTTTATCAGTGTTATGCTCGGATCAAGATTTTGTTTTCTTTTCTCTTGTTTTTGAAGACGTACGTTGGAATGAATGGATTAATGGTTAGCTCCTTGCATGGTGTGGCATTGCGTCTTGTAAGATTATATTTTTGTCAGTTTATTAATCTGTGGGATGTTTGTACGAATATATCTTTTCATATTATGAATATCAAATAACAAAATATACGATTAAAAAAAAAAAACTTGCATGATATTACGTTTTTATTAAAATTAGGCTTACTTGTTTGTTTACTGGTGGAGGAGTGGCATTTTAAAAACATTTAAATTAGGGATAATGTTAACTAATTTTCAAAATTAAATCAATTTGATGATCCCTAAATTACATGTTGCATTTTATGACCGTAAGTTTCAGAATTGACGCAATTTGAGGATCAAAATTAAAGCATCAGAATTGACGCAATTTGATGAAATGACTTTCAAAATTGAAACAATTTAAGTATAATAATTTTCGAATTTTCGGCGTTAGTTGTCCTCAAATTGCTTTAATTTTGAAATCTAATGTCCTAATATTGCAATCTTTAATTATGTGTCTTCAAATTGTTTCAATTTTAAAACTTATTATCATCAAATTACAACCCTCTAATTTATGTGTCGTCAGCATCCCTAAGACAAAAAATAAAAAATCAAATATTAAAGTTAATTTAATATGTTAATCACTAAGGTAGGCGTCTCCAATCTTTAAGGTTGAAATTGAATATTGTACGATTTTCAAAACCAAACATGTTACATTCTTTATTATATATGGTCAAGAAATGAGTCGAACGAATATTTGTTTCATGCATGAGATTGATTATTCTCCAAGAAGAAACAACATTATCACGAGGTAATCGGCGCTTGCTTGTAAGATTTGTTTTATGAAAAGGGTAGTGGTTGAAAAGCAACATTTCTTCCCTTTTTCAATATCATTCAGTAATTGTTGAAAAAATAATAATATATCATTCAGTAATTTCCTCCAAGAGTATTTATCAAGATCAAGGATTAACACAAATGATATATTGGTCATATACAAGTAGCTACACATGTTTTGAATCAAGAATTTTGGTTTTACTACACTTGATTCACACATAGCGGTCAATCATACTTACGATTGCATAGTCGGTTTGACCCGTCGACTTTGAAGATGGACTTTGATGCAACTCCAACTCTAGCAGAATTTACCTCCTCGCCATCGTCAATGTTTATTTCACACGCCCCATTTCCACAAACCATTGAAGTCCAACTACAATATACCGTCGTACTCTTTTTTAGACGATGCAATCCACCACTCTCTTCTTCTTTTAGTAGGACTATTTTGCCATGCAAAATTTTACAAGACACTTACTATAAAGCTCACACAACCCTTGAAGTGTATATGCCGCAAGGATATTAAATTTTTGCGTAATTTTGCCACGCAAAATTTTACACTCTTTTTATAAAGCTCGCGCAACCCTTGAAGTGTATATGCCGCAAGGATATTAAAATTTTACACTCTTACTATAAAGTCCGCGCAACACTTGAAGTGTATGTGCCGCAAGGATATTAAATTTTTGCGCAATTTTGTCGCGCAAAATTTTACGGACTCTTACTATAAAGCTCGCACAACCCTTGAAGTGTTTATGCCGCAAGGATATTAAATTTTTGCATAGTTTTGGGAGATAAATCACACTACCACTTTCGTTCTTCTTCCGGCTGGAACAATTTTTATTGGGTTGCAAACCAGAAGAGTTTAATGTAGATCCATCTTGAACGTATATATTATTTCCATAGAAAATGGTTTCCACCAATTATTTTATGAATCATGAACATATATAAGATGTAAAGGATTTTTTTTTTTTAACAATCTTTACATCAACTTTTACAAATAATTGATCCACAAGTTAGTTAAACACACTTTAGTTATCCACGAGATTGTCACATTCCTTCATGATTACACTGTACAATTGTCTCTTAAATCTAATTTTGTGATTAAATTTTTATGGCGGTGTGATTCATGTACCCTTTTCAACAATTAGGGTGCATAATCTTCCTCCATGATATTATTTATAATGTTATTTGCAGTGTAAAGACGGAATGTGTTGATAATTTTTGACCTCAAATCCTCCTAGTTTTCTTCAGTCAAATATTCACTTTCTATTCTGCTTTCAAAGCTCTAGCCAAACCTTTGTGAAGAAGTCCATTCTCCAATCTTCTTTGCAAAATAGTGAAACAACACATGGAACAAGTTGTCGTACTTTGAAGCTGTTTTCTGCCGCCATACTTTCACATTAATGGACAACAATTGGTCTAAATATAAAATTTTCAACAAAATTAAAAATAATAATAATAAAAACAGAAACAAAAAAAAAAAAAAAAAAAATAGCAACTCGTCTTTAAGACATTGTTTGGTATAACAAGAAAATTTAATGAATAAAATTGTATCTATGTTTGGTTGAAAATCGAAACACGAAATATGTTATATTATTCATCTTAGTATTTATTGTAAGGTAATAAAAATCCACGTATGTGCGGCAACGTACGTTTTTTCATTCAAACTTGCCGAATTGCTCATTGATTTGATTTCTATATACTCATAAAAAAATATCCAAAGTCATTTATTAACGTTATAATTATTATGACCATAATCACTAAATATGTATATACCTCAAATAAAGAACCCAAAAATTCTCGTAATAAAGACAACCTAGACAAAAGACAGCTCATCACAGAATTGTTGTCCTACCTTTATATATAGAGGCATTCATTCGTATATGCTGCCTACATACAGCCGCTGCCGAGCTTAGAGATATGGAGCCCCAACGACCCTCAGATTTGAAAGCTCAGATTCGTGTATGTGGATAGTTTTTGTTCCGCCATGGATAAAAAAACCTATTAGATTAGGGTTTTCTCATAAAAGTTAATTCATTTTTTTTTTTTTGCAGGAAAAGGATGCTGAGATCTATAATCTTGAACGTGAATTAGATCTTATGGGGAACGTTTTGGCCGATTATAGGAAGGTCTTGAAAGAAACTCAGAAGTCTTTGGCCGAATTCCAAGAAAGGGCTCAGCGCCCACTGCTGACTAGTGAGGAAATCCTTTCTTTTCGAAAGGAGATGATGGGTTTGATTCTCTTCAATAGGGCTGAGGAAGCTGAAGCCTACTTTGCAGAGAAACTAAATCTACTTAATGGTAGGTTTGGACAAGCAGGTGTGAATGCTGCTGAGAAAGTTGGATCGAATTCGAAGAGGAAGAGGGAAAAGCTGAAGCTAGGATGACTTTTTCTTTAGATCTCTAATGTATGACTACTTTCTTGATCTGCTGTGTGCATGTCGTCACTGTTTCATCAAGGAATTTTATTACAGTACTGTAGTAGTCTGGATGATTAAGCTCGTGGTGAAGGGTGGATGATAAAAAAAAAAATTATAGATAATTGGATGAGTTATATTACGTATGATAATATTGGAAGGTTCAACAAACATAGACATATATCAGTCGGTGGATATTTTCATAGTGGAAGGTGCATTTATGATAAACAACAGAATAGGTTTTAGTAAGATATTTTCATGACCAATAACAACCTAATACCTCCCATGGTCTTTAAAATAATTTCTCGGGTTTTCAGCGAATCAGCCAACATTTGATTTGATTTGTTGATAGATATTCAACCGTTATCTTTCCCTTTCTAACCATATCTCGGATATGTTATACTTCATAGAAATATGATGAATATGATACATAATTCGCTCATTCTTTGTATTGTAAATCTAATAAATCTTCTAGATCATACTAAGTCTTTACTAGCGCTAGCGCAAGACATAGCCATGTAGTCCATTCTTCATCAGATGTCCTATGTTCCTAGCTCGGATTACTTGTAAATCTACTTAATATGCTTATAGGTCACGCAAGAACGTGTCTTTTGTGATTTACCACATATATTATACTTTCTATATTAACATATTCTTCTTGATTTATAACTTCTCATTTCTTAGCAATTATTTGGATTAAATGGAGATATACTGAAGTTGCAATCAAAGTAATTAAATTTTTTTAACACTTACTCTAATATAATGAGATCGTATTAAGTGTAACGTCCATCGAATTTTAGGACTTTTACTCTTAAATGACATCTACATTATCTAAATCCTTCATTTTAAATATTTCCTTGAAATATCATTTCGTTTCATGTATACACAAACCATATTCGAACCAAGGATAAGTAGATCGTCAACATATAATGTGATGAGTACTTTATATTTTGAAGTAACTTTAGTAATAAAACACAATTTTCCAACTTTCCCCATACATAGCAACTTACCTTATTCTTTTTATGGATGTTCCAATTTTTCGTAATTTACCTTAGATTTTACTTGGTTTTCCTTAGAATTTCTAGAAAGATTATTATCTTAACATTATTTACACCATCATTAACTTGAATTGAATATCTCGTTAAGACATGCAAATTCAATCTGAATGTCTTGAAGAAGTTATTCTAAAGAGATTGGCTTCTTATATTTCGATTTCCTTTGGTAGTTTTTCCAAGTAGGTGAAAATTTACCCATATTGAAACTTGGAAAGTTTCATAAATGGGCTCACCAGCATCAACACATTCCATAGCACCGTCATTGAGTTCATTAATTTGATCAGTGACAAGGCGGGGAATCACTCATCTTGTACTCAATGTATTTATTCTCAAAGTATGATTTATTTCCAGCATCTTCACTGGCATACCTTCGTTTAGTTGCATTCCAAGATTGCAGTAGCTGTATCATTTTTTACCTCTCTTCCGGACAGTTCTCGAACATAAGAAACCTTTGCAAAATGGTTAAAAGATATACTCCATGTTCATAATTCAGGCATTTCAAATGCTCCAACTTATCGCCATCAATAAATTGCGCTTTCGGAATAACAGAATCCATATTGGATCTTTGTACCTTTAACAATTTGTTGTATGATAAAAGATGGGATGGATTTGTTTTTTTTTTTTTCTAAGTAATAATCGAATTTGTAGGTCATGCACACCGTAAAGATGCAATCTTTAAAGGTATAGATTTCTACCACTAAGGTGTAAATGATTCTCAAGATCTACATTTCAAGATCCAAACTAGGAATCTGTAAGTTTGTGTAATGTCATGATGTATCGAATAGCATCAATATATATATATATATATATATATATATATATATATATATATTGCTCTCTTAGCTAATAAGCTAACTCGGTCATGGACAATCCACATTGCTTATTTAGTAGAGTAATGAAGGTAAATTATATCCCTACCACTAATTTCTTTGAAGACATATATATATTGGCAGCAATTGATCAGTTACATAAAGAGTTTCACGCCGCCGCTCAATACATTGTTGCTGCAGGCACGAGATGAAAAGTTCGAAGAGGGAATGGGATTAGTGTATGGAGAGATTCATGGCTTCCTCGACCACTGATCGAGCGGATCGAGTAATAAAATAAAACGAATATCGACAACCTATCCTACGCTCAACAGGCAAGTGTACCTATCGAAAATAGTACAGAAATGGCAAGTATTCGAGTATCGAACCCAAAGGAACTAATGCTTTAGAAAAACGTTGTTTAAATATCCTAGTAAAATATTTTTTTGATTTGATAAAAATATAAAATAACGATAAACTAAATAAAAAATAAAAGTTTGACAAAATAACGATGTTGGGACAACTTTATAAAAACAAAGTATTTGAGACTTCGAATCCCCCTAGCTCGACCGAAACGAGTGACAAATGTAATGAGATTTTATCTATCTATTAGACCGTGGAGATTCCTAAAACATGCGTACGAGTTTATATGACTGACGAAACTGCGCCTTATCACACGAGACTCGTAAACAACTAATCTTTAAATTAAATAGCCGGGCAAGCTTCCCTAACTATCTAACCGAAGATCGCATTCAAACACGATGAATCCCGCTATTAGATTTGACTCTAATCCGGCGGGGTAGTTCAACCTATCTCTAGCGATGAGTTTATTCCGCTCGTTTACAAGTGGTTTAATCGTCTGCCCCTCTCTCGAGCGTAGCGTACGATTTCCCGGACTAAATCAACTTAACCACATAGACATGATCAAGTTAACTAGGCAATTTTAATCACATAGACATAATCAAAATCATATGCTTCATAAACGAGTCATAACAATATCAAAACATCAAATACACTTAACATACGTACGATCTCGCTAGGGTTCATCTAATCTCAAATACCACGGAATTTAGCTACTCATATGAAGTATTAACACGACGGGAAGCGTAAATAACAAAGAGAAAAACATAATTTCTTCCCTGAAACTCGACCCCGTGCTAATCCTTCGTTGAGTATTTTTATCGAGCAGGTGGTGGGCGAGTTATGCACACTTTCGCTGTCCCTCGTCCACCCGGTGGTTATCGTTCGCCTCAGCCCCGTTCACGCTCTGCCGCAGCTCCCTCGTTGCTGTGCTGCCCTCACTTTCAGTCCCGTCGCAGCCCCGTTCGCAAAATGAGGTCGAGGTCCCCTTGGTCACCACCCACCTTGCTGCCTTGTAGATTTCCCCCATTTATAGATGATAGAGGTACATCGAAGTCTTCACTAGGCTGCTCAAGAACGGCGTTAGATTTGCACCTTGATTTTCTCCATCGAGCCGTGAGCCTTTTATGTGCGGATCTTCTTGCAAGTTGGATCTGTTTTGTGTGCTGCGTTCTTCTTGTCGTGTGGCTTGTGCGTGAATATCTAATGCATCTATCATATTAATTCTATAATGGGCTGGGTTGGGCTGCTTTTTAGCTTTTGGGCCCAAGTGAATATTGGGCCGACGTTTGGTTCGACGGTTCGTCAAATTTGTTTCAAGCCCAAATATTCCCGATTGTAGTCCTTTTTTCCATACCTGTCGAAAATAAAATATAAATGTAAATGTCTAATATTTGAGGAAATTCAGATAAATAACCAACTGGTAATGCCCTTTTTATGGAGTATAAAATATAGCATAAAATTCATTTATCAACCACCGTCGTTCAGGGTACTTTCGCAGCCCTAAGAAGTAGCCTTCCTGCCTGCCTTTAAGAATCTCAGGATATTCTTGGACCTCCGCACCGCACCTCTCATACAATTCCATGGAATGAGCCTCTTATTCTCTCAATAGCTGCGATATATATATATTCTCTCACAAGTTATGTCAGAATACTTCGTTCCCTCGTGATGGGCTTTGTGGAACCTTCGGAATAAACTCCTTTCGTGTATGTATCAGTTGGATGAGTCGGTCGTTTCTGTAAGGTTTTGTATATGAACCGAAAGTTATTGAAGCTTTTAGGACAAACATTTAAAAATCAGCTCAACGACAACAACCTACTGCAAAAATCCAATAAAGTTCAGATAAAACACACCATAAAAAAAAAAAAAAAAAGAAAAGAAAAAGAAAGTACTCCAATACCATTCATACATGGTCAAGCCAGATAAAGCAGACATGAAAACAGTGCATGAAAAACCCAATCAAAACCTCAATAATCTTCTTCACAATCCATCCCAACAAAGTTTTTTTGGTTTTTTTGTTTTCCTTATTTTGAATCAATTTAGTTATCTGGGCTTATATCATCATATGACACCAACCCCCTTCCTCCACCTGGTGGGCTGCTTGACCTAGAGCTCTTCTTTCTCTTAATATCATCAGCATCATCGCCAGCCTTGGAATGAGATGATGAACTTGGGTTCCTTGAGGGAGAATTAGACTTCAAACGATTGGACTTAGGACCGAGACGAGATTTCAACCTGTCGCTCATTACATCGGGCCTGTTCTGAGGACTTGGGCTTCGAACAGGGCTTCTGCTTTGGAACCTTCCACGGGCCCGATGAGAACGAGGGCTTCGAGAAATACTCCTGCTTCGACTTCGTCGGCGTTCATATCTAGTGATGATGATGATAGGTTATATGGTAGAATTATGTGATTTACTTAGCATGGTATATATATATATATGGAAGTAACCTGGGAGGGCTCCTTGCTCTCCTTGGTGAACCTCGTTGATGTCTTGGTGGTGGTGAGCGGTCCGACCTATTTCTGTAGCTGGGATACCTGAAGATATACTAATTGTCTTAAGTTTTCTTTTGGAAAAATGAAGTTGAAGAGAGAAATAATCACATATGATCATCAGAGATTGCCCAAGTCCTCTGGAATAATATTTGCAAATGATGTATCAAGATATGTAAGATTTTAAAATAGTGCATTCACTGATAGTAAATTATATAAATCAAATTATCAAGAACACATATAGATGTGAAGATCAAGAGGAAGTAATGGCATTGCATATATATGCAGTTCCAGAAAGTGAAAAAACAATCGAAGAAATTTTGAAAAAATCTAGGAAACATTGAAGTTAAGGCATCAGAAAATACCTGTCGTAATTTCTGCGAATGTTTCTCCCTCCATAGCTATACCTGTCCCGTGAAGGTTCTGGAGATGGTGTACGATATTTTCTAACAAATGAATATTTATCAGTGAAACCCCGCCCTTTTCTAACACGCTTCGGTACTCCATCATCTGGAGAAGGACTCTTAGAAAAATCTCTTCCCCGGTGAGAAGCCAAAGGAGAAGGGGCTTTACTCAGAGGAATCTCTGCACTGCCCTTGTTAATCTCTTGAACTCTTGGACTAATGCTTCGACTGCGTCGAGAATCAGACTTTGGCTTGGCCCCAGCACTTGGTATGGGGCTCCTGCTCCTAAAAAAAGAGATCAAATGTCTATATGGACCTTGTTTTTTAACCTTCTTTATGAGAAGAAAAATATAAAGGGCTGGTAAAATTAGAATTCAACAATAGAGAATGCAATGACAAAGAACCTGGATCTGCTTGATTTGAGATATTTCTGGGGCTCAACAGTTTGATTGTGTTTCAGATGTGCACCATTACTTGCATTGTCGACATACTTCCTAGAAAATTCACCTTCTTCATGAGATGAATCATCCCCAGTCTGCTTCGGTTCACCATCAGTCTGCATAGGTGTTTTTTTCTCCTCCCCTTTTATGATACAAGCAATAAAAACTAGGTGAAGTAAATGTTATTTTGAAATGAATAAGAATAAAAAATGAGAATCTGAGCATACATACCTTGAATTTTCTCAGGTTGCTTCTCTTTTTTGGTTGATTTAGATTTGCGCGAATACTTTTCTCTATGCTCATTCTCCTCATCAGAGCTGCTACTTGTGTTACTACTGCTACCACTGCTATAGGTGTCACTAGAACTTTCAGATGGCCTGTAAATGTCATGTAACATGAGAAATTATTAAAATAGGGATAAAAAAACTGTGGCGAAAGAGAGAATATATTGTATAGTAAAATAGATATACCTTTTCAATTTCCTTCGAGATCTCTGAGCTCTTCTCTTATCCTTTTGTTTGCTGTGCTGACCCCGACCTCTTGAAGTCAATTTTCTTTTCTTCCTTCGCCTCCCATCACTAGATGAAGAATCTGAATCAGAGACCGATGAATCTGTCTCAGACGAAGATGATTCAGAATCTGTGTCCGAACTGTAAGAATCAGACGACGAGTAACTCCTCTTCCTCCTTTTACTCTTCGATGATGCCTTTTGTTTCCTTTTGACCAAACCGTCAGACCCATCATTTCTTGCAGTTTTTTTCTTTTCTAAAAGAAATATGCAAACAAGTTATCAACGTATGACATTGACATCATCTAAATATGCCAAAAGAAACTTTTCGCAAGTTAGAGTTGATGCTGAAAAAAAAAAAGGAAAGTTACCTTTCTCAGCTCCAACCGAATCATCTGTGTTGGGCTTAGACATGTCACCACAATCAACAATTTTTACGAGTCCCTCTGGTTTCCCATCAACAGTTCCAACTAGTTCCATTTTCTTCACAACATCCATTCCCTTCACAACCTTTCCGAAAACAACATGTTTTCTGCAAAACAAATTAGAAAAAATAACCCAATGTCATTGACAACTATGAATGTCAAAAATCCACAAAGATCACATAAATCGTGTATAGAGTTGGAATTTATACAAGCTCAGTAAAGTAAAATACCCATCAAGATGAGGTTGGCGCTTAAAAATTATAAAGAACTGAGATCCATTTGTGTTTGGGCCACTATTAGCCATAGAGAGAAGACCTGCTTCACTATGATCCATCTTGAAGTTTTCATCTGCAAGCAAATGTATGTCATTGGCTAACTAAACATGAATACATTCGAAAGAAGGGCCTCTCTCAGGAATGTTATCTCTGCAAATCACGTATGCATACCAGCAAACTTTCCTCCGTAAACACTTTCTCCACCGGTGCCTGCAAACCATTAGAAGAACTCATATCGTGCATTTGCAGCAATTCAAATTACAAGACGCAGACGAAGAAAAGCATACCATTCCCTTTCGAAAAGTCGCCACCCTACACATAAGAAAGAATAGCGTGATTATGGCAAAAAACATACTCATCGAAACAGATGTGTAATGTTATGAAGACGGATGACTTGTAGATAGCTACACATTCAATTATCCTGATGCCACAGTGGAAAACTCAAACTGATGTGCAGGTCACTTGTGAAATAATACCAATACAAACTACTGAGAACTCTAGGCAGGCATTGTAAAATCTATATTTCTTGTAAAAATATACATTTCCTGAGGCATATCCTATCTGCTTTTTCATGGAACATTCAACATAAGTTCATAAGTGTCTTGGACATGTCAATATTGCAAAGAAAATTATAGCAATATGGGTAAGATTAAAGTAAACAAAATGAGGCTATCCTCTGCTGCTCATATGGACATGTATAATATCATTGCATTACTAGAGCATAATCGGATAAAATCTTCAAGTTATCTATAGCTAAGAGGCATGGATCCCATGTGCTGAAAAACCACTAGAGTCAAAGGTTTTACTAACAAAAGAACCTACTCAGGAAAAAAATAAAAAGAAATGAAGTGGTTTTTATGGGAGAATAAACTTTATTCTGGAAAGTCAAACTTATATACTTGAGCCATAAATCCTTTGATGATGCGGTGAAACGTGGTGCCCTTGTAATGGAGAGGTTTCCCAGTCGAAACTCCCACACCTTTCTCACCTGCAAAGGAAAAAAAATTAAAAAACAATTTGAGCATTTAAAAAAAAAATGCTTCTAAACGAATGATGAAACGCCATGCCAGTGAAGTACACACATAATAGATTATAGAGTTAAAGTTTTAACAGGTTAATCTATAGAGCTACAACATAACCCAACACTCACAAGTCACAACTTACATGGACAACAAAATTCAATAACCTAATAATTGAAAGCTTACCAGAGCAGAGTGCCCGAAAATTTTCAGCAGTCTTCGGGACAATATCAGCAAACAACTGCATCGCACAACATCAGATTTAGAGAAGGTAAGTGCGCAAACAGTAAACCAGTAAGATGTCATGCCACATGCCTGAAGATCGATTTTTGAATAATCAAATTACCTCAATAACAATCTTTCCAGAAGACTCCCCATTTATCGAAATATCCAAGAAAACATGTGGACTCTTTGTCTTCATGATGTCTATTCAAAATAGTTGGATACAATACGAGAATCAATAACATAAGATAACAAAGTATTAGAATGATCTTTCTTTCCTTCATAACATTATCAGAATGTTTAAATGGTACAACAACATGAACAGAACACACATTGCCATGTTAATGGGTGGCGTTGTCTTAAAGTGAATTTACTTAACCACCCAACTAACCATGGACTGATCCGCACTAAGTAAACAATAACATACAAATCACACATATCTTTCAAATTCAAACTCCACTACGAGATAGTTATGATCCAAACCGAATCAGTTAATTGGCCATCTACCAATCCACTGCAAAGAACACTCACTCACCCACCTCGACTTAAGTAAGTCATAGCCAAATTTTTCATATTTACTTTCAAGTCATATAAAGGTTCCTCTAGAGGTGTTGAAGTTACTGTCCCAGTGCTAGAAACCGAAGCTTTTAATGGATAATACAATCCTCAAACACGAGATATCAAGATTAGCCCTTTCTAGTAAAAGAAGAAACCCTTAAACCCCCAAATATCCCACAATTTTATAAACGTCAAACCCTTTTTCTTTTCAGAAACAACCTCAACAACAACAAACAGAAATCTGCAAGAAATTTTACAGAAATGTAAAATGAACGACAAAAGAGCCAAAACATTAGAAACGTCAAACTTTTAATGTCAATGGCAGATGCAAGGGTTTCAATCAGAATCGCAAAAAAAAAAAAAATAAATAAATAAAGCCCCAACCTTAGCCGTCAATAAGCGAACAGGGTTCGTTTGAACCTTTGAGCACGAAAGCTTCGCTTTAGCTGATTTCTAAGAAGAAAGGAGTCGCGTCGGCGGCTTAGGGAATTTTAGAGAGTACTAATTTTATTTGGTAGGGATTATTGATAGTTCTTCATATTTAACGGTCTATTCTACCCTATCCAAGGGAATAATAACTCTAACCCAGTGAGCATTTAATCACCGTCCCATCCAATCGACCCAATTTAACCCAGACGGTAAGTATCATGTTGACGACTTGATGGTTAATAAAAAATCATATTTAATAATAATATAATATTATAATTATTTTATATTATATTATATTAAATATTTTATAAATTCATGGATATCAGTTGTAATTCGTAAATGCCATAATCATCAAATACAAATTGGAAAGGCCCCGATAAATGAAAATACTAGTGTAGTGATTCATAGTATTAATATTTTATTTCGTTCTTAATATAGGGAAAGCGATCTTATCCGCATTAACTTTTTATTATTTATTACTATTGTTTACTGTTATGATGACATTTTTCTAGATAAAATTTTATTTTTATAAATAAGTTATGATATATCCTTTTTAACTATCGATACTTAGGAATATTACACATACTAATTTATTGTTTTTTCGTTATGAGAAAAAATATATGAAAACCCAAGCAAATAACAGTGTATCGGGTTAAAATTTTTATGATCGAATTTGTTGTATATTATTAAAAATCGCAATGCATTGGATCGGGTTAAAATTTAAGTAAAAACCCCCATTCTGTACCGTGCTCACCCCTAAACCCGACTGCATTAAAATGTTGACACATAAATAAAAAAAATTATTTTGTTACGTGTAATAATCTTATGGAGTTGGATAAGTAACCAATATGAGTAGGGTACTGATGATCCAAATGACTTTGTAGTGATATTCAAATTTTTTGGTCATTGATCGATTCTCATGATTATCGTGCTTAGTGAATTTGGAATGAATTTTACCTGACCTCGTAGATTAGTTTTATCTCCGAAATTTGTCACGCAAGCCCATAGTCGGTTGAGTAGACGGATCACAAAAAAGAAAAAAAAACATAGTAGTCACACTCACATATGTGGTACTGATCAATAACCTCCAAAGTCTTTATTGAATACTTGGTCAAGTGGTCGGGTCATGACATCTCCAGATAAAGATGTGATGAGTTCGAATACATTTAGAGTATTGATTAATCGAAATTTGTATCAATATCGTCAAGTACTTTCCATTAATATATAAGATATATATAGAATAAACTCATCTATAAAAATCTTAGGAGTTAATAAAAAATTGAGTTTATTCGTTATTTACCCATAACTTTGTTTTATTTACAATCCGTGCTGGTAAGAATATTACACAGACGTAGCGGATCAGAGGCTTTAGTTTTCGATCTGGAATCAGGTAATTCTTCTATAATATTCGATTTGCGATTTGAATTTCGGAATCAATTGAGATTGGGTTTATGGAGATTGAATCTTGGCGCTTCTATTGATTGGGAATATGTTGATTGAATCTCAGAACTACTCGAGATTGGGTTTCTGTAGATTTCATTGAAATTAGTGATCAGTTTGGGTTAGCTTTTGGCAAAGTTTCTTTTTTTTGGTATCACAATTTGATTTAGCCCCCAATAAATCACGCGCTGAGTAGTAACACCAGCATGGTACAGGGAATTCTAACTCTTTTTATTGGTTTCTTTCTTTGACCAACTTTACCTATTCAGCTTGTCTGATTTTCATGCTTAAGAAGCCAATAGATGCGTATAATCAGCCTCTGCTTTTGGAATTTTAGCTGCATTAAGCATTTGGTAAATAAATTACCGCTGTTCTTGTTAAATATGTTTGAGAAGCTTTTTTGTATTCTGTGTTTCCACTTATGTGGGTAGGATGTGATGCTGTGTTGAAGAGAAGGAAAATAAATGCTTCTGGGGAATATCTGTTTGTTTGTTTATTGAACTTCTGCTCTAACAGCTTGCTTGTGCTGATATGAATCACGTATGTTAGTTTATTTTCATCAGCAGGTGATATCCAGCTAGTGATCGTACTTTAATGGGGACGGAAGACTCCAATCGCCCAGCTGCAACACCTTTTGCTGCTCCAATTCCGACGTCATTATCATCATCTGGTCCCGTGGTTGGATCAGAAGTATCTGCATTTAGACCCGGTCCTCCTCCATCCTCTCAGTTCTCAACCCCAGCCTCTTCATCTGGGCCCACCACTCTTTTTAGACCTCCGCCACCAGGAATTTCGAATGAAATTGTCCGACCACCACCACCTCCGCCATCCTCCTATGGTCCACCTCCGTCAGGATTTCAACGTTTTCCAAGTCCACCAATGCAGCCTGCAAGAGGTCAGCCACCATTGGGTCAAACGTCTATGCCTCCACAAGTGAGACCTGGTCCTAGCCCTTTTCCCTATGGCTCACAACCTCAACCAACGCCAATCCCCATGGGATCTCCTCCTCAGACCATTAAAACCGGGCAGCCGGGCCAAAATATTCCTCCACTTGTTGATGGGCCACTCTCGTCGTCGAGGCCGAGCTTTCAATCTTCGTCACCCAATACAGGGATCTCTTATCCCCCGGCTTCCTTCCAGACTGGTATTCCAGGATATGCTAATGCACCATTAAGTTCTGTTCCTCCAGCTCAGTCTGTTCAATCTTCTCCCTTTCCATCACAACTAGGAGGCTACGCTTCACCCGCTCCTCCGACTCCTTTTTCTGCACAACCGAGAGGTTATGTTTCTGGTCCTCCTGCTACAACTTCTAGCCTCTATTCAGGGAACCAAATACATCAGCACGGCATTGCTCCGCCTACTTCTGCTTCTCATACCCTAGCAGAGGATTTTAGATCTCTTTCACTTGGATCTGTACCAGGGTCATTTGATGCCGGGCTTGATATTGCTGCATTACCAAGACCGTTGGATGGTGATGTTGAGCCAAGAACTATCGCTGATATGTATCCAATGAATTGCGACTCTAGATATTTACGACTTACAACAAGTGGACTACCAAATTCTCAGTCTTTGGCATCTAGATGGCATTTACCCCTTGGGGCTGTTGTTTGCCCTCTCGCAGAAGCTCCGGCTGGGGTTAGTTTCCTCGGAATTTGAAATATACTCTTTAATAAATTTATCTATTTTCTGCAACTTTATTCTGTTCTAAGTGCCAGCACTTTTAATTTATGTCAGGAGGATGTTCCATTACTAAATTTTGCCACTACTGGCATCATCCGATGCAGAAGATGTCGCACCTACATCAATCCATACGTTACATTCACAGATAATGGAAGGAAGTGGAGGTGCAATACATGTTCATTACTTAATGATGGTAACAGTTTTCGACAATTTTGGATCCTAATAATACTTATTTTTACTTCTGCACACACTGCAGAATTATTTTATGTGCCTTTTTGGTATGTCATTTTCAGTTTTCCGGTTTCCTTAATGTTTTCTGATTACTTAATGTTTTGTATATACCTTTTTGTCTTGTGATTTGTTTACCTCAATATTAAATTAGAATAGTATCCTATTAATAAGCATGCTAGTTTCTTTCCTCTTATATCTACAGAGTTCATACATCTTCATGCGTGCATTTATTGAAGATAGGCATTGGTTGTTTTGTCGCATGTCACATACCTACTTACTTCTAAGTTCTGCTAAACGTTTCTTGAAGTTTGTTTGTTGTCCTAATTAATAGATCTTTTGTTTAATGGGATTTGATAAGGTAGCCTACTAGTATTGAGGTAACTTTTGTATTAAAACAGGGATTATCTGTGATGGTTATTACGAGGTGCTGTGGCTTACTTACTGTCTTCTACTGCAAATGCCAATTGTTTGATGTTTATCATCTATTATGCAGTTCCTGGAGAATACTTTGCACAGTTAGATGCCACAGGCAGAAGAATTGATTTGGATCAACGGCTCGAGCTTATTAAAGGTAGTGTTGAGTATATTGCTCCTGCTGAATACATGGTCCGTCCTCCAATGCCGCCGCTGTACTTTTTCCTCATTGATGTATCAATATTTGCTGTTCAGAGTGGAATGCTTGAGGTAACCTTTCAATATACATCCTAAGTTGTATGTTTGATGCTTTCTTTTCCGTGATAACTGTTGTTCACACCATTCATAATTGTTGAAAGGAGGCTGGAACGTTTTCTGCCGAGATCTATTAGTATGTTTTCTTTTTGGTGCTTTAGGATCGCTGCTACCCTTTGATTAACCCATTGATATTTTTGTTTCGTAGAAGTTTTTTCTGGAATATTTCTTGTGCTCTTCTTTGTATTTGAAAGTCAACACATGTACTTAGAACAGTGCTTGATGGCCATTTGGCGTGTTTGCTTCATTTGTCTTTATATAGTTGCTTTTACCTGTTGCATGGTTTATCGAAAGCCAATTCAATATGTTGAAAATTAACCTATTAGCATTGTTATATATATCTATATATGAATAACCAAGCACCTTGAACAAGTTCCATGTTATTTTATTAGCTTTTATTGCATTTTTCTGAATTATTGGTTGCCTTGTATTTTGCAGGTAATGGCACAAACTGTAAAGTCTTGTTTGGACAGCTTGCCTGGTTCTTCGCGGACACAGATCGGTTTCATAACTTATGATAGCACGATACATTTTTACAACATGAAGGTGAATCATAAGTACAGCATTTACTATCATCAGCGTCACCATCACATCACCATCATTGCCATTATTAAATTTGATTTGCGATGTTGAGAAATTAATGTATAATTTGTTCTTGCATCAGTCATCATTGACGCAGCCTCAAATGATGGTCGTCTCAGATTTGGATGATGTTTTTGTTCCATTGCCCGATGATCTTTTGGTTAACTTATCAGAATCTAGAAGCGTAGTGGAGGCGTTCCTCGATAGTTTACCCTCTATGTTTCAGGAGAACACCAATGTGGAATCTGCATTTGGTCCAGCTCTTAAAGCTGCATTCATGATTATGGTAAGGTTTTTCTACATTGGCATTGTAGGTGTAGTTAGTCCTGGTCCCTCGTCAATATGAAAATTTTCTAAATTTGCTGGTGATTATTTGTTTAAATGCAATTGCTTCAGCTTTGTCCTTCGACTGACGAAATTTTGGTTGTGTGGCCAGAGCCAACTTGGGGGTAAACTGTTAATCTTTCAGAATACTCTTCCATCCCTTGGTGTTGGTCGACTGAAATTGCGTGGTGAGGACACGCGGGTGTATGGGACAGATAAGGAGCATATCTTACGAGTGCCGGAGGATCCGTTCTATAAACAGATGGCTGCTGATTTGACCAAGTGCCAGATTGCTGTGAATGTATACGCTTTTAGTGACAAGTACACGGATATTGCGTCGTTAGGTATGCTTTAGGACAGGTTTAAAATTTAAGTATTGCCGGGTGGCTCAGATGAAAAATAAAATTGCCACGTCTTCTGACTATATCAACTTCTCAATATCACTTAATGTTTTGGTTTGATTTATATCTTTTCAGCACTACTATCTTCCAGAAATTATGTGGTTGAACACATGCTTAAATTTTTTCTTTTTTAATTGACATTTATGGTTCATTTGTCAACTTTCACATGATTAAAATGCTACTAACCCTGACATGACACTGATTTTTTTTCTTCCTTTAAGCTTGGATTTGATCCAGCTTGTTTTATGTATAAGGCTTGATCCCAGCTTGCAAAGAAATTTTAATTTCCATAGCCGAGTTCAAGCCAGCTTGAATTTGATGCATTTTATGTAGTCCTTTTTAACGTATTCTTAATAAAATTATGTTGTAGTTTATGTAGTTATTCCATGAAAGTTTCGTCTATGTATTTCACCCATAACAAACATGATTTCTTTATAACATTTATTTGTATCGATGAGTTCAAATCAATCCAAGAAAAATTTGCCCATGTTCCGCTTAAAACTGAATTCAAACTATGAACTTTTATTTGAGCCTGACTCGGCTTGAACTCATTCAAAGTACAGTTTCAAATTTCAAGATGAGCTAGCATTTCAAGCAGGCTTCAGTTTCAGTAACAATCCTAGCTGCATTAACATGCTACTAAACTCATATTTTATGTTTCCTAGGTACACTGGCAAAGTATACTGGTGGTCAGGTATACTATTATCCAAGCTTCCGTGGCAGTATCCACAAAGATAAGTTGACACACGAATTAACCCGAGATCTTACTAGAGAGACTGCGTGGGAAGCAGTTATGCGAATAAGATGCGGAAAAGGTCAATGTGGATAGTTTCAAGGATAGATTTTTAAAACTATTTTTCTTAACACAATTGAATGAGTTCTGATATCAAAACATTTTGACTTTACTGTCCTCAGGAGTGCGCTTTGGATCTTATCATGGAAATTTCATGTTGAGATCTACTGACTTGTTGGCACTTCCTGCTGTGGACTGTGATAAAGCTTATGCAGCACTATTATCTCTTGAGGAGAGCCTATTAACCACACAGACCGTATATTTCCAAGTTGCGCTATTGTATCCTATTATATGGTATAATTTAAGTAGACTATTACATAGGCATATCCATTTACCCTGTGTTAACTCTTTAAGCTATGTCGTACTGCTTGCGTTGAGCTTCTTTTTTTTTTTTTTTCCGGCTGAAGATTATGCTATTTCATTGTATATTTGCTTGTGACAATGTGCACTTTATGCATTTAGGTTAGGTTACGATATATTTATCAAATTGTCATATGGTTCTTATAATTGAAAAAATGTGGTTCTTATGGTTCTTATCTGTGTTCTCTGCCATTTATGGAAGCAATGTTAACCTTCATAGTATATAGAATCCACATTTCCTGAACTATTCTAAGATATACATCATCTTCTGGAGAGAGGCGTATCAGAGTACACACCGCCGCTGCTCCGGTCGTTTCAGATTTAGGAGAAATGTATCGGTTTGCTGACACGAGTGCAATTATTTCTGTATTTTCCAGGCTAGGTATGTGCACTTCTATCTTTCTTATCCTCCCTAAGGTAGAAGCATCTTGAGTAACCTTGCTTTATCTTAACTAGTCTTGGCAATCGAATGAAACTCATTTTTCACGGAAATATGCAGCAATTGAAAAAACTTTGTCCTCTAAGCTGGAAGATGCGCGTAACGCTGTGCAAATGCGGATTGTGAAAGCCCTTCGGGAATATAGAAATCTTTACGCTGTCCAACATCGATTGAGTGGAAGGATGATTTACCCTGAATCTTTGGAGCTACTGCCCTTGTATGGACTGGCTTTGTGTAAATCAACAGCTCTCCGGGGTGGCTATGCTGATGTCCCGCTTGATGAACGCTGTGCTGCTGGTTTTACCATGATGGCTTTGCCTGTTAAAAGATTGCTGAAACTTTTATATCCAAGTCTGATGCGTGTGGATGACTATCTTGTGAAAGTAAGTTATGACACCCCTTTTGTATCCACATCCGAGGGAATGAATCTATGATTATGGATTGTTAAGTCGGTCTTACAATTGCAGACATCTCAGTCTGGTGAATTTGAGAACACTGCGAAGAGGTTGCCACTTACTGCACAGAGCTTAGACACTAACGGACTCTATATTCTCGACGATGGCTTCCGATTTGTTATTTGGTTTGGAAGATCCGTATCACCTGATATAGCTCGAAATTTGGTCGGTGGAGATTTCGATGTCGACTACTCGAAGGTGATCTCATTTCCGAGTGTCTAAACACATAATCCCTTGAGATAAACATCTTTTATTTCTGCATCTTGTTGTTGGCTATATAATTTATTAATTAAAATGAATGCCTGGGAGTCAAGGTATATAAACTGGTTTGTATAATGCAATAACGCGCATGCTTTGCGAAGATATTTCAAATTCTGCTTCCCATAATCTCTTGATAAACTTGCTACTTAAAAGTTCTACTGGCTCTTGAAGATCCTTGTCAAATTTCCTCAAATGTTCTCTCTCAGGCTTTCATGTAGTTGATATTGGCCTGCATGTATAATAATACGGTCTTTGTTACTTACAGGTTACCCTTGCCCCGAGGGACAACGAAATGTCGAGAAAGCTTATGAAGATGCTAAATAAGTTCAGGGAGACCGATCAATCAAGCTATCAGTTATGCAATGTTGTGAGGCAAGGGGAACATCCAAGGGAAGGTTACTTCTTACTCGCAAACCTAGTCGAAGACCAAGTTGGTGGTGCGAATGGCTATGGTGATTGGATGGTGCTTTTAAGTCGACAAATCCAATCGAATGCATGAGAAGAAGCTGGTTGGTTGATACCAACTATGGTTAAGAAAATACGAACTTCTTATGTGCTCTGTTCTTTTTTAATGGAATCATCTTCGCAGGATGTCATCGTGGCTGGCTTTCTCTGTTTACCTAAACTTCGAATATTTTCGAATCAAATTTTTTTTTTTTTTTGTAATGCACTAAATGATGCTATGGTGTGATGAAGATTGAGGCAGATTTAAATTATGTTTTCTTGGGTCCTGTTTTTGTTCTTGTTAGCGTCTGGATGATCTTTTCTGTTGATGTATTATTCATATTTCATTTTTTTTTCCTCCACAGTTTCTACACTGTTTGTTGGATTGATTTAGAGAACGTTGTTCAGACATCATTCTATGATCGCTAAGATCTTAACTGATTTAATATATAGATCTCATAAGTATTGATATAGTTGAAATAACTGAAAATTGCAAGGAATTATGGATTGATCTTAGAATGATTCATGTGAGAATCTTCTTGGCTTTCGAAGGGCATAATCTTGATATTATTTATATTTCAACCACACTCTTCGTTATTATATATATATATATATATATAAATTTTATGCTGCTCATGGCCACTTCTTGACGTGACAATGATTCGTGTTATATCCACACGACAGATCAACATCAGATGTGATATGGTATTAATTGACATCTTCTAGGTGTCATTGATCGACACATTCGAGGCTGATGTGGCAGAACAATACAAGCCAACTCGTGCTTATGGGCTGTGTTATGTGACCGAATGATTATATATAGGCCCATTATGCTTCTAAGCCGGTTCTGATTTTTAACCCTATTTAAGAACCATGCGCGCAAAAAAGAGGAGAATCTGAGGCACACGAAGACATCTTGACCGCTAAAACAAGAGAGAAGAGAGGAAGGGCGATTTCGAGGGTCTTCGAGGCGGTTCCTCCCCCGATAACACGACGGGAAACTCTGAGGATACACGTGACATTTCGAGTATCATGATAAACGATTTCTCATCGTTTTAGACGTTAAGATGGATGTTTACTCGTATTTATTTTCTGCATTCGTTCTTTACGATGTTAGCTTAGACACTTTAGTAACTAAGGTCGTGTACGGTCTAATTATGACTACGTATTAATGTTATTCGTATTTTATTTAATCATGAGTTAAGTTATCTCTTATTTATTTAAGTTTGATGACGTGCGTTTGATTGGCCACCACCCAAGCGATTCTTGACCTAGTATATGAGACCAAAAAGGTGATTAGTCCGGTTAGAACAAAAAATCGAACACCACTACGTAAAATCGAACATGAATGGACTCGATTTTGTATGTGTGGTTTCCGATACCTTAGGCGTAAAAAACGTCTAAAATCGAGGAATTTTCTAGAGAATGCATGTGTAGGAACTACAGTCATACATAAATATAAGGATATATTCACTATCCATTTATGGTTGCTAGATGCGTGAAAAACGGGTAGCTTATATATTATGAGATTCTACCTTAACTAAGATTAATATTAATTAGATAGATTGATTGCATGAGAACGTAAGAATAACTTGTACCAAGCATGTGCATTGATCACGTTTCGTCGTAAATTGATTCGCCGTTTTTTTTTTTACTTATCTACATTTATTTATCGGCTTCTTATCTAGTTTAGTTTCAAGTCACTATTATCAACAAATTATATAAAAAAAATCCTCTTAGTCTAAGTTAGAAGTATGATTAATATCTTAGGATTATAATCAAATTGTCCATGTGGATCAATACTTGGACTTGGATTTTTTTTAATCGTATAATAATGGATGGAAATAAGAATAAGATTAAATAATAAACGTTTTATTTAAATATTGTTCTTATCGATCATTAAAGTACGGGCATGCCATATACCATCATCTATCTTCGTATGGCATTGATGGTATATCTCTTACATTGTTAAATGATCACTTCATCGAAAAACTTAAGCATCATGGGAATGTATCAGTTTAATTTTATATACTTCATTTCCAACACGCTCCCTCATGTCTAAGCTGATTTCTTTCTAATCTAACCTTAAACGTGTAATTTTCATAAATGGTTGGTCATGACGATTCATACCCAATACATATTTGGTCCATGAGCTCTTCTGATACCATGTTAAATGACCACTTCACCTAAAAGCTTAAGCCTCAAGGGAGTGTATCGTTTTTTAATTTTATATACTTTCCAACAAACATTGTTCATATCATTAATATTTCGGGAGTTGTTTTCTATTGTGCTTTGATTGTTGGCATATTTTTGTCTAAACGGAAGACTATTAGTGTATGTATGGTACGATTTATATAAAAAAGGGTTTAAATGATTAATGTTTATATAAAACTAACTAATTGATATAAAATAAAATGCGTGTTTGATTAGTGGGTTTTTAGTGGGTTTATAAAAACACACCTAAGAGGATGAGTTTATCTAAACGCGTATACATGAATTTAGAGTTGTAATATATAAACTCATATTTTATATAAACTTCCGTACCAAACGCATCATAATGTCTTAAACCAACCTTTAAAAATCTTAAACCTATAAATCAAACAAACTGTTAAAGGAATACTATTGAAAATTTGATTATATCATATTTTTATCGAAAGTCCACAAAGGAAAGTCCATGACTTTGAGCCTCAACTTCCAAGTGTGAAAGAAATATTTCGTTAGAGAATATGTTTCAATCTAAGGAAATAAATATGAATAACTCCTATATTTATTTATAGGGTCTCTTTTTCATTCTGAAATAAATTTATTAACCCGATGTTTACCTTATCTCCTTACACAACAAGCTGGTGCTGTTGTAAAACAAATATATCTTCATAAAAATACGCAGTTGTGTAAGGTGATAATGTTAACATGGGGTTAAAATTTTTATTTTGGAGCAAAAAAAGACGAAATACATGTGCGGTGCTCAGGCTGGTTGCTCACGGTAGTTGTGCAACATAACAAATCTCTTTATTTATATATCCAAGTATATCTAATTTTTTTTTTTTTATCTCTATTCTGTTCACAACACAATAAAAAAAGTAATAGAAAATTTCGACTAATGTGAGTGTCGGAGGAGCGCTACCAGCAATGATATTGCCCTGACTCAGATATCCGATTGATTCCAATACATTATTGAGGTGGAAGAATTTTTCCGACGCATCAAATTTAAACGAACTAACTAAATATTGATGTGAGCCCTACTCACTTAAGTGGATCCCTTCAATGCTGCTGTAATCACTCAAACATAAATATTTTTTATTGTTTTTACATTATAATACACTAAGCCTTATTTTATTTTATTTTTTTAGCCATAGAGATTTCCCACTCAATTCACTACACTACGCCACATATTTTAAAGATGAAACTAATCTTCGGAATTATGTGAGAATGTTTTCATATCCAACCATGATAATAAAGATCCTATTGAATTTGAATATGAACCTCCAACGTCTTATTAAGCCTATTCGACTAAGCGTAAAGGAATTTTCAAAATAATTTAACAAATATCTGTTGTGCTATCTTAACGTACTTCACAGAAAGATGGCCATTGTTTTTCAAGCAAAGAAAGTTCGAGCTCCTTCCACACTGAAAAAGTCAAAAATTTTATACCAAAAAAAAAAAGAAAAGTTAACTTTTTCAAAGTATATAAAACTTATCAATATAAAGTAACAAAGACATGGAAATTTATTCTACTCTCCTTCATGAAAAACATAAATAATAAAATAAAAATAATTTATAAAACCGACTCGATTTCCTTTCTCCATCAAAAAACAAACCAATAAGGAGAAATCTAGAACACACGTGTAATGTAATGTACACCAAGCATCAAGAAGTTTCCCACCTTTCCCTTCCCGCTATATAATTATCCTCACAACTGACCTTCATCACTAAGCAATCCCAAATCTCCCTCAACACGGCAAGCACCATCCGCTTGATTCACCTACCCTTTTCGCATTTCTTGGGATTAAAATCATGTGGGGCGGCGCTGACGTCTACGGCGGTCGGAAATCCGACGTGGAGGCCGGAGGATCACGGCCGCTGTATCCGATGATGCTGGAGAGCCCAGAACTCAGGTGGTCGTTCATAAGAAAGATTTACGCCATCGTCAGCATTCAGTTGCTCCTTACTATCGCCATTGCTTCTGTTGTTGTCACCGTTCATCCCATTAAGCACTTCTTCGCTAGCACTGGCGCTGGTTTGGCCCTTTACATCGTCCTCATCTTCGTCCCTTTCATCAGTAACAAAGAAACACACTCCCTACCCTTTTCTTTCTTCTTCTTTTCGATTTCTTTTTTTTATATATATTCGATGATTTTGCAGCGATCTGCCCGTTGTACTACTATTATCAGAGGCACCCAGTGAATTATTTCCTTCTCGGGATATTCACCGTGTCCCTAGCATTCGTCGTGGGGCTCACTTGTGCATTCACCAGCGGTACGTTTATTGTTTCGACGTTCTTTTCTTGGATGAATAATACCTAAGTGGGGCATAAGTAATTTGCATCTTTGATGTTGTTTTCATCTTCTGTAGCAGTTGTTCAATGATTGTCCTCTTTTTGAGCAGGAAAAGTGATATTAGAATCAGTGATCTTAACTGCTGTTGTGGTGGTGAGCCTCACGCTGTACACTTTCTGGGCTGCAAAGAGAGGCCACGACTTCAACTTCCTCGGCCCGTTCTTGTTCGGTGCGGTAATGGTGCTTCTAATCTTTGCACTCATTCAGGTAAGTACGCCGAACCATCGAACTAACGAATAACTGATATGGTGGAAAGTATATTGATTCGTTTTGATTGCCTTGGAGCAGATGCTATTCCCATTGGGGAGGATAAGTGTAATGATCTATGGCTGTCTTGCTTCGATAATCTTCTGCGGCTACATCATTTACGATACGGATAATCTCATCAAGAGATATACTTACGACGAGTACATATGGGCTGCTGTTGCACTGTATTTGGATGTCATCAACCTCTTCTTGTCCTTGTTGACTGTCTTCAGAGCTGCAGACAGTTGAGGCTTGAGTTAGAGAGGTTCTTTGGTATTGCACTTTGTTTGATGTTAGATTACATATAACATATATAGTAGGCATGTAGTAAATGATTAAGAAGAATGAAGAAAATATCAGCAAAAGATTGTTTTGAGTAGTTGTCATGAAAATTGTATGTAGTAATTCAGTCTTCTTTCATGTCACGTCTCAGTTCTCCAGCAACAACTGACGGAGGCAAAAGATTGATTCTCTGTTGACAAATGAAACGATGGAATCAAAAGGTTCTCAAATATTACAGTAAAGCTATCTATTTTTATGCAGCATAAGCATACATACAGATACATACTACTCACAAGCAAAAGAGCCTACTATGTGTTTCAAAATTTCAGACATTGAAAAACATACGACCAGCCTCAGGCGTCAACCGTAGAAACGATATGTCTTCGTCTCTCCACAGCTTTTCCTCCTCTGCAATAGAATCCTTGGTCTCGCTTCAGACAACTTATTTGTTCCCTTTTTTTTGCCGTCCATTTTCAGCAAATAAAACAAATTGGATCTCCATCTGCAATCTTTTCGGACATCTTCCGTACGTGCTTGTTCTAACACTCTTCTCCTCTTCGGATCCTCAAGATCGAAAGGTGAGATATCAAATCATGAAGAGACGAAGCATCATCCTCTATGCTCTTCGTCATTGTTGAGTTCCAATACCTTCATGACTTCAGTTTCCTCGAGCTGTACCCTCATGGCCTCACATTCGATCACAGCTTTCCCTGCTTTTACCCTTTTTCGGTGACTTCTAAGAATGCTCTTCAAGTCTCTAAAGATTTAACTCTGACGAAAATCATTTTTTTAGGACACACTACATTCTTGGACTTGCTCATCGCACGAAGGCCAAGGGTACCATCATCTATAGCCCAAGATTCCCATAGCTCAACGATTTGATTGTTAGTTTCGAGATGATCCCTAAGCCTAAAACAGAAGTTATATAAATTGAATTCTGTGATCCAACATGAACTTTGTTATAACGACGCATGTCGGAGGAGATTTCTTTAAAAATCGAATTGAATAACTGTCTGTTATATAGGTTTATTTGAGGATCCTTCAAACTTGATGTGTATATCATCAATATGGTTGTCCAGAAACATGAGAGTGTGTCTTTCAAAGATGTTATCTAAGGACCATAGATATGCAGCAGCTGGCTGAGTTTTGAGAGCTTTATTTTGAGCCATGTAATAATTTTTGTTCATACATAAGATATATCTTTACTGCACAGCCAAGCCATGTATGTGTTCTCGCGGGACAACACAACACACTGTTCTTTTCTTCAAAGGATATATATCTTTTCTCACTAGACGTTTCTACATTCTCTTCGCGCCTTGTAATAACTGCCATACCTTCATGTTCAAAACTTGTTAACTTGTTCTTCTGAAACTCACCCTCTTTCAATTTGGACTTCTCAACACAACTCTTACAACAATTGTATACTTGAACAACACATAATTACATACAACGCATTTGTTTCAATGCAACCAATTATTATATATATATATATATATTATAACCCTCCCATGCAATGCGACATCAATCAAGCAAAAAAAGTAAAGTATATCAAAACAAGGGTTCCATTTTAATTTAATTTTCCATTTATAAAACCGTACGCTTCGTCTATCAACTAATTATGGCCTGCGATCAAGAGAAGTTTAAAGCCATCATCACAAGTCCGACAAACACAAGCAAACTCGACGGTAATAACGAAACGGTGTCGGATTGAGTTGGCTTTGACTTTTCGTTGACAACTGGTTTGATCCCAGGCTTTGACTTTGCGTTGACAACTGGCGATGGTGCTTCCACTGCTACGGCTTTAGAAACTATAAATACATAGAAACCACACACACACACACACATATATATATTATATATTATACGTATCTGAAATTAGATTGAGAAAATTAAAGTATAATGTAAAAATTAATGTAATTACCTTTTGGACTAGGAATAGGACTTGAAATTGGGCTGTGAGTAATTTGACCACCATGACCATGGCCATGGCCGTGTGGAGCAGGAGCAGGTGCATCATCACTAACTGGAGCTAGAGGTGGTCTAAACAATACTGGGCCTATATTATATATATATATATATAAGAAATAAAGAAATATTAATATCAAATGTTATAGTTAAATTGACCTTATATTACGCGAAACAATACAATGGCAGGGTTCTAACATTAAATGCGTATATCCCCCATAAATACTCTGAAATTCATTCCATTTCTAGTTCTTGAAATATGGTGGTACAATCTTCTCACAAAATATACTTTCATTTGGATAGTTTTGTTGAGTTAATAGAGCATATCAGCCACTTTCTTATTGGGAAAAAAAAATAAAAATGTGGGTCACAAAGCATTCCGTTACTATATTTGATAGTTTTAAAATAGATCATTAACTTTATATGTATTTCCACAAAATAAGTCGAAGTATGATTACGCCTTTTATTTCAGCCCAGACACCAATCATTTGGGTGGGAAATACTTGGACTATGTCCTAAGATTTTCAGGAAAAAGAATTGAAGACCCAGATTTGTTCTGACACATGAAGTTAGTGGATTATATATTTTTACAATCATAAAACACATTGACTCAAAATATATTATTCCAAATTTATACTTTTGTGGTTTCTTATCTAAATGAGCGATCATTTATGAATAAATTGAGCAAAAGAATGTGCAAATTACCTGGAGGCGGTAAAGGGTCACCAGAAGCTGCAAAAACCATGGTTGGTCAGAGAGGGATTAATTAAAAAAAAAAAAAGCAAAATCAGATAATGGAAGGAGACATAATATTGCAAATACATACCTTTGCATTGTAAAGGCACGGAGGTCTGGCATGCTTGCGGTAATGAAATGGCGAGGTTTCTGTTAACGAACGGTATGGTGACGGGGACATTACCAGTTACTATGAGGCAAGTACAGTCCATGCTATCAGTCATCATAGTCTTCAGCGAGTCGCAGCACTGTTTCGTCGGCGAACCAATCCCAGTTAGATAGCTAAAGCAAGGTCGGAATTTCGTTACGACAGAAGCCGTGCATGCCGTCGTGATCTGCGCATTTGTCGTCGTTAGGACGACCGAACATGTTAGGATCATCGTCGTCATTGCGAGTATTTGCGGAATCTTAACTGGGAGATATGAGGCCATGGCTGGCTAGCTATTTGCTGATCGCTGATGATGGTAATGAGCAAAAGAATTTATTTGATGTTTAGGGTTTTCCTTTTTAAGGTGAAAGGCTACTTTATATATATATATATATATATGTAAAACTAGTCAGTTTGCTTTAGTGAAGAAAAATGGTGGTTATGAACTTTTTGATTGATGGTGTGAGTCTTTTGAAGATGAACAACTCTTGAACTAATACTAATAGTATTTGGTGTGGAGGGGTGAAATCTCTAGTCGCTTATTTGACACTTTTCAATGACTTTGTTAAAACCATCGAATTTACTATGATGCATGATACTTAATTTATGTGTTTATATATTATATGACTTATCAAAATAATCATGCATTGATATCAGAAAGGAAAAATGTTGTTATAATATTTCTATATAATAATAATTTCGAAGTTGGCCAACCAAATAAACCTATTTATTGTGACTCAACGGGGACATTTGTGCACTCATTCATTTAAGCTAAGCTATTTACATCGAATTATACTGATTCGATGGGTATTAAGATATGGAAAACAAATATATGAAAAATAAATAAATACTTAATTACTCAAACGAGGGCGGCGTTTGAAGCGAAAAGTGCGAACAAGCGGCTCATTCCTTGGGTTTTGACAGTGAAGGTACATCCCCACTTAACCCAAGCTATGGCTGATATTTTATCATCGAATATTAATCACATTTTTACTTTAGAAAAAGGAAAAAGAAATTGTTTGTATTCTTGTTAACATTGATCTTGATAAGTAAATCTAGTGATATAATTATATTCAGTAGCACATACATTTATTAACTTTATAATTCAGTTTATTTTAAGGAAACTTACACTTAAATACCTCTTTGTATAAAATTTGTCAATTCAGTCCTTTGTCAGAATTTTTTTACATGTAGATACACTTAGTAGAATAAAGTTTTTACACATAAGTACCCGCTTGCACCGCAGGTACGTCATATAAGTATATTTAGGTACGATGTAGAAACGTATTGTGGTACATAATACCGTAAGAAAAGGTACATCACATAATAAATTTAGGTAATTTAAAGAAACGTATATATGCATCACATAAACGTCTGATGTGGTACGTAATATACATATAAAAAGGTACGTTAAGAATGGTACACACAATAATTTGGGTGCTTAAATATAATTTTTTTCTGACAAAATATTGAATTGCAAATTTTTTTATACAAATATGTATTTAAGTACGGATGGTCCTTATTTTAATTTGTGTCCCGAATAATAATTAATTTGAGGATGGAGGAATTTTACTAGGGCAAGAAACACGTGCACGGCACGTGAATTTGAAGAAAATATAAGCACGGAATATCCTTTTGTGCCAAAATTCCCAATTTCATTTAAGACTTGTTAACAAAAGGCTCCATTCTACGTAATAATCTGCGCACTTTTCTCAATTCGTCTTTCACATCTCCAAGAAATGCTTGTACTGAAGTGCTCGTAATCTCCCAAACCTTGCATTTTTTTGTGTATAAGAACTCTGAGAATTTGGAATTGGCAGAATATATTCGTTTCCTTGAAATTTTCTTCCCTATTTGGTTTGGTTTCTACGAAGAACCTAGGGAAGTTGGAGCCCGAGTGTTCTACTCCTGATCTATCTTGGGTTTCGTCTTAGTTAAGGTAATTGTTATGTTGCATTTTGCATTTGATTCTGGCTGGGTACGGCGTGAATTCAATTTCATAATTAAATTTCAGTGGGTTAAAATTCTTTCGAGTGTTTCTTGATTTGATATGTGGAAGAATCGGGGATTATTTTTTTTTCTTTTTCTATCTTTGTGAGTCTGTTGGTCGATGGTGATAACTGCGCGTTATGGTACTCTTGAAGGTAGATTTTGGGATTCATATGTTTCCTTTATCATATGATTTGAGATTTTCTTTCTTCACTCTGACAGGATTGAAATTTTTGTCAAGCGCTGCTTATTTAAAATAGGGTTAATTGTCCATGAATTCATGTTTAAATTTTGGGTTAATGATGATAGTTTGATGGGCTTGGGTTTCTAATAGAATGCACTGGAGATGAAAGATTGTTCAAATTCCATGTTCTCGTTCTTGATTGGTAGATTTTTTTTTTGCATATTTACCTTCTCACACTGGGAATGTTTGTCATAGTAGTAGTTCAGACATCGGTGTACGTCTAAGTCTTAGTGTTTAAACGACATGAAACTTCACACTTTTCCTTACACTTTGAACATGTAGCAAGGGCTGTTTGTTGATTTCTCTACAAATTATGATAAATTGTCGGGGATACTTTTTCATCTTCTTGCCCTCAGAGGACAATGATCATCATATTTCTGACGCCGTCCAATAATTAATTCAGTACAATTGTAAAATCATCTAGGAATAACTTATCTGATGATATTTAGTTCTTTTCAGATTACCTTCAATTTGTAGTTTTAACACAAAAGTTTGTGTAAGTTTCCTAACAATAATTGCATTTTATTGATTATCCATTCGAGGGTAGTTCCCAGAAGCATCAAGATTGCACAGACAGGAAAGTAATTGAGATCATGGATCGTGAGCCAACCATGTCTGGACTCATTGAAGGCCTACCCGATGCTGTGGCGCTAAGGTGCCTTGCAAGAGTTCCTTTTCATCTTTATCCCACGTTAGAACTTGTTTCCCGTTCCTGGCAAGAAGCTATTCACAGCACGGAGCTCTTCAAAGCCCGTCAAGAAGTGAACTCAACCGAGGAATTCATATGCGTCTGTGCTTACGAACCTGATAACTTATGGCAGCTCTACGATCCTGTGCATGACTCGTGGATCACTCTTCCTAGTTTACCATCGACCATACGCCACCTTGCACTCTTTGGGGTCGTATCTGCAGCTGGAAAGTTATATGTACTTGGTGGAGGTAGTGATGCTGTGGATCCTCTAACTGGTGATCACGATGGTTCCTTTGCAACCGATGAAGTTTGGTCTTATAATCCAATCTCTAGGAAATGGGCTCGATGTGCTCCTATGATTGTGCCTCGTGCAATGTTTGCTTGTTGTGAATTGGATGGGAAAATAATTGTTGCAGGCGGGTTTACTAGCTGCAGAAAATCGATATCCAATGCTGAGATGTATGACCCAGAAAGAGATACGTGGGTCCCAATGCCGGATCTCCACCACACTCACAACTCTGCTTGCACTGGGGTGGTCATCGATGGTAAGGTTCATATCTTGCACAAGGGGCTCTCCACAGTGCAAATATTGGAGAGCATTGACCGTGGTTGGACGGTTAATGACTGCACTTGGCTCCAAGGTCCCATGACCGTGGTTAAGGGCAAACTCTACGTTATGAGCCATGGCCAAATCTACAAGCAGGAAAGGGACTCGAACAAGCTGGTATGTCCGGCTTCTGAGTTTCGTAAGAAGATTGGGCTTGCGATGATTGGGCTGGGTGACGATATCTATGTAATAGGAGGCGTGATTGGGCCCGATATGTTGAACTGGGACATTAAGGCAACATCGGACGTTCACGTTCTTCCGCTTGGCAGTGAGAGGTTGTTTTGGCGTGAAGTGGCTCCTATGACTCGATGTAAGGGGACTGTTCTTGGCTGTACGAAGCTGAGGATTTAGGTCCGAGGTTCAAATCTTAGGCATGTAACTCAGAGATATTTCATCCTATGTTTCTAGTTTAGATTGTGGGCACCGCTCTGGCTTTTGTTTTGTGGCGTTGCATTTGCTGCTTTCATTCATCGTTTCGTTTCGTGGCGTACCTTGAAAGCATAGATACTTACTATATATGATTTTTAGTTTTGCTTTTTCACTAAGGGTGCGTTTGACATGCAAAATTTATATGTGGAAGAAAGCACGACGGAAAATTAAGTTAGCGCATGAAATAATTCGCATCGACCGTTGAACATCTACACATTTATTTTTATTGTTCTTACCAAATTCTGCGTGGCAAACGCGCCTAAGAGTCTTGTAACTTTTAAAAATAGCTTCAGTCATATACATACATACATAATCGAACATTGGAATGGTCGTATGCGAAGCTAACGAAACTACTCCACAAATGAATGGTCATTTGTCGAGAACAGACGATTCACGTGTAAGATTGGACCTCTGATCCCAAACGGCTTAGGATGCCGCCATTTGCCGCTTATTTCATTCAACTCGGCGCTATGGTGGTAGTGGTGTTCTAAGGTTCACAAAATGGGAACTGAAACGTCGGTGAATGGTTCGAATAACAGTTTGACAACTGGAACTATAACCGTGGCTTTTCCGATTCAGTAAGAGTTCTAGAAAAATCGAAGCCGAACAGTGATCCGATGGTTTTTGACCATAAAATTTATTTATTTATTATTTTATTTTAAAATAAAAATAAAAACGGCTCGAACCGACATTTAAAATAAAAACAATTCAACCTACGGTTTGAATCGAAACTGAAACCATAACCGCTATCTCAAAATCGTAACTGAAACCGTCTGGAGGACGATTCGATTACGATTTGGCCGATCAAGAAATCATAACTGCCGGTTTTAAACCGCGGTCGGTATGGGTATGGTGGTTTGTTACTTATTTTTAATGAGATTGATTTCAACATTCAGAAACAACACAATAAGACACAAACCACAAACTGAAACAAACACAGAAGATGCAAGAAGGATCAGCACCATTTCTGAGTACAGCAATATTTCCTCTCCTTGGTTGGCTACCTTTGCAAGCAAAGCACTGATGAAAAAGATAACACATTAGTTGGTATCTGATCTTGCGGTAATCTAGAGCATCGGAAATGAATAGGCGTGCAATAAGGAAAAACATTTACCTGTATGAAACATGGCAGTGGGATCAACTAACTCCATAAGCAGGAACAAACTCAAAAGAAGGTGGCGGGTGTGTAAAACGCATTCGAGAATGAGTAGAGGTATTTAACAAAAGATGACTCAGCTCAGATAACATCATGCGCCCTAGTACGTAATGAAGACGAATCTACATAAGGTGGCTTCGCTGAAGGGGGAATAGGGAGAAGCTAATGGATTAGAAAGGTCCTCTATTACTATTTCCACATGCCATAATTCTTTCAAAAAAAAATACCAGAATGTATGGTCAAGGGAAGCTACCATTCTTTGCATGTCAACTAAATGGATTATTCAGATAAGAAATAGGAAATTAAGGAGAGGGGACATGAGGTGAGGAGGTTCAACCAGCAACGAAGAAAGGACGGAAAAAACAAAAGTAAAATATTGTCAGTCCTAGTCTGAGTGAGGATTCTACAGTATATACAGGATGTGAAAAGCTGGGAGGCCCCCAGTGAAGTGTTCGAATAGAGTAACAGGATAGGAATGATGTTGCTGGCGAGAGAAGCTGTAACTCCCAACCACACTTTCGCTTAGATGAAAATAAAACAAGTCCGTCGCCGTCTATAACCCCACACCAAAGCGTTCAGTTCCTCAAATCCCCAATTCTGATAAAGAAAAAATGGAAACCCAATACTCCCAACCGAGCTAAAAATATCAGTAATAGACGTTTTGGAGATAGTCAACCCATCCAGTTAAAACAGCTCTTGCACTGGCACACCAAGACAAGCTTCAGAATGCTGAGGAAGCTCCTAATGAAAAATTTATTATACGGGCTGATCCCATTTATTCTAGATGTAATCTACAAGCTAAAAACTCCACAAATGCAAAATAACTTCCTAAGAGGGAGGCCAAGAAGCTCCCAGCGCTCCATCAATCATCAGCAATATCCAGATTTAGTATGCGACGGAGGGTTTTAGTCGCAGAATCAGAACTGTCAAACAGATCACGGGCAGAAAAGGTCTTAGCCACAGCATCAACGCTATTAGACAAACCGTATCGTGATGGGCTTCTCTCCCTAGTAGGAGATGCAGGTGCAGATTTTGAAATGAGTTGAAAGTCCACTTCCAAGACTAATCCCTGCAACTCAAGAGAAACAGTTCTTTTGGGCCTCACGGAAAACTTAGGCATGGGCAAGGAACTCGGTGGAGGAGAATTCGAATAAGCAGGACCAGCCCAAAGCTCAGAGAAACACAAATCAACCCCCTTATTCTCGAATTCAATCTTCATAGGTGTTGTGATGGGTTTGCTTTCCACAAGTCGTTTTGAGCATTTACGATTCCCATTCGGTGAAAATGAAGAATGTTTAGCAACAGACTTCGATTTAGGGAAACATCGAGAAGGGTTTGGTAACAATCCCACCCCAGACTGGAATGCTCTGCAAGTAATTCCCTGATAATCATCCAACGACGGTGATCCAAAACAATCTAACTTGCTCAGACCATGATTACAATTCCTAGCATAACCACTGTTATTCCTCTGACGAGTAGCAACAATTACAGTCTCCATTTCCAGGCAACTCTATTCAACTCAACTTTATTCCTTTAACAATCTTAACTTGTTTTCCTTCTACTTTTCACAGCTTTTAAACCCCTAATTACAACTCAAATCTAACTAAGAGCAATTTCTACGAAAACTAACACCTTTGCAACCGATCAAAACATCAGCGATCCTAGATCTCCTCCACAACCACCAAAACCTCAGCAGATCAACGTCAGTTCATTAAACCCTGCCCACACATCCAACACATAATAAGCATACCTCGCGCTTATACGTACTAAATCCAGAGCCACTGGTCGTTCTGCTCAGATCTACACATAAAATGCACACAAAAACGAAAAACATTAGAATCAAACACACACACCAAATTTATACAAAAAATCCAAAAAGTGTAAAACAAGTCATAGATTGAGTAGATCAAGGCAAAGTACCTGATCAACTAATGAACGGCTGAGCTTTGCTTCCTCCAAATGGTTGTGTTTAGGTTGAGTATTGGGTGGTTTTTGAGGCGATGCTTTCTTTACGAGAGAATAACAAAAAATAATGTAATTACAAAACTAGATAACATTCTCAAACTATTACAAAACTAATCTAACTTTTTTAATTTTAACTATCATTATTTCCATTTTCACCACAAAATTATTTACAATTGTAAAATTTTCACTATAATTATTTCACATTATCAAAATAATTGCTAATAATTATATTTTTAACTCAATTTATTTTAAATTATTTTTATTTAAATATACTAACACATCTAATTATTTGTTACTATTTTCCACATTAATGTTATTATTATTATCATCATCATCACCGTCGTCGTTATTATTATTATTATTATTATTATTATTATTATTATTTAAATAAATGAGTAAATAGAAGATTAAACTAAATGGACATGATCCTAATTGTTTCTTTGAAGAGACACATGCAAAATAAAAAGAAATTCAACGAACGAGGCGCTAGGTTTCTTCACTCAGCCTCCTCACCCTTCTTTTATCGGGCTCATGTTTGCTGCAATATAATTGATTTATTTATTTTTTATTTAAGAATCGATTCTTTCTATTGTCTGTGGCAAAGTTTTAATTCACATTATTCCTAAAAAGTTTATTTTTTAATTTGTAAAAATATATCGAATTCAGTTATTGTGACGCTATATTGGGTGACAATTTAATCAATATTGACAATCACACATTTTCTGATCAAGCTCCAAAAGATAGTGAAGTATTATCATGTGGTATTTCAATGAATGCAATGTTAACTCATTTGTGAGAAATTAGCGGGTTCCATGACAATTTATTGAAGATATGTATGTAGTATATGACAATAGATAATACAAATCGTGTTGCATATTTTTTCCACGTCATAGATAGTGATGACATGCTCTATTTTCTTTCAGGTTTGCAAGTATTTTAAAGTTGATCCATGTGAAAATTATCTCGATTATTCTAAAATTGAAATATCGGAGATAACATATTCTTCTCAGTTTGTGTGTCCATTATATGAGTCGTGTTGGAAGCCTTCCTTTTCATCGGGTGCATAATCCTTATTTACGTTCAGAGAGAAAAATAATACGTAAGCGAAGATGACGATATCCATGTGAAATGGATCGAAGGTCTCACGAGAAACACTAAAAGAGAAATAATGTGAAGTTGTGAAACTTTTCTTAGAAATTATTTTTTATTAGATAACGATTATTTGAATATTTATGAATTTTTACATTTTTTTCTTGTATGATTTTTTAGTTTATTATGCATTAATAATAATAATAATAACAACGATGTTGATGAACAAAGAAAATTTGTCACATCGAGTAACATTTTGTTGGTTAAAAGTGAATTAGGGTTAAATATAATTATTGGAAATTATTTTGCTTAATTGAAATAATTATAATGAAAACTTGCAATTATAAATAATTTTGTGGTGAAAATGGAAATAATAATAATTAAAATTAAAAAAGTTGATTAGTTTTGTAATAGAATGAAAATGTTATCTAGTTTTGTAATTGGATTTTTAAAATTGCATTAGTTTTGTCATTCTCTCCTTTCTTTACTCCGCCAGCGATGTAGAAATATGGAATGGATAGAGACAATACAATACAATTAGTTTATCGAAAAATAAAAAATATTATGTAAGATATATTATGAAATAAGTTAATTATGGATGGTCAAATAATTAAGATGCGGATGTTTTTGGATTACTGATGGATTTGGAAGTATTATATTAAATGATGATAAGATGATAAGATGAGGTGTTTAATTGAAGAGTTTGTATTTTAGTGTAAGGTGTATAATTGTAATTAATGTGATTAGTTGTAATAGTGAATTATTAGTAGTATAAATAGGTGATTAGAGTTCATTGTAAAATACACAAAGTATTGAAATACTTAATCTCCCTCTAATCTCTCTCTCTTTATTATTATAAGCTATATTATCATTATAATCTTAATATAAGTATAATTATAATAAAATAATCTTAATATAATATTAATCACAATTAATATTTTTATAACACGTTATCAGCACGAACGCTCTCCGTCGTCAAGATCAACCTCCGTCGAAGATCTCGTACGAGTTTAGTCGAGGTACGGTAATTTAATATTTAATTTATACTAATCATATATTAATTATGATTAATTTAAAAATATATATTATAAAAGTATATTTTAAAAGTTTTATAACTAATCGCCAATACCCGAGTGGTTTCGCGGAATATCGTTCACTATAAGTGACGAGAGGTCCAGATTTCCATACCCCGTGGTGGTGTGTGGAATTTTTATTTACGATTTATTTATTTTTATATATATTCACGTACACAACACCAAAAGCCCACGAGGTCTTGTGGTTATCCCCACCTCAGTAGCGGCGTATTATTGATTTTTTGATTGAACAATCTTGAAGTAATTATTGGACCGAATAGTTTTGGACACTGGACAAATTTTATTACCGCAACCTTATCGGAGCTTGGACAATAATTATGAAATAATAAAGAACGAGTTTCATAAAACAATTCATATATTTTATCATTGATTTATATGTTATCTGATATTATGTTCTTTTTCATGTTATAGAATCATGTCGTTTTATACAAAGATGTATCTTCTGTTGCTTACTTTATTTACGGTGATCCTTACGGCTATGTGGATAATGTTTTTACCAATGCTTTTAAAATATAATTATTAATTATAATTTTTCTTTAATATTATAATTACTGAAATATATTTTATTTTGAAGGATGACGCTTTGTCCGATGTTTGATCTATTACTTATGATTATTATTACGGCGACAGTTATTTGGATGTGGATATCGTTTTTCATTAGAACTTTTACAAAAGAAGATATAAAAGAAGATTAATTATAATTTTTTCTTTTAATATTTTAATGGTGATTTTATTTTCATGATATTAATAAATTGAATCTTGCAAAACTTTGATTTATCAATCTCGATTTTATACTTGCTACTGATTTACACAGTTACTTCGGTGTATTATAAAGCATTCACCACGTTCAGTCCATCGGATATAATACGAATATATATCGTGAGAAAATGATCAGAAAATATTATGATGGATGAATGAAAAGCATAAGTCCGACTAAATGATTATGTTGCATTCCCTGAAGTGAATGTATGCGCATACAATAAAAGTGGTCGTGAACATTATATTTATCGTGGTTATTATTAATATTTCCCCCGAAGTGGACAACTAGTATATGATTGAGAAAGATGTATTGAGCAATATAAAGATTATTATATATTATCGTTGGTTATTATTCGCACCCAAAGATCCCGTTGATCTTTATAAAGAGCAATTAAAAGTGAAGTGTCGATGAAATTAAATTTTGCTCAAGATTACGATATTTCAGAAAATTGGTGCTAGATCTTATGCTCATTTGAATATTTTGGTTTTTGTTAAAGATCCAAATAAAGAAAACTGATACGTCGTTATAAATTTTATTTAAGCATTATTTATTTATTATTTTATCTTTATATATATAATTTTATTTTGACGCTTATTTATTTAATAATTCTAGTTATTATATATTTATCAATACAATGGATACAAACATGTGCAATGGAGAGTTATGTCTTGCAGATTGTACAACGACTAATACGATTCTAAGAAATAAGAAATATTTCTCCCATCTTAAAATGAAAGAAACAAGTGTTATCACTATATCGGGTATCACAAATATAATTGAGGGCTCCAGAAGAGCTAATGTTATACTGTCGAGAGGGACAAGGCTGATCATTTGTCGAGAGGGACAAGGCTGATAATTGAAAATGCTTTATATTCTCCTAAGTCTCAAAGAAATTTATTAAGCTTTAAAGCTCGACATAATGGATATCATATTGAGACTGCAGAAAAAGGAGATACTGAATATTTGCACATCACAAAAGTGATATCGAATGACAAAAGAATTGTGGAAATATTACCATCTTTTGACTCTGGGCTATATTACACATATCTTAAAACAATTGAATCACATGCTATCTTAAGACTGCAGAAAAGAGAAATATTGAATATTTGCGCATTACAAGAGTGGTTTCGAATGATAAAAGAGTTGTTGAAATATTACATTCGTTTGACTCTGGATTATATTACACGTATGTTAAAACAATTGAATCACATGCTATCGTAAACCAGAAGTTTACTGATGATAATACATTTGTTGTTTGGCATGGCCGGTTGGCCCATCCCGGTTCAATTATGATGCGGAGAATAATTCAAAATTAACGTGGACATTTAATGAAAAACCAGAAGATTCTTCAATCTTATGAATTATCATGTGCTGCTTGCTCTAAAGGGAAGTTGATTATTCGTCCATCACCAGTAAAAATAAAGAATGAATCCATAAGGTTTTTGGAGCGTATACAAGGTGATATTTGTGGACCGATACATCCATCGTGTGGACCATTTAGATATTTCATGGTATTGATTGATGCATCAACTAGATGGCTCATGTGTGTTTGTTATCAACACGGAATGTAGCTTTTGCGAGATTGCTTGCTCAGTTGATTCGATTAAGAGCACATTTTCCGGATTATCCAATAAAGAAAATACGACTTGATAATGCTGGTGAATTTACTTCCAAAGCATTTAATGAATATTGCATATCTATTGAAATTGATGTTGAGCACCCCGTGCCACACGTACATACGCAAAACGGTCTTGCAGAATCGTTGATTAAAAGGCTGCAATTAATTGCAAGACCATTATTAATGAAGTCGAAACTTCATTCATCTTGTTGGGGACATGCTATATTACATGCAGCGGCACTAATCCGCATTAGGCCAACAAGTTATAACGATATCTCCCCGATACAAATGGTTTATGGTCAGGAACCAAATATTTCTCATCTGAGAATTTTTGGATGTGCGGTATATGTTACAATTGCTCCACCACAACGCACTAAGATGGGACCTCAAAGGAGGTTGGGAATATATGTCGGATTTGAATCTCCATCGATAATAAAATATTTAGAACCTCTAACTGGAGATTTATTTACGGCTAGATTTGCTGATTGTCACTTCGATGAATCGAATTTTCCGACATTAGGGGGAGAAAAGAAACAGCTGGAAATGAGTATTATTTGGAATGAATTATCGCTAAATCATTATGATCCTCGAACGAAAGAATGTGAACTAGAAGTTCAAAAGATAATTCATTTACAAGGATTAGCTAATCAACTGCCAGATAGTTTTACTGACCTTAACAGAGTGACTAAGTCACATATACCAGCTGTTAATGCTCCTGCAAAAGTTGATGTTCCTGGAGAATATATAATGATCGAGCCTAATTCACAACTAAAACGTGGTAGACCCTCGGGTTCCAACGATAAAAATCCTCGAAAAAGAAAAGGAGCAAATAATAAGAATGGTCCAGTCGAGGATTTATCGACTCTAGAAGAGTCAATGGGCATTAATGATTATGATAATGAAAATCAGGTACCTGAAATTTCTGAGAATAATGATAATGAAGAGATCTCGATAAATTATGCCCAAAATGGAATTAGATGGAACCGAGAAAAAGTCAACGTTGACGATAAATTCTCATTTAACGTAGCGCTACATGAAATGAATGAGATAAATGAGAATGAGGATCATGAACCAATGTCTGTTAAAGAATGCAGACAAAGAAATGATTGGCCAAAATGGAAAGATGCAATCGAGGCAGAATTAAAATCACTTGAGAAACGAAAAGTTTTCGGACCTGTAGTCCGCATACCAGAAAATATAAAGCCGGTTGGATATAAATGAGTTTTCATCAGAAAAGAGAAATGAAAACGGTGAAATTGTGAGATACAAAGCACGGCTTGTTGCACAAGACTTTTCACAACGACCTGGTATTGATTATGAGGAGATGTATTCTCCTGTGGTGGATGCAACTACTTTTCGTTATTTAATTAGTCTGGCAGTACGTGATGTAATACCCGTAAAATTTAATACGGGGATTTCGCAAAACTTCAAAATTGGTAAAGATAAATTTGGGCAGGCTTGAAATTGAGCCCAAATAATAATTGGGCCCAAGCCCAATAAAGAAGAAAGATACGTTTGAGGTTTCTTTAAAAAGGGGGAAAATTACAAAAAAGAACCTTAGAGGAAAATTATAAAAAAGACCCTTTCTTAGCTTAAGAGGAAAAACACGTCTATGCTTCATCACCTGCTGAACAAAAGCAGTAAAAACCATCATTAGAGATAAATAAGGACAGCAAGAGAGGAAGGAGAGGGATGCGAGAGAGAAAGAAAAAGGAGACAAAGAAAATTTGGCAAAAGTTTCTTCCAACCTTCATCAACGAAAACCTGCGTAAATACTGCTGAGGAAGTGAGGTAGGTGAAACCTACAAACCCAAAACTGATATTTTGAGCTGTTATTTTTATGGTGAAAGGATCATCATCGTTTTTGGTGTGATTAAATGCTACGTGTGATGTTTGATGTTTAACAACCCAAAATATGGGTTTTAATTGTGTTATGAGTTTTCTGGAATTTGTTGAAGATATGAAGATTTGAAGAACTCAGTGTTTTTCGCATACTGTTCATTTTTCGGTGTTTACATGTGTTTTCGTATGACTTTTGTTTTCGGGCCGAAAACCATTTTCGCGGGCCATTTTAAAGTTTTCGCGGGCCGAAAGTTTTCGGTATGTGAGAGGAAAAAGTTTTCGCGGGCCGAGAAATCAGTTTTTGCGGACCGAAAAGTCAGTTTTCGCGGGCTGAGGTATTTCGCGAACTGTGAGACATCACGGGCCGAAAACCAGTTTTCGCGGGCCAGAGAGTTCGCGAATAAGAAATAGATGCGGACCGAAAACTAGTTTTCGCGGGCCGAAAGCCAGTTTTCGCGAACCAAGTTTTTCGCCACTTTTTGTGAGGTTTCGCGAACCAAGCTTTTCGCCAACCTTTGTTTTCGCGAACCCAGCTTTTCGCCATATCAAACCTTTTCGCCACTTAGTAAACTTTTCGCCAGGTCAGCTTTTAATGGGCTTTTCACGGGCCTGGTGGGAATACTTTGAGTCTTAGTTCAAATTTCAATCCAAATCTTTTAATATAAAGTATTTTCGAGATTTTGGGGATATGATTTAAATGCATGATTTAAGAATTTTGGTGTTGTTCATATATACGAAATATGGCTTGGGATTTGTTGTTCATGCATCCACGGCATGTCATAACGAGAGTATTGATCGCATTTGTGCGATGGGAGAGTGTATGCCTTTCTTTGGCAGAGATTTGTGAGGTTAAGACTCGTATGTGCACCTGACGGGAGACAGACGTGATCGATCTGTCTACTCAGGCTTGAGCAACCTGAGGTGCCCACCGTCGTAGAATGGCTCGAGTTGACGGGAGATAGACGTGATCGATCTATCTACCCGGGTACAGCGTGGGAGCGCGACTCGGGGTGCCTACCGTCATGAGATGAGATTAGGCGGGAGATAGACGTGATCGATCTATCTACCCGGGTACAGCGTGAAAACGCGACTCGGGGTGTCCACCGCCATGAAATGTGATTTCCGAGTCTGTGTGACCGGATGATTGATGTGATGTTGCGCGCGAGGTGCCGAGTCTAACCTAGGGCCCTGAGTATTGAGATATGAGAAAAAAAAAAAAATGAGCGTGCATTTGTCATGTGAGATATTGGGATTTGGGGACATGTGCACGCATGCATCGCATTATTTTGGTGTTCACCTACTGGGCAATTTTGCTCAGGGTTGCATATTTTATAGGTATGGGTGAGTAGCGGCTGGTGGCGGTGACTCCACGGGCTTTTGGGAGCGGATGCAGTACATGGGACGCGACCTGTGGAGGCGTAGGATTGTTTTGATATTTTGGGGCTTCGGCCCGTTGTAAAGACTAGTACGGCTTTTGTAAAACAACTCTTTTGTATATTGTATAATATACTATGTTGTTTTTGTAAAATGGGCTTTCCGCGGCTTTCGTTGCGAAAACCCGCCAACTATTTATGTTAAAAAGTGGGGTCGCCACACGTGAATGACTCGATATGCGTCTAATGGATGTTGTCACCGCTTATTTATATGGATCGCTTGATAGTGATATATATATGAAACTTCCCGAGGGATTTCAGTTGCCTGAAAATTCAGGGCCCCGAAATGAGTACTCAATCAAGCTAAATAAACCGCTTTATGGATTAAAGCAATCTGGGCGTATGTGGTATAATCGCCTAAGTGAATATTTATCGAAAGAGGGGTATAAAAATGATCAAACTTGCCCGTGCATATTTATGAAAAGATCTAGAAGTGAATTTGTCATCATTGCAGTTTATGTTGATGATATCAACATAATTGGAACTCCTGAAGAGTTATCAAAAGCTGTTAATTGTTTGAAAAAGGAGTTTGAAATGAAAGATCTCGGTAAAACGAAATTTAATCTTGGACTGCAAGTTGAATATTCGTACATCAAGAGACTTATACGAAAAAGGTATTGAAAAGATTTTATATGGATAAAGCTCATCCATTGGATACTCCAATGATTGTTCGATCTTTAGATGTGAATAAAGATCAGTTTAGACCCTGTGAAAATAATGAAGAACTACTTGGTCCTGAAATACCATATCTCAGTGCTATTGGAGCACTAATGTATTTGACGAGTCATACGCGACCTGATATAGCGTTCGCTGTAAATCTATTGGCAAGATATAGTTCGTCACCGACTCGTAGACATTGGAATGGAGTTAAACGGATATTTCGATACCTTCAAGGAACAACTGATATGGGATTGTTCTATCCAAATAAATCAAAAGCAGATTTGATTGGATATGCAGATGCTGGTTTTCTATCTGACCCACATAATGCTCGATCGCAAACGGGATATTTATTTACGCATGGCGGAACCACTATTTCATGGCGGTCAGTTAAACAAAGTTTAACGGCTACTTCATCTAATCATGCAGAAATTTTAGCTATTCATGAAGCTAGTCGGGAATGTGTTTGGTTGCGATCGATAATTGAGCATATACAACAAAATTGTGGGTTATTATCGAAAAAGTTACTTCCGACGATTTTATAGGAAGATAATGCTGCATGCATTGCCCAATTAAAGGAAGGATATATTAAGGGAGATAGAACAAAACATATTTCACCAAAAATTTTCTTTACACACGATTTAGAGAAAAATGGTGATATTAATGTACAACAAGTGCGATCAAGTGAAAATCTTGCAGATTTATTCACGAAAGCACTTCTCCCAATAATTTTCAAAAGATTGGTATATTCAATTGGAGTTCGAAGACTTCGAGATTTGGAATGATGTTATCATCAGGGGGAGTAAATACGCGTTGCACTCTTTTTTCCTTCACTGAGGTTTTTTCCATGTGGTTTTCCCAGTAAGGTTTTTAATGAGGCAACAATCGAAAACGTATCTAAAAGAATCATGTACTCTTTTTCCTTCATTAGGTTTTTATCCCATTGGATTTTTCCTAATAAGGTTTTAACGAGGCATATTCTTTGAAAAACATCCAAGGGGGAGTATTATGAAATAAGTTAATTATGAATGGTTAAATAATTAAGATGTGGATGTTTTTGGATTATTGATGGATTTTGAAGTATTATATTAAATGATGATAAGATGATAAGATGAGGTGTTTAATTGAAGAGTTTTTATTTTAATGTGAGGTGTATAATTGTAATTAATGTGATTAGTTGTAATAGTGAATTATTAGTAGTACAAATAGGTGATTAGAGTTCATTGTAAAATACATCCAGTATTGAAATACTTAATCTCTCTCTAATCTCTCTCTCTTTATTATTATAAGCTATATTATCATTATAATCTTAATATAAGAATAATTATAATAAAATAATCTTAATATAATATTAATCACAATATATTTTGTTGTTTCTCGAACTTACTAAATTATATTTAGTTTTTAATTATCTGCATTTCATTTCATTTCATTAGAGAATACGGGCAAACCTCCCCGGATTTGAAATGATTCTCACAACTGCATTTGATTGTTGGGGATAGGTACACGGTGAAGCTTTAGTTCTCAACTAAATTGGAAAAGATTACCATTTGAGTTTTGGGCATGGTTGGGTGTTTTTACTGTATTTTTTGGATTTTGGTATTCGGTTGGAGATGTTCGTAGAATTCTAATCAATCTAAAAAACTAAAATTTTATTTTTGCATATGTAGCACAAAAAGGACAAATTAAATATGTCAAACCTCTCTAATCCGTGTCTTCTCTATAATACGTATATCACAACAGCACCACATTCTGCACACTTTCAGTAGAACTAATTTTTTGACCCATATTTACAATATCAAGTTCACATATGCATCGTTGACAAGGTAAATAAGTGGATACGAAGTCGTGCAATCTCCTTTAGAGTTACTGTTTAAAATAAAGAAAATAAATACCGACGCATTGTACCACTTCAATAAAAAGACATATCTGTTCAAGTTGATATCTCTTCAAAAAAAAAAATGCCACATGGAGATAACTGTTTGGCGAATAGATGCATCAATTCAAGCCACCTCTCAGTAACTATAAATACTGGAGTTTTTTCTTCTACAAGGACACAATCACAAGTTTTCAAATCTATTACAAACACATGAAGTAAAAGCGCAAAATGCATTTTTTTTTTTTTTTGGGAATTCTGAAGATATTCGATTATTCTTTCGTTTGCTTTGTATAGAGTGAAAAGCATATTTACGACAGTGAGATACACTACAAGAAATAGATTATATCGAGTTCTACTATATCCAAAACTTGAAAGAAGAAAAAGTCTTTGATCGATAGATTTTACTACAATCTAAAGGTGATGTTGTGAATCTTTTCATGGAATCACCCAAAAAATTAAGCAAGTAATTTCATAAAGCTTGATCCCTTCGACAGTGGGATCTTTATACGTTGGCAAAGGGGAATCCACTTTCTCTTAGTTTCACTTCAAGTAAGTTAGGTTCTCATTACTCCGAGGCCAAACGAAAATCCAGAAGAAATTATCGATGAAGCGAGGATGCAAAAATGAGAAACGGATGATGATATATGCCGGGGGACATATCTTGAATGCTATGAATAATGCTCTTTTTTATGCCTATTACTCAGTAGTGACAAATGAATGTTAGGAAATGTTTGAGACAAAATATCTTCAAGAAGATGCTAAAGTAACAAATTTATTAATTCATGTTTTAATAAAATTAAAAAGAGATTATAATAGACTAATAATTGAGCAATTTCATGAGATCGAATGTATATTGAATAATTTGAATCAACATAAAATGATCTAGATGACACTATTATTTTGTCTAATATATCGACAAGTTTTCCCTTTCGTGGAAAGACGTAAAACAAATTTAAATCATAAGAAATAAGATATTTCCCTTGAACAACTTGCAAACTTTCTTCGAATCGATAAGAATTTCATAATGAATTGAAAATAGAAGAAATTGAGAAAGAACAAACCAACTCGAAAATACTTGTAGTTAAGGATGGTAATCGGAACAGAACTTCAAAGAAAAAGCTATTCCAATACAAAAATTCACAGAGATCAAATACCCTAAGTCATTTTCAGCAAACCCTAGCTAAGAAACATGAGAGTTCTCTTATTGTTTAATTCTTGAGTTCTGTTGAGAAGGAACATTTTCTCTCTAGTCATTCATTCGAGAGCACAGTTTCTACGATAAAATTATCTTTATAGATAAAATTTGAAAGAAGACAAATTCTTTCATGGCTAGATCTTACAACAGTTAATCCACCTCAATCACTTGGCCAAAAGGAACATGAACATGCATACTTGAATTTTCTTTCATTTAACCTTTTGAAGTTTATATAAGAAAAGAAAAAGGATGCGTTCTAAGACTTAGGTCTCTCAATATAATAGAACCCATTAAGAACATTAAATACACTGACAGTTACCCTCAAGATCCTATATGATAATTTTATTTTATATTTTTTCTGTGTTACATACACCATTACACGAACCATGATTTAATTTAATGTGAAAGACTGAAAACGTAGTTTTATTTCGTATAATAATATGTCCCAATTACTTTCCCTTTCGTTTCTTGTGGGTGATAGTCAATGAAGTCATTTTTCTACCCTTAGTTGTATTTAGGAATAATGTTATAAAAAATGTTAAACTAAACATACAAAAGGCTCCTTCCTCCGAACAGAACTTTGGCACCCTTACTTCTTCAAATTATAACTCTTTTATTTAATGTCACTCTTATTAAGTTGAAACGTGAAACTATGCTATAATCGCTCGTGGACGGACATATAGAGCTGTAAATGTTACTAGATATTATATTAATATCAATTTAATTCCATCTGAGGTTTTTTTTTTTTGAAGATATGTAATGATCCACACATATATGGGTAAGGTAATCATTTTATTGGATCCATATGTTACTATTCATCTAGAAAATCATCGATCCATATGTACTCGATAACATATATATATATAGATATATACAGTTCAGTTTGGGCTGAGATTTTTCTTTTCTTTTTAATATGGGTACTGATACATATCTGCGTAATAATAATTCAGATTGTGTTAATAGATGAAAACATATAGATATTATGATAACTAATATCAATTCAAAATTTAGTTGAGATTTCATTCTTTCTCAAAATAATGCCAATAATACATGTTTATATAGAAATACTACCTATCATTCCATCAAGAAGAGAAACACTTTATATTATCAATAGATATTATGATTACCTCAAAAAAATAAAAAATATATAGATATTATGATAAGTAATATCTGTGTTTCAGATTGTGTTAATCGATGAAAACATATAGATATTATGATAAGTAATATCAATTCAAAATTTCAGTTGAGATTTCTTTTTTTTTCTTAAATATCATTAAATGCCCCATATACATTTTTTTTATGTATAAATACAGCCCCAATTTGTGACTTATCGTTCCATCAAGAAGAGAAACACTTGGACTATTTATCAAATATCTCCACACAAAAAAAAAAATAAAAAAATGGCACAAGACATGAAGAATCTCCTTCGATTCATGGTTCTTCTTCTTGTAGTTGTTTCTTGCTCAGGTAATTATAATTATTATTTAAATCGTATGTATGGTCATTTATTTGATAATCTTATATATATAATATATATATATATATATTAGGTCAAAAGAACACAAATCGTATATGCACGAAGGTGATAATGGTGGACACTACGGCATGCTCTATTGAGTTGTGTACGGACGCTTGTAAGAAGCAAATCCCAGAAGGAAGAGACATTCGAGGCGATTGTATTGGCAGTGATACTTGCAAATGCATTTATCGATGTTAATTACATTCATTTAAATACTCCATTTTTATTTGAGGGCTAGAAGAATAATAATAATAATAAAAGTGATGATATTATATGATCTTTTATCTTTTAATTCCTATATATATATATATATTGATTATACAATAATTCACTTAGAACCAATTAAATTTCAGATGAAATATCTATATATATACATTGTTAAAAATATGAAATCCGTTGGTACACATTGCTCAAATCGTAAATCAGTGTAACAAATAACAGCCACCATATGGACTCAAATAACAAACTAAAACTCATAGCAACTTATCTGTTTATGGATCTCGCTTCGAGACACTTGTCTGAGTATCAGGAGCTGTATAGCGAAGGCTACAAATCGTCGACTTCGCCGGAGAAAGAAAGTGGATCAGAATAAGGGTTACGAAACCCTAATAGTATAGTCTCAGAGAAAGAAGAAGAAAAGAGTCAGCCCTAAAAAAGAGAACTAGGGTTTTTCTAAAAAGGGTGTGAATCAAAATAGAGGGTTTCCTTGTATATATGTGAAGGAATAATTTGGTATTTAGAAAAGAACCCCTGGAAATATTACACTCCGAATTTATAGTCTCGAAGCATTTAATTTTGGCCCATAAATTTTCTTATTTAAACGAATTACATCCCAACTACACAAGCTGGGCTGTAAACGTCAATTGGCTCGGGACAGAATATTTAGGCCCAATATCGTGAAGATGCTTCAATAACAGTTCTTCACTTCAAGAAATTTTGTGTATTAAAATATGAAATGATCCAATCTCTATCGAAGATCTTGTGTGTGATAATTTGGTTGCGGAGCAGGATTTAACAATGGTCGTGGTGAGGTGGCCATAACAGTCTCTCTAAGATACATGGCGGTCGTTTTTTAATGGTGGTTGAGCAATATGAAATTGCAAAATCAAAACTTCGATGCAACGTTTTCGCAATGGTTTCTTCTTTAATTTTTCGTCAATTGGGTTCCCGCAAAGGATGGATAAGGTGCAGTAGCAAGTGCGTATCTATGGAAGATAAGAGTATTGGGTATGGACCGACAATTGCGAAACAATCGTCGATTCATAGATTAACCGACGATAAAAATCACTGATCTGCTGTCCCAACAAAATAACGGTGTAATAAAATGGGCTCACATACATGTCCGACAGGCTGACTTATCATGACCGACCCCGACCCAACTAATTTAATAATGTAGTACTTTTGAGTAAAAACTCGACGGTCTCAACGTATTCAAAAGTATATCTACAATACGGTGGATTTTGATACTTTGTTCAGTTCACGTCATCGCTTGAAGTTGAACTTGACTTGGACAAGATAGCGCATCCTGATCTGCTCCGTGTTGTACACGATGTATTCATTGTAGAGCAAACTTCCCTGAAGCATTATATGACAGAGAAGTCATTTTGAAGCAGAAATATTCTTTCTTACCATGTGTGATTTCTTTGCATCATATCATATGAAAGGCAAGTACAAAAAATAAATATCGATCGTATCGTATGAAGGAGAACCTTAGGGCCAGTTTGTTCTTTTGGTCTTCCCAAGGGAACAACGATTCCGTCATCAAGCGTTTGAGCCTCTGAGGGATCTGGGGCAGTAGCACCAACTCCTTTTGTGCTGCATATTTTTTACCCATTATTATATATGGGTGTTGATTTTATCTTCAAGAAGATATAACTCATTTAAAGTATGCAAACTATGTAAAATAAAACCTAAGCTTCCCAGATGGCAACTTATCGGCATTATAATTTGCAGTTAGCAGCTCAACCATGTCTCCTAAAGCAACCTGCAAAGCATTTCCAGCATTAATTATAGGATGATATACAAGGAAATCAAGATACATATAAATATATAATACCTCACACAAAAGCAAAACCCCATCATTGGAATTTGACGTCGAATAGCAATAGTTTGCGCTTTTAGAGAACATATCAGCAAAATAGACACCTTTGCCAAACATGTAACCCGTCACAGGTGCTTCGGGAGGAGCTATACGCAGACCTGGTGTTCATTCATGTGATATGATATAGTTAAATATCTCATGAACATAAAATCACCACAGTAACTAAATGACCATTTGACTTGTTACCTTGAGATAAAATCCCAGTCCAATTTGTTAGTCGAGAGCCATGCCATAGAAGCATTCTGTTTTTTGTTCCCGCGAACTGAACATCATGGGCCAAACTAGTAAAGTTTTAAACAATAGATCAAAGCATGCTTTTCAATGTTCAACTCACGTTTTTAAATTGATCGGCTTCGCCCTCTTTTGATAATTTGAATACTTGAACTATATCAACCCCATAACTTGCATGTGTCTTTGCGTGAGTGTTCTTTGTGTATCTCTCAACCTGTTACAAGGCTGCTTATTCAGAAACTATAATATCACACCCATTTAAATAAATCTGCGTGATCCATGTGATTAGTCTTGTGCCACTGAAATCAGAAAAGACCCACTTCGACTGCATTGAAATTAAAACAAAAACCCAGCGATCAGGAAACTAAAGAATTGTTAGATATATACCATTGCAAATTCCTGGGAATGAGCTTCAAGCGCTTCAAGTTCACAACAAAGCCGCTTGTACTGAGAATATAAAGGATCCTAGAAATGCAGCGACAGGACGTCACATGTAAGTCATGCATAGAATTACAGAAATTACACATGGTATTGTTGTAGTGAACTACCTCAGTGTCCTTTTCTTCCTCAATCAATTTCATTGCAACCTCAATCTCAGCCAGGGATTCCACCTACATATTTTTAGTATCGCAAGAATCATCAACTAGATTAAGCAATTTTAGCTAATACAATGTTGGATAACTATGAAAGGAACTACCATTTCCAACTTGCTTTTCAACTTCTGTGGAGTGTCAATTACAAAGAGACCTGCCATGCCATAGTAAAGTTACTGAGTGTTAGAATTCAGAGGTCTGACTAAATTTAACAATATTCCTAACTTTGGCCTTTTTTGCAAGACAATTCAACCATAAGAAGTAATCAGAAGGAATTGTGAGTGGAACTAGATGACTTACTTGTTTTCTTAAAACCAAAGTCATGAGGTACCACAGTATAAAATTCCCTGCAGATAAACCAAATAAGCTACTAAGTGTTCTTAACTCAATCTAAGGACTGACCACACACTAAATTTCATATCAACGGAGCAATGAGTACCCGCTTAATTGCTCAAGTGTCTTACGGTCCGCTTTACCAATAACATTACTGATCCTTTTCAAGACGTCATAACCCTAAAAACATTCAGATGAAGTCAATGACAAAAGGTAGCACAAAAAGAGAAACAAAAAAAAAAAAGATAGAGTCAACACTGACTGATTTTGGGGCCATGAGAGATGCACTAAGCAGCAAGTTAATAGTTATGAAATATATTATCAAATGCGCACATAAGTTGCAATATTCGAATAGATATTTAACCACATTATTCAAAATCTTTTAGTCACCTTTAAAATCGTTGATTTGCTTAATTTACCCAATGGTAATTTATCAGCATTGTATCCTGCGAATAAGAATTGGTTAAAATAGCACCCTGAATCATGGAATATAGTAGATAAGCTGTGGATGGATCATTTTCTAAAGTAAATTTCCATAATAAATGAAAACCTATTTCCATCATCTGTTGTCTCATCATGCTCATATTGCAAATAAGAGAAATGAACTTAGCAATTCGAGTATCAAGTTTTGATTCTTCTGGTTCAGGCCTTAGTGATGTAGGTTTGCTTTCCTCTTGAACCTGCAGGTAGCTGTTTCAGCTCCAAAATCCAATAAACAACTTTAAACATTGATTTGCACACCAAGATCAGGCAAAACATGTTTTGTTTCATGCTAAACAAACCGCACTCTAATAGCTTTTCTAATTGAATCAGCCAGAAGAATCAAAGTACATAAGAAAGAAGGGGAAAAAAGACCACAAGGGTGGTGAACATTTACTGGGAACAAAATGCATACATAAGCTTCAGGCAACTCCACCTTGGATTCAGTTTTCGTTTCAGAATAATCCATCTCCAACCAAGTGTAGCTCCGGGGATGGCTTACAGCACCTTTTCTATCACACCAATGGTTCTTTGTCTTGTCAAGGAATTTCTTTTCAAACTCATATATGGCAGCTTGTTGGGAGGTTAAGGGCCCACTCAACTTATCCTGACCCTTCACGCCAACTCTTCCCCATCTGAAGTAGACCATGAACTTGCAACCATCATCAGATTCTGGAATTTATTGGACACAAAATTATGATTTGCTAGGCACTGTAGAAAGAGCCTTCACGCACAACAACCATTTTAGATGGAGTTATACTCTATTGCGCTTTGGACAATCAAAAAACTAGAAAATCCAGCTGTATGATCAACTATGTTTTGAAGTCTAATTCCAAGATATGATAGCCACAAATTAGACCAGAAGTGTAACCTAGAGCTTGAATGACAAAGAATTTGTTGTTGTTCTGCCCAATATTTGTTTGGTTCAACATGGCATCATAAATTTCATCACCCTGCAAAAAATTTACCGATTACTTAATAAATCTCAACGCCACACATGCCTCCTTCCGTCAAATCGCTTAAGCCAAACAAATTAAGAGACTGACCACTTGCAGAACGTGATACTGTGCTTTTATGTGGTCTGGAAGCCATTTGTCCAACACAGCGGAACCTTTCTTCGTCGCCGTCACTATTTTTTCCTCCTTGGCTTTCTCTTTAGCTGTAGAAAAGTTACAGTAACAACACAAAGGACGATCAAATTCACTATTTTAAACACTGTTATGTGACACAGTAAAACATCCTAGAATTCAACTTATGCATCGCGCAGATTCTTTATATACCTCGAATATTAAATTCTGTTTTAACAATAGACACAGATAGCAAATGCAAATTTTTCGGGATATTAACTGCAACAAGCAATTCAATTACCTTCAGGTGCTACGGCGCAGTCGTTTGAACCACTGCTACAATAGGTAGAGAGCCTATCAATAAGCTCTTTTTTCGTACCATCGGCTGAAACCCCCTGAGTCAAAGCTTCTTGTCGAAGTTGCTTAACAGTCATGCTTTGTAGCTCATCAAGCGTCTTCATTTTTTGAGACCTAGCGGAAATGCTACCTTCTTCATCCTCTCTCTTTCTCTTCCGTCTGCCTTCGATATCTGCGGTGCAATCTGACGAGTTTTTGCTCGCATCTTCACGAAGAGCGGCCTCGAGCCTCCTAACCTGAGCAAAATACAATAAATAAAAACCTGATAAAAAAAAAAAACGCAGCGCCTTGTTCATATCAACTATGTAAATGAGCAATCGGGACGCCAAATTACCAAAGTAGGCTTGATACCCGCCGTGCTGAGGCCGCGTTGGGCTAGTTGGGCGCGAAGCTCGTCGACTTTCATACTGCTCGTTGACATTGCAGTCTGCGCAATCGGAGAGTGGATGAGTTAAGAAGGGCGTGGAAGCAGAGAAATCTATTTAGAGGCGGGATTTTGAAATCGGTGCCACACACATATAAAGAGTTGGTGGTCGCCGGAGAAAGCTTGCGAGAGAAGTGGCTTGCAATGAAATCTCAGTGCTGAGCACGATTTCTGTTCGGGCGCGGTTTTTCTAATTAAACTTTTTAATAGTTATTATATTTTCTTCCATCGACTAAAAAATGTCCCCCAATGAACAAATGGTTCGGCAACGAGGCTTGGTCTAGTGGGTTAGGTCGTATAATCGAATTTAGACTTGCCCAACCGCCGGTTAACCGTAACCAGCGGTTGGCGGACTAACCGCCGTCTAACTGGCCGGGGGCGGTTGACGGTTAGCCGCCCCCGGTTGACGGTTAGCCTAACCGGCGGTTGACGAACCGCCGGTTACGGTTGACCGGCGGTTTTAACCGCCGGTTATTTTATTTTTTTTTTATTTTTTATTTTCCAACGGCTATAATAAAAAAAAAAATTCAAATTTTTTTTTTTTTCTTTACAACGGCTATAATAAAAATAAAAAAAATATTAAATTTTTTTTTATTGACCGGCGGTCAGCGGTTGGTCGGAAGGACCAACCGCGCCGTAACCGGCAACCCACGGTTGCCGGTTACGGTTATTAACCGTAACCGGCGGTTAACGGTTGTAACCGCCGGTTACGGTTAATAATGAGCATGTCTAATCGAATTCCCCCATCCATAATTCATTGAGTAGTCGTTATTAGATTTATTTCTCATACTATCGTTGTCAGATGAATTTGAGACGTATTCATCTGGTCCCGGCGATTAGTCCCACCACTGGAGTGTGTGACGCAATTAAGCCACGCCAGGTCTGTGTGGCGCAAGCCCACACCGATATTTTGGGGTTAGCCCATAGGCAGATCGAATGGGAATAGCTCGAGACGAAAAAAAAAAAACAAATGGTTCGATTGGGACAAATTTTTGTTGAACGTCTCCTCAAATCCATTTCAAACCTTGACTAACGTTGGGACACTAATAGTTGCCTTGGAGATTAGTCTCATCGTAAAGTACGTGACGTAAATCAATAGCTAATCGAATAGGGTTACATTGTAAAGTGTATGGCGTAAGTCCATAACTAATCTAGTGGGGATACATCATGTAAGAAGAAAAAAAAGATTCGACAATGTTGAAGTTCAATCTATTCAAACTTTCAATTTAACGAAATTATCCATCAAGAAAAATATTATTTCCTATTTCTCAAATTATTGGAGTTGAGCGGAGTATTCATACCTAGGGAAACTCCGACTCCATTTACCAGTCGTTTAAAGCTCCTCAAACCCTTCTTCATCTCCTTCATCTTCTACCCGCTGAAACTCTTTTCTCCACAATTCCATCTGTGTATTATGGGGATTTGAATAATAAGATCAAAATAAAGATGATATTTGTGCTCTGCCATGCCATTAGGAGTGGTTGGGGGTGACTATGAAAAATGCCATCAGATAAGAGATAACATTCTCAACCTGATCATCAGAAAATTGCAGCTGCTCAGCCAAGAAAAGCCGATTGCTGTAGTCGTTAAAGGCCATTTCTACACCAAGGCTGCGACTGATTTCTTGGTACTCGATAACTTTTGCCTTCAGACCATGGCTCATGAAAAGATTCTCCGCCCAAGCTGCGTCGGTCGACTGTAATGAACAAGGTACGTGCTTTTTTATTACCTGATTAAGAATTTGGACCATATGTAACACAACACTCAAGCTCACCTTGATCCCAGCATCAGTGCCAACCAACCAAACAGGGAATTCTCCAAGGAATAACGATCCCTTCATAGCATGATTACTTACAACACTCAAGACGTGCTTGAAGTCAGCCACGGCTCTTAATGGGAAATCCTGCATTGGCCAGAAAAAAATAGAATCGCCAATACTTCAAACTTCGAACCGACCAGAAAAAGAGTTGACCAAGAATAGACTTTGACAGACCTGGAAAGCCCATATACTGGGTCTGGCACCGTCGTATCCTTTACTGCGTAGAGTTCGTTCTATATCTAAGGTTTCAGATGGAATGTGAGAGAGCATGCAGCCTCGTGGAACTCGTGCACCAACATCTAATGTGTCCCACCAAGAAACACAGTGATTAAAGTTAAACTCATTGCATGTAATAAGAAAGATCATGCCATGGAGGTAGGTAAGGTCAAGAACTTTTAACATGAGAGGACAAAGTTGGTCATATTATCTTTTAGCTAAAAAACAATATCCAAACCTTGAAGCTTTTGGATCGAACTTTTAAATATTTGTTCGGGGGAGACATCGTATATCAAAGTTGATGGTGGCCACTTGAGCCGATAAGGTCGGGTATCCATCCCATCCGTGAACAAAACCACCTGCGTTGAGTGAGTATGAGAACTTATACGATCTCTTCCCTTTCCCTATAGATTCAAGTATGCTAAAAAGCAAATAATAGAGCCTCACTGGATAAATTTTACACACAGACACACACACCTGCCTAAGCCCATCGTTTTTATCCATTTTCTCGAGCAACTTGTCGTCGATAAACTTGGTTGCAATGGTATGCCAATGCACACCATGGCTTGTCTCCTGAGAAACATTGGAAGGTGTAAGGCAACCAACGTACGGGTCCAAAAGGAGAGGTTCTGCAGATGCAAATTAAATGAGCAGTGAGGTGTTACTGCAACTTTGCTACAAGAAACTTTTTGCCACTAAACTGTTCGAAGAAATGCCGGATAGAGAGCGCACGGAAATACGTATGCTTTACCTGGACGAAGGGTTTCTTGAAAGCGAATGCTCGCTCTTCCCATGGCTGCCGAGAAGAATTGCTCATCGCCATCATCATCAACAGTGTCTCCTCTGCGGGGCTTGACGTGACATCTACTGTTTCTCTTAATCTGATAAATGTTGTGAAGACTTGGCAGTGCTGCTGATAGATGAATTGGAGCAGTTAACTGCTGACAGCGGACCAAGACTTCCATAACCATTGAAGATTGTTAAGTGCAGCTACTTCATATGAACTCATTAAACGAACACACACACACACACCATACACACGCTTTGTGCGTCTCTGAAACTTAGACGTAAGATGAAATAAGGTTAAATATTTTTTTTAATCCTCTAATTTAGGGGTATGATATTATAGGGACAATGAATTTAAGAGATAGAATTATACGGACAATAACTTTCAAAATAAGCAGTTTTGGTATATTATACGCCCGAATCCTATATTATGCCACAAATTTTAGGGTTCCGACGTATAGTATAGGTTTTTGTGAATTTAGAGGTGACATTTTACGAACAATAACTTTCAAAATTAAGCAATTTTGAAACAAAATCTAGGAGTTCCAGCGTATAATGTCCCAAAATTGATTAATTTTGAAACTTATTGTCCGAATAATATCATCCCTAAATTTTTTTTCCCTATATGCCACATTTCCTAAATTATATTACGAAAAAAAGTAATTAACCCACGAAATAATATGACCCATTTATATTGTTTATAAAGCCCAATAGAAGCCACGTTATAGAAATCTAGAGAGGTTAGATTAGAATTGTGAATTGTGACGTTCTTATAAAAAAATATTTTGGGTTAATTTTAAGTTAAAATATATATTAATTAATATTAATTGATTAATTTCTGAATATTGACTTTCTTCATTTTTTCTCGTGGAAAAAAAAAAACTAAATTGAAATGACTCAACTATACGAAATAATACAATTTAATTAATATAATAAAAAAGAGAAAAGTAATTAAGAAGATCTTCCCTTCCACTATTCATCTAAGCAGCCAAGCAATCGATGATCTGAAGATGGAGGAAGACATGTCAGGCTTAGTTCCGTGCTCTTCTCTTGCAGTTGAATCCGTCATACGGTTGAGCACTGTAAGCATCGTCTCCTCGACCCCTATTTCACTCAATTCCCTTGAGAAACCTAAGTTTGAGCTTAGAAAAAGGGAGAGAAAAAAAAAATATATGATTCTTATATGAGCTTGTATACTTGACGCAGGCCGGATTCGTATGGGGTTCTTGTGTCGGACCGTTTGATGCTAGAAAACTAGGTGAGTTGAACTTTCGATTTTGGTTCTTGTTTGAACAGTATAAAGTTGCTGAGTTTGTGATTTTGTCAATCGAAGGTATGTCTGGAAGATCCCGCGCGTTGTTCATTGTAAGCTGCTTGATTAGTTTTATACATAAGTATTTGGCCATCAGATGTTGTCGAATAATGTTTCATCCATTATTTGAGTTGATAGCTAGTTCTTATATGGTTTCAGGGCAAGACTCTTGGTCAGTGTGGCTTCTCATGTGGTAATGAGATATAAATTCTTTTACTTCGATTGGTTATTGTCAAAATTTTGCTTGGTTATCTTCCATTATATCTTTCTATTACGGCAGCGGAGAACTTGTTCACAAGATGAATGACATTACCTGATTCAAAACGAGCTGCATTTTCAAAATATGTGCTTTTTCTTAAAAATTTCTGGATCGCAAAGGGCATTATGTATTCTTTGTTATTATACGTCGTTGCCGATTCTATATTTTTTTTCTCACTTTCATCGTCTTCTTCGATTGGTGTTGTATTTCTTATCTTCATCATATGTTGCAATATTTGTTTAAAGTTTTGGTAAATCTTTTCCAGCATTATTCGCGGCAATATTTTCGTTCACTCAGTGTGGACTTCAAAGATATCGGAGGCAAAACGACTGGGTCAGTAAACACATGGTTGTGCTTTCAATATAGTTGAACTATTTTTTCCTTTATATTTCTTTAGTATCATATGCATGAAGAAAATTTCTCAAAATGGATTAGGATGTAGTGTCTGGATCTAAACTGAGACTATATACATAATCTAGATTCTTGTTTCTGTGCGTATAATTCTGGCATCACTGATTGAGACGTATTTCCGAGTTAGTAAAGTTATCTTTGCAATGAATGGTTCGATTTTTCAATTTCTGCCCGTAGGTTAATACGCTGGCAGCTGGCAGTGTTGCTGGTGCTGCTTTCGGCGTTGGAACTGGGAATTGGAAGCAAGTTGCTGTCATTACCGGCGTTTGCTGTACGATGTTTCAATATGCAAAAGACAAGGAGTTGTCTGATTGAAACAGCACTTCCTATCCTAGGGGTGAGCCCAGTCGGTTACTACGACCCTTCTTCGCCTTCTTTGTATTAAATCTGATCTTTTAGAGTTCCATTCAAATGCTTTCCACTCCACATGAGAAAACTTTTTTTTTTCCCTTTCTGTTTGAAAGTAGTTAGTGAAAGTGCCCATGAAATGTCAAGACTTTGCAATAGCTTTCTTCTCTAGTTGAACTCCACCTTTTCTTTCTTGGCCGATGTTTAGCGTTCTAATGCAAATTTTGTTAATGGATTTGTTTTGATTGAGACAGAATGCAGAAGGTTTCTAAGTGGCAGCGAAGGAACTAACTATCAGCAGCCTCTTCTAAGCCATATTGGTAGTTAGTTATATTGGAATTTAGAGGACAAAGTATTGGAATTGAGAATTTAGTATGGGGATAATGTATGTATAATGCTGAGACCACCTCTATTCATTACCCTATCAGAGTATTATTTATAAATATTGTCTAGATATATAAAGAAAATATAAATAGAGGAATGTGACATAAAGAGTTTATAAAGAACTAAATGAGTTAAATTACAGCCTAAATATAATACACCGCTAGCCTGAATAGTTTTATATTTATAGTCTCGTTTTCATCTATATTTTGGTTTCTGAAAATAATTTATTATTTTGATGTAAGGAAGCTTATAGATTCGAACGAAACCCAAGGGGAAAACAACTGCCACATTAATTTTATATCATTAGCAAGATGTAGTGTGATAGAGAATAATGCATTACATAATACTAGTATTTTTCGCACACCCGATGCGTGTGCTTAAAATATAAATAAAATATAAAATTATTTTTATAATATCAAATTATAATATTAATTTTAATTGTAAATTATTTTTTATAAATTAAAAATATGATTTTTGGGATATAATTGAAATAAATTTAAAAACTAAGGGTAAAATGGTAATTTACAGTGCCATACCAAATTAATTTGGTGGTAGTTACTATAAGGTGCTTTCCCTTAATATATAGTATAGATATTTATAAAATTCAAATACTCAAATTTGATCTATCCTTATTGACTTGATTGCAAACTAATTAGAGCAGTTATCAATTAGGATTATGACGGCAATAAATTAAAAGAAAATCATCTTTTATTAAATTAGTTAACTTGTTTGGACTTAAATTAATATAGTTCACTTATTACCAACTATTAATTGTTTTGTTAGCCTTCTAAAACTTTTTATTCTATTTTCCAATAATTTGACAGCAATATTCCACCCTTTTATTTATTTTGCCGATGTAAAATCTAGACCGTTTTTTTTTTACTATATACGACATAAAATGTAAAATATCGATCTTTTTACGATGAAAAAGAAACTCAAATTTTCAAACTCGCAATGACGACTAAAATGTAGGGCATGTGCTAAAATGTGATGTGTTAGTTTTCGAGCTAACACACTATTGCAATTATATTTTTACTACATACTTCAATTGAAGCTCAAATTCTACAGAATTAGTTATCATATTCAACTTAATCGTGAATTTTAAGCGCATGCATTATCATCAAACTCAACATTTGCAGTCGAAATAAGGAAAACGGAATGCAACCGATCTTCGAAAACGCGACGGTCTAATGTGAAAAGCAACAAGTTAACAAATTTTCGGTTGTCTTTATAAATGGAGCTTAAAAACTTAATATTCGATTTTATTCCCATTTTATTCATATTAATTATATAATACAACTTCTAGCTAGTTTGCTAGAATAAAATCATCCAAATCTTTGAAAGTCTTAATAACATTATACTTTATCAGCTCCAAGTCGGCCACTTCGTCGCCCGCCTTGTCGAATGCGCATGCCCACTTCACCACACTTCCATCGCCTTTGGGACTAACGTCGAGGCTTGCCCTGAAGTTCTTGTAAAACTTAAGAACCTCAATGCCTTGGTAATGATCGGACAAGGCTTTTGGGAACAAACTGGGTAAGTCCAATATGCCTTTCCATACTTTATCAGCATTGCAGTTCATCTCAACTTCAACTTCAAGCTTTAGTGCCATAACTGCCAATTAGGGTTTCTTTGCCAGAGAATGTGAATGTTTGTTGGACAAAAGTCGTGGCTTGAGTAGTCCAATATTTATAGTGAAAATAAAAGAGATATTTATTTATTATTTTGATGTATATAGATCAGAACGAAAATTATAAGGAAACAAACTGCCCCCCATTAAATTTTATACCATCTATTAGAAGGATGTAGAGTGTGATAGATAATGATTGCATTGCTTTAATATATTTATAAAATTCAAATTCTCAAATCTGATCCATCCCTAGTGACTTGATTGCAAACTATTTTACAGCTATTCTCAGTTAGAATTACTTATTTAAATATAGTAGATAATGTAATGAATTAAATCTCACATATTAATTTAAAAATACGAGATCATGTAATGATTTAAATTGTTGACTTTTGTATTCTTACAACCTCATACATCATATGTCAATAATATGGCAGGTATTGGATCACAAAAATTAAGGCAATAAATTAAAAGAAAATCATCTTTTATTAAATTAGTTTACTTGTTTGGACTTACATTTATATAGTAGTAATGTAATCACTTATTGTCAGCTATTAATTGTTCTGTTAGTTTTCTATAATTTTTTATTCTATTTTTCAAAAATTAGAAATCAATATTTCGCCGTTTTATTTATTTTTCCTATGTAAAATCTATACCAACTTATTCTTTGTGCCTATATACGGCATAAAATTTAAAATATCGATCTTTTTATAATTAAAAAGAAACTCAAATTTTCAAACTCGACAACTAAATTTTCAAACTCGCGATAACGACTACCCACTCAAAAAGACCAAATTTTATTTTGAAAGCAGTTTTCCATCCATCTCATTCTTTGAATCTAACTTGATGATAACCGGATTTTGAATCTATTTTCTTGAAAATGCATGCGCAATATAATTCATCAAACGTGTGTCATATAATCAAGGGATTGGGCGACGATACTTAATGGTGAATTTATTAACAGTTCTACAATAAATGTACATACGTCACATATCATCTTGTTTTGAGATTAAAATTACCGGCACAACACATGGACTAAGAGACTCACATAGATGCCCTCGTCAATGCTGTTTCTAGTTCTTGGTAGTACTCTTCGATACTCCTCGATCCTTTGCACCACGCTTTGTCGCCCGTTGTAAAGTTCTTGGTAATAATGAGGCGGAACAAATCGCTTCCTTAATGTTGTTTTCATCTCTTCCCACGTCCTAATTAGACTTTCTGAATTTCTTCGCCTTGACGCGACAAATTTGTCCCACCAAGTTAAAGCACAACTTTAAAACTAAGGAGTCGTGCGCTTAACCTTCTATTCTTCGGAATAGTTATGGAGAGAATATTTTCTCGACTTTGATTTCTCATTCGATATAAGCGCCGGGATCACTCTTTCCTTGGAAGGAAGGAATACTCATTTTGATATCCTTTAGGTAACTATCATTTTCCCCTTTGTTCTCTCCTTCTGTCATTTTTAGAGACTTTGGACCTCTCCTCATTCTCTTCTTCATTACAAAAATTATGTCTTTCATACCTTTTTAAATTTATTTCTAGTTGATCCATATGATACAACATTGTGTCCATTATTCTATTGAATTGAGTTGCTATATATTGTGTACTCATTCATGCTCGTTGTAATAGATTTGAGACTCGTTCATTATTTTCTTCTAGTTAGTCGATCACCGCATTTTTTTTCGGTTGAAGGCATTAACGACGGCAATTATCATCGGAAAACCATTTGCGATGGGCTATACGACGGCCCAAACCGTCGCTACTGAGAGCGTCGTAAATAAAGGACATCGCTAGCAGTCGCATAGATTTGCGCCGGTATTTTACGAGGCGATTTCCGTTACAAATTTGCGACAAAAAAAGTCTGTCGTAAAAGTTAGCGACATAAACACCGTCGTAGAACCTAGTCGTTGAAAAAAGTTTACGACTTACTGGCAGTTGTTATAGATAGTAAATATTTTTTTATAAAATATTATTTTAGAATATTAATGTTCTAATAAAATTTATTATAATATAATATTATGACTTTAATAAATATTTAATATAAATAATATTAAATAAATAACATTAAATTTATTACAGTTTTTATAAATTTGAGAAAAATTTATTATTATATTTATTAGTATTTAATTAATGAAATATTATATATAATTAAAATTATATTAAATTATTATTTAATTATTTATAAATTATAGGAAAACTAGATAAAATAATATAAATTAAATATAGAAAAATATTATTAAGATAATAAAAATTCATTAATAAAAATATAAAAAATTACGTCCAATTAATGGGTTTACTAATCCAATAATGGTGGCATCTCAATTTTGATAAAAAAGAAAAAATGGATATTAATGAGTTTACTAACTCAATAAGGGCCCAAACCCCAAATCACTTAAGGGTGTGTTTGGTTTTTAGCCCAATTAGTAGCATGGTCCAAGCCCGAAAAAAAAGGGATAGTAATTGTCATAAGAAAAAGTAAGATAAAATAATATTGGAGTTCATTTGGGATAAATAATGGAAGAGCCCAATATAACATGTGCGGACTTTTTTATTTTTACGGGCTTCATCTAGGGAATCAAACATGAGAAAATAGGTTATTAATAATTTTGTAACCCATTTTATAGGTTTATCCAGTAAACCAAACGCAGCGTAATATTAACATATATTACTATATATACTAGATTACCGCTGCCGCACGTTGTGCGGCTACCGGAAAATTATAACCCGGAGAATGAATCATACAAAGATAGGAATCAACTTTTATTGCCAAGAAAGAAATTTATTCACATTTACTGAGCAACAATATACACGCATATTAGTGTCATAAGTAGTTTTCCAGTGATTATGATGTATGTGATCTTTGATTTTAGATTAGATCATCATGTTTTCATCACATGATAAGTTATATATCTTGTAATATTTACATAGTCAAACATCAATCCTAAAAGGGCGAACATAAAATACTATTTTGATATCAAACGTAAATCATGCCGAACAAACAACATTAAGATATGTACTATGACTAATGAGTAAGTATGAGAATTTTTAGCCTTTTTGGGACTTCTAGTCGAGCATACCGGCTTTTCACCGTGACACTCTTCACCGTCACACTCACATTTCTCATATCCGGGGGGAGAAATCGAGCTTCAAGAAATAGTGAATGGTCTTATCAATACACAAATGTATAACTCCCCAGGAATTTCAATTGCGCTCATATTCATCACTGTAGGAATTGGGTTCAAGCTTTCCCTAGCCCCTTCTCATCAATGGACTCCTGATGTATACGAATCGACCAGAGTTCTTTTTCTATCATGTTGCTCCTCTTTGTTATTTATTCTTTTTTTTTATTTGAAATCGAGTTGAAAAGATATTATCCCTCTTGTCAACATTTCCATGATCCGAAGAGAATTCAGATAACGAGGTATAACATCTATATAGCCTCCTATAGAGAAACAAGGAATTGAATCTTGCAATTTATTGATGTTTCATTCCAGTCCTAAAAGATGAAGATAGTCCTCAAACAGACAAGAGGGAAAGAAAAATACAAAAGCAACGACTCTCAACCATAATACCACCAAAGCTTAGGGTTTGCTTACAGCCTTGATTATACTTCTCGAGCACGTCTAATCTGAAATAAAAAAAAATTGAAGAATAGGATGAAAACAATCGAAGAATAGGATGAAACTGTCATAATTCATCTACACTTGAATAGCAATGTAAACGACCATTTTAGATGAGAATTAACATACTAATGTAATTCACTATGCTAAGGCATAAGCTCATCTAGAACCGCTCCTCTACGCCTAATATATACATCACACTACATCTGGTAACAGAAAGTAAAAAATGAAAATTTGCATTGACATGGCTGAAATGACTGTAAAATTTATTTATTGTCAAAATGATAAGAAGCTGTCCGCAGAAGAATCTGATCATAAGAGTTGAAAAACCTATTATCAGGAACCATAGAAACAAGTAACATATAAATCTTAAGTTGTCATAATCTTGTATAGAATAGGAAGCAAAGTATCGAGCAGTTAGTATTCTACAAATGGCAAACGAAACTGCAGTCCTTAAAAGAATCATGAAATGCTAGAAAAGTAAACGTTAGGGTGCAATAAAAAAAATTTGTTGAGCAGTCTAACCTTGCTGCACATACTACACAAGAGAAAAGGGGAAAAAACATACATATCCATGCGGCGAAGAGTGCAACTTATGCTCTGCTTAAAAACATCATCAATCTTATGGACCAGACCTACATAAACTCACCACATTTAAAGAATATGCATACAAACATTACAAACGATAATTTTAATAGCACAGAAGAATCACCTCGAAGAAATGTTAAGCAAAAGAGCTTCCCAGAACTTTGGTAGTTGCCACGTCAGCAACTCCATGGACGATGTCGTTCTGGTCTCCTCCTTCCCCAAGATTCAATCCCCAATTAACCACACTCCCCCTTACCCACGGCGTCGTTTTGTGACGAGGCTTTACCGATATCATCATAACTGTTTTCCTCATCCTTCACAATTAAAACGACCTCATTGACAGAGGGGCGCGATTCTAATGGCCATCGTCTTCGGACTACTTCGTCAGTATTCGAGTGGATTGTGCAGTCCACTTCGATTTCACGTACTCCGCCTTGCGCAACAGCGCGATGTGGATGCCTTTCTTCCTGAAGCTCAACTTAGCGGCTTCGAAAGCGATCTAAGCGATTTCGAGGAGGCGAGCAGATTTGCAAGAAAAATGGACGGTAGAGATTGAAGGATTTGCTTGTATGAGCTCGTTGATCGTGCAAGGTAATCTATATAATTATAACCTACCACGTGTGCATACATGATTCGGTCATATTCTTTAGATTTAGATATTAGTATTTATAATTACAATATTGTCCTTTTAATTGACCGACTACTTTATAAGAAACTGACTATTAAACGATTGATTGGCTCTTTTATAATAGTAATAGATATACAAATATAAATTTATTATTATTATTTTTTTTTTCAAATATGTAATGATCCATCCACACATATATGGGTAATCATTATATTGTGTTGATAGATGAATGTTATACTATTAATTCCATTTTTAGACAATCATTGATCCATATGTACTCCAATATATATATATATATATATATATATATATATATATATTTATATACAGCTGAGATTTTTTTATTAATTTCTTTGTAATATTTTTACTGATAAATATCTATGTAATAATTTAGATTCTGTTAATAGATGAAAACATATAGATATTATGATAAGTAATATCAATTCAAAATTTCAGTTGAGATTTCTTTTTTTTTTCTTAGATATCATTAAATGCCCCATATACATTTTTTTTATGTATAAATACAGCCCCAATTTGTGACTCATCGTTCCATCAAGAAGAGAAACACTTGGACTATTTATCAAATATCTCCACACAAAAAAAAAAAAAAAAAAAATGGCACAAGACATGAAGAATCTCCTTCGATTCATGGTTCTTCTTCTTGTAGTTGTTTCTTGCTCAGGTAATTATAATTATTATTTAAATCGTATGTATGGTCATTTATTTGATAATCTTATATATATAATATATATATATATATATTAGGTCAAAAGAACACAAATCGTATATGCACGAAGGTGATAATGGTGGACACTACGGCATGCTCTATTGAGTTGTGTACGGACGCTTGTAAGAAGCAAATCCCAGAAGGAAGAGACATTCGAGGCGATTGTATTGGCAGTGATACTTGCAAATGCATTTATCGATGTTAATTACATTCATTTAAATACTCCATTTTTATTTGAGGGCTAGAAGAATAATAATAATAAAAGTGATGATATTATATGATCTTTTATCTTTTAATTCCTATATATATATATATATTGATTATACAATAATTCACTTAGAACCAATTAAATTTCAGATGAAATATCTATATTAAATGATCCAATGAAATAAGAATTTATCAGATTTAAAATTGCAAATGAAACTGTTACACAAGTGATTATCTTATTACATTCGATGATATCATGAATTCCATTTTCAAGGGAACCATAAGTCAAATCAAATTAAATATTGAGTATAAAGTTGTCCTCAAACAACATCAATTTCGAAACTGATTGTCTTCAAATTATCACCCATAATTTAGATGTCCTTAAAGTGCTACTCCTCCAAATATACACGACTAAATTGATAATTAAGTCTAATATAAATTATGTGTATTATTTTGGGCCACACCCACTAGTAGATCATTGGCCTCTTTTTTTCTTTTTTTTTGGTCATTATTTAATTCAAATTTTAGTCTGGTCTATGTCATGATTCGATCTGATTTATTTTAAAAATAAAGCGGATCGAATATTCGATTCGATTTTCAAAACTGTATAACCCGTTTTTTGAATTTTGAAAACCGAATACCGAATCAAGATTAGATTTTCGGATATTTTTCTTCATCCCTACCTAAAACATACATATAGTGTAGAAAAAAAAAATAGTTATAGAACCAAAGTTTATCTCTAATCGACCTAAGCAATATATATGTAGAAATCGAAACTTGAAAGGCCATAATCGAAACCTAAAAATTGCTTCTTCAAACCTTAAAAACCCTATTCGAGAAACACTTACAAAAGCGCCAATATAAACCTAAAAAGTCACTAATAGAGTAAAACCTACAAATGCTCCAATTTAAATTTGGAAATACCCTTATGGAGTTACGCTTAAAAAAAAAAGCCATATTTGAAACATTAAAAAAAAAATCATGTTCTATACCTAAATAACCCCCAATCAAAACGTAAAAAAACATTATACTCAAGCATGCATAATTAAAACACTGTATCATTATGCTCAAACAAGCAGAATCAATATAAGACCCAATTTAGGAGGACTAAATATTAACTTCAAAAACTCCTAATTGAGCAACACCTAAAACAGGGTACATATATTTAAGAATCTTTAGCTAATAGGTATTGAAGCACATCATCACTTGATAATATAATCTGTTAGTATATATTTTTATTTTTTATTTTTTCAAACGATAGCTATCAGTTTAATTTTACAAGAAATAATTATATAGGCTAAATAATGTAACATGTCTCTCCGGTAACAAGCTGAATCCGATATAGACAAAAGCTTTCATTAAGAGAGATGAATAGTAAATCCAAATAAGGAAAAAGAAAAAGCATGCCCAAAAAAATAATACTCAAAGTTTAGACAAAAAGAACTAAAGAATCTACTACAAATCGACCTAACACCCCATAAGAATGACTGTTAAGGTCAAATCTACAACACTCATCAATTTCTTTCGTCTTCAACTTCAAAACCTTATCTTTTTCGGTGACACTTCCATAAATGAATAAAGAAATTACAAAGAAAGAAGAAACTCCTACAAAAGGAGACGAAAACTCCCAAATCAGGAAACTCGAAAATGACGAACGTCAAAAGCAACAAAAAAAACTGAAAAAGAAACTACAAAAAGGTAGAAATGAGCTCCCTAACTTCCATTAATGGAGAAAGGGAGATTAATTTTTTTGATGTTTAGAGGGAAGTAGAAGATAAGAAGAGAGATATTATTATTATTATTATTATTATTATTAGGAAAAAGAAAAGAACGAAAAGATTTATAAGTTTCCAAATCTACCCCTGAAGATGCTCGTATCTCCCTAACAAAACCCTAAAAATAATTTCAGTCCTCATTCGGAGGCACTATCCCTAAATTTTGGCGCTTCACAGTTCACCGTTCCATCGAGGTAAATTGCGATATCAACATCCTAAATTAATTCTTCTCTTTGAGAAGTAAGATCACAGCTCACTCGTATTTGACTAATCTGTATTAGTTTTTGTATTTCAAGTTTATTGTTCGCTGCGGTGTTGTTTGTAGGGTTCTTACCTTACTTTTAACCTTTTCTTCATTTTCTTTTGCAAGAATGAGTCGTTCTACCCGAACTCTCTATGTTGGTAACCTTCCCGGCGACGTTCGTGAGCGGGAAGTGGAAGATTTGTTTTACAAGGTCTTTTATGCCGATGATTTATCAATCTAGTCTGCCGCTGTTTACACGCATTTACTATCTGCAGTTGATTGTTATGTTGTGCATTATGTTTAAATAGACTGCTTCTACCAATTTTAACTGCGAAATCTTTTGTTTTGTGACATGTTCTGTTGCTTATTGCAGTATGGACCTATTGTGCATATTGATCTGAAAATCCCTCCTAGACCTCCTGGTTATGCTTTTGTTGAGGTAAAATTTTGAGCTTTATTGTGCTTCCTTAATTACTGAATGTGATGGCTCATATTTTATTGTGACAGTTTGAAGATGCTCGTGATGCCGAGGACGCTATTCGAGGGCGTGATGGCTATGATTTTGATGGGCATCGCCTGCGGGTGGGTTGAATTTGGCTTTAATATTCCTAAATACCAATTGTTTGACTGTTTTATTTACTTTTTACTTGTGATGTCCGAGTACTAGGTTGAGCTTGCTCACGGTGGTCGAGGAAACTCATCGTCAACGGATCGGTATAGTAGCCGCCATAGTAATAGCCGGGTTCCTCGTGGTGGGGTTTCCAGGCGCTCGGAGTATAGAGGTGGTTGGATATCTGTGTGAGAATATTGTGTAGTCGTTGTTGTACTATACCTTAAAGTTTCTTTGCTTGTGCAGTTTTAATCACTGGCTTGCCTGCGTCTGCTTCGTGGCAAGATCTAAAGGTAAAGTGTTATTCTTCACGGCTGCTAGTCTGTGGTCTCTGTGTTTGCATTAATGTTTCTGCATTCAATCCAGGATCACATGCGTCGAGGTGGAGATGTTTGCTTCTCAGAAGTATATCCTAAAGGGAGTGGTAAGTTTTTGTCACTAATTTTTCGTTATTTGGACACTATTGTGATGCCTATTCTTTTCTATGTTACTGCAGTGACTCTTTCTGTTTGTTAGTTATTTTCTTTATTGTCATGAATTTCATGCATAGCTCGATCGACAGCTGCTGGTTGTTATCTATTGGACTAAGCATGTGACAGGAATAGTTTATGTGACTGGCTGATGGTATTTCAAAATGCACGTCTACTTTTTTGACTTTGATGATACCATTAAAGTTGTTAAAAGACCTGGAGATGTAGTATCTTTCATTGTTCTCTATTTTCCTTGTTTCGTCTTTCTATTCCACATAATATGTTGTAAGTATGAGTTTTTATCCTTAATCATTCAGGAAAGACTGGCATAGTGGACTATACCAGCTATGATGACATGAAATATGCTGTAAGCCCGTTCTTTCTATGGTTTTATATAATCTTCATTGAATGTTCTGTTTTACGAGCAATCGATTCTTGATTTATCCACTCTCTCCTTGTGCAATGAAATAACTTGCGTGGTTCAAGAGTTTTTTCCCATCCCATTTTATCTTTATTGCAGATCAAGAAGCTGGATGATTCTGAGTTTCGGAATGCTTTCGGACGAGCTAGAATTCGTGTATGGTTTAATGAAGCTATAGTTTCTATTATTCTAAGAATTTAATAAACATTCACATCAAACTTCTTTCTGTATTTTTTTTTTCAGGTGAAGGAGTATGATTCAAACCGTTCTAGAAGCCGCAGCCGCAGTCGATCTCATTCAAGGGGAAGAAGCAATGGCCGTGATATGAGCAGAAGCCGGAGCAGGGAGAGGGACAGAAGGTGTGTTGGATGTTACTATGATATATATTTTTAAATTTTGGCAATCGTATTACTGAACTACTTTGTGATATAATGATTGTGCACACAGTAAATCACCTAAAGGCAAATCATCTCACCGCTCTAGATCTCGTTCAAGATCGATATCTCGCTCTCCTGCATCAAAACGTCGATCTGAATCACGGTACGTTGTTTTGGTTGCTGTTATTTGCACTCCTTGTTCGTGGGGCTTGTTTGTGAATGAGTAAGATCCTTGTATAGACATTTTTACAATGTTTCATCTGGTATTTATATTTTAATCTAATTGCTATTTTTAGCATGTTATGTAAATCAAATCAATAATTGATATAGTCTGACTTAACTGGCTTCTGCCTATAGCTATTTAAGTTGATCTATGGTTGGTTTCGACGAGATCTTTGCTCTTTTCTCTCTCCTTTTCTTGCTTACATCATTGCCTTTTACAGGAGTTACAACTTTAGTGTGTTAAAAGAACATTGATCCACATGAAAATCATTGCTTCCACTCGATTATTGTGAAAATGGAATCACTTTTTGTTGTTTTACTGATGTTGGATTTGTGTGATAGATATCTGGGGTTGATCTTGTTTGTGGATATTGACTCAGTTTGGCTACAACTGTTGTGGAGATATAATGTTTGGTGCACGGTAGTTCTGGATCTTCATAATAATGTCCCTGTTCTAATGGCATCACCATTGTCAAATGGACGCTAGATTGGGAACACAAGGAATCCTGGATAAGCTGGACATTAACTAGTTGCCGTAACTATAAAGGGAACCACCTTTTTTTTTTGCAGTGGAATGTTTTATACCAACTTAGGTGTGACCTGTCTCTTCACATTCCTTTTCCTTTCATTTTCCCTAAATTTTTCCACTCATCCAACTGCGTAAATTGTTCCTTTTTGAGTCCCTTTTCTTTTACTTGCTTTGGTCACGATCACTGTAATGTGGAGTGGGACGATCAAGGCTCTTGAATCAAAGTTGTTGAGCTACTAGTGTGTTATTAAACTTGGGTTGTTTCTGGAACTTGTGCAGATCACCATCAAGATCCATTTCCCCCAAACCATCTGTAAGTTTCATCCGACGAATATAATTACCGACTTTTAATCTTTCTTTTATTCTCCTGCTATTCCCATTTCTTTTAATATAAATAGGTGCAATCCCGTGTTGATTTTCTTCCATCGGATTTTCTTCCATCTGATTATATTTTCCATCTATATAATTTTCTCTATCTACCCCCCGTTGTTTTGTTTCCGTCGATTTAGAACCAGAAAGATCCGAGTAAAAGCCCCAAGAAAGACAGTTTTAGCAGGAGCAGAAGCCGTAGCAAGAGCCCAAACCAGAGTTAAAAGCCTTTCCAGGTTCTTTTATTACCATTCGTTTATTTAAGCCATAGCTGTCAAGCTTAGTTGATTCAAAGTTAATCTTCGAATAAACAGTTAAACGGCTTGAGGGTTCACTTCCGTTGGAGGAGTCGCTGTGGAGTTTAATCGTATTGCCTTTATGCTGCAACTGAACATTTGATAACTAAATGATGTTGTGGAATGTGGAGAAGATTTAAGTATGTTTAGTTTGTGTCTCTGTCATGATTATGGAAGATGTTTTTAGTTCGTTAAAACTTTGATTGCTTGTCTTTGACGAACGTATTTTCTTTGATTTTTAGCTTCTATTCTATCTCATAAATGCAGTTGAAAAAATACCATGCTATAGATGAGTTGAAATGAAAGAAAATATATTTACTGTACAGTGGTGAAAATGTCATTTTCGTATAACAAAATATTTGATATGTATTTTCTGGTGATATGATGATAATGCAATATTGATGGACGGCGACACGAAGTAGTCGTCGGTAGACACTTCGTTTTGTCAAGGGGAAAAGGGGCAATGTCGACTTTGTGTTCAAACTTTCAACGGTTCGGCTTTTGCCGAATGGGAAACCGCAATGATTTTCGTTTCTAAATTTCTTTAGTTGAGTTTTCGGAAGAAAAATTAGGAAATTTGTTTCAAACTAGGGGGTGGGGTGGTGTGGTTTTGGGTTGTTTCGGTTAATTTCACACTGTATTGTTGTTTGCCGTTTTTTGAAATAAAATTTGTTAATTGTTTTTTTAAAAAATTAAACGACACGAGCAGTTTTGGATAGTGGTAAATAGGATAATTGTTAAAAATTTAAGCTAGTTAGGTATAACCCAATTCCATTCATAATTTGACATGTGGCACAAATCTTAAGAGGTTGTTGGTGTACCAACATAGGTAGGATACGTGTAAAGTGCCACATGTCATAATTTGATTGGACTTGGGTTATACCCGACAAATCCACTAATAGGTAAGAAAAAATCTATATATAATGTTCAGCACGCTTTAAAAATATTTTTTAATTAATTTGGTATGTGAGTTTAATTACAATTTCACCGTTTAGTTTTATTATTTCAATTTACGCGTTTAATTAAAATATTTTAAACGTATAATAACTCCTAAAATATCATATAATATTATACATTTATATTTTATTGTATATGTGATGTGAGTGTGTTTATAAAATACTAGCATATATAATTGATTTGTTACTGTATTCCCATGTGTTTCTTATCGTTTTCTCTCTTTTGTACGTCTCTTCGCTTTTTTTGTGAAACACATATTTTTTTATCTTCGAACGATTTTTTTCTTTTTTAATTAGATAAGATGTAAATAGCTGTATTGAAAGGTCATATTCGAGAGTCACTCCATTAAAAAATCACGGACACCGTAGATATAGTCCACTCATCAAGACTTTTAACATCCCTCTAAATATTAAAAACATCATCACATGATAAGAATTAAGTCATACACAGCCACACGATATGAAAAAATATATATGTATAATTATGTGCTCTATCAATATTATTGATTCCTCATTCATTATATTACGAAAGCTGATTTATAGAGAGCAAACTTATATTGGTTGTTATTGGGAAACCTTAACTTCGAATTTAATAGGAGACAGACCCATATATGATATGATTGATGCTTTTCATTGTATGGAAAATTCAAATGAATAATTGAAAGAGAAGCACATGCTTGATTTGGTGCCTTCGTTGTCTGCAATTCAAATTGATAATTGAAAGAGACCATGCGGTCGATGCTTTGTGTAGTAAAAAAAGAAAAAAGAAGGGTTACAAATGCTCATGAATTGATGCTTTTATTTTATGGCATGGTTACTATGTTTCGGACCAAAGGGCAATAATACACGTGATTACAAAAGTAAATGGGGTCTGATAGTAGTGGGACCAAATAGAGACATGCGTCTTACTTTTTTTTTTTTTTTCCGGGTAGGTATCCTCACACAACGCCACGGTAGTCCCCACACTTCGACTAGGTTTGATCTGAATCGAATGTGAACCTCAACGTCGGCTATGAGACGACCACTGCATCAAGCGGAACTAATCCTCCTTGGTCTATGAGACTCACCCCAAGATCCCACAAACAACGATAGTCAAGGTTCCTAAAGAATTCAAACCCCTAACATTCCGATTGAAAGGTTAGAGAACGAACCACTAGGTCAAGCCTTTGGGGCTAAATATGTGTCTTACTGAATAGGTGAAAAGCTCATTCTCGAGTGTGTTATTAACTATAGGCTTAGTTATTGTTTTAGTTTAGGTCAATGACATTTTAATACCATCTAAATTATATGGTGATAATTTTAGAAAATAAGTATTGAAATTGGAGCAATTTAAGGATAACTATATTAAAATTGATTTTAATAAAGCAATTTGAGGACAATAAGTTTCAAAATTGAAGCAATTTGTGGACAGTAAATTTCAGAAAGTTATCCTCGAATTGCTTCAATTTTGAAATTTAATGTCCTAAAATTGCTTTAAAACTTATTATTCTAAAATTGTAATCCTTTAATTTATGTGTTTTTATAACACCACCATCCCTAATATACATGACCCAAAAATTAATTAAGCCTTAAATATAATATATTCCTAGCTAAATTAAAGATATTTAATATTTATTTTCAACAGAAGTATTCTCACTTAATCAGTTATGAGTTTGCGCCACACGGATGGAACTTTTACACACACGCGCGCACAAGTCACATGCAAAATCGAGCCCTCTCACACGCATTGGAGTTCTCTACGCACCAATGTTGCTTCGCTAGCTATCTGATAGAAAGCAAGCACTCAGAGATACACCGAAAGGTCGGCGTGACAATCTAGTTGAAAAGAAAAAGACCAAGGAGCTGCCACGTGCTGTAAAAGGTAGACGTCTAGGGTTCGACACTTCACTATTACGTGTTAAGTGTGCGCTTTTTATCTTAACGTTTCTAATCCGACCTAACTTGAGCAAACAAAAATCTGGAAAATTTTATTCTGCATGTGTCCCTAGCTATGAATTTCTGGGATAACTGGAATTTCCCAACAATTTCGAGTGTGTCGAGCGTTTGATTTGTAGAAAAATGACTTTAAAATTGTTATTATTAATTAAATTAAAATTCATGGTAAAATTGGAAGTACCTTTTCTTTCTATATAATAGCTTAGCCAATGACAATTCAACACAGTCCTAATGAGTTCTTTTAGGGTATTTTCGTTCAACTAGTGTAATAAATGTCACCTCAATATGGAAGAGAAAAGTCCGTGTAAACCTTTTATTTAAATATGTATATAATTGTAGATATCTTTCTTTCTTTTTTTTTAATATAATAATTAATACTTGTAATAATTTTGAAGCATTGACGTTTCTTGCCTGCAGCTAGGGGTGCAAACGAATCGAATAGAGTCGAATATCATGATATTCTATTCATATTCTATTATCAAATTTCGAATTCGAACTCGAATACGAATACTGTTCGAATACTAAAAATCGATTTGAATTCGATTTGATTATGACATTCGAATATCGAATCAATTATTCGAATATTATCATTCAAATTTATATTTTATTATAATATTTTTTATTTAATAAAAATAAAAATAATATTATATTTAAAATATATATTTAATTATGTATCTTATATTTAAATATACGTTGAATTATAATATGTTTTATTTAATAAATATATATATATATTGAATTATAATATATTACATTTCAATTATATATTGAATATTAATATTTATATTTAATTTTTTACGAATCGAATCGAATATTCGAATCGAATATTGCAATATTTTATTCGTATTCTAAAATTATTCGAATCAGAAAACATATTCTTATTCAGATTTGATATTCTAATATTTCGAATTCGAATCTCAATTTTCGAATCGAATCTCGAATCGAACCAAAAAAGTTCGATTCATTTGCAACCCTAACTGCAACACCTTTTTTTTTTTTGTATACATAATTGTAGTACATGCCCCTACCGACAAAAAATACAGACCCCAAATATTATTTATATAATAAATGTAATCACTACTACACTTACACCATAACTCACAATGAGGCTCTGCATCTTACCACTGATGCTCCTCCTCCTCCGGCTGCAATTACACTCCGGCGTCGTCGACGGCTACGAAAGAGCTGATTTTCCGGCAGACTTTATCTTCGGTTCTGGCACGTTTGCTTTTCAAGTAAGACTAGATTATTATTCTTCTTCGACTTAATTAATAATATATATATTTTATATTAATATTTCAAGAATGAATTTTCACCAGTACGAGGGAGGTGCCTTTGAAGATGGAAGGACTCCGAGCATTTGGGACACATATGCTCATTCTGGTCTGCATATTATTTCGTTCTTGACTATTATTATTAATATTATTATTAAATAATAATATTTCTTATCGCCTCTCTACTCTAACTCTTAACATACATATGTAAAAAATGGCAGGCCATACCGGCGGAGCAGTTGGTGACGTGGCATGCGATGGATATCACAAGTACAAGGTTTCTTTTCTCCTCCATAACCCACTCAGCTGATTCTTACATTATAATACAGTGTAGTGTAGATGAAAACGATGTTTATTAATAAATTAATTCAAGGATGACGTTGCGCTTATGGTGCTCACTGGTCTGGAGGCATACAAGTTCTCCATTTCATGGTCAAGACTCATTCCCAGTATGTTTCCTTTCATTACCATCAACAAAAACTTATAATTTCTTTTATTTTATTTTATTTGTTTTCTTATATATGGTTGGTTAGCCATGCTAGCTAGATCATATCATATCTGCTAGGTTTTACTTATCCACAGATGGGAGAGGAGCTCTAAATCCAAAGGGTTTGCAGTACTACAATGATCTGATCGACGAGCTCGTAAAACACGGTGACGACGACGACGACCCCTTTTTTCTTCTCAGTATGAGCCATTTATCTATTTATTTATTTATTTATTTTGCTAGGCATCCAACCACATATCACATTGACCCATATCGACATTCCTCAAGTTCTTGAAGACGAATATGGTGGATGGCTAAGCCGAGATATCGTGTAAGTATGTGTTAGGGCTACGGTTGATATATGTATGGGCGGATATGAAATAGAAAGATTCAACTATTGAGAAATCCCTTTCAATAGCTATTTATCATTTAGATAAATCTGTTCTTTTTCTTCCCCCTTGTTACAAACAACAAGCCTCTATATATACTTGCGCACATCATCTATAATTGGGTATAGGATAACTAGACATTAATTACTATATAGGTCTTAGACTATGCTAGGACATGTGTGATATCTATAATTGGGTATAGGATAACTAGGCATTAATTACTATATAGGTCTTAGACTATGCTAGGACATGTGTGATATTCATATTACGGCTGGTAGGATCTTGATGCATTTAATGTCCATTGACTTCTTTGGTTTAAGAGCTTTGGTCCATATTTTCAGCCTACAATCTTCAATAATGAACTTTGCTGCTGCTTTATTTAGTCTAAGTTGGCAGGTCTCTATCAGTATGTTTTCTTCGCCATGGTAATATACATCTCTTCTGCAGAATGCACAACCATGGAACGAAATCTTTTGAATTGTAGGGAGGACTTTGTGGGGTATGCAGATGCTTGCTTTAGGGAATTCGGCGACAGAGTATCCCATTGGACGACCATCAACGAGGGCAACGCCGCCGCCTTGGGAGGCTACGGCGAAGGCAAATTCGCGCCGGGACGGTGCTCGGATAAAGCAGTATGCCCGCAAGGTAACTCGTCGATCGAGCCGTATTTGGTGGTGCACCATATGTTGCTCGCACATTCAGCTGCTGCAAAACTGTACAGAGATGTGTACAAGGTAATTGATTGATTAGCCTTTTTTCTTTTTCCTTCCTTTTCAACTCTCTTAAAGAGTTATTACCATGAGGTGCGCTGTCCTAGCTGAGCAATTCATGTCTCATCGGCAGGCGACTCAGAATGGTTTGGTAGGGATCAATGTGTATGCGAGGGGTTTCGATCCCTTGACGAACTCTACGGAAGATAAGCTTGCAAATCAAAGAGCTATTGACTTTCATCTTGGATGGTATCCGCCGTGCTTTTAGTAACTAACTTTTAACCATATATATATTTGGTTAACTGTATAACATTATTGCAGGATGGTCGATCCTTTGATCTTCGGAGATTATCCCGACGTTGTGAAGCAACGGGCGAAAACAAGAATCCCGGCCTTCACCAAAGCGGAGTCGGAGCAGCTCAAGGGTTCTGCGGATTTCTTTGGATTGAATCACTATTTTACGTCCTACATAAAGGATAATCCGAACATGGGGAACGATGTCGAGGACTACTTTACGGACATGGCGCTTGATACCATAAGTATGCATCTAACGTTTGAGTCATTGCTTTACATATTCATCCTTCTGTAAATCAAAGTTGGCATTCTTATAGAAGATTTGTCACTCTAAAAATCACATTCACCATAGCTTTACTATCGTTCAAAGTCTCATTATCACAATTATCATGTCTTTTTTTTTTTTCAGAGGTGCCAGATGCTGGAGATGGCGGCGTAAGTGCATGTTAATACATTATATATATATATATATATATATATATAATCATCGGTTTGTGGCTAATGGTTGTTGATCTCACATAACAGTATCTACCTATGCCTTGGGGTCTTATTGAAGTGCTGCAGTACTTCAAATCTCACTATGGAAATCCACCTGTTTACATCCACGAAAATGGTTTGTTATTTACAACTCTTTCTCTCTATCGATTGATTGTTCTCAAGCCACTGAGGTTGTGTTTGGATAGAGGTTGTGTTTGGATAGAAGAACATAGTGTGGAAAGAAAAATTTGAGGATAAAATGGTTTTAATGAGCTTTTCTTTCGTTTTTTTCACGATTTGATGAAGAAATTGATTTTCCTTAGTTTTTAGTATAAAATTAAGGAAATTAAGTTTCAAAATTTAAACAATTTGAGGACAACAGATTTCAAAATTGAAGGAATTTGAGCACACAATAAGTTTCAAAATTCTAGCGTTAATTGTCCGATTCGTTATTTGAATCTTACTGTCTTAAAATTGTAACATTTTAATTTAGGTATCTTCAAATTGCTTTAGTTTTGAAATATATTATCCTAAAATTGTAACACTTGTATTAAAATACACCCCGAAATATACTGGACAAAAAAATAAATTAAGCCCTACGAATTTCCACAAAGCAAACAGATCCTAAGTATACAATAATCCTGCAGAAGTCAACCGTTCATTAGTTTAACCCTTACACGTTTTTTTTTATCAGGCCAGAAGTCGAAGCGAGATGGGAACCTAAACGATACGTCGAGGGTGGAATATGTGGAGGCTTTCATCGGCGCCTTGCTCGACTCAGTGAGGTGCGAGCTGGTCTTTCACTACTATACATAGACATCGATCGTATTCTCTCTTTTTGCCTGCGTTTTCATGTAATAAATTTGCATTGTCTCTTTTGTGTTGTAAGGAATGGATCGAACACTAAAGGCTACTTCGTATGGACGTTGTTTGACTGCCTTGAGCTGTTGGATGGGTACAACACGGCGTTCGGGATTATCTACGTCGACTTGGACGATGAGAAGCTTACGAGGTACCCAAAGTTTTCTGCACATTGGTACTCCAAGTTTCTGGGTAAAGATGCAACTTACCCTCAACTTATTGCCGACACTTAATTGCATATCTATTACATATTGAGCATTCCTTCCATTCCTATTTCTATGTTGAAATAATATACTTAGTTTTGTTTCAGTTATGTTTGTGGTGCGCGACGCATATTCTATTCGGTAAATTTATCCACGTGTACGGTTATATATATTTATATACAAAATGATATATAATATATCAATCGTAAACAAGGTGGCTGCTTTTATTGCCGATGCTAAGGTTAAACGTTATGTCCTTAAAACGATGTTGTTTGAGATATGCCATCAGATACCATGCAAGGATATACATTTACAGGGCATTTCATTTGTATTAGTTGAACATAATTGACATTTTGGTACATAGTAAAGGCATTTGTTGTTTATTTATATTTCTTTGTTGGCGTCTATCTATAAATTCCAAGGCAAAATATCGCATTCTTTACAAGATAAGGAAAGAACATGGAAGATAATGATACCTACGCACACAACATAGTTCAGTGAAGGGTTTACGCGTAAATGGAATTAATAATCGATTCGTATGATATTCCTTTATCATATTCGATCTTTGATTGGGTTACGAAGTCGGCCACGTGATTGGCGACATGTTACACACATCCTTTGAAATTCTTTCATTGCCAATTAAGACGAAACTAGATAGTTGCGCTTAAAAGGGTACGTCTGGATGATTCAAAAGTATTGATAAAATTTGTCGCACGAATTTATATATAGTGAATTTTCGAAGATATCAGATTAAATTGGCTGAGCCTAAATAAGATTGATGACCTTATTGAGAATTATGAGCCAAAAACTCGATCGATCAAAGCCTGATATGATCGAGCAAGAAGGTTGAATGATCAAGCAAACTTGAAAATTACCAGATCAAATGATGGACGTTCGATCTAGTTCGTGCACGATCAAAGAATGTAGGTTTAAAGCTCGCGGTTTAAATAAAGAGCGTTTGGTCAGGCCGGAGATGGCATCAACGGCTGTGATTAAAACTTATAAAATCGTGTTAGCATTTTTTTATAAATAAGCGCACGACGTACAAGCTTGAGAGTGCGCGGTACAAGTCGTCAATGCACAAGTTAAATTTTAGTTTATAAATACCAGAATTTCTAGTTCAACTAGCCATCTTTGAAAGCATGTATCTTTTGATAGATAGTGAATTAGCAAGAGGTGTAAACTAAGAGACTTGTAGAGGGCATAGCGAAGTTGTAAACTCATCTCTTAGTTTGGATAAAAGAGGCTCTGTTGGTCCGTGGAGTAGGCTGAAATTCACAGCCGAACCACATAATTTCTGTATTCTGTTTTTTCATTTCTCTTGTTTTTGCATTCGATCACTTTCAAGATTGTATTTCTTGGATTGATCATCACACATATGTTAAAGAACAACAAGTTAGAAATCGATGGGTGCCATTTTCTATACAGACTTTATTAAGGCTAGAGATGTGAGATGGGCTACTCATTGTGTGAAGTTAGCAAGGTATTGGGTCTAGCATGTTTATAGGTTCAATAATAGCATGGGAACAAAATCACGTGTGATGATTTTAAGTTAGACTTTAAATATCTTGTATGTAGAAATGAGGGAGAAAATCACTTTCGGTCCCCAATGTTTTCGCTTGCTATATTTAGTCCCTGTAGTTTTCCGATTTGAACCAAATTTGGTCCCTCGGTTAGATTAAACGCCAATTTGGACGGAATCTGTCAGGTGAGTCGCACGTGATATATTATATCTGTTGCCCTCGGGATTTATCTCATACTCGGTAAAATATTCGACCGGACCAAATGAGTCGAAACGAGCCACTCGGTCATTCAACCGAGGAAAAGCGAGAACTCTACTCGAGATATTACTCGAGGAAGACAAAAGATACCCTCCTCGGGTATGGAATACCAAGGGACGCCATGAGTTATATCTCATCATGGAGCATAATGGAGCGGTTATGGATTCCTTAAGGGCCTCATTAAGAGAGGTCTCATTATGGAGCATCATGGGAGCATTTAGAGGTAATTTAAAGCTACTAATGGTCATTATGACATACTCCCTATAAAGGCTAGGTAAGGACGTCATTCGAGGGAGGTCGGATCACTGCGACATACACGCTTTTGTGTTATTCTCTGTGTTGTTGTCCCGAGATTGTGCTATTTTCTGTGCTGCTGTCTCGAGAACACAGGCACTCTACTATTATGTTCATATACATATTTAAGCCCGGCTATAAACTCGAGCGCTCGGGAATATCTTCTAGAATTTTATTCCGTACGCCGACTCTGATTTGAGCGTCGGAGGGGCGTCGCCGAAAGCGGCGCCTTCCTAGCGGGTGCTTCTTTGTGATGTTTCAGGAACCCTGCGAGGAAGACGAACTCGAAGAAGAAGACTCAGTGAACTCAGGGCGAAGCGACGCCGGAGATCGATCCAGGTGCGGGCTGCTCGAGACCTCGGGCGCATCATTGGTGCCGTCTGTGGGAACAATATAGAAAAAAAAAAAAAACGATGTGTTTTGGAGAAACCCGTAAGTTCTGTCCCGAGGTCTCCTACAATCCCGAGCGACGAGCGATACCACCTCGAGCAACTGCTGCCACCGTCGAGATCGACACCGAGCTGCCACGAAGCAAAGGCCCGTCTAGTCGGCCATGGTGCACGCGAGAGTTCGTAGCCGCGTATATCGGCCTAACCACCACCATCGGCGAAGCCGAGCCCACCGCGAGACTCGCCGGAGAGCCTTCTACACGCGGACAGCTCTCGGGATCCTACGCACGCACTCGCGTAAGACCCGACGTGCTTGGGCCGCTCGAGACAAGCGTTGGGATCCCCGGCATACTCTCGCGTAAGCCCCGACATGCTTGGGCCGCACGAGAGAAGCGCTGGCATCCCAAGCGCGCACTCGCATAAGCCCCGACGTGCTCGGGCCGCTCGAGACAAGCGTTGGGATCCCCGGCGTACTCTCGCGTAAGCCCCGACATGCTTGGGCCGCTCGAGACAAGCCCTGGCGCGCTCTCGCGTAAGTCCCGACGTGCTCGGGCCGCTCGAGACTTAGGCGCTGCTCAAGACAAGCGTTGGCATCCCCGGCGTACTCTCGCGTAAGCCCCGACATGCTTGGGCCGCTCGAGACAAGCCCTGGCGCGCACTCACGTAAGTCCCGACGTGCACGGGCCGCTCGAGATAGGCGCTGGCATCCCAGACGCACACTCGCGTAACCCCCGACATGCACGGGCCGCTCGAGACAGCCGCCGGCATTCCAGGCGCGTACTCGCGTAAGTCCCGACGTGCTCGAGCCGCTCGAGACTTAGGCGCTGTTCAAGACGTTGGGATCCCCGGCGAACTCTCGCGTAAGCCCCGACATGCTCGGGCCGCACGAGATAGGCACTGGCATCCCGCTCGAGACAGGCGCTGGGATCCCCGACGTACTCTCGTGTAAGCCCCGACATGCTTGGGCCGCTCGAGACAATCCCTGACGCGCACTCACATAAGTCCCGACGTGCTCGGGCCGCTTGAGACTTAGGCGCCACTCGAGACAAGCCAGCCGCGTATATCGGCCTAACCACCACCATCGGCGAAGCCGAGCCCACCGGAGACTCGCCGGAGAGCCTTCTACATGCGGACAGCCCTCGGGATCCCAGGCGCGCACTCGCGTAAGCCCCGACATGCTCGGGCCGCTCGAGACTTGGGCGCCGCTCAAGACATAGGCGATGGCATCCCAGAGGCGCACTCGCATAAGCCCCGACGTGCTCGGGCCGCTCGAGACAAGCGTTGGGATCCCCGGCGTACTCTCGCGTAAGCTCCGACATGCTTGGGCCACTCGAGACAAGCCCTGGCGCGCACTCGCGTAAGTCCCGACGTGCTCGGGCCGCTCGAGACTTAGGCGCTGCTCAAGACAAGCGTTGGCATCCCCGGCGTACTCTCGCGTAAGCTCCGACATGCTTGGGCCGCTCGAGACAAGCCCTGGCGCGCACTCGCGTAAGTCCCGACGTGCACGGGCCGCTCGAGATAGGCGTTGGCATCCCAGGTGCGTACTCGAATATTTTACCTACTACGTCCAAAACTCGCTATACTCATTTTAGACTATTTGGCGGGGGGACTTGTGTTGTCCTCGGGATTTATCTCATACTCGGTAAAATATTCGACCGGACCAAATGAGTCGAAACGAGCCACTCAGTCATTCAACCGAGGAAAAGCGAGAACTCTACTCGAGATATTACCCGAGGAAGACAAAAGATACCCTCCTCGGGTATGGAATACCAAGGGACGCCATGAGTTACATCTCATCATGGAGCATAATGGAGCGGTTATGGATTCCTTAAGGGCCTCATTAAGAGAGGTCTCATTATGGAGCATCATGGGAGCATTTAGAGGTAATTTAAAGCCACTAATGGTCATTATGACATACTCCCTATAAAGGCTAGGTAAGGACGTCATTCGAGGGAGGTCGGATCACTGCGACATACACGCTTTTGTGTTATTCTCCGTGTTGCTGTCCCGAGATTGTGCTATTTTCTGTGCTGCTGTCTCGAGAACAACGCACTCTACTATTATGTTCATATACATATTTAAGCCCGGCTATAAAATATCTTCTAGAATTTTATTCCGTACGCCGACTCTGATTTGAGCGTCGGAGGGGCGTCGCCGAAAGCGGCGCCTTCCTAGCGGGTGCTTCTTTGTGATGTTTCAGGAACCCCGCGAGGAAGACGAACTCGAAGAAGAAGACTCGGTGAACTCAGGGCGAAGCGACGCCGGAGATCGATCCAGGCGCGGGCTGCTCGAGACCTCGGGCGCATCATTTTAGGTAAAGTACCCTCGGGTTTTTTCAGAGCGCATCAATATCCCCCACAATATACATCCGTTCGTCTTAAATTCCTCTAAATCTGTCTCCTTCATTCCACAATCGAACCCTACCCATAGAAATCTCACGTAAAAGAGATAAATTTAGGGTTCGACTTCATCATATGCTTTTCTCAAAAAAATTCTCTTGCACAATGTGTGGTGATCAACCCAAGTCATAACCTTTTCTTCATCCACTTGTGCCTATTACATAGGACTAAACAACCAAGCATGTTGCTGACCGTATCTCTAATCAACTTGGTCCATCGGCATAAATACAACCACATTTTCAACCACAGCCCGTCGCTTCTATTCATCGTCCTCTCTTTGAATTTTTTAGTGACAAGCTACGAGTTGGTCCTCATCTCATGTCTTGCTCGAGGGGACTTATGGAACTTCTCTCATATATTGATTAGCCTATAGTTACGGAATTGTAATTATTCTTTATTGAATTGAGTTTAGGATCTTTGTTCATGCATTGTATAAATAACAAAACGATGTACAATCATAATGTAGAGAAAACATTCTGTCTACATTAACAGTTGATTTTCAAATATCACAAAATCTCGGTTATCAATTATACAAAAATTAGGGCGTAGTGAGAAAGTGAATTCTCATAAAAGTTAGGTAATATGCTTCAAGAGAAAAAATAATATTTGAAGTCGAGACATTTTAAGATAGCATACGTTATAGATAAAAAGTATATAATGGATATCACCTCTACTCTACTTAATAATCTACGCATTCTTCCAACAAAATCTAAAAAACAGAAAACCGTTTATCCATTATTTTTTATAATTCATATATATATATATATATAATATATAATTTGGTTTTGAGTACGGTTTTCCATGTGTTTCTATCGTTTTTCTTCGTTGTATGTTTCTTTCGGATAGCTGTATATTTAAATAGATGGGTTATAATAGCTGTATTGAAAGGTAGTGATAGAGTCGCTCCATTAAAATATCATCACTTGATAACAATTGAGGCATGCACAGCCACACGATATATAAAATATAATAATGTGCTCAAATATCATCATATGATAAATAAGATATACACAGCCACACGGTATAAAACATATAATAATATTTGCTCTATCTTAAGGTATTGATTCCTCATTATATTACGAAAGCTGATTTTGAGAGAGCATACTTATATTGGTTGAATATAATCTTGTTACAACATCTCCAGCCCATACTTTATTTTAATGTAAAATACTTCGTATAAAATTGATTATATTTTAGTGTTGTGGGTTGAAGGTGGCCTTCGAAAAAATGATTCGTTTCAGTTAACTTCAATTTTAATTAATAAGAGAACAATATATATGAGTGGTGTTTTCATTATTCATAATAGAAAGAGAAACATGTGCTTGATTTGATGCCATATGCAGTTCAAAGAAGAAAGAAGAAAGAAAAAGAAAAAGAAGGAGAGCGAGCAAAAGAAGAGAGTGAAAGTAAAGGAATTTCCAAGCCAAGAACAAGCAAATTTTCGGCCAGCTCAACCTTACAAATCTGTTATAAGTAACTAGGAGGAAAGGTAGGTGAAGATTTCATCTACAACACGTAAATATTTTCGTTAAACCCGATTTTTAGTTTTGAATTTCTGGTACTTTCGTGATGTTTTTGAGGTGTTATGATGCTTGTTCGAGCTCAACATATGAGTTCTATAATCTACTTAGCTGTTTATGTGAGTTAGGAGGATGTTGTGTGATGAAATTTCTGAAGAATTGAAGAACTTAGTGTTTTTTTCGCATACTGTTCTTCATTTTCTGGGTTTACTTGTGTTTTGGCGAATGTCATGTTTTCGGACCGAATAAGGGTTTTCGGGGGCCAGTTATTTTGCGAATTGTGAGGGAGAAAGGTTATCGCGGGCTGAAAACAAGTTTTCGCGGGCTGAGGTAGTTCGCGAACTGTGAGACGTCACGGGCCGAAAACCAGTTTTCGCGGGCCAGAGAGTTCGCGAATAACAAATAGATGCGGACCGAAAACCAGTTTTCGCGGGCCAGAGAGTTCGCGAATAAGAAATAGATGCGGGCCGAAAACCAGTTTTCGCGGGCCAGAGAGTTTGCAAAAAGAAGGTTTTCGCGAGTTGAGGTCTTTCGCGAACCATGAGACATCGCGGACCGATTTTAGGTTTTCGCGAATTAGGTTTGGGCTTTGACCGAAAATAGTTGGGTTTGACCAACGAACTTATTTTGAGCATTTGTCCTATTTTGACCCAATTCTTTTAAATAAAATTATTTTCAGCCCAAATCTTTTGAATTAAAATGTTTTCGGGTTTTGATTAAATTCTCTGGTCAACGGTTATTTTATTGTCAGCTGTAAGTATTATTTTCGGGATTTTAAAGGGTTTCTGGATTTTCGGATTTTACGAGATGTGGTTGTTATTCTGTGTGACTTGTATGACACGCATTGCATATCACGACATATTGAGGTAAGATTGGATGACCGTATTGATACGGTGACACCTTAAGGTGTCGTTGAGCGGGGTAGAATGTGACCGATGCTGGTTGTCGACTCGAAGTCGAGTTGAGGTTAGTACTAGTTGCACCTGACGGTTGGTGCCGTCGAGATGGGCGGTTGGTGCCGCCCAGCTTTATTTATATAGACGGTTGGTGCCGTCGTGATTAGTGGTTGGTGCCACTAATGAGTATCGACGGTTGGTGCCGTCGAGATGAGTGGTTGGTGCCGCTCGAACTTTACGGTAGGTGCCGTAGGGTTATTTATGAGGTGCATTAGTCCAACCTAGGGCCCTGTGGATGAGATGAGATGAGGTCGTGGGACGAGCGTGCATTGCATGGTGAGGTGTCGGGATTGGGGTTGAGTGCACGCTGCATTCACGCATATTTTCACCTACTGGGCAATCGCTCAGTTTTTCGTGTTGTAGGTATTACTGAGCCCGACGTCGAGGTACGTCACGACTGAGGCAGGCTGATGGCGGTGACTCCACGGGCTTTTGGGGGCAGTGCGGTACATGGGACGCGACCTGTGGAGCGCGTAGGAACTTTTGGATTTTGTTTTGGGGCCGAGGCCTGTGTAAAGATGGTTGTGTTATAAAAATAATATTAGTTTGTTTTTAAAAATATGTTTTTGTAAAATGGGCTTTCCGCGGCTTTCGTTGCGAAAACCCGCCAACTATTTATGTTTAAAAAGGTGGGGACGCCACAAGGTGGTATCAGAGCATAGGCTTTAGATTCTGAAGACTGTCCATGTACTGCCGCTCAAAAGCCGGGAGGACCAGCCTTGCCTGTGAGTTTTATAGTTTGACGTGAGTACGTATTATTAATTATGTGCTTGCTTGTATAATTGTAGATATTAAATTATAAAATGTCGAGAGGAAGAAGAGTAAATGTAGGAGAATCGAGTCGTAGGAACGAACCCGAGCCCCCTACGCAGGAATATGAGTCAATAGTCATGAAACTCACTGAACTGATCCAGCGACAGTCGGATCAGATTAATGATCTTATTCAGCATCGAGGTTTTTCCGAACACCATCCATCCCCTCAGCATGAACCGGATGGAATCATAGGGGAAAGGTTTCGAAAGTTAAGCCCTCCTATTTTCGAGGACACTTCTGATCCTATCGTGGCAGAGGATTGGTTGCGCACTGTTGAAGATATGTTCCTCTATGGTCGGGTGCCGGAGAGTGAAAAAGTCCTATGTGCCGTGTTCTTGCTAAGAGGGAACGCCAGATTTTGGTGGGATACCATCAAAATCTTGGAAAACCCGATAACATGGGACAGGTTCAAGGAACTATTCTACGGAAAATATTTTACGGCTCATGAGCAAGCGCAGCGGATGAACGAATTCATAAACTTGAAGCAAGGAAAAATGACGATTGCGGAATACATCCGCAAATTCGAAGAACTATCCCGTTTTGCCCCACATATGGTGGCAACAGATACTCTAAAAGTAGCACGATTCACGATAGGTCTCAACCCCGAGATCCACCGAGATGTAAGTATAGCAAGGGTGCGAGGAGAAGCATTCAATCATGTGGCTGAACGAGCAATGATCGCGGAGAAGGCAGAAGCTCAAATTTTAGAGTCGCAGGAAGCAAAGCGGAAAATGGAAAATCAGCAAAGGAATGGAGGCGATCGGAAACATCATTATTTTGAGACAAATCCCAATAACAACAACCCTCTGGACGATCGTGCGGGACAACGAAATTGGCGGCCAAAGCTAAATCAGGGACCGACCAATATCCCTGCTCGACCTCCAAATTCAGCCCCACAGTGTCAGCAATGTGGACGTTACCACTTTGGGGTATGCTTCGGAATGAAGCCCAATCCGAATTCTAATCTACAATGCTTCCGATGTGGAAAGTTGGGGCACTATGCTAAGAATTGTCGGAACAATCTATCACAGAGTTCAGCTCAACCACCGGTAAGACCACCACTAGTTCCCGCTCGAGTTTTCACCCTCACGAACGAGGAGGCCGAGGTCAATCCTACTTTTCCGACGGGTACGTTAATTATACCCCATTTCCATTAATTAACGTTAGGAATCGCGCCACACATTCGGAGGTGTCGGCCGACTATGTGACAAAGGTAGGAATAACTCCTACCTCATTAGAAAAAGAGAACAGGAGAGATCAACACCCCAAGTTATTCCAATCGGCGTAATTTCGGGGACAAAATTCTTTTAAGGGGGGGAGAATGTAATACCCGTAAAATTTTAATACGGGAATTACGCATAGTATATTCGAAATTTATAAAGTAAATTTCGAGTGAAACCCGAAATGAAATTTCGGGTAAGCCAAAATTTCGGGTAAGAACCGTAGAGAAATTTTCGGGAATTATTCGAACGGGCCCAAATAAAGAAATAAACAATTCAGCCCAACTTGAATAAATATTGGAAACCCAAACTTTGGCCCAAATGAAAGATAACTTAGACATGAGGGAAAACCACGTAATGGGTTTGTCACCTCCTTATCACCCTTATTATCATCGGTAAGGAGCACATTAAAAAGAGACAGAGATAAGAAAGAAGAAAGAAAAAGAAGGAGAGCGAGCAAAAGAAGAAAGGAGAGTGAAAGGAAAGGAATTTCCAAGCCAAGAACAAGCAAATTTTCGGCCAGCTCAACCTTACAAATCTGTTATAAGTAACTAGGAGGAAAGGTAGGTGAAGATTTCATCTACAACACGTAAATGTTTTCGTTAAACCCGATTTTTAGTTTTGAATTTCTGGTACTTTCGTGATGTTTTTGAGGTGTTACGATGCTTGTTCGAGCTCAACATATGAGTTCTATAATCTACTTAGCTGTTTATGTGAGTTAGGAGGATGTTGTGTGATGAAATTTCTGAAGAATTGAAGAACTTAGTGTTTTTTTCGCATACTGTTCTTCATTTTCTGGGTTTATTTGTGTTTTGGCGAATGTCATGTTTTCGGACCGAATAAGGGTTTTCGCGGGCCAGTTATTTTGCGAATTGTGAGGGAGAAAGGTTATCGCGGGCTGAAAACAAGTTTTCGCGGGCTGAGGTAGTTCGCGAACTGTGAGACGTCACGGGCCGAAAACCAGTTTTCGCGGGCCAGAGAGTTCGCGAATAACAAATAGATGCGGACCGAAAACCAGTTTTCGCGGGCCAGAGAGTTCGCGAATAAGAAATAGATGCGGGCCGAAAACCAGTTTTCGCGGGCCAGAGAGTTTGCAAAAAGAAGGTTTTCGCGAGTTGAGGTCTTTCGCGAACCATGAGACATCGCGGACCGATTTTAGGTTTTCGCGAATTAGGTTTGGGCTTTGACCGAAAATAGTTGGGTTTGACCAACGAACTTATTTTGAGCATTTGTCCTATTTTGACCCAATTCTTTTAAATAAAATTATTTTCAGCCCAAATCTTTTGAATTAAAATATTTTCGGGTTTTGATTAAATTCTCTGGTCAACGGTTATTTTATTGTCAGCTGTAAGTATTATTTTTGGGATTTTAAAGGGTTTCTGGATTTTCGGATTTTACGAGATGTGGTTGTTATTCTGTGCGACTTGTATGACACGCATTGCATATCACGACATATTGAGGTAAGATTGGATGACCGTATTGATACGGTGACACCTTAAGGTGTTGTTGAGCGGGGTAGAATGTGACCGATGCTGGTTGTCGACTCGAAGTCGAGTTGAGGTTAGTACTAGTTGCACCTGACGATTGGTGCCGTCGAGATGGGCGGTTGGTGACGCCCAGCTTTATTTATATAGACGGTTGGTGCCGTCGTGATTAGTGGTTGGTGCCACTAATGAGTATGGACGGTTGGTGCCGTCGAGATGAGTGGTTGGTGCCGCTCGAACTTTACGGTAGGTGCCGTAGGGTTATTTATGAGGTGCATTAGTCCAACCTAGGGCCCTGTGGATGAGATGAGATGAGGTCGTGGGACGAGCGTGCATTGCATGGTGAGGTGTTGGGATTGGGGTTGAGTGCACGCTGCATTCACGCATATTTTCACCTACTGGGCAATCGCTCAGTTTTTCGTGTTGTAGGTATTACTGAGCCCGACGTCGAGGTACGTCACGACTGAGGCAGGCTGATGGCGGTGACTCCACGGGCTTTTGGGGGCAGTGCGGTACATGGGACGCGACCTGTAGAGCGCGTAGGAACTTTTGGATTTTGTTTTGGGGCCGAGGCCTGTGTAAAGATGGTTGTGTTATAAAAATAATATTAGTTTGTTTTTAAAAATATGTTTTTGTAAAATGGGCTTTCCGCGGCTTTCGTTGCGAAAACCCGCCAACTATTTATGTTTAAAAAGGTGGGGACGCCACAAGGTGGTATCAGAGCATAGGCTTTAGATTCTGAAGACTGTCCATGTACTGCCGCTCAAAAGCCGGGAGGACCAGCCTTGCCTGTGAGTTTTATAGTTTGACGTGAGTACGTATTATTAATTATGTGCTTGCTTGTATAATTGTAGATATTAAATTATAAAATGTCGAGAGGAAGAAGAGTAAATGTAGGAGAATCGAGTCGTAGGAACGAACCCGAGCCCCCTACGCAGGAATATGAGTCAATAGTCATGAAACTCACTGAACTGATCCAGCGACAGTCGGATCAGATTAATGATCTTATTCAGCATCGAGGTTTTTCCGAACACCATCCATCCCCTCAGCCTGAACCGGATGGAATCATAGGGGAAAGGTTTCGAAAGTTAAGCCCTCCTATTTTCGAGGACACTTCTGATCCTATCGTGGCAGAGGATTGGTTGCGCACTGTTGAAGATATGTTCCTCTATGGTCGGGTGCCGGAGAGTGAAAAAGTCCTATGTGCCGTGTTCTTGCTAAGTGGGAACGCCAGATTTTGGTGGGATACCATCAAAATCTTGGAAAACCCGATAACATGGGACAGGTTCAAGGAACTATTCTACGGAAAATATTTTACGGCTCATGAGCAAGCGCAGCGGATGAACGAATTCATAAACTTGAAGCAAGGAAAAATGACGATTGCGGAATACATCCGCAAATTCGAAGAACTATCCCGTTTTGCCCCACATATGGTGGCAACAGATACTCTAAAAGTAGCACGATTCACGATAGGTCTCAACCCCGAGATCCACCGAGATGTAAGTATAGCAAGGGTGCGAGGAGAAGCATTCAATCATGTGGCTGAACGAGCAATGATCGCGGAGAAGGCAGAAGCTCAAATTTTAGAGTCGCATGAAGCAAAGCGGAAAATGGAAAATCAGCAAAGGAATGGAGGCGATCGGAAACATCATTATTTTGAGACAAATCCCAATAACAACAACCCTCTGGACGATCGTGCGGGACAACGAAATTGGCGGCCAAAGCTAAATCAGGGACCGACCAATATCCCTGCTCGACCTCCAAATTCAGCCCCACAGTGTCAGCAATGTGGACGTTACCACTTTGGGGTATGCTTCGGAATGAAGCCCAATCCGAATTCTAATCTACAATGCTTCCGATGTGGAAAGTTGGGTTACTATGCTAAGAATTGTCGGAACAATCTATCACAGAGTTCAGCTCAACCACCGGTAAGACCACCACTAGTTCCCGCTCGAGTTTTCACCCTCACGAACGAGGAGGCCGAGGTCAATCCTACTTTTCCGACGGGTACGTTAATTATACCCCATTTCCATTAATTAACGTTAGGAATCGCGCCACACATTCGGAGGTGTCGGCCGACTATGTGACAAAGGTAGGAATAACTCCTACCTCATTAGAAAAAGAGAACAGGAGAGATCAACACCCCAAGTTATTCCAATCGGCGTAATTTCGGGGACGAAATTCTTTTAAGGGGGGAGAATGTAATACCCGTAAAATTTTAATACGGGAATTACGCATAGTATATTCGAAATTTATAAAGTAAATTTCGAGTGAAACCCGAAATGAAATTTCGGGTAAGCCAAAATTTCGGGTAAGAACCGTAGAGAAATTTTCGGGAATTATTCGAACGGGCCCAAATAAAGAAATAAACAATTCAGCCCAACTTGAATAAATATTGGAAACCCAAACTTTGGCCCAAATGAAAGATAACTTAGACATGAGGGAAAACCACGTAATGGGTTTGTCACCTCCTTATCACCCTTATTATCATCGGTAAGGAGCACATTAAAAAGAGACAGAGATAAGAAAAAGAAAGAAAGAAGGAGAGCGAGCAAAAGAAGAAAGGAGAGTGAAAGGAAAGGAATTTCCAAGCCAAGAACAAGCAAATTTTCGGCCAGCTCAACCTTACAAATCTGTTATAAGTAACTAGGAGGAAAGGTAGGTGAAGATTTCATCTACATCACGTAAATGTTTTCGTTAAACCCGATTTTTAGTTTTGAATTTCTGGTACTTTCGTGATGTTTTTGAGGTGTTATGATGCTTGTTCGAGCTCAACATATGAGTTCTATAATCTACTTAGCTGTTTATGTGAGTTAGGAGGATGTTGTGTGATGAAATTTCTGAAGAATTGAAGAACTTAGTGTTTTTTTCGCATACTGTTCTTCATTTTCTGGGTTTACTTGTGTTTTGGCGAATGTCATGTTTTCGGACCGAATAAGGGTTTTCGGGGGCCAGTTATTTTGCGAATTGTGAGGGAGAAAGGTTATCGCGGGCTGAAAACAAGTTTTCGCGGGCTGAGGTAGTTCGCGAACTGTGAGACGTCACGGGCCGAAAACCAGTTTTCGCGGGCCAGAGAGTTCGCGAATAACAAATAGATGCGGACCGAAAACCAGTTTTCGCGGGCCAGAGAGTTCGCGAATAAGAAATAGATGCGGGCCGAAAACCAGTTTTCGCGGGCCAGAGAGTTTGCAAAAGAAGGTTTTCGCGAGTTGAGGTCTTTCGCGAACCATGAGACATCGCGGACCGATTTTAGGTTTTCGCGAATTAGGTTTGGGCTTTGACCGAAAATAGTTGGGTTTGACCAACGAACTTATTTTGAGCATTTGTCCTATTTTGACCCAATTCTTTTAAATAAAATTATTTTCAGCCCAAATCTTTTGAATTAAAATGTTTTCGGGTTTTGATTAAATTCTCTGGTCAACGGTTATTTTATTGTCAGCTGTAAGTATTATTTTCGGGATTTTAAAGGGTTTCTGGATTTTCGGATTTTACGAGATGTGGTTGTTATTCTGTGCGACTTGTATGACACGCATTGCATATCACGACATATTGAGGTAAGATTGGATGACCGTATTGATACGGTGACACCTTAAGGTGTCGTTGAGCGGGGTAGAATGTGACCGATGCTGGTTGTCGACTCGAAGTCGAGTTGAGGTTAGTACTAGTTGCACCTGACGATTGGTGCCGTCGAGATGGGCGGTTGGTGCCGCCCAGCTTTATTTATATAGACGGTTGGTGCCGTCGTGATTAGTGGTTGGTGCCACTAATGAGTATGGACGGTTGGTGCCGTCGAGATGAGTGGTTGGTGCCGCTCGAACTTTACGGTAGGTGCCGTAGGGTTATTTATGAGGTGCATTAGTCCAACCTAGGGCCCTGTGGATGAGATGAGATGAGGTCGTGGGACGAGCGTGCATTGCATGGTGAGGTGTCGGGATTGGGGTTGAGTGCACGCTGCATTCACGCATATTTTCACCTACTGGGCAATCGCTCAGTTTTTCGTGTTGTAGGTATTACTGAGCCCGACGTCGAGGTACGTCACGACTGAGGCAGGCTGATGGCGGTGACTCCACGGGCTTTTGGGGGCAGTGCGGTACATGGGACGCGATCTGTGGAGCGCGTATGAACTTTTGGATTTTGTTTTGGGGCCGAGGCCTGTGTAAAGATGGTTGTGTTATAAAAATAATATTAGTTTGTTTTTAAAAATATGTTTTTGTAAAATGGGCTTTCCGCGGCTTTCGTTGCGAAAACCCGCCAACTATTTATGTTTAAAAAAGTGGGGACGCCACAGTTATGGAGTTCTAATTTCGATTTGCATTAGGTTTTTTTTTTATTTTTAAATTTTTCTCAATTTAAATTTTAAAACTTATGTTCTTTTAGATATGTAGTTTTGTTTTAGGTTTTTATTTACTGCTTTTCTCTCTCAATTTTTGAGAGGTTTCTATGTACTGAATATTTTTGGCAATCTATACTCTTGTTTTTCCCTTAATCAAGCTAGAAAAAATAAAATAAAATAAAATTGGAGCACGTTTTTTTATTTTATTTAGATAAGTATCAATTAAATAATTGTAGTGTAGTGTGACCCCAACAGACAAATTTGACGGACCCAAGACATATAAATATATATATATATATATATATATATAAATATATATAATAGCAGTATAATAATTATATAAAGACAACTAACTCATGCTAGCTAGTACATCGCCATAATTCACAATGAGGCTCTGCATCTTACCACTGATGCTCCTCCTCCTCCGGCTGCAATTCGAGTCTGGCGGCGTCGACGGCTACGAAAGAGCTGATTTTCCGGCAGACTTTATCTTCGGTTCTGGCACCTTTGCTTTTCAAGTAAGATTAGATTATTATTCTTCTTCGACTTAATTAATAATATATATTATATTAATAATGAATTTCCACTAGTACGAGGGAGGAGCATTTGAAGATGGAAGGACACCGAGCGTTTGGGACACATTTGCTCATTCTGGTCTGAATATATTTATTGCTCTCACTCTCTCTCTCTCATTATACACACATATTGTATGTATGTATATGTATACATATAGATATTTATTCATTTATTAGTTTTCAGATATATGGTTGGGAGTAGACTTAATTATTATTGTGGTATTGTATATTAGGGTAAATGGGGACTAAACTTAAAAGGGTTGTAAATTTAGGAGAATATGTTTCAAAATTGAAGTAATTTGTAGGCGTGGTTGCAATTTTAGGTAGTAACTTACAAAATTGAAACAGTTTGAGAATAATTAACGCTTGAATTTTGAAATTCATTGTACTCAAATTGCTTCAGTATTAAAACTTACGGTCCTAATAGTTTGAACCTCAAAATGCTTCAATTTCAAAATTAATTATCCTAAAATGAAACTTCTCTAATTTAGGTATCCTTAAAATGAAACTTCACCTCACTCGAAAATATGTAAAAAAATGGCAGGCCATAGCGGCGGAGCAATTGGTGACGTGGCATGCGATGGATATCACAAGTACAAGGTTTTCTCTTCTCCTCCATCATAACCACTCAGCTGATTCTTACATTATAATACACTCACGCTTGTCTTGTAAGTAGAAAACCAATATGTGTATGTTTATTAATTATTTCAAGGGTGACGTTGCACTGATGGCTCTGACCGGTCTGGACGCATACAAGTTCTCCATTTCATGGTCAAGACTCATTCCCAGTATGTTTCCTTTCATTACCATCAACAAAAACTTATAATTTCTTTTTTTTTATTTTGTTTCTTATACATGGTTGGTTAGCCATGCTAGCTAGATCATATCATATCTGCTACGTTTTACTTGTCCACAGATGGGAGAGGAGCTTTAAATCCAAAGGGTTTGCAGTACTACAATGATCTGATCGACGAGCTCGTAAAACACGGTTACGACGACGAACCCTTTTTTTCTTCTCAGTATGACCCATTTATCTATTTATTTATTTATTATTTTTTTTTTCCAGGAATCCAACCACATATCACACTGACCCATATGGACATTCCTCAAGTTCTTGAAGACGAATACGATGGATGGCTAAGCCGAGATATTGTGTACGTATTTATTCTTTCCACAGTGTGTAGTGTACTTTCTTGCCTTCAAAAATTAAATAAACAAGAAAAATAGTATAAATGAAATTTAATAAGATATGAAATGAGGTTTTGTCGATTCTATCGATCGCTATTTGTTCGTATGATTCTCCACTTAGATAAATTTTGAAGGACTTGGCCGAAATTTTTTTAACTTGATTATTCTTTGAGATTATTTTAGCCTTCCAAAATGTCCCCTTTCTTTTTTTTGGACTATTTTAGCTTTCCAAGATTGTTTGGCATTGATTGCGAGTCAAAGCGGAGAATCCAGGAAGATTGCCGTCGAGGAATGCTTGAATATATAACCCCTTATTTCGATCTTCTTTAGCAAGAACTTGATTAATCTTGACGTTATTCCAAGTGCTTCTGAACTTTTTCGGGGCTCGAACGCCTTGATACTTAGCTTCTTCGACGAACTCCTTTCAAATGTCGTCTTTGATCTTTTCTAGCAAGAACTTGAGTAATCTTGACGCTAATTCACCCAGCCTAAGAGCTTTTTCGAGCATCCCACGCCTTAATCTTTTAGCTCCCTCGACGAATGTCTTGAAATATGGATTACAATCTTTTCCAGATGTTAACCACGTTGCTTCTTCTGAGCTTCCTCGAGGATCGAACGTTTTAATATCTTTGCTCCCTTGACGAACGTCTTCAAATGTTGACTTGAATACGAATAACTTTATAGAGTGCGAATTTCAGAATGCTTCTAAAAGTCTTATATTGAATTCTCTTATGTGTGTCTTGTTTGAGCGTTTATTGCCTCTTATTTATAGGAGTAGAATGAAAAATATTCTTTTTCGTCGATATTTGACTTGATATTTGTAATGATAAAATCTTTTAATATTCAGTAGATTTTTTATATAGAAGAATATATAATCATCATTTATGACACAAATTTCTCAATTAAATTAGCAGTTTATTTATTTGAGATTAAACTTGTAAATCTTAAATAGCAATTTAATCAATTGAATTTTATTTATTTCTTGGAACTAATTTATTGATTCCCAAAGAACTAATTTTAGCAGGCAATTAAATTTTTATTTTCTAAACAATGGTATAACACAACTGCAGGGAGGACTTTGTAGGATATGCAGACGCTTGCTTTAGGGAATTCGGCGACAGGGTATCTCACTGGACGACCATCAACGAGGGTAACTCAGCCGCTTTGGGGGGCTACGGCGAAGGCAAATACCCGCCGGGACGGTGCTCTGATAAAGGGAAATGTCCGCAAGGTAACTCCTCGACCGAGCCATATTTGGTGGTGCACAACATGTTGCTCGCACATTCAGCTGCTGCAAAATTGTACAGAGATGTGTACAAGGTATCATTTTTTCTTTCCTTCCTTTTCAACTCTCTCAGTTATTACACATAATTTTATATACTTTATTTCCAACGTTAGGCGACTCAGAATGGTTTGGTAGGAATTAATGTCTATGCAAGGGGTTTTGATCCCTTGACAAACTCTACAGAAGATAAGCTTGCAACCCAAAGAGCTATGGATTTTCATCTAGGATGGTATGGGAAGTGCTTGCAGTTACTAACTCCACCATATATATATATATATATATATTATATATATATTGGTTAACAGTATGATTAACTACATTACAGGGTAGTTGATCCTCTAGTCTTCGGAGATTATCCCGACATTGTGAAGAAACGCGCGAAAACAAGAATCCCGACTTTCACCAAAGCCGAGTCGGAGCAACTTAAGGGTTCTGCCGATTTCTTTGGACTGAATCACTATTATACGTCCTACATAAAGGATAATCCGAACATGGAAAATGATGTCGTCGACTTTTATACTGACATGGCAGTTGATACCATAGGTATGTATGTCAAAGATCACATTCTCACATACGAAAATATCAATCCCAAAACACTATCATACTGACATGGCAGTTGATACTCTTTTTTTTTTTTCAAATTTTTTTTTGCAGTGGTACCAGATGCAGGAGATGGCGGCGTAAGTGCATATCATTACATACATATATATATATATATATATATATATATATATATATAATATCGGTTTGTGGCTAATGATTCTTGATCTCACATACAGTTTGTACCTATGCCTTGGGGTCTTATTGAAGTGCTGCAGTACTTCAAAGATCATTATGGAAATCCAACCGTTTACATCCATGAAAACGGTTTGTTGCATATAATACTTTCCCTAGACATAATCCAGCAATGAACGGTTGTTAATTAATCCTTACTTTTTTTTTTTAATCAGGTCAGAAGTCGAAGCGAGATGGGAACCTAAACGATACATCGAGGGTGAAATATTTGCAGGCCTTCGTCGGCGCCGTGCTCGATTCAGTGAGGTGCGAGCTGGTCTTCCACTACTATCCATCGTATTCTCTCTTTTTCGCATGCGTTGTCATGTAATAAATTTGCATCGTCTCTTTTGCGTTGTAAGGAATGGATCAAACACAAAGGCCTACTTCGTCTGGACGTTGTTTGACTGCCTTGAGCTGTTAGATGGATATAAGACGGGGTATGGAATTTTCTACGTCGACTTGGACGATGAGAAGCTTACGAGGTACGCAAAGTCTTCTGCGCATTGGTACTCCGATTTTCTGGGCAAAGATGCAAGTTTCTCTCAAGCTATCGCTGATACTTAATTACATACATATATTGCGCTTGCCTATTCGGATTTCTATGTTGAAATAATATGCTTTCTTTTTGTCCAAGTTTTGTTTGTAATGTACGCTTGCCTATTCCAAGTTTAAATCTTTCCATTTGTATATATACTCTTGTTGTGCATTTCCCCCGATTTTCTGGGGCAAAGACGATTGAAAGACTCCTCGGCAGCCTGACAGTGTGCACAAGAGTTGCACCATGCAAGGCTCCGTTCTTTCATTCTATCGATGCATAATTAGCCAAAGTATAAACGAATGTTTCGGCGTACATTCAAGTGATTCCAAATGGTCGGTCCGACTTGGGGGGAAACCGATTATGTGTTCGTAGCAGCCATGCCATGTATAGCCCGATTTTATGGTGTACCCCTTAGGGTTTGCTGTCCACACCCCCTCTGTCTGCATGTACTCTATCTAGCTCTCAGGATATTTTTTGCTTATGACAAATTTTCTTTCAATTCCAACGGCTATCGTTTTGTGCTTCCCCATTTAACAATATTTGATATTGAACTTTAGATACACATTCCATCACCCAACTAATGAATTTGATAGAGAACCTCATCTTATGTAATAACTCATTTCCATACGCCTTTTTCGGAGATGAATTTTCACGAGACATCGTCTTGAGGTGTACTTTCGACCGTAAGTACATTTTAGCAGCGTCAATGTATTATGGTATTATCGATCGTTATTGTACGAATGCCACTTGGTTTTCACTGATTAATCCCCGGCCAGACTGTTTTTAGTCGAGATTACGTAGCACCTTGGAAATACACTATAAAAGTTCCTTCTATTTATTACTGCAAGCAGATGAATAAATACAACATAACATAGCTCCACGCTTTGTCGTCATAAATAAATGCATATTCAAGTTAGATTCAGAAGAAAGCAACTGCAACAAATGGCGTATGTACGTTTATTATCGCAAACAAATCTATGGACAATAGTCCTTCGTATGCCATGTGGATGATGAATATACATTATAATTATCAGAATACATACATATATATACATATATAAATATATGGAAAATCGAGAAAACTGAGACGATAATATTCATTCTGATCAGCAACGGGACAGGACAAACAAATAATGACACTTGGGCTTGGATATTTTTTAAGATATAACTTATTGCTTTCCTGGCATATTTATTTTTATTCTAGTAATATACGTCATTTTTTGTAGCTTAACATTATATAAAGTAGTATTTTGTAGTTTAATATTTAATTAAATTATTTTTGTTTTAATTTAATATTATAGTTTCCAAGCCCGAAAATGAACCGTTAAAATAAGGTATTCCATGGAAGAATGCGTTGATGTTAAGATTTCAACAGTAACAACACAAAGTCTCAAGTCCAACCACAAAAGCAACACACACATTACAGCACAAAGTGTAACTAAACTAACAATGTGCTAATAAACCAATCAAGTCCAACGTACAACTATTCTCGTCGTCCATTACGCGCCACGCAGGAGCCAATGCCCGCTACACGTTAATATCGATTTCTCGTCGATATTTACAAAAATCTATCGCGCAATGCAGTCCACGCGCTAGAACTTGTGTTCGAGAATAATTATTTTCCTACCGCTTCTAGTTATACTTGGAACGCAAATACAATAATTACATTTACCCATTTATCTTCCCCGTCGTCGTCGTCCTCTTTCATCGCGTTTTCTTCAAATGATAACTCCCTCTCAGCCCAGCCGCTCGAGACAAAAGCTAGCATGGGAATTTACAAACACACCACTTACCTCCATAAATTTATTTGCTTCTCCGTAATTTCGTCGTCTTCCTATATCCTTTGGGGTTCCTAATTGAATGAATATTCTGGGGAATATGTATCTTTGCCGTTTATGTCGATGGGTTGCGACAGTGTTGTTGGGATTTAAAATCCCATTTGGCGCAGACCCATAAATCCAACATATAAGTCCAAGTGGAGTTCCATTCTAAAACCAATTGGTAATCGATGGAGTAACTCATTGTGCAGTAATAGAACCAATTGGCAAAGCAAATATATGGGATGAGGTAATGAACTCATAAAGAAGATAATAAGAATACATAACTTAGTCAGCCATCTGGTAAAAGTATTTCAAAACCTGACAAATAAACTCAAGACAAAATCCGACACGAAAAAGATACGATGACATCATTATTTAGAACAAAAAAAAAAAGCAGGAACATGATGAAACTCGACGTCACAAACCTTGCTTGCGCTGATTAACTGGCACAAGAACTAGTAGATTGAGTACTTTTCGTCAACAACAGGGAAGAGTTTTCTGTAGATAGAGAGTACCGTCGGGATAACAGCAGCAAGGGCCAGTGAAAGATGCTCGGAACTGCTCGTCCTCACAGTGATCTGCCCGCTCCGTTTGTTATTAATCCCAGCCCGAACTGCCACTTTCGAATTGCGCCCGACCGAGAGCTGAGCCAAACCGTTGAATCCCATGGCCAAGTCTCCTCTCCACTTCACTATCGACATGCTGACCGACGACTGAACCTGACCGATCGGGTAGTCAGCTTCTCTCCTCTGTACTTCGAAATTCGCACCATAAGCAGTATCGTGCTGAGACTTCACAGCGCCTGCACTGCCGACGAGAACATATTGCCTGCCCAGTGTGAACTGATCTTCAATCTTTACTCCTGGGACCACGTTCTCACCCAAGAACGTGAACGATATCCCGCCTGCTGCCTTGTGTTTCTTCAGGTTCTTGACTTTGGTCTCGCCGCGGACGATGTAGGCGAGCTGCTTGCCCATGCTCTGGATGTCGAAGCCCGCCATGGTTGAGAGGTTGTCTCCGTGCTTTGTGGAGATGGAGGAGTCCAGGCTGAGGCTAAAGTCCTTCTTGTCCTTTGTGACCTGCAAAGTGTACACTACTGGGAAACGACTGGCAATGGCTAGGCTATGCTCGACGTTGACCCCATCGTAGCCACAGTCATGGTCCCAGCCATGGCTATCAAGAACGGGCCTGACGAGAAATTGAGAAGTCGGTTCCAAGAACCTATAGCGGTACGCCGGGTTGTCACCATCGAACGAAGGAGGGAGGGCCATGTCTGGTAATGGAACTGCCACGGGAGCTGCAGCGCCAGAATCAGCATCCTCGTCCTCTGGGTAATCGAGCGTGGTAGCGCCCTTCCCTTTCTTTTTCAACTCTTTAATCCTCTTCAGTTCCTCTCTCCACTGCTTCTTCTGCAGAAGCTTCACACGGTAGTCGTACTCCTCAAAATACGCTTTCCTCTGCTCTCCTGTCAGTTTCGAGAGCTGGGCTTTCTTCAGGGGCTTAAACGGTGGGAGCTGATCGTACTCGTCGTCTCCTTCTTCACCGTCAGAATCGGACAAATCATCCAAGTCAATGTCAGAATCTACAGAGTCTCCGCCCTGATCAGACGGAAGCTTCGGGTGCGTACGAGACTGCAACATCGAGGACAGCATATAAGGAAGAGGCGGCGCACGAGCCTGAAAGCCAAAGAGCTTCCTGTGATCGAACGGGTCTTGGGGTTTGGATATAGAACTAGCTTCGGACAAAATCTTCATCGAGTAACATAGCAGAAGCAGCTGAGGTCTCCAGCTCTGCCCATTAGGTAATATCTTCTGGCCTTCTCTGTTTCTCCTACACGAAGTATGGTTCTCCGCGAGGGAGACGGGATTCATCAGACTAGGACTCATCATTCGTAAATTTCCCACGGCGTGTCCGATCGATTGCTGCAGTACATGAGACCTCTGAGAAACAAACACTTCGTAGCTCAACGGTGTGCCTGAGGGCCCATCGGGTGGAGCAGAAGCCCCATGGGTTAAAGTAACAACTGCATTTCTCCAAATGGACGAGCCTAGAGCGCTCGTAACCGTTCTAAGCAACGGTAGGTCATTGAGATCTCTTGTTTGTGAGTCCAAACGGTCAACGTAGAGAACAACGTCTGGCGGGTTTTTCTTCGTCATCTTATTCACGGTGGACAGAACGACTCGGTTGAAACTTTGCTCCATCAAAGAAGATTTGAGACCTGGGGTGTCAATAACACGGACATTGACTCCATCAATTGACCCAGAGATCTCCTTTGCAGAAGCTGTCCCTGTTTCAAATGAACCGACTGTGGTCATCTCTTCACCGAATAACGAGTTTATCGTGGCACTTTTGCCCACCCCAGATTTTCCAAGGACCAATACGTTAATAGAAAAGTCCAAATTGTCTCTCTCTCCTGCTTCAAGCTCCAAGGCCTTGTTTTTAGCAGCATCTAAGCTAAAAGTTTGGGAACCATGCCTTCCACCGAGAAGTGCGAGCCTGTACAAGACCTGGGCAGCGACTGATTCCTCGGGGGAAAGACCTAACCTGTGAACCAACCTCAAAAACTTCACTGTGATCTGTTGCAATTTCTCCAGCTTCTTCTTCTCTTCTTCACTCAGATTCTCCTCAGGTTCTCCACCACCAGTAGATGGAGTCAGAGAGCTGAAGATGTTGGCCCGATTGGTTTGTGAAGTCGGTCTGAGGGACCTAAGAGACGAGCCCAAACCAGCTGGCCGCTCCACCGTGAAATGTCTCGAACCGTCTTGAGATGTGATAGTGATGCTTCCACCGTCTGATGAGTCAGCACCAGTTGCAGCCTTCAGAAGAGCTGCTAAAGCAGTGGAATCAAACAACTCTTGTCCTTCTCCTTCGTCGTCGGTCTCAGCTTCTTCTTCTTCTGAATCTGTTACAACCTGACCATCAACCTGAGGTTGCTCAGCAGAGTCATCAGCAATTGTGTGGGGGACCGTAGAAGATTCTCGTTCCAATTCTTCAATGAATTTTTTAGCAGCTTCGGAGCTTCCAAAGATGGCATTATCATCATCATCGTCCCCATCAGACATGGAAATGTCCCGAGTCTCTTTATCGATGTTTTGTAAGTCGAGATCAGTTTTTGGTTCAGCATCATCATCGCCAGCTTCATGGATATCAGCAGGTTCAATTTCTGATTGCTTTGGCTTGTCGTCCATATCACCACCATCTCCCTTATTTGGTTTTTGATTCGTGTCATTAACAGATTTCAAAACCTCACCATCATCATTAGTTGTACTCTCAGCACTCGCAGCTTCAGGTTCAATTACAGCTTCTCTATTTATGACTTTCCCATCATCCTCGTCATGATTCTTACCCTCAACAGTGACACCATCAGATTCAACTGGGATCTTTTCTCCAACACTCTCAACTACGTTGTCTGCTTCCTCATGTCCAGCAACTGCAGCCTCGGGTTTGACCTCATCGACAGTAACAGAATCGACGACAACATCTCCTTCAGGACCGAGTTTCAAGTCATGATTAGGCTGTGCCTCCTCCGTCTTTTCTGGCTCGATGACATCTCCCTCGCCAACTTCTTTCAGCTTAGGTTCATCCTCAGAATCTGCAATAGCATCAGCAACATTTGCCTCAAACTTGTTCGGATCACCAGAAACTTCTTCCACCTCGGAAATATCTTTCTGTGCACTTCCGTTCTCTTCTGTCTCCCTAACCACAACCACCCCTGGACTGGCCACATCGACATTTACAGTGTCGACAATAGCATCACCTTTCACCTCTTCGATACCATCATCGACCTCTGGTTTTTTCCCCTCTTCGTCTAATTCTTCCAAAACCCCTTTCTCTTCCACCTTCAAACCACCCTCTTTGTCGTCATCATTCTCCGCTGTTTCCCCAACAACAACCACACCAGAGCCAGCAACATCAGCCTGAACACTGTCCACAACAGAGTCACCCTCAGGCGTGAGCTCCACACCATCGCTTCGAATGTCTCCCGACTCAATAACAGTGCCCTTATCAACTGCTTTTCCTTCGGGCCCATTCGTCTCATTTCCACCATTTCCGTACTCATTTTCCTCTATATTCACTTCACCTCCGCCGCCGACCACTGCTGGATCGAGAACCTCGCCATTCACGTCCGAGTTCTCAATTCCACCAACCTCACCAACCTTCTCACCTACGTCAGTATCAATCTTTTCCTCCGACAAGCTTTCCTCAGCACCCTCTTCGCCGTTCTCAGCCTCACCACCGTTCACCATACTCTCAGAAACGGGCAAAGATTCAACCTTTTCTGGGGCATCCACAAACTCTTCGTTACCACTCGCGTAGCCCTCTTCACCTGCAAAAGTAACCATATTAATTTCTTCACCGTAATAAATATTAACGTCCTCTAAATCGTATAGCTTTCATTCAATAAAATCTGCTTAACAGAATTATCAGAAGATGAAGGCGGCGATGGAATAGACGAAGAGGACGAACCTGATGGAGCTTGTGATTGAGATTGCAAGGGGGCTTCCTTAACATCCATAGGGAGAGAGCGTTTTGAGTCGATAGAATTGTAAGAAGAGAATGAAAGTTTGGGATGAGAATTGTGATAAGGTTTTCTTTGTTGTGTTTTGGGTTTCTGAGAGAGTTTGCAGCTGCAGCTTTGTAGTTGAGGGTTTTTTTATATATATATATATAAATATTTTCTATTTTCATTTTCTACTTTCATCCAATCACTTGGACTTTGGAAATATCAAATAATCATTTATCCCTTATATCATTTCAAATTATAGAAATAAGATATCACCAATTTATACGGTACATACACACAAAGCAATCCTTAATTATTTACATACGTACGAATTTAGTTACCAACCGATCCCTAATTTATTAGTTCGTTTCTTCGACCAGACATATATATATATATATATATATGTGTATGTAAGTATATATATGTGTATATGTATATGTGTGTGTGTCTTTGTTCATTTTATTAGTTCGTTTTTTTTTTCCAAAGAAAAACTCTTCATCCATACATATATAATTGCTGAATTGGTTTTATACAAGTATATATAGTAGATTCCATCCAATACATAATCATGCAAAGATGAATAGAAGAAGCTATCTTTCAAGCTTGCTGAAAAATGCTTCCATCGGCGGCACCTCCTTCACAATCTCTTGCCAATCCGGCATACCCTGACAACCATATAGACAGACGATCATGGGTTTATTGTTCGGACAGTCCTAGAAATAAGATAAGAGAGAAACGCTTACCCGCCCGGATTTTCGAATGCGTCCGTCGAGCCTCAGTATTATATAAACGTCTTCTCCGGGCGCTATGCCTTCGGACTTCTGTTGATCCTTAATCCATCTGGAGAAACAAAGAACGAAACCCCACATTTTATTTTATTACAAGTTTAGGGTTGAAGGAATGTCCAGACCAGTTTTAGGATAAGATATAAATGAGCCAAGTGGCAAAACGTAGTTCCGTGATTGATTTATACGTATTCATTCTGAAGGAAGGAGAACTTAGGCATCATCATCGAACCTTTCCCATTCGGTAGGCGACACGACTTCCGCTCGGAATCGAATCTCCGCTTTGATCTTCGATTTCGCCACTACCGACAAAGCACGCTTGTCAAATTCTTCCTACCACATTAACATAGAAACATGTCAACGCATAAAAACTACACATGAGAGAGAGAGAGAGAGAGGGAATGACCGACCCCAACCGAGGGAAGAGATGCAGTAGCTTTTGGAGAAAGACCAAAGCCTTTCTTGTCCAATTTTTCGTCTCTACGTTCCCCCCACACGACAGGGATAAGGATGACTCCTCTTCTGACAAGTTCGGCGCGAAACCTCTCAGCCTTCCTTAGAGCTGCTGCAACTGTGTCTTTACTCCCAGCCAAAATCACCTACATGCATTTGATATAGTAAGCTACAATCATCGGTTGGCATACAGACAATTTAACGTTGAACATTTCCAAACTCTGGTGTATTTTCAACGAAACATGAGTGTAGAATCGAGTGGAAGAAGCTATACTGACAGGCCTCGCTGTGTCCCGCAGCTGCACAAGCTCCACAACCCTGTTGGTTGATAGCCGCAGAGGCAGCCTCGAAAGAGTCTCATTTCTTGTTATCTGTGCAAGCTGCTCCTCCTCTTTCTTGTTGTCCCAAACGACCAAAGCCGCCAGAGCGACTATGCCTGCACTATAACGGCTTGAAAGCTTAGTTGATTTGAGTAAAGAATATGGCTGGCCCACAAGTAAACACGACGACTTATGGAATTATCACCTCCGACGTTTATCGCAACATTCCCAGCAGTATCCCATAGGTCGGGCGCTCCATCACCGCCCTTGAGAGCAAGGAACAGCCTTGGCACGGTGAACAACAACGATATCCCAGCAGCAGCTGTTAGTGCCAAAGAGAAAAACCTGCGGATCCCACGAAAGGGTGCTTGGACCTCACTAATGAGTTTAAGATCCCTCCTAAAGCCATAGCCTACATCTTCGCCACCCTGTACAGCCTGTTGACGTCGAGGAAGAAAAAGTAACATAACTGTTTTTTCGAGGAGCAGATAGAACAATAGGGCTGTGCAAGATCACCACACCTCATCTTGCAATTCTTTGAATTCGGGCATTGCTCTAAAGGAGGCCAAATCGGGATCATTCAGAATGGTCCCAAACTTCAAGTTATAATCTCTCAAGGCAGTTCGCAAACAGTCAGCTGCTATTCTACCTTCCTCCCTTTCCCAAAGGAGTAATAAGTTCAATAAGATAGGTGATAAGATACAACAATGATCGAAGACGCCCAATGTTTCATTTTTACACAGAATACTATATTTCAAACCATAACTACATCTTTCAAATCTCCAACAAGATATGTAAGGCTGAGGATAATACAAAAAGATTGACAATGTGTGATTATTTTTAGTACCTATAGGCATGGCAGCAGGCTTTGTTATACAAAGCTGCTTGGGCTTCTTCGGCATTGGGATTCAAAGTAAGTGCGGTGTCAAACTGTGCAAGGGCATCTTTCACCTGGCAATCAATTCACTAATAATATCAATTGCTGAAACAACGAAATGCATAGGAAAGGCAAATGAAAGAGAAAATACCTACCCTTCCTTTGCTGAACAATGAAAGGCCTAAGTTAATACACGACTCAGCCGATGGTTGGGACTGTTCATTAACTTCCTGCGACGTAGATGAAGAAGGAGATGACTGAGAACAACGCGCCGGCGTGCCACGGGTAGTCTTAACGGAGTCGACGGAGGCTAAAAAAGAAGAGTAAGGCGCCGAATGTCTGATGAGGAGCCATTCTTGGAATATAAACAGCGATGATCTCGCCGGCGGTGGAACAACGGACGCGTGGCGGCAGCGTAGTGGTGGAGCTAGAGTTGCCGCTGCCATGGAGCTAATTCATGGTTTTCGTTATCCAAACTGTAACGATTGAAATTCGACTTTGGTCAATGTTTTGTAATTCAAGGCCACAAATAAATTGGGCCTCATATTAAAATAAGATGTTTTTTGTATTGGGCCGCCTTTTTTCTTGGGCAGAGTGGTTCAATGTAAGGGTGTTCATGGGACGGTTTGGTCTGATTTTATGATATTTCGGTTCGATTTTTCGGTTAGGCATATACTCCTAGTTTATGGTCCAAGTTATGTTGGTTATGTAGAAATAAAATCTCAATAGTCAATAGTTATAAAGCCCGACATACTAGATTAGGTGTGGGGTGGGGGGTGTCATTCTAAAACCAATTAATTATCAATTGATGGAGTAGTCCACCATAAACTTAAATGCAGATGACATACTTTGTAATAAACCATTGTGGGAATAATGTGTAATGTGTTTGACAATCCAACAAACCTCCCCTCCCCTTCACAAGACCACTAAACAAGTATCCCTTTCAACAGTAAGTATCACTTTTTTTTTTCTAATGGAAATGCCACCTAAACCGTCATCAACGTCTGGAATCCTTCCGACATAAGGCATGAAACATGGGGACACATCCCATTGCATTCGAACTAGAGCTTCTATGGAAGTTGTTAGGAAATAAATTACTCTCAACCCATACTCATGAAGACCAGCATACTAGCCCGAGCGGGATTTTATTCTGATACAAATTCAATAAGCTTATAAGCAGGTCTCACAAACTTCGTAATCAATCAATGTGCGATTGTATTTAACACCACAAACATGCTTATTTTTTCACTCTCCAGGCAGGAAGTAGCAAGAAAATTATTAAATTTCGATAGAAATCCATTTTCGTAGCTAAGATGATTGATATAATAGGAGTATTTATAGCTACCTTGGATGTGTTTACAACCTATTTCAAATAATAAAAGGAAATTGGCGTGAGCTTATGTCGTGAGAACAAAGAACTGAGGAGTGATCTAAGAAAGTCAGATAAAACATAATTTTTATTTCCTATTTCCCAGAATATCTAGACATAGACATACACACGCACACAAAAACTCATCCTTGTGTCACACATCCCTTCCCTATGGCGTTTGTTTGCTTGTTGTAAATTAATGATGTAATATAAGAATTCCAACCTTAAGCTTTTATCATGCATGATGATGAGTTTTTCGTATGGATAAGTTCAGATATATATATATATATATATACCGATCAATGCAATGCTAGGTGAGGTAAGGCACACTTTAAGAATCTCTAGTAGTAGTGACTGTGTACACCATAATCAAATCAAATCAAGGCATGCCATGGTCGTCTTACGTACATAGAATATACTTTCTGTGTGTCTGAGAGAGAGATAACTTTAATGGTGGAGGACAACATAATTTTAGACAAGTGCACGCCAACGTACTTTAGTTTGATACAAAAGTACAGTGAGGGCATATTAAAACCCTAAAGTTAGCTTATTGCAAAGCCGATGTGAGAGTAAAGAAAAGGATATATGCCTTCGTACACTTGACTAGATTGCTTGCCTAGAAGTATCCAAAGGAAGAGTGAGAAACAAAAGTGTGTCTGTTGTAATAAAGCTAAAATATGCGGCGATCCACCACCATTCGCCTTGATGGCTGCTTATGTCATCCATCATATCTATATAGATGCAGTTGTAATCATGGGAGACACATGCATATAGGCATGGATATGTTTGTACAATGTATTAATCAATATTCTCCTCTTTGCCGTTGAACCCATTTCTAATCTGTGAAAACCCCTATTACTTACTTCTTCAATATATTTGATTTAGTTAAGAAAATGAAAGGAGAGAATAGGGAGTGATGAGTCTCGACTGATATTTCAGCTCGAGCTCGGATTTGAGCCGTAACTGATCGAAAGCTCACGAGCCCGCTAGTGAATTTTTATTATTATTTAAAGTTTTTTACCTTAAAACTTTAAGCTTTATTAAACGAAAGCAAGCTTAATCATTTATAATCGAGCTCGAATTTGACAAAAAAAAAACCCGTAAAACATGAGCTCAACCCTAGAAAATGAGACGAAACTCGACTCATTTACACCCTCGGGAGAGAGAAGAGGTTGCATTATAATAGTTGGTGATTTGTGCTTTGATGATTTCCCAAATATATTCCATTTGGCAAAGAGATGGAAGAAAAAAAAAACTAATTGATCACTTGGGAATATTTTAGCACGTTTTAGATTGATGGGACTATAGTGCAGACAGTGCCTGTACGCGAAGACCATAAATGTCTTGAAAATAAAATGCTTTACTTTTGTTGATGCTTATATATGTAGAGATTTTATTTTATTGTTTTTTTTTTTTCATTAGAATACATTTATTTTCCTTTGATTAAAGGTGTTTGCCACAGCACGCAGGGGGGTTGCTATCAGAGAAAAGAACACAAAACCCTAGCTAGCTAGCTAATGTGTTACACGTCATATTACACTATTTTTTATGATTATGATCATATGCATGTCAATATTACCGATCCAAAGGAACTTTCATGCACTTATCCAATTAGTATCCTTGAACGCAACGTCATCACTCAACTATGTATGTTTTCATTTAGGGCGAAATATATAAAAGAAAAAAATACACAATGAGGTTTAGAATGTCTTAAATTCACGTTCAGTTTTGGATAATACTATGATCTCCACGTGAAGATCATGCGTTCGATTTCAGTAGGACTCCTTAACTTTCGTCGTTGTCTGTCGTGAACTTAGAACGCTTCACATATGTTATAAGGATTAGTTCCACTCAAGTCGGAGTCATCTTCGATAGCCGACGTTGAGGTCAGGGACGAAACTACAGGGCATCGGGAAATATATGTGTGTGTGTGTGTGTTGTATATATGTGAGTCTTGAAATGAAGCAATTTGTTAAATTTCAAAACAAAATATTTCAAAATCACTATTACACGTAGTTGGGGTTCGTGTTAAGAGAAAAAAATTGTCGTTGAACATCTAGATGATTTTGATATAGATTTGAAGTACATTTCATAATATTTTGTATAAAAAGTCTTTCTCGACCCCCCAACTAATAAATTCTGGTTGCGTCACTAGTTGATGTTCAGATTCGCTTCAAAATGAATTTAATCAAAAGTGTGGGGGTTACAGGGCGTTTTGTGGGGAGGATACATAGAAAAAAAAAAGACTAACTCAATGCAATTGTGCCTAGTACGGCAAAGTATTTAAGTCGTGTACTTTCTAAATGGTCTATTCTGCCCTATGCCCACTTGGGTAGTAACCTAACTCCGTTAGATTTTCATTACGTGTCGAAAATCTAACGAAGTTGGGTTGGTTTTCCACGTGGATAGGATAGAATAAATCACTTTCGAAAACGTTTAGCATGGGAATATTGTAACTTTAGTTCGTGAGTTTAAATTTTATGTTATTATTTTCGCAATCAAGCCTTTTTATTTTGTCAATAACCTAATTAATACCAATCGATATGAACCAAATCCATATATACCTACACCTAGAAAGACAAAAACTAAACGAATAAATGACCTTTTTTTTTTTTTTTTTTTTTATCATCATATATTTGCTTCAATGCTTATATATAGTGGCCCAGAGAACCCCTTCATCATTCAAACAAGAAAAACACAGCAAATGTTTCATGTAAGTTTGTAACATCACAATTATCCGACAACTAAAATAAGATATAATTTCCTTTTCCCTAAAAATTCAAACCCTACTTTCCACTGAATGGACGGTAAGAAACTAGAGTACAAAGGCTTGGAGGCACTGAATGAGCTCGAAAGACTAACCACAAGCGCAGGCGAAGTTCAAGAAGAAATCCTCATAAAAATCTTACATCAAAACTGGGGAACTGAGTACTTGCAGAAATACTTGGGAGACTCAGCGTTTTCCGCCGCTAAAAGCGCGGCGGCCCGTTTCAAGAATAACGTCCCCGTCATCACATACAAACACGTACGCCCTTATATTGTAAGAATCGCCAATGGCGAAGGCTCGAGCCTTATCACCGGCCGCCCTATCACTGAGATGCTGTGCAGGTGTAATATTACTTTCAAATATTGTCCCACGTTTTTCTTTTTCTCCCTTCAATCTTTGTTGAATTCGCAGCTCGGGAACGTCCGAGGGAGAGCCGAAGCTGATGCCTTCTATCGCTGAAGACCTCGACCGCCGTACCTTCTTGTATAATCTCCTCATGCCCATAATGAATCAGTTAAGAAAACCTTTCCTTATGGTTTTTCTCCATGCATAGGAGAAATAGGACTATATGTAATAAACATCATAGTGAATATATGGATTTATTGCAGGCACATCCCTGGGCTTGATGAAGGGAAGGCCATGTACCTTAGCTTCGTAAAAACCGAGACTTCGACGCCTTGCGGGCTCCCTGCCCGAACCGTACTGACGAGCTACTACAAGAGCCCGCACTACCAGCTGAGGCACCACGACGACCCCTTCAACGACTACACCTCCCCAGACGTGGCGGTGCTGTGCCACGACAGCGAGCAGAGCATGTACTGCCAGCTCCTCTCCGGGCTGGTCCACCGCCGCCGAGTCCTCCGCCTCGGGGCTGTGTTTGCCTCGGCTTTCCTCCGAGCCATATCCTTCCTTCAAAGGCACTGGCCTCTCCTTTGCCAGGACATACGCGCCGGGACGCCCAACCGCGACATAGTCACCGATGCTCACTGCAGGTGATTCTAATCGAAAAATTAAAAAAATATATTTTTTCCCGCCGGGACTTTCATGGTATATGCTATTTCATTCGTCTCCATGAATTTCCCAAAACTTACAGGTCGGCCATGTTGGGTATTTTGAAGTCGCCCGACCCGGGCGCGGCCGACGAGATCGAGTCCATATGCATGGAGACGGCGTCGTGGAAAGGCAGAGTGTGCAGTCTGTGGCCGAACGCCAGGTACTTGGAGGCGGTGGTGACGGGCTCGATGTCGCAGTATGTGGCGCCTCTGAGGCATTACTGCGGGGAGAAGAAGATTCCGTTGGTTTGCCCGATGTATGCTTCGTCGGAGTGTTATTTCGGCGTGAACGTTAATCCTTTGTGTGATCCGTCGGAGGTGTCTTTCACCCTTCTGCCCAACATGGGCTACTTCGAGTTCATCCCGTTGGGGGAGAGTATTGGCTCGCTGTCGTTGGATTGTGATCGAGAGGACGATGACGACAGCGACGATGAGCAGAACGAACCGACGATGTGCCTTGCGAGGCAGCTGGTGGATCTTGTCCATGTCGAGGTCGGCTGCTTTTACGAGCTTGTCGTCACGACTTTCTCAGGTGATTAAACTTGATTTTTTAGTTGATTGACGATTTTGCCTAAAAGATTGAGTTTTAACGGAGTGATTCATATTTTTAATTTTATATATTTTATTTTCAACACGTCTCGACTGATTTATTTCTTATCTAACCTAAGATGCAAAATTTTCTTTTCATGGGTGGTCTTGAGTATTCGTGCCCATCATTTCTTAGTCTGAGCTCTGATACAATGTTAAACGATCACTCCATTTAAAAACTTTGAGCTTGAAGCGTATCATATTTTAAAATTTATATATTTTATTTCCAACATTTACCGTTTAACAACTTCTCAAACGATCGCCGTTGACCGTCTTGCGATAAATTCATGAGTTACTTACCTTACAATAGAATACATGAATTGTAGTCGTTTTTCGATTGCTCAACGAACTAAAAAATTTTGGCAGTTACCTTTATCAACTTTTCAAATTTTGAAACTTGTCCCGATTTTCAACGTTCATGGTTGACTTGGCAATAATTCGTTTAACTAATTTTTTCCAAAAAAAAAAAAAATCAGGTCTTTACCGCTACCGCATCGGCGACGTGCTCCAGGTCACGGGACACCACAACGCCGCCCCGCAATTTCGGTTCATCTGCCGCCGCAACGTCGTCCTCAGCATCGACAACGATAAGACCAACGAACAAGACCTCCACCGCAGCATAACCCGAGCGGCCAAGACCCTCCTCGAGCCCCTCCACGCGCTCCTCGTCGAGTACACCTCGTACGCCGACACCTCCACCGTCCCCGGGCACTACGTCCTCTACTGGGAAATCAAGGTCAACCATCCCACCGCCACCGCCCCACCGAATGCCAGAGTCTCCGACGAGGTCATCGCCGAGTGCTGCATCGCGGTGGAGGAGGGCTTGGACTACATATACCGTAGGTGCAGGACAAACGACAGGTCGGTGGGACCCCTGGAGATTAGGGTGGTGAAGAGCGGGACTTTCGAGAAGATAATGGACTTGTTCATCGACCAAGGCGGCGCGTCCATCAATCAGTACAAGACGCCGAGGTGTGTCAAGTCCAAGGCTGCTCTGAAGCTGCTTAATGCCAACGTGACCGACTGCTATTTCAGCCCGAGGGATCCTGCTTGGTCGCCTTAGTCGAAAAGTCGATCAAAAATCGTTGGTCGAATCGAATAAATAATACGTCCCTCTTGGCTTAGTTATGCAGTAACTGCATTAACTTTTTTTCCGAGATCAGAGGTAGTCGATGTGTTGATCGGGCTTTTTACAGAGCTCATTCTCGAATTATGCGTTTCTCATTGTCGTATTTAATAAAACGTACCTTCGTCTCCCACATAATAGATCGAGCGGAGCATATCCATTTAGTATCCATCTGTTCAGATGGAACTGAACTTGCTTGTCTCTCGGGATTTTTTTACGTCGTCTTTCATGCAAAAAAAATTTTACTGTGCCGTTGAGATTATGTTCTAGTTTCAAGTCGTTCGTTATCTGCTGTCGGAGAGTTAGAATATTCTGCGGCTCTTTGATTTTTTTACCGCAAGAAACTACTTCAACTCAAGGACGCCCACGCACGGTCCTCGTTTTCAAGCTGAACAGCACTGCTACCTAAATCCTTCCTCAGTCCTCTTTCTTTCATCGACTTTCTTACTCTCTCCACATCGCTCCATCTTCCCATTTCAGCATACAAATTCGACAAAACCGTATAATAAGCACAGTTCTCGGGCTCCAATTCCACAAGCTTCAAAGCTGCAACTTCGGCTAGTTCAAGGTTTCCCTTTTCTCTAGAGCCTGCTAAAAGGGCACCCCATATGCTTACGGTGGGCTCAAATGGCATCTCATCGATCACCCTAATCGCCTCATCAAAACACCTAGAACGCACCAAAAGATCGACAAAGCAGCCATAGTGCTTCGCACTGGGTCCAAACCCGTACTTTTTATCTTTAAGCATCGAAAATATCAGTCTACCCATGTGAACCAATCCCGAATGGACGCAAGCAGCGAGTACCGAAATGAAAGTCACCTCATCGGGTCGAACACCTTCTTCCTCCATCTTAAAAAACCACTCGACGGCTTTTTTCCCGCTCTTGGACAGTGCCAATCCTTTGATAACTGCGTTCCATGTGACCGTATTCCTTTCTCTGATTTCCCCAAATACACGAATACCCTCCTCAATGCACCCACACGAACCGTACATATCAACCAAAGCTGTGCCTAGAATTACATCCAACTCCCAGCCGCAACTCTTAACATAGTCGTGGACCCACGCGCCATACTCCAATGCCCCACAACCTGCGCACACTGCTAGAATATTCACCGCGGTGACCTCATTAGGCATAATTCCATCTTCCCTCATCCTCTCAAACGTAATCAAGGCATCGTCGAAGTTCCCGACATCCTTGTAGCCTGCAATCACGACGGTCCACGACACGACATCCCTAACGGGCATTTCATCGAACACCTTCCCACAATAACTCATGTCCCCAATCGAACAATACAAATTCAACAAGCCATTACCGACGTAAACATCGTTTAAAAATCCCATCTTGATTACCTGGGAGTGGGCCATTTTCCCTTCCTCACACAGCTTCAAATCCGCCACCGCCTTTAACACGAAGGGGAACGTGTAGTTGTTCACCGGGACGGGTTCTTGCGCATGTAAGAGTACGTAAGCAGAGCTTTCCGAGGCGTTTGGGAGTGAGCAAAGGCTCTGAGTAGAACGTTGCAAGTGAAGGTGTGGGGCCTAACGAGGCGGCTGTGGTTTATGTAGAGTGGGAAGGCCGTGGAGCTGAGGACGCCCAAAGAGTGGCAAGCGCCGACGAGATGGTCTGCGACGGTGGTGTTTGATATGAGATTGTTGAGGATAATCTGAGCTTGGATTTGGTGGACGTGACGTTGGGTGATGCGATGGCGAAACCTTAGGCAGTGTAAGATCTTTGATACAACTGTTGCCGCCGGAATATTCATTTATTCAGAGAGAGGGCTCATTCGGAGGTTGTCTTTTGAACGAACGATCCAAATAATCATACTGTCTTTTTTAACCCATTGTCTAAGTATCAGCGTATGGCCTTTTATTACGTATAATAATAGGCTTTGAAACGATCAAAAAGCCCACCATTCATGAGCCGAACATACTACATACTTCTTGAACACAGCCCAATCATACTCTACTCTTTACTCGTCGGTGTTGAAATTTCCCGGCGAATAGAAAAAGGAATGAGGATCGTCGGATTAACCGGAGGCATTAGCTCAGGGAAAAGCACAGTCTCAAATCTCTTCAAAGCCAATAACGTTCCAGTTGTTGATGCTGACGTCGTTGCACGCGTATGCCCTAAATTTCGTACCCTCTTTTTTCTTTTTTTTTTCTTTTTTTTCGGTTCCCGCTTGATTAAGAGTTTTTCCCGTTAAAATTCAACTTAATCTCCATGCCTGGTAAAGCCCGTGACTGTCCATTGTTGCTTTAACTGAGTAGATGATAACTGTGTAGTGTGTTGTAGCTGAGCTTATGATAATGGAATATGAACATATCGGCTGATCTTAAAGTGTTGGATAGCTGATTGTTGCCAGAGGTTTGATATTTGAGCAGTTAGGAACTGCCCGTTTGTAGTTTATGATGTATTTGTGTTGTTTGGTTGAGTTATCTTTTTCCTTTCTCAAGTGTTAGATTTTTTATTTTTTATTTTTGGCTTATGAAGGTTGACCTTTTGTGTTTGAGTTACTTCTATCGATTACATCTATTGTTGTTCCCAATTCTTTGTTTTTTTAATACTTTCTGCAACGTTTGTGGTTAAAGGAGGTTCTGAAGAAAGGCACAGTTGGGTGGAAAAAGGTAGTGGCTGCTTTTGGTGAGGAGATTTTGCTTCCTAATGGAGAAGTTGATCGACCAAAGCTTGGCCATGTTGTATTCAATGATCCTGATAAGCGCCAGCTTCTCAATAGGTATGGTCTATTACAGTCGATGAACTCAAACTTGAGTTTGAATTTTGGTTACACTAAAACTTTTTGTTCACTGCCTGTAAGAAAAGTCAGGTGAAAATGTTTCTAACTTCTATAATTTTCCCGTTTGATATATTATCTAATGCAAACAGTCCGTTCGACTCTAAAAATTGATAAGTCCACAACAGGTTGCTGGCTCCCTATATTTCAGCCGGAATTTTACTACAAGTCCTGAAACTGTGGTTGAAGGGGTGTAATATCATCGTTCTCGATGTCCCGCTGCTGTTTGAGGCCAAGCTGGATAAATGGACAAAGCCCATTATCGTAGTTTGGGTGGATCCTCAAACCCAGCTTCAGCGGCTCATGGCAAGAGATCGATCCTCAGACGAAGAGGCTCAGAGTAGGATAAACGCCCAGATGCCCCTTGATCTGAAAAGAGACAGAGCAGATATTGTGATCGATAACTCGGGATCCATTGAAGATCTAAACGAGCGGTTCCACGAGGTATTGTTCCATGTCAGAAAGCCTTTAACATGGTTTGAGTTTTGCCTTTCTAGAGATGGAGTTATTGTGTCGTTTGTTTCTATCGTGTTTGGAGTTATCATGTGTCGCAAAGCTTTGCTACGTGCGTAGCCCACCACGCATTTGATCGTTGTTAAACGTATCGTATATGTGATAATTCGCCAAATACAAATTGCAGTTTTTGAACTATTGTATGAATTGTGTTATGTTCTTACATGAACATAGTATTCTTCCTACTAATATTCGAAATGTTTACCTTAGTTTAGATTGTAATTGAGAGCTTTCTTGACAAAATTTCACGTAGTGGCCTACCTTCATTTGATTCGATGCTTTAATGAATTAATCCTACGCAGTAGATAAATGATATACTTTCTCTATTTTATTTATTAAAATATTTTCGTAAGTTTTTTGATATATTTGGTGCACAAATTCAGATTCCGATAAGAAATGATAAAACAAAAACGAATATCATAAGTCCAAAGCACCTTTATTATTATTATTCTGGAAGGATAAGAGGTGAAAGTGGATTCCAGAAATTCAGTAATTTTCTAATTTTTTTTTAGGTAATATTATAAAGAATTTGGGTTATTAATGATCGATTTTTTATTTGGGATCAAAGATGTTAATCGGTCCTGACGTATTCTCACTCGACCTGGCTATGTGTTAACCCTTAAATACCGACGTGAGTTTTGTGCCACACAGACTTGGCGGAGGCTTAATTGCGCCACACGCTCCAGTGGTGGAACTAATCCCTAATTGCGTTGTGCCACACAGACTAGGCGGAGGCTTAATTGTGCCACACGCTCCAATGGTGAAACTAATGCCCGGAGTCAGATGAATACGTCTCAAACCCACCTAACAACGATAGTCATTAGAATAAATCTCATGGGAACTGAATTGTGGGAGGGGGGATTCGATCTCACGATCTAACCCACAAATCCTTAAAACCTCCTCAATGACCACTAGACCATGTTCTCAATGGCAAGATCTTCAATATCTCAAACCCAAAAAACTGTATAAATCCATTATGTTTCAAGTTGAAAAAGCCATAAAAAAAATACGATGCTTCAATTGACCATTCAAGCTTGCTTTTACTCTAAAGTGGATGCCCAACAAATATGAAAGCATCACAACCTTTAAAGCTAAAAAAGGTACTACAATATCAAGTCATTCGCCAAAGCAAGAAATTCTTCCCCAGAAAAAGAACAAAACATCTCATATATTGACATAATTTATAATACTTATGATAGACTTTAGGGCACAAAATGCATGGCCCCCATCAAACCTCATCCTATGCAATATGACTACTAAGATTACACTTACTATCATCACATCACATTAAAATTAAACATTGAACTGACTGAAAACATCACATGACTGAGCAGACACTTTCGTCTTCCAAGTAAGGATCGTCGTCCTCGTCACGGCGATGATCATAGCATTCATCCACCGCAAGGTCGGACAGTGGATGAGGTGGGTAATACCGAAGGTGCGAGTAGGCGTAAGGATGCAAAGGTGGCGGCGAGTAGTAGTACGACGCAGTACCACCCGCAATGGGCTCAGGCGCCGAGTTGTAGCCCATCCCATATTCCGCAATACCGTCGGGAGAATAGAGCCGAGGATGAGAGAAAGACTGCTGTCGTGCAGTGTTTGGGATCTGATTCTTAATTTGATCGTTAATAGGAGGATTAACCATTGTCATAACAGCACCATTGTTGCTGTTGCTGGGATTCAATAATCCGCCGCTGGCGGGTCCACCGTTGGCATTCGGTGCGCCGCCGCCCGAGCTGCTCCCCTTTTTCTTTTTCTTCTTTTTCTTCTTTTTACCACTCGCCGCTCCTCCGTTAATATTACCGTTCGGCTGAAAACCGGCGGCTTGTGGATTCTTGATTTCTTTCTTATCCTCGGGGCGATCCTCGTCGTCAGAAGACGGGTCGCCTTTCTTCCTAACGTCGGGATTTTCGAAACCATCGTTTGGCGATGGTAATAATTTCCTCTGAGGATCATCGCCGGGGAAGTTTTCGCCCCAAAGCCCGGCTTGTTTTCCCGACTTGACGAGCTTCTTGATGAGTGTTTGGGCTTCAACGTTCCCCGTGACTGTAACTTTGTGCTGCTTGGAGTCTATCTCTATCTTATAAACTCCTAACAGAAAAAAAAAAGAAGGGAAATTAAAGAAAAATCATATGCAAAAATGGCAGCATGCATATACTCAAGTGAAGAAAAGAGTTTATTATTAGACCTTCAATACTTTGGAGGACTCTCTTCACTTTCCTCTGGCAGCCAACGCAGTGGATGGAAACTCTCAAGGCCCATGTCTGCACACAAACATATGTACAAGGTTTTAATTAACCAAAAAAATATGATAAAAGAAAAAAAAAATCATGGATTGAGTGAAATGATGGTCTTTCATTATTACCGTATACGTGAGGGATGGTTCGAGGTTGTTGTCGCCACCTGCCTGTTGTTCTTTGTCCATGAAACTGAAAGTGTTGTGTTTTGTGAGTGAAGAAGTGTTACATATCACATGAATGCTCTCTAATATGAGAGAGAGAGAGAGAGAGTTTATTTACAGTTGAGAGAGATTAGTTAGCTTTGGGGGATATGTATCTATCAAAGGATGAGAATGGACAGAAGAATCGGTAATAAAAGAGAAAAAAATGAGCAGGACGGTAGAAGACTGAAATGCCCCTTCGAATGTAGAATCTGTAGAACAATTAAAAAGGTGAGAACCCACAATCCAATCACACGTCCATTAAGCAAACGAATAAAAATTGTGACTTTGATTAATTTTGAGATGGTAAGTGATTGGGGCTGCAAATGCACAAGTGGATAATATATAAAATGAATAATTTGACAGAATTATTTGTGGGGGGAGACTACAATGACATATTCGAACATATATAGTGAAAAATAGGTTGGAAGAAGTAGTATAGCTCGAGCCATATGGCAAATGGGCGAACTTCAGGGCAGCGTTGATAAGCTCAGGACTTTCTGATCTTGCGGATACAAAGGATGTCAGACAGTTTCCTTGGATACGCCGTCATTCGAACAAATGACTTCCCAGAACTGTGCGTATACGCCGTCATAAACGCCATTTTTGATTTGAAGCCCGATGGATCGGAGAGGAATGCTATAAGCTGTGATTCAATTATTCGTCCAGTATGGACTCGATCATGATGAAGATTAACTACGTAGTAATGAAGATGTGTGGTCTACCTTGGAGGAAAGAAGAAGACTTTTAGTGGGATGGAGCTCCAATCGTTATCGTAGAAATGTAGATAACTATCGAATTGAGGCTATTCATCGTATTCGAAGTGGGGTTCTTTCGGAAGCTAATAAGGACGAAGTACGGTTGCTATTAGCGGAGTTTAGCAGCCTTAGACAATGGGAAGAGCTATACTAAATTTTTCCATCGGAGTGCATCTGCACGTCGTCGCGTTAATCATATCCGATGGATTAAGGATCGGAACGGAAGATGGTGTGTTAACCAACTAATGAGATTTTCATGGAGCAAGTTCTACTCGATTTTCATCTTATTTTCGTTAACCAACTAATGAGATGTGTATCCTCACTTCATTACTTTTTTATTTTAAACGGATCCCAGTTTGGTCATATTACCCCTCACAGGGGTCTGCGCCAAGGGGATCCACTATCATCGTATTTGTTTCTTTTTTGTGCCGAGGATTTTAGCAGCCTTTTAGCAAGAAGGCGAAAACATAAGCTCTCTGACGGGTATTAAGTACGGGGAGCACCACTTATCTCACACCTTTTATTTGTGGATGACACGGCGGTCCTTATGACGGCTCAGCTGGAGTTCCGATGGTCAAGAGAGTTTTGGAGATATACATACAGGTTGGCGTCCGGGCAGACCGTGAATTTGGCGAAGTCCTCGGCTTCCTTTTCCCCAAATTTCGATGTCATTACTCGACAAATATGTTGCGATGCTACTGGTATCTTTGTCGACAGAGTCCTACCTAGGATTACTATCTACTGTGGGCCGGATTTTAATCAGTACATCCTGGTCTATTGCATATGCCCGAAATTTTTAGGGCCCGATATCACATACACCTATTAAAAATATATTTTTGAGGTCATAAATTATTAGGGTCTAAAATTTTATCACATCTTGAGGGTTTCACTTTGTTGAAAAAGAGAACCACAAAAATTTTAAAAATAGTCATGATAGAAGGGAGGTATTTGAGTTCAATTAATTAGGCTCATGATTTGGCCACGATTACAATGTTGGTCCGAAAAGAATGCATTCTCAAGCTATAACCTATGCGATGGGATGCTTCAAACTACCTAAGGTGGCTGCCCCGAGATAATCATCCCCAACTAATCACAACGCATGATACAGAACAAACGAATCTCATGGTTTCAGACCTCCGTGTTTGGCCCTCGGGACCATGGAATGCTCATTTGATCCGTTCCCTCTTCTTTCCCATATATGTCGAGGCTATCTTTGGGTGCCCGCTAAGTGTCACTAATGCCCCAGATCTGAGTCATCTGGCACTATTTGTTGGGTACAATTTCCGTACGTACGTTTATATATTTATATATAATAATAATATTTATTAAACATAACGTACACGGGGATGTAAATCTGATTTTTATTGTCGAGGCTAGCGTTAGACGCTATGTCCTTAAAACGATATTGTTCTGCTCACGGTACTTACGGAATACGACAATCGTTTCCCAAGATACAACGACAAACGTCTCGTAATAGGAGCACTCCAAATTACGAGACCAACGAACGTATTCGATGCTTTTCGGACTCTCATACGAGTTCGGAATATGAAATATACTAAATATATTTCACGACGAGAGAAGAAAAAAATTTCCTAAGATTTCTAGAGCTGAACATGTTGTTCGAGGTGTTCGAGATATAGGAAATAAGCAAATGAGCCCTCTATTTCTATAGATGTGGCTGGACCATGTCGATAATTTGCATCTAATTATGGTTTATCGTGACTTTTCAACACATTAGATACATTATCTGGCTTAAAGGTACCTTGTGAAAAGATACATATCTTTTACAAGAGTTATAACCCTTTAAATAAATTTCTATTTAATTATAATTTTCCAACACTATTCGCAGCGAGGCGATTTCAGAGTTAAATGGGGGTGGTAGAACGAGACTCAGATCAGTGCATGTGTAGGATGGTACTCAAAGTTCTTGCCCGAGAATTTCGATCCAGAAGTTGTTGAAGCAATGGAAGCTAGGGAGCATATCGAAGTCGAAGGGGACTGTGTGTGGCTTGGTTTTCTTTTCTTAATTCGATTAGGGTTTAGTTTCGTTAAAAGTAGTTGTGATGCCGTTGCTCATTATCTTGCCGTCTTGCACTTTTTTTTCTCGAGTTTCGTTTTTCGGACATAGAAATCCGAAAGTGAACATTGAAATCAAAATAAAATGAAGTGTTTCAGCGCAGAAATGACCCAAATAAAGCAGAGATAAACATTTTAAAAATACATTTATCATAACATTTAAAGCTTCTATATAATCTGTTAGGATAATTAGTAACCAAAACTAGAATAAGAAATCGGCATCGGAATTTGATCGGAAAAAAAAAAAAACAACGAAGTATGCGTTCTCAGAACTCCCTCACGACCGTGGCACACGGTTGCTAGTGCGTCTTATTTCTGGTTCAGTTTTAACCGATTCCTGTTCAACTAGGAATCTTCTATTCCATTTATCTCCTATGTAGAGGGCACTAAGTAAGGCTCGACCTTTGTCATGAAAGTTAGAGAGTAAGTGTTAGACTTGTTATCTCTAAAAATAGTTGAATAAAAGAACGATCCGTTGGTCTGTGGACGTAGTTGACGTCAAGTAATCGGTAGGGTTGACATCGCATCAATCATCCGGTCACACAGACTCGGAAATCACATTTCATGGCGGTGGGCACCCCGAGTCGCGTTTTCACGCTGTACCCGGGTAGATAGAGCGATCACGTCTATCTCCCGCCTAATCTCATCTCATGACGGTAGACACCCCGAGTCGCGCTCCCACGCTGTACCCGGGTAGATAGAACGATCACGTCTATCTCCCGTCAAGTCGAGCAATCCTACGACGGTGGGCACCTCAGGTTGCTCAAGCCTGAGTAGACAGAGCGATCACGTCTGTCTCCCGTTAGGTGCTCCTACGAGTCTTAACCTCACAAATCTCTGCCAAAGAAAGGCATACACTCTCCCATCGCACAAATGCGATCAATACTCTCGTCATGACATGCCGTGGATGCATGAACAATTAATTGCAGAACATATCAAGTATATCCGAAAAACCCTCAAAAATCATTAGAATATATAAAACGTACTTTTGGTTCAAATACTTAAAATCCCGAGAATAGTAAATTATTTAAGACCCAATACTCCTTTGTCAGTTGATCCGAGAAATTGGGTCCAAGCTCGAAAATATTTTATAAAAACTTAGTTCAACAAAAATTAAAAGATTTGGGCTGAAATCAAACTAAAGCCCAGAATGGTCACACCAGGCCCATGAAAAGCCTACTAAAAGTTGACCTGGCGAAACCTTTTGACCTGGCGAAAAGTTTTTTTTTAAGTGGCGAAAAGCTTTGGTTCGCGAAACTCAATGAAAAGTGGCGAAAAGCTTTGGTTCGCGAAACTCAATGAAAAGTGGCGTAAAGCTTTGGTTCGCGAAAACCTTTTTATTTTGAACAGTAGTTAGCGAAAACTTATATTAAGTAGCGAAAAGTTTTGGTTCGCGAAAACCTTTTTATTTTGAACAGTAGCTAGCGAAAAGCTTCGCAAATACTAAGTGGCGAAAAGCTTTAGTTCGCGAACCTTAAGTGGCGAAAAGCTTTGTTCGCGAACACTAAGTGGCGAAAAGCTTTGACTCGCGAAAACCCCATTATTGGCCCGCGAAAACTTTTTCCTCTCTCATACCGAAAACCTTAGGCCCGCGAAAACTGATTTTTCGGCGCGCGAAAACTTTTTCTTCCTCACAGTTCGCGAAGTAGCTGGCCCGCGAAAAACTTAAAATGGCCCGCGAAAATGGTTTTCGGCCCGAAAACAAGAATCATTTGAAAGTAAAGAACAGTATACGAAAACACTAAGTTCTTCATATCTTCAACCAATTCCAGAAACTCATAACATAACTAAAACCCATATTTTGGGTTTTTTAAACATCAATCATCACACATAGCATTTTATCGAACCAAAAACGATGGTGATCCTTTCACCATAAATATAACAGCTTAAAAATATCAGTTTTGGGTTTGTAAGTTTCACCTACCTCACTTCCTAAGCAGTGTTAAATCAGATTTTTGTTGATGAAGATTGGAAGGAGCTTTTGCCAAATTTCCTTTGTCTCTTTCTTCTCTCTCGCCTTCCTCCCTTTTCCCTTTTCTTCTGAAGTTTTTTGAAGTATAGTTGTATATTTAACTGGGGAGAGACTTACGTGATGACAAGGAGGTGATAAGGTGGTGAGGCAATTTTCCTCTTAAGCTAAGAAAGGTTCTTTTTTGTAATTTTCCTTCTTTTGTATCTTTCTTCATCGCAAACCATTTTGGCCATTGGGCCCTTTTGAACCTAACTATTTTTCAGCCCATCAAAGTTTTCCTTCTTTATCGGGCTTGGGCCCAATTATTATTTGGGCTCAATTTCAAGCCTGCCCAAACTTATCTTCACCAATTTCGAAGTTTTGCGAAATCCCCGTATTAAATTTTTTACGGGTATTACAGACTTATTACCCAACATTAAGTACTATAAAATCTCTTAACAATGATGTAATTAATCATCGATTGTATCAATTATTTCGATTTTGGAAATATTATAAAATTGGGTCTCTACCTATACTGGTATACATTTTTTTGTCATTATATTTGATAATTGCTAAATTAGTTCATTAACTTCATAGGTCGGAATAGGTTTGCATGGCCGATCATTTTTTCGTCAAAGTATGTCGGGAAACAATATATTTAGATCTATTTATATCCAATAAATGTCCGGAGGCCCAAATTTATTGTGACATATAAATTTGAAGAACTTTTTTTCAATTATTAGATTACTAATCCAAAAAAAAAAAAGAAAAACCCTAGCGATCCAAATTATAATTTTGCCTCGATTTTATTGCAATTATCAAAACACATTGTATTTTTTTAATCAGAACACAGTCCAACACACTTTTATAAATAGTTTAACATATTGCACAAATGGTAATGATAAGATATAATCCATTTGCTCATAAATTATTTAGTATTTCAGAGAATCCTCGAATATGCCAACGACTTAACATATTATAAAGTATATGGTATCATATATGTTTAATTATTCGTAATTGTAGATTGGACAAAAGTGCCAGCAATTAATTATTACCGCAAATTAATGGTCAAGCATACTGAGTCAGTATGACGTCGATTAATTCGCGGTAATTATTAATTTGTGCTTGTCAGTTAAAACAATAACTATTAAGTAACGAGACGAGACAAAAATTCAAGCTAATGGTAGAAGCCAAAGATGCATTATACACTAATTAATAACATATAGCCACCCACCTTCTTAAAGAGAGTAAAACATAATAACTATGAATCTCACGAATTTGTACATGTTAACTGTAATTTAGGATGAAAGCATAATTCGATTTATCAATGTTTTTTCTGATTTGCGTCAAAATATTTCGAAAAAAATACGCATCCCAAATCTTACATATGACGATGTAAATATCAGAATATATCCTCGAGGACACATGGAACTTGATTTGGTGCAGGGGTGCTTGTGCGAATGAAAATAAAATATAAGGAAATTTCGATCGAAATAAAATTTTGTTCTGATGATGCCATTTAATAATCCTATAGTACCATTATAATAGCGTATACTAACACTTCATTTCCCAGGAATAACAATACGTTGTACGATGAAAACAGAAGGGCGTACGACACATCGACTACTTTTTTAAGGATATCTAGTCCAGATTGAGTTTTAGGTTTCTTTTTTTTTTTTTTTTTTTTTTTTTTTATTTCAAAGAAAAATTTGATCCTTTAGGCGAATTATGAAATTTTTCCTCGATTGGCTGAAATCATCATAACACATTAATATTTTGTCACATCACACTCCACACACTTATATATATCAAACTGAGTTTCACATATGGCTCATCAATTAATAGCAAATTTTGAAAATTTTCCGCTATTGTCTGATGATATCATCAGATCAGAACACATTAATCTTTTATCACATCACACTCTACACTATTATATATTAAATTGAGTTTCAAACATTGCTCATAAATTAATCGTCAAGGCATATTCGTGCATCATATACTTACAAGCATATAAAAACGGGCAGATATGATGTTATGTAATGAGATGAGACAAATATTCAACCTAATGGTAGAAGTCAAAGATGCTTTATACAATAAACGTAGCATTTGAAACCTTAGAAAGACACTAAAACAATGCAACACGAAGAATGCTAATGATGATGATAAAGAACAATTATGTGTTTTTTTTTTCTTTGTAAATTATTAATTAAATAATGTTCCGATGGATAGGTCTAGTGGTCGGACACACTGTCGGAGCCAAGTGGGTGTCAGCGAGGTCAATCCATTGAATTTTTTTTTTCTTTTATCATCCTTAATAACATATATATAACTTATTTAATATATATAAAATGACCCCACTAAAATATTTTATTTAGATTTAGATCCCACTGAATAAATTATCTGTATTTAAATTTCGACCTCCACTGGTATCAATTTCTAGCTCCGCCACTGATCGGACATGACATCTTCGAGTGGAGGTTATGGATTTGAATTCAGATGAACTCCTTGATTATCAGAGTCTATGTGAACTTGTGACGGGACACATAGGTCAGAGGACTAGTCAAACGGGAAGTTAGGGTTCGTTCCATAGCCAATAGCGAGGTTCAAAGTTGCTTTCAATTGAACTTAGTTTGAGTGTGGGACTATGGTGGGGGTTATTCCATAGCCGATAGTGAGGTTCATATTCGCTTTAAACTGAACTTAGTTGGAGGGTGGAGACTACGACGTGAGTTCATTCCATAGTTGATACTTCTGAATGTACTTCGTCGGATGTTGGGACTACGGTGGGGGTCGCTCCATAGTCGATGGTGAGTTTCAAATTTTCTAAACTTCGTTGGAGAGTGAAAATTACGGTGGCATTGTGTGGGGTTACCTCTAGATTGGAGGGAAAAAAAAAATTTAATTGTATGGATCCTAGAGCGCATTGATCACCTGAATTCCTTTAAATATGGACTGTTATCAAGAGTTCTATCTATCAGTCATAATACTCTTAGCATATATAAAAAGCTTCGGAGACATATTTATTTGGTCGTGACAGTCATCAATGGCGTCTCTCCTTCGACTATCCGTCACTCATGGTGGTCCTATGGCTGTGTTTCCTCGTTCTTTCGACATTGGTAGGTTCACACTCCCACCTCTAAACCATAAGCGCATATTACTATTTGTTTTACTTAGAATCAAGTTCAACTTTATGTTCTCGATTGTATTGTTCTATTGCAGGCGCTGGTTCGTTCCAACCTTTGCTATTACCAGCTGTTTCCTCCACTAGTTCTATTAGTAAACGGTCCGCAATACCAAGACCTCGAAGTAAGCAAGCAAGGTCACATGCATGCATATATCCTTACAATATGTGTAAATTAAAGCCTATATATATATGTTGTAATTGATTTTTAATTCTACGCAGATAACAATATGGATGTTAAGAGTTTACCCTTTATGGAGCGGGAGGACTTGGTCGAACGTGCTGAAAATAAAAAAGATATACGAAATAAGGTGCAACTGCTCAAGCAGAAATTACACAATAATAGAACGATTCAATTTTGTGTTTTTAAACATATATATGATTATAATTTTCTATTATTTTCCTCTTCAAATTGATGGTTGAAGGAGACCATCATCTCGGAAAACATAGGACAGCTAGTGGACTCGATACGATCGATGCTGAACTCCATGGATGATGGTGAGATCAGTGTATCACCTTACGACACTGCATGGGTTGCTCTTGTCCAAGACGTCGACGACAGTGGTGGTGGCCCACAGTTCCCGTCGAGCCTTGAATGGATTTCGAATAATCAACTCGAAGATGGATCGTGGGGCGACGTTAGATTCTTTTCAGTGTATGATCGACTTATAAACACTCTGGCTTGTGTCGTTGCGCTGAGGTCATGGAATCTACACCCTGCGCAGTGCGACAAAGGTTCATGTTTAATTCTTTACTAAAATTTATTCATTCAAGTGCGCTTGTTAACAATTTGGTTTATGTTTGTTACTTTTTTTTTTTTTTCTTTTTCATCTTTGGTACAAGGGATTATGTTTATTAAGGAGAACATGTGCAAGATAGCCAATGAGAGCGAAGAGCACATGACAATTGGGTTTGAATTGGTACTTCCATCGCTTATCGAGAGAGCGAAAAGGCTAGAGATTGAGATCCCATGCGATTCTCCAGCCTTGAAAGAGATATATGCAAGAAGAGACTTAAAGCTCACAAGGTTTTCTTTCTTACATGTATAATCCATGCATATAGATTTATTGTCAAGGAAACCCTTTCTTCAGTTACATATGGTTTTGTGTATATAAGGATACCAAAGGAGATGATGCACAAAGTACCCACGGGATTGCTTTACAGCTTAGAAGGAATAATGTCAGGGATTAAATGGGAGAAGATGTTGAGATTGCAGTCTTTTGATGGATCTTTCCTTTTCTCTCCATCCTCAACAGCCATTGCTCTACAGCAGGCCAAAGATGAGCGTTGCTTGAATTATCTGTCAAAGTGTGTCCAGAAATTCAATGGTGGAGGTAATTATTAATTAATTAATCAAATATCTAGACGATGGATTATGACGATTATGTCCTATCCTTTTGTGGTGATTGATCATTTTTAGTTCCCTGTGCGTACCCCGTGGACATGTTTGAGCACCTATGGGCAGTAGATCGGCTACAAAGGCTTGGCATTTCTCGCCATTTTCAAGCCCAAGTTGAGGAATGCATTGCTTATGTTTACAGGTATATATATTATATATATATATATTGATTTGAAGATCATGCATGGCGGAGAATATAGTATAATGTCGTCATTGCACTATCAGATACTGGACCAATAAAGGAATTCTATCGGCAAGAAACTCCGAGGTTCGGGACATTGATGACACATCTATGGGTTTCAGACTCCTCAGATTGCATGGATACGACGTCACTCCAGGTAGGTACATTGTAAACTAAATAATAAATCATATGAACAAAAAATGCATGCAAGAGACAGAATATCTGTTGTTCGTGATATTTGTGTATCGATTAAAGACTTTATCTTCTTTCATGTTCCGTTTGTAGCTTAACGTGAGATAACAGCTACTTTTCTAAAGGTGATTTTCGCTCTCTACAAAGCAGACGAGAGAATAATTAATCGAATTCCATGAGGATATACAAAGAAACCAGTACCGAGTCTTGCTTTAGCGAAGCATGCACGTAATGTTTCAAGTGTATGGGAGCAGAATTGATTACTTGTAATTGTGTCCCTACACTAGACATAACTGAAGTATTTATAGTTGCAGAGAGTTGTCTTGAATAGGTGTATCTATTCACCAAAAAATTATCTCGAAAGGTCATGTCTAGTTGAAGAGATACGAACTAAAAGGATATAACTTTTCATTGAAGTGTTATAACACTTCAATATTATTTTTTTTCTTGAATAAATATGGCTTTTTTATTTTCTTTATTTCAATATCTGCACCAAGTGACTATATGTATGCTAATTTTGATTTACTGTTTGATAATTATTTTAATTAGTAATTTTTGTTGTTTTTCATATCAAATATATATATATATATATATATATATATATATATATATAGATGTGTTTAAACATTTTGAGAAGGACGGCGAGTTCTTTTGCATAGCTGGGCAGTTGAACGAGGCAGTGACTGGAATGTACAATCTCTACAGAGCTTCACAGTTTATGTTCCCTGGAGAAAGCATATTAGCACAAGCCACAAAGTTCTCTGCCAACTTCTTGCTAGAAAAACGACTTAAGAATCAGCTTTTGGACAAGTGGATTATTGCCAAAGATCTTCCAGGAGAGGTAATAACAATAATAAGATTAACGAAAACCATAGAATCATCACTAGCTTAGCTGTTTTCCTCTAACTAAAATCATGATGGCAGGTGGGATATGCATTAGATATACCAATGTATGCGAGCTTACCTCGACTGGAAGCAAGGTTCTATTTGGAGCAATACGGCGGAGACGATGATGTATGGATCGGAAAGGCCTTGTACAGGTAATATTTTAAAACTGATTTTCATGCTTTCTATATAAATATTTTCGGGTTAAATTTCCATATATATGTTTATATACATTCATATATTAAATTATATATTACATATATATCGAACGTACGTATACACGAGATGCGGAATTGATTTTAGTGTCTAGGTTAGCTAGCGTTGGACGTTATGTCCTTAAAACGATATTGCCCCGCACACGGTGCTTGTGGAATATGGTAATCGTTTTGCTATATATAACGAGAAAGCCTTGTAATAGGCGAACTCCAAATTTCGAGACCAGCGAACTTATATCGATGCTTTCCGGACCCTCATATGAGTTTTGAATATGATATTTCATGACGAGGGAGAGGAAGAAAAGTCACATGATTCTAATATTTTTAAAGATTTCAGAGGATGTTCGGGGTGTGTGAAATGACCAAATGAGCATTCATAATAATAAATGTGGCTGGAATTTACTTAGAGTTATGTCTAGTCATGGTTGGTGACAACGTTTCACCGTGAACAGACTCATCATCTTTTAGCTAAATAGTTGCAATCAGTGTTGCTTCTCAAACATCTTAAAGTAAGTGTCACCATTGGATTTATTTCTTTTTTTTTTTTTCTATAAGTACTTATATGTGGTTGAATTAATATTATTCCTATCTGCATCTTGTTTCTCCCATTTCCTTTTCTAGAATATTGTTTCTTCTATAACATATAGATATATTATTAGGAATCCCTTAATTCAAAATATAGCTGAAAAGAGAGAGAGAGAGAGAATACTTGCTTTAAGAAGAAATGCAAAAAATTAATATATATTAATCTTAATGACAATGTTTATCTTTTATTTTATTGTTACAATATGTATTAATCCATGCGTACTAGGATGCCAAATGTCAACAATAACATCTATCTGGAGCTCGCAAAATTGGACTATAACAATTGTCAGGCATTTCACCAAATGGAGTGGAAAAGCATTCAAAAGTGAGTGACCCTATTTTAAACATTTAATTTAAATAACTCAATGAAAACCCTAAAAACTTATTAATATATATATTATGTCTTCCGTTTTATATTATGACAGATGGTGCATGGATTTCAATCTTGGAGAGTTTGGTTTAAGTGAAGAAAGTCTGTTAAAAGGATATTACTTAGCTGCGGCAAATGTATTTGAGCCAGAGAAATCGCATCAGCGACTTGCTTGGGCTAAAACATCTATTTTATTAGAGATTATCGAATCGCATTTTAAGTTTTCCAGAGGGCAGCAGACTAGCGTATTTGCCAGTGAATTTCAACGGGGAAGCACCTTGAAATACAATAATGGATAAAGGTAAAAAATAGCTACATATCCCTTAATTAATCTCATCATCATACATTAGTTTTTTAATCTTTTTCTTTTTTCGAAATTCGTTTTTTAATCTGCGTTACTAATTTTGACATTATAGAGTGTACCATTAATATTTTCTGTCAAGGTAAGACTTTTATATTATTGCTCTTATCATATAACTACTTTAGGGTTTTATTTATATTTATGTATTATTCATTTTCGTATTGAACATGCATACGTATGTTAATTTTAATAAATTTCTCAAGCCTCAATTGATGCACTAGCACAGTGATAGTATTTTGGATATTACTACAAAATCCTAGATAAATGGAAATAATAATTAGTGATCTTTTTTAATAGTCTCCAATGTGTGTTTGTGGAGCTAGGCTTTGTTTAGTGAGTTTGATCTTTTGATGATATATGATATTTTAGGTACAAAGAAACAAAGGTTAGCCTTGTGGGAACTTTGCTAACAACTCTAAATAAGCTCTCAATGGATATTCTATCGGCAGTTGGCACAGACATTCATCAGGAACTCAATCTTGCGGTAAAATATAATAAAATATTTACAATTTCAATCATATATTATATATCTATCCATCGTCGCCGCCGTCGACGTCATCATCATCATTATTGTTGTTGTTATTGGTATTATTATTGTTATTATGCAGTGGCAAAAATGGCTGGAAGTATGGCAGCAAAGCGAAGAAGGAGATGGCAAAGGAAATGCTGAGCTTTTGGTCACCACATTAAATATCTGTGGTGGAGCTTTAGGTTTCCAAAAAACATATAAAGATAGTGAGAAATTATTATTTCTTTCACACCCGAAATATCAGCAGCTCATGAAGCTCACCAATAGGGTATGCCATCAGCTTCAACGCAAGAATAAGGTTAGCAAAATTATTGCACGCCAATTGTTTCGGTTAACGCATGCATGCAGCACAAAGGTTTTAGTATGTCCTCTTCCTCGCAAGAACTATTAATTTTCTTAGATATATAATATGTATTGTTTCTTTTGTAATATTGTGAATAGCATGCTGATGATCACAGTCATAGCAATGAAGGAGGAAGCATGAAAAATATTCAGGAAATCGAAACCGACATGCAAGAGATAATGCAATTAGTACTCACCAAATCATCTGAGGATTTACATTGTGAAGTTAAGGAGAATTTCCTTAGAATTGCTAGGAGCTTCTACTATGCAGCTTATTGTAGCCCGGCCACAATGCGTTCCCATATGAACAAAGTACTCTTCGAAAGAGTATTGTGATTATCAAATTCAATGGTCGAATGAAAAGCTGAGTCAGTTGTGTGATTTTTCAATGTTTGGAATTTCTGTTTTTCGCATTGTGGCTGCTTGATGTTTGTGTGGGTCGTCTTATAATATGTAATATTTGGAAAACTGTGTTAAAAAAAAATAAAATCTAGAATTAAAAGTGATTAATTCTGATTAATAATAGTTTCAGTGATTGAACAAACAAATCTTAAACTGAACTTGGACAAACCGGGACCAAGACCTAAGCCGGACATGAAAGATTGCAAGAATCGAGAAAGAAATGAATCGGAAACTAATATCGATCAGTAAGGTCAACAGAACAGAACATCCAATTTAGTCTTCGCTATACGTATTGATTAATTAAAACTTTTATTGCGAGGCATAGATAGATATTATATGTTGACGTTACAAAAGACTTTCATAATATTCAAGCATGCAGTTAGGTCACTCCGTCGTAAAACTGCTACAAGCCAAACCACCAAAAGCTACCAACATTTTGTGTGAAACCAAAGAGTCTCCAACAACAATAGGTCACACAAACAAAACATTGACGAGTGATCACAGAGCAGCCCCACCCAACCATACACAATGTCAATAGCTGAAAGCAGCCACTTTTTTGCCACACATAAATGAAAAAACTTGGCCCACAGCTGAAAAAACAACTATCTTTCTGCTCTATCTTCTATGGTCATTCCAACTTCTATGTCCAGCTCCATCAACACCATGGTAATTGTACCCATTTTGCTGCGCTGCCCTTTCGGGCACATACCCATAAGCCGTATTCTCTCTCTGCTCCTGATGGTATTGGCCCGGTGGTGGTAAGTACTCGCCATGTCTCGAAGGACTACCATTTGGGGTCCAAGAATCATAATCGGTCCTGCCTCTAGTCCCATCTCTATCAATCATATGTTGTCCTGAATATGTATTGTAATTATTCATAGTAGTATTGTTTGGGTGTTGATAAGCCGATTGGAAACCCTGTCTGTGTTCCGATGAATGGGGAAGTTGCGTTAATACAGATAAGGAAGGCGGCTGTCCATTCCTAATAACTGAGGATGACGACCCGTTAATGTTATTCACATTTAGCATCATTTCTGGGGTCAAATGTTGTGTATTGGAGTATTTACGCTGAGTGCTTTGGCGGTGCATTGGTAAATTTGCAGTTGGCTGCCATTGTCCGTGCAATTGTTGGGCGGCTGTGAAGGGCTGAGCCGCCAGAACAGTGGTTGCCTGAGCAAAAGGCTGAACTGAATATGTGTTTGCATCTTCCACCACCAAATGCCTCTTTGAAAATGGATTTTTAGAAAAATCGGGCTTTGGAACATTCTGCAGAGCAAAAGATAAAATTTTCAAGAATCTGAAAAAACCACGTCACACAGAGAACACATTATCGGTTACGCAACAGATAAACACGACAGAATAGGAGCCCATGTAGCAATGCTTTCTCAACCAAAAATATAGTTCATAAATGCCCCCTTTTCTTTTACTTTGGAAGCCTGAGAACAAGTTCATTTGCTTGTAAATGCAAATGCAACGAGTCATCTAGTCTCGTGAGAAGCCTAGTGATTTTAACTTCTAAAAATTCCCAATTTTTTTTGTTCCTCAAATAAACTATTCAAGTGCGCAGGTGAAACAGACAGAGACAGACTCAAAGAGAATGAAGTTATTCCAAAGAACCTCAAAGTTGAGCACACAATATGCATGCTAACGTTATGCACCTGCAAAGCATTGGTTGAAGGTGTTGGAGAAGGTAAGGAAACCTCAACATTGTTCCCAGCATTTGCTCCTAAATCACTAGACTTTGCTTTAACCATATCAAGCACATTCATCATCTGATCACTTGTCATATTACCAGCTTGGCCTGAAGTTAAAGCAAAAACCAAGTCAGGGTTCTTTAACAGTGCTGCCAACAGCTCAAGGTCTGGCCCGGCCACATTCACAGATGACGACGAGGCAGTTGTACCAACGTTTCCTGTGCCTGAATCATTGACAGGAGGTGGTGGTTCGAGTGGCTCAACATCTGGTAACTGCTCGATAGGGATTAGCGGAGTTAAGGTGTCATCGTAGTCCATTTCACGGTCCCAAGGTTCTCTTGGATTAGGTGGGATTTCCTGATTTGAATTGTATATTACTTCTCTCTCTCTCAAGGTTCTATTTCTCTGAAGTTCAACTTCTTTGCTATCAGCCCCCGAAGCAACACACCATGAGTCGTTTATACTAATTTCTGCATGAAATATCATCATCAAACATAATGATACAAACTAAACGTTCGCCAGATGAAATTACAACACGTGAAGTACGAAACCCTTATATCTATAGTAGCAGCATTTATTGCTCGGACGCAACATTTATATTCAAAACAGTCTACATAAGACCAAGCAAAATATCAATATAATAGAAGCGCATGACATATGCTAATGTGATATATAACACGTGAAGTAACAAAACCTTCATACAGCTATAGTAGCAGCATTTATCGCTCAGACGGAAGATTTATATTCAAAACATCAACAAAAGACCACTCAAAAGATCAATATAAAAAAAGCGCATGACATATGTTAATGTGATAGATAACATGTGAATGACAAACACTCATATATCTGTAGTAGCAGCATTTATTTCTCAGATGAAGATTTATATTCAAAACAGTCAACATAAGACCAATCAAAAGGTCTACATAATAAAAGGGCATGACATATGTCAATGTGATAACCCTCCATCTATCTATAACTTCTCTTATGATATTTTAGTAAATTTATGAATGTTTCTGTAAGTGTCTATCAAACCATGCTGCAAAACGGTCCAACACATGAACTAACAGAATTCTTTATGAAGCGAAATAAAAATGTCAATGGAGTTTCCATACACCATTGTAAAATACATCCGATTTTGCACGGTCTTAAGATTTCCTCTCCATTTGAAAACCAGAATTACACAGAAATATGTTTTTCAAGAAAAACCTATTGGGCGAAACAGAGGATCTCTCGATCGGGAGAGAGACCAATTGTCTAACCAAACAAAATGAGCTGGTTTCATTTTAACTAATTCCAGTATTTTCATAGTGAACTTACACGTGGAGTTTCAAACTATTGCTCTTCAGCACTGAAGGCACTAGAAATAGCACCAGTCCAAAGTTAACAAGGGATTCATTCATTAACGTGTCAAACAAATCCACAACATATTCATCAGGTGGAAAGAAAATTTGAATAGTGAACTGGAATCCAATTAAGGCACTAAACAAACCAATATTTGGACCCAAAAGAAGAAATAGATTTAATGCTATAATAGCTTCACGTTCTCAACTAAAGTAAGAGTTCAGCTATCTTTTAGTTTAGCATATCAAACAATATTCGCGTAAACTTTCTAAAATCAGAAGGGTGAGGAAAACGTGTTACCAAGTCAACAATAAAAAATTCTTCAGCCGATTATAACATAAAAACTTCTCAAAGAGAGCACGATTTTAAAAAAAATGTCAGCCAATTATACCATGTCATATTACATAATGAAGATAAATGACGTAAATGCTCAGAGCTTGAGGAAAATATACCTTGAGGTGTTCTCCATGGGATCAGGATACTCTTGCATTTCTTCCATGGTGGCTCCACAGGCAGGGCATCATGAGGATCACCATACTTGGTTACAATATTATCAAGTTCCTTCTTCTCAATAAGTTCAGGAAAGACATAGGATTTATCATTTAAGGGCAAGATAGTGTCCTGCGACGCACTTATACTCTGAATGTCGGGCTTTTGCTGTTTTTCGGGGCTTGAGGATATCTTCCCATGGTTACTCTGCAACACAGTGTCCTGTGAAGCACTTGTACTCTGCATGTCAGGCTTTTGCTGTTCTTCGGGGCTTGAGGATATCTTCCCATGTTTACTCTGCAACATAGTGTCATTTGAAGCACTTCTCCTCTGAATGTCAGGCTTTTGCTGTTCTTCGGGACTTGAGGATATTTTCCCATGTTTACTCTGCATGTACTGAGCACGCAATTTGGCTTTCTGTATGTCATCAGCAGAAAGTGGGCGACTTCGAATAGCTGGTGCTGATTTTGCAACCTGTGGACTCCTTGAAGCTGGTCTTTGTCCTGGATGCTCCACCATCTGAACTTTGCGTCGCTCTCGTGCGTCTATAACTTGTTAAGAAATATTTAATGGTAACGAGAATTATTTTTCTAGGGCTATAGCTAGAGATATCAGTTTAAATTATTTCATTTTATTCAGTTCATTTGCAACTGTTTTGCGCAACATATATTTTGGAAAAGTAAAATCCAACTTTATAACCATTTTGCAGAAAACGTAAAGAGAGTATTTCATGTCTTTGCCTCAACAAGCCGCTGATATTTTATCCAGAAGTCACATTTAAAGTCATCAACAAATATTAGGATACGTGATGACAAAACACCTCGTTTTTTATTTGACTCATCCTCGGAAGGCATAAGCATTTTTGGAGGCTGAGTTGAGTCCAACTTCCTGAAAGAGAAAGGTTAAACATGAATCAAGTTGGAGTAAACACAAGCTGACAAGAAATCAATAATTGCTCAGATGAAGTACAGCTTGCAGACCTGTAGTTGGGATTGTTGCACAAGAGCCTCGGAGCTTCTTCCTGAAGGTTTTCGGAATATTTAGTTAATATTTAGAATGTGTTAAAACATGCTATAAATGAATTGAGTATGAAGTCACAAAACTTACTGAGTTGTCCTTGTTCGAATCCCAAGACCCTGTGCCTATCACTTCATTTATGCTGCACGTAATACGTTACCATTTAGAAGATGTGAAGTCACTACTGATCCAAGATAAAGTATGAACTTGCCTCTGCTTGAGCAATAACTCATCCGGTGTATTGTATGCTGATTTAGCCTTAGATTGAGTTTTCTGGAACATTTTGCTCCATTTCGAGAGTAGGCTTTTTGCCCTGTTTGGAAGGTCTGATCTTCAAATCAGAAATGTAATCTGGGCAAATAAATCTCAACAGAAACTCCCACTCACACAACCATCATAAACCAACAATTGGCAAATAAAGTACTGAATATCCATAACATCATATATTTCCAATTCAGAGAGATGTGAATTCGACATGATCGGTAAACAGGGAAGATGAAATCCAAAAGAAGAAATTAATGGAGAACTACACACCTGACGTCCGATAGAATCGTAGTTTATTAACACTTTGGAGTATAGCCGACATATGAGCAGGAGGTGCCTTTTCTACTGGCAAGTGATAAAGAACCTGATAAGGATGAAAACGCTTTCAACAAATTAGCTGTGATCTTTTTCTTGAGAAAGAAAACAAATTTATATTCCGTACAACAAGAACTACCTTCAGCATAACATAGAGGGCACTTGTTTGTTCTTCTGTAGCTGCTTGACTTAACCACGTTGCCAATATCATCAATCCACCTTCATTTAGAAACCTGCCAACATACAACAACACAAATCAAGAGGACAGGGATACCAAAAATATCTTTAGATCCCAAAATTTAATCATCACGCCATACCCATCTATAGCTGAAGGATCAACCATATGAAGAATCTGGTCAAGCAGTTTAACTTGTCCACCGAATGTTTCTTCCTTCCTCATCAAAGTAAATATGTTTTCAACAGGTCGGTCTGATTCGTTCATGCCAGGTACAACCTCATCTTGGGCTAAGCAAGTAGACCCTTCGTCAATGTTCATGGGAGCTATTGTGGCTAAAGCAATGGGTTCCGCATTGGCACTATCCCTCCACAAAATTAGGCCAGCAGATTGATCAACTTTCTCTTTAGACAACCTGGCATATTTCCTCACTCTTGTGCGCTGACATGTAAAGAAATCTCGAACCTATAAAATGATAAAACAGAGAGTGTCGGTGGCAAAGGCCGTGAAACTAAATGAAGAGTTTTCAGCCACCACATTCATTTGTACGCAGACATTAAGCAAATTTGATGTCCTCTAATAATCTCCAGATATATAAATTCTGACGGAAATTTTACATCTGCTCCTGATTACAATTTACAAAGAAACCAGAAAATAGGAACCTGAGTAAGGGTAACTCCAAATTGCGAACTGATATCCCGGGTTTCCCTCTTGCTAATTACATCTTTTACAGAGAAAACCAGATGTAAGTGCTTTAACGCCTTGGGGTTCAACAAATCCCTGGGCTTCTTTTCTGTAAATATCGAATCAAAAGTATATGCGGAGTAAGAAATGACAGGTCAATATACAACAAGAACCATATCAACGAATCAAAAGATAGAAAAAAGACCCCGAACAACCCAACCCACCATTCATAACCGAGGCACACATACTTGGATTGCTAACTAAGAGCCAAATTCACCGTGATTAATCGCTCAGAATCTTTCAAATAACATGGAATCATTAATCTACTTAACAACGTCATAAAAAAACAAACAAACAAACAAACACACACACACACTCGACATAATTAAATGCGAAGCAAGCGATCAGGAAACTCACCAATTTTAATAGATAACGCCCCAGCCGCCTGAGTTAAGTTTATTCAGAAAAATAATCAGGGAACAACGAAATAAAAGCAGGGAGGGAAAAGAAAAAAGTAAATCCGACGAAAAAAATACCATCTCTTGAGAGAGGGGATTGACCCCAGTCAGTTCGCACTGCCTGGAAACGATCCCTTCAAAAATATCGATCTGATTCCGAATAAGATCGCTCTGCACATTCAACAGCTCCTCATATGGCGAGGTTGCTGGGATCGGCGCCACCACTAACTGACCGTCCATCGCAAATTCCAGCTTTACAATCACAATCGAGAAAAATACACGCTCACTCCATTCCAGCAGACTGGCCCGCAGCCAAGTGATAACACGAATAGTGCGGAAATTGAATTAGGGCAGCGAATTTTAGGCTTTAGGGCTCAGACAAATGTGATGGTTGCAAAGAAGAAGAGGAGGTGGATTTGAGAGAACGTTGATTTTTCTTTATCGATTCACATCAAAGGCCAACAACCAATCCATATACAACTGAACTGTATCATCGATTCGGCGCTTTTAGGTTAAAACTCATCTTCGATTTTTCTTTTGGCGTTGTATTGTAATGACCGATTGGGATTTGTAGACCCGGGAAGTATTTGAACCCGGTCAAACCGGTTCTTGTCGGATCCGGGCCAGATAATTCGCGGCCCATATATCCGATCTCTATTGGGCGGGCCTTGGGACCTGCCATAATTTAAACGCATAATTAAATTTTATTTATTTAATTAGAACTCTACTTGTAGATTATGGTCACTCAGTCAGAGATTTTTCCACGGTAAAATATTCGGAGGTGATGACTTAACACCATGTTAAGGTTCGAACGACCTTCAAGAGTCACACAACATATCCAAGCATGTCAATACTCCACGGGCCGAGCCTTATGAGTCTGGGTCGATTAAAACAGAAGGTCTGATATTTTCGGAGGGCATTCAAATTCGAAGGACTAACTGAAGGAGATATTTTTTGAACGATGGTACATCCAAATGAAGGATGGGTCTCTGATCTTGTGGGATCCTCCGCGCCCTAAAATTTAGGGAATGTAGTTCACCCCATCCTTATAAATACACATTCTCATTCGTCACTCAAGGTACGCTTTGGACACGCTTGTAACCTTTATCTATACGCCAATTTACACTTGCATATTTTTCAATGCTCAACTCACCCGCTTGAAAAGAGAAATGACATCTTGACTTAGGCAGGACGGAAACCCTCACTGCCTTAGTATGGACATTGCAGAGGACGATCCCCAAAGGTCAGGCGAAGGTCACGGAGATAGTTCGAAGGAGGACGAGAGAATTTTTTCTGGCATCATTAAGTAGATCTATTTTTATGCCTTGATTTGTCTGCGTGACTTCTTTGTGTTTTACTTTTGGGTGATTTTTCATTAATACAATTCCTCCTATATTATTTAATGAATAATATTTGAATTGTTTTTTAATTTGTATGAAATGAATGTTTCTTCTATTTTTTTATTTTCCCTGTTCATCCTCAATTATTTAATTTTATTAGGTAATGAGGTTTATCTTAGGGATGGTAGATTCTACGGGGTCTAATAGACAAGTGGTAAATACTAGTATTTTATCCAGGTTGAAAAAAAATATAAATTAGACCTCTGACTTTTGAATTTCATATATTTAAATAAACATTTTTTTAATTAGGGTATTAATGGTGCCAAGAAAAAGACGGTTAGTTACTAATATTCCAGAATATTTTAGGGAAATGATTATTAAGAAAAACTCTCTTAGTAGCAAACTTGTTCACTAGATATATCAACTTTCAGCCACAAGATTTTATAATTACAAAAATAATTGACCAATTTTATCTGTTGAAACAATGAATCTCCGGCCGACAAAATAAGTTAACTCTTCGTAATCAATATATGAAATTAGTGATCTGTTTTTATAGTTACGAAATATTGTGATTCAAATTATATATAAAAAATCATATTTGCATATGCAAATTTATAGTTTTGCACTTCTTAATTATATATGAAAGTCAAATGTGATTCATTATAGAAATTTTATTAATTGCGACATCAATCAATTAATTGAGTTTGACTCAATAATTCCTTGCCGAGTTTGACTCAATTAATTAGAAAATAGGCTCCTAATCCTAAAGTCTTATATTAATACCCAATTAAAATATCAATAATAATAATTAAATAAATAAACATCATCTAATTCGAAGAACCCTTCAAAGATCCATGTACGGATAACAAAAAAAAAATAGAAGGAAAAAAAAACATTTATATCCCATCAAACCCATATATAAATACATGGGACATTATAATATTACAGAGAACCCCAAAATGAACGATTATGATCAAAACCAAGATGACTCATATGGCCCTTCGTTTAACGACAAAATCATGCTGACGTCATGTGCTGTCCTAGTCTTCGCAAGCATCGTCATGGTCATATACCACCTCTTCTTCCGCTGTCGGTCTGGCCGGAGTAACCCTCCCGCCGCCGACCACCACCTGCCCCGCCTCCACGAAGGCGTAACTTCCCGTCAAGGCCTCGACGTCCGACTCCTCAACTCAATCCCGACGTTCACCTACGATCCCAAAGCTCACGGAACCCCATTGGTGTGCGCCGTGTGCATCTCCGAATTCAAGGACATGGAAACGGGTCGGGTTTTACCCAAATGCGGGCACCGTTTTCACCCGGGCTGTATTGGCGCATGGCTAGAGACTCACGGCGATTGCCCGCTGTGTAGGGCGCACGTTGTAGTAGTCGACGATGATGACGATAAGGTCGAGCCCAGCCGGGGTAAAGACATGCGCGTTGTTACGGTTGATGATAAAGATTCACAACTAGTTGCGTCGATTAGTGAAGATGATCGAAGAGTCGTCGACGATGATCAGTTGAATTCTAGTGTGGTTGATGCTGCCGAAGGCCCATGTAAATGATATTGAGACTCCAGCCCGAGCATGAATCATCATATCTGATGAAAACGGAAGAAAGTCGAATAGTAAATCGCAACTACACGGCCGGTTGAGTAATAATAGCTTTGTAAGTTGTCCGTCTTTTTTTTTTTTTGGTCTTAGAGTAAACCGCTTAGCGGGCGAGAAAGACTCTGATTAGCGCCGTGTCAGTAAAATTATAAATTTGGGTCACTAACTATAGCAGATTTCGATTTTGCGTTGATATATTTATAATTTTAAAAATATGTCACTAACTTCAATTTGGGTGAATGTATATAGCGTCGATTTCGAGTTAATCACTATATTTTATAATTGTAAAAATAAACCGGTAAAATTTGTGTCAGTAAAAATTATACATTTTAGTAGCTAATTATATCGATTTTAAATTTTTGGTCACTGTATTTAATAATTGAAAAGATAAGTCACTAATTTCAATTTGAGTAACTGATCATAGCGTCGATTTCGGGTCACTATATTTATTCACTGCAAAAACAAGTCACTAACTTCGTATGTTGCGACAAGTTTAGGTCTTCTATCAGTAGGGATGTCAACGGGGCGGATCGGGGGCAGGGATCTAATCCCCGTCCCCGCCCCGCGAAGCAAACGGGGAAAAAATCGGCCCCGTCCCCGCCCCATCAATATTTTAAAAAAAATTAAAATTTTATAATTTAATATATAAATTTAATAAATTTTTTTGGTAGAATATATTATAAAGTATATTTTAATCTTATTTATATTAATTTTTGTATTATAGAAACTATATTTTAATATTATTTATATTATTTTAATATTATGTATATTATTTTAATATTATTTATATATTATATTAGGGCGGGGAACGGGGCGGGGATCACCGCGGGGAAAAATGTCTCCCCGTCCCCGCCCCGCGGGGATCAAAATTCGGGGATTTTCCGCCCCACCGACAAGCCTACCTATCAGTTTTTTCGACAAAGCGAGTCGTAATCCTATGTCATCGTATGCCGCATTAGCAACCAATCGAGTGTCGTACAGTAATATATGATTTCCGACTTAGTTGTCGGAAAAAAATATCGATTCAAATTTGTTCCGACATTTGAAGTGAGCAAACTATTTTTACAATTCTCAAACATAGTACAACTAACTTAAAATGAAAAAAAAAAAACTAATATACTTGGGACCCATTTGTTGTCCAAGATAAAAGACAAAGATAACATAAATAATAGGCTTGGTTTTGTTTTCCCCAATCCCGTATTAATACAAATCTCGTTTCAATATTATGGGTTTGACTATTATTAATCTGATTGAAAGGTAAGATAACATTTAACCGATTTTTTCCATAACTTTATGGTGGGCTTTATATGTGCCCTTATAACCAAACTCATCCTTAGCGGCCTAATTTTAAAAATTTTCCGCAGTATGTCGTATAAAGTGAAGCGTCGGAAAAATCGATCTTATTTTAAGTTTTGGGTTATTCCGAAGGATTTGAAACCGTTATCTTCAAAACCATTCAAGGGAGTCCCTTTGTTATTTCAATGGCTGGCCTTAATTCTATGATTTGAACCAAGGGATGGAGAAGCCACAGCTTAGAATTCAACCTCCACACAAACGTCTCCTATATAGAATCTCAACCCTTCGTAACACATTTGGTAGTTAACAAAGAAACTTCCATTATTTCTCTCCTCTTTTTCTCTTCAGCAAGAAACAGACGAGGGCATCTCATTACAAAGAGGATAAAAACATATTATTCCCTGAGAAGAGAAAAAAGAATAAGAAAACTGATCACCATGTCGTCCTATTCATACAAGCCTAGCATCTTGTTTGCTCTCTTCTTCTTCTTCTTCTTCGCTTTAAGTATATCTCCTTCGCCAATCAATGCCAGGGAGCTTAGCGTCGGTTCTCATATTCGAAACATTCGGAAAGTAACCGATGCTGACAGTGCGCCGTTGATAAAAAACGCATGCCATGGCGTGGGAGAATTCGAATCGCAATGCGTATCTACCATGCAAACCGCACCTTCACATCAGAAGTCGAACGCCAATGGCCTTTCCTTCTTCACCCTAAAGTATGTAAAAATCCATAACATACCTATATATATATAGAGAGAGAGATTTGCTATGGTGCATATATCTACCGCGAGCACCGCAAGTATAATACGTTTGTTTTCGCTCCAAAACAAAAAATTTTAACAAATCAAACATCATAAAAACACGCAGAAGCATCACACACATGTGATTTATATAAGAAATTAAATAAATTGTTCTTATCTATCTTCTGCGTGTTTTTATGAAGTTTGATTTGTTTTACAACAACATCAGCTTGTTGTGTAAGGTGGATAAGGTTAATATTGGGTTAAAATTTTTTGTTTTGGAGCGAAAACAAACGGATTATACGCGCGGTGCTCATGCTAGTTGCTCACGATAGGTATGCACCATAGCAAATCTCTCACACACACATATATATATATATATATATATTAGGGTTTTTCCCAGCATTTCTTTTGTGTGATGCCTTCTTGGGTATATCCTTTCTCAGGTATGTAGATGATGAAGCAGCAAAAATCTACTCGGAGATCAAGAAAATAGCAGCCTCGGACAACCCAGACCTGAGCCCGATGCTACAATCAGGGCTCAGTGAGTGCACGGAGCAATACAATTCGTTCGACGATTTGGTGGACAATGCAGTTGAATCCGTGGTATCAAAGTCGTACGGTGATGCTCGGGAATTTATCGAGGCCGCCATGACCAATCTCGATGGTTGCGATTCGCATCTTAAGATAGATGAAATGGAAGATAAGGAGGACAAGAAGCTTGAAGATGATATTGAGTTGGCCAAAGACGTGAAGAAGAACAACTTGTTCCTCAAGGGTATGTTGTCTGCTGCTTTGAACATCGTCAAAGGAAATTGAAGGGTTTTCTTAGCTTGGTGTTGATGTGTCTGTGCCTGCTGTAGTCTGTTATATACTTTTTTTTTTTTTTTTCTGTTTTCTTTTTATGGGAAAAGCATGTTCCTTGTATTTAGGGCTCATGTTTTTGTCCTACTTACACATCTGTTGTTCGATGTGAATGAAAACAAATGAGAGTATTTATATATAAAATAATATATTATATACCCAACGTATGATGTCTATTCATACGGATGTAAAGCTGATTTTATCGTCGAAACTAATGTTGGAGTTTTTGGGTAACTCGGTAAACCCTAAGTACGGGTATATTGAGGCAATAGTTTGCAAATCATGCCAACCAGAAACAACGCTAGGACGGGTATATGTGTGACAGACTCAACTCAAGATATTTTTGTAGCCAGGAGAATGGAGATTTGATCCTCCGACCTCTTCTCCAAACTATCTTGAGCGCCTCAACCTTGACCACTAAGCCAGCCCACACATGAGACTTACGGAATACGACAATTATTTTCTAAGATATAATGTCAAATGTATCGTAGTATGAACACATCGAATTCCGAAACTAGTGAATTTATTCGATACTTCTCACATCATGAGTTTTGAATATAAAATATTCTAAATATAATTCACGACCTCTTCTACTTAGATTCAACACTTTGGACAAATCTTAGGCATCTAGCTATTATCTATTCTATTATATTATTGGTGAAGGTACGTTAAAAACCACCTCAATTTGGTCTGTCAAACTTTTTTATATTTACAATTTGATCCTTTAATTTTTTTATTTATTCCGATTATATCCCACAAATTATTCTTTTTTTCTTTTATATGCTTTAAAATAATTCTTAATTTAAATTTTATATATTAAACATTTAAATTGTAAATAAATCTTAAAATATAAAATGATAGTATATGTATGTCTATATTAGAGCACACTCCGGAATACTAAGTATATAGTAATTAAGGTTGAACGTTATAATTAATGCATTTTACTTCTTGGAAATTTGTGAGGAGAGAAAGATGTAAATCCATGGCCTTCTTTCTTGATTTAGATGCATCGAAGGGCATGGGCTACTTTTGACGCTTTTTGACTAACACGATGAACTCAAAGATGGGGCTTATATGATATGAATCCCATTATCCAGACAACATACGTGTTAGAATCTTACCATCAGTTCCTTGTGTCCTTTCGTCCCAGAAAACTTGGGATGGAATATTATTATATTTTATCGAAGATTAGAAAGGATTAACCCTCCCTCTGAAGTTCTTTTGTGGGCTTAACTAACATCTATAAACTATTCCAACTTGAATATGAGCCCAGCGTGAGATATGTGATGCCCTAACACTTAAACTAGAAAGCTTCACATGACCAACTAGTTAGCTATATTTATTTATTCTTACCGTTGGATAATAAAGTGAACGAACCTCAGTCGGACTAATAAATGAAGCCACATGTAATATCGGATGATTAAGCCAAACATCTCGCTAAGAGAATGACTTATTAATGATTATGTCGCAACTAATTTATCACTTAGTTCATCTTTATGGCTTTTTAAATACTGCTGCATAAAACACTCTACATATCCATACTTGGCACCACACCCTTCTCAACTCAATGGCTTGTTGTTTTCCCTCTCTTTTCGCTTCTTCATCGGCTTTATCTTTCGTTCTTAGCCTTCTTCTTCTCTGCAGCTCAGAGTACCTTCTCGCCAATCCCGCAGACCATCCTCACGCTCGTGTAGCTTCTCACAACTACAAAGATGCTTTAACAAAGTGCATTGCGTTCTTCGAGGGCCAAAGGTCTGGGAAACTGCCTTCTTACCAGAGAATGTCTTGGAGAAGAGACTCAGGCTTGTCAGATGGCTCTGCTGTGCATGTAAGTTTCGATCTTTCGGTCTAATAATGTCAATGAGTATGTTTGATCATAACATGAAAGGTAAACCTTACTTCTTGTTTGCATGAAATTCAACGGCAGGTCGATTTGGTGGGAGGTTACTACGATGCAGGGGACAACGTGAAGTTTGGATTCCCAATGGCGTTTACGACCACCATGCTTTCATGGAGCGTGATTGAGTTTGGCGGCCTCATGAAAGGAGAGCTTCAGAATGCTAGAGAAGCCATCAAATGGGCCACTGATTATCTCCTCAAAGCCACTGCTCAGCCAGACACAATCTACGTTCAGGTTTACCTATTTTTCCGTCGGAAACCGAAAAAAATTCCAACTTGGGATAAGAAGTCATTTCTTTGTTTTTTGTTAGGTAGGGGACGCCGAGAAAGATCATGCTTGTTGGGAGAGGCCTGAGGACATGGACACGCCGAGAAGTGTGTTTAAGGTTGATAAAGACACGCCAGGCTCCGAGGTGGCTGCTGAGACATCTGCAGCATTAGCAGCTGCTTCGTTAGTCTTCAGAAGGACCGACCCTAAATACGCCGAGATTCTCGCGACGAGGGCCATCCGAGTATATATACATTTTTTCTTGGGTTCAGCCTTTTGTCTTCATTTCTCACGACATTATAATAACTAAAAGCTAACTCGAAATGGTTCTTCATTATGTGGTCCATAGGTGTTTGAGTTTGCTGACAAGTACAGAGGTTCATACAGTGGTGGGCTGAAGCAATATGTGTGTCCCTATTACTGTGACTATTCTGGGTATGAGGTAAGAAAAAAGAATCTACTTTTATTTACCAAAGAGTAGAGTTTGTCTTAGTTATGATTCTAAAAAGAGTTTCTTTATTATGTATATATTGAAGGATGAACTCTTGTGGGCTGCTGCTTGGCTGCACAAAGCAACTAAAGATCCAACTTATCTCGGCTACATACAAGCAAATGGGCAGACCCTCGGGGCCGATGAATCTGATAATACGTTCGGATGGGACAATAAGCACGTCGGAGCTAGAATCTTGCTCTCCAAGGTTGTTGATCTTTGCTGCTTATGACACAATGTAATAAATAGTTTTAGTTCAATTCCTCTGTTATGCATAGCAGGCGTTTCTTGTCGAAAGGGTTCAGCCGCTCCACGACTACAAGAGCCACGCAGATAACTACATTTGCTCTCTGATCCCGGGAATACCTTACTCCACAGCTCAGTACACTCGAGGTCGGTTTGAAACCCGAAAAAAAGAAGAAGAAAAAAGTTCGAAAAAAATTATTGGGTTTTTCGTCTGTTAAACACCCTAACGGAAAAGGCATATTCGCAGGTGGGCTTTTGTTCAAGATGAGAGACGCCAACATGCAGTACGTAACGTCGGCTACTTTCCTCCTGGTGACCTACGCCAAGTACCTGGCGACTACCCACGAGGCGGTGAACTGCGGCGGAGACATCATCGTCACGCCAGATAAGCTCAGATCCTTGGCTAAGAAGCAGGTCGACTATCTACTCGGAGACAACCCTCAGAAGATGTCCTTTATGGTCGGCTACGGCGCTAAGTATCCTTTGAGAATCCACCACAGAGGGTCTTCTCTCCCTTCGGTGGGCGCACACCCTTCCAAGATTCAATGCTCGGCTGGGTTCGAATATATGAACTCTCAGTCTCCTAACCCCAACGTCCTGATTGGAGCGGTAGTGGGCGGCCCAGATCAGACCGATCGGTTCGATGATCAAAGGTCAAATTACCAGCAGTCTGAGCCCGCTACGTACATCAATGCTCCTCTTGTTGGGACCCTGGCTTACCTTGCACACTCCTTTGGCCAACTTTAAATTTATATAATTTGACTCTGTCTTCTATTTCTAACAGTCTTGTCTTGTTTTTCTGTGTCAAACTATAAAACCTGAAAGTTTGTATGTCCTAAGACTGAGGGTATGCAATGCCAAGTACTAAAATATACAGTAATAAGTAGGCAATGATACACTGTTATAGAATGTAAGATAAGATAACTGAGTTTCATTTGCAGGTCAAATGTTGCAGTTCACATTTTATTTAATTACAATGCAAATAACTCAGAAGCTCTTCCTTTTCCACTTTACTGCACTGCTAAGTACTACCTTAAACTCGGGCAAAGGTCATAGATACGAAGAAGAGCGTTCGCGGGTTCCTCCTATGCTGAACTGTGTGGAACTGATTTTGCCTGAAAAAAGGATATATCTTCGTTATGATAGACCGTGCAGTTAAAAATAAACGGGAAGAAGTTAGGCAATCGATGGATGAGCTCACCAAGTTTCGAAATTTGAGAATGTAAAACATCTCAAGATATCGCCTCGTCTCACACCTTTCGAGCTTCGAAACATATTTCCAGAAACTGTAGACTCCAGCCAAGGTCATCAGCCTCTCCGAGTAGATATTCCACGTATAGCTTCAGCAATGCCATTACCATTTTTAGTAACTTAAAGCCGATAAATTCGCAAATATAGATATATATATATATTATATATATATATATATACATACACACACCTTTCTCGAATTCTCTGAAGAGCCTTTTCAGATATCTCCACCCAGTAGTTACGATCATCGTTGCATTTAGCGAAAAAATCAGCCATACGAGTCGCAGCCTGATCGGGATGATACGGATCTATGTGAAATCCCGATACACCGTCTTGGATGATCTCGTGGGGCCCACCATGGCAAGTTGCGAAGGCCGGCAGGCCGCAGGTCATGGCCTCGATAACCGTAAGCCCAAAAGCCTCGTAAAATGAGGGCTAGATGCAAAGTTTTCATGCTGATCATTTCTTCGTGTGAAAATAAAAATAGATTTTTTTTTTCTTGAACTTCTTCAACTTACCTGGACAAATATCCCTCTCTTGTCAGCTATGTAGCGATAGAGCTCGCCGTTGCGGGCCTTGTTGCTCTGCGCTGATATCCAACGCAACTGTCCATGCAAGTCGTATTGGTCAATGAGATTGTGCATCTTCTCTATCTCATCTTTCTCCTCTCGATCGCTCGACTTGTTCGCATCGTTATAACCAGCGACAACCACGAGGTTGCCCAGCTCTCTCAGTTTGCTGTTCTTGGCGTACATTTCCGCCAGCCCAGTGATGTTCTTGACACGGTCGAGCCTCGCCATCGAGAAGATTATGGGCTTCGACTGATCTCTCAGCACACCACTGAATCCAAAAACAAAGAATTAAAAAGTTTTTTTTTTTTTTCAATCTCCTCTCATTTCGAAGGCTTTTCTTGGTTTGCTTGCTTACATATGTCCTTCGTTCTGCTGAGGATCGAAAAGAAGCTGCTCGATGGAACCGTGCAGACAGGTCAGCCTCTTCTCTTTGTCCGTATATGGGAAGTATATGGACTCGTCTGCCCCGGGAGAGACTATGTTGAACTTGGGATCGAATACGTCGATGCCGTGGACGACCCTATACAAGCCCGGCATTGTGAAAGCCACGTGGCTCTCATATTGGCCGACGACGTTCCTCCTGCGCCGTCAAACACGGCGATTAATAAACTTAAAACATATCTATACAAAGTTAAAAGATTAAGCCGACTAACAGCTACTTACGTCCCTGCGATTTCTTGGTACGTGCTAGTGATTATAAAATCCGAATGCTGCATGGCTAGCAAATCAGCGGTGAACTGGCACGAAAAGTGGTACTTATCTTCGTACTTTTTCCAGTATATATCCGAGTCTGGGTACTTTGTCTTCTCCAAGGCGTGGGCTATGGTACACTGAACGAACGCCCCGACGGCAACAGTTCAAAAAAAAAAAAACTCACGCAGAAGCCTAAAAATCACAAAAAAAATATCGATTCATCTCGTCACTCCCATCTTATACGCCAAAAGCGAGGCGACAAGGTTTCCATCGCTGTAGTTGCCTATAAGTAGATCGGGCGTAGCTTGCATCTCCGCGCGGATTTCACTCGCCGCATCCTAAGGACGAAAATTAGTAATAAACAAGATTTTTGCGCCTTAATAGAAGTATATATTGATCAGCTTTAAGCATGAGATTACCTCGGCAAACTTCTCCAGGTAAGGCCATACGTCGAACCTCGAAATCCACTGTCTGAGAATTCCTTGCTACGTTCTAAAAGGGACCCGCAAGATATGCGAATGCTCGCACCCGCTAATCTTCTCCAGGCGCTGATTGCAAGAGGTGCCTCGTGCCTCAGGGATCAACCTAGTAACCTGCGAACGATGCACCGTCAGCAACGAACCTATAGTACAGATTAGCATCGATCGGTCTTAAAAGGGATTCGTTTAAAAAATCGTACGATAGAATTCTAGGGGTGATGTTGAGCCCTTGGTTCTTTATCCTTTTGATCATCTCATTCTCCAATGCACGAACTTGATCCAGGACGTATACAACCTGCCCAAGAATCCATGTTTTTTCGGGCATGTATGTAATAAGAGAGACATTCGTGATTTAGACAACGAACGGTTTATGCAAGAAAAGGCTCACCTGACCGCCAGTGTCGGGCAAACCGAGGACATTTGCTTGAGCAAAGTAGCCATGAATCGACAGCAGAACAACGTTGAACACCATAGGTAGTCTGCCAAGAAACGACTCGAGGGCCGAAGGGTCGGGAGCCTGAAGTATGTCGGAGAGGAGACGCATCATCTCCAAAGACAGATGATGATGGGTTCTTACAATCTAGCACTTAATCCCGCTATTATTTATTTATTTATTTGGCTGATGATGATGGGTTCTTACAAAAAAAAGGAAAAAGAAAAATTCTTACGTAAATTCCAACTCTGAATAAGGAGTGTCCGGCGGCACTTTAGAAAGATATTCGTCGGCCTTAGACAGCGAATACTCGAGTTGGGAATTGTATGCGATCATTCAGCATCATTACCTAATAGTCCATAATGCACTAAAATTAACTAACTCGGCATGCCACAGAGTGCATAGAACAAGCAATATGTTTTTTTTTTTGTCCCATCACTTACATGGCCTTTATGATTGTGGACTCTAAGGAAAGCAAGCAAAGGCTCGAGGGATTCTTTGCTTCGAAACATTATCGAAGAGAGGTGGCGGTTGAGGAATTGGACCCCATTGCCGATAGACGAAGAGCGCATCGGGCGAGGAATAACAGCGTTGAACGGCTCGAAATCTAGCTCGAGGATAAACGGATCACAACACCTAAGAGAAAAAGAAAAACTCGAGATTTTGTAATTTAATGGCGAAGAAGGCGTCAATTTTATTTTAAGCTCTCACCGGCCGTCGACGAGCTCTTCTTTGAAGCACAAGTACTCCGAAACGGTCAGCTCGTCGACGCTGAGGTTGTGCACGTTGACGCGGACGTATTCCCAGACGCCGGGCCTCGGCCGAACCGCCAAAGCCACAAACGGCGGCAAAACTATTGCTTCCTAACATCAGCATCATGGTAATAAAAACTTACTAGAAACAATACTATACATAGTAAGGACGTTTTTTTTTGTCTTTTCTTTTCTAACTCATTGTATTAGACCTACCTGAGTAGAGCTGAGGACTTCATTAAAACAGCTATCACTGAGCTTTTTATTGGAAGGATCATCGGCGATGGCGTTCTCAAGCTCATCCATCAAGTGATGGGACTGCAGCAGACATTTACCCTGCGCAGCATATCTTCAAGGCAAAAACGACATCAGCTAACGTACGCCGAAAAGGGAACATTAGGTAATAACCATCGTCCTAAATAGCACGATCAAACTAAAAGAAAAAAGGGAAAAAAAAATTGACGAGGCATAACGTATTATTACCGTGAAAGTAGAGAAATCAGTTCGTTTCTGTGGTCTTGATTCCTCATGCAGGGCGGCGCCGCGGGGGCTCTCTGTTGAGTGGTCATGGCGATCAAAGCTGAGAAATTTCGATCAATGTGGAACTTTTTCTTGAACTGTATATTACGCAAATTCGAGAAAGTGACGGTAGCCCATGGAATGGAGGAGAAGGAAAAGTGGCGATGGTCTTATTGTGCTGCTGTTCATAAATGAGGAAGGGGACAGGTGTGTTGTGTTTGAAACAATTCAAGATCAATCTTTTTTCTTACATAGATAGATGTTTCGATTTGATTGGATGGTATGAATAAGAAGAAACTCTTTTCACCTACGGTTTTATTTGTTTTCGATGGCGTTGGAAGTGCCACCTTGACGACTTATATATAATTAATAATTTCCATATTATGTAAGAGGGAAACGTGTAAATACGATAATGGTTGGGTGTAGTCCTTGTCATCAATATAAACTCCAGATAAAATGATTTTTTTTTTAGGAAACTTACACTTAAGTATCTATTTATATAAAAATTATCAAGAATTTTTTTACATGTAGGTACCTAATAGAATAAAGTTTTTACACATAATTACATGTTTGCGCCGCACGTACATCATATAAGTATATTTAGGTACGATGTAGAAACATATTGTGGTACATAATACTGTAAGAAAAAATACATCATATAATACATTTAGGTAACATAAAGAAACGTATATATGTACCACATAAACGCGTAATGTGGTACATAATATACATATAAAAAGGTACATCAAGGATGGTAAAATGGTACACACAACTAGTTGGGTACTTAAGTATAATTTTTTTCTAACAGGATACTGAATTGTAACTTTTTTATACAAATGGGTATTTAAGTGTAGATTACCGTTTTTTTTATTAGTAGTTTTAATATACCTTCATACTAAAATTCTTCAATATAATTCAATAATAGCCAACTCTATCATAAATTTTTCATGGTTTTTTTTTTTTGGGGTAAAAAGTAGATGTGCACAATCGGTACCGTTTTCGGTTCGAAACCTTACAAAATCGAACTGTCGTAAATATTTCGATTACGGTTTCAATTCAAACCTCTAGTTCTAGTTTAAATACTGTGGTCAAGTACGTATATTTGTGAGTTCATAACTTGAAAACAAGAGAGTAAAAGGAGTTGAGAGCGATTTTCAGTGAGTTGGATAAAAAGTCGAGCGCTTGTAATTCCAATTCGTAATTCAAATAAAGATTCTCTGTCGGCCGTGGACATAGGCTCAAAGATCAAAGCCCAACCATCTAATCTAATATTGTTTTGATTTTCTGTTTTCTGAGCTGCTCGTTTTCGTTCCGACTGTTTTAAGGTCGAATCTTTCGATCGTGTAATTACATAAACCCGATAGTACGATCAGTTAGGGTGGCCGGAATCTGTAACAGTAACCCCTACGGAATCAAGTAATAAATCTAAAAAAATACGATGAGATTTATGCGTGTAGTAAATGTAAAACCACATGCTGGGGACTTCCATTTATTGTGTACAACGAATCTATTTAAACACACAAGCTGGCAAACCATTTATATATATATATATATATTAGAAACGGTTGATTATATGTATGTATGTATGTATGTATGTATCTACGCTACGACAGACAAGTCATGGCTCGTAAAAAAATGGACCAACCGAGTATATCCTCATGCCTTTGGAGCCCACGAGCCTGAAGTCACTAACCACCGCGCCATTGTTGACGTTCGAGGGAACTTTGCAGCAGGCTTTGAGAGGCGAGCTGTGAAGGAACGCCTTGCACTGAGAGAGTCTGAAGCCGCCGCCGCCACCGTCTCTGACGAGCGCCGGCTCGGTGCTCGAGAGCTTCGTGAGGAAGTAGCCGTTGCCGTCTGTCGGGCGGGTCAGCAGAGAAATTCGAGCCGTCTCGTACCCAAACTCGTCTAGGCCCACGCATTCAATCCGCACTATGGATCCTGCAATATTATCCATGTACATATATATATATATATATATATAGAGAGAGAGAGAGAGAGAGAGAGAGAGAGAGAGAGATGATTACATAATACATACCTTTGAGAGGGAAGACATCATCAGAGCCTGATTTGCAGTAAACGATGCCTTGCACGGTGAAAACGTCTGGAAAAATATGTTTCTGAACCTTCTCTAATGGGAAGCTATAGCTAGTTTTTGTACAAATGAATAATGAAGATACAAAAAGGAAGTAGAAAACTTTGGAAAGTTCTCCAAAAGCCATGTTCTGATTTTTTTATTTTTTTTTTGGAGTATTGATCAAACTGCAATTAATTCTTGATAGTACTTATGTATGTTTCATTTCATCATTGTTTAAGATAAGTCAGAAATCAACATTAACAATACTATACTTGCCTGCACGATGCAGAAATGGGTGGGAGGCACATTGTATATTTTATTAAATTCATGTTATAAATTAATCTTGGGTATTTTGTTAGGAGATAGAGTTTTGTTCTAATCGATTAACTTGGGAGTTTCTTTTTCATTTTTAATTCCTTTTATTCCACCCAATATAATCATAATCTATCACATCTCAACTATGTTCAGCGTGAAGTGAATCTAAATCTCACTGTGAAGACATCTCACCTATGTTCAGCGCGAAGCGAATCTAAATCTCACTGTGAGGTAATCTCAGCTTCCAGCAGGACTAAAAGTCAGTGCGTACTGTCACAAGTCTACACGAACAACGATAATCAAAGAACCTAAATTAAATAAAATTCTCCGTAGCCACCTAAAGATATCAGGAGTTTGGACGGACTTAAAGAACTAACTTGTTGAGGTCACAGAAACTTCTGAACAAGGAGCAACATAAATAAATAAATGGAAAAATTATATTATTCGGTGTGAAAATTTAATCATCATTTTTCAGAAATACATATATAAAGGACAGAAATTTAGAGAACAATAAAGGAGCATTTTATGTTTTAAACAATGGCAGCCAGCAAGAAAAAAAAAATAGTTTAGGCGAGAAACCTTCTCCCACTTTCACTGGGACAAGCTCATGCCAGCCAATTCCTAAGGGAACTAATTCTGCAAAATTTTGATGGGGATATGAATAATTAAATAAAAGGATGTTCAGAAACTATGGTAAAATAATTCAACCAAAAGAGACATATATAGCTCATGCCTTGTTCTTTTTCTCCCCTCTGCTTTTCCTCTTGGGAAATCTCTTTTCCGAATCTAAACGCGCTTGTTTCAGCATCTTCAACCACAGCTCATCGAACCGACTATGAAATCCTTCCTGATACCAATCTCGAATCTCCGAATACAGCTCCCTCGGATTTTCCTCCCATAATAATCTGAGTTTTTCACAACTTTCGATAACTCTGCCTCTTCTGTTTAATCTACCCAAAAGATTGCCTACCCGTTTAAGACCCAATGCTTCGGGCTTCAGCAAGCTCGCAGGCGAAGCTGAGAGAAACTCGCGGGCATCTTTTAGGCATGGGAGGACTTGTCCCTCGAGTAAAGCACAAGCAAAGACTGCCACTCGATTGGCATCATCTTTGATAGGCAATCCGTGCAAGGGAAGCTTCCACATGTGGGGTCCGAAATTTGGAGCCAACCATGAGAAGACTTGATCAACCATTGGGTCATAATAAGGTCTCGGATCAGAAAGAGGGGCGGAGAATGTACACAGAGCTCGAGCATAGTGAAGAAGCCAGCTTGGTTTCACACTAGTGGCTCCATGAATGTATGGCCTTTTAGTATGCAGTAACTCACTATATACCAGATATTCAGGTGTAGACTTGGAAACAGATGAATAACGGTGGAGGAAAACGGTTTCCGAAACAGAACATGCCTGGTATCGAACAGCATTAACTTTTCCAACTCCCTCTGATGGGTCCGAAGCTCCTTTGATGCGTTTCGCAACTCTATCAGCCCAGCCAGCACATATAGCCTGACCTAAAATCTCTTCCTCGTTCAGCAACAGAGGATGTTTATCTGAGGCAACCCTCCAAGCAGATTCTATTTCCTCGAAACTCCCAACATTCCATGAGAATTCTTGTTGCTCATCAGTAGTAACATTGGCATTAAAGACTAGCTGAAGGAGCTGTTTCCTTAGCTTGGCAATTTCTTCCATAGTCTTGTAGTGCAAAGCATTTTCATTACAAAACTGTATCTGGTCTTCAGACAGTTCAAAGCACTGGAGCGCGAAGGCAACGGTCAAAGCATCGCTTGTGGGGTTAGAGAATCTATCACGAGCAGATTTAGCACTTTGCTTGAGTTTCTTGATCCTTGATTTTTCTTCCTTGTCCAAAACCTTCCTGCTTTTGTCAGAACCAGCTTCACCAGCATTGCCATCATGGCTTCCTTCAAACTGCTTCACAAAGGGATTTGACAAGCTTAACGCTGCAGCTGCTGCTACTGCATAACCTAAAACTAGATTCGTTCGCGCATAAGTTCTAGCTTTCTGCATTATTTGAACGACTGTAAGAAGCATTCTTGAGTGGCGGGGACTCATTGGATAGCGAGCCATGGCCTTCCCAATAGGCGTCAACCTTCCTTTCTCATCCAATGCTTCGAGAATCTTAAGACAACGTTCCGCTTCTAGCAAAGCAGTGGTCTCTGGCGGTGTTGGGAAAGGAAAATTCGCAACCTGAAAAATACGCATACCATGATGTTCAACACAAATAAAGTACACCAAATAATTGTAACCAACAAAAAAGACACATTCTACCATTCAAAGAAGATAACTCGGAAAAAAGGACACAAATAAAGAAACTTGCCTTGCTAATATTCATGGATTTCATAAGAAGGACAACACCATCAACCGGCACTTTTAAAATTTCAGCACAAGAGAAATCAGGAAATAAATTGCTGAATACTGCTGAAGAGTATAGGCGATAGCAGTGCCCCGGTCCGGTTCTTCCAGCTCTTCCAGTTCGTTGGGCGGCAGAAGCCTTACTTATCCATTGTATATCATAGGTTTCCATGCCATTAGAAGAATTATAATTCTTGACTTTTTCTCTTCCAGTGTCAACAACATACTTTATTCCCGGGATTGTCAAAGAGGTTTCAGCAACATTAGTAGCAACAACAACAAGACGCTCCCCCTCCTTGACGTTTTCAAACACACGAAGTTGGGATGAAGCTGGAAGCATAGCATAGAGCGGTAGAACTCGCATTGGACTAGCGGATGATTCCTTCGCCTTGTGTGGATTTTGTTCAGCACTAATACGAGACTCGCGTTGAACATCAGTGCTAAGATTGGCTCCAGGTTTGGCATCTAAAGCTTCAAATGCAGCCTTCAGTGACGCAAATGTTTCCTCTGTTCCGAAAACATCTGACTCCAAATTTTCCCGTTTTGATTGATTGTCTTCAACATCACTGAATTCCAGATCACTCTCTTCGCTTGAATCATAGGAAGCATCTGATTCATCTTCAGAGATATTATTACTGCCCTCTGTGAAAGAACTGAAACGTTCAGTAATGTCATGGCTAGAGTTTCCTTGAGATTCGAACGCCTCACTTATCTCTTTCATATCATTTTCTATGGAACGATTTTCTTCAGTGTTTTGAGATTCTTCACTGCTCCCTTTCACAGCATTAGCAACTATCTGCCGAGAAGCTCTACGCAACCTCTGACAGAGGTACTCTACTTCTCTCTGCCCGGTCACAAAGACAAGGATACCTCCAGGAGGCAACCTCTTGTGAATTGATAGAACCTTCTTAAAAGCTTGACCAATATAATCAACAATCTCAGTCTTCTTAGAGAAGTGCACAGTGACAGGATATTGTCGGGTGGGAACCTCTACTACAGGTGGCGGATTTCGAAAGATTTTCTGATTAGATACGAAATCTTCCACACGGAGTGTAGCACTCATCAGCACAAGTTTCAAAGGGTATATTCTTTGACCACGTTCAATAGTTTCCCCAGAAAGAATCCTCTTCAGCTGTGCTTCGTGTTCCCTCTACCAAGAATGAAAGAAAAACAAAGCAGTTAGAAGAAAAAATTCAATAAAGATGCAGTGTTATTCTGTCTTAAAAATTAAAAAACAAAAAACAAAAGTTCACCACCTAATCAAATATTTAGGAAAGTGGTATTAAGTCAAATCAAAATAAGAAATTACAACGTGCTATGGGGCATTACTTGTCGCTCTTGGATAACTCGTGAAAGCATTCCAATAAGAATATCTGTATTCAAACTCCTCTCGTGAGCTTCATCCAAGATAATGGCAGAATAGCGTTTCAGAAGAAAATCACTCTACAGTACAAACAAGATCTACAGTTAGATAAAGAAACATCGGCAAAGAAGTAAAGGGAAAAAAAAAAGAAACTCAAAAACAACGTTACAAAGAAGAAATTCAAGATTACCTGAACTTCCCGAAGTAAAATTCCATCAGTCATAAATTTTATTGAGCAATTTTCTCCAACTCTTCTATCATGCCTGACTTGAAAGCCAATCTCCTTTCCCAATTTAAAACCAAGTTCGAATGCCACACGCTTGGCAGTTGAAAGCACAGCTACCCGACGAGGTTGAGTAACACCAATAATTCCTCCTCCATTGGTCAGATGATTTGGCCCAAAGCCAGCCTCATAAAGAAACTGAAAGGATGCAGATGTCATTATAGTAACACAACACCGCAACATAACTATTTCCATAAATTTGAGGGAAAAAGATGCAAGCAATTTACCTGAGGAACTTGTGTAGTCTTACCACAACCAGTCTCACCACATATAATGACAGCATTATTCTCTTTTATGGCTTCCATTACTTCTTGTTCCATCATGACTATGGGGAGTCCGGTCCTCTGCTCTTCCACCTCCTGAGGTCTTGACACATGAACCACAGTTGGGGCAACTAAATAATCTTGTGTGGAACAGCTGGCTTGGTTATTTTCCCCCTCATGATTGTCATTTAGGTCTGATGATCCTCGGTTATTCTTAAAAGGCATAATAAATCCACGTCATAGACAGAATAAAATTGCATATGCATAAGTAATATAGTAAGACGCACACAACCTTTCAAGAGAACAGCCTAAGCCCGAGTACTATAAATACTTAACACAAAAGTCAAATAAATGCAAGAGCAACAGACGAGCTATCATTTACATACCATACACTTAACGACTTCTTGTGGGGGACTTTCATGCCTAGAATTCTGCTGAATATCAGGTGTTGAGGGTTGACCAACAACTTCAGCAACCATACGGCCATCGTCTTCATCAGGTGCCAAAGGTTCTTTGTGTAATTTTACAGAGACGAATGATACCTCACTCAACTCCGCTCTTTCATTGACCAATGACGAAAGAAAATTTTCACTTCTATTGACTTCTGCTAGGGAATCAGTTGTCTCCTCACCCGCTCCAGCAGCAGGAAATGGTTTGTTACCTGTTCTCTTCTTTGAAGGTCGAGCACTATCCACCACTTCAAGGCCCACTTTTGAAAACTCAACCTCCCGTCTTCGTTTTTCACGGAGGGTTTCAACCTATTGACCAATTAGACAACCTAACAAAGTTGCAAATAGATTTTACAAAGTGAATGAATACCCTAAAAGAAAAAGACATGCCTGTCCCAAGTTCCTCGAAGACCACATAAGCGGATACAGATCTTCCCGAATCTTGTATTTCCTTTAACATTAGATAAGACACCAAAACACCAATCATCAATAACGAACATAATTTTTTCTTAAAAAAAATGAGGTGAATTGCATTCGGCCGAGGATAAAAAAAGAGCGGTAGAAGAAGCTTCCTACTCTAACGCCTCGAAACTTTTCTCAAGCAGCAATTGTTTCTCCTTCTCCTCCTACGCATCATAGCATTCACGTCACTCAACAGAAAATGAGCTAAATCTCCTATTCAACACAAATCTAAATACCTCAAGTTTCTTCAGCTTCCTTTTCTGAGACTTGCTTAGCTTAGAGTTGCTCTTCATGTCGAGAATATCAACTACTTCACACCCTAATTGAATTTGTTTCGCCTGGAGAGTTTATCTGATTAATCCGAAAATTCTCGCAGCCGCGCAATGAATATAAACAACTCAAAAAATGATATTAAGACGAGAAATGATGTTTTAAATATGCAACGGCACAGATCGCTAGGTTGCGCTAGGGTATTCCCAGGGAGGACATCGCCGGAGCTGCTGGAGGAACTGCGCGGTGCTTCTCGGTGGCGGTGTTGACAACACCCGACGAATATAGAAAGGCCTAAATACATTAAAGATAATGGGCTGAAATTAGAGGCCCAAATATCTCTGGCCCTATATATACTGAAATATATATGGGCTGGGCCGACCGCTTTACATTTACTAATTGCTATTATTTATGTATTTATTGTATTTATCATATGTGATATTAAACCGTCGATCCGCTGCGCGAAAGATGAGTCGAGCCGACTCGATTAAAACTTGTATCTTTGAACTCGAGTTCGAGTTTGGTTGTGATTGATCGAAAGCTCACGATTTTAGTCATAAGTTGGTTTTTTTTTTTTTGGAAATTTCGGTTGGTATCCCTATGTTTAAGGCTTTTCAGTTTGTACCCAAAGTTATTTTCAATTTCGATTGACACCCCTGTGTTTAAATTTTTTTCAGTTGGTGCCCAAAGTATTTTTTTCCGGTTGGTACACCTATGATTAAGGCTTTTTCAACTTGTGTACAAAGTATTTTTCAATTTCGGTAGGTACCCCCTAAGGTATGACAAAACATAAACTCGTGATTTAAAAAAAAAAATGGGCTCTTTAGATGTATGAATCGTTTTTGGTCTTTTCTATAATTTCGTTAACAACTAGCGGCTCGACATAGAGCTCGAACTTGATTTTCACGAACTCAAGCTGAGTTCAGCTTTTTTTTTTCTATGCCGAGATATCTCACTTGACTCGGCTATAGACTACCCCTAAATATCGGCGTGGACTTGCGCCACACAGACCTGACGGAGCTTTGGTTGCGCCACACACTCTAGTGATGGGACTAATTTTCGGGATCAGGTGAATATGTTCGAAATTCACCTGACAACGATAGTAAAAGTGAATATTCGACCCATGATTAAGAGTTGGCATGCCAACCCCAGCCTATTCTTACCGGTCCTCTAAAATCAAAAAGTTTCATTTTGGATAAAATAAGGAAAGAATTGTACATTAATCAGATAACAAGGGTAAAAAAATTAAATAAATCAACAAAAAGAAACAAAGAAAGACCATTCTCAACTATTGCCTCTGCATCACCATCAACAAAATCGCTACAGCCAAAGAAAACAACACAGCAGAAACGGCACCATCCACCTTACAACCACCGCTCGGAACTATCGGAGGAATCGAACATTCATCTCCATTGAAGTAAACCTTGGTCGGAAATCCGTCCCTAACGCCCACCTTAATCCCCGGCGTTTGCTTCTTCGTGAAAGAGATCACCGACTGCTGGGTGCCCGGAACGGGCGGATCCTTCCTCGGGTTCGACCCGTTACGCTCCGCCAACAGATAGTTCTGACCCGAGAGTCCCTGCAAGAACAGCGTATTGTCGTAATCGCCCAAAACCCTACCTTCGATGGAGTAAGCGTCTTCGTACCCAGGCATTGCCTTGTCTAATTCAACAGCAGCAAACCAATCCGAAATGTCCCTGTTGCCGTCCCAGTTGAACAGCGTGATTCTTGCGGTCCAGCCATCTTTGTAATCGGACAACAAGTGCCAGTTGATGCTCACGCCGCAGTTGTCTGGGCATGGCAATGGGTTAGGGATTTCCCTCCTTTTCAGCTCAGCAAAGGCTAGCGCTTTCTTCGTCCTGTTATCGAAAGGGACTAGCAATTCCTCGGGTCGGACCAGAATGGGCTTTTCGTTCGCACTACATACGTCTCTATTACCATTCCTCGGATTGGATTCGCACCCACACGCACAAGTGTTGCACGGTACGGCCGAGTCATTGTAGAAGGACGAGAAAGACACGCAGCAGGGGGCTTGGTGGAGTCGTTCATGGTGATGTTACACGCCACCTGCCAGGTGGCGATGGCCGATTCGTTCGAGGGGAGACCCGTGGGGTCCGGGAAAAGGGTGGGCTCGACTCGAATGGGCTGCCCGCATTGGTATTTTGGCCCGGCGGTGCTGTTGATCATCCAGTTCGCCGGAGGGGAGAGCTCGGTCTTGTTCAGGTGAGGTGGCATTTTGTAGACCTGCATCTGAAAGGACGATTTCGACTTCTTGGCGTCCATCCAGTCGGGTAGGATTGTGCCTCCGCGGCAGCAGAAGGGCACCATTCCTAGATTGGTGTCGTTGGCCTTCGTAAGGGGCAAGTCTACGATCGTCGGCCTTCTGGCGCACGAAAGGGCCTTGGAGAAGTCGAAGTTGTCCTTGTAGAACTGCCCCTGCTCGCCGAAGATGCAGCCGTTCGTATCGACTGTCTCGGGGTAGGCTCCTTTCATGGAGTTGATGAACTCTCCGTTGAGCCATTCCCAGCTCAATTGCCAGTCTTGGAGTCGAACCAATGGGTTCGTGCTGGAGATGGTGACTTGGGACCAGTAGTTGCTGTCGTAGGTCATTAGGACATCGTAGGTTATGGCGATGTCCCCCTTCTGAGGAGGCGAAAAGGGGTCATCTGAAATTATGGTCGTTCTGGCGTTAGGGTCGGGGATACAGCACGTCGATGTATCATTTCCTGTGGGAGAAAAAAAAAAACCGAATTTTATGGCAGCAAATACAGAACAAATCGATAAAATCACTATCATATCATACCTATGGTCGAAGCAGCCGAGCATGAGTAGCCATCGTTAGCCAGGCTAACATTCCTCGGTAAAGGAACGCTAGGAGGAGCGACGCCAAACTGCGTGCCCACGATATTAACCACAGCTTGAGTCTCTGAATCATCACCAGCAGTCTCGATAGCAGTTTTCAGGTCAGCCAAAGACGACTTCCCAACGAAAAAAGCCCCGCTGCTCACATTAGCGGGCAAGGGCTGTCCATCGGCCAGCAAGGCGTTGTCGGCAGACACCAAGAGCTCATTGTGCTGGAAGCCCACAAAGGCCCGCCAGTTCTTGAGCCCGACTGGCCCGTCGTTGCGGACCGTGAGCGTCGATTGGAATCGGTACGGCTGGTTCGAGGGGTCGGCTGGCACGAGGATCGGGGAGATTATGTTGCCTGCTGCGTAGCGGTAAGTGATCGATATGCCGTTGCAGACTGGGCTGCTCGGTGCTTGAGAAAGAGTAGCGGGCAAGAATGCTACGGCGATGAAGAGGATTAGCAGCATCAATGGATTCTTGGCCATCTTTGGTCGGAAAGAGATGGTTTTGGAGGAAGGGGTTGGTAATGAAATAGGACTAGACAAGTTTGAATATTTCTTCTCTGAGCTTGTTGATATTTGTTTGATTTGATCAAGTAAAAGAAAACATTTCATTACATTTACATAGTATATATTTTAAGGTAGTGGCGTGCCGGCGTAGAGCTATTAAGTTAAGTAGTGGTGAGGCCAAAGCATGCATAGAATTGGTCCTACTCTTATGTCTTTCTGGCTTTCTTTCCCTTTCATGTGGACTGTTATTAAATCTACGTCCATTTGTTGGTATGATAGTTGTTATTGTTAATATGTTTATTGTTTTGTTTAAAATAGTTGTTTATTATTTAATTAGGATTGCATCATCATGGAGGCTCCTTAATTGGAATTATTTTAGTCAATTTCTAGTGATTACGAAAAGCCACACAACTATTTGTGCAAGAAAAGCCCAATTAATTTTTACAAAGCAAACCCAATTATTACCACATCATTCGTTATGAGGTTTGATGGCAATAATGATCTTGTCATAAGAGCTCATCCAAGTTTAATTCTTGGCAATTAAAAAATGCATCATATGATTTTTCACTCAAGTTTAAACTTATAACCAAAATAGTACTTGCCTTCAAATCAAAATCGGGTATCAATGATGCGTCTTTTAATAATCCGACCGTTAGTATTGTAAAGCTTTCTCCTTCTCTATTCTTTTACTTTACCCTCTTTGGTACATTAGTTGACTTTGGTTACTCTAAAAGGGTCCCACTTTTACCACCATTAAATTTTCAACAAACGCCGTCCGATCCCTTCTCATCCAACGGTCCATTTCTCCGACCGTTGCTTCCAACTGTGCAAGGAAACGTATTTCAAATTTATTGCCCTGAACCTGATAGACATTCAACTCTATTACCATATCGTTTTGTTTGTCTGTACGATTCATTTTTTTCTGTAATTAAAAAAAAAAGCAAAATAAGTAAGAAAAAGGAGAGAAATGACTGCGAAATCTTCAACTGCTACCTCATCGCCGGTGACAATCACGGTCACATCCTCCTCCGGCGGACTGCGCAACTTGTCACTGACGAGCCCAATGCGGCGTCACTCGATTACTTCAAACAACAACTCCTCGCCGCTTTCCAACAGTGGCAAGCGCAGGGATTCGTCAGGCGGTGGGAGCAGCAGATACCTTTCTCTGTCGAAGGACAGCGCCGACGAGTGCGTCGCCTACACTGTTCACATCCCGCCGACGCCGTACAATCGCGCTTTTTCGGATTCTCAGAACAGCCCGGCTGTCGACAAGAGCAGCAGAGGGAGGACGAGGATGAGCAACCCCGGCGAGGGCTCCATCAAAGAAACGATCTTTACGGGCGGATTCAACTCGGCCACCAAAGCCCACCTGACAAAAAGCACCGAAGATGCGCCGGCGGCTGCGAAATCGAAGAACTTATGCCCCATGGAGGGCTGCGACGAGGAGGCTATGGACGGAAAGTTCAAGAATCAATGCGAGTGCGGCTTCAGCATATGCCAAGACTGCCATTTCGATTGCCTCGAAAGCGGCGGAGGGTACTGCCCAGGTTGTAAGGAGCCTTACAAGGATTCGAGCGGCGGGGAAAGCGAAGACGAGCCGCATTCCGAGGAGAAAGACAAGGCAAATCCATTGCCTTCTTGGGGAAGATCATCCAAGGTGGAGAAGAACTTCTCACTTGTGCAGTCTTTCAAGAATCCCAACCACGACTTCGATCACACCAAGTGGTTGTTCGAGACGAAGGGGACTTACGGCTATGGCAGCGCTTTGTGGCCCAGCGAAGGCTATGAAAGGTATGAGAATCCCCCAGATTTCAGCGACCGAAGGAACAAGCCTTTGACTCGGAAAATCGCCATTTCTGCCGCATTATTAAGCCCATATAGGTAAAACGTTGTTGTTGCTTCAGTTAATTTGCAGCATTTGAGTCATAAAGTTGTTCATCTTCGGCCCTTTAATCTCCCTCAGATTGCTGATGATCATTCGCCTCGGAGTTCTCGGCTGCTTCCTAGCATGGAGGGTGATGCACCCAAATCACGAAGCCATGTGGCTATGGCTGATGTCCGTCGCTTGCGAGATATGGTTCGCCGTCTCATGGGTCCTCGATCAGCTGCCGAAGCTCTGCCCCGTGAATAGAGTAGCAGACTTAAACGTCCTAAAGGACAGATTCGAATCCTCCGAAGCCAACCTTCGAAACCCGAAGAAGTTCTCAGACCTTCCTGGGATCGACGTCTTCGTCTCCACGGCCGACCCAGACAAAGAGCCGCCGCTCGTCACTGCAAACACCGTCCTATCCATTCTGGCGGCAGACTACCCCGTGGAAAAAGTAGCGTGCTACCTCTCGGACGACGGAGGATCTCTCATCACATTCGAAGCCTTAGCCGAAGCTGCGAGCTTCGCCAAGACATGGGTCCCATTCTGCAGGAAGCACAAGATAGAACCCAGAAATCCCGAGGCCTACTTCGGGCAGAAGCGCGATCCTTTGAAGAACAAAGTGAGGCACGATTTCGTAAGGGACAGACGGAGGGTGAAGAGGGAGTACGACGAATTCAAAGTGCGTATAAATGCCTTGCCTGAATCGATAAGGCGCAGGTCAGATGCTTACAATGCTCAAGCCGAGGTGAGGGCTAAGAGGAAGGAAATCGAACTTGGCATCAATCCCTCTGAGCCCATTAAGGTGCCTAAGGCCACTTGGATGGCCGACGGCAGCCATTGGCATGGGACTTGGTCGTCGGCCGAGGAAGGCCACTCGAGGGGCGATCACGAGGGTATCATACAGATTATGTTAGTGTCTTCGGGCCAAGAAGCGATCTTTGGCGGCGAAAGCGACGGGGAGAACTTGATTGACACCACGGATGTCGACGTAAGGCTGCCGATGCTAGTCTACGTCTCCCGCGAGAAAAGGCCGGGATTCGACCACAACAAGAAAGCTGGAGCGATGAACGCTTTGGTCCGGGTGAGCGGGATTATGTCGAACGGCGCCTTCATCCTAAACCTAGACTGCGACCACTACGTCTACAATTCTCAGGCTCTGAGGGAGGGAATGTGCTTCATGCTGGACCGAGGCGGGGACAAGATCTGCTACGTTCAGTTCCCTCAGCGGTTCGAAGGGATCGACCCGAGCGACTGCTACGCTAACCACAACACCGTCTTCTTCGACGTCAGTATGAGGGCCCTCGACGGGCTTCAGGGCCCGATGTACGTGGGCACGGGCTGCATCTTCAGGCGCATTGCCATCTACGGCTTCAGCCCGCCGCGAGCGACCGAGCACCTTGGCTGGTTCGGGCGGTACAAGCAGAGGAAGCAGCTCCTGAGGAGGAGGAAAGCCAAGAACCAAGAAACGCCGCCCTCATCGGACGAACAGCAGCAAAGGGATGAAGAGATGCTCCTCCCCGTCAACGCCGACCACCAGTACGAGACCGACGACTCGGCCAGGGCCACGCTGGCCAAGCAGTTCGGTAACTCGAGCACCCTCGTCGACTCGATCGCCGTCGCAGAGTTCGGAGGCAGGCTGCTGCACGAGCTGCGGGCCAAGGGCTGCCTGGGCCGGCCCGCAGGTTCCCTGGCGGTCCAACGCGAGCCCTTAGACGCTTCCACCTTAGCCGAGGCCGTCAGCGTTGTTACTTGCTTCTACGAGGACCGAACCGAATGGGGCAGACGGGTCGGGTGGATCTACGGGTCGGTTACCGAGGACGTGGTCACGGGCTACCGTATGCACAACCGCGGGTGGAGATCGGTCTACTGCGTCACCAAACGAGACGCCTTCAGAGGCACGGCGCCCATAAACCTCACGGACAGGCTCAACCAGGTCCTCCGATGGGCCACGGGCTCGGTCGAGATCTTCTTCTCACGGAACAACGCCCTCTTCGCCAGCCCGAGGATGAAATTCTTACAGAGGGTGGCCTACTTCAACGTGGGAATCTACCCCTTCACCTCGGCGTTCCTCATAGTGTACTGCGTCCTCCCTGCGCTCTCCCTCTTCTCCGGCAAGTTCATCGTCCAGTCGCTCGACGTGACGTTCTTGACCTTCCTGCTAGCCATCACGCTGACCCTCTGCATGCTGGCCCTCCTCGAGATAAAGTGGTCCGGCATAACCCTCCACGACTGGTGGAGGAACGAGCAGTTCTGGCTGATCGGAGGGACCAGCGCCCACCCCACGGCTGTGGTCCAAGGGCTTCTCAAGGTGGTTGCAGGGATCGACATATCGTTCACGCTGACGTCGAAGTCGTCGGCGCCAGACGACGGAGAGGATGAGTTTGCGGAGCTCTATGAGTTTCGATGGACCACTCTGATGATACCGCCGATCACCATCATAATGTTCAACGTGATCGCCATCGCCGTGGCGGTGTCGAGGACGGTGTACAGTCCATTCCCGCAGTGGAGCAAGCTGCTGGGCGGCGTTTTCTTCAGCTTTTGGGTGCTCTCTCATCTGTATCCCTTTGCGAAAGGGTTGATGGGGAGGAAAGGTAAGATTCCGACCATTGTGTATCTGTGGTCGGGGCTTATCTGCATTGTCATATCTCTGCTCACCGTCTATGTTTATCCTCCGACGGTTGGTCAGGGCATTATCTGAGATCTTTAAGAGTTTTTTTTAGTGATTTTTTTTTTGGAACTATTGGCTATAGATTTGTATCATCGATGGTCTTGATGTGTAGTGTATGTGTGGTCAAAGGTAGTGAAGTTAAAGAAATTCATCTTTGATTGTAAGAAAGAGCATCTTTGTTTCTTGAGTGCAATTAGAATGGTTTTTAGGCTTAAATCAATTTTTTATCCTCTATATTAGGAGCCATGACATTAGAAGGATAAGTAAATAAATATAAGTATTGCAATTTTAGGAAAATAAATTTTGTAATCGGAGCAATTTGAGGATTTTAAAAAAAAAAATCATTCCCTTGCAGAGAAAGAAACATGCAATTTAATAACTATGTAGTGCAAATGATAGCAATGTCTAAGGTAAAACATTTTAAGTGTGCTTTTTTAGAAATCCAATGCTTTCTTCTAGAAGCTTCCAATCATTATCATTTGTAGTAATTATATTTATGAATTATACAATAGAATACATCAATCGCTACAATGTCACGAGTGTACCCAATAATTGGATTGTAGTCGAAACAACTCGACTCATCTTTCTTTCAGAAACTTATTTAGTGGTGTATTACATTGTTTATGTGGGTATAATTAAATTTCCTTCCAAGGAAACTTTTTTTTTTAGTCAAAAAAAGAGAAAATTACAAACGAAGAAACAGTGAGATGCACTATAGTTTTTCCACCACAAAATGAATCTCAAAAGAAGCTATGAGGAGGTTTTTCTACGTGGAGTTACATTAGATAGGATAGGACCCTTCTTTATTTATGTTTATCTATCTATATGGCAAACGCCCAAACCTCTCTATTTATTGCCAATACAGTTGAGAAAAAAATAAAAGTTAATATTGTTAGAATTCATGCATTTAATTAAATTTATCATAGTGCGATATAGCCCACAAGAGCTATTACATGCCTTTCTTCGTAGATGTAAATGTAGATGACTCTTCAACTTTCAACTGTTTTTTTTTTTTTGCTGAGAAAATAAAGTGTCGGGCGTGAAGTGTTAGAAACTATCATAATTATGAAGTCAATAATTTAATAGTACAAATCCCTATAATATCGTCAATCATCACGCACATTATTACAACCAAGACAATAAGCAATCTGAATCTTGGTATTAATGAATTCGGTTATAAGTTCATCCATTGAATTCATTACGTTCTTGCATGAAAATTCTTATTTTATAAATTATAGTTATGCTCATGCATTATAAATAAACAAAAGCACTCCAAAGTGCAATAAATGATAACCACGAACCTTTAGAAGCTTATATATAATAAACAATTGCATCCTTATATCCTAAATGATTTACAGATAATATGCAAGCATTGATTTGTGTGTGTGTATATATATACACTTCATTATACTATTAAATTGCAAAACATCAAATATTCAATACACTATCGACGGATCTTGCACATTAGTAATAAACTTTTATTGATCGTCACAGAAAAATAAAAAAGCATATATAGCCTATATCAAACATAAATAAAGCAAAAATAAAGGGAAAAAGAAACAGAAAAAAAAATTTTAATCTCATCATCTAATGCGTGGTTGTGGACGATAACGATCAAGCAATGATTTCCGACCCGACCCATTTCCCATCTCGAGGCATTAAATGACCCTGAGACATCGCCATGGATTTGTAGATCTCAACAATCATCCTCTCCTCGAACCGATCATTCACCATCGGTTTCGGGCTGAAACCCACCAACCCATCTCCAGCATAACCCGACCCGAGTCCGCCACGTGGCACCACCCGCGAGCATGCGAGCTTCATCATCATGTTAACGTAGGCGTCTCTGAGTCCGACCCATAACTTCTTTGGAGAGAATCGCAGCTTATTCACCTTCAGCCTGCTAGGACCACCGAGCCTTACCCGCCAGGAACGACGTCGTGTCTTAGTGCCCTCCTCGCCCAGCTGGACCACACGAGCCTGACGTTTCCTCCTTGGGTGCAGTCGATCGTAGCCACTTCGAGTGGTTCGGCGCCACCAACAGCGTCGGAGGATGCCCTTGGATGCAGCGATGACTGAAACGCCTTCCATATTCGTATTATGCTCTAATAGTTCCTTTTTTGTTGCTCTATGGAGAGATTGTAATGGAGATTTTGATTTGTGTTTGTTTCTTTTTTGTTGATAAAAACGAACTTTTTTAAGACAGGTGGGGGTTTGGGAAGTGTTGGTTAGGTTTATATCATATATTAATATTATATTTAATATGTAAGTAGAGAGGCATTAATGAATGGGGGGTTGTTTGGTACAGAGGTTATGAATTTCGTACCAAAATTAAAAGAAATAAAATAAATTGAGTAATATATTAGTTCGATTCGATTGCTGACCATTCATTTTGGTTCATTTTTATTTTTTTTTATTGTTCTATTCTTTTGAAATTCTTTTCAAACACGAGTGTGTGTGTGTATTGTGTATATGTTATATTGAGGCAGAATATATGAATTGAGTCGTCGAAGTCAATGATCGAATGCTATGCTATGTGGTTATATTAATTAGGACAACAATACAACATCAACATATCTGCTTTGGCAACAATATTTATTTACTTTTAATTTTTTTTTTAAAAAAAAGGATTTTTTATTTTTTATTTTTGCAATGGGCAGTTCTCTTTGGGAGGCTTTATCCTATGATCTACTTTAGGTGATCTCTAAGTTGTGGATGCTATAACACCTTGCTAAGAATGAAATTCTTGGGATTGAGTGATCCAAAACTCCATGAAATCTACGTCGAAATTCATGACGTGGAGCCTTTCTAGAAACCGGCAGAATGCTTGGCCCAATCATCTTACGGCGGTGAAGATCGTGTAAGAAGCCGTGGAGCTTGATTGCTTTCTTGAAAACAGTTGTAACCGCCTCGGCGACCAAGTAGAAATCTTTAAGCTCTTTTACGTCTATATGTAGGTCATTTGAGGTCGACCTTTGTACATGAAAGTTATAGAGTAAGCTTTGTACTTGTAACCTCTGAAAAAATATCAATAAAAGAGTTAACTGTTGGTCCGTGGATGTAGACCCTATCCCTAGTCGAACCACGTAAATACTCTGTTTTTACAGTTTTCGTGAGTTTTACATCTGACTATCACACCCCCACAAAACTACGTTCAAAGAACAATCTATCAACGCCGAAATCTCAACAAAAATGATCACGAGCCATGGGAGATAAAGTTCGGTGCTAGTTTATTTTCTGTAAATATTACCCATCTTTAATTATTATTATTATTACGACCGTTTGGAGTTTTAGGCTCGCTTTTTTAGTAGTTTCTTTAATTTTTTCTTTTTATTGTGATTTTGGAGTTTTAGGCTCTTTTTAGTAGGTTCTTTAGTTTTTTCTTTTTGTTGTAATTTTGAAAAATTGTTTTGAAAAATTGTTTTCTTTCGATTTTCATCTTGGAATCTTTATCTCCTTTCGTAGGAGTCCTTTCGTAGTTATTTTTATGTGGATTAATTAGCCCTCTACTTATTTTTATAATTTATGGCAAACTATAGTTTCGAATCAATATTATATGATATTTCCTTTACAATCTTATTGTGAAATGAAATACCAAAAGTACAAATGCTACTTAAATAATATAAGCTAAGAGAAGTGTCCTTCCTTGCCAGCGGCAAATGGATTCTTCTGCTATATTTGATTTGAGCACTGAATAAAGGCATCCTTTTTTCATATTATTACTTTACTAGAGTATATATATATATATAATATTATATATATATATATATATTTCTAAAGCTTTAGAATAAATACCGCTACCATCGGGCAGCTACCTCACCACCCCTTTGATATATATAATATGTTCAGACTCGACGACCCTTTTGCTGTGACGACGACAAGGGATCTTTTCTCGGACCAACGGCATTGCTCTCCACCTTTGGGGCCGATCTGATAATAGATGGGTCGGGACGGACGTAGGGCTCGTTGTCTTTGGTCGTCGGCCCGTGGCTGTCTGAACGCTGGCGGCGCTCTTCCGTGTCCTTTATGGCATCTGTGGGTTGAACTTCCTAAGGAAAAGAAAATAAAACACCATCTTCATGAGTTTAAGCTAACACAACATTATTGCAGCGCCGTACGACTTTACCTCAGGTTCGATGGAGTGGTCGGCAGGATCAGCTGTTCGTCCCGACGTCGTTGTGTTGGCGAAGCCAACAACTCTCCGACCACCCTTTTCTAGCCTCCTCATCGACATTGAAAAGAATAATAATCTTGATGATGATGATGACTGCATTTTTTTTTTTTTTCCTTTTACCCTTTTTCTTTTTATGTTTAGTCGATATTGTTGATTGTGTATATGGATCTGTAGATATATATATACATAGGTAGATAGAGAGATGTGTCAAAACTCGGAAATGTAATGAAAGGAGAAGAGGCACGTGTCAAGCTATGGACACGTGGCTGTTATTCCGAGTAGCTTACTACTCTTTTTCAGCCATTGATTTCTCTAAATTGCGATTAAAATGGAAGACCCCAAGGTTAAAACAAGGGCCCCCTTTGTTGAAAAAAAAAACTTGAAAATTATAGAAGTTATTTTAAGATATTTTATTTTATTTTTATATATTTTTTAGATGATTTTATTAGCTAAATAAAGTTACCAAATGATTGTCTGTTAGGTTGTGGATTCCATTACCGTACCAAGAATCACACATTCGTACATTATATGTATATCTCCAACCAATCCAATAATATATTACCATATACATAACTTGTTCATAGCCAGAGATTTGCTTCATTATTTCAATTTTTATACATCTCTTGAGCAGAGATACATTCAAGCAATAAAGAAAATACTTCATTTTTTTTCTTGAGTATAAAGTCTTTTCGAGTGTATGTATATATATAATATAATATAATATATGTATATATAACTTCACCTGACCCTCAAACTACAAACAAACACAACGAATTTCAATACATTTTCCACAGTTATTATTTACTCACTCTTTAACAGACGAAAAAAAAAGTGCTTTTCTTTTCTATACTCCAAAAATCTTCAACTGATCAAATCCTGCAAAATCCTACAACATTTGTTTAGTAATCAAGTCATTGAAGAAAAAAAAGAAAGGTTAAAGAAAATAAAAGCTCACCCTTCAATCGAATTTGAAACCCCCCGACGGAAGTGGAAGCCCCCCGCCTCCAAACCCAAAACCGGGCTGTTGCTGGGCAGGCTCGGCTGAGCCGAGCTGCTCGTCGTCTTCTTCTTCGAGCCAATAGGTTTCGAGTATCTTCACTGCCTTCTCGTAGATCTCATTGTTATCGTGGCTCTGAAGGTTCTCAATCTTCTCGAGCCCCTCCGCATCGTCGATCAGCTGAGCAAAGACGTTGACACCGCCGGCATTGCCCACAATGTTCTTATCCGCTTCTCCCGCCTTCAGAATGTTCTCAAGGCCTTCGAGGCACAAGGTCACGATTCTAGGGTCGGGGCATACTAGGAGATCGCACAGAGGCTTTATGCATCCAGCACTTACCAAGAACCTTCAGGGAAAAAGCATTGGGAATTTATTTATTACATTTCTTTTTATGACCATAATGATTATTATTGAGAGGATAAATAAGAAAAAGTAGGCATAGTACTTAATCTGGTCATGTGTCCCACCCGACGTGGCGTTGGAGATAGCCCAAGAAGCTTCTTTCTTTATCTCAAATTCAGCATTTTGAAGCAGGCCAACGAGTGGGGTAATAATACCAGAATCAATAACAGCCTACAGAATCATAGGAAAATTGCATTAATTATTAACTTAAATAGTTCTTTAAGATAAAATGTGGAATAGGTTTTTCCATTGATCCATTATCTTCTGCTTACTTGTATCTGATCCTTATTTCCTGCAGTGATGTTGGAGATAGTCCAACAAGCTTCTTTCTTGATGCTTTTCTTATGATTTAGCGTCAAAAGGTTAAGCAGACAAGGAAGTGCCCCGTGATCGATGACAGCCTGGAAATAAATAACAGAAGTAGTAGTAATAAGTTAGTAATAACAAATCACATTTGAGCTTCTATATATCAATTATCAATGGATATGGTAATCATTCTTTAGGTAAATTTATTAGTTACCTGCGTCTGGGCATCATCGCCAGTCACGATATTACCAATAGTGCGCAAAGCAGGAATTAGAACAGATGGTGATGGATATCTGCTATGTAAGAAAAATATTTCTTCTTTGCACAAACCAAATATATATATATATATATATTAATTTTAAGAACGATATAAAATGATTCTGTCACTTACGTTAAAAGTTCGATCAATCGAGAGCATACACCAGCTTCGATCACAGCTTGGATTTTTTCATTTACGCCATCAGATAGATATGACAGTGCCCAGCATGCATCGGTAAGGACTTCCTCATCGCTCATGCTTATAAGGTGTGCCAGAGCAGGAAGTGCTGGTTTGACCTGGTAAATGATTACCCAAATTACACAATTTTTTTTTGTCGCCCGTACTATATATCATTACGAAAACATGAAAATGTAGACCAACCAGCTCAAACATAGGTTGAGGTTTTCCCCGACAAAAGTTTGATAGAGTCCATGTTGCATTCCTCAACATGGAAAGTTTTGCCTGGTCATTAAATTGAGCTAACAAAGGCATCAATGCACCGTATCCAAGGACAAGATCACGGCACTTTGGTGAGTCGCCAGCAATATTTCCCAAAGCCCAAACCGCCTAACACAACAAGGACGAATGATAAAATCACAAAGAACAAGACAATAAAATCAAGAAAAGCTTTTTAGTAGGAATAAATGGTCACAGCTGAACTGAACTGCAGCAACAGCAACTTTTCTTGGCATATATATACCTGCTCTCGAACGTCTTCACTTGAAGAGCTAAGAAGCCTCACGAAGATTGGGACAGCCCCATGATCAATCACAACTTTGGTGTGGTCAGAAGTTCCCGAAGCTATGTTGGTAAGTGCCCAAGCTGCCTCAAACTACACAATCAAGAGTGAATTCGCAAAACCATACAAAAGAGCATGTAATCTCAAGATAAAAATAACCTATATTTAGCAAAAAGCTTTACTTGAAGCTGCGGATAATCATCTCTGGCAAGAAACTCGACAAGTCGGGGAACAACTCCAGACTGTATCACTTCCACAATTGGGGGGTTCCGCTCTGTTCAACATCACAGGCAATAATCACACTACAGTAAAAGTAAAATCTTCTAACACAAACAGGTCAAAATTGTACTAAAGCCAAATTTACAACCAAGTTATTGAAATAATCATTACCTATTGAAAGCAGTTTACGGAACTGGGTTGTGGCCTCGAGTTGCAATGCTCCATCATTCGACCAAACGCCAGCAACCATAGCTGGGATACTTTCTAACTGAAGTGATGAAATTCGAAAATAACCAAATTCAAGTTGATATCAGAACAAATGTTGAATATAGTTCCTCAAACAGTGCAACTAACGAAAGCTAAAAACTTTCCCACAACACAACCCAATCCGTCTATCATTTCTGTCACTACCCAAAAGACTCTCGAGATATTTACACAGTCCAACGATAAGAGCTAAACTTCGCAGGCCACTCTGACCAGATCCAAGCTTTATAAACACAAAACCAATCAGCTCAAATCAGACAAACAATTCTGCAGAGTTAATCGATTACCTTCTTGTCGAGCTGCGGCCCGCTGACTATGGCTTGAATCTGTTGACCTTCCCGACGCTTCTTTAACAGATTCTCTTCTCTTTTGCTCTTTCGGATCTCAACCATGCTGTCCTGGCGGCGGCGACGCCCCTCGTCGGCGTCCACCGCAACCTTGTACCGGCTGCGGCGGACCTCCGTCCTTGCGTTAGGCCTTAACGACATCCTTCTTATCCCAAATCAACGGAAAATTAAACAAAAAAATGGATAGGTTAAGAGAGCGAATGCTTAGTTGTTGCCCGATACTCTTTTTTTTTTGCTGGCGAAAAATTTAATTTTGATTGACTTTTAAAAAGTAAGGTATATTTACATTTACATATCAATCAGCTAAAAATTCTTATAGCATGTCACAAAATTATGTGCAGATACCCATTTGAAATATTACACTTATGTACCAGCTGGCAAAAGTATCCCTCAGAAATTGCTTTAATATAATTTTACAAGGTTTTTTTTTTAATTTAAAAAAATATCAAAATCCCCCCATTTCAAACCTAAATCACGTAGCCCAATTTTCAAATAATGAAATAATAACTAAATAAGTGGAAGCATATTCTTTAGTATGTTATTCATATTAGTATTTTAAGCAGCACTAATATATTATTTTAAGAGTTATTTTAATTTAAAATATTTAATATATAAAATTATAATTTAATTTAATTTTGTATTATGTTTAAGTATTGAAAAAATTATTTATGAGAATATAATTAGAATAAATAAAAAATAAAAGAAAAAAATGTTAATTTACTTGTCATACCAAATTGACAGATCAACTGACGATTCTTACTTTGTCCTAACTTATTATAAAATAGAATAAATATAGATTGATAGTTATGTTAAAAATGAGGGTTGAGAAAGTTATATATTGATTATAAATGAGTAATTTGTGTCTTGTAAAGTTATATCCAATATATCGGATAAAAAAAAAGATATATATATTTATCTCTCTATTTTTTTTTTATAGTTTATTCTTAGTATAATACTTAATAATTATAATACATAATTTTTTATATCAAATTATAAAATCTTTTTCTATATGTATTAATTCTTTAAAATTAAATAATGGGCCTCACACGACGTGGGCCGTAAAGTGTGGCCAGACGCTACTTCACGAAGTGATGAGACCCAACCAAGCCAGATGGAGACTGTACGTCTACGTAGTACGGAAACGGATAGGATACCTCGCAAAGTTCAAAGCAAAGATGTAATAGATAAGGTAAGAAAGCACGGAAGGGACGGACGGACGGACCAATCAATCAATCAAAGTCATGGAAGGGAAGTTATCCACTGTGGCAAAGAGCATCACACCTTCGTCCATCCAGCAGCTGTCTTTCCTCGCTGAAAGATGCAATGCCATCAACCTCGCCGAAGGCTTCCCAGATTTCGCAGCTCACGACCGCTTCAAAAACGCCGCCGTTTCGGCCATTGCTTCCGACTTCAATCAGTACAGGTCCGTCGTCTTGCTTGTCCCGGCCATTGCTTCCGACTTCTGATGAATATTCTTTCCAAGTGAAGGCACGTGCAGGGCGTCTGCGATTACGTGGCGCTTAAAACGAAGGAAACGCAAGGACTAGACGTCGACCCACTTGAAGATATCGTCATCTGCTGCGGGCAATCTGAGGCATTCGCCGCCGCAATCTTTGCGAGTTCGGTTTATTACTACTCCTACCTTTCAGTTCTGTTTTCTTACATAGTCTTCTTCTCACTCTTTATTTTTCTCTCTGGGTGGGTTCAGTAATCGATAAAGGTGACGAGGTTGTCCTCTTTGATCCATCCTATGAAAGCTACGATACTTGCATTAAGCTCGCCGGAGGCATACCTGTAAGTTGTTTTTTTTTTTTGTACGGCGAGGTTATGGCTTTCAAGATTAATTACTATGGCGGCGATTGATTGATGGTGGAAACCGGCGGCAGGTGTATGTGGGTCTTGATCCACCGCATTGGACATTGAACTCCGACAAACTTGAAAAGGCTTTTACTGCCAAGACAAAAGCTTTGGTCTTGAACAGGTATGGAGATTCCCAGTCTTATCTTTCTGGCTTAGTTTACATTTTAAATGGTGGGATTTGTGACATCATCATTTTCATGACAAGTCGAAGAATAGTCTTTCTTTGTTTTACTACTTGAAACTCAAAAGCATGGCATCATCAAGGTAGTTCTGTAAGAATTCTGTTGATTCAATCAATGTGGCACAGCACAGCCCTCACAATCCAACTGGAAAAGTTTTCTCCGAGGATGAGCTTCAGAAGATTGCTCAAGCTTGCCAGCGATGGGATGTGCTAGCAGTAACAGATGAAGTATGATTACCTTTCTTTCTTTTTGTTAAACAGTGCTATGAAGCCAAAGACTAGTTTTGAACCATTGTTTTAGTTTCAAATGTGTTTTCTTTTGTCTCCTTCCTTTTTTCCCGCCTTAAGGATTTATGCTTCCACAGGTATACGAGCATATCACATTCGATGGCACAAGACACATATCACTTGCTTCGCTGCCCGAAATGCAGAAGAGGACCATTATTACGTCTTCCTTGTCGAAAACTTACAGTGTCACAGGTGTACAGTCTCTCGGGCCTTTCCTCGAATCACGCATATCATATCTAAATATGTCCTCATTCATAAAGATTTCAATATTTCCAATAGGATGGAGAATTGGATGGGCAATAGCTCCCCCTCGCATCGCCGCTGCAATAAGAAACATTCACGTCAGACTTACCGATTGTGCTCCAGCTCCTTTCCAAGAAGCTGCTCTGACTGCCTTAAGAAGTCCCCCTGAGTACTATGCTTCACTGAAGAGAGTAAGCATCTTTTTTTGCTCCATGGACTTTCTTCTCTCAATGTGACGATATATGACGACGATGTTGATGGTGGTGATGTTTGGTCAGGATTATGAGTCGAAGAGAGATACCATTTTCAACTTGCTTGAGAAGGTGGGGTTCGTCATGAAATACAAGCCTCAAGGTTCGATCTTTCTATTCACACAGCTCCCCGATACGTGTCCCCTTTCTGATGTGAGTTGCCTCGCCCGCCCCTCTTCTCTTAAAATATAGCCGAGCTGTGAAACTAAGGCTTCGATGAGCCAGCCAGCCAGCCATATATAACTACTAGACTATCTATCTATCACTGCAGATTGAATTTGTGGAGGAGCTGATAAAGCAAGCAGGAGTAGTTGCAGTGCCTGGGGCTGGATTTTTTCACGAGAAAGACGACGACGGTCTTTATCACAGGCGGAGATTCGTGAGGTTTGCATTTTGCAAGAGCGACGAAACTCTAGCGGCTGCTACTGCGAATATCAGCCAGATTGTGGATCACAACTCCTATCTCAACCTTTTTTTTCAGACAACAGAAACTGTGATGTGATGATCTATCCATCTTTTATGACCAGCTTTTCCATGAATGTCTGTCCGAAAAAGACACCTTATTTTATCAGTATTAGGAGCTTTTTACATGATTTGACTAACAACGCAGCATCAAAAGATACAAGTGATGAATCAGTGATCATTTGCTCCACAAACCGTGCTCGTAATTTGCTCCACAAACATGCCTTGTTCTCCCACGCCGTCATCTACGTAATTACTATCATCGCTAACGGTCAGCCGAAGAACATGGAATTTGCAGATTGGAGGACAAAAGAAGCCTTCGTCGTGGCCGTGAGCATTAGTAGAGCACATATGACGAATAGCCAAAACCATTAGTAGTTCCCTAGTGATCGATTGAATGCTCCGCCAGATGATATCGCTCCCAAAGCCTAAGGCCCCTAACGCCCGGACAAGAAACGTCGACGCCTCTAACACCAAGTACCACCACGTCGCAGTTATCGTCATTACTACCACCATGGAAGAAGCGGACATTGTACTTGCTGATTTCAGACACTGCGCCATGATGCGCAATGATTTGAAACGTTTTTTGTTTGACAGCGACGAGATATCTATTTTCGAGCTCGATGATATATAATTAAGTTGACGCTCAAGGTTTAAAGTTTTAGTTTTTTATTTTTAAATTAATATATATATATATATATATATATATATTAAAAGCACACAAATGGGCCGACTGTTGGACTTTCAAACAATCACGATAAAACTCGATATCGAGCTCGACCTGAGATTCACTCAAGCAAACTCATCGCCTTCGTCAGTCAGCTCGACTAATCTTTCACCCTTTGTGAAAATATCAATCAACTTAATGTGAATGGATATGAATGGATTGGGCTTTCTTTTGGATTAATTGGGCCTAGGAACGACCCAATAGGCCCATGAGGGAAGGGAGCACACACTAATTTTTGGGTTCTCCCGCCTATTCCCTCCTCCACTACGAATTTTCACATTACTCTCCTTCCCCGAGAAGCTAGTGCGTTCTTCCTCAGGTACAATGCAAGGCAGCAAGCAAATCTTAGCATATGATGGCGACTCGTCTCGGACTTTTGCTGGAGTTGGATTTTTCCTCGTAGGATTTCGTCCCGATAAGGGAAATGAGGTTAATTTCCTTCTGCACAATCGGTTTCGATTTCTGTAATTCTGGCTGGTTGCTGAAGATGATTTTTTTTTCCCTTCTTTTGGCTGTAAGCCTGGAAACGAAGTGGTATTTTTTCTTCTTTTTTTTTTGGTGATTTTCTCTTGCAATTTGAAATCATTCAGGTTCGATCGAAGCTTTTAGCAGGCGGTGGAACAGATGTCGCAAGATATGGTCCGGATTGTACGCACGTGATTGTGGATAATCTTGTTTTTGTGAGTCAGTTTTTTGACATTTATGTCTGCTCTGTTTGAATCCAAGGAAAGGAACCAGCCAGCTGATAGTTATGATTATCAATTTGGTTGGACCTCATTGGTTTAAATTGCTCGTTCTTTGACTGTTTCCTCTGGCTGTGCAGGATGATTTAGTGTGTGTAAATGCACGAAGAGACGGAAAAACATTGGTAACCAGTCCCTGGGTTGATCACTGTTTTGATCTGGGAATGCTTGTTGACCCAAACTCTGTGAGTTTCCGCACATGCTGCAAATATCGATTTCAGTCTCCCTGTTTTTTCATCCTCTGTGGATGTTGAATGATCGTAACTTTTGCTAACTATCACAGGTCATGTATAGGCCCGTACGAGACTTGAATGGGATTCCCGGAGCCAAGTCTTTTGTGGTCTGCTTGACTGGATATCAGCGACAGGACAGAGACGATATAATGGTCTTTGAATTTATAATTTTCTGACCTGTGTGGCATAAATGGAAGTGGTGTGATATGTATAATCTTCTCATCTTACTGTGGTGTTGCCTTTTGTGCCTTCAGACTATGGTTTCCTTGATGGGTGCAAACTTCTCAAAGCCGTTGGTGGCGAACAAGGTTACCCATCTAGTTTGTTACAAATTCGAAGGTTAGTTCTTTATCTTCTTTATCTTTTGTGGATCTTACTTTTAGGGCCCTTCACATTATTCGGTTTTGTTTTTTGTTTGATATATCATCGGTAGTGTATTTATGTCAGGTGAAAAATATGAACTTGCCAAGAAATTGAAAAGGATAAAGCTGGTTAACCATTGTTGGTTGGAAGATTGGTTAGAATTCACCTGATCTTCTTAATGATGATTTTACAGGATATGCTATTATAGACCAATCGTTGTTCATTAAGATAGTTTCCTAAGTTTATTCTGAGCCTTACTTTTTGGGGTTTATTTCCAGTTTGAAAGCTTGGGAGATTCTTCCAGAAACTGAATACATCAAAAGGTGAGAAACGACGATAATGCATCGCACCTATTTCCATATCTTGTTAGTTTTTCTTGAATACAAGGTGATGATCTATACCTGACACAGTGGATACGAGTTGGAGATGGAGGCTGAAGCGAAGGATTCCGAAGAAGAAACGGAAGACATAGCTTCTGTGGCAGACATGAGAACGAATAAAGCTGTTAGTCATTCAAACACATTGGCTGATAACACGATTTCCCGTCAGCAATCAGTTGAGCCTGAGATTTCAAGAAACGTGTTGAGTTCGACTCCACCTAAAACTTCTGAAAATATGGAAGATACTGGAATCAGGTCAGCTCCTGCAAAGGAGAATGACATGGGAAAAACATCAACTTATTCGCGAGAAACACACAGTAGGAATCAAGACAAGGTAAGCTCTGTCAGTGGAAAGAGTCCTCAGCAAATGCCCTACGAAATGCCACCTAGTAGGCCAGAGGAGACTATGATATCTGATAAGATTGAGGACGTTTTAGTTTCAATGTCTAAAAGTGCAAATAGATCTCCTTCGATTGATAAGAGAAACTCAAGTTCCAAGAACCATTCTAGCAGCAATCTCAAAAAGACTAGTTTACCACTAGTGTCGGGTAGAATCAAAAGTAGTTTCCAGAGTCCATCTGCCTCAGAAGTAAATAAAAGCCGGGTTGCTGGTGATTTTGGCATGCCCTTGGACTTGGACGAAGGTGAAATTGATGTTACTGTCAATAAAATGTCTTCAGAGAAGTCTTCACCCCTTGTTAACGAGGGACAGAAATCTACACTGTCCTATAAGAGGAAAAGTTTGGGATCACATGGCAGTTCCAAGTCACTGAAATTGAGTTATCGTTCGGAAATGTTACTGGAAAATATGTTTGATTTGGGAGCAGCGGCTTTGCGGGGTTCTGGATCTTCAATTGTTGGACATGGATCACTTGATATTTCTCGGGAGCATGATATTTCAACTAACAGTGTGAAAGCTCGGTTTGTTAGACAAGAACATGAAGGTGATGGGATTCAAGACAGTCAAAGGATAAAAAAGATCAGTGCTCTGGATGACGCCGACCTTTCCTTGGGCAGAGCAGATGAACATGAGATCCAAATACCTGCTGTCCAAAGTATTGAACATTCATTGCATGGAAACCGTTCTTTCAAAGAAAATGTGGATGCTGAGGCTGATATAGTTGTTTCGAAAGTGGAAAGTGGCAGTGGCAAGAGAAAGCCCGTTAAAAATAAATTACTTGCTAGGAAACCTTTTAACTCCAGACCGACCATCATCGAAGGGAACGACAGAGATGTTCTAGGATCAACCGAGCTTCAGCGAGTTGTCATACAAAATGAGCATCAGAACATCGAAGCAGAAAAAAATAGTGCTGGTGCTAGTATTGCAGAGAAATTGACTGTGGTCCCACCTACTAGTGATGATGCAAGGCAAACTAGTCTAATCAGCAGTTGTGATAAAGCTCATGAAGAAGCTATGGATCATGGCCCCTCGAATCTTGAAACCATAGCTTTGGCTAATAGTGGTCGAAATAAAATTGACAAAGGGAGTGAGGAAAAGAAGCCCGCTGAAGTTAAATTGCCTTGTTCGGATGTGACGCTTGATAAAATGGCAGGTCCTAAACATTCAAAGAAGAAAACTACTGTAGCGAAGAAGCGAGGCACGAGAATCATTGCAGAAAAGAATATTTCTAAAGCTGAAAGGGTTGGTAATTGCAAGAAAGCTTTGAGTGGTTCAAATACGAAAAGTGATACCAGTGAACATAAATTACCTGAGGCTAAGAAATGTCCGATGGCTAAATCAAAAGCAAGTAAGGTGAATGATTCTAGAATGGAGATTGTGGTGGACGAATCTACTAGGAAAGAAGGAAAAGACAAGCAAAACTCAGATAGTGTAGCAGCTGTGTTATCAGCTGATATTACAGCAAAGGCGAGACCATTTAAGAAGTTAAAAAGCACTAAAGGTGCAGAGAAGGAAAACAGACCAGTCATGATTAAGCAACAAATTGCAGAAAGTCCAGGAATTGAAAAGCTTGACAAAAAAGTGTCTGCAACCAAGAAGGTGGTTAAAAAGCCGTCGGAAGAAGTGGAGCATGTAGATTCAATTCGTCAACGTTGTTTTATACTGAGTGGACATAGGCTACAAAGAAAGGAGTTTCAGCAGGTTATAAAGCGATTGAAAGGAAAAGTTTGCAGGGATTCGCATAATTGGTCTTATCAAGCAACACACTTCATCGTTCCAGATCCAATACGAAGAACCGAGAAGTTCTTTGCCGCTGCTGCATCTGGAAGGTATCCCTGATTATGAGAAGGAAATAAAGCAAAATCAAGTGACTGATTTTCTTTAGCCATTCACCAATTTGCACCTAATTAATTTATTTTTTTGCAGTTGGATTCTCAAGACGGATTATCTAACAGCCTCTAACGAAGCTGGGCAATTTTTACCTGAAGAGCCTCATGAATGGTACAAGAAATGCTTAAGCGAAGACGGTGCTATCAACTTAGAGGCCCCGAGAAAGTGGCGCCTTTTGCGTGAGAGAACTGGTCATGGTGCGTTTTATGAAATGCGAGTCGTCGTTTACGGAGAATGCATCGCCCCTCCTCTGGTATGCTAGTTACTACTTAATCCATCATTTACCGTTCAATAATTGTCGTTCTTTTTTTTTTTTTTCCTAAAAGACTTGCATGTGTGTGTTGCTCCATAGGATACTCTGAAGCGTGTAATAAAGGCCGGAGATGGCACCATACTAGCAACCTCGCCTCCATACACACGGTTTTTCCAATCTAGGGTGGACTTCGCCATTGTCTGCCCGGGAATGCCCCGAGCTGACATGTGGGTTCAGGAGTTTATAAGACACGAAATCCCGTGCGTCTCGGCGGATTATTTGGTGGAGTACGTGTGCAAGCATGGTTACCCTCTCGAAAAGCACGTGCTGTACAATACGCATGGTTGGGCCAAGAGATCGCTCGAGAATATGGAGAAACGGGTGGAAGAAGAAACCGATGATGATGATGGTGGTCCAAAGACACCGCAAGATCGGATGATGAACGACGACGTCGCTTGTCGGGTGTGTGGCTACGGCGACAGAGGAGAGGAGCTGCTTATTTGCGGCGATGAAAGTGGCGATCTTGGGTGTGGTGCGGGCATGCATTTGGACTGCGTCGACCCACCGCTCGCAGATGTTCCCGAGGATGATTGGTTTTGTCCTGATTGTACCATGAAACGAAGCTCAAAGCTCAACTAGTGAGTGAGTTGGACTATGTATTTTATTATTACATCAGCTCCATCCAATAAGTGGACTGTAGTAGTAGTAGTAGTACAATGGGGCCTGCCTGCCTTGTATTGACTAATAAGAAGTGCACTCTTGTCATTATGTTATGTACCATTCATATGCCCCTAAGCTCAATGCCAGCTTAAGCAGTGTACACTTTCAAAGACATTTCAGACATGGTTTTCTAAAATAATTTCCACGTAGGAAAAATTTTCAAGCTTTTTTCTGATTAAAAAGTTTTTTTTTTTTTTTTTTTTCCCTTCTAATAACCTGCGAGCGCATGTTTGGTGTGTGGACTTACTATGTAAGTATCCCACACGGCACCTTGTGAAAGTACTTTCTTTCCATTCTCTTGGGAACTAATCGGATAAGTTAGAAAGAAACTACGATGGCTTTCAGTTTACTCACTTGTATTTATTTCCTTTATCATAATATTGCTTGCTATACGATTATGTGTTGAATTGAAAACCACTTTAATTTGGTCGTCTTCTCGACAAAAAGCTCAACATCTTCAATTTTGGCCAAAAAGAAAAAGCAAACTTACTTTGTGAGGTACGTATTCTTACATACATAACGTTACCGTAGTTCCACATCTCGACTCAGTTCATTCCGAATCAAATCTGAATATCACTGTCGATTAAGGGACGATCTCCAACTTCCAAGAACACATTACCAAAACTTATTAACCACACACTCCTTATTAACCACACACTCAACCACTAGGCCACCCTCACCAGCACGTTGAAACTTACTTTGTTACCCGATAAAATTTTAATATTAAAAAATGAAACAAATGAAAAATTCAATTTTTATTTCGATATACGACCTAAATTTTAACTTATTACATTCAAAAGGCACATATAGAATCAAATGTATTATTATGTAATAACTATCTGAATAAAAATGCGTACTGAGGTATGATGTTGATTGCAATATGAGGTCCATAAATACCACAAGATCTATCATCACACACCACCACTCAGTTAGTTCGTAGCACCACAACGAACATTACGACGTCGCAAAAAATGGCCAAAACAACGTTCGACGTGAAGAGAAGAGCCCCTGAACTTATCCGACCAGCCAAGGAAACGCCCCACGAGTTCAAATATCTCTCGGACATAGACAGCCAAGAGAGCGTTCGTTTCCAAATTCCGCTCATCAGTTTCTACCCCGCGAACCCTTCTGTGGTCGAAGACCCCGCGAGAGCCATCCGTAAGGCCATTGGAGAAGCATTGGTCTTTTACTATCCCTTTGCCGGAAGGCTTAGGGAAACCGACGATAGGAGGTTAGCGGTGGAGTGCACCGAAGAAGGCGTACTCTTCGTCGAGGCCGATGCTGATGTCTCGTTGAGCGACCTTGGCGGGGAGGATCTTCAACCTCCTTTTCCGTATTTGGAGGAGCTTCTCTACAACGTCCCTGGGTCTGACGGGATCCTCAATTGTCCTTTACTGCTCGTTCAGGTAACATACATATGACACATATTCCCTGTTGAAAAATGAGTTTAAGAAGAATCCAGCAAGCTTTCAAGGTTAAAGGTTTGAAGATCAATTTATTTGAAGTTCAGCTCTGTTTTAAATAAAGGGCATTTTGGTCATTTTATTTCTAAAGGATAGTTGAAGGCAACCGTTAAGAACGAATCTGATTCTATATATATTCGACTGTAAACCTTCTTGGAGATAAGAGTAGAAAGTATTTTTCATTTTAGTCTCTTGTTTCTCTCATTAACTCAAGAACTATCAAAGATCTGTTAAGTTTTCAATATTCCCGCTCAAATTTTTTACTGGTGGACCTTTTGGAATTGGAGTTTCATCATAAAACCAATTGTCATTAGCATCGTAGTATCTTGAGTGAGTCAAACTACTTACGGGTTAGAAATAAAATATATAAAATTAAAATATGATACACTTTATTCATGTTTAAGCTTTTAGGTGAATGGTATCAGAGCTCGGGCTAAGAAGTCATGGGTACAAATCTTCACGATCAGACATTAAGGGTGTGTTTGGTTTTTAGCCCAATTAGTTGCATGGTCCAAGCCCGAAAAAAAGGGATAGTAATTGTCATAAGAAAAAGTAAGATAAAATAATATTGGAGTTCATTTGGGATAAATAATGGAAGAGCCCAATATAACATGTGCGGGCTTTTTTATTTTTACGGGCTTCATCTATGTCTAATGCTAGATAATAAAGAAATTAGTCTAAATGGTGCGCGCTGAAAATAAAATATATAAAAAACTAAAATACGATATAATCCTTTCACCATGAAGCTTTTAGGTGAAATGTTCATTTAACATGAAGTTCTCGACGTGGGCCTAACAATATCTCAGCAATATCATCATAGACTATGTCATACATGCAGGTGACGCGCCTCCGATGCGGCGGTTTCGTCTACGCCCAGCGCCTTAACCACACGATGAGCGATGCCCAAGGTTTGGTCCAGTTCATGTCCGCCGTCGCCGAGCTCGCCCGAGGGTTTCCGGCCCCATCCGTCTCGCCCGTATGGGAGCGCCACATCCTAAGCGCGCGATAGCCCGCGCGTATCTCACCCTCACCGTGAGTACGATGCCGTCCCCGGAAATATCGTCCCGTTCCCGGACATGGTCCACCGCTCCTTCTTCTTCGGCCCCGACGACATCTCCGCCCTCCGCCGCCTCGTGCCGGCCCACCTCGGCGGCCGCCGCTACTCCGTCTTCGACCTCCTCACCGCCTTCCTCTGGCGTTGCCGAACTGCAGCGATCTCGCCGGAGGAGCCGGACGAGGAGGTCAGGATGATCTTCATCGTCAACGCTAGGCGACGGCTCGACCCGATGATCCTGGCCGGCTACTACGGCAACGCTTTTGCGCTTCCGGCGGCGATCTCGACCGCACGAGATCTGCGCGTGAAGCCGCTGCGCTACGCCGTGGAGCTCGTGGCGAAGGCTAAGGGAGAAGTGGACGAGGAGTACATGAGGTCTACGACGGACCTTATGGCGGTGAGGGATAGGCCCCATTTTACGGTTGTGGGGAGCTTTCTTGTGTCGGACGTGATGCGGGCGGGTTTCGGCGATGTGGACTTTGGGTGGGGAAAGGCAGTTTACGGTGTGCCCGCAACGGGCAGGTTCGGGGCAATTCCGGGCATGACGAGCTTCTATATTCCGATGAAGAACAAGGACGGCGTGGACGGCATCGTCGTTCCGCTTTGTTTGCCGGCTAAGGCCATGGAGTTGTTTGTGAAGGAGGTGGAAACCACGTTGAGGACACTTCCTTCCTCACTTTGAACTGAAAAAGATAACCTAAGCTAGTCGGATCTGTTCTTCTATATATATTGCTTATAGTGGATGAGCACCATAGCAAATAATATATATATATATTGTTGAATGATCACTTTACCTAAAAACTTAAGTTTAAAGGGAGTGTATTATTTTTTAATTTTATATATTTTATTTCCAACATATATATTTGTATATATGTATCTGAGAAGGATACACTTAACGATTCTAATGGATTAATTAAATGTTCCAAAGTTAATGATGTGGGCTCCGCAAGAACTAAGTAAACTACTAAATAAAGACGTAAATATTATGTAACGGTAAATATTTAATCATACATTCATTCATCCCACCACATCTCATATTAACTCATAAGACAACACACATAAATAACAACAATAATAATAACTAGTATATAACGCACAATGCGTGTGCTATAATGTATACGTATATTAATTATAATTTATGATTAAAAATATATTATAAATGAACTTATTAATTCAATTTTAATTATATAGTATTTTTAAATATCTTATACAATTGATTTATAAGGATAAAATTAAACTAAATAAAAATACTAAAGGTAAATTTGTAATTTAGCCTGGAATACTAATTAAGTGGGGTAGTTACTATTTACCCATAATAAACTAATAGAGAGAGAAGGTGTTAATATTTTTAATTTTTTTAAAAAATTATAAATTTATAGAAAAAAATGAGAGGTCAGACCAAATTATAACAGATTTTAAAAGGCCTTAAGCCTTAATATAATAGAATAGATAACAACAATGATAATGTCAAATGCGATGATCATGAATGAATCAGCACACACTCCATTGATCTTCTTATCCGCAACCATCGTCTTTCAAAGCCGTAGTAGTGATCTCTCTCTGCACCTCCATAGCCGTCTTCTTGACCACCGCAGCTCGGCGGTGGCTCGCCTCGTCGGCCTCCTACCCGACGAGCACCCTCGTTCAGAATCTTCTCTATATCGATCACAAGCCTCGAGGATCACGACTCGGTGGGCGGTGAATTGCTGAGCGTCGAGAGGGAGGCATTGGTGTAGTGGGGGGGATCGTCAAAAATGTCAGAATAAATATTCTTGCAAAACTTGATCATTTGAAGAAATCACTGCAGCTTATATTAAATAAAATGTCAGAATGTGGCATAACAAACACCTTATCTCTATTAGGTCAAATATGGTCAGCTCGAAAAGGGTAAGTAAACTACCTACATAATGTCATTCCATAATTTATTTTTTTCATCTTCCATTGATTGTTTCTTTATTTCTTTTTCAGTCATCGGCTCCGGCCCGGCGAAGGTCTCGGAACAAATTCGATTATTTATCAGTATTCAAGTCCTTGTGAACTTGGAAACCTATTGCGCAGTTCTTTCGAATACAGTGGGGATTTTTTTAGCGAACAGAAAATGCGATATATCGTGCATATCTTGATGGGGTTGCACGTCGGAAAACGCAAATCTCCTTTGCAAATATTAATTTCTTTTCGCATAAATCACAGAAAGGAGCGTAAACACGACTGTATGATCGAACAAACAGCCTTATGTCCCGAGAGAAAAAATGTCAATCCTTCAAGAGACTATCGTGGACTCGCTCGGGGCTACGCTTGTCTATGCACCGATCGAAGTAGCAGACATTACTTCGGTCATAAACGGTGAAGATGCTTAGCTCAACTAACATCCCTGAGTTTGATTGACCTCTTCGAAACGACGCACGAATTTCTCCCAGCGCACTTTAACACTTTTAGCGCCAGCGACTAGGCCTATCATAAAGTTTGCCTAATGCTTTCATCTTCTTCTGCGATTTCCACTTAAAAGGCCAGAACAGCGAGCATTATGGCCTGCGATGATCGCGAGCGGCGCGTTGAATAGATGCGCGATAATGTTTACGCAACGATTCTGCATTAAAACATCGATATTGTAGGTTAAAAGTAAATATCCTTACTTTTGTTAATAAAAAATGATAAGAGATAATCTCAAATCTTTTCATCTAACTCATTTATTTTCATTTATGATATAATTATATTCTCCATAATTCTCTCGTATGTAACTTTTATATATTTGAGAATTAATATAATTTACATTTAGACTAAAAATATTCTATCATGGTATCATCAACCTACGATCATTTCTCCTATCCTTTTTCCATTCTTCCTCCATAGCACAAAATACAAAGATGCTCGCTCCTTCACCACACTTATTAGTATGATAACAACTAAAAAGTATCTCTCATGGAAAACAAGCCGGATATTGTGTGTCGAAACTCATTGGATTTGTTGATGGAACCAAATCCGCCCCCACTGTCACCATTACTAGCAGCTGGTCAAGCCGGATCAAAATTCAAATCTAGTCTATGAAATCCGGCGCATTCAAGATTAGCAAAAGTTGAGCATTCTTTCTTTCCTCTCTCGCCGAAGAAATGTTGTTGGGCCTCAACGTTGATGGTTCTAAAAGTGCTTTCCATATTAAGTATAACTTTAATAGTTTTGTCGAACGTCACAACGCTTCTTTGGTTGCATCTTGGATTTAATTTTTGCCAACATCGCCCGATGCCGTGATGTCCCACACGTCCTTAGTTGCTCGGCTCGCCGAGCTCAACCAAGCCTTCTTGCTCAGCTTACACCCACCGTCGGCTCACCCCTTTGTTCACCACCTGAACCTCAGTTCGTCGTAATACCGCGTGTGTAATGCACCTTGTAAAAGCTCTCAATCTTCCCTAGCTTGTTGAATAGGTTTAGCGCTTTCAGAACTGGGTAATTGTTCTTTCACTGTAACCTTGTTCAACGGACAATAAGCCATACAAAAAGCACATTAGACTATCCTTCTTTTTGAACAAAATGAGTGAATCCTAAGGTGCCTTGGACGGTTGGATCAGTCATGCATCGAGTAACTCGTCCAATTTCCTTGGTGCGTGCCTTCGCTCATGGCTCCATCTCGATCAGATGGTCCATGGCCTCTCTAGACGACAACTCCCCAAGAATCTCGACTGGCATCAAGTCCTCGAATTCGGACATCCTTCGTAGAGCAAAAGCACTTCTACGGTACAACTATTGATTGATTCCATTATTTACCTATAAATAAAAATCAATTAAAATAAATAAAATACAACAGCAAATGGCATCCGATTATTCTCTCTCATTCATCTAATTGTCTCATTCAACGTACGCACATGGATATTTAGAGGAAAATTTAAAAAAAAGGGATTAAGATTTTACCCAATTAAAAAAAAGGGATTTTGACTTTTTTAATTAAATAAAAGGGATTGAGTCGATTATGTTAGAATTCATTTCAATTCTCTCGATTGAATCTCTGGTTGAATGAAAAAATGTGATTTTAGATGATTTCGCAACATGTTATCGCATGGGTTCTTGAGTATTCGATGTATTAAAGCTGAATCGGGATGAATTTTGTGTTTTTGAGTCTGTAAAATCGAGAAATCTGATGAATGAATTCGATTTATTCGAATTCGAATACAATTCGAATTATATTCGAATTGTATTCGAATTCGAATATAATTCGAATAACAATTCGATTTGTTATTCGAATTGTATTCGAATTCGAATAATGATTTTAAGTTGAGGGTATTTTAATAATTTTACAATCAATCTCCCATTTACGATACCTACCATACCTTACCACTGGGGAAAGACGGAGAAAAAGGCGGGGGAAAGCAGATCGATCGCCGGCGAGGAATAACAGAAGATGTTTCTCTTGGACTGGTTTTACGGGGTGTTAGCGTCTCTCGGGCTGTGGCAGAAAGAGGCTAAAATCTTGTTTCTCGGCCTTGATAATGCCGGCAAAACTACTCTTCTTCACATGCTCAAGGACGAGGTTCCCCTTCTCTTCTTGGTTACCTTTAATTTTATCCGCTTGCTTATCGTTTTACTATGGGTGTTTAGATCGGCGAGATTTGAATTTTGATTTATGCAGAGGTTAGTTCAGCATCAGCCGACGCAGTATCCTACCTCGGAGGAGCTGAGTATTGGCAAAATTAAATTCAAGGCTTTTGATTTGGGAGGGCATCAGATCGCACGCAGGGTGTGGAAGGATTATTACGCCAAGGTCGTAGTGATTAATTGATCGGATCATTTTTCTTATCCATTAAAGTTTCTGATTTTGGTCATCGGTTATATATGCAGTTTCTGTGTTTATAGTTTCCGTTTTGGAAGTGAGCTGAAGCTTAGGTTAAGGATTGCATATTTGTATTTGTGAAACGATTCTTCTCTTGATCGATGATAAGTGAAGGTTACAGTAGCTGAAAAATTTTGATGATAAAATTGAAAAGATAACTAACTGGTGTATTCGGGAAAGAAGACTCAGTTATGCATAATAAATGCTTCAGCTTATGCTTTCTTGTCTTAAGATATGTGGTTTGTTTGTGGACAAAGATTCCGAAACTGTTTGCTTCAGCTTATATTTCGATGATGATAAGTATTTGTGTTCAGTCATTCATAGAGCTCTAGTTAAGGTTAATCAGTTGACAGATTTTGATGATAAAAAACAATAGATAGCAAAATGGTTGTTTATATGGGTAAGAAAACTTGTTATGCATACTAAATGCTTCAGCTTATACTTTCTGAGTCTTAAGATATGTGGTTTGTGTTCGTTAACAAGGCTATTGAAACTGTTTGCTTCCAAGTTTTGAGCTTATAAAGCAAACACTCTTCTGTACTTTTCCCCAAATCATACTCCAAATCATCTGAAGAACAGAGTATCAGCCATGATTGAATTATATCCTAAGTTCATGATTATTTTTTTATGATGTGCAGGTGGATGCTGTGGTCTACCTGATTGATGCATACGACAAAGAGCGGTTTGCCGAGTCCAAGAGAGAATTAGATTCACTCCTCTCCGATGAAGCCCTGGCAAACGTCCCTTTCCTTATTTTGGGAAACAAAATCGACATACCTTATGCTGCTTCAGAAGACGAGCTCCGTTACCACCTTGGCCTGGCAGGTGTAACCACGGGCAAAGGAAAGGTGAACCTTGCAGACTCGAATGTGAGGCCCATAGAGGTATTCATGTGCAGCATTGTGCGCAAAATGGGATATGGCGATGGCTTCAAATGGATCTCTCAATACATAAATTAGCTCCAATATCGAATATGTGAGACCATAATCCTTCTTTGCTCAAACATAGAACCACCCATGTCGGTTTAAAGAAGGGAAGTGACTGTTTATTCATTTTGGGTCGATTCAGTCTGTTAGTGGCTACAGATTTGTGCTCTTTATTTCGTAAGGCGGTTGTTGACGTTTGATTACTCCTCTGCTTTGTAATATACCTTGCCACAAATCGATTTCAGCCTCTCCTTTTTTTTTCGTGAAAAAGTGCAAATTCGTCGAGTTCGCATAAGTTTCTTCATGCTTTGTTAATTCTTGATTGCTTCTACTAAACTAGATGAAGCATGCAAGGTGATTGATGCCTTTGCTCTTAGACTCCAATGTCTATACTTACTTTAGATCAAAAGCAATAATATGGGGCATACAATACTAGTTGGGCAGTTGAGGTAAGACCATCCGTACTAAATAGTTTTCTCTCTGTGCTGATATGGTCAAGTCAAGAATGCTTTATTACACACTTGTAAGCATACACTTTGAGGTAAAAATTAGTTGAAAAATCTAATGCTGTTGAACGGTTCCGCCTCCATTGACTTTGTACTTAGTGGTAGGTAAGACCAAGTACTCATATTATCTGACCACACCAACTGGTTTGTCTTAAAGATTTAATCTTTTTTATTATTATTATTATTTTCCTATGATGTGATTGAATTGCAGAGGATCTAAAATGGTCCTAATCCACGTGTTGATTCTTTTTTCTTTGATGTCTTAGTGATATTAACTGATAACAAAGGTGGCCACATTAGGACATACACATTCTCATCAGTTCTTTATTACACCAAGTCCACCATTATGGCTCATATCAAAGTTGGAGCGGTTAAACAAACACATCCCTTCACTATATTATATATAACAAAACTCATCCTTTCACTCATTCCCATGTTCATTACCACATTAAACCAAGATCTACCTTCATTCTCCCACCAGCCATATGGGAAACTCGGCCACTCTTCGCCTATCAAGCCCCACGGGAAAAGTCGTTCTATCCAACGGGTCCATCTTTACGTACGATAAGGCCATTACGGCAGCAGAACTGATGTTAGAGCATCCACAAGAGGTTGTAGTAGAGTATTCGCCGGCTGCGAATGGTAAGAAACCGATTCCATTACCGGCCGACGCCAAGCTGGAAGCGAACAAGTTGTACTTCATGCTTCCTGTAAGAAAAGGAAAACCCGCCTTGATATCGACGTTGAACGGCAGAACTGATTCCTTGTTGAGATCGAAGGCTCTTTTGTCTTACACGGGCGTTGTGCCGTTCTTGGTGAGGATGGGCTCAGCTGTGAGGGGATTGAGACAAGATAATAATAGTACGTTAATGGATAGGAAGATTGGGTTCGTCGCTGAAAGGAGAAACGAGAAGGAACAGATGAAAAAAACTGATAGCTTTGCCGATGTTATTGAGGGAAGGCCAGAGTTCTTGAGCAGGCAGATTTCGGGCAAAGAGTGGAGACCTAGTTTGGACCCGATCGAGGAGAAAGCTGCGAAAGTTCGACAGTATTGGTTGCTTTAATACGTGTCTAGAAAAAAAAAAAACGTTTGATCAATCATCGTATAATACTATCGAATGTCTGGTTTTCGAGTATAAGAATATGCTGCAAATTCGAATGTATGTATGGTGGTTTAATGAGCCTATATGTATTATGTCACTGTAGTCTCCACATTCCGACTAATAAGCCTAATCTGACTAGAATTTAAACCGCATCATCCTAGGAGGCTATGGGGCAATCCCCCGACTTTGAGCAACTAATCCTCCTGTCTGTCTATCCACACAGATATGATAGTCGAGTAGTTCAAGTAGAATCGAACTCTTGACCTATTTGGTCGGGACGAACGTTAGTTTCATCACAAACGGACAGATAAAAAGAAGCAAAACTTTTACAAACTAAAATAGAAAGAAGATTTCCAAAGGATCCCATTGATGCTACTGATGTAATGGCCCATTTTTTTTATTGGATCAAAGGGACGACGACAAAGCTTGCGGGATGATTTGGAATACAAAGACGATTCATTCGACTGCTGATGAAACATAATAATGATATGAAGCAAGGATTTTTTTACGGAAACAGAAGATTCTTCCTTTCCTACATATGATATGAGTAAAAATTGCTAATTGTTCGTTTCCTATATACCTGACATGGTCACGCCAATAGCGAATGTATGTAGCAATACTTTTTCTGAAAAGAAAACACAATAATTAACTACACTGCGTTAGGCTGATTGTTTCATGTCTCTCCAGTCACGGCAGGCTATGTTCTAGACGACTTCAGAGTTCAGCGTATCTAAGTAGCAGTCTTTCTTTCGAAATTTCCAGCAGTTTGCTGATTAATGCTAATTTCCAATCAAGAAAGAAAAAAACTCGACTACTCATAGCTTTTTTGAAAATATTTCATCAAACCTATCTGACAAAAGCTTCATCTTATGCCGAAGGTCTGCGTTTCTTTGGAAGTAAGACTTTCCATTTACTACCATTACCTTAATGTCATGCTTTGCCGCCATCACAGACCTGTAGTAATCGTTTTCGAGTCTTGACAAGATTATTCCCGGAGATATTGGGACGGGAAACCTGTGCAATGATTTGTTGTTGGTTTAACTTTACACCAAACAAAATTAAAAGAAAAAAAAACGTAAGCATGAAGAGTCTTTCCTACCTGTTCATAAAGTCCAGCTTCACTGCAACTTCCTTCAACTTTAAGATCCCATAACGATCCTGCAGTGCAGCGTCCATCAATAAAAACTAAGCACAGTCTGATTTCACCAACAATCATTTAATAAAAGGTGAAGAGGAAAAACCTTATTTTTACTGGCAGACTGAAGCAAGTTGGTTAGAGAATCTAGAAGCTTGTTTTTGCTTTCAGCGTCAATGTAAGGACGCTCCCATGTTTTGTTGGGGTCATGCAGTTCCCAAGGACAGTGATGGTAATCAATGGTATCATCATTTTGATACTTCACCACATATCTTTCCCAAGGACTTCCGGGAAAATCGATTGACCCATTTTTTATAGCAGTAATATGACCATCCCACCATTGGCCGCCTTGTTCACTTTCGTCTCTCCACCAGACTCGGCATCTATCCCTAACCTTCCAGTTCCTCTCAATAGCTGCATCATACCAAGCCCTTTCGACAACAAAGTCTGGGAAGTTAGCTAGCTCGGGAAGTGACAGTGTAAAACTTTTTCCAAACGCAATGGAAGAATTATCAATAAATTTTAGTGAGAGTTGACAGCAGCTATCTCCAGAACCAGGAGCTGAGATATATGAAAGGTCTTCGACTGAACAAATTTCGACAGCCCTAATTTTATATCTAGAAGGGCAAGATGGTTGTGTATGGCGGGTGTTTTCTACGTATTCCCGGTGTCCCTGTACATCATTGAAGGAAAGGGTTTGGGAATTAGTAGATGCTCTATCAACAGAGAAAGAGAACCACTATAGGCAAAAACTGAAATGATACCTGTTGCAAGAATACAACTTCATCTCCGAGCTGAGGGATGTAACGGTATCCCTCCTCGTGCTCTGTTAGTAGCAGCCAATTCTGTTTTCCGGGCACATGGTGCACGTTTCTCTCAACATGGGAACTATTGTCGCTTCTGTACTGACCGTCCTTTCTTATCCTGGAAGACCTAGTTCTGCTAGTAGGTATGGATCTCTCTGAAGGAAGATGATCAAAGGCATTCCTAGATGACCTCCTCAGATTTTCTGATGTGGTTGGTTGAAGATAGAAAGCACCCGCCTCCGACTTATTGTTTGAAAGATCAATCTCAGTTGAAGTGATCTTTAGCCTCGATGGTCTGGCTCGAGGTGGAGATCCATCTTCTGTCTCTTGGTTATGAAGGTTAATATTAGAGTTGCTGTTATAAGCTTCTTCACTGCTATAATGTGGTTCATACTTATTCACTGCTGATGATCCTCCCAAGGTTTGATTTTTCTCAATAGGAAGGCTTTCTTTAACTGTTGGATCACCAGCAACACCGACCAAGGTAATATCTGAGTTGGTCTTGCTGGGAAGCTTTGGAGAAGAGTTTCCTAGAACCTTTCTTGGTTTTAGTTTTAACACTGGTGTCCTTTTTTTGACGATGGGTGGTGGTTCTCTAGGCAGTTCATTTTCACCAGCCTCGAATTTTTGCTTGTCTAACCTTACCGAATCATTGTTCGTTAGCTGAGGACTGCTAATGGATGACATAGCCAAAGACGAAGATATCGCATCACCTCCAGTTTGCAAGGATCCATCAATTCTTTTAGCATTCTCATACAGAGGCAATACATCTCCCTGTCCCAGATCACTGGACGAATGTATCTTCAACTTCCCCCAACTTGGGCTGACATCACTGCAGCTTGTAGAAGGCCTCAACATATTGCCTCCAGTTGGTTTTTCAGCATCTTCAGGCTGCTGTTTGATGATTGGGCATTCCTTGTCACTGAGAGTTGCAGAAGACGAACAAATAGCCTCTACTTTAGAATTCAACACGCCTTCCAGTTTTTTTTCGCAGCCTTTAATAGTTGAGGGTGCTTCAATAGCTGGATTCTGTGCTTGCCCATCATTGTTCTCTGAGGATGTAAGTGTTGCACGACGAATTGAAAATTTCAGCAACAGTTTCTTCCTGCTAGCATCACCAGTTTGTGAATCAGGGTTGTTAGGTTTGACTACATCTTGAGACTCAATTGAAGTTATCCCTGTAGCGTCTGAAGGTTTCTTTTGATGATTGCAGGAGTCTTCACTTTGGTTTTGATCTTCTGAACCTTCAAAGGATGACTCGGTCTCTGACGTCTCGCCCGATGAGAAATCTTCCTCTTCGTCATCAGCAGAAGCTTCTGTTATCTGGTAGAAACTATTGAATTCATTACGTGCTGCAGCTCGCTGAGATCTCAGAGACTTTGATTTGGTGGACTTCTTTCTATAGGCTCTCTGACCAGGTTTTGCTTTTTTGTGTCTTTTTTGTCGAGCTGAACGTCCTTCTTGTTCATCTGATGTCCTCTTCTTCACACGCCTTCCCAAAGAACTCACCAACTCAACCTGAAAAAGGGATGAAATTGTCTAGACATTACAAAAGTTAAAAAAACTAACTGTTGAAAATTAGACATACATCTCGCAAAGATTTCTTCTGGTTTGACCGAAGCATATTGTCTCTTCTACTTCGCCTGAGCTTATTGTCTTCACGAAAGCCCGAATCACTCGATGTGTTGTCACTATTACAAATTTGCTCATCACTGAAATATTCTTCGGTAATATTGAATTCCGAATCATTATCATCATTTATGACATCGTTTTCCGGTTCCCAGTAAATAGCATCCACATAATCTGGCAGTGGCTCGAGTGGCTCTTCTAGATCTGCCAGAGGCAAGATATGGAAGTCTTGGCCAATACCAATATCTGTGCCAACTGCAAATGTTATGGATGAAGGACGCCACTCAATTCCAAGAGCACCAAACCTGCGCTTCTGATACATACTTTGGTAAGGCTCTGGGTATGGAAGCATGCCTGTGATTAGAAAGTCAGAGAATGCCATCAGAATCCACCATTCAAATGTTGAAGATAAATAGAAAATGCTACTGATCAGGAGAAATTAAATGTCCCAGGGCTTACTTGAATCACATAAAGGATCTTGAAGATTCCTACGGTGTGGCACAAGCTGTGTCTCCTGTATCAGACGTGATGTATGTAAATATGAAACTGAAAAAATAGATGATGACAGAAAGGAAATACAATATGCATGATAGTTCATCAAATAAAGATGTGATGTGTCCTGGGGGTTAAAAGATTTTCAACCCCAAAAAAAGTAAAGATAAAAGATATCTTAGAACTAATTATTCACCTGATCAAGAACATTGCCATGAGCATCCTGAGCAAGTGGGCGGTAGTCGCCAAGGAAAAACTGCAGATATATGTTATAAATATTCAGGATAAAACCAAGATAGTATATCTTTAATATTCAGCATCAAAGCAAGAAAATTCAAGACATATCCAAAACCAAAGTACCATTAATTCTACCTGGTCATATTTGGCATCCTTGTGAGACTCTCCTTCACCAGTGCTAAGCAAATATATCTGTCCTACATCATCTGACAGAACTATTGATGTGCCATCCCTAGATCACCAAGAAAGATATCTCTTAATATAATAGAAGATGCCATCACAAGAAAGAGGAACATAAAATAAAGTAAAAAAAAAAAAACTCATGGAATTCGAATGCTTAAATTCAAATCATAACAAGGTCAGAAATTTTATAGACACTGTAAATTTTACAATGACTGTATGTAGCAAGTACAGAATGAGTAATACACAACTGCAGTACATAATAATACGATCCATGAAAAAAAAATGAGAAAAAAGCAGATCTACGTAAATGAATTATTTTAAGCATTTTATTCATAAATATGACAGTCAAGAAAATGGTGTGGCATTTAACTTACTGAGAAAATTTTCCATCAACCAACTTGAAGCGCCCACCAATCTCGTACACTCTAATTGGAGTGCCCTCCCATATCTAGGATGACATTAAAAAGAAATTCAAGATAAAAGAGTTTAAAACTCATAATGATATCGATCGAAAGGTTCAACTAACTTACATCCCATAAAATTGCTTTTCCATCATACCCAGCACTCATAGCTATTCTTGGGTTAAAAGGATGCACATCCAAAACATAAGTCTGAAATTAATGGAAGAAATAACATGAGCAACAGGCACACCACATACGAAGATGGCATTTGATATGTCAGCAGTTGACGAAGGTTCAGTTTACAAAACTTAAGAAATGCAACAAATTTGAATTGTCAATGTGTGGAAAGTTCTTCAACAACTTCTTATGCATATTCTTTTTATCCATTTACTTTATCAGAAGAGTGGTCAATCAGAGTTCTGAAGAAAAGTTATACAAAACAAGATGCAAATTAACATATTGAGGGAATTGAGGTCGACATGGACGTCAAGGAAGTTCATATTATGCTTACAGATGCTGTATGACCAGCCAAAGAGTGCACCAAGCTACCATCATTAGCATTCCAAACGCATATCCGGTTATCTGGAGATGCAAATACATGCATAAGGAAGCTTTCCATTGATAATGTCTCTTATTTGGATAGACATGCATATAGCCACATCAAAGATTGTGATAAAGGACGAGAGCATAAATGGAAAAGGATAGAATACAGATCCATCCAAAAGATGCAAAAGAACTATATTAAACAATGGCCACAGAAAATTTCATCTAGTGTAGAAAAAAATGACTTCAGGATCCTGAACAGAAGTTTTCAGCACGAAGAAGGATACCCATTATAGCAGCAAGGACAAAACGATTATCCAGGCTCCATACAATCATATTAACACCACGTGGCGTTGGAAGAAGTCTTTGACGCGGGCCCCCACGTGGGGGTTGAGGAGGCATTGGCGGAGGAGGAACTTTAAGATGGTATGCTCGAATCCAACGTCCAGCTCTCCCCTACAATAAGAAAATATATCACAATAAAAAAACAGAATTTACGTATATGTCGTGGACGGTAAATAGCTACCAAGAGCGATATTATAACACCAAATTTCATATAAGTACCCCCAAAAGCAATTTTTAAAGAACAGGAACTAACGTGTGATCTCCGGGACCTAGGTATCCAAATAATTGCAGTGCCATCTCGCGAACAGGTAACGATATTGTCTTGATTAAACCTGCTTCCAGAATGAAATCATTGATAGATAAGATAATTGATTACGATCCATCAATGTTAAATGATCATATCACCTAAAAGCTTAAGCTCGAAGTTATCATATTTTAATTTTATATATTTTTATATCCAACACGCCCTCTCACGTCTAGGTTGCTTTTCTTCTTATCTAGCCTTAGCCATGTAATTTTTTCTTAAACGGGTGATCATGAGAATTCATACTCATGACCTCTTTTGGCCTAAGCTCTAATACCTTGTGGGAGTGACAAGTTCATCTAAAAACTTACGCTTGTAGGAAGTGTATCATATTAGATTTATATATTATATTTCCAACACGTCCGCTCAAGTTTAGGCTGATTTCTATATAATGTAGCCTTAGACGTGTAATTTTCTTAAATGGGTGGTCGTAAGGATTCGTACCCAACACCTATTTGGCCTGAACTCTAATACCATGTTGAATTGAGGGTTCCATCCTAAAACCAATTGGTGATAGGAGAAGCCACTTGGATTTATATATTGGAGTAAGTTAATTTCCCGATGGGGGACAAATAATCTCAACAATCAATAGTAAAACCCAGATAAAATAAAATAAACTTAAAAAGGTGCTAGTAGTAAAAGCCATATAGAAAACATGTAAGAAGCATTGTACCACGAATTTCTAAACTTTGGGATGCTATCCTCAGTTGAAGAATCCAACGGATTAGATCGTGAGGCCACAGAGCAGCCACTGCACATACACACACAAACACAAACAAAATAAACAATAGTAGTAGCAAGAATGTTTTGGAATTCAAACTCTGACCTGACTTACTAACCTGAACTGTACATAGTTGACATCATTCTCATGCCCAGCTAATATGTCGATTTCATGACTTGGTTGTTCGAGATCATCATTGCTGGGTTTACGGGCACTCCAGACCTGCTTAAAGTAAATCAGAAACTATGTTCTTCGAAGTTGCGCTTATTCCTTCATGACAAGGCATTCTATAGGAAGCCAGGTTCAGTAATCAACCAGAAAACAAATCCAAAAGAAAAACATAGATCAAGTACTTGCATCCACATCATATTTCTGCAGGCTGGACAGTGCAGTTTAATAAAATACTAACACAAAGCCTCATCCAAGAAAAATGATGCAACATCCATCAAGAGTACAACGAAGGCAGTAATATGATTGTAAGAAAGGTACTCAATGCACTTTGTGGGTCGGCATGCATAATTTCTCAACGTCACAGTGATAATGTCAACAGTTATATAAATGTCTATACCGTGAGCAGGAAATTACCCTTGCAAAAGTATCAGAACTTCCAGTGACAAAGACAGTTCCACTAGCATTAAATGCGCAACATAATATTTGATGAGGAGGTAATGCAGTGCTAGATGATGCACCTGCCGAGGGCAAATGACTGCCCATTCCTGCACCGGTATAAAAATATGTAAGTCATGATGTATTGAACAAAACAATGAGCTGGAACGTAAAGCATCAAATAACCAGCAGTGGCATCTGTCGGCTTCGGCAGATAAATGAGTGGACGGAGGTTGGAGTGTCTAGCATCCCAAATACGACATGTCCCATCATCAGATGACCTATTGATTATTTGAAGTTAATAATTATCAATAACTTAAAAAACATACATTGTAGCCAAATAAAGAAAGGTGGAGGGAGGCGTGCAGGGGGAAATGGCAATGACAAATTACACAAACATGTTCATTTCAAGTAACAATCAGTGTTTCAAGAGGTAAATCATCAGTTTTCAGCAACCATGATGCATAAAAGAAAATAATATCAAGCTCCTGGTTGATTTTAAGCATCCAACACAACTATTGGAGAATTTCTAAGCATCTAGGAGGAATGATAATCATTCTAGAAGCATGTGCAGCAAGGTTATGTTAACATCTGATTCCCCGGTCTAGGATAGAGACCCAATGAATAGACATGACTGTAAAGATACAGACTAATCGCACAACTTCCCCTTTTCAGTTGACAAGACTGATTGGGTGCAACTTCACAATCCTTTGCGGGTTACTAAGAAGTCAGTCTTGTCTGGCAAGACGGAATTGTACAAAGAGAGTGCTCGACGGGAAAAGAGGCATATTTACGTTTCAAACAGATTTGCTATTGCATACTAGGAATATTCGAGTGAGGAAAGCTAAAATATATGGCATAGAAGAGTACTAGTAAAATTGCCAGGTGCAACTAAGACACAATGGCATCCTATGGCTGGAGGCGATACTCATAGTTAAAAAGAAAATTCTGTACACATCAGGCTCGCATAGCTGCATGCCAATGTGTTTCCACTGTTTCGAATGTAAATAAAGTTGCTCAATCAAGATTAGATTCTGAATTTGAAATGGAAACATATTCTTTTCTAAGTCGATGGCCAAGACGGCTTTCTCAATCAAGTTTAATTAGGAATGATGATAAACAACACTCCAAACAATATCTATGATGAGGCTTACGATAAGAGCATATAGACGTTGCTAGGTCTGGGACTGGGACTGAAGGCAATGGCAGTTACAGTTCCAGTATGGCCACGAAGAACTGAAATAGGATATCCATCTGGCAATCGCCACTGCACAAATGAAAGATTAGGTCTGCTAGAGCTTACGAGTTAATTTATGTCAATAACCAGAAGAAACTTACAACACGAATAGTGTAGTCATTTGAGGCAGATGCAACTACAGTATTATTTAAGCTGACGGACAACTCTGTAATATCTCCCTGGGAAATATCACAAGAAAAAAGTATTAGCAACTGACACAGTAAGAAGTACGGAAATTATTAAGTTCATATAAGTTGACTAACTTCATGCCCACGACAGCTGGCCAGGCAAAGTGCAGTATCCATGGACCAAATCTTAACCAAACGATCATCTGATCCCGTAATCACGTAACGACCAGAATGGTCAAATATAGCTACAATACACGAAACACACAGTTAAGACCAATACCAAATCTTCCACAACACTGAAAGTATGACCAAACCCAAGGCATATCAGAATGGCATGATTTCGATGAATATGCAACGAATGATCATTGACACCGAAGGACGTCCTTAGTATATGTTATCCATTCTCAAGTGCTATAGATATTCCACGCGAACAATAATATCTTGCTTAGCAGTATGTCTATCACATAACTATATTTTAAACTCCATGACCATATAATGATAAATTCCTGATATTTGCCATGAGTTCATTGGTAACATACCACAATAAACGGCATCCCTGTGTCCTCTTAACTTCTTCATATTTTGCATCTTCGGCACCACAGTTGATGGTTTAGCTATAGCATAACATGCAAGACGAATAGATGGCACACGATGATGCTTGGAAAAGCCACCTCCAATTTCTCTCAAGCTAAGCCCTTGAACCTGATTAGCTTGCTTATGAGGCCAGCAGAGATGAGACGGCAAATTCCGTAGTTGCTTATTAACTTTACCCCTCTCACCTGCACAAGATTTCAACTCATGAAACTGTTACTTAACACAAGACTTTAACTTCATAATTAAATGAGATTATGCTTTCTGTAGGAGATAATTCGAGGGAGTAGTAAACTAGAAGAAAAATAGAAAACATTCGATACGGTATTACAAATTTGGATCAATCAATATCCTTTACTAACTAGAAATTGTTTAGCTAACAGATCTTTTGCAAAGATATACTACACTTCGAAGAACAGAATGGTTAACAACTATATCTTGATAAGTAATGTCAAATCGTGATTGCTAAATTAACGTACAGGATAACAAAGAAAAGGAACCAGTTCCTAATAGTGTAGGAACATCGGCAGCACTTGGAGCAACTGTCCCAAAAGTACTCCGTAAAGGGGGAGAGTTCATCAGAATCAGTTGTTTAAGAAGCTGAACCAAGTGATCGTTTTCAACGTGAGAGTACCTGGTAAAAAGTTATCAACCGTTGATAATTCAAGATTATTAAACTGTGAAGCCTAAAACTACTACCATGTGGAAACTAGTCACAACAAGTATGGATTAGTAACGACCTTTCAACCAATTCGTCATAAGTTAGAGGAAAGGATTTTCCGCCACTATTTTCGCCCGTGGGTACCACATCGCTTCGAGAATACCAAGCATGATACCTTCTTGGTAAGAGTTTATGCTCCAAAAGCTCATCCCTGAGTTGTGAAAATGTTTTCTTGCATGGCCCAGCTGATAGGAAGTGCATGACTAAAAAATATATTTCAGACAGATCAACATCTACATTCTTGGAAAGAGTAGAATCTATGGCTTCCTCAGGCTCTGGAACCGGGCCTCTCACATTCATCTTATGTACATAATCAACCAGTCCCACATTTACAGAACGCCCACCCACTGATGCGCATTTCTTAAGATCCATTGTTTCCGCAAAACCTGAAGTATGTTAACAAATACAAGGTCAAATTTGCTGACGGAGAAGCAGAGAAGACAAAGGATGCTGCTTGCACACATTATCCTGATAAATGCAAAGTTTTAGATAAAGTAGCGGCATAAAATGGGGCATAATTAGGTGTTTTAGGTGATGTCAAAATCAAAATGGATACATGCATTGCAGAAGCATAAATATTTCATATTTCTTTTCAATAGAAAAAAAAAATACTAAAAATGATAATTAATAAAAATAAAATTAGAATCAAAAATAAATTGAGAGAATGTCCATAATCAGAGGATTCTGATTTCATTTTTGTCTTACTGATGTAAGAGTTTTCTTTGTAATAATCTTAGGAGAACTTCACACAATACACATTTACTCCATGCTTTCGCTAGTACAACGCCGAGTCAATATAGAAGAATAGTAATTGCTTGGAACACAAATTGCTTGGACACACTCCCCTGACCTGAGAGTTAAAAACTGAAGGACCTTCTAAGTTAACAGTTAAGCTATGGCATGCAAGTAATTGCTGTTATGAAAACCTTAATACCATTATTTGGCTCTACCTTTTCAAGCAGCTATATGCACGGCAAGGCAACAATTTCTAAAACACCAAATTTACATAATGAGAACAACCTCATAACACACCTCGATTGCTATTTCGATATGCCAGAATCCGAAGCTAATATATGCAGCAGAGACAGGGCTCTTACTTTAATGCACTGTAGATCAATCTTAAGCAAATAAAAAGAAGCAATTTCAAGACATAAAATCTTTAAATGCATCGACAGTCAATAGATTGACCATCAAACACGACACTGATAAAAACAGCTGAAAAAAAGCAAAGATCTGATCAACAAAACGAAATAAAGCAATATCCAACCGCCAGTTTGACTGAACCTCCAACACACATATGATCAAGCACGTATAGGGACAAGTTCCACTAAAATTTGTGAGTCCGGAGCCATGCTAGCCTCAAATTACACATAAGCCAAAAGGAATTTCGAATAGAAATTGTTTACCTCTAAATTGTCGTCAATCAGGGGAAACGACGAAGAACTAAGTCATTTGCCCCAGGAAAAAAACTGAGACAAGAGCTTGAGATTTTGGCAGGCACGCACACGAACGCAGGAGCGATGTTTTTTTTTTCCTTTTTAGCTGAAAAGCAAAGACAACAGAAGAGAGATCGACGATGAAAATGATTTGACTATATAGTACACCGCGCTGATACGCCTTCTCGTCGTGAGCCGAAGGGATTATGCGGGGCAAATCCGTCAATTCCCAGTGGCTGATGATTGGAAGTAGAAAACTATCAATTGGAGGGAGATGGAAGTAAAATGGCTGGAAAACAAATTCAGGCCAAAGAGGGAAAATGAGAAGGATTCTTTCAATTTGATTTCCCAACTTTTCACAAAAAATGACAAAACAGTTTCTCTGATTTAATTATGGTTTTCCATTGTATTATAGGCTTAACTCTATATTAAATACAATCTAATCATGACAAAATATATTTTTCTAGTTTGGGGTCGAAAAACGTTTTCGAAACGAAAATTATAAATATCATATTCGTCGTGCCAAAGAACATCAATTTTTCAAAATAAGTTTAAAGACAAACCAATATGCACAACAAACAATTTGATTTGGTAAGAATAACTCTGATGTACTGTATGTGCATGTTTGGTTGATAGGTTTAGGAATTTTAAACTGGGTTTAATAGATATTAATATGTTTGGTTGATATGTTTATATAAGCCATTGGTTTATATAAATTAACTTTAAACCCATACCTATAAGTTTATGGTAACACACCTCAAGGGTGGGTTATAGAAAACCCACAATTGTTTTTATAATATTGCCCATCAATATAGTTTTCACTTAAAAATTGAATTCCACATATCACACGTCATGTCCTCTTCTATTATCACACTTCATGTCCTCTTCTCCAAAAATATGTAGTTCTCATATTTTATTCTATTTCTCAAACGATTGGATCCTCAGCGACTCTTTGCTCTGCTACTTTGTAGGAATAGTCCAACATAACTAAATGAAGGATTTGAGGGCATAATTGAAATTTCATCAAATACTCATCTATTAAACTCATGTCTAACCAAACAAGTATATTATATTTAAACCCACTAACCAAACACACAATTTATTTTATACCCACTAATTAGTTTTATATAAACCTTATTAACTTAAATCCTCCTAAATATAAACCTGCGTACCAAACGAGCACTATATGTTCTGAAATTAGAAGATCATCGACCTAAAATGATCCTACCACGGTCAGGGGGTCGGGCAAATCCCTGGCCCTCATTAATCCGTCCATGCGTCTGATGACGGAAATATGAGTAATAAAAATCTAAGACGGAGTTAACATTGTTATGTTATGAGGAGGCTAACAAGACACAGTGATCGATGATCACTACTTAAGATGAAAATCTCAACATACTTAAAATAAAATTGCCGAAAATGAGACACCACTGAAATGTTCGGTGTACAACACCGAAAATGAACTATAACGCAGAGCTCGAACTTTGTTACGATGCAGGGCTTTGCTCGAGAGTTGATTTGGCAAGCTTTGCTTGCACGAGTCTGTCAAGTACGGGAGGTTCTAACGGGATTGGATCAAGACAGCGTTCAGCAGTTGCAACAATAACCTGCTCAAACTCAAAGACAAGGAGAATTTCCACTAATTACCAGCCGCACATTTGCAAGAACATGAGAAAAAATATTTCCAGATGATTTTTTTTTTTTTTTTTAAGTGGATGAAGATATCTGACCTCGTCAAGAAGGAAATCGACGGCAGCTTCGTCCTCAGCAATATCCTTTAAAGTGGTAGACTTCAGAAAGTGAATGTCCAACTGGATTTGTTGGAAACCGCTCCGATTAAATGTCTGGAGCCGAACAAACTCTAGCAAACTCTTCAACGGAAGTTTCACGATGGTTGTCAACACAGATTCCTGTAAGTAAAGGAGTTCACATACATGCAACCTAGCGATATTATATTCCTGGGTTATTTCCTTCACATCCAACGACAAAAAGGCTTCAAACCTGTGTGTGCTCGATCTTTGTAAAAATCTCCATTTTCTGCTTGAACAGTTTTGCCAGATGTGTCTCTAGGAGCTGACTTCTGCCCTTATGAGTAGTATTTGATCGGTTCACTCTATCTTCCCTCAAGGGGTTGCTGCGTGATGATGTGGTGCTCCCGTTGCTGTCAGTGCGACGATGCTTATGATGGGGTCCTTGAGGCAATATTTGTTTCACTTCACTTTTTATTTCTTCGAACTAAATCATGAAACAAATTAAAATAATTAGTTCATTCGAAATGTTGCTTGATGGGAACTAATAACTATAAATTTTCACTGGTGAAGAACATCGACTAGTCAAAGATGGGTTTATTACCTCATGAAGAAGTAAATCCACAAACATATGCACTTCTCGGGGTTCTTTATGCTGAAGAACAGGGTAAAAAGTACAGGATCAGATGCTTTTAGTGAGCTGCTGAATTATGATGAAACATATACATGCTGCTACGGGGCATGATTCTGACCTTCACCCAGTTCGGTGCTGCGAACCTCTTCTTCAAAAGAACTGATATCTTCTGAGTTCTCATCTTGATATACTGAAAATGAAATTGACCAGTAAGTATAACAAAAAAATTAAACATCGATGAAGGAATTGGTCATCCAGATTATGAAAGAAGTGAATGAATGACGAGCTCAGCGTTCACATAATAATGTTGACAAAGAGCAGCAAACTACATTGATGGGCCATTCAAGGAAATATTTGGTAGAGGGGTATCAAGACTTTAGAACTGCGTTCTCTTTCTAAGGTGAATCCAAAACAAACAACATGAATCATAATCGAAATGCTGACATTAAATGCACACCAGGTTCAATAATGTTTCTCTTGATAACCGAAAAATGTGACAAATATCTGCAGAAACAAAAGATGGACTATTCTCGAACGCTCGAACCCCACCACCAGAAAAAGAAGATGCTATTTCCTGAAAATTAGATATAATAAGTCATCGGGGTCAAGCCAGTAAATAAAAGTTAAGACTAGATAAACTAAACTGAAGTTGAGCCCTTGCCTCAGATATTCGCGGGATGGCACTTTGTTCTAGATAAAGAGAAAAATGGGCAAGCACAAGAACAAGCCCAGCAGATATTTTCGCTACTGGTATCTGTTCTACCACATTCAGGTCGTCAGCGCCTTCATTACTTTTCCCAGAGAGCGAGTGGAAATATAAATCAAGTTTTTTGAAGAAATTTTGAAAGCCTTCTTCAACCCACTTGATTGCTACATCTCTCAAATTCAGCATCAATTCGGAATCTTCATCAAGAAGCTGTCGAAATTCCTACATGGCACGTACAATGAAAAAGAATCAATATGAATATTTTACAAGTAAGTGATACATAACAGCCGAAGAAGAGACAAAGAATTAGTTTAATAAACTCACGTGGATCTTTTAACAGAAAACAACATAAAGAAAAATAAGGCAAGCACGTACACAAGAAAACGTACACGTGCTTTCATCTTTACCTGTAAGACACACACGCTACCTTGCATAATAGCATTCTTACTAGCCTCAAAGGTTGCTGCCAACGCATACTCTTCTTTTATACCCTCATTTTCTGTAATTTGGACTGTCTTAAGGGCATCTGTCAATATAAGAGAAAAACAGCCACCGGTTCAGGGAACTTAATACGTGAACTCAGCAATCTCCAACAATTTCCCTTTCCACTTCACTTTCATTATATAATCTTAACCACCTCATACACGTCAGAATTGCAAAGATCTGATACCTAAACTTTTTGAGTACACAACAGTAATTTGAACTATATGGAATACATGTAATGATTTCTGTTATGTTGGACCATAGGGAGTATCATAACAGAATATGCCATCAAATCATGCAAGAACACAATATCATATACTGAGCAGATAAAAGCAAACAGCAAATGAGATGAAGAAATATGTTTGCATTTGTATTATTCTAAAATTTTATGTACTTCAATTCAATAGCAAGATAGACGTTGTTATGAATTTCAAATATAAAGAGGCATGGAATTACAGAGAAGGCAGGCTGGAAATATTCCTATCTAAATATGAAAAGCAGAGACATTGTTCTAAATTATGAGCCATATCATTCATATTTACAACAAATTCTCCACAATATAATATAATGATGTAATTAGTTTTATTCCTGCAAATAGTCCACGAAAACAAGTATAAAACTTACCAGATATATCAAGTAAAAGATGAGTAAATTTGTCGGATATGAAGTCTTTGACAGCAACATGAGCAGACTGTAAAGTGTAAGCATCGTTATTATCAACTAATCGACCATCATGAAATCCAAAAAAAACAGAGGAAAAATTTTGATATCCTATTTAAGCAATAACATGCAGACCTGTATTGTAAAGTTAGGCAGGGACGCTTCAGGCAGTACTTCATCCATCATAAGCACATCAGTCCAAATTAACCCTGAAAATTATATAGAAAATAAAAATGAATGTCGTCATGATCCAAAAGTAGTTAAAGGAACTGAAAGGGGCACAAATTTTATCACGCTAGGCAAAGGCTGAAATACTTACGAAGGATCGCCGAAAGATCTTGGGAGCACACTTCTTTCTTAATTTGTTGATATGTGGCTTCAAAGTGCCTACATTGCACAAATATAAAGAACAAATCCAAGAGGTTCACCCAAATTCCATCGCCATAAAAGGTACAAAGAAGCAAAGAACTGATCAACAAAACGAGCATACTTTGCAACCACGTCTTGTGCAAGTTTAGACAATTGTGGCTCTGAATGCGAGAATATAACTCTATACGCACGAACAGCTTCCACAAATTCACGAATAGAAGCCTAAAATAAAGTATTACAAGAAATTCATAAATAATCCGCAAGACACTTATTAAAACAATTAGAGTATGATTATATATGTATGGCTAAGTTCTGGGAGGCAAAAAAGTGCTTTCGTGCCGTTTTCGGAGAATATCATATTTTCTGACACGAAGCAGTCTGTGGAATCAATTTTGGATGCATCCAACCCATATGAATTTGTTTTGCACACCTAACTGAACTTTTGAGACTAATAAGTATATCAATATGGGAACAGCATTCCTCTCACCTCGTGGGCAGTAAAAGGAGACGAGCTTCCATTTTCAGGGGATTCATTGATACCCCTCAAAGTATTTACCAATTCTTCAGGTTCAAGATGCAAATCCACTAGGAATTGTTCGAGCTTTTCAAACAATTTCACCTTCAAATTTTCAACCTAAGCACCAAGCCCCAAGGCAAAATATTATTGACCGTATGGTTACATAACAAACAGGAAATGACAATGAACGATAAGGATGTTGCAAACTCATGCGGAAGTATAATAAAATAAATAGTTCATTGTTATGTTTCAAATAACGTCAACATGCATAAACAATAGTTCATTAGAAAATGTTATCAAGGATGTTCTGTAGATGAAACACAAACCGGGATGTCTAACAGCTTAAGAAGCATAACTGCCTCAGCTCTTGATTGTATAGACTCAGAATCAGAGAAAACCTTTCCCTGAAAACAGAAGTAGATTATTACTATATTAAATATCATCAAGCAGAAAAGCGCTATCAAGCTAAGCTTTGTTAGATTGTATCTGAGGAATAAGAAATATAAGTAGCTAATGTTCCCAGAAAGCAGTGGATGCAGACGTCATATAATAGTTTATTCAAGGTTTGACGTAAAAAAATAACGTCTTTCTGTCTCCATTCCAAAAAGAAACCAAATCCCGCAGTAAAGTAACTAGTGATTAACCCAACAGTGAATAAGGGACTCAAAAAATCAACATAAACTAAGTATACTATTTCAGATCCTTGAAAATCAGCACACCCAATCCCAAAATGTCATCAACGTCACGTCATATATTCAAACAGTAACATATTAACTTCAGTGTAGCTACAACTTTGTAAACCAACCCTCAGGGTTCAGAAATAAACTAATTATCTATATATTTAAGGCAGTAGTAAGAACAACAGAAAGAGGCGCATGCCTGCAAGTTTTTAATGATTATCTTCATTGCTTCTTCAGATGCACGTTTACAGTCTTCAAAGGAAGAATCCCCATAAACCTGGTAACAATGAGAAAGAATAAGTCAACAGCCAAACATAAGGAAAATGACAAATGAACAGGCGAAGTAAGGAGTAACGACCTTGAAAATTGGCACTGCACCAGTATAAAACTTGACGGCGTCTGCATAAGCTTCTGATTTGATGCATTTCTCAAGTCTTGCAGGTAAATCATAAATAAACTGTGTAACCGTTCAAGCATTCAAAAGTTAGCCAACTTGTGTGAGGATCTTACACAGTAACTTCTTAATCACATTATAAAATTTAAACATGTATTTTTCCAAATAATTATTGTCCATCCTTGCTCAACCGCAAACAAAGAGAAGCAAGTGTCGGTTTTCTTTTTGGGATTAGTCATAATCCACTCATTCCCTGACAACTGAGTTTGTACGAGCACAAGGGTGAGAAACACGGATGTGAAAGGATGAATGTGCAGCTTTAATACCTGAATTTTTCGAAGAAGATTGCGCGTTTGGTGCAACTTTTCTATATGCTCTCTCTTCTCAAATAGAGAAGTGTTAACTCCATCACTTCGTGATTGGACAGAAGTAATCTGGAACATCATAAATAATATGTCACCAAGTGTTGCTCACATCCATTAACTCTAGCACTAAAACTATTAGAACAGCATCAATTCTGGTTAACAAGAATATTAAACAAACACCTTTACGAGAAGCTGTTCCATGTTTGTTTCCATTCCTGTAATATTATTTTTCATCCTGAAAACATGGGAAGTATAAAATTAGCATGCAACACGTACGGTGAATCGAAATTCGGCATAAGCTGAGACAAATAGTAACAATCACATGCATAATACAACACGGTGTTTTCCCCTTATCGTACACCAACTTAGTATCTTCTGGAAACTACATTGATCATTGGGCTGGACAAAAAGGTTAACCTTTTGATTGCATCTGTAGCACTGATGAACTTGTTGTAATTCTCATAAACTAACATCTGCAGGTCAGTGTCGAGATTTTTTATCTCAGCGGCCATTTCAACATGCTTCTGAAGAAGTCCTTCCAAATTGGATTTTTCTACCTGCATAATCATTCAGAAAACTTGACATCGTCGCCTTTGATAATTATAAACTAGGAGAAATGTCTGCTTGTTACTATTGAACAGTAACATACAGACCAAATGATGCCAGTCAAGATCCACTATCACAACATTCTGCTTTATTCGTTAAGATTAGGGGGCAAATAACAATACAGAGCTCATTATTCTGCAGAAGGAGAAAAATGATGACACGCACCTCATTCACTTCCTCACATACATTTCTCATTCACCTCAGTGTAGCTCATTCCAAATTTGTTAACAAATACAATTTCATAGAGCGTAGCGTAGACACATTTCCTAATATATGCCCAATTGAATACTCAACAACATTAGCAGAATAATCATTCAAGAACACCAGCTCGAAGTAACAGAAATGTCAAGCTTATTCTACCACAGCACTTTGTGTCATTACATAAACTAACAGAGATCCATCTCATTAAATACAGAAAGATCCCAGCAATACACTAGAACTGATAGTGCCGTGCCATTCACATCATCACTAGATCAAGTGATCAACCTACCAAAAGCACCAGCTTAAGACAAAATCATCAATAGGTCTTCATATACTTACAGAAATAGCATAATCGCAAGGCAATTTCAGCGATTTAACTGATAAACAGGGTATAAGAACGTACGAGGAGATTCATGTACCGATCGGAGTCAAATGACTTGGTGTTGATAGTATCAAGCGTGGCGAATCTGGAGGAGGTGTTGGGCGGAAGAGAAGACGACGTTGACGAAGGATCGCGAGAGTAGAAACTCGAGAGCAGATCCCTCATTCTCTTCGCCTTGTCATCCAACGGAATAGATGCCTCTACGTCCATTCTTTACCTCTAGCCAGCTATCCTCTTTAAGGTCGACGCAACGGCTTGGGAATTTTCCTCTGATATAACTCGACGGTAGCACGACGTCGTTGCCGCGAAGCGATCGCTGTCCTTCCCTTCCGACCTACCGAAGGTAACGCGAGCTGAGGAGCTTATGCTAGCGCTTGACGACAGTAAAAATAAAACTAGTAAAGAACTTCTGTAAACGCTGCTGATTGTATTACGATTTCTCCAATAGCGATTTTAAATAAAATATTTGCTGTCTTAAGGTGTAGAATTATGTTTTTAGCCTCTCACATTTAATGATTCTTCATGTTTGGTCTTTGATACTAATTAGGGGACGACAGATGAGTATGTCTCAAAATTTACCCGCCACAATAGTTATGGCAATCAAACACATGGTCTAGCGGTCAAGGTGAAGGCCTCAAGGATGATGAGAGAGAGGTCTCATGATTGATTCTCACTGTAAATATTTTCTTGAGTGAGTCTGTCGCACATAGATCTGACCTATAGTATGGTTGAACCAATTGGCGTGGTTTACGAGCTATGGCGCTGACTTTCGGAATTAAAAAAAATCGATCATTGATATCGGGATATCTCTCAAGTCTTAAGTGAAAAATAATTGAGGTCTTTTTAACAATTTGCCATAAATGTAGGGATCTTTTAACAATTTTCACAAAAAACTTTCTTGTTGCATTTTTATACAAATCATCCTAATTTGTTTGTGTTTTGATTTGTTTTTTCTCGTTTGTGAGCATTTGTTCTCTACCGAATTTCGATTGTTTCGGAGAGACCCAATCGGACTATTTAGTCCTTGTATATTTGTTATTATATAATTCAAGCTATCGTTTCGGAAAAAAAAAAATCCTATATATGATATCTTAAAAGACATTTTTAACAATTTACACTAAAAAAATTTCATTTGATTTGTATCATGAGCTTTTACTATTTATAATTTATGTATCTATTAAAACTGTGAGATATTCATAGTAACTGTCAATTGGTATGATAATTTGAGTATAATTACTATTTCGCTATTAATATTATTAATGTAAAATTAATAAATAGAATTTATATATTCTTCCATTTACAGTCACTTTTTTCGACGGAGTGCACATAGAAAATTTATCCAAGGCATGTCCGCTGAAAACGTTAGAACTTATCGTCGATTCTCGATGTATTTAATGGCCGGCGGTGGAATTTTCTGCTGAAATTCAGCGACATTTTTCCGTTGAATTTCTCGTCGAAATATAATCTCAATTCTGTAAGCGCTATTCTACATCTCGTCACTCACTCATCACATCCAAAGACAATAATAAAGTCTCGGCGCATTTTCATTAACACTTAAGAAAAGACAATTTCTTAATTCAATTAAAAATTTAATCTCGTACAAATCATCTCGCTTTCCTATATATATCTCCGCCGCCAATCTTCGCAATCTCCCTGTTAAGTAATGCTTCACTTTCTATCTCATTTTGGTTTTTTCTTTTTACACTTCCCCGCGATTTATTTACCTACTCGAACAAATCGAAAATGTAGCCGTAAGGTCTGATTCGTTTCCTCTTTCTTGTCATTCTTCCCTTTAATTAGTCGTTTTATTTGTTGATTATTATCTATAGTTCACCGTATTGCGTTTTTGCGCCTCTTCCATCTGCAGATTGATCAACTCTGCTCAAGTCGGATCTCAGTTTTACATCCTACAATCAGTTTCGCCGATTTGAATTCAAGCCGCTTCGCTTCTTTTTCTTTCTTTTTCTTTTTTTAACATTTGCCGTCTTAATGCGTTGAATCCTTCATTCATTCTCAGCTGCCTTCCTCTACGGTTCTACGCATTTTCGTAACTAACTTTATGCGCAAAACCCTATAGTCTGTGGTTAATCTTCAAGAATGGACACAAAGGCCACAACCAACAAGCCCACTCGATCATGAGAGGAAAAGGAAGCGCAAGGTATCAAACCGTGAATCTGCTAGAAGGTCGAGATAATGAGAAATCAACAACGACTGGGCGACCTTATTGCACAAGAGACTCAGTTGGAGGAAGAGAACAAGAAGATACGAGCCATGGTCGACGGATCGAGCCAACTGTACACCGGCTTTGCGACAGAAACCGACGTGCTTACGGCTTAGGCTGCTGACCGCACTGACCGCCTTCGGTCTTTGAAGACCCTCCTTTATTATCGAGCCATGGAAAACGCCTGCGCTGTTTTCTGACCAAGTTCGTTGCGCCGCCATCTCTTGCTTCATTAATGTCACATGATAAAGGTTGAAAAGATAAAAATTAATTTCTGCGATTCTTTCTTCCTTTTCATCCTGAAAGACTCCATTATTGTCGTATCCGTCGGAGAAAAGTTAATACGTATTAGCAGCCCGTTCCCAAAGACAATTTTCCGCCATTTACATCCAATTTTTTTTCGACGGAGGGCCCATCGAAAATTTATTGGAAGGCTTGTCCGTAAAAAAAATATCAGAACTTTTCGTCGTAATGTATTTTCAACGTCTCGTCCATCAATTTTTTGTCCGACGTGTATTACGCCGAATTTTCTATCGAATTTCGGGAAAGATTTTTTTTCCGTGGAATTTCTCCTCGAAATATAATCTTAATTTTCTAGGCGTTTATCACATCGGCGCGTTTTCCTTAACAATTTAACACTTCAAAATGTCAAAAAAAAAAATTATTTCAAAAAAAAAAATAAAAAAAAATCTAATTTTCTACAGATCCTCAGTTGCCTTCCTTTCCACGCGTTTTCGTAACTACACGCGCTCTCATAATCCTTCTTCTCAAGAACCCTAATATACATTCTATCAAACACCTTAAAGCCAGCAAAGATTTTATTCAGACTCCTAATCTAAGGAAGTACCAAAAACCCTAGCAGAAATGGACGCAAGGCCGCCACATCCAATTACTACTGATGAGGAGGATGAGATGAAAAGGAGGCGCAAGCTATCAAACCGTGATTCTGCCAGAAGGTCTAGAATGAGAAAGCAACAACGGCTGGGCGACCTTATTGCACAAGAGACTCAGCTGGAGGAAGAGAACAAGAAGATAAGAGCCATGGTCGACGGATCGAGCCAACTGTACATCGGCTTTGTGACAGAAAACGACGTGCTTACGGCTCGGGCTGCTGAGCTCACGGAGCGCCTACGGTCTTTGAAGGCCATCCTTCAGAATGATTCGGAAGTGAGCGGTCTGCCGCCGAGCCATGGAATGGAAAATGGCCGACAGGTTCAGCTGATCGTCCATGCATCCGCTGATGTGCAGTAACGTTGGTGTCGTCGTTGTTTTTGGTTTAGATGGGATGGGAATGGCCAATGGGATAGTGTAGTAGTTATGTTTTTGGATTTTACAAGTTGGGCTTAATTTTTTTTATTTTTTTTTTGGCTAATATTGCGGCGTTATGGTTGCAAATTTAGAACGATAATTTAGCAAAATTGAAGGCAATTGAATTAAAGATGGTAATTTTAGAACAAAAAATTGCAAGATTGAAACAATTTGAGGACGACTGAATTAAAATGTTGCAATTTTTAGGATGTTAATTTTCGAAATTGAGGCAATTTGAGGACACTTGGAATTAAAGGTATCAATTTTAGGACGATCATTTTCAAAATTGAAGTAATTTGAAGACAATTACCAACAGGATTTTAAAACCTAATAATGTCCTCAAATTGGGAGTACTCGTGCGGATAAAAATAAAATATAAGGGAAAGTTTCGATCGTCGAAATAAAATTTTGTTGTGTTGATATCGTTTATTAACACTTTAGTGACACGATAGTAGCATATAATACTTTTGTTAAGGTATTTGATCATTTTAATTTTTTTTTCCTTTGTTTGACTAATAATTAGTCCTTAAATTTAATTTATTATTTTTTACGGGGACTAAACCCAATTTTTAAACTATAATGGGCTTCAAACTTATATATATATATATATATATATACTAATTTGCTCAATTCACCTATTTGAAATCATCAAAATAATTATAGAACTACTTTCTACATGAATCATGAACTAATGGGGTTGTCATCAGATTATAATTCTTGATGACCAGACAATATCCTAAAGAATGAAAACTTCTTTCCACCAAAGGCCCTCCTTAAATTGAAAATATATATATATATATATATACAAATATCCCGTGCGTAACAACAGGCTGGCTTTTCTTAATTCGAACTGTAAGATCCTAACAATCAGCCACATAATCGTCGAACAAAGCCAAAAGGGTCCTCGAAATTCCTTGTCAAAAAATCAAGAAAAGCTAAGCATATCTCGCAAACTCCACACTAATATACTTCATTAATGGACTGTTGCTTAGCTGTTCTTTGGATGAAATGAAATGCAAACTGTAAAGCATCTTTAAAATATCGAACTTCAACCACTACGCTGATCTTAGCAGCAACTGCTTCTTTTTGACTTCATCCAAACCCCAGCCCAGACTGTGTGGCGTGGTGTGTCAATCGCCATTTTCTAATCAGCGTATATGAGGAGAAGAAAGAACAAATGGAGAAGCAGAGAAGTTTCTCGATAAAGCCCGTTAGATTCTTGGTGTCTTCATCCACTACGCTGTTTTCTCTTGTCTTCCTTGTTTTCTTGTGTTCTTGGGTTTTCAAATCCGGCCCATCTTCTTCTCGCCTCGGAGAGCACACTCTTGACTATGCTTCTCCTTCTTCTTCTTCTTCTTCTTCTTCTTCTTCTTCTTCTTCTTCTCTTACTGCACAGAGTTTGGGACAATTTAGTGATAGTTCTTCAGAGTATGCGCTTAAAGGTTCCGCCTTGGAGAAACCCCATTTCAGAAGAGACGACGTTTACTCAAAGGTTGCCGATTTTCCGACTGGTAATAATTCTAGTTCCAGGCCTTTAATGAGTCTCTTGCCGTAGATATTGGGAACAGTGATAGTTCCAAAGTGGTTCGTGCAAATAGTAGTAAGAATCCAAGCAAGATGGAGAGGATAGCCTGTGATATTACCAAAGGGAAGTGGGTTCTTGATAAGGCCTACCCTTTCTACTCAGCTGCAACTTGTCCCTTCATAGATGGAGGGTTCAATTGTGAGGGCAATGGTAGGTCAGACAAAGGATACATGGGATGGAGGTGGCAGCCTCAAGGCTGTGACATTCCAAGGTAATAATTGCTTGATTTTTTTTTTCTGAAGATACTGATTGATCTTGCGAGCTAAGAGGTTGGGATATGTTGTTTTCTTCTTCTTGCAGGTTTAATGCTACTAATATGATTGAATTAATAAGGGGGAAGAGGCTGGTGTTTGTCGGTGATTCGATGAATAGAAATCAATGGGAATCCATGCTTTGCTTGCTGATCAGTGCTGTGAAAGATCCCAAGAAAGTGTACGAGGCTCGGGGACGGGCGATCACTAAAGAGAGGGGAAACTACTGCTTCAAATTTGAGGTTGTGCTATCATCTTGATCCTTGGGACAGTGTAGTGTCATATAATGTATCGTTACTATGACAGTCAGTGATTTCTACTTTATTTACTTGCAGGACTACAAATGTACAGTAGAGTATTATGTGTCACATTTTCTGTCAAGAGAGAGTAAAGCAAGAGTAGGCAAGAAGAGGGTTCAGACACTGCACATCGACGCCATAGATAAGGGCTCGTCGAGATGGAGAGGGGCCGATATTCTAGTTTTCAACACTGCCCATTGGTGGAGCCATTCCAAGACAAAGGCTGGGTAAGATTTTTTTTCTTGATACGTATAGCCCGAGACAAAGTAAAACGTTGATTGTCTTCTTGTTGGATTCTTTGAGGCTTACAGTTTCTTTTGCTATTCTTAGGATAAATTATTACCAGGAAGGAGACACAGTCCATCCTCAGCTCGATGTTAGAACAGCCTACAGAAGATCCCTATCGACATGGGCTTCGTGGATCGATAAGAACATAAATCCTCGTAAAACCCGCGTGTTCTTCAGGAGCTCCTCACCTTCCCATTTCAGGTTTGCCCCCGAATATACATACACCTTTTGCAAACCAACCCGGGCAAAGCAAAGCAGTAACTGGCTAACTCATATAATGTTTTGAGCAGTGGAGGCCAATGGAACAGCGGCGGTCACTGTGGAGGAGCTCGTGAGCCCATTAACGAGGCTTCTTTTGCTTCGGAGTATCTTGAGAAGAATCTGATCGTGGAGGAGATAGTAAGCACTATGAAGAATCGAGTGACCCTTTTGAATATAACGGCTCTTTCGTCTTACAGAGCCGACGCTCACCCGTCCATCTACGGTAGAAGAACAGCTTCTGGGGCTCAAGATTGCAGCCATTGGTGCCTTCCTGGTGTTCCTGATACTTGGAATGAACTTCTCTACTTTCATATTCTTAGCAATTAACATCATCCAAAGGGTATATTTATGAGGACTGAGATTTTAGATTGGTTTTTTATACTTATTCCCTGATTTTAGTTAAGCCCTTTATGGTAGAAGTAAAAATGTATAGTTAGAATCTACTTCTAATCTTGATGATATTTTTAGTTATAAGCTTCTTTCTTACAACACAACATACAGTTTCAAATGATTTGAGATGTTCTTTGTCTAGAAACTCGATTGATCGTATTATTGTCTTCAAATACTTTGTTCAGCGTAAAAGATTCTCGAAAATGAATCATCCGTAATGCCCTGTTTGCTATATAAAACTCGGGATTCTTGAATACTGAAATTGGCAGATATTGAATAAACCATCCTCCACTCGGGCCTTTCTGATAATAGATCCTTCGATGGCTGTCCGAAGTGCAAGGGGTAACCTCGGGCTCGGGGAGGACTGTGCCCGCCGGGTGTCATAACGCAACATTAATGCAATGTAATAAATAGTTTTAAGAAGCATAACCAATCAAGCCAAACAAATACAGACACAGTATAATGAAGTAAAGAGTCTGAAGCAACCCATAGCAACAAAGATCTCCAAAGTTGAAAACCACTTCATAAAACCAAGGGATGGGATGATGATGTCGTCTTATTGTACTCGAAGCTAATAATAGTTTGCTTCATTTATTATGACCCCACCCCAAGCTTAGCAACATAATGATATATTATAGACTACGAAAAAAGATAAAGGAGGGTGTGTTCGTTCATGCAGACTCAACTGGGTTTTTCTTCTTCTGGGACCATTCTGCATGGTATGAATCATAGCCATAGTCATAAAACAGCTCTTCGCCCTCGTTGATATTGCGTTTCGCATATAAGCCCATGTGATGATCGCCACGGGCTGAAATCACCTGCTTATCAGTCGATCAATAAATCAGTAAACGGAGAGTAAAAGATGAAGAAAGATGGCTTGTGACGTTGTTATGCTTGTCAGCCAACCTTGGCATAGCAGTTTGGTTTCGACGAGTGGTTCACAAATCGAAACTTGTTCCCTATGCGGCAAGCATCAATGACATACTGAGAAAAAAAAAAAAGAGAGTGGTTAGTGAGTGAGTGAGTGATACTAAGGAAAGAATATATTAATGGTTGATCATACTTGATAAAAAAAGGCAGAGATTACAGAGGTTACATGCCTCTTCATTCAGATTAAAAAGATATGATTTATTAGCACGATCGTATGCTTTTCCTCGCCTATCTGCTTCCTCGTGGGTGATTAATTCGCCAGTGTATTCTCCAAGGAACTCATTCTTCTGAGCAGGTTTCTGAACATAAAGCCCGCTATAACATAAGAAAAAAATATCGCGACTAACGGATCGAAAAACTCACACAGAGAAGCAATTCTTACAATGAGAAACGCTCCCCAACCATTAACATCAGACGGTGCTATGAGGATCTGTCGTGAGAGTTTGTCAAATTCATAATTAGATTATTAAAATAAGGTGAAAGGTATCTACACACGGAATCATTTAGGAATAACCCAAAAATACCCGTCGGCGCTTCCCCCGAAGGATGTTCATGTTGCTACACTGACCAGAGGGGCCCCTTGATGGCACACCTAATGTACCATCACCACAGCTGCAAGAAAGCGTTATATCATTTGTCATTAGATTCAAGGGCTTATAGTATGCTTTAGTAAGATTGTTTATCTCAGAAAAAACCTCAGTATATGAACAACAGATGTAAAAGAATGTTTCTCATTTCCCCACTAGGATGTGTGCATATCAGCAGTTGAAAGTGGCACCGAAATCAATGAAAGTCATATGGCCAAGATGAGTACAAAAACAGCAAAGCAGCATCAGTCCGAAGGCTTAAACGAATAAATTTCATACAGCTACAATCTAGATTTCAAAAATAGCACTTTTGCTAGACTGAAAAGTAAATAAAGGCAAAGGGTCATTGAAAACTTAGTATAAATACTACTCTCTACTCCCCGAATTTTGAAAAACAGCATAATACTCATCACGTCAAAGCTTTCTATATGCAAGTGTACATACATACCCTAACAGTTATGTATGTACTAACTAATACAAACCAATTGACATTGACCACTTTAGCAATCAAGAAGGTAATTTGTATCTGATCATCTAATACTGACTTGTTGAAAACATCGAAGATGGGAGTGTAGGATAAGGTGAGGTGCACAGGGAGAGACAAGCAAATGAATGTCAACAAGGCCATGATAGCACAGACAAGATTAAAGCAACGACACATCTATAAAAAGGATGACCTCCAAAGATTTTTACTAAGCTTTAAATTTGTGATATTATGAACAAAAGGCTGGATGATTGCTGCATCAACATACAAGAGCTTAATCTGTACATGGACATACGTAAAATACCTGATCCAACAATTCCCGCAGACATCAGGATCACATTCACGGTTAGCCGCAACACAAGGGCATCGAGAACCTCTGCACTGGCTTTTATCACAGAGGCAACCCTTGAACCGATTTTTGCATGACTTTGAGCACCTGCAAAGGCTCAAATAATGTTACTGTTATTGCTTATTGCCATAATAGAAAAGATAAGATCAATCCAATATAACACATATTTGATATTATTTCCATATTTTGAAGTTCACGAAGTGTGACAACTCACTAGATGCTATTATTAATCCATACATTTCAAGTTAACTGCTCTGTAATGAGTCATGGACAATTCTATGCATATATCTATCACATTTGCCAAACAGCAAAGATGGAAAGACTAACATAGAGCTCATGAGTGCTATGGTAAACATGATGCACTAGTTCTTGACTAAACGACAGTATTGTGTGTGGAGATAGCTGAATGAAGATCAAGAAGTACCCGCATGATTTTTCACAAGAAGTTCCTTTTCTCGACAAGGACAATCCTTTCCGCACAAGTCCTGACACCCACAAGGAGTAAAATTCTTGTGAAGTAGGTTTTTTCCATTCACAATCTTCCTGAGAGAACATCGTCGACCGACAGATCTCCAAGAAAATTTACGGCTTCGTGATCTTCTCTTTCTTTGAGTTACTCTCGAGTTATCAGGAAGAATTGGCACCTGAACATTAAGCACGTACAAAAAGTTGATGGATCTTCGCAAAAATGAAGTTAAAAAAACCCGTTAATTGCAAAATTCCAAATTAGTATTGCCTATACTTCTGCTTGCTAAGGAAGGCACAGTCATGTTTAAAATTTTGAAAGATTTAGTATTCTTGGCCTGAAGTTCCATAAAACAACAATCTGAAAACAAAGGAATGCCACAAACCATTTGATCGTTGCCATGTTCTCCTCCAGATAAGTGAGAACCTACTGCTCCATCACCATTCATGTAAGTGGCCACTTCTATGCAAGTTTTGTCGCCAGATAGCAGGCTCCTAGCTATTTCGCAGCTGTCATATATGAAATAAAAATCATCCCAACAATATACATGATAGATAATCCAGTTATCACGAACTATTAAATTATAAAAGAATATCAAGACAAACTACCAAACAATTTAGTCGGCAATCCCCACACTTTGAGAACGTCATGCTTATTTTTTGAAAATATTACTTCAAAATGAAGATATGAGAAAGAGTTTCCCCAATTAAGTTGTTTAATTCTTATCTTTCATTTCCAGCTGTGTGCCAAGTCACACAAGACCTTCAATTTTTAGGAAGAAAAGCAATTTAGCCTTTAAAAAACTGGAAGCTTTAGATGAAAAACATCAATCAGAAAGTAATGCATTCAGACCCAAACACACGCCTTATGCAGATGTAGTGAGCCTATTCATCCCAAGACCAATTCTTATCATCTGATGGAAATTATAAATGGCATACCTATTTCTGCCAAACATCTCAATACCCATCAAGCACAAGTCCTTTTCCAAACGTTTCCAATTGCTCCTTTTGTTAGTCGCTTCATCAGTTGAACTCATTCCCAAGTCCTTCACCCATCAAATCAAAGACAAAGAATACATCCTTTGCAAAGAAGAATTCTCAAAGGAGGAAAACATGAAAGAAAGAAAGCATATTTCCTTGCACATCTATTACTGAAAGACAAGTGTAATTCATTATGGTCTCGATAAAACCATACCGTAAGGTAACAATGAACACCACATGGATTGGGGTCTTTACTTGGGTAGAATGGTTGTTTTTCCCGCTGCAAAAAAAAAGATATTTTCAGGTCTAGGCAAAATAAACCTTGAATGTTAAAACTAGTTTGCTTACAGGGTAAATAACTTTTTCTGGACAACGATGTAGGCGGCAATCGAATATCTGTTCATTGAAATGAATATAATCAAACACTGAGAAAAGACAATGAGCTTAACATGCCAGTTAGAATCTATGTGCCATTTATGAATTATAAAAAATTAGATTGAACAAAAGGAATAACAGATTAGAACACGAATGGCTTTATTGCGTTCAAATAAAAAAATATAAGAGTTCGCAAAGTAAAGGCAATGTACCAGACAACGGCGGCAAAACAGAACATCAAAAGTATCTAGAGCTTCAGTGAGGCTTTTATCCATGAATCCAACACCATCATGCCCATCTGTCACCATCTGATTTCTGCGGCAAGTTAACTTGAGCTAATTAATGCACGGACGACGTAAATTTCAATAAGTGACTGTGCATAGGTTTGTTGTTGCATGTAATGTTTTTAGGAGAAGAAGTTAAAAGGGTGTGGGAGGGTAAAACCATCAGAAACATTAAAAATACGCTAATCAAATGACATTGTCATAAAAATTTACTCTAAATTCAATATATGCAATGATAAATATTAGAAAGTGAACATGTCTAACTACCTTTCATGATCTGGCTACAGTGGTTTGACAGTAGAATTGTGGCAGGATAACTAAAAGTGTCTACCTAAGTCTAAGACAAGAAATATAGGACGAACACAAACCATACTAATTCTAATTTAGTGAGTTAGGAAAACAATCCAGTTAAGCACAAAACCAACCTTTCCGTATGATCTTCTTGCTTCAAATTTTCAGGTTCTTCAGCATCCTCATCTCCCGACTCTTCTTCATTTTCACTGCAGGTAAGCGGCTCACGGCTGTTTTCGACATAGTATATGAGTTTCTTCCCATAGACTGATTGGTCAGCTGCCATCATCCGATTTCTGTGACAAGTTAACTTAAGATAATTAATGCAAGAAACAGCGTAAATTCCAAGAAGTGACTATACATAGGCTCGTTCCATGCAATCTTATCAGGAAAAAGGCTAAAAAAGTTGTGGGAGGGTAAACCATCATGATATCAAGTAACAACGTGCCTAACCAGACTGCCTTGTAAAAACATGTACTCTAAATTCAAGATGAGTACTGATATTTGATTAACACCAACGATCAAGCATTTTGAACCATCATTCACTCTATCTACAGTGGTTGGATACTACTCCATTTTCAGGTATCACATGAAATATAAAAGAACTGACGGACAAGCGGAAGTTCAAAAACAATACTATGGTGAGTCGAAAATCAAGGAAGATTGTACTATGCTGACCACTTGTGCCTAATTCAAAAACAAGTGCAAGAGAATAATCTCTTCACTGCCAAAAACTCAAAAGGAAATTGCATAAACACACACACACACACACACACAAATGCAGCACAAAAATAAAAATTGTTTTACCAATACCAATACCTATCCGAGAAAATCCAAGTAGTATATCGAGGAATCTTCTCAACTTGAGGAAGTTTGACAGCAGCAGCAGAAAGGATTTCTTCGAGATTATTGTTAGAAACTACGAAGATTTGAATAAGTCTACTGATGATATGAAGGCTGAATTATAGGTTAATTAGTTCCTATTATGTAGGAGATAAAATCTCTTATGTTAGTTAGAAACAAAGCTGTATATATACCAGGGCTGTTTCAAGCCATAATCAAGAAAGATTTATTTTCCTCCAATCTTTCACATGGTATCAGAGCCTATCAGGCACAGATCAATATAAGTGTATCCTCATGGCATCCGTCTCAAATACCTCTGATGGAGAAAGTGCATTAACAGGAAACACTAACACAAACTATGGAGAATTACAGAATATCCAAATTGCTCATCGACTCAATGGAAAGAACTTCTTGAAGTGGTCTCAACTTGTCAAAACCTTCTTGACAGGAAAGGGAAAACTGGACCACCTTCTCAAACCAGCACCGGCTGCAGCAAATGCAACCTTTAAAGCATGGGACATAGAAGACTCCATGGTGATGCCATGGCTATGGAATTCAATGACACCAGAGATCAGTGATACGCTGATGTTCTTGAATAGTGCAAAGGAAATCTGGGATACCGTTCACACAACGTATTCCAAGATGAATGATGCCGCTCAGATTTATGAAATCAAAGTAAAAGTGGCTAGCACTAAACAAGGAAACAAAACAATCACCGAGTATGCTAATGCCCTTCAGACTTACTGGCAGGAGATTGATCATTATCAGTGCATTCGGATGACATGCCCTGAAGATGCAGCAACCCTCAAGAAATTCATTGAGAAGGAGAGAACCTATGAATTCTTGGCTGGTCTAAATGCTGAATTTGACTCTGTAAGAATTCAGATACTTGGTAGAACTGAGCTGCCATCTCTAAATGAGTCAATCTCAATCATTCGTGGAGAAGAAGGTAGAAGGAATGTGATGCTAGAGCCACAGCCTGTAGAAGCATCAGCCCTAGCATCAGTGAATCAACCTAAACAAAGATATGTTAATCCTACACGATCTGATGATAAAGACTCACTATGGTGCAACTACTGTAGAAAGCCGAGGCATAGTATTGAAAACTGCTGGAAGTTGCATGGAAAGCCACCAAAACCCGGACAGAACAAAGGAAAAGGGCGTGCATACATGACAGATTCGCAACAGACACCTGAGCAAACTTCAACCCTTCCTAGTGTTGCTGAACTCAAGGAGGAGATTGAGAGACTTCGTGGCATGATTGGTTCTTCTCAAAAGGTTGATGAAACAGGTACTTGCACCTTAGCTTCAAAAGGTATGCCCTCTAAATTTTTTGCTCTCAGTGCTTCACATAAATTACTTTCAACCTCATGGATCATAGACTCAGGAGCCACAGACCATATGACCTATTCATACCACAAATTTACCTCTTATACTCCCTGTCCTAGTAACAAATGGATTATAATAGCTAATGGAACTTCCACAGCTGTGGCTGGCCAAGGAGATGTCTTTATAAATAAACACCTTACCCTCAGGAATGTCCTTCATGTACCCCGGCTATTTGCCAACTTGATATCAGTTGATAAACTTACAAAAGATTCTAATTGCAAAGTTACCTTTTGTCCTTTATTTTCTAAGTTTCAGGAACATGCCACGATGAGGATGATTGGACTTGCTAAGGGACGAGATGGCTTATATCTCCTTGAAGAACCTGATGGACAAGTAAACAGAGAAGCAGTATCATCTTCATCACTTACTGTTGAGGCTTCCCAATCCAGTAAAGATCAAATTCTTATTCATCACCGTAGACTAGGACATCCCTCTTTTAAAACTCTCAAGATTTTGTTCCCTTTTCTGTTCAAAAATATTTCTGCTGAAGAATTTCATTGTGAAATCTGTGAGCTTTCTAAACACAAGCGTGTGTCATTTCCAGTTAGCAATAAGAGATCTTATTCTCCATTTACACTAATCCATAGTGATATATGGGGACCCTAAAACATTCCCAGCATCTCTGGTGCAAGATGGTTTGTTACTTTCATAGATGACTGCACTAGAGTTACTTGGTTATATCTTCTGAAAAATAAGTCAGATCTTTCTGAAATATTCCCAGTTTTCTTCAAAATGATCAAAAATCAGTTCAATGCTACAATAAAAAGATTTCGTTCAGACAACGCTAAGGACTATTTTAATCATTCCTTATCAACCTTGTTTGAACAAAATGGAATTTTACATGAGTCCTCTTGTGTTTACACACCCCAACAGAATGGGGTGGCTGAGAGGAAAAACAGTCATTTGCTGTCAACCACTAGAGCCTTATTATTTCAAAATAATGTTCCAAAGCACTATTGGGGAGAAGCTGTGTTAACAGCAGCTCATCTCATAAATAGGCTTCCATCTCAAAGCCTCAGCTTTAAAAGTCCAGTTCAACTGCTCAAGAATTTCTTTCCTGATTTCAGTCTTTCAAGTGGCCTCAGCCCAAGAATATTTGGGTGTGTCTCTTTTGTTCACATTCACTCAGGTCAAAGAAGTAAGCTTGATCCCCGTGCCCTTAAATGTGTATTCCTAGGATATTCTCCTACCCAAAAAGGCTATAAATGTTATCATCCCCAAACTAGGAAGTTTTATGTGTCGGCTGATGTTACCTTTGTAGAAAACAATCCTACTTTACCACTGAATGCTCACAGCCAGAAGGTAAGGAAGAGGATTGGTTTCTTCCTGACCTTTCTGAACCGTTTAAGCCTCAAACAGAAGTGGAGAAGGAGAAGCATTCAAAGTTTACTACTCCATGGAAGGTATATTCAAGGAGAAAGAGGCCAGCTCCATCTGAACAAGTTCCTGTCACCGAGTCAAGGTCTGAACCTGTAACTACTGAGCCCGTGTCAAAGGAACAACCAGAAATACCTAACCTTGATCTTGAATCACCCTCAGCTCATACACCTAACCCTGAATTATCCTCAGCACATGGCACTACGACCCCTGATTCCGATACACAACCAGAAAAAACAGACCATACAAACCATGATATTCCTATTGCACTTAGGAAGGGAAAGAGAACATGTACACAACATCCCTTACATCTCTTCTTGAGTTACAAAAATCTCTCACCTTCCTATAAAACCTTCCTCTCTAACCTAATCAGTGTCCCTATACCAAAAGACCTATCTGAAGCATTGAGTAATAAAAATTGGAGGGATGCTATGAAAGTTGAGTTGCAGGCACTTGAAAGAAACAACACTTGGGACATAACCAAATTGCCAGAAGGGAAGAAGACGGTAGGCTGTAAATGGGTGTTCACAACCAAATATAACTCGGATGGTTCTCTTGAAAGGTACAAAGCAAGACTAGTAGCCAAGGGGTATACACAAGAATATGGAGTAGACTACTTGGAAACATTTGCTCCGGTAGCAAAGATGAACACTGTGAGGATCTTGCTGTCTCTGGCTGCTAACTTTGATTGGAAATTACATCAGTTTGATGTGAAGAATGCTTTCTTGCATGGGGAATTAAAGGAGGAAATCTATATGGATCTACCTCCTGGATTTGAGCATAAGCTGGGATCTAACAGCGTTTGTAAACTGAAGAAATCCCTATACGGCCTAAAGCAATCTCCTAGAGCATGGTTTGGCAGGTTTACTAAGTTTATGCTGGAAATGAATTATAAGCAGAGTCAAGGTGATCATACTCTCTTCACACATCATTCTGCCACGGGGAAGACAACTGCACTGTTAGTCTATGTGGATGATATTGTTATCACTGGAAATGATGAAGAGGAAATAGACAAGTTGAGAGAGTGTCTGGCCAGAGAGTTTGACATTAAGCAGCTGGGAAAACTGAAATATTTTCTCGGAATTGAGGTTGCATACTCCAAGGCAGGGATCTTCATATCTCAGCAGAAGTATATTGTTGATTTATTAAGAGAAGTTGGAAAATTGGGCTGTAAACCTGTTGATACTCCCATAGATTCTAATCACAGACTTGGAGATGCAGTTGATGATGAATCAATAGACAAAGGTTTCTATCAAAAGCTAGTGGGAAAGCTGATCTACCTGTCACACACCAGACCCGATATAGCCTTTGCAGTGAGTGTAATCAGTCAGTTTATGCACAATCCTAAGGCAGTACACCTAAATGCAGCATATAAGGTTCTTCAATACCTAAAAGGGACTCCAGGTATGGGAATATTATATCAGAAAGGCCATGAAGTATCGCTCGAAGCCTTCACCGATGCAGATTATGCTGGCAACATCAATGCTAGGAGATCAACATCTGGCTACTGTACTTTCTTATGTGGAAATCTGGTGACTTGGAGTAGTAAAAAACAGAATGTGGTAGCTAGATCAAGTGCAGAAGCAGAGTTCAGAGCTATGGCATTGGGAATTTGCGAACTCTTGTGGCTGAAAATCATCCTAGAAGATTTGAGAATTGAATGGAAAGGCCCTATGAAGTTATATTGTGACAACAAGTCTGCCATCAGCATAGCTCAGAATCCAGTTCAACATGATCGTACTAAACATGTTGAAGTTGATCGACACTTTATAAAGGAGAAGATTGATAGTGGATTGATTTGCACACCATTTGTGTCATCAAGTGAGCAACTGGCTGATGTGTTGACCAAAGGGTTACCAGGAAAAGTACATCACAAATTTATTAGCAAGCTGAGAATGGATAACATCCATAAGTCAGCTTGAGGGGGACTGTTAGAAACTACGAAGATTTGAATAAGTCTACTGATGATATGAAGGCTGAATTATAGGTTAATTAGTTCCTATTATGTAGGAGATAAAATCTCTTATGTTAGTTAGAAACAAAGCTGTATATATACCAGGGCTGTTTCAAGCCACAATCAAGAAAGATTTATTTTCCTCCAATCTTTCACAATTATAATCATCTTTGTCACTCAGTCCTTCAATGATCGTACCAACATTACAGATAGGATTTTTCATCCTCAAAGAAAGGCAATTTTCTGATTCGTTATTCTCTGCATTTTCACATCCACTCCTCGACGCAGCCAATGTTGCAAGATTAGATACACAATCTTGAATCATCACATTATTCTTGTCAAATTTCTCCTATAAACAAGAATATTGCATTAAGTAATCCAGAAATCCAGAACAGCGGATTAACAATATGGAGAAAATTTGTAGAGACTCAACTCATAAATAAGGTGATCAAAAGGAGAACAATAAGAAATAATAACAATAGACTGAAAAAGAACCAAATTTTCGGAGCTAAGTTCAACAATCATTAGATTGTGCTAGACTATGCATAAAGATCACGATGTGACATGATATTTTTGTAGAAAACAAGACGAAAGATACAGATGTTGAACGCAGAATTGTGATAAATTTAGTGTGAAATTAAAAAAAATGATCAGAAGTTGGACAACACTGTTACATCCAAATCAATCATTAGTAAGCGTTTTCACCTGTAAAAGATTAGATGATAAATCTTCCTCTGCGCCATGCTCTTCCGTATCAAGAGATGTCTGCAAGAACATATCGAACTCAAGCCCTTGGTTGTAGAAACCATAAAAAATGGGTAAATACCAAACAAATTAGATGACTAACAACATACATCTTACCAATGCAGGATACAACAGGACTATCTAGATGGAAACAATTTTTTTCAGTAGATACAACTGAAAATGAAAAACTGAAAACACGTCGTTTTGATGTCTTTAACATCACCACTCATTTGTGAAATGATAAAAAAAAAGGAATGAACAACAAACGAAACGTAGAGATCTAGAATTGCAGCGAGATCTACAAATATACCAAAATTAAAACTCAATTCAGATAATTAAAAGAAGGAACATCGAACAACATCCATAACCTGTTAGAACTAGATTCACCTCGTAAATAAATTTATCAATGTACATACATATATCGTGCCGAAGAGATCTCAATTCTTTTACAGAAAAAAAAATTAATAATAATCAAACCAATCAAGTAAAGAAAATCGAAATCCATATCGCAAAGAAAAACCTACTGATACTTCTGAAGATTGCGTTCTCGACCTTGAGGCCATGGCTAAAATGAAAAAAAAAAAAAGAAGAAAAGTTTTGACGAAGAAATGGGAAAGGCAGTTTCAAGAGGCGATATACAACAACAAATTGGCTGGCATCCAGTTATATATAAACACACGGTAGGGCATCGAGGCCAAATGTGGCAGGCTATTGAAAAGTGTAATAGCAATAGAAGGGCAATGACGTACAATTGAGAGGTGTCATTAATTACTAAAATATACAATCTTGTCAGCATTAATACGGTCAAATTGAAATCAATACTTTGCAGATTCATAATTCAAAAAGATGCAATGTACTCAATCATATAGGCAACTAGTCTATATTATGAAGCATGAAACAAGAAAACTCATGATAGCAGGATTTTTTGCAAAACATATACGATATCAATATCAATACCAAAGTAGTTAAGTCCTAGACAATAACAGAAAATAGTTTGGTTAAAGGCCATTTCACGCTGAACTAGGCTTTAGATTAATATGCAATTATGCACAAGAATTACAAATTGAACAAAAGCAGATGGTTGAATTGAGCTAAAGCCCATTGCATCTTCCATGGCAAATTGCTTACGAATACAGAAATGCTAAAATACAATAATTTAGTGACATATTACTACAATTAAGAAAGAGCAGACATTGAGGACTGAAAGGCATCATACTTTGAACGACACATACAAGCTAACCTTTGAGTGGGACCACAACCACTTCTGCCACTTTTGGTTTTATGTCGATGATCATTCCTCACTACCATGGTCACATAGTTGGTCATCATAATCTCCAGTCTTGACCGACAATTGGCTTATTGACTCCAACTGTCAACAGGAGGGAAAACAATGCTGCTCCACATGATCAAAAGCACCATCCATATCAGCATCTTCTCAAACTAAACCGTCAACCTTTAACAAAGATTCTTGTTCATCGAGAAGCATAACACTGCCCATTCATTTTGTTGACGTTAAGATAATCAGACTCAAGATGATACAGTTACAGCATCAGACTATCACACTTTAATTCCGCAATTTGTGTCGAATAAGAACAAAAGCAAGTCCTAGATTGCGTTTTCAATCAGTTAACCAGGTGACAGCACAGGCAGACTTATCAAAAATTTAAGTTTATAAGGTAGTTATAGTCTATCTTCAAATTGACACAATGAGCCAAATAAAAAGATAACAATATCCAAAACATCAGTCATATATCATTTGAATAACGTACATAGAAACATAACCTCAGAAGATATAATATAAAAAATTATAGGCACATGAGATAAAACTTCTGGACACAAACGAGGCAAAACGAGGCAAGTGGTGATGCATCTAATCATCAGTTTGATAGATGGTCACTCAGCAATCACCAAAACACAGTGATATAAATCATAGTGAATGTATGGTCAGATTTATTTGAAAGGCAAGCGATGGATTGGGTTTCCTAAAAAAAGATAGGGGTAAAAACTGATCAAACAAATTTAGGAGTTATGATTACGAACATGATTTATTATATAAAATAATAAACATCTTAGAATAGATATCATCATAGCAATGGGTGTAAACTGCAATCTTTCCAAAAATATATTTCCAGGTTAAAAATCATACTAACTTGATGATGCATTGCATTATCAAAATCAGCTATTGGAACACAAAGTACACAAAAGAAACATAATGTCTAAGGTTACTTCATTCATGGAATATGATGAAACATGACATATTAAGAGTAGGAAACATCAACAAAGACTGACTTAAGGTTTTATATTCCATTGCACTAATATTCTAATACAAATTTGATAATAAAAGTCGTTCCTGAAGCAAAAATAATTTTCTAAATTTGAAGTTATATAATGATCAAACAATGCATGGAATTATTGAGCTCAACTTTTATCCAATAAAACCTGACTGCAGCATATGATCTTCTCTGATACAAAATCCATGTTTACACCAGATCCAATGTTCTTCCTCTTCCATGTCACGTGAGATATCTACATTAACAATAAGTAGACAATTGAACACGGTTTATTAGTTAAGTTACAAATAACAGGATGACTGCAAGGGAAGCTTGAGAGAAATACATACATACGTACGTACGTACGTACTACGTACGAACATACATACATACATACATACATACATACATATATACATACATACATACAAAGTTATACTATCAACTAACTGGGTAGCACGCCATGAGCTCAATCATATTAAAATAATGAACTTGCGGACCAAATAATAAATCAGATAGTTATTAACTAGAATGCTTAATGACAGGATGGTGCAGTAGATTAATCTGCAAAGCCATAAGCATATCTAAGATATCATTATTACTCTTAACAAGAAACATCCAAAAACTCAACTTTTCTATTTCTCTTCTTTACATGCCAAAGACAATGTCGGGCTGACAGACAACTCTTTCGCCAAGCTCATCTCATCAGTCTAAGCATGGCGCACACCATCTAAAGTATAAAATTGTTCATGATACAGTACTTTTTGTAATATATAACGATAAAATATCACAAAATCATCGCTCTTGTACATACACTTAAATAAGATCCTCGCCCGTATGATAGGTAACTACCCGTTATCGGAATTTCAAACTTTATAGTTGCGCAAAAATTAATAGCAACATGGATTCTGTTCTATCAATTCACATCTTCAGGTCTTTGCAATATTGTACATTAAAGAATCTTGAAACAAGTAAAGCAATAGGTTCTTCACCAAATGGGACGGTTCTTCATCCCACAATTTCAATAAAAAAAATAAAAGGGTGAGAACATGTAACAAAGATAATAGCATCATGACAAGAAAAAGTAAATCATCAGGAAAAAATTTTCAAATTTGAAAGTAATAACTAACTGGGCGCCATAGAGTATACAAGATGAAACATGCCACTATGTAAGAGTACAAAAAGTTAGGAAGGCTAATAAATGACAGAATCAGCAACAAATGTCAAAGTTTGAAGATTGGTAAGGCATCATATTTTGAAAGACGCGTACAAAGCTAACCTTTGAGTGTAACCACCGCCATGAGAGAAAATTGCTGGTGCAAGTTCTGCTTCTCATTGCCATACTTCCTGACTTTATCTCATACTAGCATAAATCAACAACCAAGGTAGTTATTGCCTTCTACATACAAAAGAAAAATGAACCAAGTAAAGAGATAATAAATAGCTGAAACAAAGCCTGAGATTACTAAAAGAAAGATTGCCAGATATGAAGCCAAAGCTGAATGAGAAGCATATCATTCAGTTTTTGTAGAAATGTCAATTGAGTCAAGTGAATCAAACATAAATGGATTCAAGATTGTCTCCTTCTAGATTCCATGCATCCTGTGAAGAAAACGTAAAAACTCTGCTGGAGAATGAAAACTCCAATCATTTTGTAACAATCATCCATGGAAGAAGAAACAATATCTTTTATCGCACATTAGATCAAACATGCAACCGTTAAAGAAGATTATCAGTGCGATAGATGGTCCACACAACAATTACCATGTTGATTTATCCTAGAGAACACATTCATTAGATTGATCTGAACTAATATCTCGAGGCAAGCGATGGATTGCATACAAAGGGAAGTGGTAAAAAGCTTGAATAAAAAATTTGAACGCAATCAGAATAATGAAACATGTAATGCTATTTAAGACCCAGAAAATTTTATGAAAGTCAGTTGAGATATCATTTTCCATGGTATGGATTTTATTTTAACAATGAACTATCTCCTTAGGAAAATAATTTTCAGAATTGCAAAATTATGCTCTATTGGACGATGATTTCATTACAACTAACAAGAACCAAAACAAAAATGTTCAGCATGACAATAGTTAAATCAAAAAGTAAAAAGTATGAAGTTCCAGACCAAAACTGGCACGTGGCTACAGATATTTAACCACAGAAATCCGAAGTATTTGATGTTCAAAACCGCAAACATCTATGTTTCAGATTTAACCAAAAGACAATTTTTTTTTTTCAATAGTCTACTCTCCTCCAGGTCAAGTACATTGTAGGGTTAGCGCACTTTATCCAAGTTCATCCAGTTATCCCACTGTTGTAAGCATGATACAAAACAAACGAAAGTACTGAACTTTTAATGCTATTTTCAGCTATTGGATAAAAAAAAAGATATTATTCCCATAAATACTTCGATAAACATCATCATGTTTGCTACGTTTACAAAGAAATTACTCACTACTCTTGAAATTTCTGAATACATACTTTTAAGGGAATTTCCAATTAAAAATATTACCACGAACACTTGGGCACAAATTGCCAGAAACATGGACAGCATATGATCAACGTATCATTTGGCATGGACAAGATCTGTACTAGCCATTCAGCATAAAAAACTGTACGGACAAGATCAGCCGGAGCCATTCAGCATCATACATATCTACAAGAAAGTACAACGTCAGGTTCTTCACGAGAGGGGAAAGGGATATAATTAGAGTTCTTAAATGACAATACTACAGAGGAAGAAAAAATCAACCAACTATAAAGGCAAAGCAATACATTGTGTATGGTGAAAACATAATCAGAAGTTCATAATGATTTTCCGCCTAACCAGGAAAACCATGTATTCTGCTGAGAGGTTTCGCAGCGGCAATATGATTTCCTTCTCTATCGTCGAAAACTTCCAGTCTAATTCTTCCTAAATCGCCCTGAGAAGCAACACATATGGGCTACTCAAGACATGGACAATTACCGATTCAAGGAAGGCATAAACCGATGTTTGTTTCAATTACTTAAAGTACTAAAGATTGTCCAAAGGACACTCAAATCAATTGCAATAACATTAATATTTGGATGCGGCCGCTGCTTATCAATTTGGGGATGTGAAAAAAAAAAAAAAAGGTAACAGTCGAATGGTTTCTCCATGAAAGGCAAAGCAATGAAACGCAGATATGTGACGAAATATGCAAAAAAATCACGCCACAATAAATGAAGTTAATGGAGGAAAGGATGAAACAGAGCATTAACAGTCCACCTTCTAGCTGTTCGTCGAGAGTGCTCCATGGCCGTCAGCAAAGCAACAGCAATACAAAACAATTTATACTCTGTTTGGTTCATACGTTCACATATTTTAAAAGTTAGTTTAAATGATATTGAGGTGTTTGGTTGATAGGTTTATATAAAGTATGTGTTTACATATACCCAGTTTAAACCATGTATAAGGGTTTAAATAAACACACCTCTCAGATGGATTTATTTAAACATGTTAATCAAACATACATTTTATTTTATACCCACTAATTAATTTTATATAAACCTTACTAATTTAAACCCTCCTAAATATAAACTCACGAACCAAACGAGCCCTAAATCTTATATACTATGCATGTAGGCAAACATGTTATTGTGACATGTGTCCCCAATCAACCAATAAAAATTTATTTATTTAATTAAAATAAAAAACATAATTTATCAAAACTAATCACCTACTATAATAATAACTAGTATTTTACGCACACTCGATGCATGTTGTGCTATAATATATAACTATATATAATGTAATTGTAATTTAAAATATTTAATAGATGAAATTATTATTTAAAATTTAATTATATTTTATTTTTTGTATGTAAAAAAATTAAATTGATTTATAAGGATAGTAACTTATAAATTTGAAGGGATAATTTTTTGAATTAAAATAAATAATTAAAATAAGGGTAATATAGTAATTGTTCAAATTAAATTGACACACCAAAACAGTTATTATAAGGTCATAACCAATAATAATAATAATAATAATAATAATAATAATAATAATATCAAAATCAATTCTAGGAAAAATCTATTGTAATAAATACTTTAATGATTCATTTAAAATTGATTAATAAAAAAGTGAAATTAATATTAAAATCAATTATTTATTTTTTAAGAGATTTCGAATAATTTGCCAATGTTGTAGACCAAATCTCATAATATTATACATAATTAAAATTCATGCATTGCACGGGAAAAAAACTAGTAATAATTAAGGAAATGTACGGTGACAAAATTTCTTTCGGAAAGCAGGAAGAAAATATAGTTTTATTTGTGTTGGAACTAGGAAGTGTAAACGAGCTCGAGCAGAGTTCAGCTCATTTTCTAGGCTCAAACTAGAAACTTAATACTCCGAAGTCGAGATCAAAGATAAACAGTTAAGCTCGAGATCAGCTTGTGAGCTTGTTTATTCGACGAGCTCGAGCTTAAAGCTCGAAAAAGTCGAACCGCCTGATCGGCTTTCGAACAGTTACGACGAACTCGAGGACTCATTGAGCCATCCATCTCACCCTATCTGAAAACTCAGTCAAATATTACGAAATAAAAGTTCATAACAAACTCATGCAACGCATGTGCCTTCACTATTAATTTTTGGCTAAATTGCATATAATTCACCCGTAGTGTAAAAAATTAACACCAAAACCCCTATGGTTTGAAAATAGTGTAAAACACCCTCGTGATTTATTTAATCATGCACTCTTTGTCATTTTTACCCCCTAATTTGGAGATACAATGCTATGTTTTAGACATCATGGGGGATACGGTGCTAAGTTTTAGACAATACATGGAAGTTTCACGCAATAAAAACAGTATAAGGTAGTAATGCACATTTCAGTTACGTGGGGGTAAAGCATAATTTACCCTTAATTTTTTAATTTAGAAAAAAAAAATATGACTTTTAAGAAATAAATGATCAATTTTGGGGGAAAAAAAAAACATGATCAATGACGTAAATTAATCAAATTTTATACGTGAAACATTCATAATGATGGAATTAAGAGCTGCATTAAGTTACAACAATGCGAATATGGGACAATGATGGAAAATTATAAATTTGGATATAATTAAATATAATAATATTCAATTTTGAATCACTCTATTTGATAATTACAAAAGTATGTTGCTAACTTCATATGTCGAGATAAATTTGGATTTATGATAATTTTCTGATAGATTAAGTCAGGAAATTATCATCCTTAAGCTGAAAACTCATCTCTCAATATATTTACTTCAACTTATTTTGTCGGAGACCCAAATTTATGCTTACATATGAAGCAATTATCAAATATAATAACTTCAAAAAAATTCGTATATTTAGTGATCTAAACTTATAATTTTTTCTTGATTGATTGTTGTTTGCTATAAGATAAAAATAATGAAAAAAAAATATCCTAGCTTTATACATGGACTATAATTTTTTTCTATCAAACATCATAAATTGTTAATTTTGATAGGGGTTGGTAAAAAGGACATGCGTTGCTACTTTATATTGAAATTCCGTCCATTGATAAACAACTATATACGTTAAAGACTAAAGTAATTAACAATTATAACCTTAATTAAAGGTGTGAACATTTTGGAAAAAACTCCTAGGTTAAGAAACAAGATATTCTGGATAATAACCCTAATTTCTGACATACCAATACGTCTCTTCAACAAATTAACTATTTCTTGTGCCAATTTATAAATTTGGATCATTAAATATATCAATTTTCGATTTTCGATCATTTTATTTGATAACTACAAAAATAACTCACTAGCTTGATATGTTAGAATAAATTTATGTTCTCGATTATTTTCCGACAAAGTCAAATATCATATTTAGTTGTTGATTTGGAATTTTTCACGCATTTGGTTGCTGACTTCGAATACGGTGATGTAGGATTTTCAGCTTATTTTATTGGGAAAAAAAATCAGAAAATTTTTAAGTTTGTTTTGTCATATGACGTTATTGATTTATTTGGTAATTTTTAAATATAGTGACTCAAAATTAAAAAACGGTATATTAATGATCCATATTTATACCCATTTCCTAGATATTAAAATTCCATTCGAAAATCAAACAAATCTGCAACATACTCCAACTCATTTGTTCCACTAAAAGCCCATTTATAGAAAATTAAAATAAATTCAAATTTTCCTTCATTTGACAACAAAGATAAAATTATATTCATCAAATCATACAAATCCAAGTTAGTGGAACTCATTCCGTCTCCGTGTTTAACTCTCCCAAATCTCATTTCAACTGAGTTCAATAACTTAATTATATAAAATCAAACATTAATATGTATTCTTATAATATTCAATCAATATATATATATATATATATATATATATACATACATCGTTACAATCATACATGATATTGCACCCACAAAACTAAATCGAAAACCCCTTGTAATAAAATGGATTATTCCAAAGTCATGAAGCTCCCTATCATAGATTTCTCTAACCTCAAACAAAACACACCTCAATGGCAAATGGTAAGAAACCAAGTTAAAGATGCACTTGAGCAATATGGCAGCTTTGAGGCCAAATATGATGACAAAGCCCCTCAAAGTCTCTTAACAACAACAATCAATGGGATCAAACAGCTTTTCGACCTCCCTTTAGACGCCAAACTGCGTAATACTTCCGACGAACCCTACCTCGGTTACCTCGGGAAAAACCCTAAATCCCCCTTCTACGAGAGCTTGGGGATCGACGACGCTCTTTCCGCCGACGTCGTCGAAAAGTTCACGAATCTCATGTGGCCCGAAGGCAATCCCACTTTCTCGTAAGTTTCAAACTTCGAAAATCTTCAATGATTTGTCGAATATTGTAAAATTAACGCACCTTTCCCTTCTCTTTTTTTTTTTTTTACGTTCAAATTAGCGAAATCATTCAGCTTTACACCGAGCGGCTGTCCGAATTGGACAAGATTGTGAGGAGGATGGTCTTGGAGAGCTTAGGGCTCGACAAGTACATAGACGGGCACATGGGCTCGACCCGCTACGTACTTCGGGTCCAAAAGTACGACGGCCCACAAAGTTATACCGGCGACGGCTCTAAGGTTGCACTTACGCCGCACACCGACAAGAACTACGTCACCATACTGCACCAAAATGAGGTCAACGGTTTGGAAGTCATGACGGCGGACGGCCGGTGGGTAACCTTCGAGCCATCTTCCAATGGCTCCTTCGTCGTGCTGGTCGGGGACGCCTTGCATGTAATAAAGTCGATCCAACTACCCATTTCTTCTTACGTATATATTTGTATGTATATTTTCTTAACCATTTCGTCGTGCTAGGCATGGACGAATGGGAGGCTTCGTTCGACTCCCCATAGGGTTACGATGGCGGGCGATCGAGCCCGATATTCGATCGGACTTTTTTCGTCGCGTCAATCGGGGTATGTAGTTGAGGCGCCGCGTGAGATGGTGGACGACGAGCATCCATTGCTGTTCAAGCCATATGATTTTGGTGAATTTATCAAATTTTTTCAGAGATCATTGGAAGCTGGGCGCAACTTTCTCTATGTGATGCTTTGAAGGAATATTGTGGAGCCTAAGTTATATTATGCATGAATTATATAATATTGATATAATATATATATACATATTCTAGCTATTGATCTATGTTATACCAACGATCTTGAAATGGTCGTGTTACGTTGTGTTTAATATGGAATATAATAGATTGAATTAATAATGTCATGCAAAAATATATGTCGATACGGCAAAACTTGTTTAGAAATAACTAATATTAGTATTTTTTTCATACTCAACTGTCTGCTCTAATATATAAATATGTAATATAATTTTATATTCTAAGCAGGGCCGTTTTTTTAATTTTTGAGACCCCGTTCTGATAATAATGTGAGGCCCTCTCGATAACGGCACATTAGATCTGTGGTCCATTGCTAAATGTAACAACAATGTACAGGAGCACGCAGTGACGGAGCCATCATTTACAATACGGGGGGTCGAAAAACAGTTATAATACAATATAATAAAAATATCGAGTTCGCAGAAATTTTTTAGCTCTTGGTTGACAAGGACCTTTCGCTAAATATCTTCTTCGTACTTCCTCTCTAATATTTACAGAATATTCGTTAATTGGCTTACGTAAAGTAGGATCACGAATAATATTATCTTCGCATAATTCAATTTCTTCTCGACCCCTTAACAATGGATTTTACTCATATTCACATCGTTTGACGGTGAATCAATCTGTTTAGATTTCTTCTGAATTTTTTTTTCGATAAAAGTGCTCCTGTAAAATTTATCACTATAATGAATAAATTAATTAAGACATAATTAGATTGTTTAAAAAAAATTACATCGATGCCATCTTTGCAGTATATCGGTTCGATGCCTATTTGTACTTGCAGTTTCTTGATTTCAACGTTTATGTGTGTTTGTTTTCAATTGATTAGTATATTGTTTATTTAATAAATATTTAATCAAGATTAAAAGATAATTGGGTCAAACTCAAAATTATGTTATAATAAGCCCAATTATATATTTTGTTTTCATTCATAAATAAAAATCGACCCAATATACAATAAAGCCCAAATAAAAGAAATTCTAATTTTAGGTATACTATTTGATTGAAAATAATGTGGCCCCCAAATAATAGGTGGCCATGTGCAGTAGGCCTGGATGCGGGCCCAAATCCGGGCCTAATTTAAAATTATTTATAATTCAAAAATGTTTGATATATATGAAATTATAATTTTAATTTTAATTGTATATTAATTTAAATATATAAATAAAAACTAACTTGTGAGGATATAATTGGATAAATTAAGATATTGATGGGCAAAATGGTAATTACAATAAAAAATGTATAGATAAATCACAATCATTAAATATAAATAAAATCAATGGCTCAGATTTCCGTTGAGTGTCATATCAATAAGATGCTTATACTTTATATAAAGGTATAGATAACGATATCGAAATATAACGATATTGGCGGATATTTCGAATCAATATAATTTTCACATATAATACTACAGAATAAGCGGCCCAAATTTAACACAATATAATAATTTTTTTTACGCAACTAGTAGGATATAATTTGAAAAAAAATAAAATAAAATGGTAATTATAAGTGTCATATTAAATTAATTTAAATTCAACTAGTCTAACAAGATGTACATAGTATAGATTTATTAAGCAAAATAAGTAAAACCAGAGTACCTAAACGGCGTCGTTTGAAGAACAAGAGTTACTACTACAGACCTTTTTGCAACGACCGCAAGAGATTCAACTCTAGAAAATCTATGATTATATATCAAACTTCCGAAATTTATATTTCATTTCATTTTTCTGTGGATCCTTCTGACAAACATTTAACAAAAGAAAAAGAAAAAGAAAAATATAGAGGAAATCGATCAGAAAGAACAGATCGTCGCTACTCTTCAACTGCGAAATTCGTCGCCGATTTATACTTTTCAGCGCTTTAATTAGGTATATTGTTTGCCTATCGAATCGTCTTTTATGTGTGGTTTCAAACTGGGTTTTTATTATTACTGTAATTCATCTTGAAAGTGAGGACCTTTGAAGGTTGCGTTGTTGATTTCATTCTGTAGTAGATGAATCTAACGGAGGATGATAATTATTTTTCGGCGGTTATTGATATTTTTAATGTTCTCTATGCTATGCTTCATGCTCTCAGATCTATTGGTTGTTGTTTTCCAAGTATATCCGACGCCTTCAGTCTATTTTAATGATTTTGTTACTCTTGCTGGCGAATATTAAGCTTTTGAGCTTTGGTCGCAGAATTAATGGCGAGGATTAAACCCCAAGCTCTGTTACAGCAGAGCAAAAAGAAAAAAGTGCCCAGTCGAGTTAGCGTTGCCACTTTAGCAGTTTACGTGCTAGTGGTAGTCCTCATGGTGTTTTTCCTTTTTGCTACCTACAGACATTGGACTCAAAGGTCTGTTTGTTTATTGGTTTCAGTTTTTTATATGATTTTTTCTTATGTTTTCATCGTTTGTTAGTTGCCATTGTTGTATTGTTATCGCTGTGTGATTTGATTCCCTATTATTATTTGTTCTTGAATGTGTGCGCAGCTAGCTAGTTTTTCAAAGTGATGGTAGTAGTATTAAAGATATATACGCTTCCAAAAATGAAGGAACCAATAGTTTTGCTTGGGAGCATTGTGCTTGAGATATAGGTTTTAGAACTGTATTTGGGTGGTGGATGTGTTGTCTTTTGTTGGTTAGATGAAAGACCTTCAGATGACAAATAAACTTTGCAACCCTTTTTTCTTGACTTTATCCAGGGAAAATCTTAACGGGGACGAAACACTGACAGAAGTGGAGGTACAATATGCAATTTCTTGTTAATCTTTTGCTTGTAAATGATCGCACTGCTGCTACTTCATTGAGGTCCCATTGTTGAAGATGGAATCTCTTTACTTTTGTCATTGTGATATGACAGACTTAGTTTGATGTTATACTTGCAAGGTTTATAGAACAACCATGGGATTTCCACCAATGTGTTATCATTTTTCTTCTGACGTAATATTACCGTTTCATTCTTTCAGAGGAATAACTCTTTTGAAGATCCAAAGAAAACTGATCTACCTAAATATTTAGTAAGTTCCCTATTGCAGTGGTGTGTGAATTAATAGATAAATATATACTGTTTGATTGGTTATAATGGATAATAATTGCGTTGGCAGGTTATTAAAACCTCAAAAGGTTCAATAACAGCAGAGCTTTACAAGGAAGGCTCCCCTGAAGTGGTTGCTTCATTTGTTAAGTCATGGTATTTTCATCCAATTATTTTTTCACATACGCATTTTCCAAGATTGCTCGCTAGTATTTGTGGGCTGGACAATGTGGTGGAGACTACACAAATAATGTAACGCACATCTAACTTTGCAGTCGCAAGGGCCACTTCAAAGGGATGCACTTCAACCGTGTAATAAAGAATTTTGTTATTCAAGGGGGTGAAGTCAGTAGAGCTGGAGCCACCGAAGATTGGACTTCGAGGGGAAAGCATTACAATCAATTGGATACCAGGTGTAACTCATCAAGGGGCCTCGTATTTCTTTTTTAAGTTAAAAAGAAAAAGAAAAATTAACTTGATCTGTCAATCTTTCTGAAAATATGCTTATTTGTTTTTTCAGCCTGAAGCATGAAGCTTTTATGCTGGGGACTTCGAAGAGAAAGGCAGACGGCGGTGGGGCATTTGATCTGTTCATTACAACAGCACCAATCCCTGACCTAAACGAGAAAATGAATGTTTTTGGACGTGTTATTAAGGGGGAAGATGTTGTTCAGGTGAAATATGCTAAACTTCTTTTCGAGATATTTATGACCTCATATTTTAATTCCTCTCTCAATGAGCTCATATCTCAAACTCTCTTAAAGTCATTTGTCTGGGCACTGATATGATATGTGGGCATGCACTTGTCGCCGTGTATGAATTGTTATTACATGGAAATAGAATGCGCTGTGCAACGATACATTTCATGTCTGAATTTCAGGAAATCGAAGAGGTGGACACTGACGAGCACTATCAGCCTAAAACACCCATCGGCATCATAGAAGTGACCCTGCAGAATAAGTTATGAGAGTAATTCTTGCATTGCGCACTACGAACAATCAAGAATTGTCATGTCTGATCTGATGGTCGACCTTTCCTTTTTACCACCTTAGTTACCCGCTGAACAATCCCTCCCCGTTGAAGTATAGATCCTCAATTCTGATGCATGAGGGCTTTTTTTCTTTTTTGCTCAAATTTATGCGACTCACTTAGGTGTTTTCCTCCGTTTTTGGATATCTAGCGTTCTCTGTAGTAATTTGCATTGGTACTTCTTGAAACCCTTTTTGTTTTTCAATCTAATATTTCCTTTTAGTATTGTGCAACTTTATGGTGCTTAGACAACTTCCATCATATATTTGATCCTCTGTCCTGGATGTATCTTTGTCTGTAATTTTTCTTTTGAGCTTCAACTCATTTAACAAGAACAAATGCTGTCGGAACATCGATGTAATACGAATTCTTCGTCATATCCTTAATCCTTTCTTCTTCTGCGCTTAAAAACCTTCTTCCTTATTGTCCTTGTCCAGAGAAATGAATCAAAGAAATTGTGTAATAAATTCCATTTTGCTTATTTGCCTGCGCCTGCCTATGATTAACAAACTGAACTAACAACACTAAAATGGTTGGCTTGAACTTCGAACAAGAAAGTTGAGACCCATGTCAAGAAAGCGGGTTGTTATGAAACACTATGAAGTGTAGATTTGTTTAGTTTGAAAAATAAAAAATAAAAAGAAATGTATATTTCTTTAGAAACATTATTTTTTTTCGGTCCTAGGTATCCCCATCCGATTTGGCTAGGTTAGCCCCTAAATATCGACGTGGGCTTTGCGCCACACACTATAATAGTGGGACTAATCCCGGGGTCAGATGAATACGTCTCAAATCCACCTGACATTTGACAACAATAGTCATGGAAAATAAATCTCATGGGGACTACTCAAAGAATTGTAGCAGGAGGATTCGATCCCACGACCTAACCTACAAATCCTTACGACCTCCTCCTTGGCCACTAGAGCAATACCTCATTAGCTTTAGAAACATTACTGATACGGTCTGATTTGAATTTCTTAATATTTGTTGGATAGAGATATTTATACGTGGCTTTTTAATAAATCGTAAATTTTTTTTTTAAAAAAAATTATCTTATTTACACCCTCGAAATTCTTCGAATATCAGAAAATCACATTATATACCTCAACAGCACCATTGTTGCTGGGAGTTCAAGATCTGCAAAAAAATCCTCTTTGAAATCGCCGTGTAAGCTTTCTTTAATCTTATTCGCAGCGCTTTAACTATTTATTTCTTTATCGTTTTGCTGATGGAACTTCAGATCCGCAAGCCATACTTCGATGGATCATCAGTTTCTTGGAATTTTTCCCCATTTTGTTGTATCCAATTTTGCTTCTTTTTTTTTCTCCCTTTTGTGACCTATCGATCTATGATCTGATCTCACAAGCACTGGTTCCTCCTGTATTTTTTTATATTTCATTCGCAGAATTAAGATTTGGAAGATTTGGCTTTTCTTTTCGGACGTTCCTTGATTTAGATCATTAGGGTATAGATTTCTTGTCTGAATTATGGGAAATTCTACTTGTCCTTTAAACGTGAAAGGTCACATATTTATGTTGTTTTCTCTACCCTTGATTTGATTTATATATGTTTGGAAAAAGCTAATAATCATCTTCCACAAATTTACTTCAGTTCAGTTTCTTATGTACTATCATATAGTAATATGCTATCTTTGGGGATCAAGTCAGTTATAATCAATCATATGGGAGCTTTGTGGTTATTTAACCTGCAGAGCAATTTACTTGTTCTCCTCTGACCCGTGTTGAGTTAATCTCTTATGCTACTTGTGTCATCGTGTGTGAATAATCGACGACATGAAAATTTGTAAATGTTTTCTGCATTCATCTATTCTTCATGAGAACTAAATTTGATTTCAATGGCTTGTGCAGAGAACCATGGGATTGTCTTTCACCAAGCTGTTCAGCCGACTCTTTGCTAAGAAGGAAATGCGTATTCTCATGGTAGGTCTTGATGCTGCTGGTAAGACCACCATATTGTACAAACTCAAATTGGGAGAAATTGTCACTACAATTCCTACAATTGGTAAGCTTCTTCGACACTCACGAACCGACAATTATGTTACATGAGCATCATTTTTCATTAACTTCTCATACTTGTGGAACTTATGGGTTCTTGTTTCAGGTTTCAACGTGGAGACAGTTGAGTACAAGAACATTAGCTTTACCGTCTGGGATGTTGGTGGTCAAGACAAGGTGTTCTAAGTAGCTTTATCTGCTCTTCGTTTAAACTCATCCTGTTATATGACAGATGTCACTAACATCAATTATAGCGAACTCACGAATGCATGTGAGTGAGATGACATGCTTTGTCGGCTAGTAGATCGGTCACCATACCTGACATGGCTTCTTTTTTGTTAGCTTAGTATCGGAAAAAAGCTATCATGTTTGACATTTGAAATTATTTAATTACTGTACTTCTTTGACCATCCGAAGATTCCCTCTTAATTTCGTGAATATTTGGTCATTGACTCTAGATCCGACCATTGTGGAGGCACTACTTCCAGAACACTCAAGGTTTGATCTTTGTGGTTGATAGTAATGACCGAGATCGAGTTGTTGAAGCTAGAGATGAGCTGCACAGGATGTTAAATGAGGTAATTACTGGGAATGCTTGACAAATGTTTATTCCATACTTAATTTCCAGCAGTTTCTATTTGAAACTGGAAAATGGTAATAAGGGCTTCCTCTGTATGAAACGTTGTAAGAGATTCTTCTTCATTGTATATGTTTTCAGATAATCAAGATGAAAAAATAATAGAAAATCAAAGGGTTGTAAATCATTATCCTCTTTGTAGTGGTTAGTGAGCTTCTAAAATTATATAAATTGATCTTCATGTAGGACGAACTGAGAGATGCAGTGCTACTTGTTTTTGCCAACAAACAAGATCTTCCCAATGCCATGAATGCTGCTGAGATAACCGACAAGCTTGGACTTCACTCTCTTCGTCAACGCCACTGGTACCCCACCCTCTCTCCCTTTCTTTATTTTTCTAGATCTATTTTTTTTTTAGAGTTTTTAGTCCTTAAATCAGTTGGCCATGTGAGTAACTTGTCTCGCTTTCATATATTCTGAGTTGAACTTTAATATTTTCTACTATCTTTGAAATAATGATTCAAGTAAAAAAAAAATGTGGACATAGAAGATGTCAATGAACAAATAATGCATGCTACCATGATGTCTTGTTCTCATATCACGTTCAATTTCATGAGTTCATCCCAAAACCAATTAGTGATATGCGTATCCATTTTTGTTTTTATATTATGAGTTGGGATTTCATATTCTTCTGATAAACAGTGTTATCACATATCCTTTTGACCGCGGACAATGTACAGGTATATCCAGAGCACATGTGCCACCTCAGGCGAGGGCTTATATGAGGGTCTTGATTGGCTCTCGAACAACATTGCTAACAAGGTATGTTCTTTTTCCATCACAAAGTATATCCTCTTAAATGCTTGATCTAGTTTTGAAGTCTATTGCTGGAGTTTTTGCTTTCTACGTCGCAGGCTTAAGAAGACGTTTGATTATAGATTCGGTGTATCGGCCATCAAAGTGGAAGAGTACATTTTCAATATTTCTGCTGTTTATCGAATCATCTATCACATAGCTATGCATGTTGTGATACTTTGGGTTATAGATATTTCTACTTGTATTTGGTACCTTGATATTTACTTCTGCAACTATATTTTCGTGAGTTTTGAGACCATTTTGGTGGGTTCTAATTTTGTTGTAATATGTCCTCACTAGCTAGCAGTTATCATAACTAAAACTTCCAACAGAAAGAACGATCTATCTGACCATTGCATTTCATCATGCCCCCACCAAAATTTGGTCCGGCCTGATGGTCCGGCCTGTTAATTATGTTCAAAGAAACTAAAGATAAATTAACCAATGGATCAAAATAATTCAAAATCGTTAACATTATGGACAAAAAAAATGCCATTTTTGAAATATGAGAGACAAAAAATGCTCATATCCAAATATGCGATTTTCTAGTCGATTTTCCTCAAACAGATACAGATTCCATAACTGATAGATGTCCCAAGAAAATTCAAATTACTCAATGCCATATAACTCAAGTAGGCTGTTTATGATTATTTTCTGTAATAAATTCTCATGATTAATATTTTTTCTTTAATCTTAGTATCGTCGTCTAATTTCACAAGTCAAATGACACTAAGAAAGCTATACCATTTCCCAAGATTCGCCCACGAGCCCTTCAAATTTCGGCACTACACGACGCAAAACTCAGCGACCCTTACTCAGAAACCTTTCATGGCAAAGCCCCCTTCATTCTTGGCCACGAGCATAATCAAATCCTTCTTTGACACCGGGCAAGTCGATCAAGCTCGAAAACTGTTCGAAGAAATGCCTCACAGAGACGTTGTTGCATGGTCCTCCATGATCAGTGGTTACACCTCGTGCGACCTTTACGTCACCGCTTTGGAAGCATTTCGTGACATGTTGAGATTCGATGTCGATGTTAGACCCAATGCTTTTACGTTCTCGAGCATCATAAAGGCTTGTAAGGGCATGCGATCACTTGTGTGTGGTGAGCTGGTTCATGGGTTGGCGGTAAAGCATGGTACTGTTGGGAGTCGTTATGTGGGTAATGCTCTTGTGGATATGTATGGTTCTTGCTGTGATGATATGGAGAAAGCTTGTGCCGTGTTTGAGGAGATTAAAGTGAAGAACTCGGTTTCTTGGACGACGTTAATTGCAGGATATACTCACTTGGGGAATGCTGATGGTGCTCTCCGAGTTTTTAGGCACATGATGCTGGTTTGTGAGCATATATAGATTACCTTTGTTTTCTGTGAATGCATTTTGTCCATGTTTTTAACACGAGGAATGAAAAGGCGTTGTGTGCGCTTGAAGAATGATACACATTCATGAGGCCTTTAAGTCAAATTATTTCCATCTCACCTCACGAGTTCTCTTTTTCTCTTTGCAGGAAGAGGCTGAATTAAATCCTTTTAACGTTTCGATTGTTACGAAAGCTTGTGCTTCAGTTGGCTTGCAGAGCTATGGAAAGCAGATACATGCTACTGTAATAAAGCATGGCTTCGAATCAAGTATACCTGTAATGAACTCTATTTTAGACATGTGCTTCAGGTGTATTGGTTTGGACGAAGCAGACAAGTGTTTTCAAGGGATGGAAGAAAAAGACATAATCACATGGAACACAATAATTGCAATATATGAAAAGTCTGATCCATATCAGTCCCTAAATCTGTACTCAAGATTAGCATTCGAAGATCTCTCTCCAACTTGTTTCACATTGACCACTGTCATAGCTGCAGCAGCTAACATGGCACTTTTAGGGGTCGGAATACAAGTTCATGGTGGGATTTTTAGAAGGGGTCTTCAAGACAAACTAGGAGTAGCCAATGCTTTGATTGACATGTATGCAAAATGTGGAAGCATTCTAAACTCTTGCAAAATCTTCAAAGAGATGCCTTCCAAAAATGTAATTTCATGGACTGCTATGATGGCCGGACATGGTAGCCATGGACATGGAATAGAAGCTGTCGAACTATTCAACAACATGGTACAATCAGGAGTTAAACCAGATCGTATAGTGTTTCTCTCTGTTCTAAATGCATGTAGTCACTCTGGGCTCGTTGATCAAGGTCTGAGGTACTTTGACTCTATGATTAGAGACTACGGTATAAGCCCAGATCAAGAAATCTATGGGTGCATGGTCGATCTTCTGGGACGGGCTGGTCGAGTGAAAGAAGCTTATGAGCTAATCGAATCTATGCCCTTAATGCCTAATGAGTCAGTGTGGGGAGCATTTCTTGGAGCTTGCAAAGCACATAAACTCGCCGGGTTGGGCAAATTAGCTGTAGCTAAAGTGTTAGATTTGAGGCCAAGTGTTGCAGGAACATACTTGGCTCTGTCGAATATATATGCATTTGACGGTAAATGGGGAGATTCCGCTCAAATAAGACGGTTGCTAAGAGGGAGTGAGAACAAGAAAGAGGCCGGCAAAAGTTGGATTGAGGTGAAGGGCCAGATGTATATTTTCGTCGCAGCCGATAAGTTTGGTTTGCATATCGAGCGTGTGTATTGTGCGGTGAATATGCTCCGATCGCATATGAAAAACAGTAGATACGATCCAAATTTAGAAGATCTGATGAATTCATAATTTAGAAGATGGGACGTGATGGAGGTTCAAGTTATATGAATAAATGCACGAGAATTCGAAATGGAATTCTTTCTCATGGACCGACACCCTATTGATTGTTTCATTCTTTACGGACACTTTTGAATACGCATTCGAGAGACAGTCGCAAACGAAGAGATTTGGCTTACTGGGAATCGAAGGCATAGTATTGCACTTGCCTGATTAGTAGTAACTCATTATCAATGGCTTATTTATGTTGTATACTATTGAGGTATAAGCTGCTATTCTATTCATTTATATCTTATACAAGATTATATACAGAAGCAAGAATGTGTAGCCATGGCGTTCATTAGGCGCACAAAATGTACGTGACAATTTTCGTCCATCGTTACAAATTAGTTCTTTCTCATAATGTAGTACTTGCAAATTTGGAAAGTTGGTGCAATAACCAAATTCGGAAGTTTCGGTACGTCGATCAGTAAATTTTATTCGCTATACCATCAAAAAATGGAGGAAAACTTTGAACTTAAGGGAAATATATATAAATGAAAGGAATGGAGCTAAAAAGATATAATCTTGAATCTCAATCTCTGCTGCTAAACACCTAACTTGGAATAATTAAGAGTTAGTACACGCAGCAGTCACCGTAATAATATCAGAGACAGCACAGCAGCAACGAAAACGACGACTAGAAATGCTCGACAATAACGTTCGATTATGCCCTTCGTACCGCAAATGTCGCTTTCCTCGAATATTTCGGGGTGTGTTTTCCAGAATCTTTTTTCGATTATATTGCAGTGGCTTACCACGGGTGCCTTCACTGGTTTACCAGATTTAGCTTCTGCAGTTCCTATCTTCTGCTAGAAAAATAAAATTAAATTAAATCTCAGTATATGGTTTACTCCACATTCGTACGCCGAATTCCTTAGAAAGTCAGCGGACCTTATCCCAGAAAACAGATGATCCGCGGCAAAACATCTGTGGTAATGTGTTGTAATAATCTGTGATACCAGATAGCCTGTTGAGAAGCTCATTTTTCTCCTGAGTTTGAGTACCCTTCAAAATTTCGAAAATACGTGACGAATAATTTGTTATAAGATAGATAGAATGTATCTGCTGCTCCATAAACTGAAAACCGAAAAGTCGAGAGATGCAATAACAAACCAACCTTCAAGTAATTTTGAGCCTCACTTTTGCTCTTCCCAGACTTCACTAACATCCAGAAGCAAGTATTATACTGATTGTTGATGTGGCCTGCAAGGCGCAAGTGCTGATGACAGCAAAAGAACCGAATAGCATAGAAAAATGAACTCATGATACAAAGAAAAATCTGAACTTACAATCGACCTGTCTCCATGCTAAGTAATCCTTTAGAATCTCAAGGGAAGGATAGCACACAGCACGACCATCAAAGTGCGGAGTGGATCTCATCTCTTTTAGAGGGAAAAAATCCTTCCACTTCTTAGTGTACGTTGAAGAGAAGAGAGATACCACAGCAGAAACTATTTCACTGTACCACAAACAGAAACACAAGTAACTATGCTATTCGACAGATGCAGAAAATGTTACGGGATCTACCTAGCACGCCTTCCATAGAGCTCAGAGTCTTTCTTCAAAACAAAACTGCTTACCAAAAAAACACTGTGAGCTACGATCTTAGAAATTTGGTGGATCGTTAAAGCTGCACGGAGATAGAAATAGATTTATTACCTGTACTCATCACTCACCCCATATGCAAAAACAATATCCTCGAAGTCTTCGAGAATTTCGGTGGCGCACGAATTCATTAGATTGAGAGCTTGTGCATCATTTGGTTTCTCAAATTCGTGAACATCAGAAAACCTACAGTGTATGACGAGACGTGAAAGGTGAGTAACACTTACAACGAGACAACAAAGAATGACGTTAAAAAAATTAACAACTAGAAATGAAAAGGCCTCTGCGATGAATAACGATTATGAATACCAGTCTAGTTTGTTGAAGTATGTGAATACAACGATTGAACAAGCACAAGTTGGATGAGCTAAATGCAAACAGCTCACCTGTGAAAATGGCGACCATCAATTCGTATAACTACCCATGTACACGGCAATAATCTGCCCTCGTACTGGAAGGACTTAATATACTCAGGCTTTGTTATGCTTGAACATTCAGTAAATTGACCTAGCTCCTTCAAAAGACGTGATTGACCATTCAAGAACCTTGGTGCTGCAATGTTTTTGGAATGAGCTTCTATGATCATATCTCTAGATCTTTTGACAGGACAGCCATCATCTTTATATTTAACAATATCTTCAACCTGTATGGCAAGGAAGAAAATACACTTACTGCATACCATTCCTAAGTGTGCTTAACATAAGTGCAGACAAGAGGGAATCAGTACGGAAAAAAAGATCACCTCTATCTTGAGAACACAAGTTCCTTGCCGAAAGATATCAGGGATAGACATTTTGTAGTTGATGTTAAAGGATCGGTAGAGCAATTCATTCAAATCTTGCTTCAAAGATCCCTGGAAAGCAGCAACACAAGATAACCACACTAATATTAGATGTGTAATAGTTTCAGAAATGGCAAAAAAGACCATTTTTTTCAATTAAGTATCGAAGGGTTTTAACATATAAAAAGGAACTTAGTTGAGATTGAAATAATCTAAAATCTCCAGCGTAACATATCTCTAAACGTAGACATGTTTTTTGTTAGAGTGCCCACAAATCCCAATGATCTCATTTTATAAGTCTCACAAAACACAAATCTCCCTAGTGATTGCAAGCACTGATGTACTATGAATCATGTTTAAACATTAATATTACCTTCAACATCTCTTCCGCTTCCATTTCAGACTTTCCATTCTTAATCAGCTGCCAGAAACAAGTGTTGTACAGGTTGTTTAAGTGACCTGAAAAAGAACAGAAAATGTGCACTACGCTTTCTAAACATGGAAATCATGATTAAGCAATTTACCATAGTAGATCAAATGCAAAAATGTTCATACAATAGAACCGACTTACAGTCACTTTGTCTCCATGAAAGATATGATTGAAGAACCTCCAAAGATGCACAGCAAATTACTCGTGATCGAAATGACGGGGCATATCTCAAGTACTTTGTCGGGAATAACTCTTTCCATTTGGTCAAATAAACAGACGCAAAGAACGATACAATGAGGGACAGTATCTTGCTGCAAGACAAATCTATTGTCAAACATAAAGATATACAAGTAATATAACTAGAAAATAGCCGAAATTCACAATAACCATACCTAGAGAACATACAGTACCATATCACTAAAACTAATCTAAGCATAACGCCACCGAATGAATGATTACATAATCGGGATAGACAGTTAACTGAATCACACACCTTGCTCGCCGCTGGTAAAACCTGGTATCTTTCTTAAACACAAAACTGAAAGGAAACCCAAAGGAACAAAGAATGAAAAAAAAAAATTACAGACATGTATGGATTAATGTAAAAAAGGCGAGCTTCGTGCTTTTTCTTTACCTAAACTCATCACTGTAGCCATAACCCATAGCAATATCTGAAAACTGCTCCAGCAGAGACTTCGCACACTCATTCATCAGCTTCAAAGCGTTTATATCATTAGGCTTCTCAAATTCATGCACCTCACTAAATCTACTCGACAAAAAGAAAACGACAAAATAATCAAACAAATTATTCAGACAAAAAAAGAAAAAAAAAACTCCAAGCAGATTCAACCACACCTGTTGAAATCACGGCCGTCGAGACGCACGACGATGATGTTCGGCAGCATAACCTCGTCCTCAACCTCAAACGATTTCACGTATTCGTATTTGCTGTTCGCCATAGTTTCAGTAGAGCTAACGGGTCGGCATAAATATAACCTTCACGAAAACCCTTAAAAAGAACTTGATTAATAGGTTTAAGGTTTTTAAAACTTGATTTAAGACGTCTTGATATATTTGAACTTACTAATTTAAGCTCTCCTACGTATAAATCCACGAACCAAACGAGCCATAAACTTATATACGAGTTTAGATAAACTCACCCTATAAACCCACATCTTATTTTATATCAATTAATTAATTTTATATAAACTTTAATTATTTAAACTCTCATATATATAAATCGGCGTACCATGCACTGAAATTAAAACCTTTGCCTTCAATTTATGTAAATATAACCTTGGCCTTTTTTTTTCCCTTTTTCACATTATTTTTCTTTTTTTCTTTTTTTTTTTCAAATTTATTTATTTAGATTTTATATTTTAGTTTCATATATTCAAATTCAATTTTTTTTTTCAATACCTAATTATTTTTTAAGAGAAGTTAGACGGCTGAAAATTTTTATTATTCTTTATAATTTCAATCATTTCTCAATAATTTATTTAATTAGATAATAAACTGATATTATTAAATTTATAAAATTTTATAACATTTAATGTTGTAAATATTTTTTAGTATCGAATATACTCTATTTGTCTCGAATAATTAATATTTAGAAAATTAAACATAAATTACGGAGTATCGTAGAATGACCTTTTTTCTTGAATTTCATAATACTTCATGTAATTTGAGTTAAATTTTTTTTCCCCAAAATCATCCGTTATTATAGAATATGAAAGTATTAAATTTTAATTTATCATTAATATCTAGAACATAAAATAGATAGAATAAATGAGAATACTAGTTTTAGAGCGATTATTATAAAATAAAGAAAGTAATAAATTTTAATTTATAATTAATATCTAGAACATAAAATAGATAGAATATAATGAGAATATGTTAAGGAATCCAGAACCCATAACGTAAGGGGTTTCGGTGACCAAAACTTAAAACAAGCGCCCGATAATCTGAGGAACTGGCAGAGCACCTGACTTTGAACGCCTATGGAATCAGAAACCAGTCCTCAAGACAGGAACCCGATGTTCAAGGCTGTGGCAACCGGTGACTTACACTTAAGAGTCAGAAACTCAATTTCTGACTAGGAGCCAGAGGCCAAAATTCAAATATGCATCGATTAAGGAGAACAATGCAGTACAAATGCATTTAAGTCAAGACTGCGACCAAAGAGACGTTGGCCCGACATATACCCATTTTGGTGAAAGGCGCAGTCTGCAGAGAACCTGAACCAGGTTCTGAAACCAGCCTATTTCAGGAAAAGACATTTAATAATGTCTGGAAGCTGGTCGGAGTCTTCACACAACGGCTCAATCCCGAACAAGTATAAATACCAAGAGCGTGAAGACTCAATATAACTTTTGAACGATCATCAACACAACTCATTCACAGAAATCAAACTCAGAAGTTCTCTCTCAACTATTCATCAAGAGCGATTAGTAAGATTGAGAGATTTGTACTCAACGGACTGTAAAAAGCTGTTGAAGTGTTAGGTGGATTGTTTATATACAACTGCCTGTGTAGCATTAGATTTGGTAAGTTACTGTTAGTGAGTTGAGTGCTCCTTGTAACGTGTAAAACCAGTTTCTAGTGATAACCTTCCTTGAGGGGAAGAAGGGGAGACGTAGGAGACTTTGCTCCGAACTTCCAGAAATAATTCCGCGCACTCAAATACATAGTCACTTACAAACCGGTTACCATCCACCAGTCACACCAGAAACTGCACAAACCGAAAATACGCAAGTGTTTATTCACCCCCCCCTCTAAACACCTTAACCGATCCTAACAAGTGGTATCAGAGCAGGAACCATGAGTGCATCAAACAAGCTTCCGATGTTCAACCAGGAAAACTTCCTTGAATGGAAGATCCGAATGGAAACCCATCTAACAGCTCACGATGAAGACATGTGGGACATTATCGTCTCGGGGCCTCCCAAGCTCACACAGATCAATATAGCCCATGCTGCAGACCAGTCACTGCCTCAAACGATTCCAAAACCAAGGAGTGATTGGACTCCTGCCGAGAAGAAGCTGATGAACTTGGACAGTGTGGCCAAGGACATCATATTCAAGACCCTAGACCTTGAAACATTCAGACATGTGATGCTGTGCAAAACGGCCAGCTCAGTCTGGACAACGCTGTGCCAGATCTGTGAAGGAAATGACTCCACCAGAGAAAACAAGCTCGTTGTGGCCGTTCAAAATATGACACTATCAAGATGAAGGCCGGAGAAACAATGGCTGAGTTTGAGAAGAGATTTTACAGCATCATCAGCGACTTAACTGCTCTTGGCAGAACCATGAACAAGAGAGATGTCGCAATAAAGGTCATGAAGGCACTACCCAGGGAGTGGGACGTAAAGACCATGGCCATGCGGGAGTCAAAGGACCTTAACCAGATGCAGCTCCATAATCTCTTCGCTGATCTCAAGGCGTATGAGTTTGAACTCCAGACTCGTATGGACGAAGTCGTCGTAGAGCAACCGGTCAAGGCACTGGTAGCACCCGAAGTTCCAACCGGTCAAGTCTCTTTTTGTCAAGAAATTCGGAAGATTCATGAGAAAGGACCAGAATCTTCGAATGGGTAAGAAATCATCCCCTGATTCTAACGAATCTGACATGTCCTGTTTTAACTGTGGCAGGAAAGGACACTTTGCATCAGAGTGCAGGTAACCCAAGAAGGGTAAAGGGAAAGAAGTAAAAAATTACAAGAAGAAAGGCCGCAAAGTGTTGGTGGCCGATAGTAGGACCACATGGGCAGATTCCGACTCAGAAGCAAGCACTTCTGACGAATCAGACAGTGAAAACGAAGTGGTCAAGTGTCTGATGGCTGACCTGACCGAGGATGAGGAATACAATAAGGAGCTGAACCAGTCTGAATGGTATCTGGACAGCGGTTGCTGTCAACACATGACTGGAAATTGTAAGCTGCTCAGGAATGTGAAGCAGCGCACCGGGCCTACCATCACCTTTGGTGATAATGGTAAAGGTAAAACAATAGGGAAGGGAGTGATTACTCACGGTAACCTTACCCTAAAAGATGTACATTTAGTACAAAATTTACATTATAACTTGATAGTGTCAGTCAACTCTGTGAAAATAATTTGAACGTGTCTTTTGAAAAGAATAAATGCTGTGTTAAAGATGTTTCTGGTAAAATTGTCCTAACCGGAAATAGAATCGGAGGAACCTATAAGGTGCGTTGGGAAGACCAATCGGTACCATCACCAACATGTCTTCTGGCCAAAGATTCTAGATGCTGGTTATGGCATAAACGATTAAATCATTTGAATTTCAAAACAATCTCAGTTCTCTTGAAAAATGATCTGGTCAAAGGTTTACCGAAAATAAATTTTTCAAAAGATAAAATTTGTACCGCATGTCAACTAGGAAAACAGATCAGATCAACCTTCAAAAACAAAGGGTGTACTAGGTCCAACCGTTGCCTGGACTTACTGCATATGGATCTCTTCGGACCCATATCGGTAACCAGCTTAGGGGGAACCAGGTACACTCTAGTTGTCATTGATGATTTTTCTAGATATATATGGGTGATATTCTTAAAGTCAAAAGATCAAACCCCTGTAAACCTTATAAAGCTTTTTAAAAGGATTCAGAACGAACGTAGTGAGAAAATAAATAGAATCCGTAGTGACCGGGGTACTGAATTCATTAACCATATGCTAACCGAATTTCTTGAGAACCATGGCATACGTCATGAGTTATCTGCCGCCAGAACACCGCAGCAGAATGGTTTAGCTGAAAGAAGAAACCGGACGCTTAAGGAAGCAGCCAGGACCATGCTAGCCGATGCAGATATCTCACAGAAATTTTGGGCTGAAGCAGTTAATACGGTGTGCTACACACAGAACAGGTCCATGATCTGCAAGATGCAAGAAAAGATGCCATATGAAGTCTGGACCGAGAATATCCCATCAGTCGGGTACTTCAAGACATTTGGAAGCGGATGCTTCATTCACAACAATGGAAAGTACCACCTTTCAGCTTTTGATGCGAAAGCAGAAAAAGGAATCTTTCTGGGGTATTCTGATGTCAGCAAGGCCTACCGTGTGTTCAACTGCAAGACATTGTCAGTTGAAGAGTCAGCTCATGTAGTATTTGAAGAATCAGTCGTGGAAGATCAGACTCTCAGAAATATCAATCGGCTAAGCAATCAGCTAGAAGAGACGAATCTTAATGATTCCAGTGATGAGGAGCTTCCAGCTGAAAATAGTCGGGAGAAGACCAATAAAGAACCAGATACTGCGGTACTGGATATACCTGTTGAAGAAACTGGGTGTCAACCAGCAGCTGCTGAGACTCCAGTCGAATCAGTAACTCCAGAGGATACTGGATATGATGGAAGTAACTCAAATAACCAGGAACCTACTACAGAACCTGTTCAAACCAAGCGACCCTCTCAAGAAGGAAATGCACCAGCTGAGGGGGAACATATAAAATGGAATAGAACGAAACTGAATCATCCTCGACAGCTGATCATTGGAGAAGCAGATGCTCCAATGAAGACTAGAAGGCAGTCAATGCAGAATCTCTTTAGCTATGCCTTCATCTCACAAGTCCAACCAAACAAGGTTGAAGATGCATTGAAGGATAGCTACTGGATTGATGCAATGCAAGAAGAGCTTAACCAATTTGAGAGAAATGAAGTTTGGTACCTGGTCCCAAGACCTAATCAAACTATTATTGGAACCAAATGGGTATTCAAGAACAAGGCTAATGAAGAAGGACTGGTAGTAAGGAACAAGGCTCGTCTAGTAGCTCAAGGGTACCGACAAGAAGAAGGAATAGACTATGACGAGACTTTTGCACCAGTTGCTCGGCTCGAAGCTATCAGAATCTTCTTAGCCTATGCTGCTTCAAAAGACATCAAGGTGTATCAAATGGATGTCAAGAGTGCCTTCCTTAATGGACTCTTGACAGAAGAAGTGTACGTAGCACAACCACCTGGGTTCGAGAATCACGAGTTTCCGAATCATGTCTACAGACTAAAGAAGGCTCTATATGGTCTGAAACAGGCGCCAAGAGCCTGGTATGACACCTTGACTAAGTTCCTGACTGATCACAAATTTGAAGTAGGAACCATGACAAGACACTGTTCCGGTACATGAAGAAGGAACATTTACTGATTGTCCAGATCTATGTAGACGACATCATCTTCGGCTCGACAAATCAGAAACTTTGTGATAAGTTCGCAAAATTAATGAAGGACAAGTTCGAGATGAGCATGATGGGGGAACTGACCTTCTTCCTAGGACTTCAAGTCAGACAGTCGGAATCGGGAACCTTCATCAATCAAAGCAAGTACGCTAAGGATCTGTTGAACCGATTCGGGATGGATAAATGCTCAGAAGCAACTACTCCGATGAGTGCGTCGATAAAGTTAGACAAGGATGAAGATGGGCCACGAATAGATGTAACCAAGTATCGGGGACTGATAGGGTCACTGCTGTATCTTACAGCTAGTCGACCAGACATCATGTACAGCGTATGTCTATGTGCCCGGTTCCAGGCAGATCCTAGATTGAGCCATTACACTGCAACAAAAAGAATCTCAAATATATAAAGGACCACAAATGTTGGATTGTGGTACCCGAAGGATTCAAGTCTGACTCTTCGAGGATATACAGATGCTGATTACGCTGGATGCAAAATTGATAGAAGAAGCACCAGTGGTACCTGCCAATTTCTTGGTGACCGGCTGATTTCTTGGTTCAGTAAGAAGCAGACCTCGATTGCAACTTCAACCGCAGAAGCTGAATATCTAGCCGCAGGCAGTTGCTGCTCTCAAATCCTATGGATTCAGCATCAACTCAAGGACTATGGGATAACGGAGACGGAGACACCCATCTACTGCGATAACACGAGTGCCATAGCCATCTCTCAGAACCCAGTGCTGCACTCTAGAACCAAGCACATTGAGATAAGACACCATTTCATCAGGGACCACGTGCTCAACAAGGACATCAGACTGGAGTACATAGCCACCGATCAGCAAGTCGCTGACATATTCACTAAGCCCCTGCCGGAAGCTAAGTTCATCTACTTTCGTAATGCACTCGGTTTATTAGATATATCTCAGTAACCGATACGGAAGTGGATAAAGTGAGGGGGAACGAAGTTAAGACAGCACAACAAAGAGTTAGTACTGATTTTGATAAGTCTTAATCAGAACTAACTGTGCCTATTGCCTTAACCAGTTGCCTACACTTTAACAAAAATATTGCATTAATATAGGTGTATCTTCATCCCACCGGAATTTTCTTCAGATGGCTATTTTCTTCTCATTTTCGAAATCAGTCTAATTAATAGACTCTGCCCTACTTCTTCAAGTCACTAAAAGACCAGTTACCATACATAAATTTTTTGTTACCTTGCTGATATAAAAATTCATTCGGGTACCTTTTCAGAACCTCTTTCCAAAAGAGTACTAAATTATCCGGTCTCTTGCAACCGGTACCTTGCTTTGTCGTTAGCCATTCACCGGTTTCGTTCTTATTTATTATACACCTTTAAATGCACACATTCAAAAGCAGGTACGTCAGTAACACGTTTAAGGTAACTGACGGTACAAAGGACTGCGTGAATTTAATGCTGAAAGGACAGACTATGTGCTACAGTACTGATAAAGTGAGCGGGAAAACGAGAAAGAGAAAAACGTCCTTCACAGCCTTACTTAAACCCAGATCCTATCATCTTGTTCCTTTCATCATTTATCTCTGCAAATCAAAATCCCAAAACCCTAAAACCTCTCGACTGCCTTCGTCAAAACCTTCGCTTTCAACTATGGCCACCTCAAAAAGCGCTCTCTTTAAGAATATCCTTCACATCTACTATGACGAGCCCATTACTTCGTCAGACTCCGAGGTTGAACGACTTCTTCTTGCCCTACAGAACAGTGGGCTTCGATCATTCTTGGGTTGCGCACCAGAGGTGGCGACGGCCGAAGTTGAGGAATTCTTTGAATCCGCCGTGATCTCTGACGGAATCATTAGCGCCACCGTCAAAGGCACCCTCATCTCCTTCAATGAAGAATGGTTTTCAACCTTCTTTCATTTACCAACTTCTGGCGCATCATCACTATCAGAGATTGATGCCGATATGAGGAAGAAAGGAGCTGGTATCTTCGCAATATCGATCGAAACCTTCAAAGAAGCGGACAAGCGAACTGCACTCAAACCATCATATCGGTTACTCCACGATCTGGTGGCTAAGTCAGTTCTTGGAAAAGGAGGATCCTTCGATGTACTGACAACAGAGAAGGTGCAAGCCATGACAGCAATCATGATGGGTCTGGCGGTAAATTGGGGCAAAGTGGTGTTTGGGGCACTGGTCAACGTAGTCCGGGCCAGGGACCGTCAGTTCAAAAACTTTGTGCCTCAAATCATAAGTATTATAAAAGAGAAGCTGGGCAGACTGGAATCGGTCCAACCCGTCTCAGGAGCTAAACTCCTCACTACGGAGTCCATTAGACAGTTCCTGGCCATCCAAGTAGTGTCTGATACAAAAACGGCAGGAAAACGCCAAGTCCCTGATACCGCTGTTGAAAATCAGGAGACCAAGAAGAAGAAGCAGAAGAAAGCTGACTCCAAAGAGAAGGAGACGAAAGAAAAGGAAAAGAAGAAAGTTGAGAAGAAGAAAAAGGAGAAGGCAGAGAAGAAAAAGGAGAATGCAGAGAAGAAAAAGACAGAAAAGAAGAAAAAGGAGGCGACTCCTGAACAGGAAATGGCGATGATAGCTTCTGGTGCTGAAGCGGAGCCTGAAGAAACGCACCAAGGAGCTCCCAGTCCAACAACAAGCCAACAACATGAGGACCTGATCCCTGAGCCAGACACTGCAGAAGAAATGCAGGGATCAGAATCGGGTGCCGAGATGCCAAATCTGGATACGGTGATATCCAACATCATCACGGACCCAATCTTAGGGCTTGAACCACTGATGGAGGCAACATCTGTGCCTGAATCTACTGCCCTGATTCCTCAACCAGCTGCCCAAGCCCAAAGGCAACCGTATTGTCATACGGGAACCAGCTGCTTCGTCGACACCAGTTGCCCCCCAAGGCGACAAAGGGAAAGGGAAAGGGAAGGCAATTGCTGTCGAAATGCCTTCCATCCCCACGAATGATGTTGGTATGGGAGTTGAGTTAACACTGAAAGATATATGCGCACGCGTCGATGAGCACATGGATGATTATGAGGAGTGGAGGAATGTAAGGCTCACTCCTCTCAAGAAGCGCATCAAAAAGGATCTGATGGCGGCTGCTAAGAAAACAGAGGACTTCCTGATGAAAAGCATGGAAATTGACGATGTTGAAGTCCTTCTGCAATCGAGAGATCTATTCAGGCTACACCTATGCCTGACGTTCCTGGTCCAGAATCTGAATACCAGAGAACAAAATTTTGATATAGTCTCTCCTTCGGCAGCATCTGATCGAGCGATTTTGGGAAGCCTTGAAGTAGAACGGCTCAAGCTGGAGGACTTGTATAGAATTGAATTCAATAAGCTGGGACATCAGTTTCCAGACTCCTCCAGCTTCCAAATCACTGATCAGTCCAAGTCCGTGCAAGCCCAACCATCGGATCCCGCCAATCCTTCAGTGTCGTCAGAACCTGATCGGACCACGCAAGTCGCTGAAGTTCAGATGCAACCGATCAGGTCCCCTCCTACTGTAGGGTCTTCCGGGATTGTCAAGGACCCGGACACTGTGTTGGCCACTGAGTCCCGGCTAATTCCTCTGGAACCAATTGAGATGGCGAGCAGTCCACGATTCGAAGAACAAGCTTCTTCAGGACCTCCAAAGAGTTGGTATCTGCTCCACTCTCTCCCGTATTGGTTTCTGGCCGTCTCCATTTTCTGCTACACCATTGCTGCTACCGGCACCGGAACCTAAGTCGGTCCCTTGCCCCACACCAATAGCCACCTTGCCCTTCGAAGAAGTAGCAAAGAGGCTCCGCCCCAGTGAAGTCCCCGGCTCTTCTAACACCGGCTCAGTTCCCATGCTCCAGCGCCGCATCGAAGACTTCATGGTCACTCAAACCATGACAGATTCTAAGGTCAGGACCCTTGAGATACTGGCCAAGATTGCGCGGACCAAATCGGAAAAGGTTTATGCTGAGCAAGTCGCCACACGCACCGAATTAAGAAATGGTGCGACAAACTCAGTGAAGATCAGAACCTTCTTCGCACTGACCTAAGGGGTGTTGAAGACACGATCCGGGAGGACCTGACGGCGGTCAAAGCTCAATTGGCAGTAATAGTTGAGCACCTGGAATCAGCAGGAGCCTCCGGTGCTGCCAAAAAGGGGGAAAGTGGGAAAGGAAAGGAGCAGCAGTCATCAAGACATGCCTCAGTGCCTGATCCTAGCCCGACTCAGAGATCGAATCAAATGTCCACCATCCGGTATGCACCAGAAGATCAGGATCGACAACAACAAGAAACTGCTCTGCTACCGGATGATATCTTGCCAAAAATGGACTCTTCGATCCGCTCGGGCAAGGAGCTTCTGCCTCTGGAACGCATCTACAATCCTCAGTCCTTAAGGACGATAGCATGCAACCTAACTGGACAACAGCTTCAGGAGCTCACTTGGTTGCATGACAAAAAGATGCAGACGCTGTCAACTGCAAAGGCTCAGGCAGAACTAAGGAAGCTGGAGAAGAAGAAGGAAGACGACAAGGGACGATCAAGGAAGAAATAGATTAGTCCTTTACATATCTCATGTAATAGACTAGTCTGTAACTTCCATGATAAATGAAAAGAAACCTTCTTCCAGTCATAAGTGTTTAAGTTTTGGCAGTCACCAAAAAGGGGGAAATTGTTAAGGAATCCAGAACCCATAACGTAAGGGGTTTCGGTGACCAAAACTTAAAACAAGCGCCCGATAATCTGAGGAACTGGCAGAGCACCTGACTTTGAACGCCTATGGAATCAGAAACCAGTCCTCAAGACAGGAACCCGATGTTCAAGGCTGTGGCAACCGGTGACTTACACTTAAGAGTCAGAAACTCAATTTCTGACCAGGAGCCAGAGGCCAAAATTCAAATATGCATCGATTAAGGAGAACAATGCAGTACAAATGCATTTAAGTCAAGACTGCGACCAAAGAGACGTTGGCCCGACATATACCCATTTTGGTGAAAGGCGCAGTCTGCAGAGAACCTGAACCAGGTTCTGAAACCAGCCTATTTCAGGAAAAGACATTTAATAATGTCTGGAAGCTGGTCGGAGTCTTCACACAACGGCTCAATCCCGAACAAGTATAAATACCAAGAGCGTGAAGACTCAAATAACTTTTGAACGATCAACAACACAACTCATTCACAGAAATCAAACTCAGAAGTTCTCTCTCAACTATTCATCAAGAGCGATTAGTAAGATTGAGAGATTTGTACTCAACGGACTGTAAAAAGCTGTTGAAGTGTTAGGTGGATTGTTTATATACAACTGCCTGTGTAGCATTAGATTTGGTAAGTTACTGTTAGTGAGTTGAGTACTCCTTGTAACGTGTAAAACCAGTTTCTAGTGATAACCTTCCTTGAGGGGAAGAAGGGGAGACGTAGGAGACTTTGCTCCGAACTTCCAGAAACAATTCCGCGCACTCAAATACATAGTCACTTACAAACCGGTTACCATCCACCAGTCACACCAGAAACTGCACAAACCGAAAATACGCAAGTGTTTATTCACCCCCCCCTCTAAACACCTTAACCGATCCTAACAGAATATTAGTTTTAGAGGAAAATATAGAGGATGGTTGGAGTTACAAGTACGTTCAAACTGTATATATAGATGAATTTAACTGTAGCAACGGTATGTATAGAGGAAATGATTGGAGATTGCATCATATCCTAAAACTTAGCCCCACAACCTTCTCCGCCCCACCATTGGATTCATATGGCCGACCAAACGGATCGCGGCAATAGTATTATAGTATCCAAATTAAGAATCACCTAATACTACTTTGAAAGCCTATATCTTAAGAAGCCAATATTTTTACTAAAATATATATTACAGGAAAAATGTTTAATTTTACTACGCATTTGGAGATTTGATTTAGACTAAACGTTATCGGAGTGTGGGGATTAATGTGAGATTGTATTGAGATACCTCTTGAAATTAAAATAAAAAGTTCAAGATCTCATAGTGATCGAAACTAAATTTTATGTATGCTCAAACTTTTAGATACGCCATTTTAGTTCATGAACTTTGTAAATACGTTCATTTTTTGTTCTTTTACCGGCTGTCTCAGTAAAAAGAGTCCAAAATTAACGATTTTGCAAAGTTCGTGAACTAAAACGACACATTTAAAAGTTTGAGCACTAATAATGAGAGTTTGTATAATATAAGTACCAAATTTGTTGTATTAATTATTACTAATGGTAGATGTAATCATTTTATAATTGATATAATATTTTATTTTGTGAATGTAATTTAAGACATTTGACTAAGGTGATTTGTGTTTTGATCCTATCAAATTATAAAATGAAAATAAATTGTTTATCTATACTCTTTATATATATATATATATATTAAGGGTGAGCAAATGCGGATATCCGGATTTTCGGATATCCGGAATTCGGATATCCGTATTTTCGAATAGCTAAAAATGAAAACCGCATCCGCTCCGATTTCATTCGGATATCCGATTTATTCGGATATTTAAAATCGGATATCCGCATCCGGTTTTTAAATTTAGAATTGAACTTTATTTTTTTATAACTGATTCTTATTTTTCAAAAAAATTGCGCGTTTTTCTTATTTCTTACCAATAAAACATATATATGTCGCCTAAAAATTTATATACATAATAATTCACACAAAACATAAACGCAGTTAAAATAGAGTAGTATTTTAAATGCACTCGATGCGTGTGTTATAATATATATATATATATATATATTATTTTATAATTTAAGAATTATTTTTAATTTAAGCCTAGTTTTAATAGATAAAATTTTAATTCTAAATGTTTATTATTTATAAAAAAAATAATTTGTGGAATATAATTGAAATAAATAAAAATAAAATTGTAGTTTGAAATAACATACCAAAGTATTTGATTAGTGATTACAATAGGATGCTGAACGTTTATAAATATGTTAGATATGATCTAACAATTGCATTACACAATTGTACTCTAATAAAATTTCACACGATAGTTCTCTCATTTTCCTTTCTTCTATTTTCTTCACTTTCTTTCCTCTAATTTTTCTTTTTTTTCTTTTCGATTCTCGATTCACGTTTTTGCAAGAATAATATAAATTTTATATATTGTATTTTGTTTAACAATTCAATAATAGATGTTAGACCTCTTTTTTTCTTTTTTTCTTTTTTCTGTTGGACCACTTTTTTCTTGTTTTTTTTGGATCATTATTTAATTTATTATATTTTTTAAAATATAAAACCGGATATCGGATATCCGAATTTTACGTTGGCCATTATCCGCATCCGATCCGGTTTATCTTAAAATAAAGCGGATCGGATATCCGATCCGGTTTTTAAAATCGGATATCCGGTTTTTCGGATTTTGAAAACCGGATATCGGATCGGAATCCGGTTTTCGGATATTTTTGCTCACCCCTAATATATATATATATATATATATATATATATAATTGTACTTAGTAAAATACTTAATTGTCGAAATTGAAACTAGTTGGCTCCTATGTAATGACATCAGCTTCCAGCATGATTAATTTCCAGATCTATGTGCCTGTCTCATTTCCACAGTGACTATGATAATCAAGACAAGTTCAGTTTGGAGCGAATCCAAACCTCACTATATGTTACGAGACGACCCCAACTTCAATCGGGACAAATCAGCTTATCTATGTGTCCTCTTTCAAGTCCACACAAAATGTTATAATTAAGGAATTCAAGTTAATTCGAATTCATAAACTCCACTATAAACTCCACTAGAAGAATTCAAGTTAATTCGAACTCATAAACTCCACTTGAAGTTATCGTACTTTGATTTTTCCCAAACGAAAATTATGCAATTTCAAGACAATAGTATTTTCGACATCCAAGTTTATAAGTAAAAAGTACTAAATCATTAGGCTTATTATAGCAAGAGTAGTAATACTAAATCAAACACAACAAAATCCATCTCGAGCAATATTCAAGAAAGCCCTTTAAAAACTCCAACAAAACGTCAAAAAGAAAGACATAAAATTAATTAGCCCTCGGAGCAGCCCATTCGACCCTGAGAATAAGGTTGTCATACCCATAACCGTTGAGCTTCTTAATAGCCCTCTCTGCATCATCCCTGTTCACAAAGTTCACAAACCCGAACCCGCGGCTACTCCCAGTCTTCTGATCCATGGCCACGTAGGCTCGGGTCACAGCCCCAAACGGACGGAAAAGCTCGAGCAAGTCGGGCTCTCTCGTGTCTTCAGACAAGTTCGTGACCCTGACAGAGTTCTCATCGTTGCGGCGCCTCATGTCCGAACCAGCGGCTCTCTCCGTGGCCCCGCCCCTCATGCTGGGAGGCACGTAGGCGCTGCCCTTGTTAGGGCCAGAGGTGGCTGCTGAGTCCGAGGCTGCTGGTTTGTCCACAAAGGCCTCACTGGGTTGGGAGAGGTCCTTGTAAGGACACCTCGAAGTCCAGTGGTCTCCTTTCTTGCCACATGTACGGCATACCATTAGCACTGCTCCAGCTTTGCTCATCTGGGCTAGAGGGTCACCAGCCGCTTTTGGCTCCTCTTGCTTCGAGCCTATTATCACCATGATTTGTTGGTTAGAACTTAGCATTGAATGAGGGTACATAAAGGATAAAGTCTCAAATGCAAAACAACATGAAGATCTAGCATTCATGCTAGATGTAATAGCTGTACTATAATTCTTCTACAGGGACTAAACCACATTAACCATAACAATGTAATGTAAGTTTTTCGAACTTGAACCTAAGCATCAATGCTCTTCAGGCGGTTGAGGGAAATAGCAGTTAGCAGAAAGGAACATCAACAAATTCATGGCCAATGATACAAATCAACACTCACGAGGACTTAGAAAATGTTTGTAAATCCAATGACAATGTCAGGAAAAGATAGTTTTACTTTTTTGTTTCCCTTGCCGTATTCATTTGTCTACTCACTGTTTATTTTTGTTGCTTGGAGAATCTAAATCACCAACTTTGAAGTAGAATTAGAAACATTGACACAAACAAACAAGTTGGTTTTGAACAATGTTTCTCAGGACATTGTGATTTGTAACAAAACACAGACCTCACACCACATATCATCTCAGATCAATCACAGAACATACGTTCTTTGCTATCTATTTCACATCCGCAATTCACTTTCATCTTATCTTTTCATAGGATAAATATATGTGTTTAGTCTAGTTTTTTCTCTCAAGCGCAAATATGAACAGAAAAGAAAGGAGAAATAAATCACAAACTACATTCATTGGCTCAGCAAAAACTCCACATTTCAGGCCCAACACCTAATCACAGCTCGTTTCCACAAGCTTAACTTAATCAATCGACAAACAAAGGATTATACAAGAGCACAAACGGATCAATCGTGAAAGCAAAAAGCAAATCCTAAATCGGGCATCTTCTCCAATAATCAGAAGAAAATTTAGTTTGCAGAAGAAAACGCAACCCTTACCCGGCGCACGTGGGCGTTCCAAGACGATCTCCTCAGTGGACACCATAGTCAACCTACTCCCAGCCTCCTCCTTCACGGCGTCGCCGAACTTTGGCCAGGACCTCCGCTCGACGGCGCTCTTGCTCAGACGAGCGTTGGCAAGCTTCCTCACGCGCGTGGTGGTGGTTATCTTCACCTTGTTCCCCTCCTCGTTGAATTTGTACTCGATGACCTTTTTGATCCCGTTCTCATCGGGACCAATCACCTGCTTCGGCGGGAGAAGAAAATCTAGATCCTCTCCGTCGTCTTCCTCGAGCTCCCACCACCTTGGTTTCGTCGACTGCGCCGCCGTTGCTGTATCCGCCGCCATGTTTCGCACCCGACGATTGATTCTCGCAAACGAGATTGAGACGGTGTATTGTGGTAAGGGCTTTGTCGATGACCTTTATCTATTTGTTGTGGATCATATTGGGCTGAAGTTCTTTTATAGTGGGCTTAAGTCGGTAAGGACTTCAATTATTTTTATTTTTAAGTTATTTTTGTTTGCTAATTCTCAATTATTATGATTTTATACTTGAGATTCATTTAATATGTTCCCTCTATCAATCCAATTGAGTTTATATTTCTAACACAAAATCCAAACATAGAGTTATAAACTTAAAAAAAAATATCGGATACTTAGAATGGCCACACTGTGTCCACTTATTTTATTTAATAACAAAATTATTTTGAGTTAATTTTAAAATATATTATATATTAATTAATATTAACTGATCAATTTTTCATTATTATCTACCCGCATGATATTTACCGTTTCATCATTTCTTTTTTCACTCTAAGTATCCTATTTTTTCTCTTACAAATTAAGTTATCATATCAACTTAAATTAATTATACAGAATTGAGACACTGTGTACTGTACGAAAAAAAAATAAAAATATTGCTTATATATTTAAATGTAAAAAAGCTCGATCATCATTGCCGAGAAAAAAAAAACACAATTACATGCATTGTTGGATCATCGTAGGTAGTAATTTAAGCACACTATGCATGTTCTGTAATATACAAATATATAACATTATTTTGTATTTTAAGTGTTATTTTTAATTTAAAATGTTTAATATATGAAATAATAATTTAAATTTAATAACTGGAATAAACTTAAAAAAATTGATGGGTAAAATGACAATTATACCTAACAACTCAACGATGAAAAACAACGAAACATCAAGGATGAAGAAAAGGCTGGTGGTATGCATGCTACTATGCTAATGATGAAGATGAAAGCAAGAAGAATGAATGATCTTTATATATATTAATAGGAATGAATTCTATTATATTCACTATGTTCGGAAATTGTTCTTCAACGAAATGAATTGCCTGCCTGAATCAATAAAAAGTCTCCCATACTAAAGCTATATACACTACACCAACCATCGAGCCACAAAAGAGCAGTGAAACAACTTCCACTTGTTAACCAATTCTATCATCCTTTGGCAAAGCGACGTAATTAACGGGAATTACAGCGTCAACCCTACCGCTGAGTCTACTGCCTTTGCCAGCAGAGACTCCCAGTCGAGGAGCCGAAGGAGTAGCTGACGTAGTCCTCGCACGCTGCCTACTCGGTGTACCAACCATCGTGCTAGCATGGCCCGACGGTTTTTTCACGTTTGACTTTGAACCAAACCGTGCTTCTTGCTCTATAGCTGACTGGTCTTGAAGCTTCTTTTGTTCCTACATTATAGGATGGTCATAAGAGTGAAATTTAACTTCTTTTGAAGTTTGTACTAACACCATGCTAAATACAAAAAGAGTAGACATACTCGACTTTTGCGTTTCTCCTCTTCTTTTTCTTGCCGGGCGATCATGAATTGTGCCAATGTATCAAGTAAAGGAGCCTGAAAGTACGAGATTAACAAAAGGTGAAGTGGGGAATAGCATATATTCTAATGGATGCAAAGGAATGTCGTGTTACCTTATAGTACAGAAATGGGATTCGTTTCTCCGATTCCCAAGCCTTTACTTTTGCAGTTAAATTCTCCAAAAGAGCTGCAGTACAGTTTATAATTTTCTCAAAAAACATGGCCAGGTGCATACCAAAAGGCAACGGAACGATGATAACGCTTAATGTATGAATGCAGCTTAGTAATCGTAAAACAAAAATCTCGCCGTTATTTTTTTTTTCCCCGAAACTGAGGGACATGAAAAGCACACTTTAGCCTAGTGCTTGAAATCGACTAGGATAAGATCAAAACTAGCTGTAATGTGACTAACTATACCAAGATTATGAAAGAGAAGGAATGAAACTAATCTAATAATGTCTAACAATAACTTTTTGAAATCATTTTTACGTCATTCAAAGGAAGTAATTCAAATCAGGATCATACACGGCATCTTGTTGATCAGAATCCTAGCCTTTTCTGCCCTCTTTAAGTTCTTATGCACTCCTCTTCCCGTGCTGTAACGATTTTCATCCTGGAAGAAACAAAAAAGTTGACACTTTGGAAATTCAGCTACAGAAAAGAATGATGCAAATCCCGTATAACAAACATATAGAAGTTCACCCGTATCAAAAGTACGTCAAATCAGCAATTATTTTTTCTGATGCTCTATATTGCAAAAGGAACTTGCAAAAAAGTTCAAACAAAGGATTATTATCATAAATATAATATGGTGACACTCTAAACAAAGGATTGACTGCAATTAACAAATGAATTTTAGGCTTTTTAAGACATAACTCAAACACACTATTCAATGCAAAACACAAAATATTCAACTTCGAATAAACGTAACTTCGAGAAAAGAGGTGCACTTTGTAACTGCTCAGAAGAACTATAATAAGAGCCCCCATTTGTTAAAATCCGTAAACTATAGATTATCATTCTGTAAAAAACAGTGTATTGCAACGATGAACAGTTGGAGAAAGCGCATCACCCTTTCATACTCTTCGAGCCACTGTTCCTCTTCAGCTGCATGTCTCCATTTCTCCACCTTATCCAAAATATCCTTTCTGCTTTGAGTTAGTTCATTTGCTTTTGCAATCTCATCATCCATGCTTGATAAAAGTCCAGAAAGATCACATGTTTCTGTAGATAGACACATATGGAAACAGTTTGCACAAAGTTCAAAATCTAAGCATGAAGCACACAATGAATGTGATGAATCCATAGAGATAATACAGGCTTAAAAAGGAGACGTAAAACTTGAGAAACCGTAACCACTTTTCTTCTTGGTACTTATAAACCAGGAAAGCCAAGGGAACATTTCTGTAAAAATAATAATTTTCTTTTTAAGCCTCAGATAAAGTATGACATGACATTATTTTTCATTGCCCAAACTCCCTGGTCCAGCAAACTTTCTCATGAAAACATGCGTCAAGCATATTTAGCTACCAGATCCTGAAGCCTATTTTGAATAATCACTCATGCAAGGCATATAATATTCTATTTGTCATAATGAACTGCCTAGTTGTTTAACTGAAGATCCAAATTATATAAGCTATTTTGAATTATCATTAGCAACTATTGACGAGGAAAGAAAATACCTTCTGGTGTTTCTTGTCAGTTAACAATACGGTCTCTTTAGGACTTACTGAAATTCTCCGACAACTTACCATATCAGATGCTATTAATATTTTCTACAGTCATAATTTTCATATGCAAAGAAATCAAGTTCTCAAAAAACAATTGTTAATGGAAGCAGCAAGAAACACCCGTATGCAAATGGCAGAGGATAAGAGGAAATAACTAAAAGGGCAGACGACGACATATGCATATCAGTCTTAAAAGTAAAAGGAATTGATCAAGACCAGATTCCATAAGAGAAATAAGCATTTCCCTTGCTCTGTCACCATTGATTTCCATATGGACATATTTATACATCTGTTCAAGCTCTGATTGTCTGTTGAGTATGAGCTCCTTCATTTTATTGGCTTTCAGAACATTTAATCGATCAACTTCCAGTTCAACCTTCAGATATATCAAGTGGCGCATAGTAAGAATAATCAAGACTTTGCCTATTACTATATTCCATATTTAATAAAGATGAAAAAAAGAAGGCAACAGGAAATTAGTAAGAGAAGGAGCCTACCTGCTCAATGACATCGATAGATAGACATCCCAAACTCAGAACTTCATCTGCTGTTAAATTCATTAAACAAGTAATGTTATCAAATTTTCGCCTTTCATCTATAGGCATATCCAAGACCTCCCACAGTTTCATTAGAGCTCCCCCAAAATCTTGTATCTGCATGGAAATTCCAACTATCAGTGCAGTACAGAAAAGTTACGGAAATGAATATTAGTGCTAGAAACAAACTTCATATGTTTAATACCCATCAGTGAAAAAAATTCAACTACCAAACGGCATTGACTAATCTATTCCAAAATCGTTCATGTCGATGATGCGCCACAGTTCAGCAAGGCTGAAAACAACTTTACAATTTACTTTAAAAAATCAAGTTATTCAATGACAATAAATGTGGTGCGACAATTGATAAAATTAAGGAAATTGACTCCTTGAAGTTTTACCAAAAATGACAAGCAATAACATTTCGTATATTACGCTGATTTGTTCTTTGCAAATTAAGAAGTAGGCTTTTTACATATTAAGAGTTAAGGCTTCATCATTCCTTCGAGTTTTCAGAAGATGAATTTTTTCATGCCTATCAAACAGGTTGACAAAGCATAGAAGTTCAACGAACCATCATCAAAGTCACGTGCAAAAAACCGGAACTTGATCTCCCTATACATTCTTAGAAAAGATGTACGAAAGCTTTCCAATCAATTATAATCAACCCATGGAAATCTTGAACTGAAAAAAAAAATAGAAAAGGCAATAAAAGTTACTCAAGATGACCTTTAGCAGCCTCTGCAGTTTCTCTTGCCTCAGCAAATTCAACTCACTGGTTAATCTAGCAAGTGTTTCATCGCTTATGCTCTTTGCCTGACCAAAGTCAGTATCAACAAAACTTGGGTGAACTCTAGCCATTATGGTCTTAAAGTCTAGGGACATGACAACTGAGAGTTCATGGATTCCCTTCACAAGACCATTAACTTTTTGCACCCGCATGCTCTGCATAAATTAAAGCATATAATCCAACTAAACCCTGCTGCTCGAGAAAAGGACTAACGTACTTATCCATATTTAGAAAATGTCACAAGAAATTAGTATCAAACCTTTTCGAACTGAAGCTCCTTCAGGTGCGACTTCAATTCTCCTAACCTTCTGGTCGTCAGGTCTATTTCATCCACATGTATCTCATTAGGATCAGATATCTGATCAATGCCAGCTATTTCAGAGGAGATACGAGCAATCTGGAACTCAGCTTCTGAAATCTCCTTAAATCTCTCATCTTTCTTTACCCTCAATTTCTCAACTATAGGTTTTATAACAGATAATTGCTGCTTCAGACTGGTTTTCTTTTTCTCCTGACAAAACAGAAATACGAATCAGTAAAAACAGATCATAAAAAACCCAGTAAGTAGTATTTAGACCTCTATAAACAGTCAAGCGCTTCGTCATTATATCATTGGGTACAGAAAATTGTAACTCTACCACAAAAAGCAAAAAAGGATACAAAATATTAAGAAAAGGGGTGAACAAACCCAGGATAACGAAACCACTTCTCCGAGAGAAGAAGATATTTGAGCAATTTCTCCTTCTGCATCCGCTAAAGACTGACAAAGATTAGCCTTGTGCTTTCGGGTACTCTCAACTCTTTTCCGATAAATGTCAAGGCATTGCTGCTCCAAGTCGAGTAAGGCTTTGTCTCTATCAGTCTCACTCTCGCCGATGCCATCCCATATTTCCTGTACCATGATCCAAACATTAGAAATTTACAAATCATTTGGTCGTTCAGTTTCCCCGAAAGCGGGACACCATGCTACAAACAGTGTATTTCTCAATGGCTGATAACAAAGACTCCATTTATCCATCAGATAATATGCAATTATATCTCCACTACACTCTCCAGTCAGTAGAGTAGTATGCATAATGTCCATATACGACAAAACAGTTCAAGATTTCGACGGAAAAGGAATAATTGATAAATCGAAACATCGCATTTTCCATAACTGTTCTTACTTGAAGTTCCCGCAGTAGAGAAGCGCAGGTAGTGCTGCCTGACATCGATAGAGAAAGGGGCGAGGTGGAATCGGCCTTGAAAACTAGTGACATTGCCGCGGAAATGAGTGGAAAAAAGCAAGAAATATACTGGGAAGGAAAACCCTAGAACGAAATAGAAAGCATTGAGTATTGCTTTGCTTTCATATCGTGAAATTTTCGAAATGAGGCGTAACGTTCTCTTGATTCTGCTATTATTAAGAAGATCTCTAGTGTTCGTTTAAGCGGGAAAAATAGTTTATCATTCATCATCATATCATATCTTTCTTCATTTTTTTAATATTCCCTTACTTTTGGAATATTATTATTATTACTACTAATAAATCATTAGCTTTCACAACTCTATTATTTTGCTTCTCTTTTCAACCTATAATTAGGTTGCAACGAGTCGGAGTTCGAGCTCGACGAACTTCATGTTTTCGAACACTAATGTAAACAGTTAAGCTCGAATTTGGCTCGTGAGCTCGTTCACTCTCGATGAGTTTGTCAGCTGACTCAGACTCATCTTTCACTTCTTATAATATGGTTATCAATAAGCCGAAACATACTTCACTAAAATATTTAATTTTAATTTTCTTTTATCAGTATTGCACATTTTTTATTCCCTCTATCTCATAAATATAAATAAAAAGAAATGTTTTAAATATATATTTTCTTAATAGATTCAAAACAAATAATCATACCTCCATTTTATTAGTAATTTTAAATAAAACCCCAAAATTATTAAAAATTAAACAAGGACTTGTTAGTTATTTTACAATACTCTTTAATTTTTGTCAAATATATAACTTATCCTAACCCTAATTTCTATTTTGGTCTAATATGTCATTATATGGATGAAAGATGAACCGAGTCGAGTTAGCTCTGAAACCTCGTGAGCTTTCTTTTTTTCATATTTTGTTTATTTTAAAATTTTATTGCTTATCGAGCCTAAAAATGAACCGAGCTCGGCTCATTTACAGACCTACGTCATTGACAGCTAATCTACTTCAACGATAGAAACTAGCATACATTTCGATCAAATACATAGACAGTGTTACTAAACAGCTTGAGAACCCAAAAGAATATTTGAGAGAGAAATCAAACCTAAACAACAGAGACAGATCAAATCCCAGACAACCATGTTAACTTAAAAGTAATCTGCATTAAACTTCTTCATCGACGTAAATGGTTACCAAGTCATGAGAACGACGATCCATACGCTTTCGTTCCTACCCTTCTTCTTCATCATAATCCTCCTCTTCATCGTCCAGTCTCGAACTCATTTGAGCAAAGCTGACGGGGTCGACGACCATTCTATTTATCTCACCAAGATCGAGATTCTCATCGTCATTAACATCACTGGATACCTTCGGGGCCGATGATGCAGCGGCATCAATGGTAGTAGAAGGTGGTTTTTCTGAACTTTCTTCCACCCCAGAATTTAAATCGATGGTTTTGGCTACAGTTTCGTTGATATTGTTACCTCTCGGCGATTCAAAGTCATCTGTCGACCTCCCCTCGGGGCTGGGGTTTTGCTTGAAGCTGATCTGTACGTTCGATAAAGAATTGGATTCCATCTCCTGTCTTAGAAGCTCTCTCTCTGCTGCTTTGCTGGGTCGGCCCCGCCCACGTCCTCTGCCCCGGCCTCGTCCCCGAGCAGAGCTGCTTGCATTTGATGTTTCGTGCTGAGATTAAAAGCAAGTTAAAATGTGTGGACCATTGTGCATTGAATTTGAAGAGTTCAGGAAATCCGCTCTTTGTTCTTACCATATTGCTCCTCTTGGACTCTTCATCGCTGTCGTTAGTCTCGTTTGCCGCAACCTTTCTGCAATGCATGAGGGAAATTCGTAATAGTGACAAAAGTAGGCAAATGAATCTAATATGGAGCAGACGGGGTTAAGGAACAAAACAGAAATCGAAACACCGAAGTAAAAGGGGAAAAAAAGGGGAAGTCTCAAACCTTCTTTTAGAGGCGTCGGCTGCAGAATCAGAATGACCATAGTCAGGAACTTTGCTGACAACTTCCTTAAGGAAGTCAAACACATTATACCTGTGCACACAATGCTTCCTGCAAACCAAAATGTGAGGGAAAATCAAAGGTTTCCGAAGAATTGTTATAAGAAAGTGTCTGTATCAACCTGGAGATACATCAGATAAGAAACATAAATACCAAATAAGGATACCAATAGATTGCCATTGGAAAACGATCAATATCTATAATTGAGTGAACGGTTGTATTTTCACTCACAAATGCAATGAACTAACAGTCTTTGCCCCTATCTGCACAGTAATATCATATGTCCGATCACACAGATCTTGCAGAAATAGTTCCAAAGCTTTAGCTGAAGACAAACCAAAAGCGCACATGTTACAAACTTACGCGACTTAATAAAAATAAGCATGCTCCCATTCAATTAATGCTTACAAACTAAGACAGGCACGGCATTTGCAATCTTGCCAACATCCTCGTCAGTCTGCATAATCTTCTTAATTCGGGCCTGAGGGAGGAAAAATAACTTAGCATAAGATAATGTTGGACATCATTGTGAAGTAAATAATGCCATCACTGCATTGTGTTTGTTTCCATTATATGGATAAATGCGATACGATACACAAAAGTTCTTTTCTTGCTTGAGATAGGCTATATCAGCAAATGTAATATAAAAATTACTTCATATAAAAAAACAATATACATTTAGCAGAGGAGAATGATACAGAAAATACGATCTATCGTGAATAAACGAAAGCATTTCATGGATATGTTACCATCTGCTTCATTGCATACTTCAATTATGACCTAAACCCCAATAACATACACTTTAAACCTAGTTCTATATTCGAAGAAAGCAAATCAAGGGAAAACCCACACATACGCGCACACACACAAAACCCAGAAATCTAGGCACAAAGAAATTGGCGAGCAGAATAAAAAAAAAAATCGAAAAAGTAAAATTAAAGCAAAAGCTCACAGCGGGAAAACGAGTATCGAGCTTCTTCCTCATCGTCTAAACAGAAATCCTCGTCCGTCGTTCCTTATTTTGACTGGAAAAGCAATACCAAAAATGAAATCCCTAGAAAAACAAGCTAAATCGTACTCTTTACTCACGGCGAGTGATACCCATCATCTAAAATAGGGTAAAGAAAGGATCTTTGAGGAAAACAAAAAGAAATTCAACAAAACAGAGCTAGAGAAGATTCGGAAGATTGGAGAGCAGTTGATCGAATGAGAGCATAAAAAACGATCAATTTAAGATTAGAAATTCAGAATAAATATTGAGGAATTTTTCTCGACGGGTTCGTCCTTTCTACGGCAATTGGCTTTGACACGGGGGAAATAAAATATAAATATTTTTCTATTTAATTTTTCATTTTTGTAAGTATAGGGATGATTCTAAAATTGCGTTGATTGATTTTTTTTTGTCCGAAAAGGATAATTTCATTACTCAGCATAATGAATTTACATGAATTAAGGAGTTCAAGAGATCTCTCTCGTTATATTCATTTTTCAGAGTAGATATAACTCTCATTTAGAGAGAGATAAACCACACACACAGCCCTAAAAAAAAGGAAGAAGCCAAAAAAAAAAAAAAAAAACAAAATAAAACAACATTATAAATTTGAGCAAAAGAACTACAATCTAGTCTAATAACTCAATAAATATGGTTATTAAGCTCAGATCTACAATATTCTTCACTTTTTTTTACCTTCAACTCCATATGTGTATGTTCTTTAGTACTGGCACTCCCATAAGAGGAGAAAAACGCTCCTATGGTGGGGATAAACAAACTCACAGTTTGGAAGATTCGCGAACCAACCTAAAAAATAAGAAAATGCAACGAAAAAACATAAAAAAAAAAATTACAGACACACATGCAGAGAACAAGAAGGAGAAAAGAGAAAAAAAGGACATTCTCCAACTTCCATTAATGAAGGAAGAGAATGGTTTTGAGTGATTTAGATTTTGTTGTAGAGACTAGAGAGGGAGTAGGAGGTTTTTGGGAGAAAGAAAGAGAAAAATGAAAAATTTAGTCCTCAAAAAAAAAAAAAAAGGATGAGTTTGATATGGAGAATTTAAAAACACGATCAAAAATTAAGTTAACTGCTTTAAATAATTGTATTTTGTGCTTCAATCGTTTAATTTTTACATATTTCTTTTTCTATTCCTTAATGAATTCCGCGTAAAGACAACCTAAATGTTCGAGAAAAACCGCTCCATTCCAAACTCGGATCCAAAATAAAGTTTTCCCTCTTTTGTAGGGTTTCACTTTTCTACTTTCGATTGAATACAAAAATCTCAGAATCGCAGTTCAATCTCAAATCGTTTCGACAATGTCTGCATCAACAGTCTCGGTCACGGCCAATCAAGGGCCGACCACGCGCCGGCGAGCGAATCTCGCCTCGAACCTTGGTTCACATTTATTACCGGAAGGCGAAAACTACGGGGGGACTAAACTCACAGCGGGTGATACGGCTGACGCCATCTTGAAAGACGCCAGAAACGCTACCCCTTCACAGACGCAGCCCAAAAAATCCACGTCGTCATCGCGGAAGTCAACCAAGCCTCGGTGGTTGACTGTGGTTAGCATTATTGTCAAGAATTTAACTTTGCTTGTGTTATTGTGGGGTTTCGTGCAGATGATTCGCCCGCTCGTGTTAAAATCGTGGGGTAAACCTGGGGACTTTGATGTGATTTCTGGAGATTTCGAGGGGAGGCTACATGAGGTTGCGGCGTTCGTGAAGACAACGATGAAGGCGATGCAGGTGCAAGTTGATGCTGTTGATAAAAAGCTCGATGATAAGATTATTACGGCGAGGAAGGAGATTTACGAGAAGATTGAAAAAAAGGGGGAAGAGCTGGAGTTGAAGTTGAAGGCTCTTGACGTGAGGAGTGATGTTTTTGAAAAGTTTATGAGCGAATTCAGTAGAAAGAGCTTGTTATCGAAGGAAGAGTTTGGTGAGTTCTTCGAGCAGTTTATGAAATCAAGGCGAGATCGAGGTGATGGTGTCAGTGGTGAGGTTAGTTTAGATGAAATTAAAGATTATGCAAGGGAAATCGTGGAGAGGGAAATTGAGAGGCACACAGCAGATGGGTTGGGTATGGTAGACTATGCCTTGTCTTCGGGTGGTGGTAGGGTAGTTTCTCATTCGGAGCCCTTTAACGGTAGAAGTAGTATGAATTGGCTGGGGAGCTTGAAATCTTGGAATAGAGTTATGCCCGAGGCAGAGAAGATCATTAAGCCGAGCTTTGGAGAGCCCGGACAGTGTTTTCCTCTTAAGGGAGGGACTGGTTTTGTGATGATCAGGCTTAGGACAGCTATTTTGCCTGAAGCCATAACTTTGGAACATGTTTCGAAGGTAACTTTTTTTTATTGATGTTTGTAGTTTATCTTATATTCATTCCTTTATGTCTTTTTTGAAATGGAAAGTTTTTGTTTTCTTGAATATATGGCAGTCGCCTGGTTGACAATGCTAAAATACGTCCTCGCTTGTAGTCTGTTTTCTCTCTTTAGTGCAGAGGAAAACTTATGCCAAGAGCTGTAATAAGTAGTCTGGTGAACAATGATCTAGATAGATTGGTTTGGCTATGCATACCTTGAATCTTCTAACAATATGAGACTTAGTTGTTAATTTGGTTAAACAGTCATAGTTATTCGTTTGAAGTCTTGTTGATGACAACCAAAGAGGAACTTAATTTATGTATTTGCTATGTGTGTCAAGATAAACAAATTATGCGGAACAATCAGAGAAATAAAATCTCCTAATATCACATTTTGCGTTCTACTTGCTTGCTGATTGAACTTACGCTTAGCATGTCATACATGATCGTAAGCATATCAGTTTATCAGTCATATCTGGTCGTAACATTATATTTTCAGCTCAATCCATACTAAACTCGCATGACCGACTTTCTCCTCCTAATCACGATGGAAAACAATCTCCCACTTTCCTTGAGCTTCAATAACACGTCATATTTTCTTTTTACAATGCAGACTGTGGCTTATGACCGATCCAGCGCTCCAAAACACTGCATAGTGTCTGGATATTTGCAAGGGAAAGAACCACTTGACCACGATGCTGCTACACCAAAGATGCATCTGCTAACTGAATTCACATACGACCTCGAAAAGAGCAATGTCCAAACTTTCAAGGTGAGCCCTTCATCTTCAAGTAATCTTATCGATACAGTTAGGCTGGATTTTGCGTCAAACCATGGAAGTGCTACACACACGTGCATCTATAGACTGAGGGTCCATGGTTGTGAACCGAGTGTTGCCCCAGATCTGTAAACGTTATCTTGATATTCGTTTTCCATGTGGGATTGTCTTGTTTCTTGTGTTTGTGTGTTTTGCTAGGCTAGGAAGCTCTGTATGTGAAAAACAGTCGTGCATATTGTCACATGTATTAATAGAAATAAATGATCTATAGTAGCTTATTCTAAATTCAGTACCTCCGGCTAGAGAGTATTATGTCTGAAAAAGTAGCTTTTTCTTACATAAACGAAGAAAATGGCCCAGGGCATAGAAGCAATCCACCTGATTCTATATTTCTCCTATACAACACTCTATCGACCAAAACATGCTCAGCTCTACTGTTAGAAATATATTCTTCGGCATCGTAGTAAGATGATCTTTTATACTTTGAGACGATCAAAGCTTTTCGAACATCTTTTTCGAAATGTTTGATGTAGATTTGGATATCTGCACTTGGTGCAGATGAGTTTGGTGCCTCGAATGAGAACTGTCGAGGTTGAGCATCTGTAGTTGATTTGGTATTGCTGCTATTCACTGATAGTACAGAATCCTCAGAACCATGAATCTGTAATACCTGCTGCATCATTAGACATGTAATAAGACGAAAATCGTAAGAAGTGTTCATTCCTCTACAAAGCATACAAAATTTACGAATATGTTCAAGGAACATTGATGTACCTGCTTCTGGTGAAAATTATTGACTTGATCATAACGATATGAGGTGCTCGAACTTCCTTTTACTTGAGATAGAGCATCGATAGACGCATTTGCTCCCAAAGAACTGCGAGGTATGTCTTCTGAAGCAGAGAAGTCAGAGCTATCGAATGTTGATAAAGAGACGCACTCGTCGAAATAAGCCATGGCCTCCTCAGTGAGAAGCTCGGACATATTTCTCCTGTCATTGCTTGCCTAAACAAATAGTGATGATATACAAATCGATTAAGAACAATTCTGAATTTTTTTTGACCATAGGCATCTCAATAACAGTGACAAATGAAAATATACAATGACTAATTCACTAGCATGCCATCCAACTAAGCAACACAAATTATTGATGGATATAGCATACCCTTCTACCACGACGCGGTTTGCGAACACTTGGTTTCTCGGGAGGTATTTCTTCGAGCATCCTATTCAGTTCTCGTGCACGATGTTCTTCAATAGCGAGATCTGCTCTGAGTTCTCTTGCACGCTCTTCAGCCTAGTGTAGGGGATATTGCGATTATTACATTATGGCACTTTTTTTTTTAATATATATGCACATATATATATATAATTCTGTAACAACGAAAAAGCACTAGCTTTCTTTTCCAATTATTCACCTCTTCGAGTTTGATGGCATATTCCCTCTGAATACCAGAAATGAATTCATCAGCTTCACGATCAACTATATCTGAAGGCACGTTGATATCTTGGGATGTATTAACATAATTTCGAAATGCCTGCATATTTGATAGCATAAGAGGATCATTTACACACATAATAAAATTAGCATGTTATGTTAAAGCAGCATCCCATGAAGTAGGTAAAAGACTTTGTAATATTACAGTTACGTGGTCATCTTGGATATCAGGTATGGCATATTTTACTTCAGACTGAGCAGTTTCGTATATTTCACTCAAAGGCATATCATCTCCGCTTAGCTCGCTTGACAACTGCATATAAATCAGAACTAATGATAACACAAGACCAATTCTATGAAACTTTAGTAATTCAAACGACCATGAATTTTTAAGAAAGTGCTGAGGGTTTACGATTATATTATCGTAGAACTCCTGAATAGTTTTCGCTTCTGCTTCAGATAAAGAGTCATCCACATGAGATACCTTCAAGCTGCACTGGAAATGATCATTTCTGCTTAAACAACACAACATGAACATTACAAATGCAAATCTGTATAATATATGAAGTCAATCCTCACGGTAGAATCATCTTCAGATAACTCCGACACTTCATTTCTATGAACCGAAGCTCTGCCATTCTTAGAACTTTTGCGAGTATCAACCAGCTTATTTCCAACTGAAGTACTCCTAACTAAACCACTCCTCATTGGTTTCGTCCCATTTGTGCTCAATGGCCTTTTTGACGTTACCATATTCCGACCTTTTACACTCTGCACAAGTCAGAAGATCCCAAGAAAACTTAGTGCGGTAAAGTTATACCGCTTTAGTGGTAATAACACTTTTTCAGAACAATCAAAGGCAGTGAGGCCAAAACTCATTCAGACCATCAATCTAAACTTAAAGTTGCAATCAAATCAAGCCCATGATTAGCATTATAAATTGAAACAATGCCACTTTCTACGTTTTACTGCTTCATATATAACACAACAATGTATCTGCACTAATATAAAAACACAGTTTTTTTTTTTTTCTCAAATCAAGAATCAAGAATTCAAACCAACTGCCTTGAATCAAATACCCAACACACATGGACAAGAAGATCAAAATCCACAACCTCATCCGAAGAATAACGATGCGGCCTCGACATGGACCGCCCTCGAGCTGTTGACAAACTCCGACCAATCCCATTCTTACCGCTCAAACCCCTCGTCACAGAACGGCCCCTCAACTCATCACCACCACCACCACTATTACTTCTACCATTTCTCAAATTCTTTTCAACAAATGACCTACTGGGCCTTGAAATCTCACTGCTTTTCTCCGTAACATCGCCGTCGGCCGTGTCCCAGAAAAGAGGGTTGTCCCTGCTGTTAGAGAACTGGGTCGAAATGATGGATTCCTTCCTTGAAACGGCGCTAACGCTCTGCGACCTTCGGCGGGTCTTAGAAGCCATTTTTCTTCATCCGACTGCAGAATCGTTTGACGAGGAAAGCATTCGCCGTTTCAGCTGACTCCCCTATACGACTTTACATAGATCTTGTTGGAGCCTACTAATACGGTTCCACAGTTAAGTGATGCTAACGATTGATTGATGGAATTTAATTCGCCGAGCATTCAATTCAATGATCAAAGCAAAGAGGAGTGGAAGACTTTTCTTTTAGGTTTGTCTTTAGCGTAAATTTTTTTCCTCGGTTTTCACGAATCGATTGGGTTTCTAGCACTCAATCAATCGTTTACAAAAATAAGATGTTTGGCTGTATTGCTTTGCTAGTAATATTGTTTATGACGTTCTTCAGAATGTTTAAGAAATGGAACCCCAAGGGTGACTCATGTCGTGGGTTTAGATATTCCCACATAACGTCATCGTAGTCCCTACATTCCGACTAGGTTCAGTCTGAATCGGATCCGAACCTCATCATCGATTGTGCGACGGTCACATCTTCTAGCGGAACTAATCCTCATTGGTCCATCAATTTGTCAAAAATGGAATTGTAAGTTCAGGGATATGAACGTAAACCATATTTTTTTTTATTTATCAAAATCGAACCGTCAAAATCTCGTAATTTTTTTTGGAAATTTTCAACGCTTACTACAATTTATTGCGTGTTGAGAAATGGCGATTACTTGTTGAAAAATAGCCATTATAAATGTCGATTATAAACATTATTTTTTTTTTCTATAAACCACAATCACCTGTTTGAACCAAAAAAGGAGTAAGAACTGGAATGACCGCTTTGAAACTGTAACTCAAATCTAGTGCACCACGATTCGATTGTGGTTTTGCCGACTCCGTGAACCAAGACCAACGCTCCCAACCCGAAAACCGGAATTGGAACCATATGAACATGTCTATTGTGGATGTGTTTTACAAAGTAATTTGATTTTCAATAATTTTAAGACTATATATTAGGCTTGGCATTGTGGGCGGGTTGGGAGCTAATTCCATTCCCATTCCCGTCTGGACATTTGTCGGGGAATCTTCATCCCGTCTCCATGCCCACGGGATTTATCGAGAATCTTTTCCCTCCAGAAGTCACGCGCTCGCATTATGTGTATAATATTTTTAATTTTCTACGATAGTGGGACAAATGAAAACAATGGAGCAAATTTATCGTGGTACTTATGAAAAATGATGCTAGTGAACAAAAGTTAAAGAGATATGATTGTGAAAACTGACGGCCGTTAAAAAAAAAAGAAAGAGACAAAGAATTAAGAAATTATAAAGTATAATTAAGTAACACTATACACTCGGTCCCTGCAGGGATCATGTTGGGACCCCTACGGGGCGGAGAATATGATCCCCATCCACATTCGATCATCGCCAACGTGGTGAAAATTTCCCGAGTCTCCGCCCCACGGGAGTGAAAAATGTAAACTTCCCGCCCCGTCCGCGGCAGATCCCTGTGGGAAACAGGTAATCCTCACCCCATTGAGCCTATTAGATAACATCTAATGTTTGGTTATTAAGATTTTGTGACTTCTAATAGGCTTGACAATGGGTCAGGAATTCGCCCAGACTGGTGAGAAAAAGTCCCGTTTTTCTATCTCCGCCGGCAGAGAGAAAATTTTCTCCCCATTGGTGGAGACATTCCTCCTTGCGGATCGGAAAAACGATACACTAAATTATAATAATACCTTATTAATATCAAAACTTTAATCCCTTGCTTTTTATAATGATGCAAAAAAAGTAGATTATACAGTCAAAGATACTCGATGATCGGAAGAAATTATTCGCAATTTGCTTGTGGAGAATGAGGCATAGATTCTAATAAGTGTCTGGCCAATATCACTATCTCATTGACAATCAAAGTCCATCTTTAATCGAATTCCAAAACTCATAAAATAGAGTAAAAATACTCCAACCGTGCCTGAATTGCAAACTCAAGTTATTTTTCTCTCTCTCCTGATTGAAACTAAAATTTAAGTTCGAACACCAGAAAAATGGGTTTGAAGTTTGAAAATTACAATAAATACCCTTTTATTTGTTTTGAATTATTAAAGTACCGCTATAATTTTTTTATATATTTTATTTATATGTAATAGAGCAGTTAAATATTATCTTGATCAAAACTATAGAATTTAAAAAATATAACGAACTATTAACATTAAATATATTTTTTCCTCGGTAGTATAATTTTCGTATTTTTAATATATATTTTTTTTTATGTTTTTTACATTAATAAATAATATTTTTATTACCTATTTAAATAAATATTTTCTCAATTAAATTTAAGACAATATCGTTGTCTAATTTATAAAGTTGTAAAATATGTGAATAATATTGAAAACTTGTAAAAGATTGTGTGAAAACGAATATTCCAAGAAAATCGTTTTGAGTTTTATATAAGTTTAATGGTTAGAGAAGTCTCGTAAAAGATGGTGTGAAAACGAATATTCCAAGAAAATTATTGCGGGACTGTATTTCGAGACAAAAAGAGCGAAGTCACGTGCCATCGGCGTGCATTCACACCCAGAGACTACCTTGGCGCAAATCCATTTCTAGGGCTTTTCTTATCATTTCAAATTCCAACCTTCAAAACCCTTAAACCCCTATTTTCCGACCAACACTTCGAAGCTCAGCCATTTCCCCTCCCTAATGGCATGAACGCATTTCACACTATTCAGTACTTAACTCCGCAAAAACCTCCGTCAATGATGGCCTTAGCCACCGGGCTGCGGTTATTCCGTTACCACCCAGCGCTCAAACCGAACGACCCGACCCGTCTTCTGCTGGCGAGGCGAATCTCGGAGCTCCAGTTAGTTAGCAGAAGAAGATTTTACGCTGTTCAGGCTTCTTCGTCGAAGCGTACGGACGACCAAGTCCTGGAGGGTAGCAACGGAGGCGCGTCTGTAAATGGGAATGGCGGTGGAGACGGCAGAATCTTGGTTTCTGAGCTCCACAAGGAGGCAACTGAGGCATACATGTCGTATGCGATGTCTGTGTTGTTGGGCCGGGCTTTGCCGGATGTTAGAGACGGCCTCAAGCCTGTCCACAGGAGGATATTGTATAGTTTCTCACTTGCGTTTCGATATTTTTAGTGTGCATCTGTTCAAATTTCATTTTTGCTAAGGAAAAATGGAGAAAGAAGGCCGGGTTTTGTTGTTATAATGATATTGCGAGTATCAGTGTTTTCTTTGGAAAGGGTAAATAGAATGACGTCCCTTTTTGTTATTATTGGTTGATTAACTTGTTGAATTGCTTGCTCTGTTAGGTAGTGTGGCTTGCTTTAACTTATTTTCTTAGCTCAAAATACTACCATGTTTTGATTAATTGTATACCGATCAAACTTAAATTTTAATGTAGTGCATTTGCTCAAACCCACGCGTGTTTATTAATACACACACACACTGATCATCTTTTACCATTTCATTGCGGGTTCGTTGTCATATAAGGTCTGCAGAAGATTGCCTTTGTGATTTCCCCGTTCAGTTCTTGATATGTGGAGTTCTAACTTTGGACAATCATGTTGACAGCAGACTGAATTATTTTCTGTTTATGACTGAATGAATCAGATTCGCTATGCATGAATTGGGACTTTCTTCCAAGAAACCTTACAGAAAATGTGCAAGAGTAGTTGGTGAGGTTTGTGTTTGATTCTACAAGTGTTCCGAGTTTATGAGTATTATATATGGAGCCTGTAATGTATCCATTTCTTGTCAAGCTTAGTATTTGTTCCAATGTTTTAAACCGCAGGTTCTTGGTAAGTTTCATCCACACGGAGACACTGCGGTGTATGATTCATTGGTTCGAATGGCTCAGGTAAGTATCTGATTTTTCGGTCTTTGTATGAGTATGTAACTGAAAGTCTATGCAAATTAGTCATACGAATTTATTGCCACATAGATGCAAAAAATTAGAGGGCTTACTCATGCCTTGGCATAATTATCAGCTATCTTCTACTACGGCAGTGGGGGAGAACCATAACTAATATTTGAAGAAAATGCCAATGTTTTGTTTAGTGGTTTGGTTTTATAAATTTCATTGTGGTTCTTTTTGAATTTAGCTGCAGTGTTTGGTTTTAGCCATACCTATCTTGGCCTGGATAAAAACTTGGCTAGTAATATCACCTGTTTGGAATCTTGTAAAGGTTTTCCCATGCTGTTTGATGAAAACAAACCTATACATTGTTCACCTCATCCTCATGATTATACAAGGAAACCATTTAGGCTATGTCTAAATTTTTGTAATAATCGTTTGTAACATATCTGTATATCAATTTCATCGTAATGGACCCATGGAGAGTTAAAACAAACTGTTTTCTCATTCCCCTTGCAACAGACCAAGTACATTTGAAATTCTTCTTGTAATTTCTGATTATTTTCTCCTTACCACTAACTATTTATACATTTCAGGACTTCTCCTTGCGTTCTCCACTAATTCGTGGGCATGGAAATTTTGGTTCTATCGATGCAGATCCTCCTGCTGCAATGCGTTACACAGAGTGCAGACTTGAGGTACACTGATGTGAATCTGTGCAAAATCTTCCATCCACCAAGTAATTGGCTTTATATCTTAAGTATATAATTATATATATGATTGACCATGCTATTTGTTCCTCCAGGCACTTGCAGAGGCAATGTTATTGGCCGACCTGGAACTAGATACTGTCAGTTGCCATTCTTGAACTTTATGTTTCGGCTAATTGCTTTACATTTATGTTATTAAGTCTCGACCTTTTGAGTTCATATGTTGCAGGTTGATTTTGTTCCGAACTTCGACAACTCGCAAAAAGAACCATCTTTGCTTCCGGCACGCATTCCAAACCTGTTGTTGAATGGTGCCTCAGGAATTGCTGTATCTCCTTGACACTTTTCTTTCAACTAAAATCTTTTGTTCTTTATTTGCTGTTCTCATGGCTGTTATTCACAACACACAACTTTGTTAACTACATTTTATGATGTCTGCCATTCTGCAGGTTGGAATGGCTACTAATATTCCACCACATAATTTGGGGGAGTTAGTAGATGCTTTGTCTGTGTTGATTCACAATCCTGAGGCTACGGTAAAAGTTTTTTTTGAGTTATATGTTTGCTGAAGGAATAAAGTATTTTAAACAGGGCTTGGCATCATCATCTGCTTTCTTTCGAACTCCTTGAATTTTGGCCTCTGGTTTCCTATGCATTTGCAAGCGTTAATGCTAGTACCAGACTATGAATTTATTTTCTTTTTCTTTTTCTGAATGTTTTACAAAATAGTTGCAAGAACTACTTGAGTACATGCCTGGACCTGACTTCCCAACTGGAGGAATAATCATGGGCAACACTGGGTAAGTTTTAGTATTACGATTTTTATTCAGTATCGAAATTATAGAAGCATTCTCCTATGAGTGCAGTGCATCTTTAGATGCAAAGAAGCTCCCTTTTTTTCCTTTCGACATAATTTTTCTATGCTACGATCTCCAAGAAGATCCGTGTGAAGGTTGTCTGCAACATTTTTGATTCTTGCTTGAGATGTAGAGATTTCACATTACCATAACCACCAACTTTTTATACCTTTGAAATTCGCTCCCTTGTGATGTGATCAAATATGTGGTCTCTGACATCTGGTGAACTTTATCAAGTATTCTAGAGGCATACAGAACTGGACGAGGACGTGTAATAATTAGAGGGAAGACTGAAGTTGAGTTACTGGATTCCAGCAGCAAGCGCTCGGCAATTATCATAAAAGAGGTTCCTCTTATGTTTAATATATTTTTCTAGCTAGTCAAATTTAAAATTATTTTTATATAGTTAGAGGATCAAATAATTTTACTGCAATTTTTATTGTATATAATTGAAACAGATTCCATATCAGACCAACAAAGCATCTCTTGTTGAGAAAATTGCTGAACTTGTGGAAACTAAGGTACCATCTTAATTATACTAGCATGACAAATTGATATGCTTAGATTATTAATAAAATTATATATTACTTCCTGGGAAAATGATTCATTAAAAGCTAGATGCGACTCACTCAATACTGTTTTGTCAGTGCTGAAGCTTTCTGTTAAATCGTTATTTTCATTTACAGTATAAGTTTGTTTTTCATGAATTTGTGCTAGGCTTTGGAAGGAATAAGTGATATACGAGATGAGAGTGATCGATCTGGGATGCGCATTGTAATTGAGGTACCTGTTGTCTAATCTAACAATGTTGGGACTTGGGATTGTGATTAAAGATACGGAGTTTGGATGGATTATGTTTTGATTCTTGACTTCCCATTTCTTTTCTCTCTCTAATTTACTTTCCTTCAATCTTATCAGCTTAAGAGGGGATCAGATCCAGCTATCGTTCTGAATAATCTGTATCGTCAAACAACACTTCAGTCAACATTTAGTTGCAATATGGTGGGGTAAGCAACCAGTGGTAACTGGTAACATATATTACATACATCTTGTATATCTTGTTTCACATATACAAGGCATAGGTTTGACATGCTTAAGAATTGTATGAAATTCAGTTAGTAGTCATGTGATTGGCTATTGTGGTACTTATCCTAATTAGGGGCAAATGATGGAAGGTTGTGCTTCCATTTTATATTTCTTTGAGCACACTTTTTGAGCAACTATTCTGGTTAACTCTCAACTGTCCATGCATACTTATTCTCTTCAGGATTCTTAATGGTCAACCAAAACAGATGGGACTGAAGGAATTGCTACAGGTGACTGCTCATACGACCCATATCAAAGCAATATCTCCAATTAGTACATCTTTACATAATATGTCATGTTGCTGAATCTGACATGTACCAGTTATTCATCTAATGCTCATTAATGCTATTTTTGGTTTTCTCCAATATATTATGCTACTTACCTATTACTTTTATCCATAGAAAAAGTGATGTTGTGAAGGTCCAATGATTCCGTGGGGATCTTATTTGTCAATTACCTTTGCAGGCATTTTTGGAATTCAGATGCTCTGTGGTTGAAAGGCGTGCAAAACATAAACTTTTGCAAGCTCAAGATCGTTATCACATTGTGGAGGTAGATTAACATTGTCTGTTAATTCTTATCTTGCTGTTTAATATCAATTTATCCCGAGTTCTTTAGTAATGGATCATATGTATGCTCATTCCATACATCATTTCACCTTATTCCTCTCAAAACTACTGTAGTCGAATAGCTATGTAATAACCTTATGAACATATACTCTGATTTCTGAGATGGACTGTCTTGTATCATAGGGCATTATTACAGGTCTTGACAACCTGGACGCAGTTATTGACATTATCAGGAAAGCTTCCAGTCATGTGGCAGCAACAGCCAATCTAAGAAAGGGTAAAATGTTATTCCTCAAAATAGTTCCCATTTCCTGCTTTGGAGATGTGTTTCCTATAAAGTTCTTTAGAGGAAAGGAAAATTTATAGGAAATGGCAGATAGCCAATCCTCAACTTTGGATTTTATTTCACTATATATCTTAGCTTGCCAATTATTTAAAGACCTCGTTTATAATGCCAAGAATCTTACCGGCAATTTAACAAAATCTTGGGAGAGCCATACTGCATAGACCACAGATAATCGGCAAAATAGATTTATTTACTCTCTTAAATCAGACTGCAAGCTATAATATACAACCTTTTTGCTTTGTCTTACAATCCCTATTCTACTTTTGATCTCCTTTGTAACACTCATAGCATTTGAATCCGGAGAAATATGTTTAGGAGCTTCACAGATGAACAGTTTTATAGCATCCACTGTTAGTCTATAATAGCATGAAGTTTTTGCATACATGTACTCGTCTCATCTGTTGGCGGTGTCTGTCAAGCCACACGCTAGTTCTTTAGGATATTGATATTCCGACTAGGTTATTTATTTCTGTGTCAGTGAAGTAAAACTGGCGATGCCTTGCTCTGAACTTATTCAAAATTATTCCTTGTAGTTCTGCCTGACAAAAATAATAGTACTTGTTCATATAGACATCATTGTTTTAAACTATGTTGCTTGGGACATTTACTGGCATTTTTTTCTTCCATCTTTATTTGTTTTGAAGAGTTCAACATGACTGAAAAGCAAGCAGAAGCTATATTGGATATAAGCCTCAGAAAGCTAACATTCCTTGAGGTAATTCTGCATCTAATGACATTTGGGTTCATATCACCTTAGCTTGATTCTTTGTCTGAAGGAGATTTATCTTGTGTTTTCAGAAAAACAAATTCCTTAGTGAAGGAAAATCTCTGTTGGAACAAATTTCCAAGCTTCAAGAATTACTGTCGAGTAAAAAGTTAATATTGGAGGTATTCTGCTGGAGCTTCATTACTTCAAAGTTCAAATAATCTATACCCATATTAAATTGATGCCTTTAGTTCCTTAATGCTCATTGAACCACAGCATTAAATGAAATGATTCAAATTGGTAACAGCGGACAACCATCAACATTTCTTATAATATCTGTAGGAAGGGATGAACAAGAGCTTATACTTGCAATTTATATGATTATCCATTGTTAATAGCCCAACGTTGTCATTGTTAGTACTGTTCTTTTTCGGAATGACATTGCCCTCCTAAACCCTTAGACAAGAATAATTTTTCACATTTTATTGATGCAATACATCTACTAACGCGAACCCATCTTAATGATCTCCTGTTGAAGGACTTTTTTCTTCATGCTCTTATGTGAAAAATAATAAAGGCTGTGTCGCATTATTTAATGGCCCACTGTATAGTGAATTTTGGCTCTAACACGTAGTTGGTAGAAGAAGAAGCAAATGAAATAAAAAACAAGTTTTTTACTCCGAGGCGTTCACTGCTTGAGGACAATGCTAGTGGCCAACTTGAAGACATTGATGTCATTCCCAATGAGGATATGCTTCTGGTACATAACCTTTCCACTTGATTTATCAAGATAAATGAAACAAAACCATCCACAGAGTTGTTGATATTGTGTATGCTTCTCAGGCGCTTAGTGAGAAAGGTTACCTCAAAAGAATGAGGCCCGATACTTTCAGCCTTCAAAATCGAGGGACTATAGGGAAATCAGTTGGGAAACTGAGAGTCAATGACACCATGTCTGATTTCCTCGTGTGCCGCACCCATGACTATGTCCTCTATTTCAGGTACTTTTTTCAGCTTCTTTCTGGAACATTCTTAGTGACATTTTGTGTGTTTCTCATTCTCTTTATCCATCCCCATATTTAAAATATATTAATTGAACTTTTGTTTTGAGCTTAATGACTTGAGAGTATATAATTCATTCATGCTACGTGCACACAGATGCATGTCCGGAACTGACTGCAGTACTTACATGTGACCTTGCATGATTCACTCATTCTGTTTGTAATGGTGATGGTCACAAGTGCATAATGATATACCAAGGTGGAGAAAGATCTGATTAATGCTATGTGCTTTTTAAATTGATTACAACACTTAAGTGATGGATTATGGAAATAACTTTCTCTCGAACGACCAACTTGGTGATACATTGTACGCCATCACTATGATCCATTTTATTTTGCAGTGACAAGGGAATTGTTTATTCTTCCCGTGCCTATAAAATTCCTGAATGTAGCAGGGCTGCAACTGGCACACCTCTTGTACAAGTATTGACCTATTTCTGAACAAAGTTATGACTTGTAATCAGAATTCTTCTACATTTACATTGATTTTTTTTTTGCATGTCCAGATCTTGTCCCTATCTGATGGTGAGAGAGTTACTTCAATCATCCCAGTTGGAGAATTCGAAGGTGACCAATATCTTATGATGCTAACCATGAAGGGGTACATCAAAAAAGTTCCTTTGAACTATTTCTCATCAATAAGGTCAACCGGCATCATAGCAATTCAATTGGTTTGTCCCCACTTTTTTTTTTTGAAACATCCATCAGGATGCCATTTTGAAGTGTAATCAATACTCATATGCTGATAGGTTCCTGGTGATGAACTGAAATGGGTGCGACGCTGCACAAATGAGGATTTTGTTGCCATGGCTTCACAGAATGGAATGGTGATTGTCAGTCATTGTGAGAATGTAGGTTGAGCTTTCGTTTTTACACCCACTTGGTGCAATTTGTTTGTCTTACTCAGTTTGAATTATTAGTTAGCTAATATCTATACTTCACTTATTTCTTTAGATTAGAGCACTTGGTCGGAATACTCGAGGTGGAATTGCGATGAAACTGAAAGAAGGAGATAAGATGGCAAGCATGGACATAATTCATGCGAATTTGGCGAAACAATTGGAGAAAAGCTCAGAAACACAATTGGCAAAGTAATTATTCAGTTTAATCATTAATTTCCTGCTTGAACCGTGAGACTTGGACATTCCACTTGCAAATTGCAATAACTTTCCCGAAACTGTTGCTCTTTTAATCATGGTGTAGACGCTCCAGTGGACCTTGGCTGTTATTCATATCTGAGAACGGTTATGGGAAGCGAGTTCCTTTAGCTAGCTTCCGAACATCATCACTAAACAGGGTTGGTCTTAGAGGTTACAAGGTTGGTTATCATCTTTCTCGCCAGAATATCAAACATAAACCCTTAAACAGATCAGAAGATCATAATTCTTTACTTTCTTTATTTCGATAAAACCAAATTTCCTTTTCTTCCAATATAGTTGTAATCTTGCTATTTTTCTACTTCAGTTTGCTGCAGAAGATCGCCTTGCTGCTGTTTTTGTCGTGGGTTTCTCGGAAGGAGGTGAATTTTTTTCTTTATCTGATAATTTCTTTGTTGTTAAAAAACCATTGCATAGTTTTAAAATTTCGTAGTTATTGATCGATGTCAACTTTCCGACAGAGGATGGCGAAAGTGACGAACAAGTTGTATTGGTTAGCCAAAGTGGAACAGTGAACAGGATTAAAGTACGAGACATCTCTACTCAGTCTCGCTTCGCAAGGTAATTGAATTTTCGAGCAAACTATTGCCATGTAAAAGACCTAAATCTGAACTGAACTACCCAAGCCATAAAAACGGAGAAAACACAGTAACTTCCTTTTTGTCATACGCCATATATCACAATTTACGTTTATTTATATAATTTTTGCAGGGGCGTCATTCTAATGCGCCTTGAGCATGCTGGGAAAATCCAATCAGCTTCCTTAATTTCAGCCGCTGAATCTGAATCTGAATCCGAAGAAAGTGAGGAAGCTTCTGTGTGATCTGAGACTCAATCCTGAATGTGGGGTGGTGTTGAATGACAGTGCGCAGGTAACTTACTAAAGGTTTGTGTTTATGAATCTTTTGTCTGAAATTTTCCTCTGAAGGTTGTATTGTATGTATATACACTTCATTCACTAGCCTACTTTCTTTTCTGTGTTACATCTATTTGTTTAAGGTTGCTTGACTACTGCGCAGCTCAGCTGAGCTGTATGCTGTTTATTTGCTCTATAAGACCATTTATTTCATTTTATTACTTGCATTTAAAAAAAATCTCGAGCTTTGAATTTTGATAAAATTGATTTAGGAATCACCACTATATATCATAGTATTTTTTTTTATTTAAGGGTAAATTATGTTATACTTCATGTGGATATACTGAAATGCACGTTACTACAATTTGTTTTTTTTATTGCGCGAAACTTTCTTATGTTATCTAAAATTTAACACCGTACTCCCATTGGCGTCGAAAACTTAGCAATTTAATCCCCAATTATGGGGAGTAAATGATAAGGAGCGCAAAATTAAATAAATCACAATGATAGTTTACGCTATACAAATCAAATGGGTTTTGGTGTTTATTTTTTAAAACACGGATGTGTTTATGCGTTTAACCTTTATTTAATAAATGTACGTTGAACGAATAAATAAACTTATAACTACGGATTTCTAACTGTAATAACTATGGAGATATACACAAAAGCTAGTCTTCATTACTTATAGGCAGCTGCAAAAATACACATGATAATTGGTAAAAAATGGCAGCCAAATTCAGTCTCTTTAATTAAATGATGCATTTTCAAGAAAATGAGAATGATGGCGCAGTCATATGCATTTTCAAGAAATTCAAGGTGACTACGAATCAGCCTTCCTTTTCTGCTCGACGAGCAATCGCCATTTGACGATCATTATGAGGCGATCGCATGCCCGCGATTATTACGCCATTACCACCGCCACCAACCAGCCGGGCTCGGGCATCACTTTCTTGAACACGGGGCTGTCCTAAATCATCAGCATTTCCCGACATTTTTTGCCCCATCAAACCACCGCGCTGTTCCACGAACTGCTGATGATGAAGATTAACGTCATTACCGAAAGTCCACGTAGGATCCAAACTGCGTAGCGTATCATTCGGACCCATGTAAGTGGCCAGCTCTATCATTGAAGCATCTATATGTTGTTGGACATCCCCGATAGTCTCTTGCAACTTGGAGATATATCCAGCGCAGCCGTAGATGGGATCATTACGGCGCCATGTGGCTTCCAAGCATAAGGACTCGGCGGCTTCTCGACGTTCTATGGGGTCGAGCCCTCTGAGGATCTTCCCGACGTTGTTCGCTCCGTAGATAGAGTGGACGTCCATGAATTTCTGGAGGTCGTCCGGCGGAAAATAAGGAGCGAATATGCACTCTTCCGTGCATCTTCTTCTCATGCATTTGCATGCTCCGCATGGCGCCTTGCTTGGCGATGGATCAGACGACATTGTGTAAGAGATGATAATAATGGATATATGGTCCTGTTGAAAACATCAACAACAATAATAATAATAATAATAATATATATAATAATAATAATAATAATAATAATAGTAATAATATGACTTAGTGTACATAATGACCATGAATGTATGTATATATATATATATATATAAATTGTGACGTCACCACATGTTATTATCCAAGGTCAAGAAAACCCTACCTAGGAAGTATGATCTACCAAGATTATTTTTCAAATTCATGATATGGAGATGGAGAGTATCCATAATATATATATATATATATATATATATGTATGTATACACATACAGCAATTAGAGAAACTGATCATTCAGATTAAATATTCGTATATCATATGGAAACTCCAAATATTTTCTTTGTCAATTCGTGAAGATCTTTTTATTTACGGCGAACACAAAATTTGAAGCTGTTATTATCATAAATCGAACCTTGTTTGTTTTCCATATTCACAAAGCAATCAATAAGAAAGTAAAATTGGAGAAAAAGAAAAATATCAAAGCAAAGAAAGTTTGGATGGATTACCTCTCACCTTTTTGTATGTTATCTATCAAAGGCATTTGTTTGTGCTCACAAAAGGTATTAAGAGAGGAGAAGAGAGTGAGTGAAGAAAGGGTATGAGTGGCGGCTAGATATTGAATTTAAATAATAAACGTACACTATTTTTTTTTTTAATTTTTTTTTTCAAAAATAAAATTGGTTTGTTGTTTGACTTGGTTTCTATAATTAAAACATTTATAATTAAAATATTTATTATTAAAATATAATTAAAACCCTACTTAATATGATTAAAAATATTTATATAATATTTTATAATAGTACGAGCGTTGTCGTCGACACCAACCTCCACCGAAAATTTTGTATGAGTTTAGTCCATGTACGATAATTTTATTTCATATTTAATTTAAAAAATATATATTTATTATTTCATATTAATTATTTATTTTCTGACAAAAAAAAAGAGTAACATGAATATTGTAACAATGAAAAATAATAATCACCAGCCAAATTATAGCACATTTGTATATACTCAAGAGAGGGCATGCAATAAATATACAATTACAACCTCTGCAAATAATGAACCCCTCCTATCCCTTTTTTTTTTTCTAGATTTTTCTATCTTGACGATCAATCTATATGTTCCAATAAATTAGAAACAAAAAAAAAAAAAGGATAGACAAAATCAGAAGAAAAATTGCTCGTGGACTATAAAAATTGCTAAAAAACTCAGTACGGCAATCAAAAATTCTGATTCATCTCTATTTCTGTCGCATTCTGCTGCTGCGATGCCCTCGACCTTTTGATCTTCTCGGCTTCTCTTGCGATTTGAATATCGTTCGGTTTGCAGTGCTGAACGAACGTTTTTACGACAAAACGAGGGACCAGCGCCCCGATAACGATCGCCAATACGCATACCCAGAACAATCCTTTTCCCGCCATGTGAAAGAATGCCCTTCATAAATGCAAAAAAAAAAAAAAAAAAAAAAATTTCTAAAATTGTCGGAAATAAAATAAATAAAATTAAGACATGCTACACTTCCTTCAAGCTTAAACTTTTATGAGAAGTGGTCATTCAACATAGTATTAGAGCACATGTCAGGAGGTCATGGGCACGAATCCTCACGACCACCCATTATAAGAAATTTTCACGTAAGATTAGATAAGAAAGAAATCAGTACATACGTGATGGAACGTGTTGGAAATAAAAAATATATAAAATTAAAATATGACACTCCCTTCAAGCTTAAACTTTTAAGTGGAGTGATCATTCAACATGGTATCAGAGCCCAGGTCAGGAGGTCATCGGCACGAATCCCCACGACCACTTTTCACGTATAAGGTTAGATAAGAAAGAAATCAGCACAGACGTGATAGAATGTGTTGGAAATAAAAGATATATAAAATTAAAATATGATACACTTCCTTCAAGCTTAAACTTTTAGGTGAGGTGGTCATTCAACAAAAAACACAATATAAACAAATCTTACCAGTAACCCGAGAGGAACCAAAGGGCGTCGATGGCCATCACGCACGCAAAAGTCGCTATTATCGATCCCCAGATGGAAGCATGCGTTATCCAGTACCACCTTATCACATCCATTGCCAGGTGAACATTCACCATTATTACAACAGCAACTGTCCAAAGATCGCCTAAGCTCGATCCGTCTATATCACTTTTCCAATATGCGAAGAGAGGCAAGAAGAAAGCAGCTATACTCTGCCACAAGGTGTCCAACATTGTCAACCAGAATAGTTTACCGTTGTAACTCTCTCGTCTTTGCCCCGAGTAGTAGAGCTGAGGATGCTCTAACAGGGTTTTTCGGCTTAGGTCTTTATCTAGGATTCCTACGATTATTGTAGGAAATGACGTGTATATTATGGAGTATAGTACGCTGCTCCAATCCGTTATGGCTGTTGTGAGGGTGAAGGCGGTGAAGAGCGTGTACCTGGTAAAACAGAATAATATTCCATGATTTACATTATATATATGACACTATCTTATCATTTATTTTGTTATTTTTCACACAATTAGTTGGTATATTTAGGATTTTTGGATCTTTCCTGATTGGGAAGCAACCCCACTACATGGGGCTTTCTTTGACACATCGCCGAAAATAACGACATGTCACAACAATCTAACGGAGTTGGGTTATTGTCAGACATGGACATGCAAGAATAAATCGCAAATTTAGGACATTCAGAGAGGTCACGTCGGGAAACTAAAGCCCACCACCAAAATCCAGACAAGAAGACAAATAAATCCTGAAATTCATCACTAAGTCATTGCTAGTGGGGCTATATGGAGTTTTCTGAATGATTTCCCATTTATATATTTTATATTTTCCAGTTTCTATAGTTAGTGAATTCTATTGGGAGGTTAGAGTGGTTTATTACACGAACATCCCATCGTCGAAAAAAATCTTACGCACCAGAATAGGACGAGGACGAAAACAGCATTTCTGTAAAAGTTGTACAAAATCATGTAGCTCATCCTTTGGTAGTTCCAATGTCCGTGCACGAGTAGTAAGGGAACCAAGAATCTGAACTGTCCCATGGCAAAGTCTGATGCCATTACAGCTTGTCGACCTTCTTGGCCGCTGATTCCTATTCCTACATCAGCCTTTTGGATCATCGAAACATCGTTTGCACCTGAAGAAGTAATGAGACAGCTCGATAAGCCCACTTTGCTAATCAAAAGAGATATTACAGCTCTTACCGTCGCCTATTGCAAGAGTCATGTCATCGCTTCGGCTTTTTATCAAAGCAACTATCCCTGCCTTTTGTAATGGAGCCACCCGGCAACACAGTACCACAGAGCATTTGGTTGATAATTCAAAAAGCTGCAGAAACAAAAAAGAACAGATTTTTTTTCCCTTCCTTTTCTTCTCCTCCGTAAACTTAGCAAGTCTGAATAAGTTTGGTAAAGCGTTAAAACAGCTAACATATTACCTCCTCTTCAAGTTCAGAATCCAAGACATGGACAAGGCTCGCCCCATCAATAATCAAAGCAAGTTGGCTCGATTCAGACCCAACACGGATTTCAGAAGCACTGACAAACTTTCTTGCAAGCAAAATAGCATCTTGCAAGCTCTTTCTAACCGAATCCTTAGAATTATTGTTGTTTATCACTATCTGGGTCATGTTATTCGTTAATAGTTTAGATGAGTAGCCGATTGAAATTGCTGTTTCTTGTTTATCACCTGTCAAAACCCAAACCTTAATGCCTGCAGTTCTCAATGCTTCGATTGCCTCGGGAACACCTTGCTGTAGCTTATCTTCAATGCCCGATGCACCTAATAGGCTAAGGTGGTGCTCTACATTGCTTGCAACTTTACGAAGTAAAACTGCTCTACCCAGTAAAGCTGTACTTGCTTGTTCGTAAGATGATTGCCACACTTCGAACTCGGATGGGTTAAGCTCGCGCATTCCTATGACGAGCGTCCTCAGGCCCTTTGAAGAGTATGTGTGGAGATGGTCTTCAGTGGATTTTAGCATACTAGTGTTCGCGGATCTGTTTATTACACTGAACATAGATGTATCGGCTCCTTTTACGAAAACCTTTATGGTATTGTCTGGGCATCCTAATATGACAGACATTCTCTTCCGTTCACTGTCAAATTCATGCAAGCCCAAGACACTAAACCTGCAGAGGCGATATCGAATGTCTTGAACAACGAGATGAGTAATAAAAAGAGAAGTCAGTAGAAGGACATGAATATATAACGAAAGAAAAGCACATAGACTGTGAAGAGACAGAATATTAGTAGGAACAGAAAAAAAAAAAAAGGAGATAAACAATTTACTATTTAGGCCTTGTTCCAGATTGCTGCTTCAAGTAGAAGCTTCATATAGTAGAATGTGTACCGATACGGAAATATTCTAGATATTATCGTTATATGCACTTTCGGTTTCCTATATTAGCCGTTTCCTAAACTGTTTCACAAAAACATTAGATTTGGCTCATCGAGCAACAACTTCCCTTCCGAAGACACATTTTCTGACCAGTCAATATCTAATTACAACTAATTAATGCTTCAACAAAATAAACACAGAGGTTTTTCTGTTGTTATAAAGTAAAAATCGGTATGTAATAAAGACAGGCGCAACATAGGAATTAAACTACCTTTGTTTCTCTCCATGAATGTCGATGATTATATGACCCGAAGTTCTTTCTACAAGCATATACCCATAGGCAGCTGCAGCGTTGACTAAGGCCTGTTCGTCTGGAGACTCACCTTGATAATCAACCAATTTAAGATTAGGATCCGACGTCCCTAAAGCCAAAGGCACAATCGTGTTACAAGCAGCCAATGCAATGAAAAAGTTATGCACATAGCTGCCTTCGACAGTGTCCCTTTGTTTCGTTAAACGCAGAAGCTCTTCATCAACGTTTACCTTCATCTTCGGACTCAAAATTTGCCCTCCATCTGACAGAAAAAAATAACGAGTTAACTTGTTTCGCACAAAGAGATCCATACATCTGCGTAACATGTTACAGTTATGTAATAAAACCAGATAAGAGATTATAGAGACGTGAGACCTTGAACTGAATATCCTAGTCGTCCATCTTCAGTAATCTTCTCAGCATTGCTGTAATCTACTCCACCAATACTCACACATTGAAATTCCATCTTATTCTCAGTGAGGGTCCCCGTTTTGTCAGAGAACAAATACTTTATCTGACCTAAATCTTCATTTATATTCAAGGCCCTACATTGAAATCTTGATTTTGAGGACTCGTCATACATTCTGTTATCACGGATCATGAAAAATGCCTGGCCCACACGAACAAGCTCCATAGATATGTACAACGATATGGGTATCATAATCTGGAAAACTATAACAGACATGAGAAACACAAAGAAAACCTCCATTCCCAGACCAAAGTAATTATAGTTTTCCACATTAGGCTCTGAATAGTCCTTCTTATGATAGAACTGCATTAATTCCAATTCACTTCTATGCCTTCTCAACCAAACACCGTGACAAGTGCTCACGACGGTGCACAGAGCAACAAGAAAGATCGAAAGGTACATAATCTCTCTGTTCATGCGTGTCTCAAGCCTGCTTCTCTTCGATGGAGCTCCTGAGTTGTTAAGCATAGCTTTGGTCTCTTGGCCACAGTAAACAGCTACCCCAAAAGCCCAATATGTGTTTTTCAGTTCACAGCCACGTAAGATTATGTTCGAAGGCCCAAGAGATATGCGTTTCCCATCAATTTCCATGTTGGCTTGAAACCCATAAATGTTTCGATTCGGTTTCTCAGACCTGATTAACCCGCTAACGTTATCGCGCTCGGGATTTCTTATTTGTGTCTCTTGCTTGGCATATCTCGTCTTTAAATTTGACTCCCCATCTAAATTTGTTGTCTGAACATAAGCTACTCCAGTTGAGTCACTCGTGCACAGTAAGACCATGTCACAGGGAAGAGTCTCGTTCGAAGAAATTTTGACAATCTCTCCGACTTTTACATCTTTCCACCGTTTCTGTTCTAACCTTTCGTTCACTAAAACCCATGCAAGCCTATTGTTTTCGATCTTGTCCGAACGGTGACGCCTGAAATCCTCGTAAGCATCTTTGATAGCTGTGACAAGCAACACAAAAGCTAATGGCATGATCGAAGCTCCACGACCAAAGACAGCTAACTGAGGAAGCTGATTTAGTATAGCAATCACAAGGAAATATATATAAGCAACTCTGTGGAACTGCTCGAACAAATTCCTGGGTAAAAAGGACAACACTGAATATTTCCCCGTCCTGATTGAGTTCCCGGAAAATTCGAACCTCTCGTTCGTTCTCTCGGGGTCATTTATGTAAATTAACCTTGCATCCTCCTCGTTTATTTCCTTGTAAGAAGCACTAAATGCTTCGGAATCTGCACCTGTTGAACCGTGCCTCGGGGGTTTTGATCCTAAACCACCAAAGGTGACTTCCCTAACAGAGTGGCCACCAGACGTCTTCGACTGAATAGACGAAATACTTCTCTTCGACGAAGAATTCCAAGTAATTTCATTTGGGATTTGATATGAATTCTCACTGATTTCAATCTGGGAATGAGACTCCATCCTCAAAATATGGTTCGAGACAGACCAAATAGGCCCTAATGTACCGAAAAAGAACGGTGTGAATTCTTTCTTATCAATAAAGGATAGCCATTTGAGGCCATGATCTCAATATAAACGACAAAACCATTATCATAATCACCTATTCACTCAAAACCCCCCAACAAAAACACAAAATCAGCAAAAATAATCAAAACCCCAGAAATTCAAAGAAAACCCTGATGCTGATCTCAAACAAGAACCTCAAAGAACCCTAAAATCAGCCCCAACCCAGAGGAGAATTCAGACAATAATCACAGCCCAGACATACCGATCAAGAATCGACCTCGAATACAACTGCAATAAAGAAAACAAAAAGAGCTCAAAAACAGCCTATTTTCAGTTCAAATCATCTTGATTTCGATATAAAAATACAACCCCACAACAGCAAACCTTTAGCTACGCTGAGCTCCATGACTAATCATTCAGCTGCATACCAAAAGAAGAAGAAAAAAACAAAGCGAAGAAAGAACGGTGGTATGAAACAGAAGAGAAGAACACTTTTTTCCTTCCAAGAAAACGTATAATAATGGAATGGTCTGTCGTGATTGGAAAAAAAATGAAGTCTCATCACATCACTATCATCCCTCCGTAATAAATGTATGATGCCATCGAACACTCAAGGTCAAATCAAATCGCATTTCATTCAACACAATCAAATTACAACATAAATTAGGAAAAAAAAAAAAGTGGCGATGATCGCAAGAACGAAATGGAAAAAGGGAAAATAACCAAAAGAAGAGTCGAAAAAGCGTGTCGACAGCCCACCAAAAACACTACAAAAACGTCCTTGAAATGGATATAAAAATTCAAGTCCATTGCAACAAGTGGTAATAAATTTTTTTATTTGGAAGAATGATTATATATATCATCATCATTATCTGTCTTTTAATGGCTAAGTGTTACACAGTTGTCTCATTTCATTGGAAAAATTCTTTCTTTAGCATTAATTGCTGCCATGTTCACGCCAAATGCTTCCAGTCTGTAATAAAAGTCTTACTAGTTTGAATGCTTCTAGAAGAGAGCTAAAGCACCTTGTTGTACATTAGGCTTTTGTTATTATTTATTTATTTCGAATTAGTATGTAGTGCAGGCCATGTAGATAGATACATATATAGATTGGCTTTTATTTTTTGTCTTCATTATTATTATTATTATATAATTATCTTATCATATATTATTACATCTGATGTGGTATTTTGTTATCTTCAATTATTGATGTTAGTCATTAGTTTTATTTACACTTTTTCCTTGTTAGCGCTTTCCATCTATCTTTATTTGGATTACTATTAAATCTACGCAGCTCATTTGCGGGATAAATAATATATGGACGTGTGCAGTTTGTGACGTACATTAAGCTACTACATATTAGGGGTGTAAATGAGCCGCTCTCCTCGGTCAAAGCTTGATTCGATCTCGGTCAAAATCGAGTCGGAGCCTATCATATCTGGGCTCGTGGCTCGTCGAATCCTTATCGAGCCTACATTTTTATTTTTAAATATATTTATAATATATATTAAAATAAGTATTTTTATATATTAAAATATGTCGAACTCGAGCCCGAATTCGAGCTCAAATACCTCAAATTACACTAACCTTATCGAGCTGATCGAGTCGAACCGAGTTTTATTGTTTTCAATCGAGCCGAGCTCGAATTGAAATTTATCAAGTTCGATCAAGCTCGAGCCGAGCCCGAGCCCAATAACACTTAATCGAGCCGAACTTGAACTGAGCCATGTTCGGGCTCGGTTCGGCTCGTTTACACCCATACTACATATACAGTGAATAGTTAAGTTGCAATACAAAAATATATAGAATTTTTCATTGCAAGACCATCATACGCATCAAACTTTTTGGATATGGATTGTTTGTATTATGATAAGTCAAATGTGAAATATGAAGGTTCTAGTAATATAAATAATTAAAAAAAAGGGAGAAAATCCAAAATGGTCCCCGATGTTTACCCCATAAATCAATTTAGTCCCTAATGTTTCACGTGAACTAATTTAGTCCCTGATGTTCTTGAAAATGAACCATATAGGTCCCTCCGTTAGTATGTCCGTTAATTTGGATGGAAAATGACACGTGTCGATACGTGATTCGTCAGAATTAAAAATAATAAAATTAACATAAAAAGGATAAAAAAGAAAAAGAAAAATAAAATAAATTAAAATAAAATAAAAGATTAAAAATAAAGAACAAATAAAAATATAGTAAAAAATAATAAATAAAATAAAAATAAAAAATAAAAAATAAAGAGAAGTGAATAAAAAATATAAAAAATAGATAATAATAATAATAAATATATAAAAAAATTATATAAATAAATATAAATAAAAAAATATATTTATTTATTTTGTTTTATTTAATTATAAAAAAATTTAAAAAAAAAGAGTGAAAAACGTGTCGATACGTAATTAGGGACGAAGACGATTTCGTCCCCGTTAACTTGACAGGGACGGGGATGAGGATTTTCAGTAAACTTCCAGTGGTGTTTTTTACTCTTTTTTTTTTTAATTTTTTTTTTGAAATTTTTGTATAAATAAATAAAACAAAAAAAATAAATATATTTTTATTTATATTTATTTATATTTTTTTATATATTTATTATTATTATCTATTTTTTATATTTTTATTCACTTCTCTTTATTTTTTATTTATTATTTTTTTACTATATTTTTATTTGTTCTTTATTTTTAATCTTTTATTTTATTTTAATTTAGTTGTATTTTTCTTTTTCTTTTTATCCCTTTTTATGTTAATTTTATTATTTTTAATTCTGACGAATCACGTATCGACACGTGTCCTTTTCCATCCAAATTAACGGACATACTAACGGAGGGACCAATTTGGTTCATTTTCAAGAACATCAGGGACTAAATTAGTCCACGCGAAACATTAGGGACTAAATTGGTTCATAGGGTAAACATCGGGGACCATTTTGGGTTTTCTTCCATTAAAAAAATATGCATTCTTTTGTTGTCTTTCTATTATTTATGAGATCTGATGCAGTGTTTCTGAATGATGGCTTTAATTAATGTCAATTATTAGTTTTTTTCGCTCTTACATTTTTCTTATTGTAAAAACTTAGTTGTATTTAGCATTGTGATAAATCAAATGTGTGCATCTTTATAGTAAATATAATTTAAATATTTATTTGATAGTTTTCGGTGAGTTTTTTTTTTTTGGAATAGTCTCGGAATTTGATGATATATGTGTAAATATTTAAATAAGATCTTTATTTTACCTTACAAAAATTTAGATCTTTATTTACTAGTAACTACTTTCAAATGGTATTCTTCAAGGACAATTAAGTAGCTCTATATTTCAAGCTATAATTAATGAATTATTCGATGCATAATTTGAACTTTAGTAAAAACATTTATCTTCAAACATACGTTGGCATGTAATAAGTCAAATATTTCAATCAAATAATTAAATATATCTAGCAATTTATTTATTTATTTCGCCATTGATATTTCTCCCTTTCCAATTACTTTACATGCCATAGCACTTATATTAAAAAGGAGAAACTTTTTTTTTTACTTAATGGTTTCTTATAATTTTTATACTTCATATAATAAGTATGTGAAGATAAAACATATATTCGAATATTTTAATCAAATATTAATCAAATAATTAAATATATCTAGCAATTTATTTATTTATTTCGCCATTGATATTTCTCCCATTTCCAATTACTTTACATGCCATAGCACTTATATTAAAAAGGAGAAACTTACTTTTTTTTTTTACTTATATGGTTTCCCTTTTATAATTTTTATGACTTCATATAATAAGTATGTGAAGATATACACAGCCATCGAATATTTCGAATATTTTAATCACAAGTCATTAGCACCTCAAAATAATCGTCATCAAATTAATATGGTATATCAATTTAATTACTATTTTAACCTTAATTTTAAATTTATTCCAATTATATCACAAAAATTAACTTTTAAGTTATAAAAAATAATTTACAATTAAAATTAATATTATATACTAAAGCACGCGCATTGAGTGTGCGTAAAATACTAGTTATGTATTATTGCTCTACTTTTTTTTCCTTTATGGCTGAATTATGTCCCTTTTATTTTTTCCTTTTCTAGAGATGAGCCGAGCTAATCACTGTCGAGCACGAGATTTGTTGTCTGTTAAAAAAAAAGCTCATGAGCCGACTCATTAGTGTTTTATTATTTTATTTCTTAATTTTAATCTAAATTATAAAATTTCGAGCCCAATTTTTCAAGAAAACGAGCTCACGAGTTGAACTCGAGCCCGAACCAAATATATAGTCGAGTTCGAAATCAACCCTAGAAAATGAATCGAGTTTGGCTCATTATAAGCGAGCAATGCATAGAAAAACAAAAGAAAAAAAGAAAAAGGAGGAACGTGCAATTATGCTACAAATCTAACAAAAATATCAAATTTTTTCAAATTTGCATTTGTATCTTTTGGGGTGTTCAATTCAATTGCTTAGATAAATAAGTTGCTACATGCATATATGTTAGGTTTAAGAAAGAAATCTCACATGACTTTATATGTTAGGTTTAAAGATGATTTTATTTCCCAACAATATCAACATATGAAGTTTCGATATTTGAGGCGACGTTAAAGTCGAATGATTAATATGGCAACTTGTTGGGCCTTTAAAATTATTTGAATTTTCTTCAAATTTATGTATTTAAAATTGAGAAATTTATTCGAATTTATGTATGAGATGATCAACTCGACGTGATAATTTTTCCTTACTTCATATCCGTAAGAAAGTTTTTTTTTGCCTCAATCGATTATTAAGTAGGAAAGAAATATCTCAAACACATAATGGAGAGAAGCAAATAAAAAAACTAATTTTTTTTTTTTAAAATAAAATCATGGAATAATTGAAAAGGAAAATATGTCATATTTTTTCCTCAATTAAAATACGCAAAAGGCGAATAGAAGTGTGACGTGAGTAAAATTAAACATTGAAACCCTACGCTCGCAGGCAGGTTTTCCTCTGCTCTCGCTCTAACTCTACTCTAGGCGTCATCTATGTGGATTGGTGGTGATTTAGGTTGAGTATTGGTTTAACTTTTCGTTAATGTTCACGTATGACTCTCAAAGTTTACGTCGCACCGCACCATAGCCAGATAGCTTGTCTAGGTGGTTGGGATTATTTTATCGTGGCAATATTATTATAGAAGTTTGAACTTAGAAACTGTGTTTAGACAAAGGAAGGTTAGTTGAGTATTAATGAATTGGATTCTGTAGCCTTATTGGCATTTTGCTTCTGTTAGAGCATCTAAATCTCATGTTTGTGGGTATGAATCGGAAATGTACCTTCGTCAGTTGTTGTTTGTTGTAGTGGAGTATGTTAGAACATTTTATCATTGTATTTATACGAATAATTATGTGTTTCGAATATATTATGAGTAGACGAATTTGTTATATGATTTAATGTTACTTTCTCTTCCATGGCTGCACTTTTAGATTTTCCATGAGAGTTGTAACAGCTATTTCATTTTGGGTTGTACGGTCATGTAGTTGTTTAAAATATGTAATTCTCTTTATTCTTGATCTGGCTACAGTCCCGCAACCCTTGAGACATTTAAACTATATATAGATATTGTCAGTTTCCTGGTTCTTTCTAAATGACCATCTATTTAAATGACTAAATCATAGTTTATGTTGTATTGCAAAACATGCAAGGTAGTGGGTTATGATAGGCACAATTGATTTTGTTTGGCACTTCAAAGTTCAATGTCTTGAAAATAGCTTGTTCAACCTCAGTGAACTCTGCACATACTTTTGGATTGTTCTCATAGTTAACTTCAGATTTTTATTTTCTTCAGTTGCTTCTATCCAAATAAATCATAATGGACGACGATGGATATAACCCTGAACCCGGAACGGGGCACGAGTATCAGCCTGAACATGATGCGTATCTGCCCGAACGTGAAGGTGGGCATGATGAGTATCAACCCAAACATGATGATGTGCATGATGAGTATCACCCTGAATTTGAAGCCAGACATGAGTTTCAGCCTGAAATGGGAGCTGAACATGAGTATGAAACGGAAAATGAAGCCGAAGAGGAGTCTGATCCTGAAGAAGAAGAGGCAGAAGAAGAAGAAGAAGAAGATGGTGTAGAAGAAGAAGATGGTGTAGAAGAAGAAGATGGTGTAGAAGAAGAAGATGGTGGAAGAAGAAGAAGAAGCCGGACAAGAATATCAACCCGAACATGAAGGTGAAGAGGAGTATCAGCCTGGACCTTTAACTGAAGAATATCAACCCGTAAATGAGTCTGAACTGGTCTATGAACAATATCAAGAACATGAGCACCAGGAGGAAGACACTGGTATTGATGATGAAATGCCAGAGAACTCACATCCCGATGAAAAACTGGAAATTGACACCGAGCCAGCTGCTGTAATTGGTGATAAATGGCCAGGCTGGCCAGGGGAGAGTGTTTTCAGGATGTTGGTTCCGGCGCAGAAGGTTGGAAGTATAATTGGACGTAAAGGAGAGTATGTAAAGAAAACATGTGAAGAGACTAAATCTCGTATTAAAATTCTCGATGCTCCCCCAGGATGCAGAGAGAGAGCAGTAAGTAAACACTCATTGGTTTAGCATGCTTGGTTTGAAATGTTCATATTCTGTATGGAAAAACGTTTGACATATCATTAAGCTCAATTGATTAAGAAAAATAGATTGGTTAGCTCTGAATACTGAGGTCTTCCTTAGTCATTTCAACTTCTTTTTGGATTTCTTAACTTTTGGTTGCAATTGATTAGTACTCGAGGAAGTAAGCCACGAATTTTGAAATTTTATTGTCACTGCCAATTTGTTGGAACAGGTTATGGTATCCGCCAAGGAAGAGCCTGATACCCGACGTCCTCCTGCTGTGGAAGGCCTCTTACAGGTTCACAAACGTGTTTTAGATGGCCTGGAAAATGATTCTTCTGTCCCAACTCCAAGCTTGGGAGGCAAGGTCTCAACAAGACTACTAGTGCCAGCTACTCAAGCGGGAAGTTTGATTGGGAAACAAGGAGCCACTGTCAAATCCATTCAAGAAGAGTCTAATTGCACGGTTCGAGTTCTAGGTACAGTTTCTTTTCGCTTGAATTCATGATTTCTGTTTTATGCTGTTTTTTAGTTACATTTATAGATCACTTATCTGTATATCCATACGTTACTCATAGTATTTCACTTTTCAGCGTTCTACATATGGCCCTCATCTTATTCTATTGTTTCCGTTTACGTGTAATGTGAACATAAATAAAAACAGGGAAATCTTCTTGAGTTGGAAATGATTTCACTATATCTACAATACACTAGTTTTTCTTGGTTTGACTGAAAATAGCGAAAGTCTTTCTTCTGGGAAGGGTTGGCACTGGACTAATACCGACTCGTTAGCTCTTCTTTCTCATCATAATATTGGCACATTTTTCCTAATTCAATTGATGAAGTATGTCTGTTAAAATATCAATGCAGATGAACTCCCAGTTTTCGCTCTTCATGACGATAGGGTTGTGGAAGTGGTAGGGGAGGTTATTGACACACACAAGGCTCTTGAGTTAATTGCAACCCATTTGAGAAAATTTTTGGTTGACCGTAGCATAATATCTGTTATTGAGATGCAAGTATGTTATCTTTATCTTCTGCATTACCATTTAGTATCTACATTGGTTTATATTTTAACCACAGTTGTATTTCTTGCGTTTGTAGATGCAAACGCCCTCCAATCCACCGATGGACCACATGGCTCCACCTCAGAATTGGGGGCCCCCTTCTCAATCTTTCCCACAAACTGCTCATGGAGGCCCCGGCTATGGAGCTAGTCCTCGATTCATGCCTCAGTCAAGGCAATATGACAATTATTATCCGCCGGCAGATATGCCTCCCCCAGAAAAACAAGCACATCAAGGCATATCTGCTTATGGAAGGGAAGGACCAATATCTGTGCATTCATCATCTGTAATCACTCAGGTTATCTTTTACCTCTGGTCTTAATTTTTTTGTTTTTTTGTTTGGTGATTAAATATGCTCAAAAGGAGGGTTAAAATTTGTTGAAATTGGCTGCTTAGCTTATGCATGTTGATTTGTGAAGACGATGCCTTGTTCAAACAACATAGTGGCCTTATGTTCGACTTTGTAATGGCTATAAACATGTTCTTTCGGCCGTCATTTCTGTTGACTGTAATTCATCACGTTGTGTAGGTCACACAGCAAATGCAGATTCCATTATCTTATGCTGATGCTGTTATCGGAACACAAGGTTCTAGTATTAGTTACATTAGGAGGGTCAGTGGTGCTACTGTTACCATCCAAGAAACTAGAGGAGTTCCCACTGAGATGACGGTTGAGATAAGTGGTACTGCTTCTCAAGTCCAAACTGCTCAGCAACTGATTCAGGTAAACCTTGCACCCAGTTTATTTGTATCCCTTGCCCTTCCCCCGCGCCCAATGGGCACTATAGGTACCCTTGTGTTTCCACAAAGTGCAATTTCTTAATAATCACTGTCCAAAAGGGATCTATCCAATAATTTCACCAATTACTAAGCTGTTCTATGATTAGGAAGAGCATCTTTATGATATTCATTATCCCCTCATCTCCTGTGAATCTTAGTGTGTCGATGGGAATAGTTATACAAGTAGTTTTTGTGCCATAAAAAAAAAGCTCTTTTTTTTTTCACCCGAACTAAGTTCCATTTCTGAGTGGTTAGTACGGCAAAGAATTTCTGTGTTAAAGTTACGAAGGTAGCGACAGCATATTCCTTGTATTGCTCAACTCTGTACCTCTATATAGGAGGTGGATTTTATTTTCACTTTTGCCTATTTGTTGTTTCCTCGTCTATTGTACAAACAAGTGTTTTAACTGCTCAAATATTCTTGGCAATTGTAAATGCAGAATTTCATGGCCCAAGCAGCAGGCTCAACTCATCAGCAGAATCCTCCTTCAGCAGCTGACCAAATGTACGGTTCTTATGGAACTGCTCCTGGAACGCTGTATGCATCTCCCGCCTCAAATCCTAGTCATGCTCCGCAAACCGGCGGTTATAGCTCGGGCTACGGAAATAGTTATGGTTATTAGGGTTTGCCGTAATATTATGTAATCACTTTGGGTTGAAAACATGTGAAGCATCTAACTTAGATCACCTTTAGAGGCTGCTTTGATTTGTCAATCTGGGGAAAATTATTGAGTAACATATGCGACAGTGTTTTGTGATGATTTATTCAGATGCAAAGGGTATGGCTTTCTTTTGCAATCTTGTATTTAGGTCAAACCAAAAACATAAAACTCATCCATCCAAACATATGCAGCAGTCAAGAAAATACTCAGCCAGCAATCAATAAATCCTTGAAACAGCAACAGCTTCTAATTGTAATAAAAATACAACACCATATACCTCTACAACATGCATTTGGGGCTTTGCTTTCACCTCATTACAATCATATAGGAGCGGCGCACGTCGTCCTGAAATGCCCCGTCTGGTTACACCTGCTGCAATGCACCACCCTCTTGACCCGCCCGCGATCCTCGGCCCTGATCCGCTTCTTCCTAGGCCTGCCGGGCGGCCTCAGGGACTTGGGCGGGTTGATAACCACCTCGGGGGCCCCGCCCGCGCCATCCCCATCCCCATGGTCCCCGCCTTCAGACAGCTCCTTCCAAAGCGTTCGGTCCGGTATGGGATGTATCGTCTGGGAGTAAGTCTTGCGATAAGCAGTCACCGTGAAGCAACTCTCCGTGAAGCGGTGCACGTTCTGCCTACAAGAAAGCAGAGCAGCCACCGCGTGAGCACAAGGGAGGCCGTACTGCTGCCAGCCTCTGCACAGGCAGCAGCGGTTCCTTATGTCCACTATGTTAGTCCCATCGTGAGATATCACTTCAAACTCGGCCTCGTTAGCCCGCAGCACTTGGTAGCTCCTAGCCCGTTCGATGGCATCACTCACTCTCCTTTCGGCTGATGGCACGAGGATCGAGGTCCACTGGGCGGCCACCTCCCGTCGCTCGTTGAACCAGGTCATGAGCTGCCTTCGAATGGACTCCATCATCTGGATTATGGGCAGGCCTGAGGCCTCCAAGATCCAAGCATTGAGTGACTCCACTATGTTCGCCGTGAGGTGGCCGAACCTTGTCCCGTCGAAGTAGGCAGTGGCCCACAAGCGAGGCGGGACCCGGCGGATCCAGTAGGCTGCATCTTGAGATATCTCTTCGATCTCGAGGATCTTGGCCTCGAAGTCTATGACCGTTAGGGCATGGGCTGCGTCCCACAAGAGGTTCACGAGCATCGTGTTGTTGAACTCCTTCCGGAAGCTCTCGCTGAGGTGGCGCATGCAGAACCCATGAAAGGCTGTCGGGAAATTGGCCTCCACGCCGTCGACTATGCCCTTCTGGCGATCTGAGAGAATCGTGAGCCTTGGCATGTTCTCGGTATTGATCTCGAGGAGGTTGTGGAGCTCGGAGAGAAACCACGTCCAGTTTTCATCGCTTCTTCATCAACTACACCAAAAGCTAACGGGAAGAGGGCACCATCACCATCGAAGCCAGTGGCCATGAGCAGAGTACCAAGGTACTTGCTCTTCAGATGGGTCCTATCGAGCCCAAGAAGCGGACGACAAGCATTTAAAAACCCATAGATGCAAGCCTGAAATGAGACAAAGAGGCGCTGGAAACAGTTGTCATTAGGGTTTCCATAAACAGAGGCGATGCTGCCCGGGTTAGTCCTTTTGATCTGCTCACAGTACTGAGGCAACAGACGATAGCCCTCTTCGAAGGAGCCACGCATAGCAGCCATGATCCTCTCCTTACCACGCCAAGCCTGCTTGTAAGAGAGAGTTATCCCGTGGATTCTGTGGATCTCTTCTAGTATCTCTTTGGGCTTGTAGTTGGGGTTCTCCCTAAGGCTCTGCTCGACCGAGTTCGCCACCCATTGGACCGAGGCCTGCTGGTGGCCCAAGTGACCGATGCCTCCACAGGTGTGGTTATCGTTGATCGTCCTTATGGTGAACGTGGGCATACCGGGCAGCTTAGCAGCATGGATACGCCATGGACACCCTTCGGTTGCACACTTCGCAGTAAACCGAGTTTTGTCAGACTTTATAGTTTGCATTTCAAAGTGCAAAGCAATAGCCGTGTCCCTCAGAGCTCTTCGGCAGGCTTTAACGTCCGGGAACTCTTGGCCCACGTGGAGCTCAATGTTCGGGCTCACGACAATGGCCCGTTGTTGAAGGACCTGCGAAGGGGTGACTATTAAGGCATCATCGAGATCATTCATGTCATCCATGGACATGCCTTGATGGTGTGGGATCACAGCTAAGTCCATGTTGTCATCTAGTTCTTGGGTCTCATCGACGGATAGCACGTGGTCCTCTGGAATGTCTAAGTCGCCATTGGCTCCATGGAGATGATGAACGTCCTCCACACCATGTTCGGGTTTTTCTTCCATGTCTAATGTGTTTTCCTCTTCATCGTATTCGTGATCGCCCTCGTCCTGTTCGTCGTGACACTGGGTTAACCCGCCCGTGTCGTGGTCATGGGCCTGGCCCATTTCCAGAGAATGGTTTTGGGCTACGGACATGTTGTGGTTATGGTTTATTACTACTGTTTGGTTGTGGCTGAGCCCATTGCCATTTCGCCCCATTAGGACATCGTTGTTAGACATGACTTCTTTTCCTAGACCTGTGAAACACATGATAGTTGGGGTGTATCCGGGAAATTTGTACTGCAGATATTTTAAGACAAGCGCCAAGCATAGGATTTCGATCTTTTTAGATATGGACACATTTGAACAGCAGCTTTGGATTGTCGGAAAAGTTCCAATTAACAGACATCAACATGTCCATACAGATGAAATCATGTCCACAGAATCACAATGAAGGGCAAACAGTAGAAAAAATAATTCACTAATAACTATCTACCCCAAACACAATTCATGGCAAAAGGCACAACTTGAAGCTCACAACAAAGACATACAACACCAATAATTAAACAGTTTATCAGTCATAAAAAAAAAAATGAAGAACAGAACAAAAGGCGAAACATACCCAGAAAGGAAGAAAAGCGAAACAGAATCTTAACAAAAAAAAGAAAACTCATCGAGCAAATAAAAATCTGATCTTTTCCCACATCAAGCTCAAGCCTTTGACAGATCATATCCACACAGAGTGAGATTATTACAAGAAAAACTCAATTCAAGCTCCAAGAAATCACCCAACCAGTAAAAAAAGGCTGGATCTTTGTATCAATGTAAGAAAACCCATGATCACCTGATTCTCCGAAGGGCGCACGTCTCCTTACCAAGAATTTGAAATTGGCGGGCAAACACAAAAGCCCATAATGAGAGAGAAGGAAAAAAGGTCGTTTGAAGGAGATAAATGGGAAATCGAAGGAAAGAGAGAATACAGAGAGAAGGGCAAGTGAAAGTTGAGCTGTATCGGAGATGGGTATTTAGGTCAAAACTTGTGAGGCCTAATTTTTTCCTACCCTATTTTACCCCTTTTATTATACTAGGTTCGACCCGATGTTCTTTAAATTAGAATGTCATGGAAATTAATTTTTTTAATGAAATATTGAAGCTGACATTTGGAAAAGAAAAATAATAACAGTGAAGTGATAGTTAAGAACAAAATAATAATTGCGTAATCATTTAAAAATAAATAAATAAATAAATAACGATGCTTTCTTTCACGCCGAGAAAGACCATTGAAAATTTTCAGCGAAATTATGTAGAGCATATTTTTCGGTAGTAAAAGCGTTTATATCAAAATTTTACACATGGTGGACTTGTATGATAAATTTAACGGAAGTTAAATCATAAACACCTATATTGATTTCTTACTGATATACGATGATAATATATTAGATCGAAAAACCTTAAGTATAATGTGACCTCTAGTCATTCACTGATATAGTGTCAGACTCTATTCAACTATGATGCCTCGGGCTTATATCTTAATGGATGGTATGTTGTATATTCATGTTGCAAAAAATAATAATGAGTTATTGTTTGGGAAATTAAATTATGAAGATATCGGTTGAAAATAAAATATTGAAGCATTCTTTTGGAAAATAAAATAATGAAGCTATTGTCTGAAAATACAAAACTTCTGTTGGAAGTAATGATCCATTATTGTGATAACTCTTCCCATGTTTGCGGTAAACATATGCACCGTTTTGTGGTTTAATTGTCGGATCTACTTCTGCTTGCATGGATGTAAAGGCGAGGATGGAATTATAAACTCTAATGTATTGTCGAAAAGAGTGGTCCGTCAGCTTACTTACATATAATTCGGCGGTTTTCTAAGAGGAGGCAACGAAACTCGACCTCTTCCATAGCATATAGAGAACTCTAAATTCCTTAGTTTTTTTTTGTGTTTGATTGATTCTGATTGCCAGACCAGAGCATTGCAAAAAATGACACTGAAATAGTTCTCTCTTCTTCGATCGTTGAAAGTTTGATGTCTGTTCAAGATGCGTCCTTATGCAAGATATAATGAACATAAAAAGTTCAGATGCTTATGTTCAGTACCATAACAGTCCGAAAACTCTGTAAGTATAACGTCCACTCGAGTCTATCACTAATGCGCTGATGTCTCATGTTTTACCATGAGGTTATGTATAGTTTATTTTCCAAAATATGTCAGGTTCTATCAAGTCTTTGCATGATTTCGAGTTTGCGCAACTATGAGTGATGCATGACCGTATTTATGAACAGTATTTCAGCACGAAGCTGTTATTTTTTTGAGCATTTATGCTTCATGATGTGTTACTATTAATATTGTTTGTTTAATGGCATGTGCGTCATGTATCTGTAGTTGCATACATTATAATATATTGATGGATTTTAATATCTATAGGCTTCTAAACAGTCGTACTATTAATCATAGTGCAGTTGATCTCGTTTACAAAGACTGAGTTTATGGTTGCTGCAATTACATGTTCCAAGATACGTAATACGGAAAACTGAGATAAATGTGTTCAGAATCAAACGACTTCACCTATTTCTGATACTGAAATGTCATTTCAATCAAATCTATAACGCACTTGAGTTTGTTCCCTGCATGAAATATTGGTATAGTTCCATATTTTCCTGATAATACATGAATGCATTAGAATATCATATTGATAAATATAAACCTACGCATTACAAAAAAAATATAATAAAAAAAAACCTAACATGAATGGCCATTAGTATCTGTTCCAAATTTTATGGAACTCCTTTGCAATATGATTTCAGTACTCTTTGCTATGCAGACGAAATCCCGTACCTGCACAAATACAAAGCTTAAGCGGTGACAAAATAAAAAAACATTTACCGGAAATTTAATTAAATTCATAGGCGTAGACAAATATTCATTATAAACCTGCTCGGCTTCGTTGCGCAGAAATTCATATACATCAGAAATCAATGTTATTTCAACATTGTTGGATACTAAAGAAACCGAACTCGGCCCATCATCATCATTTAATCTGCACCAATGTAAGAAAGAATTTCATGCAGGTAATGTTATTAATTCGTGCAGGTAATGTTATTTGAAATAACCAACTTCATGACAAAGGAATCTCACCAACTTTCCTTTTAGGTCGTAAAACAGAGGAGGAAGAAAGGGAAAAGGCAGTGTTTTATACTATCATCATTTTGCTTTATTGTAATTGGATTGCAATCAACATACAATCAAGGACGTAGATGAATATACAGTTTAGATACTACCAAGAACTATCAAGTAACATGGGAGGACGTTGTATGTAACTATCAAGAAGCGAATGAAATTTGAAGTAAAGATCTGATGACGTACCTCTGAATGTTTCTCCTGAAGACGATCCATGTTCGATTTTGGGAAATCGCTGTGCATGAAAAATGGATGGAGGATATGAATCCGAATCTGATAAGCTTTTCGTTCAGCAACCTGCATAAGGCTTTAAATCCATACAATTGTCCATGATCCGAGCCCGGTTATTACCGTAACAGAATGCAATGTTTGAGGTGGAGGGCTTTGAGGGATAATTGCATTGGTTCTGCAATTGTGTGTTCGTCTTCGAAGTAATCATCTTCAGACGACAAACACGTTATTTTTCTCTCAGGCATATCGTTCAGTGGAGCTGACTCTCAAAATTCCAAGAAGTTACTGTAACGACCCGTCCCATACCTGCTGTTACTTGGTAACATTCGTCCTACTGGGGACCAGTGGGGTTGGGCCCACCACACTCCTACTGATAGTCTGGCCCCACTGTACCACCATTTATACTTAACCTTCCAGCGTGCTTTGTCCTCACTCGCACGCACCCTGAGCTGCTTCCCAGGGGGTCACCCATCCTAAGATTGCTCCAAGTCAAGCACGCTTAACTTTGGAGTTCTTATAGATGGACTCCCGAAAAGGTAGGTCGACCTTTGGTGATATGAGTAGTACTATCAATTCTCTTATACGATTCTTAGACCGACACGCCCATACATTGCCAGCCTCAGGATCCCCTCTCATTCGGGTGTGGGATCGGTTCATTCATGTACCCCTTCGCCTAGAAGCCTGCCAGGAGCCGCACCTTGTCCGTGCCCTCTCTGGCACCGGCGATCACTCCCCGCCCTCATTGACCCCGGCATGGTATCAGAGCACAACCTCTCGCAGTACGGTGTGGTTCGGGGACGAACCAGGCGGAAGCTGGTGGGCATGTGACGCCCGGGGTCAATGAGGGCGGGGAGTGATCGCCGGTGCCAGAGAGGGCACGGACAAGGTGCGGCTCCTGGCAGGCTTCTAGGCGAAGGGGTACATGAATGAACCGATCCCACACCCGAATGAGAGGGGATCCTGAGGCTGGCAATGTATGGGCGTGTCGGTCTAAGAATCGTATAAGAGAATTGATAGTACTACTCATATCACCAAAGGTCGACCTACCTTTTCGGGAGTCCATCTATAAGAACTCCAAAGTTAAGCGTGCTTGACTTGGAGCAATCTTAGGATGGGTGACCCCCTGGGAAGCAGCTCAGGGTGCGTGCGAGTGAGGACAAAGCACGCTGGAAGGTTAAGTATAAATGGTGGTACAGTGGGGCCAGACTATCAGTCGGAGTGTGGTGGGCCCAACCCCACTGGTCCCCAGTAGGACGAATGTTACCAAGTAACAGCCGGTATGGGACGAGTCGTTACAGTTACAAATCTGGGATGAGAATACTTTTTTGCATCATGACTGATAATGGAATTTTCTCTTTTTCCCTTACTTTTGAAATCCCATTCCAGTAGGCCTATGTGATTTTTTCTTGCATGTTCACGTAACTCATTCATGTCGTTTAGATAGTTGGGATCGGAATATCTACACCTTTCATAGAGTATGAAGAAAGAAGAGCCATTCCACATGATATTGGATGCACCGGCTAAATGATTCATCCAATGTCGATTAGGGTCTATTTTGTCGCCTCGGAAATAAATTTGGGCATCGTAATTGGGAGAAGAGAATCGAAAGGCATAGGCATCCCTTTCTGATAATACAATCTCATTCAATCTGACAACATAACTTTCTCCTACATCCTTGTCCCAATCTCTTGAATGAGATGTCTCAAGTCCAATTGCATAATTAGTTAGACTCTATGAATATCAGGGGATTTACTTTGTTTTTCCACTGCCTCCTGAAGAATCCTGAAGATAGATCTCTATCAGAAAAGAATTCAAAGAGATTTCTTAATCATTACATAAGCTAAGATAATTAATCATACATCATTCGTGTTGCCTTTAGGGAACAAACAGCTCATGAGTGAAGAAACCATATCGGACCTGCAAAATAAATAAAAGGAATCATATCAAGAAGTTTTATTATGACGAAAGATGGACTGGTCAGAAAAGCCTCACCCTTTAGGATGAAGATTTCCAACGTCAGATGACGATGTCTGAGCAGCCCATTGGCGTAATATGTGTCTCTTTGAAGAAAATGTTCATATGTTGAGGCATATTTGTACAATGCTTAATGTGTTGTATATAAGGCATGTGTGTAATTAATGCAATTAATGTGACTATTCATATTCAAAATCACCTATACGAAATCAATGTAACTAATATACACCTCACACAGCCATCCCAAAAGCGTCTTTCAAGGAAAATAGAAGGTCAATCACTGATTTAGTGTCAGACTCTATTCAACCATGATGCGTCAGACCTATATTATTAATGGATGATTTGTTGTATATTCATCCTGCAAAAATACCATTATTTATAAATTTGGCGATAATAATTTGTATGCATCCAACAATTGAAAGATACGCATATTGAAATTGCATTTTTGTGTCATTATTTTTGTGGCCAGATTTCCTGTCATTATATTTCTTATTATTAACAATTCTAAGATCACATATCATAACAATCGATCACTTTTTATCGTCGCACAAAATTACGATTTGCAAAACATCTTTCCATAGTCAGTGGTGCATCACCTACACTCTATTCAATCCTGATGCCTTGGGCTTCCATTAATAATTTATGGTGTGTTATATATTCATGTTGCAAGATTAACATTATTTATATGATAGGGAATAATTATGTAACATATATTGATCTGCTCTTCGCTCAAGAAGATAACAAATAAGAGTGGACATGGCTATATATTAGAACATACACGACCATGGAGGGTGTTAATATTTAGGTTCATTTATCAAAGGAGCCGATAACCAAATATTGAATTCCCTGCTTAAGGTCAGCAACTTCCTTCACCTGTAAGTGGTCAGCAAGCAACCCTTATGCCTTTTTATCTAAAGCTTGTTCATCATTGAGAAGTGCTTCAGCCTTGTATATTCATCTTTTACACAGTGGTGATGTAACTTATTATTGTAAATCTTGGCAATTATTTTTATCTCGTATGCTGCTGTCGGATTGGCAGACAATTCAGTAACCATTCAGCTACGTATATTGTCGTTTGAAGCGCAACGTGTTAGGAATATTTTATTGTGTTCAATTAATTATAATTATCTTTGTTGTGTATTAAAGATTCTCTTTATAAGAGGCTTAGTGTAATTGGGTTTTGTTAGGGGGCCCAAGTATTATATACCAACTTGTGGTATAAATACTAAAACCCTAACACATAATAAAGTGTGTTTTGTGTGAAAATCAATCTAGAGAGAGTATTTTAGAGAGAGAAGCTCCCAACACCTCTCAAGAACACAACACCCCACGTACACTAATTCTTCCCATTCTCAAACGTGGTTAAAACGTCCCTTTGTTAGATTGTTAGGATAGAAAAGGCTACCAACAAGTGGTATCAGAGCCAAACGCGTTCGGATTTGAGTCAAATTTCTGAAAATTTTGGGCATTTCAAGTTTTTTAGTTCGAAATTTTTTGGTCTTGTTCTTGAGCTTTTGGGTTTATTTTACTGATTTTGCAAGCTCAAGAATTAAATATACTGTTTTTGTTTGATTTTAAGTGTTTACCCAACAGTTTTCAGTTGATTTGAGTGAGATTTAGGTAGAAATCGCATAGAAAACTCGTCATATTTTCTGCAGATATGATTTTCGGGCAGATGAATGTAACAGTGCCCAGATTTTCGGCTGATTCTACCCGATTTTCATTGATTTTTGGGTGACTCTGTTCGAAATTCGGCGTGTTTCTACCCGATTTTCGAATTTTTGCCTGATTTTCATCACCCGAATTTCCTGCACGGCGAAAATTAGTACTTACCCGATTTTCATCCCCCGAATTTTCGTTTCAATCTCGGTGATTTTCAAGTTTTCGGGCAGACCCGAATCCGGGCAGAGCAACCCGAATTTGCCCATTCTCGGCGATTGTCTGATTTTCGGACTGAATTATCCGAATTTCGGCAAATCATCCGAATCAGGTTACCCGAATTTCTACCTATCCGAAAATTCTTAGTACCCGAATTTCCAATCATACCTTTAGATTTTCGGTCAAAATCTGTTAGGAATATTTTATTGTGTTCAATTAATTATAATTATCTTTGTTGTGTATTTATAAATATTCTCTTTATAAGAGGCTTAGTGTAATTGGGCTTTGTTAGGGGCCCAAGTATTATATACCAAAATGTGGTATAAATACCAAAACCCTAACACATAATAAGAGTGTATTGTGTGAAAATTCTCTAAAGAGAGTGAGAGAGAGCCGCCTCCCAACCGAGCTCAAGAACACGCACACAATCACCCCACGAGCTTCGATTCTTCCCATCCAAATCGTGGTAAACTCTTTAAATACTTGTTTAGTTGGATAATCTAGGCCTTACAAGTGGTATCAGAGCCAAACGCGCTCAGATTTGAGTAAAAATCTTCGAAATATTTTTTTGGTGTTCTTCGTGTTCTTCAAAGAATTTTCGAAAATTTTGACATGTTTTGGTGTTTAGATGCTTGATTAAGTGTTTAGAAGTTAGGATATAAGTGTTTCGATCTTTACCCAGGGCTAATTTGATTAATTTTGTTTTTGGGGATCGAAAATTGAGTTGAGTATTTTCGCAGTAAAGTTTTCAGACTGAAAACCCACTGCGAAAACCCACTTCGAAAACTCACTGCGAAAACAAGTGAGAAAACCTTTAGTGTGTGAGAAGTGTGTGAGAAAACCCACTTCGCAAACCTTCACTGCGAAAAGCTGCTTCGCAAAGTTGGCTTCGCAAACCTTTTTTTTCTCACTTCGCAAACCTCCCCTTCGCAAACCTCTCCCTCTATCACACTTCGCAAACCCATCCAATTAAAAAAAATATTAATTAAATTAAAAATATAATTAAAGTTTTCGCACCCTGAGAAAAAATAAAAAAAATAAAAAAAAATAAAAATAAAAAGTTTGCGAATCCAGTTTGCGAATTAAAAAAAAAAAAAAAATTAATTTAAAGTTTGCGAATCCAGTTTGCGAATTAAAAAAAAAAAAAAAATTAAAAGGTTTGGAATCCAGTTTGCGAATTAAAAAAAAAAATAAAAAAAAATAAAAAAACTTAGGTTTGCGAATCAGTTTTCGCACCCAAGTAAAATAAAAAAAAAAAAAAATTTTTTAGTTTGCGAATCAGCTTTCGCACCCGAATTAAAAAAAAAAACTTTTCGGAATAAGGTTTTCGCATCCAACTTTACGCACTGTTCAGGTTTTCGCATCATTAAAAAAAAAAAGAGTTTTCGCACCGTTCAGGTTTTCGCACTGAGCACTTCGAAAACTCCACTGCGAAAACTTTTGAGGGCATTTTCGTAATTTTCCAGTTTTCGAACCCAAAAGTTGTCGAACCCACTTCGAAAATCTATTTTCGCACTCCTAACAAGAAATCTATTTTCGCAACAGCTCACTTCGAAAACCTAAGATTTTCGAAACAACACTTCGAAAATAAGTTTTCGCACTATATTTCGAAAATATTTTTCGCACTCATATCGAAAATTTAAATTTTCGCACCCAAGCACTCCGAAAATTTATTTTCGCATCTTATCACTTCGAAAACTTGATTTTCCTAACACATACCGAAAATCAAATTTTCACATACCCCTTATCGAAAATAAATTTTTGCATATCATCACATCCAAAACATCTTTGGCAAATTATAGATAAGTTTGATAAATTTCCGAAGTTTTCGAAATCACCTCAAAAGTTTTTCGGTATACACCAAAAATCTTTTCGGTACCCAAAATTTTCGATACTTCACAATATTTCTCGATAAATCAAACTTTCGCTGCAGAAATTTTTAAAAGCCAATTTTTTATTCCAAAACATCATTGGCACATTATAGAAAAAGCTTTTGGTAACATTTTCGAAGTTTTTCGACATCACTTTAAAACTTTTCGGTACACACCAAAAAGTTTTCGAGACTTAAAATTTTCGAAACTTCACAACTTTTATCGACACACCAAAACTTTTCGGAACTGAATTTTTCAAAAGCCAAAAATTATCAAATCTACACGACGCGTTAACGATCGCGTATCCAACTAAATTAAAAAAAAAAATAGTAATATTTTAAAATTTTAAAAATCATGGATTCTACTTCCGCAACTTCTGAGATGAGCTTTGACGAGAGTGATTTATATAAAGCTTTTCTTTCTTTGAAGGAAGATTATAAAACCATGCGTCGTGAACATAAACACGAACGTAGGACTACCCAAGCGTTAGAAACTAAGTTAGCTAGTGCACTAGAAACTATTTCTAGTCTTGAATCAAATTAGCTAGCTCAGAAACTAACGTTTGTGAGCTAACCAAGAACCTAAATTCCTCTAAGCTAGGCCAAACTCAACTTATAAGTCACGAAAAGACTATAAGTGAGTTAGAGAGTAGACTAGATAATAATTACAAATGCTTAGTCAAGAGTTTAGAAGAAAGAGGTAGTCTTACTTGCCGTTTAGAAAATGCGCGTGAGAAAATCACTAATCTTGAATCTCATGAAGTAAAATTAAAAGCTCAAATTAGTGAACTAACAAATAAATTAAACAATTGCGAACTCGAACGCAATAATTATCTGTCTGATTTGAGCAATTCGCGGAGTAGTTTTAAACTTTTATTTGAGGAACGCAGTAAATTGCACTCGAAAGTTCATCACTTAGAGTGCATCCTTGCGAAAAAGGGTCAAACAGACCAAAGTTCCTCTAAAGACTTAGCGTCCAACGGAGAAAATAGTTTACATACTAATAAACCTATCTCTTGTTGGGAAATTCCAGAGGTTGCTAGTAAAATTGTAGAATTGAACGCAACCCTGGAATCGGAAAGAGTAGGTTTCCGAGCAGAAAAGCAAAAACTTCTAGAGGAGATTTCTAATCTCAAAAATTCCCCGTCCCTACCCGTCTTAAATGAACTCTATACAGAAAAATCTTCTTTTAAGCAGGATATGGGCACACAAACCGACGCCTTTGTTCCTAAAATTAAAAAGACTTTTACTAATAATTCTAAGTCAACTTTGACTGGCGCAGAAACGAAAAGTAAAAGCAATACATGTAAAAATGCTAAGGAACAAAAGAATATTAGGAAGGAGAAAGGAAAATCGACATTATTTTCCAAAACCAAGGACGACATTGCTAAAGATTCTCCTTCTCCCGCTCCTACCAAAAAGGAAGTTCCTAAAGAAGAAGTTCCAAGCTCAAGCAGGCGAACTTCTCAAACTTCCAAAATCTCTCATTCTTTAAAGAATGATAGAGATGGAATTGCTTACACGCACAAAAATGCTTATTATTCTAGTAAGCAAAAGTCCATCAAAAATCATCATTATAGAGTGAATGATGTGAATTCTTGTAGGCAATACGACTCATCATCTGATGACGCATATAGTGCGATAAGCTCGTATTCATACTTGAAATACCCGGTCCAGATTAAGTCTGAAAGACACCTTCTGCGACTGGCTAGGGAGAAAATCTTCAGATCTTCTAAACCTAGACACACGTTCACCGGTGCTGAATTGTCATTTCCCTCTAAGGTTCACCAAACTTGGATTCCTAAATCAGAAATCAAATTAAATAGAACTTTAAAGGATGATTTATGATGTATATCTGAACCAAATGTGCATAAATTGTTTTCTGCTAATTTGGGAGGACCCATACAACAATGGGTACCAAAGTCCCGATAAAGTTTTGCAGGTGCCCAATCACGTGTGGTAATTTGACGATGGTTGCTCCACACGCGTGATTGGTATGAGACGAGAGCAACCACAAAACCCCGATCATGAGTAGTAATTAGAAGATGGCTGCTCCATACTCATGATCGGTACGAGACGAGGGCAACCACAACTCCCAGCATGGTTGGTATTCCAGAAGTTGCTCCACAACCATGACTGGTATGCAGCGTGAGCAACTACGCCGTAGGTAAATTCTATATATGCATTCCATAGCAAATTTTGGCATGCATATCGAGCTGAAAAGACAATATACCTACTTTGAAAATAATAGGGTACAATATAGCTATGCATCCTTCAAAAGGACTTTAACTTCCAAATTTTTGCATGCGTGCATACATGAGCCGAAATGCAAAATACTCTATTTTATAGGTACATTTTCATTATGCATACAATTTTAAAATTTTCAAGCTTAAAAACTTTCAAGTATGCATATAAGCTGAATCGCAAAAAATTACCTATTTTCTGTAGGAGCGTCAAAGGTAGAAAACGTACATTTTAATATGCTTAGTTTAAAGAAAATTACTTCTTTAAGTATGCATCTGAACTGAAAAGAAAAATACGTTATTTTCATCACGCTCATTTTTCTTGGGAGAAAATCTACATTTTAGGCGTGCATGCATTTAGGGGGAGTATCATTCCATATTTTCGAGGGGAGTACATTTTAAAGAATAGAAAAACTCTTACGGTGGTGCACGATTTGAGGGGGAGGAACAAAAATATATATATATAGTTATATAGCTATATATAATATAATATAATATAATATAATATATATAATATAGTATATTATTCTATTATTATTACAATAAATATATATATGTATCTACAAAAAAAAAACAACAGCAAAAAAAAAAAGAAGGAAAATCCTCTCATCATCAAGCTATTCCACCTCCCAAGACGGACTTTAACAAAAAACTCAACCCTCAAGAGTTCAAGAATCCTCAAAAGGCAAAGGTGACTTTATGGCGCTCATATTATGATGCACTCTACCGACCTGCTCCAACTTGCTGATCAAGCAGCACTCATCAAAATTGACGGATGCAGGAATTCTAGTTCCTATGGTTCAGTCAGACCAAACTGAACCTAACCCCGGAATGCAACCGAGTGTTAGTGATGATTCATACGCATAAAAGCCACCCCTATTTGGCGGTTCTTGACAAGACCACATAGCTGATGATACAAAAATCTCTTACCTCACACAACATTCGGACCATCCCACATAGGTGCAGGTGCTGATTTTTATCAGCTCCCGAGTAGAAGTCGCCTCATTTGGTCCAATGGCGCATGCACAACCGAGCCTTACCCACTCATCGATCTCCCAATAGACCGATGTTTCATTAAATCACGGGGAGCCATGTAAGCTATCACCGCTTCACTTGGAAGCGGGAGATATTGAACTAAGTGGTAGTCAGCCCCACACCACTAAACTTTCTTGAACACATCGAGTCTAGGTGTCCTCACTATCTAAATATTTTATAATTTTCTAGGACACATACACATTTTCTTATCTGGACTTCGTGACCAGATCAGAACTTCCATAGACACATCTCCTGTAGATGTGATTCCACGATTGGAAGGAAGTCCTGCCGTTGCAACATCACAGCAACAACGGAATCAGGCCATCGTCTCGAGCTAGTCTCTAGAACGATGTAAACGGGACGCCTATGTGGCCCCGGTTCTTCAAGCCCTGTCCTCACAGGCCACGTCTCGGAGTTTGTCTCTGAAGTCGTGTCGACGGATTGCCTTAGTGGCTCCGTCTGGTTATTACCACCACCGACCTGTAGTTTGTGTCCTTCTAATCTTCCTATACAAGCATGCCGATCTCGTTAACTCGAATCGCCATGAGGGGGAGAAGGGGACACACATTAACAAACAGGTCGGACCACCCACCAACTTCCGCCGAGCTTACCACTCTGAAGCCGGGCTCCCCTATACTTGAATGGAACATTCCAAAGGAGCCTCGACACATTTTACAACACCCCACGCGTACCTTCTTCCGGAGCCAGACAAGCTTCCTCGAGGCCGAACCAGACAACTTCCTTCGAAGAAGACGAATCCGGCGCCGAGAAGAAGAGGAGTAGACTTGACTTGACGACTTCAAACTACGGAGAAAGACCAGGATAAGATGCGATCAAAGTACAAGATCCGCGACATCATCAAAGTCAAATTTCAAGGCGTGGATCACTATCTACATCCGGTCTACAGAGTATAGCGTCAAGTCAAGAGAGTCCTAGCTGAAGAGCATTCAAAGCCTCTGCAAGAAGGGGAGATAGCCCTTGTAGGGGGAGATTGCTAGGACTCAAGATGTTAACGGGAAGTCTTCGTGACCCCGATTTCTTATACGACGGATTGCCTTTGTGGCTCCGTCTCGTCATTTTCCCTGTTCGTGACGGCGATCGCCTTCGAGACACGACTATAAGACTTTGCCAAGACGTTAGAAGACCAAATCCTAACCAAAGTCTACCGAGCGATGGAAGGCTCATCTCGAGACACCGGCAAGGCCCCCGTCACCGACAGTTTAGCCCGAGCTCCTACTGTGCCTACCAACGCCATCCTCCTTGTCCCGACGACGTGACCAACATGCCAAATCATCAAGCGTCGTCAAATCAAGCAAACACCGCCGACTTTCAAAAACCGAAGTTTCCGCCTCATGTATGTCTCTCCAAACTTCAAAGAGAACTTCCCAATCCCAACACAAGGTTGACCAAAAAGTAGGGAAGTTGCGTCATTATCGAAAGGAGAGATCGAACACAAAAAGAAGAAAATTCTTCAAGATTTGGCAAGCAACTTCAGACACCTTCCGGCATTTACGAGTCGAGCTTCAAAAGAAGATTAAGAAGATCTGGTGCCGAGAAGCGAAGAACAAGACACGGTGAGCTTGAAGATCTCCAAAAGAAGAGGTCAAAAGACAAGACAAGGAGGAAATTCGTTTAGGACTCAGGCAAATGCACTAAGCCCCACAAAGATAATCCATGTCGAATTGAAGATTGAACACAAAGGGGGAGATTGTTAGGAATATTTTATTGTGTTCAATTAATTATAATTATCTTTGTTGTGTATTTATAAATATTCTCTTTATAAGAGGCTTAGTGTAATTGGGCTTTGTTAGGGGCCCAAGTATTATATACCAAAATGTGGTATAAATACCAAAACCCTAACACATAATAAGAGTGTATTGTGTGAAAATTCTCTAAAGAGAGTGAGAGAGAGCCGCCTCCCAACCGAGCTCAAGAACACGCACACAATCACCCCACGAGCTTCGATTCTTCCCATCCAAATCGTGGTAAACTCTTTAAATACTTGTTTAGTTGGATAATCTAGGCCTTACAAAATCTTACCCGAGAATTCACTGTTCTCAATCGAAAACAGTGACTTCCAATTCTCGATCACTCACTCTTCAAAAATTACAATTAAACATTTTCGATCACCAAAAATTTTTCGGCCCCCCCTCGGAATAAAAAGGCTTTAAGTAGCAAAAAAAAAAAAAAAAATTACTATACTTTCTAAGTCCAACGGACATAGTCTATTTTACACATTTTTCGAAATTTTTCAAAATAAATTTTCCGGGCCCAAAATTTTCGGTATAGAAAACTTTTTTCGTCAATTTTTGAAGGCAAATCCACTATACGCGTCAACGATCACGTATCCAACAATCAACTTAGGTCGTTTTTGGCATATTATAGAAAAAGTTTTGGTAATTTTCCCGAAGTTTTCGAAATCATTCCAAAATTTTTAGGTGCAAACAAAAAAAAAATTTCGACACTTACTATGTTCGATACTTCACTATACTTTTTGATAAAACCAAACTTTTCGGAACTGAATTTCCAAAAGCCAAATTTTTAATTTTTAAATTTAAAAAAAAATGGATGCTCAAGCTAGAAAAATTGAGGAATTAGAAGCAAGATTTGCTAATAATTACTCTGTGTTGCTTAAGCAACAGGAAGATCTAGCTTTCGCTAATGAATATTTGGCTAACGCAAAGTCAAAGATCATTAGCTTAGAAACTAAGTTAGAGATTAATGAAAAGAATGTATGCGATATAACGAAAAGATTACGTTCTTGCCGAAGTTGAGCGAAATAGTGTCTCATCAAAATATCAGATAATCTTAGAGGAACGGCGTATGCTTTACTCTCAGATTGAAATTTTAGAGAACGCCAGTGCAAAAAGAAGTCAAGCAGATAAAAATCCCTCTTCTAACTTAGTGTCTTTAGGGGAAAATAATTTACATTCTAATAAACCTATCTCTAGTTGGGAAATTCCAGAGGTTGCTAGTAAAATTGCAGAATTGAACGCAACCTTAGAATCAGAAAGAGTAGGTTTTCGAGCTGAAAAGGAAAAACTTTTAGAGGAGATTTCAAATCTCAAAAATTCCCCGCCCTTACCTGTCCTAAATAATCTTTCCATAGAAATATCTTCTATTAAGCAGGATAAGGGAATCCAAACCAAAAGCATCCTTGTTCCTAAAACTGAGAAAGTTTTTACTAATAATTCTAAGTCAACGGTGACGAAAGAAAATATGCATTCTAAGTCACCTTTGACTGGCGCAGAAAAGATAAGTAAAAGCCTTAAGCTTAATACTTCCATGGAACAGAAAATTAGGAAGGAGAAAGGAAAATCAACATTATTTTCAAAAATTAAGGTCGAACATGCTCAAGATTTTCCCTCTCCTATTCCTCTTAGTAGGAAAGCGTGCAAAGAAGAAGTTCCAAGCTTAAGCAAGCGAACTTCCACGCTTATTCCCCATCATTATAGAGTGAATGATGTGAATTCTTGTAGGCAATACGACTCATCATCTGATGACGCATATAGTGCGATAAGCTCGTATTCATACTTAAAATACCCGGTCCAGATTCAGTCTGAAAGACACCTTCTGCGACTGGCTAGGGAGAAAATCTTCATATCTTCTAAACCTAGACACACATTCACCGGCGCTAAATTGTCATTTCCCTCTAAGGTTCACCAAACTTGGATTCCTAAATCAGAAATCAAATTAAATAGGACTTTAAATGATGATTTAGGATGTATATCTGAACCAAATGTGCATAAATTGTTTTCTGCTAATAAGGGAGGACCCATCCAAAAATGGGTACCAAAGTCCCGCTAATATTTTGCAGAAGCCCAATCACGTGTGGTAATTCGACGATGGTTGCTCCACATGCGTGATTGGTATGAGACGAGAGCAACCACAAAGCCCCGGTCATGAGTAGTAATTAGAAGATGGTTGCTCCATACTCATGATCGGTACGAGACGAGGGCAACCACAAATTCCAACATGCACGGTACTCGGGTTGCTCCACATGCATGACTGGTAAGAGACGCGAGCAACCGCATCCCTCATGTATGGCAATTTGACGTAGTGACTCCACATACATGATAAAGGGAAACGACGTGAGCAACTACGACTATATGTGGTACATTCTGTCTTTTGAACTGAATTGCATAACACCACATTCATACATATTTTTAAGATAGGTAAATTCTATATATGCATTCCATAGTAAATTTTGGCATGCATATCGAGCTGAAAAGACAATATACCTACTTTAAAAGTAATAGAGTACAATATAGCTATGCATGCTTCAAAAGGACTTTTACTTTCAAATTTTTGCATACGTGCATACATGAGCCGAAATGCAAAATATTCTATTTTATAGGTACATTATCATCATGCATACAATTTTAAGATTTTCGAGCTTAAACTTTCAAGCATGCATCTATGCTGAATTGCAAAAATTACCTATTTTTCAAAATGGTACATTTTAAATATGCATTTTTCAAAACTTTAAATTCTAAATGCATATTACGCACGGAAATGAAAAATACCATTTTTGTAAAATGAGCTTAATTTGAGGGGGAGCTACTCTTTTTTTAAAAAGAGAAGTGACCCTTATTTCTTTAGAAGGGAGCAATAATTACATTTTTTAGGGGGAGCGAACTTCAAATATGTGAATTTAGGAAAAGAGATTCACAGATCTTTCGAACTTTCCACGCATCTTTTGAGGGGGGGCAATTTTATTTTTGGAAGCATGTTTTGAGGGGGAGGAATAACAAAATATATATAATATGCATATACTATATTATATATATACTAATATATATTACTAATACAATATATATTATATCAATATAATATATAGTATAAAAATATATTTTACTAATAACGATTAATATATATATTATATCCATATAATATATAGTATAAAAATATATTTTACTAATAACGATTAATATATATATATATATATATATATATATAAAATAATAATAATGAAGTTATCGTTTGAGAAAAAAATAATCTTCATTCTTCTTTTTCTCAAACGATAACTTCAAACATTTGTTTCTTAAAACATTTGCTTCATTGTCATTTTTTTATCAAACTTTTTAATCGATAGCTTCATTATTCTTTTTTTCAAACGATAGCTTCATTATTTTATTTTTTCAAACGATGACTTCCTTATTTTTTTTTCAAACGATAGCTTCATTATTATTTTTTTCAAACGATAGCTTCATTACTTTGTTTTTCAAACGATCGCTTCATTGCTTCATTATTTTTTTTCAAACAACAACCTCATTATTTTTTTTTCAAATGAATGCTTCATTATTTTATTTTCAAATGATAGCTTCATTATTTTATTTATTACAATATTGCAGTCTTACAGCTTGCAGGCTTACAGTCTTACAAGATTTTGGAGTATTTATGTTATATCTAACGTGTTTACTTAACATTACCTTATTTAGATACTACACTTGCAGCAAGAAAATTTCGGGAACAATAAGGCACGAGAAATACTATGCAAAAATCTTTGTTCATGGGTAATCATAATAATGACCTATTGTAGACAACATTGAGTTCGCATGTTATGCTGAATTGGGACAAGAGGCAGTTGGTGGAGTCACTCATGTTGAATATATAGGCTGCTCTGTTGACCGACTGTTATAATATATATTAGTAAGACTGCAATTGTATTCAAATAGTCCCAGCAGTTGCTTGAAATATTATGAAGTTCCTCGACTCACACTCATCATCAACAACAACTTCTATCCAAAATAATGTTAGGCAATAATGTTGTGCGACCGTGCAATTGCAAGACTGGTCATTACCATCAATTTTATAAGACTACTCAATTGAGTGACCTTTGTCTAATCTACTGTATGATTGTAAATAATGTTCATGTTTTACGATCGTGTTAACTCACGACTGATTACTGTAAGATTGTAATTAACAATAATGTTGTAAGACTGCTCCGCTGATCGATTGTTATAATATATAGTAGTAATACTTTTAATAATGTCAATGTTTTGCGATAATGCAATTGTACGATTGACTATTGTATCACTGTTATTAATATCAAATTTCTAAGACTACTCAATAGAGCGACTGTTGTATTATATATTGTATAATTGTTAATAATGTTCATGTTATACAACTGCATCGATTCATAAGACTGCTATTAAAATTGATGTTGTAAGACTGCTCCATTGATTAGCTGTTATAATACATAGTAGTAAGACAGTTGAATAAAGCTAATCTAATGTGATCGTACAATTATGAGACTGTTACTAATGTTTGTGTTGTAAGACTGCGTAAGTGCACAACTGAGTATTGTAAGACTTTTTTCAACCTTACAACAAATTGTTTGATGATATGTTTGTCGAGCCCATGGCCGCTAGGGACGAGATCGGTTGCAAAGCCCAAAATATAATGGGCGATAACTGCTTTACTTCCGATTTAAACTAATAATAATATGTTGGCACTTGGAGAGGGTGCAAAATGTAACAAGCACAAGTGTTTCGATTGGCTCGACAAGCAAGAAGCATGATTTGTTATGTAGTATCAGTATAGTTCTTAAAATTAGGTATGGTGCATTCAAGCTTTATGTATTCAAGAACTTAGCCTAAGAAATTATTACTCATTGTTCAAAACCATTATTTATCGAATTTTTATTGTACAACTTGCCAAAACACTCAACACAAGAGGATTGTTAGTGGTTATAAGTGCATAATGCACCACTCTCTATGGCGTGGGCCAATGTTTTATTGCAGGGATTATTCCGGCACGCAAATAATATCATTCAGGCCAAAATTCATAAAATATGGGAAATATAATTTAGCCAATGTAATAAGCCCACTAACGTTTTCACATTAGTCTTTTCAACACTAATCAAAGAACGGAGATTACCCCATATTTTAGAATTGTCTCTCCCACTGTGATAGTATTTACTTTACTGATGGAAGAAATTCTTATTTTCGACCTAACTTTCAAAAGGCGGACATTTTAATCGGCTCTTATCCTTCGTGATGTTTTGTCTAAACTTTCAAATTTCAAGTTTGATTTACTAATACAGAGAATATGCACTATTGTCCTTACATGTTTCTTTCATTCTTTGAATGAAGTGTTTTTTATCTTTTCGTGTAATTCATCTTTAGCATGCTATGGACTACGTCAATAAGGAATTTTTCCATATTGAACTAGGAGGTATTGAAGACACAGTTGCCCCGTGGGGATATTGTGCCATGTAAATTGACAATTTCTGCTATTACAAAAAAAACATGCAAACCCATCTTATCCATCTTAAAAGAATCAGAGCTAGCAGAAATGATGAGGATAAGTCATTTTGGAAATTTAATTATCTGTGCAGAGTAGTTTCACCTATCGAGTCAACGAATTTCGTATATGATGCAATGTCAAGTTGAACTAAATGAGGCGAATGAACTTTGGATGATTGTCAATGACTCACCTATACGTTTATCACGTTTAGTGTATTGTCTGTTGACTGGTCTAAAATGCACGGCTGAACCCACCATTGTTAAGAATGAAGGGTTCATTCAAAGACACTTTCGAACCCAAAAAAAGTTACCCTACATGATTTGAAAGGCAAATTAATAAAGATGAGCAAAGTTTTGTCACCTGCTATCACCATAGAGAAGTTGAAGATGGTCAGCTTGAATTTTGTTGTAGTAGTCCTGCAAAAAAGAAGTGCTCGACGTAGTGTAACGATGCCTCATTCATTGCTTTATTTGGTTGAAGATTTAGATCAATTCAATTGGTCAAAAATGATTTTCATGTTTGTTGTTTGTCGATTCTTCTATTGGAACGTGCGTTTTACGTTTGGAATAAGAAAAAAAAAGGAATCTTTGTTGGAATTGAATGATATGCATGACTAATATTATTATGTTATATACATAACTGTTTGGAGTTATTTATGGTTTAATTTCCATATACCAAAAGATAAAGATCATCTCCTCAACGATTTTATCGTTTAGTAGTGTAGAGATGAATGTTGCTGATGGAATCGGGTTCCTTCTTTTAGCACTGATATCGTAAGATTGAAACTAACATCAATATTGAAGCACTGAAACTAACATCAGTGTTATCGGATTGTTCTAATGATTCCCAGCTACGGATTGCCAGCTAAATTATACAATGGCAGTAATGTAAGACTGTAATTAACATTAAATTAATGTTACATAATTGAAATACGTTTGTCCAACTTATTGCCGCAACAAAAGATATCAGTTGTAAATGATTGAATCATTACTGCACACAATCTCATATATTCTATTCAGATAACTTCGTGTAAATGACAAAGGTCTAAGTGTTGATCCGATTGCCCTATCTAGCTCCCCTGACTCTCTGAGTGCAATGTATAAAGAGATGTTTCAGTTTTTACAATACAATTAATCACGATGTTACTTACAGCAGGAGGAGGAAAATTAAAAAAGAAAAATAGGGAACGTTTATGTGATGTCACACCGTACCAATTATAAATTGAATTATGAACAGCAACAGGTGTTTTGCGCCCTCATTTTGCAATATGTTGTTGCATCTGCTATGCATAACTGATCGCATTAATAACATGTAAAAAAGAACTGATCGCATTAATAACATGGAAAAAAGAACTTCATCGTAGATGAGAATCGGCGTGGTACAAAAAGACTATTGCATCACCCTCCTTACACCAATTCTTCCTCTAATAATGTTGGATAATTGAGGCAATTAGTGCCATTACAAATTATAAGAAAAATGTGTTCTTTGTATTCTTTAATTCCATTGATCTTTTAGTGACTTTAATACCTTAACACATAAAATAGAGGACACAAATTATTGGGCATTAACAACAACTCTTTGTAAACTAACAGATAGATCTTCAAGATGACATGGATAATGCCGGGAACTTGGCTGTATATACATCAAATCTTGGCCGTGTAGTTGGGAAAATCATCCCAAAAAGGATGAGTATGTTTTACATCCTCAGAAGAGAAATGGCCCATGTTCAATGGGTGAGAGCGTTAAAAATATGCAACCATGGTCTTTTGCGACTGAACTGAAAGGATCTTCATAAAAAATTAGTGTTGCTTCTCAAACTTCTCATTTAATTTACGCCAGGACCTATCTGCCGTCGCGCAAAAATGAAGAATCCGTAAGAGAAATTAACCAGCGTAATGGCTGGGCAGGAAAAGGCAACCCATCTTCATCGAGAACTCAGTTATTGGCTCAGCCTAATCTCATGAACCAACGCCATCCATATAGAAGCGGTGTTAGTCCAATGCTTGGATGTAACGACAATTTATTTATACAAGGCAACCCGAGGATGCCCATTCAGGGATATTCAGCTTCCGCCCTCCATCACTTCTAGAGGACGTTGTGTTGGTAGCCTTTTCTATCCTAACAATCTAACAAAGGGACGTTTTAACCACGTTTGAGAATGGGAAGAATTAGTGTACGTGGGGTGTTGTGTTCTTGAGAGGTGTTGGGAGCTTCTCTCTCTAAAATACTCTCTCTAGATTGATTTTCACACAAAACACACTTTATTATGTGTTAGGGTTTTAGTATTTATACCACAAGTTGGTATATAATACTTGGGCCCCCTAACAAAGCCCAATTACACTAAGCCTCTTATAAAGAGAATCTTTAATACACAACAAAGATAATTATAATTAATTGAACACAATAAAATATTCCTAACAATCTCCCCCTTTGTGTTCAATCTTCAATTCGGCATGGATTATCTTTGTGGGGCTTAGTGCATTTGCCTGAGTCCTAAAGGAATTTCCTCCTTGTCTTGTCTTTTGACCTCTTCTTTTGGAGATCTTCAAGCTCACCGTGTCTTGATCTTCGCTTCTCGGCACTAGATCTTCTTAATCTTCTTTTGAAGCTCGATTCGTAAATGCCGGAAGGTGTTTGAAGTTGCTTGCCGGATCTCTTCTTTTTGTGTTCGATCTCTCCTTTCGATGGTAGCGCAACTCCCCCTACTTTTGGTCAACCTTATGTTGGAATTGGAAAGTTCTCTTTGAAATTTGGAGAGACGCACACGAGGCAGCAAGTTCGATCTTTGAAGGTCGGCGGTGTTTGCTTGATTTTACGACGCTTGATGATTTGGCATGTTGATCACGTCGTCGGGACAAGGAAATAGTGTTGGTAGGCACAGTAGGAGCTCAGGTTTTGTAAAAACCCGACGGAGCCACAAAGGCAATCCGTCGTATAAGAAACCGGGGTCACGAAGACTTCCCGTTAACATCTTGAGTCCTAGCAATCTCCCCCTACAAGGGCTATCTCCCCTTCTTGCGGAAGTTTTGAATGCTCTTCGGTTAGGACTCTCTTGACTTGACGCTATATTCTGTAGACCGGATGTAGATAGTGATCCACGCCCTGACATTCGACTTTGATGATGTCGCATCTTGTCCTGGTCTTTCTCCGTAGTTTTAAGCCGTTAAGTCTCTTTTAATCTTCTTCTTCTCGGCGCCTGATTCGTCTTCTTCGAAGGAAGTTGTCTGGTTCGGCCTCGAGGAAGCTTGTCTGGCTCCGGAAGAAGATACACATGGGGTGTTGTAAAATATGCCGAGGCTCCTTTGGAATGTTCCATTCAAGTGCAGGAGAGCCCGACTTCAGAGTGGTACGCTCGGCGGAAATTGGTGGATGGTCCGACCTGTTTGTTTATGCGTGTCCCCTTCTCCCCCTCATGGCGATTCGAGTTAACGAGATCGGCATGCTTGTATAGGAAGATTAGAAGGACACAAACGATAGATCGGTGATGGTAATAACCAGACGGAGCCACTAAGGCAATCCGTCGACACGACTTCAGAGACAAACTCCGAGACGTGGCCTGTGAGGACAGGTCTTGAAGAACCGGGGCCACATAGGCGTCCCGTTACATCGTTCTAGAGACTAGCTCGAGACGATGGCCTGAAACCGTTGTTGCTTTGATGTTGCAACGACATGACTTCCTTCCGATCCTCGAAGCATGTCTTAAAATGACATGTCTACGGAAGTTCTGACGTGATCACAAAGATCATGTGTTATAAAAGTGTATGTGTCTTAGAAAATATTAAAAATATGGGGAGTGAGGACACACTAGACTCGATGTGTGCAAGAAAGTGTGGTGGTGGGGCTGAGTACCACTTAATTCAATATCTCCCGCTTCCGAGTGAAGCGGTGATAGTAGACATGATTCCTCGTGATTTCTTGAAACACCTGTCTTTTGTGAGACAGACGAGTGGGTAAGGCTCAGTTGTGCACGCACCGTTGGACCTATTGCGGCGACTTCTACCCGGGAGCTAATAAAATTAGCACCTGTACCTATGGGGGTTGATCCGAATAATTTGTGAGATGGGGGAATCATGTAGCGTAGGTCTTTTCAAAAGGTTTTAATAGACATGGCTATAATTTTGACTGTCTCTCGGTGATGTTCTCGGTGACTGTCACGCATATTCAAAAGGTCTTTTCAATATTATTAATCTGCTTCTGTCATACACATGAATCACTTAATCTGTAATTATAAGCGAAAGAAAATATGAAAAGAATACATTATACAACATATGTAACAAATAAAAGAATATGAAAAGTATTTCCACCCCCATCTACGCAGCAGTTACATGGCACCTACGTGTCGCCGAGGTGGCTACTTCCAATTTTATTTTTGTCCACGTGTCGCACGTGGTTGTCTCTGCTTGTCCACATGTTGCAGCAATATCTGGAGATGGTTAAAAAACTCAGTACTGATATGATTCATAGAGGATTTTAGCAGTAGGAGTGTTCAGAATAGTTAACTCCCTTGCCCTTCAAACCTGGTGAACACTTGCAACCCTTTTGATAGTCCTGAAAGGTATTACAGAGTAAAAGAATATGCTCTAGCACCATTCTTTAAGGAAATAAATATGGAAAATTATATTAAAAAAAAGTTATTCTTACGATGCATGCAGAGTATGTTTGACTGCCCCTTGGTCATTCCAACATCCTCCGTTATTATTTCGGATCTCAATGCACCGAAAGTGTAAGGAAATATCATATTAGGTTTCAAGCATAGAATTTGTTTCATGTTTTTCTATGTTTACTCCTATTTTTGAACGTAGATATACACGAAACAGTTAACATACGCAGAAAGAAAAAACAATTTTGGAAACTGAATTACCTACCTTCACAATGAGTATAACTTCCCATCCTGAACAACGGAGCGAGGACCCGCACACTCTTCCCTGAAAAATGTCATGAGACTTTTATTTAAAACTATCACAGAAAATATTTAGCAGCCGGAAAATTACTGAAATAATTGAGCGCAAATTGTAATACTAATCAAAAGATCAAATCGAAATCATTCGAACAACAAAGAATGTATAATCAAAACCATCAATATATTAATCAATATTAATATAATTGTACGACCACTATAGAATGCTTGCACACAAAATTTGTTTACTTGCAAGACTGCAGTATTGACTGCATATCTTGTAAGACTGTAATAACGACTGTTAAGAGTATAAGGCTACATTAACGATGGTAAGACTGTAGCACTCCAGATACTCCGAAAATGACTGTTGTATTATTCAATAATAAGACTATAAGACTGCAAGATTGTTCCACAACACAACAAATAAGAATATAAACTTAAAAAGAACAAATTCGACCATAAGAAAATAACATATTGAACCTTTTCGTCCAATAACATACGATCCACACACATAAGCTCTCCATCCTTTTCATGATCCTTGATTTCCACGATCGCATAAGGAGAAAGACTATAGTGGACAATAAGCTTTAGCAGTTTAACGGTTGTCACTGTCTTGTTGGTGGCTCTTTCCATCGCCTTCAAGACTAACTCGTCAAAACCCTTCTCATGCAATGTCATTGAATAACTGAACAAAACAAATTAAATCATATACCATTTTCCATTTACATTTGAAGTGCACTTAAATTTGAAGTTCTCCTCTAGAAGTTCCCAAACCTCAAAAGGAAAAAGGACAAAAAAAAAACCTTGAGTAGTTCAACAATTCTCATTGTCATCAGAACTCTTCCTTGCAGTGTCATTGAATGGTTGAACTCTTCATATCGTTGTAGCAAATCCTGACCTTTAGAGCGACCTCACGTGACACTATAGATTCACGCAATCCCATCTCTAGTATCAGATATAAGATTTCGCAAGGAACCATAGGCTTCATGGGATTTTACACTGGACTTCATTGGCTTTATGTCAGAAGTTGCATCACCCAATGATTTAATCGCATTATCCTGTTGAGAGTCAAAGTAGTCACGTGGATCCTGGAAAACAAAAACATGCTGGAACTCCCAGCACTCGGACTATTGTGGGGGGTACAAAAGCTGAAGAAATTCAAAGCTGAGGGGAGCTACTGCTGGATCTTGAGACCCCTTAAGGTCTTCAATCTCAGCCAATCGAGTTACCCTCTCTGAGATATCTCTATCGGATGCTTCATTAGACAATTGAGCTGCAAGCAAACTTTAACATTGGTGAGGATATTCTGACATGGCCAAACGGAACAGGAACTGCATAATAGGTGAGAAACAAAATGGCTAACTCACCCTGTCTCGCCTTTGAAAGGGCATCCGCAACTGATCGTGTGTCTCCTATATCAACATCTTTTCGCGCATCACAGGAAAAAACAAAGAGATCAAAAGATTAGTGAACTTGAAGATGATGATGATCCATTATTATAGATATAGTTAGAGCGAAACGGTATAGTATAACTTATAAGATGGGTTTGAGATAGTCCAATAATAGAAATGACACAAAGCTGAATTTATAAACACAAAGCGAGCTTTTTAATCTACCTACAACTCTTCCTCGAAGCACAACTGCAGCATGCTGGTTGATATCCTGAGAGAAGGATCTTCGATATGGCTCAAATTGTGAGTCCGAAACATCCCTTGATTCATTGTTAAATAACCCGTGACCGTGATCCTAAAATATAGGAAAGCATATATGTGAGGTCATCATTAAAATCAAACATGTAAAACTGTGAAGATCAAATTCAGTCAATATAAATTTGAAAAACAAAATGCATCTATTTTACAACAAAAGCAGAATATCTGGGCACATCAATGTACCGGGAGGTTTATGTAATTGTCCCCCTCATCAGCTTCAATGTCCACGGTTGGATCGACACGCTTAATCTGATAAATTTCATTTACATAAAAGAACCATGAACGAAAACTGTAAAAAAAATAAAATAAACCAAAGCATCTACCACCATACAAAAGACTTATAATGAAATTACCTTTTTACGGGCTTCTTTTGCTAGCATGTCATCTCGCTTCAGAAAAACAGCAAGATCCTCATCTTCGGCAGCCTCAGCTGCAGCAACAATAACATTTTTTGTAATGTGGAGATATTCTGCTCTAGAGTATTTGGTCCAGAACTCCTTTTCTGTCATCTGAAATGAACAATAATTGCAATACATTGTGCACAGGATCTGGAGGGATTACGAAACACAAGAAGCAAGATCTAATGTACATTTCTAGGAACAAAAATAAGATATGCTTGACGAACTGCTGGTTTTTCAGCAAATATCTGCAAATAATAAGGTATGAATAAGAAATAATAAGGTATGAATAAGAACTTTTGCATTAAAGGCTGAGATAGTTGCAATTGAGGAAAATCACCTGATAAATGCTACCCTGTTTGACTGTATACGAAAAAAAATAAAAAAATAAATAATGAGTCCCATGGTAAAGATTATAGCACTATCTTGACGCTCAAATCTAAAAGAGAGCATAGTTCAAGAATTGATAGTTCAACAAAGGCAGTTTATTACCTGACCATCTGATAATGGTTTCACGCTCCACATTTCATTTTTCAAAGCTACCCGAATGACAGCATTGAGTGTAATAATCGATCAGCGGGTGCTCCACATTTCATTTTTCAAAGCTACCCGAATGTCACCCTAATTTCTAAACTTGGCTTTTCAAAAAAAAACATGCAAACACAGTGGAAAACTAATATCATATTCTACAGCAACTCAGATCCAAAAATATGCACTAACAACCAACTAAAGAAATGAACAATAATTGCAATACATTGTGCACAGGATCTGGAGGGATTATGAAACACAGGAAGCAAGATCTAGTGTACCTTTCTAGAAACAAAAATAAGATATGCTTGACGAACTGCTGGTTTTTCAGCAAATATCTGCAAATAATAAGGTATGAATAAGAAATAATAAGGTATGAATAAGAACTTTTGCATTAAAGGCTGAGATAGTTGCAATTGAGGAAAATCACCTGATAAATGCTACCCTGTTTGACTGTATACGAAAAAAAATAAAAAAATAAATAATGAGCCCCATGGTAAAGATTATAGCACTATCTTGACGCTCAAATCTAAAATAGAGCAGAGTTCAAGAATTGATAGTTCAACAGAGGCAGTTTATTACCTGACCATCTGATAATGGTTTCACTCTCCACATTTCATTTTTCAAAGCTACCCGAATGGCATCATTGAGTGTAATAATCGATCAGCGGGTGCTCCACATTTCATTTTTCAAAGCTACTCGAATGTCACCCTAATTTCTAAACTTGGCTTTTCAAAAAAAGAACATGCAAACACAGCAAAAAACTAATATCATATTCTACAGCAACTCAGATAAAAAAATATGCACTAACAACCAGCTAAAGAAATCTTCAATGAATGTCAAATGGTGTGACACATTTTAATTCTACATGCCCATGGAGTAAAAAACCTATTATTTACCTCTCCAACATATTCAATGATAAATTTCCCCACAACGATGTCCTCTTCCCTTCTTTCCACATTTGAACGACTTCAACTTAGCATATTTGGATGTCCTCTTGCGCTCGAAGGCCAAAACCCTTCTTGCCACATTTGAACCACTTCAACTTACCATATTTGCGTTTTTGAAACTGCAAGTAAAAGAAGAAAACTGAGTTTACGTATGATAAACAATAGGAAATTCAAAAGAAGGCAAGGGATGTGCCTGTTGGTTTGAACAAAGTTCACCTCACGGACAAGTTCCCCGAACACACTCCATGTTAAGCACCCGTTTTAAACACCTAGCTCCACAACCTATTCTGCCATCTGATGGAGGTTTGCAATGGCATACCATCACCTATCATTTAACCTTTAGTTGGTCAAATAAACTAATAATAAAATGAATGCACTGCACTGAAAGAGCAATAACAAATGCAAGAACAGATGAAGAGTAAAGACAATTCTCTTGTTGCTTCATAGTGGAAAACAAACAAAGATGACCTCAGGCTATAACATGAAACACAAACGGCACGGTGATAAAAAAAACTTCTTACTCTATTCGTTGGCATGGACCAGCACAACATCGGACTTACTAACAATTAGGTACATCAATAAGTAAGCATTTACCTCATCAATGGGCTGAGTTTTGCGGCTTCGACGTAGGAATAAGTTCGACCTGATGTTAGACCAAGGGACGTTGCTCATCTTTCCCTCCAATCTCTAACACGATTTCCCCTCAACGGGTCAAGGGCTACCAGACACCGGAGGTCACGGAGCGACATAGGGTCCCTCAGAAGGCCGATGTATACGGCTTCGGGGTTTTGCTCCTCAAGCTCTTAACGGGCAAAGCTCCTACCGAAGAAGTGGATTTGCCGAGGTGGGTCTGGTCTGTTGTTAAGGAAGAGTGGGCATCCGAGGTTTTCGATGTCGAGGTTTTGAGGTACATCGGCAATAATAATGAGGAAAATGGTAGTAGTGATGTTAATGACAGCGCAGTGAGTTTTTTGGTAGATAGAGGGGGATACCTTAGTGTAAGGTGCGTCAGCGTAAAGGTCGTCTTCCCATCTCCGACCTCCTTCAGCTGCAGCAGAACCTCCACGAAATCCTTATCTCCGCCGCCGCCGCCGCCGCTGCCTCCTTTCATCCGCTCTCAAAGATCTTATCGAATCTCTGCGCCAAAACCCTCATCTTCCTCTGAATCCCTTGGAGGTCGAACCTCTCCAACCAGGGGAAGAAATCGGAGAAATTAGGCTGGCCCAGCAAGGCGGTGATCTCGCTGACCACCTGCTTGAACTCAGCTCCGACGCTAGCCGCCCTAGCATCGTCCCCCTCCAAAGTCCCGCCCCATAACATGCTCGTGGTCACGTTGAGCATCATCAAGAAAATCTGCTCGCCGACATCGACGGCGGACCCATTCTTGTCATATAGGTGCTTGATCGTGCGCCTCAGCTCCCTCCGCCTGAGATCGTAGACCGAGTCGAGGTTGGTGTTTCTGAGCATCTTGCGGACGCAGACCTTCCTCAGCATCCTCCACTCGGGTCCGTACGGCGTCCACACTATGTCGTGCCCGCCGTAGGTGGCTTCCCGGCCGGCGACCGGCACGTCTCTGTTTGCAAAGGTGGTGTCTTGGTCCTTGAGTACCTCTTTGGCCAGGGCCGGCGAGGATATTACGATTCCCACCTTCTGTCCGAGTTTTACAGAGCATATGGGTCCGTAGGCTTGGGAGAGGCTGAGGAAGTAGGCGTGCAGTTCGGGTGACTCTTCGCTGCCTGGTAGAGGTTCTTTGATCTTACTGACTCTTGGTATTCCAACAACAGTGAAAAATGAATCCACAATAAATACAACGTATTTAGACTAAAAAAAAACTTATTTTTCCTGCTCATGTTTTGCTGACGTGTCACATGGAGGGGGGCTGGGTTTTGCTGACGTGTCGCACTGAGGTGAAAGCTATCCAACTTTTATATATATATGATGACAGTTTCATCGAGCATTAATATCTATTAATAGGGTTTTGGTCTACACGACCTTCTGCGGCAAATGCTTGTCAAAACGCCTTTGTAACTAATCGTGTAGGGGATTTTGGTTTGTTATTAGGAATTTTAGGTTTTTATTGGATAACGGGTAGTTTTGAATTTGGAGATTTATTCGAAATATTGAATAACTTGATTCAAAATAATGAAGTAAATTCTCCGTTTGTTACTTTATGTGCTATTCTATTATTTACGGGCGCAGTTGCTAAATCAATGTCATTATATATTTGTTATAACAATTCAGTAAATTATTATACCATTAAAGTTTTTATTGCAGAATGATTTCCAGCATACCTACCGAGAAATTTATTATACCGATTTATGGAAATTTTATACCAATTAAAATCTAATAGTATTTTTAGTATACCAATTCAGCAAATTATTATACCATTTAAACCGCTTGCTGATGTTTTCCCAAAGACGCCACGTTGTCCTAATACATCGGAGTAATGTTCTTTTTATTACTTAGTTATGAAAATTCATATAGACATAGTAATCTATCCCGTAATTCTGTCTAGATTCGAACAAAACTGCACATAAAGTGCATTTATAAAGTTGATACAATGCCTGTAAGTAATGCTTGAAAGCAGTATTCGATCACATAGATTTGACTAATCGAATGAACATTAAACGCTAAGAATATATTTGTGTAGGAAATACATTTTTGTATTACTTATTTAGGAAAATTCAAGTCGGAGTATTAATCTATTTCACCATTCTTCACAGGTTCAAACAAATTGCACATAAAATGCATATATAAAGTTGATAAAATCTCTATAAGTAATGTTTGAAAGCAATAATCGATCACATAGAACTGACAAATGAGATGCACATCTTACGAATATATTACGTCGAAAAATTTGTAAGTATAATTTTAGCGGCAGTTTACCACCAATGCATGTTACTATATTCAACTTTGATGCCTCAGTTTTTTTCTATAACGTTACTTACAGTTTTTCTTCCAAATTTATTAGACTTTACCAAGCCTTTGCATGATCCTGAAATTGCACGACTATGAGTGATGCATGAATGTATTTACTAACAGTATTCAGCTTCATGATGTTATTATTTTGCGCAGGTATGGTTCTACCAGGATTAGAATTTTATATTTCAATATTTAACTGCTCGAATACCATCGCAAACTTCCTATGATACAACCATGCAGCTGAGTACAGCATCCTTGAGAATGTCAGCTTTAGTAAATACAGGTAGATATTGATACCAAGTTTTCGTTCGATATCAATGATTTTTTGCATGCTCAACGTCTAAAGATGTCTTCCTTGACGACTTCACCACTACATATCTTTGCGAAGCTCAGGCTTGTGGGACTATTTATTTTGTTTTTTCTTATCAGTTGGTGAGTATGTGTGATTTTTATATTTGTGGATGGCTCTCATATATAATGACGGAAATGTTTGTTGGTGGATGTTAGGAAGCAATTAGTTAGGCAACACTAATATGGCGTTTACAGATAATGAGGCCAGTAGTTGTTATATGTTGTAGGAAGGTATTTTCATGTGAATTTCAATGATATGTTAAGCGATTCTGGTGATAATTACCCTTGTAACAGTAAAAGTCATGTTTTTATCGAATTTAATTGTTTATATTAAATGGCCAGTGAAGTTGATTAAGATAATATTGCAATGGAAATATGCATACTTTAATGTATTAATATAATATTAATCCACGGTTGTATTATCCTGTATGAATGAGGGTGACAGATGAAGCAGTCGTAAGGTTGTCTTTTATTATTATCTAATGGAATTCAAATAATTTTCGAATTAATATTCGAATAAAAAGAATTCAATTAGAATTCCTTTTAGAATTCTATTAAAATTCTAAAAGGAATTCTATTAGAATTATATTAGAATTCAGGAATTCTAATAGAATTACTATTTTGTTTATATTTTATAAAATTGAGTAAATTTCGAATTAAAAAATAAATCGAGAATGAAACTCAATATTTTCCGAATTCGTTTTCGAATTAAACTAATTCAAAAAATAATTCAAATAATTTTCGAATTAGAATTCGAAAAAAAAGAATTCTATTAGAATTCCTTTTAGAATTCTAAGAATTCTAAAAGGAATTCTATTAGAATTTCTATTAGAATTATATTAGAATTCAGGAATTCTAATAGAATTACTATTTTGGTTATATTTTATAAAATCGAGTAAATTTTCAATTAAAAAATAAATCGAAAATGAAACTCGATATATTTTTCGAATTCGTTTTCGAATTAAACTAATTCAAAAAATAATTCAAATAAATTTTGAATTAATATTCGAGTAGAATGAATTCTATTAGAATTCCTTTCAGAATAGAATTCTAAAAGGAATTCTATGCGAGCTGTGCGGGTACCATGCGAGCTGTGCGGGGATCGTGCGTTTGTGTGCGGGTACCATGCGCACACAGGTTACCGCACACTTGTGTGCGGGTACCGTGCGCACCTGTGGGGGTACCATGCACTTGTGTGCGGGTACCGTGCGCCCATGTGCGGGTATCCTGCGCTTGTGAGCGGGTACCGTGCGCCCATGTGCGGTTATGAATGTTGTAGGAGCTGGCAAACGACCCCATGTTAGTAATAAATATATTTACTTTGTACTTTGTTGTATTGTATTATAAAATTTTGTATCTGCCAGAGAATAGGAGGTTTTTTTTCAAAGCATAGTCTCGGAGATACGCTACACTGCAAAGATGCAGCGTGAGCTTCCGAAATGAAATCAGAGGACAGTGCTACGTCAGAAAATGTACTATATAATAGATTCATCATAGATCAGACTCATACCCAATCTACAATTAAAATCCCGCTCCTGTACAAATACAAAGCATATGAAACGACGCCTAACGTTGATCAGCATGATAAAGAAATGAGTCATATTGAATCATCGTAAACCTGGCAAGAACATTGAACTTCTGATCTATAATCAGGCAGTCATTAGAAAGTTCCTTACATCGAACATGCTTAAAATACGGCTCGGGAGCAAGTTCATTACAGCGGGACTTTGGGTGTAACTGAGTACGTTATAGAAGGCAAATCTGAGAGGTTTTATAATGGATCATATGTATATACATAATTCAAACAACGACTAATAAAGATAATCAGAACCTCTTCGTCCAACAATAGCATGTCGACACTCATTAACTCTCCATTTCTTTTCAGGTTGATTGCCTTCCATGACCACAAGAGCCGAACTACAATTCTGGAACATTCGATCTTAGGACCAAGTTTATTAAGTATGACGTATTTTTCGGCCGAATGTATTGAATCCATAGGCTTGAAGATGATAGAGTAAATGCAGAAGAAACCCTAAAAATCAGTCACAGAAAATCATAAACTCAATGCTGAAATGTGTTTGCACCAAACATTATTTATGCTGCTGAAAGGCACGGACTCCACGTACAGTGCATGACCAAGGAAAACAAATGGATGAATTATAATGCGATTAGGTTAGATACATTGCACTTATCATTTATGCTGCTTCATAAAAGCTTAGTAGACAATATATACAATGTATCTATACTGCTTAAGAATGTGATAAGTCTCATGGACATTTACATGTTGTATCTATCCATCGATTACGTTCGTGAATCTGTCCATCGCTTAGGTTCATGGCCATTTACATGTTGTATCTATATTGCTTTATTCATTCAATTAAACACTCCTAAGAAATTGATAAGTCTCACATTAAACACACTCAAAACAAAACAGTACATATGCATTGCACTGCCAAACCCTCATTTCTAAACCTCCTTTGATGACGTGGACGAAGGCTGAATATTTTGCTGACGTGTCTGAAGGGGGGGAAAGGATTTTGCTGACGTGTCTTAATGTGGTGAGAGCTATCCAACTTTTATATATATATGATTATATTGAAAAAACTATTCAAAAATATATATGAATTTTATTTAGAAGGGAGAAATACACTTAAATACCTATCAACTTAAATTTTTTATACATAACTCCCCCTCTCAGGTTTTGTTTCGTTTAAGGACCAGTTTGAAACTTATCATACACTTAAGGACCAAGTGGACGAAAATAACATTGAGATCTTACATTATTACAGTTTTACCTGGCATTTTAATTTAAATTATAAAGAAAAGATAAATGGAAACCACCCACGAGCCCTAAATCGAAACTCCATCCCACTCAAATGTCCACTCCCAAATAGAATAAAAGAGCATCGATTTGCAGCATATGTAAGGAAAATGTTGCATTCTTCTTGGGCAATCAAAGGTTATATGCAGATTTTCACTGATCCCACCCAATCGAGGTGAAGATACATAATTGTCGTCACTGTATGAAACAAAGATGGACAACAATTCAAAGCTCCTTGTTAACATTGTAAAGATTCAGAATGACTGGTTAGCGATCTTGCAACTTTTCATATGAGGTTTTACTTCATGGATTTGAGCGAGAGGTTTAACTAGAGTTTTAGCCATTTTTTCCATTTTTTTCCCTTTCCGTCATTCTACCTTTTTTCGCCGGTACGCTTTATGGGTTTTCAGATTTAACAATTCGGAAAACCCAATTTCATCTTACGACAATTTGATAGGTTAATTTTCATCTGTGATGGTTGTTTTTATATTTTTGAGTGGGTTTAGATTTTGAATATCTTTCGGATTTAGTTTTATTTTTTCCATCTTTCACCGGCATTCTCTCCTTTTTTTAACTGATGTTTCTGATGCGGGAGTCCGGGAGGCAATTATTTGCTGCTACAAAGTCAGATGCTTCAGCTTCTGCAGCTACAACTAATTCTGTGGCAATGAAAAATTCATTAGAAGAGTTCTTTGAGGTTGATTAAAGCTTTAAGGATGATAAACTTGGTTTGTTTACTGTTGATGATGTATTTGGATTGATTTGTATTCTATTTTTTAAATAGTTTTTTCATCACAATGGTTCTTTGGCTCTTGTAACAGAACTTTGGTCAAAGTTTCAGCGTATGATTTGTATATAAATATACCTAAACCTTTTGTAATCTCTTGGAAAATTTGAATTCTGCAAGTTAATAATTTGGGGAATGCTTTAATGTTTGAATACTTTTGGCATATCCTTATGTTGTATAGAGGTTAGGATATATTGGCAGATCTTGTGGATATTTTTATTACGAGTAATGTTGGATGTATTCTGACAACATATAGTATTATGGCTAAAATGTTTGTGTCTGAAATTTTGAATACGTAAACAATGTAAACCAAGGTACGGTAACCGTGTGTACAAGGTACAATATACACTAAGTAAATGATACACTAAATGCATTAAAATAGTACGCTATAGTAATAGTTGTAAAAAAATCATGAAAATTAAAAAAAATGGCAGCATTATCAGTATTTGACATTTTTAACGGTATATGAAATAAATTCTGACACTCACATAAAGTTCTGACACCGAACATAAAGTTGAAGACACCCAAAAGCTATAAAAAACCTTAGTACAGTTTGAGTACTTATCTTGGTACGACAAACTATATAAATGTGATATAGTTTATGTAAATTATAAGGTACAGTCACATGCTTCTCAATGATACAATATACACGCTATATTTGGTACATGTTACTAGGGTAAGCGTTTTTTTATCGCGTTCGAATTAGTTTTTCATGCAAAACTATTTTACTACACGTATATATATTATATGTTTCACTTTGTATCAAATTTGACAGTTTAATCCTTACACACGTGGTTTTGTATTCCAAATTCCAAGTTCCATGATAAGATGATGATCCTTATAAGAACATCTTACTATTTAAGTTTGTGTTTAAACTACAAATCCACGATTTTGAGAGTTAACCCATTAAATATGATATGAAATGAAACTTATAAAATATTTACGTATACTAAACTGTTTTTGCATAAAGAGTAATGTAAAGCGCGATGAAAAATATTTACCTTAATAAGTTGTAGCAAAACATCACGTTATATTGTACCACTTCACAACTTATGACTGTATCTTCAGCTGACAGTATATTGTACCATATCTAAGTAGTTTGTCGTATCTATATAAGTATCGATACCGTACCAAGTTTTATCAATCCACATAATATCTAAATTACGAGTTTAGATCGTCCATTAATAAATGTGAATCCTTAAAAACAATAAATAAATAGAATATTAAACAAAAAACATCTATAATAAGTTTAACATTTTCACTTTAACAAGCATCTATACTATATTGTAGTAAGTTGTTCAACATTATGCATCATTTTCTAGTGAAACTTGGAGTTTGTAATATAAAACCATGATTTTTGGGTTACTTCGTCAAATAAGATACAAGGTGAAACATATAACTGATATACATATGAAAATGTGATTTCCCAAAAAAAAAAAAAACAGAAACCGAACAAACACGAAAAACATTTATCTTAATAAGATGCACCAAATATACCGTGTATAATGTATCATTGAATAGCTTGTGAATGTACCAAATTTTTACGGTTATTAATATGGCATACCATTTTAATGCACATATCGTACCATTTCGTTGACGTTTGTTGTACCTTGTACACATGGTTAACGTACCTTCTTTAACATTGTTATTGTACATTAAATTCCAGGCATAACAAGCAACATTTTAGACAAAACAATCAAACAATTAGTATTTTTATCAGAATACATCTATCAACATTATACCAACACGCAAAAACATGTTCGTAATCAAAATATCCACAAACAAATCAACGTATATGCAACATATGACTCAAAATATCAACAAATATGTCAATCTATATCCAATACATGCTGATCTATCATACCCGATGCTTTCTTGTTAAACGAAAGTGATCGGTTATATGCCAACAAGATATCAGAATGAGCCGACGCATGTAGTGCGAAAGCCAAGCCTCGTATAACCATTGCATTCACCGAGCTCTTGAACCTATTATAAAATAACTATGCTTTGTTAGCTTTCTTTTTACATAAAGTAATCAATGAGTTATGGGAGACTCGTAAAAGTCTTCTCTAGTTCATAATCAAAATACATCCACCAACAAAAATTAACCATCGAATGCTCTTTAGCCCCAATGCCAGAAATTGATGCAGACCATAAAAGGTACATCATAGTAAGCGAATAGGTACAAGAACAATAAGCAAATTGGTACGCAATATACATAAAATTAGTACTAGATAATAAATATATAAAATCAAGCAGTAAAACCAAGCAAAGTAAAAAACAAGCATTTACATACTAATAAAAACACAGTAGACGCCATAACCTAACTTGCATAGATTCACTTCTCAAAAACGTGCAAGTAGATAAAGATTGGAAAAAAAATGATTTCTAATTGAAACCCCTTTGGACTGTGCAAACCTGCGATTTCAAGCAAACCCACTAAGGACTAACCTATTTCGAGCAGACCCACGAAAAACTGGGACAATTTCGGTTTAATTTTCGACAACTCAAGATGGATTTGGATCGAACAATCCTGAGCAGGACTAGATCGCAAAAATGATGGATTTGTGCATAATTTTCTTAGCATCCTCACACTGATCAACTGCTCGTTAAATCGAATCAGAATCCAGAAGCTCCAAGGAGAAGGAAATTGTGCACATCTTCAGGCCGTCGAATATGCTCCCATTCAAACACTTCGGTACGCATCGTAGAAGAATCTCCTCAATGAGATAAAACTCATCTCTCCAAACTGCAGCCTCCCAAATCGCCTCACTGAGATCAAACCCGTCTGTCCCAAATCGCAGCCTCCCAAATCACCTCACTGAGATGAAACACGTCTCTCCCAAATCGCAGCCTCCCAAATCACATCACTGAGATCAAACCCGTTTCTGCTCGCCTCTTCTAGCATCCTTCCAAATCTCCCATCTGAACTTCTCCAAAATTGCGGATCGAAAAAATCCATATAGATTAGATTGGATCAAGAAAATCCGCGATGAATTCTTCTTTCTTCTTCTTTCCACGCTTTCTGTTTTTTATTTTTTCTTCTTTTTATTTCTTCTGCTCACATCACCTTTTGAACGTCTAATTTTATTTAAAAAGAAAAAAAATAAAGTAAAGGGTAAAATCGTCTTTTCATAAAAATTGGTCCTTATTTGTATTAAATGTTTTCACTTGGTGCTTAAAAGATGTAAAATTCTGACAAGGGAGTTATGTGATAGATTTTTATGCTAGTAGGGATTTATGTGAACTTCTCCCTTTTATTTAATAGCTTTTTGCAAATTTCGGACTTGTTATAAATTAGAAAAATTGTTTATAAGTTTCACATTTTCATTTTAAATTGAATTTTTTTTTTGGGAGTTTATTCAACTCAATTCCCCTGAGTTCAAAATCCATAATTATAGATGTTTTGTGGCAGTCATTTGGACAGGAGTATTAGTCCCGTCAGAAGTCGATGTCGTCTAATATTTAAATATAATGTTCAAATTTATTTCAAACTGAATTTAATCGAAGTGTAGAAACTATTTGATATAATGTAAAATTAATTGTGTTAAAAGTTGAGATATAAAATCTATAAATTAATAAAAGTAACTTTCATCATTCATGTAACAATACATAATATATAAAAAAATTATTAATTTATATTTTATATGGAGTTTATAGAAATTATAAAAAATATATTATCTTATAATTTTAACGAATTATTAATTTAGAACCTTATCCGTGAGTCAATGCGATAAAAAAAATATCATCTTTAGAAAGTTCTTTAAACAATCGAATATTAAATTTATCGAGTTTTATTGCAAACAATGGATATGTTGAATGTGTTTGCCAAGTGATCGATGAAATTACAGAGAGGGATTCAGAGTGTTTGAAGAAGAGATTAAAAATAATAAACGTTGATTTCTTCAAAATACAACTCTCGCAAGTTTTAGGTTTATTCTTACCTACCCACTTGGGTATAACCCAAGTGGGTTAAGATTGTGACACGTGTCACACCTTCCCAATCCAAGGTGTTGATCTCAGCACCATCTTTTAGATGGGACACGTGTCACAATCTCAACCCACTTGGCTTATACCCAAGTGGGTAGGATAGCATAGACCCAAGTTTTATACATAGCAAACAAAAGTAAAAGTCTAAAATGCCCTTGCTAATAACTGAAACTGACATAAAACCCCAAACTACCTTTTAAACGATTAAACCACATCAGAACAATCTCTAAGCCCATGGTTCACATCCTAAGCTTCTTGTTTTGTAATTCCAATACCCCCCGCAAGATGGACGGTATATATTCGTGACAGACATCTTGGATAAAAGATTATTCAAGATAGAAGCTGGCAATGGCTTGGTAAGAATATCTGCAATTTGAGCCTCACTTCGAACTGGTAGTAATTTGATTGCTCCCATATTGAGATGATGTCGAATAAAATGACAATCTATCTCAATATGTTTACTCCTTTCATGAAACTTTGGATTACATGCCAGCTGAATGGCCGATCTATTATCACAATAGATGATGGGAACTTGTTTAGGACTGAATCCAAGTTCTGTTAGTAATTGCTTGCGCCATAGAATTTCTGCAGTTGTAGATCCAAGTGCTCTATATTCAGCTTCTGTAGAGGACCTTGCTATAGTTGTCTGCTTCTTAGCCCTCCATGTAACCAATGTATCACCAATGAAAGTGCAAAATCCAGTTATTGATTTCCTCGAATCTGGACAGGTACCCCAATCTGAATCCGAGAATGCTTGCAAATCAGAGGAAGAAGACATGAATAAGCCTTGTCCAATTGTATACTTAAGATACCTGAGTAGATGATGTGCTGCTGTTAAGTGTGGAGTCCTCGGGCTGCTTATATATTGACTTAATTTATGTACGGCAAATGTAATATCTGGCCGAGTGAATGTCAGATATAATAGTCTTCCAACAAGCCTTCTATATTGAGCTGGATTTGACAGAAGATCTCCATCTGAAGCTGTAAGTTTGATCCTTGGATCCATAGGTGTTGTGATCGGTTTGGCACCTAAATAACCTGTTTCTTCAAGCAAATTCATTGTATATTGCTTTTGTGAGACACATATCCCTTTAGTTTGCCTTGCCACCTCTAAGCCAAGAAAATATTTCAATGTTCCTAGATCCTTTAGCTTGAAGATTCCATGCAAGAACTGTTTAGCAGCATTGATTTCATCCAAAGATGGTCCTGCAAATATCATGTCATCCACATAAACGATTATAATAGTGATATTTTGACCTGTACCATTTACAAACAACGAATGATCTGACTGAGTCTGTCTGAAACCAAAGCTCTGCAGGACTTGTGATAGTTTCGAATTCCATTGCCTTGATGCTTGCTTCAGCCCGTATATTGATTTCTTCAGCCTGCAAACGAGCCTTTGTGAGTTGTCATGCTGAGCTTTTGTAATATATCCTGGTGGCAGATCCATGTATACTTCCTCCGCTAAATCACCATTCAAGAACGTGTTATTTACATCCATTTGGAACAGAAACCAGCCTTGAGATGCTGCTAGTGATAATATAACTTTTATTGTGCTAGACTTTGCTACGGGTGCAAAAGTATCTATGTAATCAACTCCCTCTTGTTGATTATATCCCTTTGCTACCAAACGCGCCTTGAATCTCTCAATGGCTCCATCTGAGTGATGCTTAACTTTGTATACCCATCGGCAACCAATGGAGTTTTTCCCATTAGGTAAGGGAACTATTGACCAGGTTTCATTATCTTCTAAGGCCTGTAATTCCTCATTCATAGCCTCCTTCCATTCTTGATGTTTTATTGCCTGATGATAGAACAGTGGCTCACAAGTGGCTGAAACAGCAAATGTAAACTTGTTATACTGATCAGATAGCTTATCATGTGATAGAAAGTTAGAAATAGGATAGCGAGTTGTTGACACATCTGAGGATTGACAATAATAATCCTTCAAGTATGAAGGTGCCCTTGATTGCCTAGATGATCTTCTCACTTGTTGATTATTCTCATTTAAGCCTGCCTCATCATGAATATCAGTATTAGACTGATCTGCTATACCATTCTCTGTTGAAGTATCAGTTTCTGAATACTCTGTCTGAGACATGAGAGGATTCTCCTGATGCTCTGATGTTTGAATTCCTGTCACATCTCGGTTCAGACATTCATTAATAGCCTTAGGTAAAACAACATCAGGAAAACTTTCAGTAGATTGATCCTTATGAAATGGAAAAACATGCTCATGAAATCTTACATCTCTAGTCACAAATACTTCTCTAGAATCTATATCTAAAAGTTTATACCCTTTCATACCATTAGGATAACCAACAAGAACACATGTTCTTGCTCTTGGATCAAACTTTGTCCTATTGACTGCTAGAGTAGAGGCATAACACAAACATCCAAAAGATCTTAAGAATGAATAATCCACAGATTTATGGTATAACAGCTCAAAGGGAGACTTATACTTTAATACCTTAGAAGGAACTCTATTAATGAGAAATGCAGCTAACAGATAACAGATTATACTTAAACTGTGGCACATATAATACTTCAGTCAGGATTAAACTTTGTCCTAACTTAACTGTACCTGCTAAATTCACCTTTACAGAATGATTGTTAGGTAACATTACATATACTGGATCTATATACCATAGAGATTGAAATGCTTCAAAACAACAACTTATGTGCCTTGAAGCACCTGAGTCCATAAACCAATTTTCTCGTTTATTCTGTTCTGACATATTAAATGATAAGCATATACCTTTTTTGTTACCTGCAAACTGTTCTGATTGAATCACTTGTTGAGTTTTGGCAGCAGTATCTGATCTGTTAAACAGCATCCTAAACTGTTGTAGTTGTTGAGGATTTAGATGTTGCACAAAGTTCTCAGCCATTGTATTGAATCCTTCTTGATCCTTACTGCAATCTGTCCCAAGTTGTTCTGCAGTAACTTGATTGATTCTTGGATTCTTGGGCCTGAAGTTCTGCTTGTAACCTGGGGGATATCCATGCACTTTATAACAGGTTTCAAGCGTATGCCCTGTCCTGTTGCAATGAGTGCAAAAAGGTTTCCCTCCATCCTTTTTAGCGTTGAAAGCTGGCTTTCTTGACTGTTGAAACTGCTGTTGATTGTTTGTCGAAACAGCAGAAGCCATTGTGTTTTTGGTTAGAAGTGACATATACTGTCCACTGTCCTCTTGGCCACCAATTGAAGCAGTAGTAATCGATCTTTGTCTTTCTTCTTGTGACACCAAAGAGTACACCTTGTTTATTGGTGGCAATGGTTCCATCAGTAAAATCTGGCCTCTTATATGTGCATACGACTCATTGAGTCCCATGAGAAAGGTGATCACATAATCCTTTTCGAAGTAGGACTTCAATTCTTTAACTCCATGACAAGTGCAGCTATCACACGTGCAAGCTGGTCTGAAATTAGAAAGTTCATCCCACAAAGTCTTCAACCTCGTGTAATACAATCCTACACTTGATTGATTCTGATAGAGTCCTAGCAATTCTTTTCTTAATTGATAAAACCTCGGGCCATTGCTTTCTTGAAATCTTTCTTGAAGATCAATCCAAATGGCTCTGGCAGAATCTGAATATATAATACTCGCAGATATTTCCTTTGACACAGAATTCAAAATCCACGAAATCACCATGCCATTGTTTCTCTTCCATGCCAGAAACAACTTCTGATCTGTCTCTGCTGGCTTCTTAATGGTGCCATCTACAAATCCTTTCTTGTTCTTGACAGAAAGTGCCATGATCATTGCCCTACTCCACGAGGCGTAATTATCTCCTATAAGGGGTTGATGAACAAGAATCAGCCCAGGGCTATCTGTGTGATGAAGATAGAAAGGATTGAGCTGATCATCTAGGGGCGATATCACAGATTGATTCTTTGACGCAATGTTCTGATTCTCTTCTTCCATCTCTAGGAACTGTATTTTGATTCTGAACACAGACTGATTACGAGCGCTCTGATACCATATTGCAAACAATGGATATGTTGAATGTGTTTGCCAAGTGATCGATGAAATTACGGAGAGGGATTCAGAGTTTTTGAAGAAGAGATTAAAAATAATAAACGTTGATTTCTTCAAAATACAACTCTCGCAAGTTTTATACATAGCAAACAAAAGTAAAAGTCTAAAATGCCCTTGCTAATAACTGAAACTGACATAAAACCCCAAACTACCTTTTAAACGATTAAACCACATCAGAACAATCTCTAAGCTAAGCCCATGGTTCACATCCTAAGCTTCTTGTTTTGTAATTCCAATAAGTTTCTGTTCCATTATTATTATTTAAAGTAATATATATTATATATAATGAAGAGAAAAAAAATATCAAAAAAAGCTAATGTAATTTTGCGTTGGCAAAAATAATATTCGGTAAATCAACAAAAATAAAAGAGGCCGTGACGTCATCTCTTTCCCATTGCGAGCAACCTCGATCTCGGGACTTCAACACAGAGCTGTTGGATCCGACCTAAGATCGTCATCGAGATTTTGAGTGCTGCTCGTGAGTGTGGAAATTTTGGGGGGAGGAGGAAAAAGGTGTTGTTTTCCACCTCCATTCCACATGGCGAAAGCCTTCGACGATGATGTATTCGGAGAATTCGCCTTCGCGTCCAGTCTAGAACCGCAATTGGACGAAGGAAATGACGACGAGTGGTCGGATTTCGTCAGATCACCTCAGCAGCAATCGACAGCCGCGTGGATAAAGCCCAGCGGTGCATTGCCGCTTTCGATTTTTGGCGAAGGAGATGGAGAAGAAGATCGTAGTGGCCATTTTGTGAAATCGGATAATGGTGGTGTGTATGATGCTGCTGAGGTTGTTAGTAGCATTCCTGTTGATTCACGCGATAATCATTTGAATGGGAATAGAAAAGCTGGTGTGATCGAGCACGGTCCATCTCGGGACGACAAGAGTGGAAAGAATGAGTTTGAGTTTAGATGGAACGGGATTTTGGGAAAAACTTCTCCTGAGATCGAAATTCCGAGTAAAGATTTGGAAATTGATGGTGCAATGGGACAAGTTGAAATTGATATTGATAATGGTGGATGGGACTTTAATGGAGGGAACTTGTATGTAATGAATCAGAATGTTGAGAAATTGGGTAGAAATATAGTAGCTGCAGGTGAAAAACCGCAGAATGGAGATGACGATGGTGATCATGATGACAATGATGATGACGATGACGACGGATGGGAATTTAAAGCTGCAAATACAGACTTTCCGAGCAACGAAGTGAATGATGATGATGTAAGAACGAATTTTTGTTCCTCTGCAGTTCTAGTGATAAAAATTTATCCTTTTGTTGTTTGGTGACGACACTTTTTCAGTGATTAAGAAAGACTTGTTGAGATTGCATCGTAGCAATATGTTATTAACGTTTACGGATTGGGTGTGTGTAGTTCATGCATTTATTTTTGGTATAATGTGACAGTGAACTAGCTGTAGATTAATTTAGGCTGAACTAGAAGTTAGTATCTGCTATTTTTTTAAGCCAGACATGCTATCATCATAATTGTGGTAAATAAATTGTTTGCTATTGCGTTAACTTTTACTCTCTAATTTAATAAGATTAATCTGAAGGTTGGTATGATGGCGCATCAAGCTTTTACATGGAAGGAACCCTCCTCTGGACACAAAGCCATCGGAAAAACAAATGGATCTGTTGATTCAGATACATTTTTTTATTTCTTTGCGAACACTAGAGATACTTCATCAAGCACTACAAAGCAAGTAGATATTGTTGCTATTCAGCCAAGTGCAGCAGTTATAAATGGTACAAATAGATCTGTTGATGCAGATAAGTCTGTTGATTTCTTTGCAAACACTGGAGATACTTCATCAAGCACTTCCAAGCAAGTAGATTTTGTTGCTACCCAGCTAATTACATCAGTTAGAAATGGTAAAAATAGATCTGTTGATGCAGATAAGTCTTTTGATTTCTTTGCAAACACTGGAGACACTTCATCAAGCGCTTCCAAGCAAGTAGATTTTGTTGCTACTCAGCCAAGTACAGCAGTTATAAATGGTTTTGTTTCAGATGCAAACAAAGATATTGCATCAAATCCCATTGAGCATATGTGGGACCATGATGGCGATATGAGTGCAGATGATGATTTTGGAGATTTTACTTCTGCTTCTGCTGATGATGACCTAAAACCAGAGGTAAAGTTGCTCTTTCATCTTTTTAAGATTCTTAATAAAAAATGGTCTTAATTAGTAAACATTGATTACACTCTTATTTGTTCCAGGTAACCGAAGTGGTCAATGAACATTCTCTTTCTAAGGGTGCATTATCGACACCCGCTGGCCAAATGCTGGTGATTTTATAAATAATTTTAACTTTTGCCTTTGTTCTCTCAGCACCTTTAATTTTCTCGTTCAGTTTTATTTGGGTTTCATTTTTTTGTTATTTTGAATTTCTGTCCCAGTTTTTATCATGGAGTGGTCGGCCTTTCTTTTTAGCTGTTTTTTTCTCTTTTGCTCTTCATTTAATCTGGTTGTTCATTTTGTAGGGGAAGGATACAAAGTCAAACCGTAATGGTCCACTTCAGCTATCTATTTTTGGTGTTGATGAGCCAGAAAATGGTAGCTTGCCAGATATGCAATATGCTTTTGGTGAAAAGTGTGATTCTGAGTCAAGGAACAGTCATACAAGTACCAAAACTGTATCTATCAGTGATTTGATATCAAGTTTATACAGCCAAACTGGTCAACCACTGACCAAACCTCAGTCAAGCCTCTCTAGTGGAGTTTCTGATTCCAATTTCGCAAATGATTCCGACTATATGGACAATGATTCATGGGAATATCAAGATGCTGTTCCAACAAGATTTGACATTTTGGCTCCTTCTGAAAGTAATGAAGATTCAAGAATCTCTTCCAAGCTGAAGCTGAACAATTATCTTGATTTCTATTTATATTTAAAGAGAGCGTTAACTTCAATTGTTAAATTCCAAATTGAAAGCTTAAAGGTACCTTTCTTCTGTAGAGAGTTTCTTATGTACATCTGACTTTTTATAGTTCTTATGTATATCTGAGATTTTTCATATTGTTTGCAGGATTCTGGTGCTGTTAGTTCCGATGTGGGTGTGGGATTCACAGAACTTGATAATGAACTCCATGTAAATCATCTGTTTGTCTTACTTTTCCTTACTGTTGGGTCCATTTTTTTTTATCAATTTGCCTTTATGCCTATGCGCAATATCGTATATTTCAATCTATACTTAAGGATGTCGATTATGCTATATTCATTCAATGCCCTCATGTTCACAATTCTTTTGTAGTTGATCTGCAAGGAACCAGAACAAATGAACCTCAAATTTCAAGAAAGCAGTCCACCAATTCACTCTTCAGGGGACAATTTTGCCAGTGATCTTGCTGAAGTTTTAAAGGAGCCACAGTTTCAAGTGCTCGAGTTTGAATATCACTTGTTGCAAAAGTTGTCTGTGGTATATAACCAACCTCGCCTCGTGCTTGCTTTATGTTTCTGAAATTGATTAATATTTCACGAACGCATCAGAGTTTATTTTCCATGTTACCCCCAATCCTCATCATCATTCTACATTTTTGTTTGAATCAATTTCTAGTTCCTTCTTTTTCTGAGTATAGCATTGTTTATAACCTTTGTATTCTTTTAGAAACGACAACTGTTTCTACCTCTCACCTGCCCTACCTATAGACGAGCTGAGAAATAATGTTCATTGGTCGTTTGATTTTTTTGCTCATCCATTTTTTTATTTTTTATTTTCTATATTTGTCACATTTATGCCACTTATTTGTTATCAATGTTGAACATTAGGTGGACAAAGATCTTAATTCAGCCATGGAGCTTTTAAGACATGCAAATACAATGACGAGAATTTTGACCATAGCCACAACGGATGAACAAATGATATATATTACCACATGGCAGAAATTGATATCTGTCTGTGCTGAAGAGTTAAAACACGGTGCCTTGATATGGAATCAAGCAGTGAAGAATCATATTCAGAATCTGTTGCTATCCGAGCCTCAAGGTATGAGTGCCTCTCATAAGGGGTTTACAATCATATTAAATCAACCACCTAAGTATCTTTTGTGACACGGTGGTATGGTATGTGTTTATGATGTCTATCAGAATAATAATCATATTGGATCATGTTATCTTATTCCCAATACGTAATTTTTTCCACTGTAGTACTTACACCAGGAAAACTTATAACAGGAATTGAATTCGTTTTAGCACTGGGAGAAATCTACAGAGTGATTGCAATTCTTGAAGCTTCGGTGAAACTCTTCAAACTTTGGATTATATCAGGTTCAGCCAAGTTGCCAGATATCTCTAGCGTTCTAAATGAATGCCATGCCTTATGGTCTGCTTCAGGGCTTGAAGTAGCATTATCAACTCTCTCAACATCGACTCCATTGGATAGTGCTATGTTATTGAAATCCATCGAGCAGATTAAAAATCTCGATGCACTTGCACTTCAAAAACTTGTTGTTGCAGAGAATTCCTCTTTCTGTCAACTATCATGCTTAAGCGCAGCAGTAGTGCCAGGTAAAAACAATACACACACATATCGATTACTCATTCACTTATAAACCAATAAGCTTCCTAGATAGCAGATTCACGTTCTACTTTGAATCCCTTTAGCGCTCAAAAGAATTTCTTATATTGAAAGAGGAAAGAGGCTAATTGGTGAAGGTTTTGATTAGAATCATATACATACCCTAAATTAACACATTACAGCTCATTTATGCATTGTTCTACGGTGAACATAGACAGATTCCATGTCTAATTATCATCTCATATCTTCTTCGTATAACATTTTGATGGTACTGTAGTTTTAGTTATTCTTCTGACCATATCATTTTTTGTAATCAGACATGAAGATGATACCATGGGGAGAGGATCGGTACTTTGTCACACTTGCGAATCTGTGGGCAAATCGGATAAGTCACAATCTTCCGAACTTACCAAAGTTAAATCACGGGTGATTAGGTATTCTGATTGATTTACCGATTCATGAAGCATTTTGAACATGATATTGCAGTTCAGTGCTCGAACTCCATACATGGAAAGTGGCAGTGTTTCGTAATTTGAGACAACTTGTGTTTGTGTAAAGACTCTCTCCATTGCACTGAGCTGATGATCAAGTTCCTGAGATGCTTTGGTCAGGCAGCACAAATTTTCATTCTTTTCTTGAACTTCTCCAGCGGTTGGTGTCAACCATCAATCTAATAGTGTTTTCCCTTGTCGAGGATATTCATTAATTATAAGTTATTGTATTTGTATTTGTATCTGTATCTGTATATCAGTTTGTGTTTGTAGAGTATCTATTGTTTGAAATATATAGTTTTTGAAGGAAAAAAAAAACTACTGACAAACATCTTTGTTATTTTTGAGTAACAATGCATGTATCTTATTCTCGCAAGAACTATTATGTTTTTGTTTTTAAATATATAGAAGCATGTTCCTGAGATTGCAAATTATGTTAATATATAGCTACTATATGACATTATTACCAGCCAACTAAAGTATCTTTCTCTTTCCAATGCAAGAGAAAGATCCTTGGGATAAAAAGGTTGAGGTTCTTGTCAAAACAAACGAACTATTAAATCCTTTCTATTTAAATTTTGATTCTTCATACTCTTAGTCATTCATTTTGTGTCTTGAGTCAATGCCAATCATCAAATGTTTTGCTAGAGCTCCTATACATAAGTCTAATACAAATATTTCCATTTTAAACGAACGATCAAGCTTCAGTTCCATCATAGTACACAACAAAATAGGAAAAAGAAAAAAAAAAAGAAAGAAAATCAGCTAATACATCTCGAAAAAGAAAGCACGAAAGAAAAACTCAGTGGTTATATTAAACAAGATCACAGTTGTTGAGTAATACAGCAGTTGGTAAAAATCGGCGAGAAAACAAAGATATGAATCTCCAAAGGTACACTCAACACATCGATAGCAATAGTTACTATGCATACATTCATACCTTTCATGCTTCTGATTAACTCTTTCACCAATATTTCTACTTCTATGTCAAATTAGCACAATCATAATTCCAGATGTATAAATAGAAGCTCTGACTCTAAACTATAAAGGGTCGTTCAATCAGAGTAAGCAATTAACAGTTACCTTTATTTTTCACTCAATGTGTGATCTTCTTTCACTGAACTATGTTGTTCTCTCGATCGGGACGCTCCGCTCTGCGGTGCAGACTTCACGACCCATTTCTGTGGTGGTGAAGGAAATGGTTGTTGACTGTATTGAGGCCGTAACTGCGGCCTTTGACCAGATGTTGACCTTTTCGGAGGTGGTCTACTGTTCCCCACACCGCCACCTTCCAAGTCCAACGCTGATATACCGTTCCTTAAATCACTATGATGCTGATGCTGATCCTGATATAAGTAAGGGGCCGGTGCTCTAAAACTTTGCCTGTTATATTGCTGCTGTTGACTAGGATAACCACCACGTCCAGCAAAGGTCCCAGGCCCACGAGGTACGTAATGTCCGTGCACGAAAGTCGAATTGTCATAAAACTCTCTATTGTTTTTACTATCATTATATCCATGTTGGAAAGTTCCTCTTCGCTGGCTGCTATTATACTGTTCATCAGGTCTTGGGTGGTGATTTGAACGGTTGTTTGGAGTGTGGTAGTAACTAGACGATCCCGCATAGTTATAACTTTCATAGCCACGTGGTCCAGCTGGTCTTTGGCTGCTCGTTGTTACAGGGCTTTTTGAGGCATTGCGATGGTTGAAATGGTCTGACTTAATATTCATGGTGTTGTGTAAGAGACGATAAGGAGCTTCTCCCAGCGTGGGCCCAGAGATTGCACCAGGCACTTGTCGCCTGTGGAAAAGACATGTCAGGAGAAGCTAAATCAACTAGGATTGTATGTGATTTTATGTTACCAATTAACAGAATCGTAAATTATGTTTAAATGGCTAAAAGAATGTGAAAGCTTAAAAAATAAATTATCAAGAAGTTGCAAATTCATCATTGTGGTACAAAGAAATACCTTTCTTTTGCTCCTTGAAACCTGCCACCATTATCTTCATGCCATAATAGTATTGGTTTGATGTCAACTGCCCTTAACATCTGCAATTGAGAAAATAACTGCGAGTGAACAAGCTTGTGTCTTGAAGAATCAAATATCTAGTAAAAATCATGAGGGAGAGAGGGAGAAAGAATGTTTTCACACCAACCAACCCTACCACTCAAAGCGATTGAACGTAATGTCTAAAAGTATTGAAACATGATGACTAGATACCTTGTCAGGAAAAATTACACCTTTGGGAGGAAGTGGAATATGAGGATGTGGCGCCGGATTGAGGTAGGTAATATTTCTGTGAAATAAAAGACATTCCACATTTTCCCACGAACATTTGACAAATGATCTATGTAAGATTCATAGTAACTTACAATACTTGGTTGTATGATATATCTTCCAATCCCTTAACTGGCGATAGAATTACTTGTCTTATCTCATTCCTTTTAGTTAGCCACAAAGATCCATTCATCCCGCCACTAAAAACCAGTAGATAGAACTATTGAAGTACAAAACATGAAACTTGCATTGATAACCACGGAGAAAAGGTGAAGTAACCCCTAAAGATAAGATAACAAACCTTGCACTGGTGTCAATAGTCCAAGGATGTTTTTCAATACCACATAGACGATAGTAAAGAATCACTTGAGCAGCCAAAGCATGGGAAGGGTGAATATATAGCAAATCAAACATCACACTATTTCGAAATTTCTCTTCCTCCTACAAGAACAAAAAATGAAAGCTTGTTGTAAATTAATAACCAGATTCACCAAAAGCAGTGACAGTTTGATCCTTTGCATACCGTTAATGTGTCCTCAAGCTTCTCTGTCTCCACAAGCAATTTTTTCTCATCAATAAAGGGTAATTTTGCAACTCCCTATATATTTGGCAGATTGTCATATGATAATCTTAACAAATAGACAGCTGAAATAAAAAGCTTTTCCGTTTCTAAAAAAGAAATCCATCAATTTAAGATAATTGCACCTGCCAGGAAAAGCGCTTCCCGTTCATGTCAATCTCGAAATCTGGAGAAACAAGAGACACAAATCTCGGTTGAACATAATAGGGAAAAAGAGAGGAAAAGCTTCAGCAAAAAGGACAATACCTATTGGATAAAAATAAAAAATCGGCGACGAAGGATCAGTCATTAATTTCCTATATCTTTCAGGGAGCGCAGGCGAACTACAATCGGAGCAAGAATACAGCACTTAAATCAAACATAAAAGAATATTCAAAGGCAACCAAAAACATCTTGACTCTTAAATTAGAAAAGGAGAAAGAAGCGGAAGTAAGGGGACAAAAGATGCAAGAACCTTGCAGCTGGTAGTGTTCCCATTAGCTGATCAAATGGCTTAAATGGCTCTCCAGGGAAAAATATTATCTCCAAATCAGCCAATCCTTTCAGATCAGAGGCAAATGGAGCATAATGATACGGATAATACCTGGAGAAAAGAATTGAACTACAAAGTTAAGGTTTTTAACAGGGTTATATTTCTCAATTTAAATTCAAGTGCAAGTCAAACTTTATTGACTTTTTTGTTTCAAAAATTAATTTTTAAGCAAACCAACTATGGAGAAATAGAGATTCTAATTCTAATCAGGGTATAGAAGTTGGAAGTCAAAGAACAGGTAAATCGAGGATGTCAATTTAAGTGTGAGATAGTCTTCGTCACGGTGTATGAATTAACAATGTGCGAATTTAGTTTATGAATATTCAGATTTCACCCACTAACTGAGTCTATATCAACCGCTGATTTCTACTTCCAACAATGAAATGGCATTGGCACATGGTCTTTTGTTTCATAAATGATGATAATGTAGAGGTAATTACCATTTTTTGTATCTAAAACTTGCAATCATACAGAACAACAGATAATGTGCATTCTCTTTAATATTTTAGCATAAACATAACTTATAGATCAATCATATGGGGTACGTACCATTGCCACGAGCAGACACCTTGGTAGTAGTAGCGACAGACCCAACACAACCCTTCAACATACTTCAAAACCTGCAAAGTAAAAATTATGTAACGTGTTTTAATTGACGTGCTTTATAAAGATAATAAAGCACTCTTCACAGTATATCTAATAATTTAAAGCTAGCATCCAACTCGTTGAATGTATGAAAATGAACTTAGTAAACTTCCCCTGAGCAATGTCCCATTTCCTACAATAAGCAAGGCATGTATATAATGTTTCACCTGACTATGGCACTGCCAAACTTTCAGAATGTGCATATTAAAGATTGTTCTGGTCCTTGTTACTTGGGAATAATATAATTGTATTGCCTAATGAAGTACCAAACAACCGCCCTTATATAGGAGGTTGAAGTAGGTACAGTCCTGTACTGAAATTATGCATGTGTGCCCCCCCTAATTCCCGACCCAACGTTATATGTTTATTCATGCATAATGGACATGACAAATATTGCACACTGAGTTCCACCAAACAGAAAGTATTACGCTACCACATCTGCTCTGACTTCATCCATCTTTTCGGAATCTGATACGCCAAATTTCTCCAAATAGTACCTTTCTTTGTATCCAGGCTCCCCCAGCTTAACCTGAGAAACAATTTTTTGTCGGATTTTATGAGCTCTTAGTCGAGGTATGGTTGCAGGAAGTCACGAAAGAAATCTACAAATAGCTTCTGCTGCCATAGAAATCGATCATAACAACAAATATGGATACAGAATGTGTAAATCTATCAAACCACAATCCATAATCAGGCAAAGAAAATGTTTCTGAGCATACAGATAGTAAGACAATTGTATTATGGAAATATTTCCACAGTACAAATACTCAGCCAAACTAGAAATCACTCTTTTACTTTTTCCTTCGCGCACGGTTTTATTGTGTAGTTGAGAACCAAAGCCTCTTTTGATTACTTAAAATTGCTTCAGGATCAATTATATGGCACATATAATGCAGCATACTTATTCCCTATGGTGTGCTTCAGAACAAGTGATCGTTAGTTGCCACTACTCAGCTAAAACAAAAAATGCCATAAAGTCAACTAAAATGCATATCTGGTCAGAATAATTGAAAAAAATTCCATAGGACAGACTGGTAGAAGTACAATAAAGCAATGACATGGTTCACAATTCATCATCAGCGATATAATATTAAAATATAACCAAGTGTTTAGAAAGAGTAGACACCTTATCTTCTGCTGGAACATATGGATCCACATTGGGGTCTCTGCTAGATTTACTTTTAAACTCCTCGTTATTCTCATATGCCTGGAGCAACAAGAAATGAAGAACACAAAACTATCTTAGGTACTGAAGCTTTAGGCAAAGAAAACTGTAATTACTATAATAATAAAGCAAAAGCACGTTCATATTACATAAAGAAATTTGAGGCCAGAATGTGCATTACAATGGAGTACAAGCAGCTCCGGTAGAGTTAAAATATATTAACAAAAGCCTATATGCATTCTAAGCAAGGGAAAGTTCTGGCACTGCCAAGCGCACCTTTCCACATGATCTCATCAATCCTCAGACATCGGAAATTTATTGGTAAAAGTAAACAATAATCACATACACTTATATACATATTACATGGAGATAATCCAAGAACCAAACATCAATGATATGGTTAAAATCCAAAAAGGAAGATGGTAAACATACAAGCAGCAGAAAACAGTCATCTTTAAATGCAACCCAAAGAAAAAGCATGTTTCCTTTCACATACATTAATAGCAGAAGTAATGGTTTAATTACCATACAGATTCTTTTTCAATTCAGTGTATTAAGGAATATTATCAACATCATAATGGAACAAATATTAGATTACCTGTTGAAGGCGAGCTCGTTTTCTAAAGATTTTTTCTTCATACACAGAAACTGCTTGAACAAAATGTTCAACTCTATCCAAGAAGACCTAAGCGTAGCAAGTAATTAACAAATTTGAACCTTCTTAAATATAAAATAGGGGGAACAGAATAAAAAAAAAATGTGAGATACCTACTTTGGGTAGAGTAAAGTATTTGTGAGTTATATCTTGAAAACACTGATATCTATTTAGAGGAAGTAGCTACCACATTAACTCCAAAACCTCTCATCCATCAACTCAAGTCTAGCCCGTACCTCTAAACCACTCATTTAGAATCAAGCTCCAACCACCAGAACATGCAAATATTGTTTAATATCAAAATCTAAAATCGTCCATGTGAAGGACAAGCGCAACCATGGAACCATAAAACGAGATTAATAGTTACAATTGCTGTTTGGTTCTGATCACTGCAGCATTTATATTCCTTGATTTACTTTTTGTTATTAGTACCTAATATATACCCAGCTTTTTCAAATTTTATACCCTGCCAGTTCTTTCAAAGAATAATCAACAGTGACAAGTGATTAAGATTTAAAGGTTGCTTTTTGTTTTAGAGCAAGGGGATGGTTAACTGAAAATCTTCTGGTGACCATGAATTATCATGGAATTGTTAAACTAATGTTATATTTTGAATTTCATAAAACTAAGGGGTAAGATAAATGAAATGCACAAGAGCAACAACCAGATTTGCAGGTATCGGATAAGAATAATTATCCCATCATGAGTAAAACCATACACTATTTTTTATATGAATGCAGAAAAGACATTAATTACCATTATTTGACAGCAGAAATAATTGGATTACCTCTCCGGCATCAGTAAGGTAACCACCCATTTCGGAGAATTCCCTTCTATAAACAAACATGAGCAAATTGATAGCACCCTACATCAAGCAATGGTGAATGGTGAACCACCAGAAACTTGAACAGTCGATCTAGGATGAAACAGAAAATATACGAGAGGTGCAAATCTATCAAAGGATATATTTGAATGAATGAAGGTTGTCAAAGAAATAAAGCTACTTCACAATCACAAAATCTAGATGGCGGCAATCAACTTGTCACCTTCAAATTATTGCAGAAACGTATACCTCTCTAATCTCTAAAGTTGGCATGTGGGGAAGAAAGTCATTGCCAACAAAAAAACATAGAAATACAAAGTCATCCACCAGCCTTTCAAACTCGATCTTGAATGGAGGCTCCGGAATATCCATCTCATATCCCAAATATTCTCTCAATACCCAAATGTTTAGAAACTGAAGAAAACAAATGGCTAACATCAAAATGAACACAAAAGGAGTATACGAAAGATAACCAAATTACCATCTCAAACAGCAACCGACTTTCCCACCTGATATTTCTTCTTGTAAATAGGAACGTCGTTCAACAATATCTCACTTGCATCTCGAGCTTGGCCATTGAAACCTGCATTACATTCAGCAGCAAGATGGCCAACTTTACCACATTGGAAACACTTTTCTTGGCGACCAGGAGGAGTGATCACCTGCATCAATATCACAAAAGAAAATTAAGAGTATCAGTAAAACGTTGAAAATAAAAGGCCTTATCCGTCTTAAATCATATTCGCATACAACATTTAATTCATTAAAGAAATGCCAAACAGGTCTGTTGCACACATGACACTGTGATCCACAACTATTATTTATCTCTTAATTATCAGCACATTTATAGAAGTGATCGTATCATTGCCAAACGGAAGAATAATTTTCTTTCTTGAGAAAATCAATTACCAAGCAAAATAATACTGAAATTGGGAAGAACAAAAATTATAATCCCATCCAGTTCATTAGGGAATGGGTACTGACCTCCCGCAAAATAGAGAAGTGAACTTCATGTGTAGCCAGGGCTAGCATGATAAGGTCTGCATCCTGCATAAGGACATATTGAATTCTACGCATAAGTTAATAAGTTAACAGAAAAAAATTGCACAAAGGAGAAAAATTTACAACATCTAGAGTTGGTCTTCATACTCACAAGACCATATAAACAGTGCCTGGTGTTTGGGTTAAATCCAGGAAGATTGCGTTGTAGACGAATATAGGACATAATTTTGTGCTCGCCTTCTCCAGGAACATTTGCATCGGAAAGGATAACCTCCAAATAATTATCCAAAGCATCCCCATAACAATAAAGAGAGACTAATTATCATAAAAATCAGAATATAATGGGGAACATGAAATATATTACTTTAGACTAAGGACTTATACAACTTCAAACGACCGGAAAGTTCACACACGAACCTTCATTGAGTGCCAGTCAGGTCTGCGATTCTGCCTACATTGTATATAATACTGAAGGGCCACAGAAAGCACTGCCATGAATTGAGTACCAGGAGTGATTACATTTGAATCTGATGTTTCCGCCTTTTCTTTAGGCAGTAAATCAGATCCCTCAAGCTCGAATTCTTTCTTCAACCTTTCTTCTTCAGCTTCCTGACACACCCCATGACAAAATATGGTTTATATATTATATATTCATAATGACCAACCAAGATTTGGTAACAACTAATAGCTACAGTTCTCATGTATCAACAGGCTACATACAGCAGTAGCGGCATCTTTAGCAGCCCTAAACCGCCGAGAACGTTGCTGATTCATCTTAGCTCGTGGAGCCACACCATCTGATATAATAGGAAAAAAATATATTCAACGTATTTATCATCCTTAAAAGACATGTAATGCTATTGAGCTGAGCATAAATCCTACCAATGGCCATGTAGAGGAGCTTCCTTGGACGAATCAATGAGACAATGTGGTCTATATACTCAAATATTGATTTAAATACATCATCATAGGTGACTGGTGCAGGCTGCAATAACATAGACCAAACATTCACCAAAAGGCACCCGTAAATATGTGAGTACACATCGTATGACTCCAGCAGCTGGAACAAACTTTTTAAACCCAACTATCCCATCCATTTCTAAGCATTACTTTTTAAGCTTGACAAAGATGCAAACACGGGTAAAACAGACTTAAAGATGCTAGATAGAACCCACAGTTTTCAATTTCAAGTCCTTTTGACCTAGTATTTAGCCTCAGAAAACATATCGCAGATATGCAACAAAATGGCGGGATACATTAGCTCAAACTATAAGAACCGCAGAGGCACAATTATTTTCAAATTTTCAGCATACTCATTCAAAAAATTGTGCAAAGCTGAAAATTTACTCTGGTGAAGATAATGAAACACAAAAAAAATATAAACCAAAAAGTTAGCTTGTCATCTACTTTCAAATGCCACAAATTTCAACAAGTTACATTCCGGTTCAACAATTCACATTCCTAATCAGCTAAGCACCACAGAACCAAGCATACCACGTCGCACAAAGCATGTAAAGGATTAACCAAAGAAATTAAAACAATTGTAACAAAATGAATGGCAGAAGCTCTAAAATCCCCGACATAAAATCACCGAATTAAAAAAAAAAAAAAAAATAGAAACTATGGTATTACCCTGCCTTCGGGATGGAAACAGGGGTGAATAATCCCGTTCATATCCAAATACAAATTATCGAATTCGACGCCATTAGGGTTTGGCTTCGAGATGTCAATGGGAATTGAAGTTCCATTTTGGTCTTCCCTGGGTTGGTCCTCAATCACATCGGTGATGCAAAGAGGGTACCTATCGGCTAGCCATCTGTAGAAAGCAGGAACTCCCATTTCCAAACCCTAATTTCTGCTTCTCTCTCAATTGATTGGAGTTTTGTTCACGTTGAAGGAGATGATACTACAGGTGTAGACTTGTTGGGAATCAATTATTGTTCTCTCTCAAACTAATTAATTAATTCATCAGTGTTCTTTTTGTTAAATTTATGGGTTAAAGATGAGTTGAGCCGCGCTCGTCTAAAGCTCCGCTCAAGCTCGTGAACGACCCGTGAACATTTTTTATTTTTTATTTTTTATAAATTTTTATTAAAAAGTTGGAGTTCGAGTTCGAGCTCTTTTAGTCTTAATCGAGCTCGATCCCAAAAAATAAGCAGATGTTCGAGCTCGGTTCATTTACCCTCCTAATTAAATTTTTTTATAGATTGATGAAGCTGCTTGAAAACGGTTGGTTATATTAGGACATATGCATATTTTATGCAATTTTGTACTCAAAAGTTCTTAATGAATTCGAATATTTGGTGAACAAATAAATTATATAGAAAAGATATTATTTTTTCATGTTTCAATAATTTCAACCCTATATTTGTTTGAAAAAATATATAATTTCATAACTAATTACAAATTTCATTTAATTTTCTTAAATGTATAATATTCCTAAACCTTCAAGAATTGCTTAATAACATTCTATTCATATGGGTAAATCAATCCAACTCCGTTGGATTTTCGATATGTCATTGAAAATTTAAATTTTCAACGTGTCAAAAATATAATTGGGTTACTTCCCAATTGGGTAAGGAATAATAAACCATATTATATCATTCCATGGATAATGGTTCGAAAAAACTATAATCGACTAATCGTAGTTAGGCTTCAAATCATAATAGTAACCCCATTTTTTTCGAAAAACTTTTAACCATTACCATCGGCCATAGTTACGGTTCAAATCGTGATAGCAATCACAATTTTTTTTACGAATTCGTTACGATTTTACCCAACTGTTGATTTAACTGTCAATTAATTTTTAACTCCTAAAAACTTACATATTATTTTTTATTTTCCCATAAATAAAACCAGTTGCGAATTGGCGGTTTGGAACCATAACTGTAACCAAAAACCTCTGGACGAACTGCGGCCGATCCCAAAAACCGTAAAGAGCAGTTTGTAACCGAAACCATAATGTACAGCTCGGTTACGACTCGGCCAATCCCAAAAACCATAACCGACCGTTTGTAACCAAAACCGTCAATCGTATGAACATGTCTAATCATAGTTAAGCAACTTAAACAATCAGAAAACCTTTCGAACATTTCGAGCAACAAGTAAACTAACGATCATCATACGATCGAATCTAACTAACGTACTCTGCCAAAGACCAAGCCCGCCACAGAGGCGCGACGAGCGGCGTCGAATCTGCAAAACGACTCCGTTGGCAACTATTAAGCTATAACATAACGGCACAACAAAAACCCGAAAACACAGACACAGAAACACATCCTAAGAAGAAACAAATTACATGACACTGCAACTGCCAGTGTTCTCATCGTTGAACATATGAGTATATCTATCGTCGGCGGGAGCCATCATCTGCGGCGGCGGCGGCCCATAGCCCATCATCGGACGATGCATCGGAGGTGGGCCGTAGCCGTTCTGATTCATCATTCTCTGCTGATTCATCATCATCATCATCTGCTGCTGATGAGCATACTGCGGATTGTTATAATGGCTGCTAAAGTTCCCTCCTCCCATGTCGAATCCTTGGAACTGAGGGGGCGGAGGGCCCCTATGAGCATTCATGGGTCCATAGCCGTGCAAAGGCTGCATGCCCGGGAAGTTCCCCTGCTGGCCCGTGAATTCGAAGTTCTTGTTGTGATGATTCGAGCCCCCCATCTGACCGACGCCGAGCTCGTGCCCTAGTTTGAGGTCCGCTTTAGGCATTCCGTCAAGATTCGAACCCTTTTTCTTGTTCTTCCACGAACCGTCTGAGGCCTTGGGCATTTGCGGGATCTTGATCTTCCCGCCCTTGATGGCGTCGACTTCTATTACAGAAGGGCCTTTCTTTCCCTTCCCTTCTGTATTAACGACGCTACTCTCCTTCTTCTTGCTCTTATCCTTCTTCTCCGAACTGCCGCCCTTGCCCATAGATTTTCCCAGCATTGCTTTGATAAGCTTATCAATACCATTGCCGCCCTTCTTCTTCTTCTTCTTCTTCTTCTTCTTCTTCTTCGATTCGTCGAGGTGAGTCGTTCCACCGTGAGAAGCAGCTTTGGTAAGCTTCTTAGGAGGAGGAACCACGCCATCATCCGACTTTTCGCTGCCAAACTCATCGTCTTCATCGCTGCCAAAATCGCTTCCATCATCTTCTTCTTCTTCCTCTTCGTCCTCGGGTAGCTTGAACTTGACAGACTTCTTATCATCCTTCTGGGCGAAAAAGTCGAAACCTTTGGGCGCTTTCTGAGGATTAAACTGCTGGGCTTGAAAGCCATTCTTCTGAGGTTTGAAGCTGCCTTTCTCATTACCCATGGGGAACTTGCTGAACTGGCCGTTCATGTTAAAGGCCGGAGGAGCTTTGCCCCAAATCTCGCCATGTTTGCCCGATTTCTCGAGCTTGCTCAAGAGGATTTGTGGATCAACGTCTCCTAAGACAGTTACCTTTCCTTGTTCTTCATCAATATTAACCTTCTGAACTCCTTTAAAAAGAAAAGAAAGAAAGAAAGAAATCGTCAGGACAAGAACATAAGGAAGGAAACTCCATTAAAGCTCAGTAAAAGCTCAAGAAAAGCAAGCATACCTTGAACCTTCTTCAGAAGCTTTTTAACTTTATGTTTACAGCCTTCACAGTGAATGCTTACTCTTAACACACAAGTCTGCATATCAACAAAGTAGATCTGGCATAAGCTAAGCTTCAAGAAAGTAGCACAAGGATTGCAAAAGAACAGTGATGAGAAGACAATACCTGAACCTTCGCCATGTCTTTTTTCTGGCCTTTCATGGCTGCTTCTTTCGTCCAATCTTTTGATGCGAGGAAGAGTTACTACTGTTTGCTGTTATTACAGTAAGAGATAAGGAAAGAAGGGCAATAATAGTTTGAAGTTTGTACATATAGAGAGAAAGAGAGAGATGAAGGCGGTTGTCAGTATGTGTCAGAATTTAAACACAGCTGTGTTAGGAGCAGAAACAGCACATGATACAATAAAATACTTCAGATTTTTTTTCCCTTTTTTTTTTCTTTTTTTTTCTTTTTTTCCATATATAATTCGAGGGGGTAGATTAGATTTGTGAGAAGATAGATATTGATGGAAGGAAGAAGGAAAAGGGCAAAGTTGCCAAGAAAATTGTAAAAGTTGTGGGCTGCAATCCCAACAAAGGGTTCAGACCTATGTCGGTTTAGTGTGGGAAAAGCAGAGATGTTTAGGTCTGACCGTTGACTGCCTACTATTTTTTTGACATAAAGCCCAAGTAATATAACAGCCCAATAGATAGAGACATATATGATGACTTCAACTAATAAAAATTTGATTTTCTTTTTTGGTCATTTGCATATGTATGGGTTCCCTTTGTTATAGTCAACTTAGTCAAATTTGCCTCGTGGAAAATATGAGAATATCTTTGTACTGATTGTCTTTGGTTGACCAGTTAGGGCGGTATATGAACTATGCAGAGGGATGAGTCAACTAACAAACCATAGCGGCCCTGAAATAGTTTAATTCTATGCAGATTTTAAATCTAAATGAATACATCAGATTTGAGTGACAACATATATCAAGCCACTCTTTATATATTTCTTATATTGAAGTAGACACAAAGTAAATACCATTATTGTCATCTCTATTGAGAAATCCCTTCCCACACTGCATCATCATCATCATCATCATCATCTCAGACAAAGCACAAATCATTATATCAATATGTAATAAGAAAACTGATAAGTAGATTATGGCCTCTCTGTACAAATGTGCAAGTTCATTCCTTTATTTTGTATCATCATCTTCGAATAAACAAAGCATAAACAACATGGATGTACTTCACAGCGTTTTGATGTTTACTCACTCATCAGAACCTATAGTTGACCATAGGCAAAAAAAATAAAAAAGAAAAAAGCACTTTGATTATTCTGTATATTCAGCTCTAATTCATAAACCATGGAAATGCTATAAATAAATTGCAACATACCTTTAGAAGAAGTCCATGTTGTGATCAAGCACTCCATCGTCGTCCCAGCTGACCTCTTTTCTGTTTGGTTCTTTTCCGATCAACTCAAGGGGCGCTTCTAACGGTGGTGGAGACTGTGTTTCAAACAAATAAGTTAAATGTTTTCTGGTGAAATGAAAAAATAAAAAAAAATTGAAACAAACGTATAAAGAATTAACTGAACTGCCAAACTCTAGTAGCATATTGTAATATTTCTCTTATACAATAGTATAAAGATTGAATTACCATCATACGAATTAGAGGCCAATTGATACCACGAAAGAAGGAATGATCCTTGATCTCATTTGCACCGCCCGTTGATCCTAAGCGGCGTGCGGGGTCGCGGTTCAGCAATGCATGAATTAATTGTCTTGCGGATAAGCTCACCTGGAATTGCATAATGTTATAAATAATCTTCTCACTTTCGATGCATACGCATCCATGCATTACTATTTGAGTTTCAAGTTTACATATATAGGGAGCTCAAGAAACTATATGGTATCATTCCTCCGTTTTTCTCCATTTCTTTGAATCACTCTAAAATATGGACAGAAATGCAATTTTTTTTAAAACTAAAAAAGGATTCCATTTGATTGTCACCAGAGACCTCTTACGTTTGGCTATAACTTGAAATTTACCTGAATGCTACTAGGGAATGTCAGATCTTTGTGCAAAATATTGGCGAACGTCTTCTGCCTATTTTTACCACGGAATGGCGTACGTCCATAGAGCATCTCATAGAGAAGAATTCCTGAATATAAATGTAACAAGATTTAATCACAGAAAAGATTAAGCTAAATCCAGCATGAAATCTAGCAAACAAAGAAAATATTATGAATCAGAGCTAATGGCACTTTGATGGGACGATTCCTCAATGCTTATGTCTTAAATATACTATATAGAGAAGAGTGTATTTTGAGAACTAAGGAATACGCTTACCTAGAGCCCACCAGTCTATAGCACTACTGTGCCCTGAGCCTGTAATAATTTCCTGCAATCAAGCAAACATTGGTTTAGTTTATCCTTAACATTTCATTACAAAATGGAAAAAAAGTTGTAGAACTTCATAATTTTTAAATAAGAGTAAAAAAAGGCGGAAACACGCCAAATGCAACATAACACCACAGAGCAAGTAAGAAAATCGTTTGAACCTAATGTAGCACAACACAACACATTATACTACTAATATACTAACTGATGACTTCTATGCTAGTAGAAGTGCTGATCACGTGACTTCTGAGAAGTGAAATACCTTCCATAAAACTGAGACGATATGCTGAGGTAACGAGCTAGTTAAAGAAAATGTAGCATACATGACAAAGATGAAAATGCATCATACCGGTGCAATGTATTCTTCAGTACCCACAAAGGAATTTGATTGAGTATTTGGTTCTGCAAAAAACAGAGGAGGTGGTTGACTTCTCGATCTTCGATTCTTCCGTGGAGGTTGCTTTATAACCTGGACACAAAAATATTTCATGGGCAAATCAATGTCGAACTTTACCTTTTACAGTAACAGAATTTTGTTTCAAGTGATAGAAAAAGCGTCTAGGTCCACAGGACTCTTCAAGAAAGTATCTTCAGATACTGACTCGAAAAAGTATCAATGTTGCCAAAAGTAGAAGCATGTGACTTTTACTCGTATGAATCTTTTATCAAAATGATATCATACTTAAATTTATAAAACAATCCAACTATTTTCCTAGAACATTATTACTGCAGAAGATCTAAGAGGTTTGAGCTATCTTTGGTGTGACCAAACCCTGAATACTTGTGCCATATGTAAGAGGTTTTTTTATTCTTCTCAATCACTTCTTCGTAAGTTCTTTTACAGAAGGCAGGAATTAAACGGCCCAAATAATTTTTGATTACATATACAGATATTAATTGTGGATTTTCACATACTTGAGGCTTGCAGGAAGTTTTGAAGGACAGATCAAAGTCCGTTAGAACAACATGGCCATCTTTCTGAAGAAGAATGTTTTCTGGTTTCAGGTCACGATATATTATTCCTGTGACCAATGAATAAATAAATGCAGCTCAGCAATGGTAGGTTGATGCAGATACCATCGATAAGCTAAACTACTATATCCAAGTAAAATGACTCTTTGAAGTATGTAATGGAACGGTGAAGAGAAGATCTAGAGATTGTATTCAGAAAGAAACATTAATAAGTAACATACTATGCAGTCACGGATAGATATATCTACCTAAGCAATGAAGATACTCCAAACCGATGAGAACCTCTGCTGCATAAAACCTGGAAAATAAAGGAATTCGTTAATCAGACAAAAAGAAAAGACCCAAAAAATGATGTGAAATGAAGTCCGAGTGCTTTCATCTTTGTGTAAACATCTATAGTTGAAATTTTGATTAATCACCTGGCAGATTCCTCTTTGAATATTTTCAGAGGTTGTTTGTCAAGTAATGCAAACAATTCTCCTCCCGAGCAAAAATCTGTTATCAAGCAAACATGTGTAGGCGTCTGCAGGAAGAAAAGAAAGAACGATTATCACATAAGAAGCACTATGGGACCAAGAAACGAAGGGCAGGTATCACGTCACGTGGAGGGGATGGTGCAAAAATTGGAAAACTTGACAACCTGAAAAGACGTGTACAGAGTAGGAAGAAATGGATGATCCAACATTGATATAATGTCTCTTTCGATGCATGCTCGGTGAACCTGAATGATTGTTTAGTAACTCAGTCCACATAAAGATAGCAATCAAAAGAAAATTATGTGAGGCGTGGTAGAGAAAAGATGCAGTGATTGAGTAAACAGCATATTTTTATGCAAATAACTAACAGTGGAGAAGCATTTCTGTTTTTGTCCATGTAGGCAAGAATTGTATATCAAAAATACCTTGTTGCGGATCAACATTGTAGATTTATCCATTGCTTTCATGGCAAACAGTTGATCAGTACCTGCTAGTTCCACCAAATGAACGCTGCATGGAGAAATAGCCATGGGCATAAGATGAAGGCAATTTGAAGATGGAACAATCTAAATAAATTAATGCAGTTATGATAAGTTTTATATGTAATAGATACACCGTGTGATTTAAGGAATGAGGACTGAATAAAGCTTCAATTGATTAGGATGATAAGACAATTTGAATATGTCACGATTATACTTACCTTCCAGTATCACCACATCCCAGGGGACGTATGGGTTTAAAGTGATGTAATCCAATCTTTTCACCAGTCTCAGTCACCTGCAAAAAGATGGAAAAAAAGCGACGACTTAAGCTACATAATTAACATGAATACAACGCTACAGAGCATGGCCTCTTTGCCTCAATAAAAGGACGAGTAGAATTATTCATTGTATCAAGATGTGGTGCAAGGCTGCAACAGTTTTAAGAAAAAAAAATTGATTCTATTGGTCAAAGGTAAAGTGAGTGATCATAACTTATTTGCTTGGACGTGTGAGAATCAATTGCTCAAGGTCCCACAACCATTGTAAGATTACAACATAGTAGAGTTCATACCTTTCTTATGGCTGTCCATGCTATGCTCTCTCTCATGTGGGGTCTCAGAAATACAGGCTGAGAATGTATAGCCCAAAGGTCTTCTGGTCTCTGAGGATATACAAAACACATAAAATAACTTATACAGAAACCAAGTACTTTCAGTTTATCTCAAAGACTCCTACAATACTGTGAAAAGATGAAAACATTTTTCCTTATCCTAACTCGCGTTCGTTAGATACTCAATACAGAACTGATTAATCAAACTCAACTATATGCTGAGATATAACAAGTTTATTATGCCTTATAATCTCAGGACAGAGGGGGAGAATACCTTACCAAGTTGGCATCAGGAAGTTCTCGAACAGCCTCATCAACATTTTCAGCTGTGGCTTTGACCTGGAATTTAAAATCCTAATTAAAAATATTTTCTACCATGAAGCTGGATAAGCAGAAGAACTGTAACCAAACGAGAGAGGAAGATATTTTTAGATCCGAGAAGGTATTAGTTCATCGCTACAGAGATATACCTGTTCACCAAAACATTCAGCTTCAAATACAAGCAGTTTATTCCTAAATTCTAAACAATATATTCAATTTGGACAATATTATTGAAGCACAAAGGTTCCACTTGGATTTGGTAATGCAAACATTCAGTAATACATCGATAGTAATAGTAGACATCAATTCTTCTGCTAAATTTAATTTGCTTACACACCAATCAAATTGGTATAGAGCATATACTGGAGCTTCCAGGAAAGCAAAGGAGGAAAAATTAGTTGCACAAAACATACCAACTTAGCACTCTTCTGCTCTGTTCTCTCTGAGAGGCGGTTTCTCAATGGTTCCACATGATCACTTCCATCCAGTTGAACACCAATGAAATATTGGAGCTCACCCTACAAGATAAAATGTCAAAAAATGACAAGGAAACAAAATCTTGCAATGCATGGGCTGCGAGTGAAATACGAAAAAAAAGAAAAAAAGAAAAAAACGAAAAATTCTGACGACCTAGCACCTTCTGATCACGCATGGGCTGCAAGTGAAATAAGTTCCAGAATTTCTTCCCTGAAATTCATTAACAATATTAAACTGATCAAATTAAAGTGCTCACAATAAAGAACCTTCTTTCGAGAATCTTTGTAAATTTAAAGCATGTAATACCACTCTTCGTATAATTAATTAACTGAACAGTAATTTCTCTTTGATCCCTGATGGCATCCCTTATTTTTTGCACAGTTGCTTGATCAGTCTCTGGTCCTTGAAGAAATCTGGATATATTTCGAATACTTTAGCCTACATCGGAGATACGCAGAAAATCCGAGAATAGGATAACAGAATCCCAAGAACTATTGCATGCAATTAATGAGTGTAAGATCCTCAACCGCTAAATCTTTTTAAATTAGTGCATCATGACAAAAGCATAGATACTTTTCTTTGAATTGGAAGAAGTGCACGTGCTTTACACATGAACGTTAACTTATAGGCATTTCAAGAAAAATCAAACAATATAAAGCACCACGTAATATTAAGCGATAGAGAAGCAATTACTTCTATACCTGCAGTTTCTGCCTAGTATTTCTTCACGTGTATATTCTGTTAGTTCAAGAAAGCTATCAGATGCAAAAATCTGCAAGTTAGAACAGAAGTTATTTGACACGAGTTCCAGATAGGTTTCTGGTCTTTTATGTAATGAAAGATTTAAGTATACAGGGATAATGTTCGAATGAGCAAAGGCAAATTTCAGTATATTGTATGATTACAACATTTGCTTTCAGCAGAATGATATCTGAAAAAAAAGATGTAATTGCCAATTGGTAATGCAAAAGACTGTACACGGTCAACTCACAATGGGATTATCAGGAAGTCTAGGATCTGTAATAACAAAATTCTTTTCGATCCGCTCTAGTGTTGTAGCCAGGTCAATGCCTTGACGTATATCCCTTTCTCTTTCAGCTCGTTCCAAACTGTCTGTACGTTCCATGTCCTTGGTCATCAAGATCTCTGGCTCGATAACTTGCACATTCTCATTCAAAGTAACACTTCCTGTTGACTTCCTCTTAAACCTGCTCTAAAATTAGCTAATTAACACAAATGGATATCATCTCATGCATTCATGAGTTAGTTTGACTGTAATAAGACGTGAGTGGGAACAAATTGCATCAGTTTCTTTACTTTTATACTTGCGCCAATTCTCAGTTACCAGCTTTACCGCAAACAAGATTTTGGAACATAAGAAAGAACGAAAAGGACTCACCCCTTCAAGGAAATTTGAGATTTATTGGTTACTTTGTCAATTTCTGGACGAGAATTTGAGCGAGCTAAACCACTTATCGAATTTCTATCATCTTCCTCAGCGGATTGCGGAAGCATAAAATCTGAGTCCAGCTTCTCTAGTTCTGTCTTGTCTGTTATATCTTGACTTTGAGATTTTACACGAGATCTCGGACCCTTGAGGGTTTGGACAACCTCTGTGACGGAACCTAATGCCTCTTCTTTTTGACGAGCTGAAGCAAACCAACACTGTGAAAATTTTTGGAAATGGATAAGGCTGAAGTAATCTAAACAAGGTCATTACCATCGTATCGAATTAATGACTTAGGCAATCCATTTGGCCTAAGTGCTTTTTCATTGATTCCTTCTGTATATTTACTGACCTCAACCTGCATTCTGTAACGGAGAAAGAAAAAGTGTGCATCAGACAGACTTCAACAGTTAGTAAAAACTGATCACAACGTAAACTGAGTGCATAAACATGCTATTTATGCCCGGCTCTCTATCAAAACTAGAATTACCATGAGCAGACAAAATATGACAGGAGAAATATGTTAGTAGTCGTATTGTCGAGCAAACCTTTCTCTACGAGCTAGGTTAATGGCTTAAATTTTATGCTGACTTATGCTTCTTTTGGCCGGATCAGATTAATTCAACCTTAGTCCATGTGTTAAGCCTGGAAGTGCCCGACCATTAAACTTGACTCAAGCCAGTTTAGAGAAGAAAACATTACCCAATAAACTTTATGGTTCTCCCTTGGCTGTCTTTGATCGGTGTGACAGTCAAAAGATTCCAAAAAGGAGTGCCGTCTTTTTTATAATTCAGAAGCCTCCCACAAAAGCTTGTTCCTGTTCTCGTTGCCTCTCGTATCTTGGCTACCTCATTCTGATCTGTTTCAGGACCCTGCAAGAAGCGACTGAAGCAAAGACCATAGTCATTCTCTTTGCAAGTTGATCTAATGAATTACAGCCCTAAGCAACAGATGTAATAAACATGCCTATTTCTTAAGGGGAAAATATGTACATCCATTATTATTCTAACACAACACAGTTTGATTCCTTGGTTTGAACTAGTTTACATGATCCACCTAAGAATAAACTATTAATTGCGCAATACTCACCAGTTCCTTCCAATAACTTCTTTAGATGAATATCCAGTCATTGTAAAAAAGCCACTGCTGGCGTACACAATAGGGCAATCGGGCTTCGTTGCATCAGAAACAACAAACGTCTGCTGCAACGAGGCCAAAGCGTCTTTAATCTCTTGAGACAATCTAGGAATCTCATTCCCATAGCTCGATTCCTCCGATGTCCTGGTGGATCCAACGGAATATCTTTCTGAAGGGTTCTTACTCTTTTCTCCATAAGCATCGCTTGTGCTTGGTATGATCGCATGAAAGCTACCCTCTTCAACATTAGTTCTAACATTAAGTCCCCATGCTGCCGTTCTCTCAGCAATTTTAGCATCCATTGCCATCTTTTTTTCTAGTTTTACTTCCAACAGATTGCTTGATCGCTATTACTCTTGACTAGTTCAGTTCTCTAGAACTCAAAGAGTAAAGGAACAAACTTTATTTTGTCGGGCACCATCACCAAACTGGGCTGCCACTATTTTTTCTGCAAACACATAAAATTTCAGCGCCCTACCTCTACTAAACACCTACAAAAAGCACTAACATAAGTACACAACATAAATACGAAAAGGGGAAAACTTTTCTTAAGTTTCAAAACTTCTCAGACATTTCAACAAACACATAAACAGCCATGCACATGAATGCAATAAAAAAGAGCCTTACCATGGTGGGTCTCAATAAGCATGCTACAACTATCCCTTTAACAGCTACCCATAACCATGAAGAGCCAACTAAATAGAGCTAGAACATCAAATAACAATCAGCATCACCTGAGCGAAAGCCTACTTGTTGGTTTGGTGATTAAATGCATGCAAAAAGAAGTGTGAAGCGGAGGAAAAGATAAGTGTAAAGATAACGTTCACAGAATTAATGGGAATTTTCAGCTTTGCCATGTTGTCCAATATATATATTCGTGGCCACAATTCTCGCAAACGCCTGTGTGTGCGTGTGCTGTGTGTGTTCGTACAATTAATGTTTTTTTCTCAAACAGCCAATCTTACAACGATGGGGCCTTCCTTTTGGAAAGTGATTTGAGTTGTTGGCGCGTCGATTTCTCGCAGTTAAAAAGTATTGTGAAGAGACTATATTGCCCATCTAACCAATGATTTGTTATAAATAAATCGTTTAATTTAATTTGTGAAGATTTTAATTGTTTTTTTACATTATTTTATATAAATTAAAAATATATATTTCTATGTTATTATGAAATAATTAAGTAAATACGTGGATGTATATTGATTTAGAATGGTGGTTATGTAAAAGATGCGTAATTAAGTTTAGAATGAATGTTGACAAAGTAAGATGTGATTATTTTATTAATTAAGGGCCCGTTTGGTGTCACATATAAGTACATATAATATAAATAATTTTAGATAATATTATGTTTGGTTTCTCTAATTTCAGCCCGATTTTAATATTTCAGCCCGATTTTAGATAATATTATGTTTGATAATATTATATAATATTTTATTTTGTTTACGGAATTTGAAATATTTACCTAACAACAAGTGATTTGTGTTTTTTTTTTAAAATCATATCAAAGTATTAAATACAAACATTGTCCATGTCTAGTGTCATGAGAATCTATGATAGTTGATTTCTTGCTATGGTTCTACGGCTTATGGGAGGGCAATTTGGTAAATACAAGACCAGCCTAGTATAGTAACTTTGGGCATGGGCAAACGTACCATAAAGATATATTTAATTTTGAGGCAGCAATTTATTAAATTTGTGGACGCAGTTGTACAACTAATGGATTGGGATATTTTATATATCGATTTCTTCTTCTTGCCATGCCCACATTATGTAATATCATTGTCTGTGGTCTTGTCTATATTATGTAATTATAGGTAACATACAAAATCGTTGAAATTATTATCATCGTACTGTTACATCTATGACATTTAGCAATGTGAAAAATGAAATTCTTTTTTTTATTATTATTCTATCATGGGCGACTAAGCAAATTTTGTATCTTATGACTGAGGGGTTTAAACGAATTGGGTTGGCCTCATTTTCTAGACTCGAGCTTGGCTTGTGATCGCATTTACTCGATGGGTCGAAATATTTTAAATTTAGATTAAAAGATTTGAAAAAGTTTAATCAAAAGCTCATTAGTATTTATTTGAACAGAGCTTCTCATCGAGTTTGTTGATCGGCTCAACTCAACTCATCTTTTTGCTATGCTTACGACATTATTGTTGTATTTTGCTGCGTGTAATCATTAATCAAAGGCAAAATATAAGCCGAAATGTCACAAAACAACCACAAAAGAATTGGATAGATAAAGCAACTAGTATATTTTGCACAAATGTGTGTGCTTAATATATGAATATATAAATTTACTTTACATTTTATTTGTAATTTTAATAAATGAAATTTTATTTTTAATATATATTTACAAAAATAATTTGTTAGGACATAATTATAATAAAATAAATTAGAATTAAAATGATAATTATTCAATTAAAATAAATTATAAATGAAAGGGTAAATTTGCAAATAAGTTTACATATCAAAATTGACCGTTTTTATCTCACTCTCCCACCTAATAAATAGTATAGATTATTAAGATAAATTAGATTGCTTCGCCGTAAATATGCTCATTTATGCAAGCAATGGAGGTAGATGATATAAACACCTCTCACGTATTAAAAAAATTAGACGATATGTCAAATAGACTATATGTCAAATTATTTACGGTAAGTACATTTGGACCTTAGCCTATAAATAAGCAATTCATTATACTTGCAGTAATAAAAGAAAATAAACTCTTCATTTTCATATTTATGTCTTCGATACAAAATTCGGCAAATATCAATAGGGCTGAAGATCATAATATAGGGGGCATCGGATCTAAAAGCTGTATGAATCATGTTGCGTTGAAATCGTTTTTATTCAAATTCTTCAAAATCAAAATGGTCTCGAAAATTATTGTGTTTACTAATTTTTAATGATGTTATAATATGTTTTTCATTACAAGGTGGATTAGGATGGTGTACGCCTTCCACCTTATAATTGTTCGCTTTTTTTTTTTTTCTGAATATGAGTTTGAAGTGATTGAAGAAAGGAGAAGAAAGTGTTACGGCAAGTTTCATCTTTAGACCAAACATCTTCATTCATACAATCACGTTTAACTTACTACATTACTAGAAAAAGACAAAAAGTTTCAACTTAGCCCACACTTTGACTAACCTAACACATTTAAAAAGCACGACCATCCATGACTTTATATACATCATTATAGCATTAAGAAAAATATTATAATAACATAATATGATGAGATATTATTACAAACAATTGCATCTGAAAATTCTCATGAACCATTTTTTTTTTTTAAGTTTGACTACCTCAGCAACTCGGAAATCGAGGAGACAATAAAAAGATAAGCTGGTGTCAATGGCCACCCAACGGCAGAACCATCAAGTTATGAAAAGGTGTGCCCTGCAGTTTCATTTCAGTTCTCAGTCTTTTTTTCTATCTTTTTTTCTAAATGGAGGAACACATACTAAATATTATGTAATCATAGAATTTATTCATACCAAAATGTAATAATCTAAAGCCATAAATATCTATGTTTAAATAATTATTACAGCCATAGTGTTCAGGAGAATATCCTTGAAAATGCTGACTATGGAGGAGACAAAATCCCAAATAAACCCAATGCCAAACTCTCTCGACTCTGCAAGTAATAACGAAAAATTCACTAGTTAAGGGTAAATTATAAATGATTTTCTTTTGATTTTGAACAGTGATATTGTATATAATAACTGAAGCACTACCTTGCAAGTGCAATTCTTCAACATTGGGACGTATTTGCTTTTTGTCTGCTTTCTCTTCGGATTCAAGATGGATTGCTACAGTATGCATCAAGACATCGACCTGAAAACAACAACAGAAAGCGGGATTGCTATATATTTTTCATAAAGAAAATAGAAAGCGAAAATATAATAAAAAGGAAATAATTGCATAAATTACCTGCATTTTTAAGCAAATAATTGCATAAATTTTATTTGATAGTATAATATAGTGTAGTTGCAAGTAATTGCCTACAAGTGAAACTTAGTGCCAAAGCTAGTTGGAAAAAGGTAAAGAAAGATACTTTTGTAGTGAGAGAAATATTTGCACTCAATATTTCTTGAACGAGTTTGGGATGTTATACTAATGAACTAAGCTCGCCTATTTATACAAGTTTTCATCTATAATAAACGAATGAGATCTACTTAATCGAACGGCTCTTATTTATGTTCTACACTCTTCCAAGAATATACCGAGAATATCCAACGAATATCTTTGGGTATATTCCCGTTACGAAATGACACATATAAATCTTACATCTTCTAGAAGCTTCTCAATTGTTCTACGTTTTTAAGGCATTTCTAGACCTATCGCACGCGTCTTTCCGTGGAACATCATTAAATCGTGATGTACATATACTCTTATAAGCATTTATGGAATTTTTTTTGTAAATGACATAAATAATCTCACTAAAATTACATTTGTTCATTAACAAAAACAAATCATGATAGGAGCTCCTATGAAATAGAGAGAAATATATGCACCCTGTAAATTTTATATTTGTATTGACTTGTGAATTGTGATGGTTGAATATAATTACTTAGAGAATTATAAATGATATTCCTTTGATATGTAAAAATAAATAACAAAAAAAATAAGAAAACCCTTCTTTAATTTAAATCAAGAAAAGAAAATCTTCAAGTGTTCTGAAAAAAAAAAAAAAAAAAAAACAATACAAGTTATAAAAATGGACCGTCTTCTCATCAGTCGCCAAGCACCATCGTGCTCTGCCCTGACCTTTTTCGGACCTCTGTGGTCTCGCTTGAACTCCGTCCAAGCTGCTCTGCATGCGCATACGCATCTTGCGCTTGCGTCTCACGCGCATCTCCTTCGCGTCAAGCCAGCGTGCCGCGCGTTCTATGACAGCCGTGCCGTGCATACCTTATGCGCTAGATGCCTGGCCAAGTCCCTGCTGCGCTCGCACCTGGCCGCCTGTGATTGTTCGCATCGGCCAGCGCCACGTCTTAGCCAGCTGCTCTCGGCCGAGTCCCTCGTTACCTCTCCGATGCCACGTTGCATGTAAATAACGTCACATTGGACCGTGCATCATTGCCTGATTCGCTCGAATCAGCACAAAATGGGTGGCCTGGCTCAAAGGACAGTCGTGGCCCGGCCACCACAAAGGTAGGCAGACCGCTAGAGATTGTTGCTCCACAATCGACAGTGCGGTCGTCTCAGATGCGGCGGGGCGATCCTACACAATCGGCTCAACAAGGTCTTATGCAACCTTCTTTACGGCAAATGCCATCCCTATGATGTCCTTACATAAGAAGCCAAATGCAGCAAACATGTCTGCAGAATCAGTTCATGGGGCAGGCAAACAATGTGCTTGGATGCACATCAGCAACACCAAAAAGAAGGATAGTTCAGCCAATTCACCATTAATATCATTCATACGTCACGACGTACGTGACCACTCATTTATACATCATTTATACGTCATTACGATGACTACTCATCGAACGGAGTACTCTACTAGATCAGGGAAGTAAAATGCAAAGTAGGAAACACATTTTATTTGCCAGAAAAGGGGTACCATAATACAATAGAAAAACAGACTTCTACGGTCATTCTGTAGACTTCGCTTCGGTTATCAAATACTACAGCTAAAATATTTTTACTTGTCTCTTTTCCAAGAAGAAGAAGAAGAAGGCGCATGATACACTCCGTGGGGTGTTAGTTTACTAGTGATATCTTCCACGATACACAAGCATGCTGAACCAAGAATCTAAAACAAATCTCTACATATACATAAAATGCTCCTCAAGTTTCTCTATTGCATGGACATCAAGTTCCGCCGAGGTTCGCCTGGTTTTCCTCTGATATTTCGGGTCACATATGTTGCAAGCGGAAAGAAGAAGGAAACGAACAGTATCGACATCAACGAGATTCCTTTTAAGATTGGTGAAAGCCAAAGGTACTTCTTTTTTATGTTTTGTTTCGGACATATGATATGTGTTTGTAATAGAATCTCTTTCTATCTCTCTGTGCATCCATTCGCCTCCTTGATCTGATCTATACAGTCCATCTCGCCCTTGAAGTTCGAAGATTGCATCACGGAGCACGCCACCGCTTGTGCCCAGTGCCTTAATTTCGTTTTCACTTGTTGCGGCGATTCGCCTGCATATATTGTCGTCTCAACTCAGTTTAGTCGTAAATAAACCGTGCTAAATGAATACTTCACCTAAAAAGCTTAAACTCGAATGAGGCGCATTATATTTTAATTTTATGTATTATATTTCGAAGACGCTCCCCCACGTTTAGGCTGATTTCTTTGCTATATAGCTTTAGACGTGTAATTTTCTTAAATGAATGGCCGTGACGGTTGGTACTCATGACCTCTTAATCTGAGCTCCGATACCATGTTAAATGACCAAATCGCCTAAAAGCTTAAGCTTGAAGGGGAATTCATGCACGTTTCCAACCACCTACCGGGGCTACAAATCTTCCAAGAGTCGGAATCGCTCGACGGGCTCCCATACGACGAGCCGGTGAGCGCGGCCGAGGACCCACCGCCGCTGCTGGCGGGGCTCGTGATGGGGCTGGTTAGGAACCGGCGGTTGACGGCGAAGTAGAGGTCCAGCGCGGGCAGGGTGGTGCATAGCCGCTGGCCCTGCTCCTCGTTGAACCCAAAGCCCAGCTCGATGCAGCCCTTGAGCTCCTTCATGTCCTCGTCGGTGATGTCCTCTGCGGCGCTGCTGTTCCTCCTCCTCTCCTGCTGCAGCATGATCCGCCTCTCCCACACCATGTCCCGAGGCTTGCTTCCGCCGGCCCACATCGACAGCTGCTTCGACAGCCGCCTCTGGCAGCTGCCCCGCCAGAACGGCGGTGCGTGCTCCAGCCGCTGGAGCTCCTCGCTCTCCGACGAGGAGGAGGGCGGGGGCGATAATTGGCTTTGGGGTTGGGCCTCGTCCGACGAGCCCATCTCCTCTTTTAACTTTTGTGGCGGGCCGGGCCGGGCCGTAGATAAAATATGTATGTATACAGTCGGAAAGGAATGAAAACGGTGGTTGTGGCGGCAAGCAGCGGCGGCGGGGGGATTGGAGAAGGCCGCCTAGCCGCCGGGGGAGGTGGTGGTGGGATTAATATAGAAGGAGAAGGCTAAAGAAAAGTGTTTTTATGTTATTTTTGTGCGTTTGTTAATTGTTGGCTTTGGACAATGACATTGGAGAAAAGGTTTCTAAGCTGATTTAGGGTTGTTGTACGGAAGAGGAAGCCCTTTGATTTCGGTTGGAGTCAATTTTTCCTCCAACCGTTCCTAACTGTCGTTGTTGAGGGATGATTATACCTTTATAATTTATTTAATTTTTTTTAATAATTTATGTGAAAGACAAATAAATAAGTAAAATTGAAATAATTACTAAAGATTAATTGCGAAATAATCTCTAAAATTTATTACCCGATTTTAATCACTTGATATTCATTTTAATTTTTTTAGTTGACCATGGATTGAAATTTTTTGTTAATTATTAAGATGATGTGCCATGTGAATGTCTGAGTGACTGACTGCCTATCTTATTACACCCTGAGTGCCATATAAGCGGTTCGATTAACCATTATTTATACAACATTAAGTATAATTTATACACATTTATTTCATATATCTTTAAGTAAATCTTAATTTTGATAGCCACCATTTTTTGCGAAGTTTTCGGATTAGTTCGCTGTAGAAGTTCATAGTTATTTGATTTGAGACGTTCTAATATTCGTTTTCATTTTTTAGTTGTCTTGTTTAAACCTTATGAACTTCTATATACCTAATAGTTTGTTACTCCGAGAGATCTCTTGAGTTATTTAACTTACGTTCGTTATTCTTTTGTGGAATTAAATTCTCCCTTTGGTTTGAAAAAAAAAAAGCAACATTTTACAAAAGAATATACTTTTAGTTGTTTCAACAATCACCACTTCATTTTTTATTTATACAACACTTTCAGACATAGTTAAATTATACACACAACATAAGCCAAAAAAAAGATTGATATGAAACAAAGGGACAACTAGTTCTGTAAGCATGTTCACTCTGGTGACAAATTTCAATCTTTTTCATGCCATAGGAAAAGATCATAAACACTTATAAAGCAAAAAAAAAAGTATTATCATAGAAAGAATCGATAAAGATTCATCGACGAATCTTCATTGTCTTGATTCTTAACAGTTTTTTCAAGCACAGATGTGATCCCCCCCCCCCCCCCATCGTAATTGTTGACGCTTGAAGATTTAGATCGCCTGAGTTGTAGCTGCGTTTAACAAATAAGACCGTAGATTATGCATTCATGCGGAAGAACTTGTTCGAAAAAAAGCAGATATAAGATGATTAAATGCGCGAATAAAAATAAAAAAACTAAGCGCACCTTTCTCGGCTTAGTTTTATTAGGCGGTGGCACTTCGCGATAGAATCCGGGGAGTGGATTCGCTTTGTACACCAAGCTCTTCCTTACCTGCTTTATTGCGTCTTCTTCTTCTTCCTACAGATGATTGTCTCCATGATATATGATCTTTTTTATAGTTTCAGTTACATAGGAAAAGCATGCCATTAATTTTATAGTCTTTTGTACTGAAAGAAGATTATGAATTTGGATCACTATTAAGCATATATTGATTTTCGATTTTGGCTCACTATATTTGATGATTAGAAAAATATATCGCTAACTTCAAATGTCAGAAGAAATTTGGGTTTCCTATCATTTTTGAGACGCAAATTTATTTCAACATATGAAGTTAGTAACATGTTTTTGCAATTATTAAGTATAGTCATCAAAAATCGTAAACCATTATGCTTAGTGACCAAAATTGATAATTTTTCGTCGCCTATACCTTGAGCCTAGCTTCATGTTCAAGCCTTTCTTTCTCCATAGCTCGGTGTTTCTCCTCTAGTTTAGAGTAATACTACAAACAAAAAATATATATCAAATATCTTACTCTATATATATGTATGTATCTGAAATAAAAAAATAAAAAAAATATATAACAACAATTTGTCTGAGTATGTAACCTCCTTGCGTCGCTCTAAACGTTCTTCGCATGTGAATTTCGGGGCAACTGGGACTGTGATCTTGGACTTAGGTGTCTGAGATTAAGTTACATTGCAATGGATTGTATCAGAAAATGTTTTAGGGCTAAGGCTGTAATAAAGTAATGATAACTTAACATAATATTCGCGAAAACAGAAGTCTGTCGAAGGGATATATGAAGAAGCTAAGGTAACCTCATAATAATAAGGCTTGGCAGGCGAGTTGTGTGAGGCTTCACCGTCATTATCTTCGACAATCTTCTCCTTGAGTTCGTTATTTTCGCTAAGCTTAGGCTCGTCGTTGTTAATGGTAGCATTTGGATTTGCAGCATGTCGAGACATATTGTGTCTGCATGAATGAAGATTGAATCAAATGAGCACATAGCACCGCACCATGTCAATTTTATTATCAAAATTCAATCTTGATCTTAATAAAATCGCGATTAAGAAAAAAAAAAAAAGTTAGATGACAAAGTCAATTATGTAAGATAGCTTTCTTTTTCCGACAACCCCAATACTTTGTAGATTTCGTACATGGCATGATGAAGAAGAAAGGATTACATAGAAACTTAATTTCGCCAAAAAAAAAAAATTATAATTACAAGAAACGAAAGGAAGCCTTCTTACATGCAGGTTTTTCAAATATTAACGACCATATATGATCATATGAAATAAGCAATGTTACCTTTCAAGCCCTCTGTTTTCTTTATGCTTTTGCTGTTCTTTTATCAAATATATCTTTTTTTTTTCTTTTTTTTTTTTCTGTTTTCTCTTATATGTTTTGTTTGAGACATTTATGGTTAGTTTCAAATTAATATTCCATGCCGTTAATATCGGGCTATTGCTCGATCGTTTGTCATAACTTTTCCTTTCCTTTTCTTGGTTATTGTTTCAAGCGTGAGATTATACCATTAGGTGGTAAATTATGGGAAATAAGTAGAAAAAAGTTTTATTAAGAGTTAGAACTACTCATTTGTCGTAGAACAATCACAACAGAACTACTCATGCTCTCTCGATCTTGTATCAACCTCTGAATAATAGTAAATCGTTATGACACCTCAACCCGTGATTTTTTCCAGATTTGGGTTTTTCACATAAAATCATTGTGTTCTTTACATATTTCGTTTCTTACAGTCACTATTATTCATACCAATACTATTGGGAAAGACGTCATATTCTTGGAAATGATTGTTCACAGTGCCGAGGATGGCTTCTAACTTCGGGCTTACCCTATGACGAAGGCTGGGGTGGGGCTAGCGAGGCTCATCGGAGAAAACCCTACAAACTAGACCAAGTTGTTTGGTTTTGGGAGCTTGTAATAATAAAGTGTTCTGTGATGCGAACTTAATGATCAGATTGATACGACTGTTTGCTCACTATAACGACGAAAATGTATTTTCGATAAGTTGAAGAAAGTTGCAGACGTGATCGATATGTATTAAGGAGAGATCGGACCTAATCGTAAACCTTAAGACATCGAAGTTCTTTGCTGAGAGATTAGGTAGCACTTGGTTCTATTCATTGCTTAGTGATGATGATATATTGTAGCTTTTGTAAATACGTAGAAAATGTGATTATTTAGTGAGATGTATGCTTCGGCGTGCCATCTTTCTTTCGAGAATAAGGGTTTTGTCTTTTCGACTCAAGACATTATATCTACTTTGTATTATTTTTTTTTCCCCTTCCTTATCTGATTTTGGTAAGTGTAAGATGCATAATATTGTGTTCTTGCAGAAACATGTGTAGCCGACGCTGCTATAGCCGTCGGCCGGGTTCGATAGCTTCATTTCTGAAGCTTTTGAGAGGAGCAGCTTATTACCAAAAGGCTCACTTGGAAGTTGTAACACCTGGGGCCGATGAGGGCGGGGAGTGATCGCCGGTGCCAAAGAGGAGCACGGACAAGGAGCGGCTCCCGACGAGGCTTCTAGGCGGAGGGATACATGAATGAACCGATTCCACATCCGAATGAGAGGGATTCTGAGACTGGCAATGTATGGGCGTGTCAAGTCAAAAAGAATGATATAAGAGAATTGATTGTGCTACTCATATCACCAAGGTGCACCTTCCTTTTCGGGAGCTCATCCATAAGAACTTCAAAGTTAAGCGTGCTTGACTTGAAGTAACACTGGGATGGGTGACCCCTGGAAAGTAGCTCAGGGTGTGTGCGAGTGAGGACAAAGCACGCTGGAAGGCTAAGTGGTGATACAGTGGGGCCAGACAATCAATGAAGTGCAGTGGGCCCAACCCCACAGGTCCCGTGAGCGGGCTGTTACAAATGGTATCAGAGCACCTCTTCCAGTACGATGTGGTTCGGGGACGAACCAAGCGGAAGCTGGTGGGCATGTAACACCCGGGGCCGATGAGGGCGGGGAGTGATCGCCGGTGCCAAAGAGGAGCACGGACAAGGAGCGGCTCCCGACGAGCCTTCTAGGCGGAGGAATACATGAATGAACCGATTCCACATCTGAATGAGAGGGATTCTGAGACTGGCAATGTATGGGCGTGTCAAGTCAAAAAGAATGATATAAGAGAATTGATTGTGCTACTCATATCACCAAGGTGCACCTTCCTTTTCGGGAGCTCATCCATAAGAACTTCAAAGTTAAGCGTGCTTGACTTGAAGTAACACTGGGATGGGTGACCCCCTGGGAAGTAGCTCAGGGTGTGTGCTTTTGAGGACAAAGCACGCTGGAAGGCTAAGTGGTGATACAGTGGGGCCAGACAATCAATGAAGTGCAGTGGGCCCAACCCCACAGGTCCCGTGAGCGGGCTGTTACAGAAGTGGTAAGAGAGCTGATGATATGGTGAAAAGTAGTCGTTACTGATGTTTTTCGAGGAAACTAAGGCCAAGTTTAAACATGTCATTTGGTTCCATTGGAAAACATTACTATATATATGTTTGCTTGTCACAAGTTATCCCCACAACGCTACTATGGTTCTCACACTCTGATTAAGTTTAATATGTAGCGAATTTAAACCTCATTATCAGTTATGAGATGACCACGACTTCGACCAAAACTATTCTTCCTGACAATACGTGTGTATCCCTTCCTAAGTTTATACAGACTTCGATATTCAAGGAGTTTAAGTGGATGTGAATGATGATCTTCATGTAGATGTCATGACCTAAATTTGAGGACATATATATAAGAAACGTATTGAACTCTTCTTAAGAATACATTTCCTAAATAATAATACAAAAAAAAAATTATATATAAAAATACATTTAATTACCAATTGTCTCCAACATTCTTGGATTGCCATGTCCTAACTTAAAAAATAAAATAAAAATAATAAAATATTAGTGGCAGCCATTAAAAATCTCCTTGCAATTAACTAACTTCACAAGCCATTTTTTATTGAATTTTGAAACATAGGGATTAATGGTTGCCTCTCATTTCTCTCCAAGCCTCACGTTATTCCATAACAGAACTCCCCCCCTCAGCTTCCTTATTATAGTGTTCCAAAAACTCTTTCCTCTCTTCATTAGTTGTAAGAGAAAAAAAAAAGGTTTCTTCTTATTTTGGTTTTGTTCGCCAACTCTTCTGTCCCAAAAACCATGGCGGACAAGTCCAAGAAAAAGATCGCCATAGCGGGGATAAGCTCGCTAATCTTAGTCGCCATGGTGGTCGCCCTCACCATCGGCATCCGAGACAACGACAAGCCCGACCCGCCCGAGATCTCCGCCTCCCAGAAGGCCATCACCACCCTCTGCCAGAGCACCGACTACCAAGAGGCGTGCGTCAACAGCCTCACCTCCTCCGGCCCCGACACGAGCGACCCCAAGGAGCTCATCGAGCGGGCCTTCCAAATCGCCGTCAAGTACATCGACCAGGCCATGAACAACTCCACCCTCTTCAAGGACCTCGAGAACGAACCGCGCGCCAAGGCCGCCGTCGACAGCTGCCGCGAGCTCGCCGACCGCGCCGTCCACGACCTCCAGCGCTCCTTCGACAAGTTCAAGGAGATGGACTTTGTCAACCTCGAGGCCGTCCTCGAAGACCTCAAGATATGGCTCAGCGGCGCCATCACCTACCAGGCAAGGATGAATATATCCACTGATATGTCGATATATCCGTCGATATTTTCATATATAAATATTTCGGTTAGTACTGATATATCCGTCGATATTTTTTAACCTTGTTTCCAGGAGACGTGCCTCGATGGGTTCGATGACGTTCAGGGCGGCGCGGGGGATAGGATGAGGGAAGCCTTGACGAGCGGCATGCAGATGACGAGCAACGGGCTCGCGATGGTCACCTCGGTCTCGAGCTTCTTGGAGACGAGCGGGATCCAAGGGTTCTACACGGGCGGCCGCCGCCTTTTGGACATGCCGGAGGTGGTCGACGGGTTCGAGCTGCCGGAGTGGATCGAGTACAGCCGCCGCGAGCTGATCGCGAAGGCGAAGTGGGACAAGCCCGACCTCGTGGTGGCCAAGGACGGTAGCGGAAAGTACCGTACAATCAACGAGGCGCTGCGCCACGTCCCAAAGAACGGCGACAAGCCCTTCGTGATGTACGTGAAGGCGGGCGTCTACGAAGAAAAGGTGAACATCAATAGCAGCTTCGTGAATCTGATGATGGTGGGCGACGGTCCCACGAAGACGAAGATCACCGGGAGGTTGAACTACATCGACGGAACCAATACCTACCAAACTGCCACCGTCGGTACGCACTATGTTGGAAATAAAGTATATAAAATAAAAAAAAATTATTCACTCACTTCAGGCTTGAGCTTTTAGGTTAAGTGGTCATTTAATATTGGTATCAGAGCTCATGGATCAAACAGGTCTTGGTTATGAATCTCCACGACCACCTATTTAAAAAAAATCACACGTCTAAGCCTAGATAAGAAAGAAATCAGCCTAGACGTGAGGAAGAGCGTGTTGGAAATAAAGTATATAAAATTAAAAAACGATACACTCTCTTCATGCTTAAACTTTTAGGTGAAATTCGGTCATTCAACGTAGTATATATATTACGCAAGCGCCAAAAGGAAAATAATCCAACGCGCCTTCTCCGGCGATGATTTAACCGATTACACGTGCGTATTTCATGCAGCGGTGCAAGCGGACAACTTCACGGCCATAAACATCGGGTTCGAGAACTCCGCGGGAGCCGAGAAGCACCAGGCGGTGGCCCTGAGGGTGAGCGCCGACCGGGCGGTCTTCTTCAGGTGCCAGATGGATGGTTACCAGGACACCCTCTACGCACACACCTACCGCCAGTTCTACAGAAACTGCGTCATCTCGGGGACGATCGACTTCATCTTCGGGGACAGCGCGGCCGTCTTCCAGAACTGCACGATGGTCCTCCGAAAGCCGATGAACAACCAGCAGAACATCGTGACGGCCCAGGGGAGGAAGGACGTGCGCCAGCCGACTGGGCTCGTCCTGCAGAACTGCAGCTTCGTGGCGGCGCCCGAGTACTACCCCCTGAGGAACAAGCTCAAGTCCTACCTCGGCCGGCCGTGGAAGGAGTACTCGAGGACCGTCATCATGGAGTCGTTCATCGACGACGTCATCCAGCCGCAGGGGTGGCTGCCGTGGAACGAGACGTTCGCCCTCGACACGCTTTTCTACACGGAGTTCAACAACCGCGGGCCCGGGGCGGACAAGAGCGGGCGGGTCAAGTGGGCCGGGGTCAAGGAGCTGCCGGCCAAACGGGTCAAGCGTTTCACCGTGGCGTACTTCCTCGAGGGGAGTCGGTGGATACGGGCCAGGCGGGTCCCTTGCGTCAAGGGCTTTATGTACCCCGTCCCCGAGGAGGATCCCAACGTGAAGTACTCGCCGGTTTCGAAGCAAGAGAATAAGGATATGGGCCACTCGGGCGATAAGTCCGAGTATATATTCAAGAATAGGGAGCCCGAGGAGGAGAAGAAGTCGGGCCACCATAAGAAGAAGCACCCCAAGGCTCTGGCGCCGGCTCCTGAGACTTACATAGCGGCTTCGCCGATGTCGGGCGGTCCGGCGGCGGCTCCGGCGCAAGGTTCGTCGTACATTGCGGCCGCTCCGGCGTATGATGCGTACGCCCCGTCGGCTAGGGCTCCGGCGGCTTCCCCGACTCCCAAGAAAATTAATTCTTTTATCAAAATGATTTTCAATGCATGGTAATAAAAAAAATATAATAATTTCTTAATCTTTTCGCGAGTTTGTGTTTGTTTTAATTTATCTTAATAGATTCCCCCACAATGGAACAAAAGCTGTGAAAATGGTAGAACGAAGTGATATTTTTGCAGTTTGTGTATTTGTTTTATATATATATAAGCCATAAGGGAAGGGTTTAGTGTTTGTATTATTTTATTTTATTTTATTTTTCTTTGGCGGGGATTTACAATCCCATATAATTGAATTGAATGGTTTAATAAGGTGAGTTTCGTGAACCAATGAGTTCGAGGATATACTATAAAGTCTTAACGATCAAAATATAAATAGAGCACTGTCAATATACAAAAATTTTCAATCGTATGAATTAAAATTAAAAAAAAAAAATCAATATAGATGGAAAACCAATAAACGAATCAAATTATCGAATTTTTTTTATTTTCAAAAACCATTGGTTCGGTATTTGATTTATACCAAATTTTCGGGTTTTCGATCGATTCGGCTGATATGCCGAATTGTGCACATTCCTAAAAATATCCGCCAAAACGAACTAACATTATAAAGCATAATTCACTTAATAGTTAGCAAAGGGCAAAAGTCTAGTCTCCGACAAGAAAATTCCAAGATAAAAGGCCAAGGAAACTATTACGATGTGTCCTCAAATGAAAATGCATAGTAAAGTTCATCGGTCACTGTTGTCGGGCTTCGACCTTCTTCTTTGTCCATAGCCTATCAAGGGCACTGTCGCCGTCACCCTGCAAAAGTAGAACCTTAGTTAATCCCAGTCAATGCCACCGCACTACATAAGAACAAGGTATAAACGAAGGAATGTTTCTTTTCATCTTTATTAACTCAAAAACAAGGTTCAGCCCGCCATACATGCCCAAGTGCAACCCCCTCCCAATTGTAGAGGCAGCGTCTTAATTAGACAAATGGAAATAAAAATAAAATAAAATAAACGTATAAAGGGTGCATGCCCCGAAAGATTTGCTATTAGAGTTAGGCTTGCTAACAATGGTATAAGCAATGAACAGCTTTCCGCGGTTGAGCAGCAATAGAAACTAGGCATGGGGGGTGAGTCAAGGCTTGTTCATGAGGAAGGTTATCAGGTTACTCTATATGAGTTCTTTTTATAAATGAATTCTCATAATAGTTAGATGATCCCAACAAAGCATATAGCAACGAATAATCACTCATTCCATTCGAAAGACCATCATTCGAGAAAAAGTCATGTTAAGACGGCAGCATCACATAATAGTTTCAAAGCAGCCAAATAAGAACCACATTAGACTGCTAGCTAGGGTTATTCAACAACCCGCAAATTTACAAAACAAAACAAAAAAAGTTGATTATTACCAGCTATACACTATAAAAGTGAGTTAAAAAGGTCTCAAAACTCAAACGTTGCAACAAATATAACTCACTAAAAGTCCATGATTTGAATAAAAGGCAGCAGAGCAGATTCGTGATTTATGGCGAAGGCAAACAAAGGTCTCACCTGGGCTCGGATGAATCCACAGAGCGCAAAGGTAGAGAATTGGCCAGTGTATCGACCAGCCTCGTCCAAATGCCCAATGTTGATCTGAACAGATGCATGATCTTTGGATGTGATCAGCCTATTAGTGGCAGAACTACACATAAACATAGAAAGACGTATCATCATGTGAACTTCAGTCAAGGTATATCGAAATATAATGAGCATATACATATTCTACATCGAAGGTGTATAATCCGGCGACAATGGTGCCAAAAAATTCAGGAAATCAAAAAGAGTAAATCCATTATAAGCACACACCACTTCCTGGGAATATAGAGGTCCATATTCTGCCCCTCTTCGTTCTGCATATTGGCTGAAATCTTCGTACTACGGTAAATACTATACTCCAGAAGGCTGAAAAGCATTACAAAAAACAACAAAACAATTAGCAATTTAGGGGTGAATAGCAATCTGGTGAAAAATCATGGATGCAACAGAATTAACATCATAAAGTGACGAAGCCAAATATGAAATCCATAGAAAAAAAAAAAAGTAAACAGCGATTAAGAACAATCTACAAGTACGCAGCAGCAAGATGAAGAAGAGCATACCGAGAGAGCTGTTGAGGAGGCTATGGTAGGGGAACTTTTCGAAGGAGATCGATCGATTTATTATGTATCCTAGCGAAGAAGAAAACCCTAATGAGAAAATGGGCCATTGAGGCCCAATATGTAATCGATTTATCATTGTCACAAATCCCTAATTTACACTTCCCCTCTTTAACAATGGCGAATCGTACGGACCCCTTGGCGAAGAGTATAAGGGGCACGAATCCGCAGAACTTGGTGGAGAAGATTCTTCGTTCGAAGATATATCAGAATACCTACTGGAAGGAGCAGTGTTTTGGCCTTACCGCGGAGACGCTCGTCGACAAGGCCATGGAGCTCGACCATGTAGGAGGGGCTTACGGCGGGAACCGTAAGCCCGCGCCTTTCATGTGCCTCATCATGAAGATGCTTCAGATTCAGCCCGATAAAGAAATCGTCGTCGAGTTCATAAAAAACCCTGAGTACAAGTAACTATTACATTACACTCGGAACTTATTTCTTTGATTTCGTTGGGTTCGAGTTTTCTGGCGTGGGATTGTTCATTAAGAACCTCGAATGGAAGTTTGAATGTATGTTGTACTGTTTTGGCGTTTCTTTGTTTTTCATTTGGTTTCACATATCAATGAAAATGTCAACTTGTTGAGATATCTTTACAAAATTGAATTGGTTTTACTCTTCTGTTCATTACTAAACAAGTTTTTCTAAGAATTCTATTGAGCTTTTAATGGAAATCTCCTTCAGTGTTTCTTTAATTTGAAGATAGTTTGTGTTTTTTCTTTTACACATGTTACTCCCTGTTTTTAATATCACACGAGATTTTTTATCCTACTATTTGCTTCCTTTTTTTTGCAGATATGTTCGTGTGCTTGGAGCCTTTTATTTAAGGCTCACTGGGACTGATATTGATGTGTATCGCTATCTGGAACCTCTGTATAATGACTACCGGAAGCTGAGGTCCAGGTCAAATGATGGAAGTAAGATTATCTATTTGTTTTCTTGATTGCCTAGTGTGATCTCATAAGTTTGAGGAAATTGCGACAATCTTTGTTTTTGATTGTATCAGAGTTTGTGTTGACTCATGTTGATGAGTTCATCGATGAGCTTCTAACAAAAGATTATTCTTGTGACATTGCCTTACCAAGGATCAAGAAAAGGTATCTAGAAGCTTCATGCTTACACTAACTTGCTAGTTCATTTGCTTTTCAGTTTTTATCCTAGCATCGCTTGGTAGATGATGATAGTGAGACTCCCTTTATAGCATTGATGATGTTTTTTGTTGCTTGCTATGCATATTTAACTGTCTTTTTAAACAGTGTGATCATTAGGGCTTGCTAAAAGGTTACTAGTGTTGATGCTCTTTCCAGTTTATTGTTTTCCAGTTCATTTTCCATCTTCCCTTTGTGCTATCAGATGGACACTTGAAGCTCTTGGGTCCATAGAACCACGAAGAAGTGCTCTTGAAGATGATTTCGAGGAGGAGGAAGACAAAGATGAAGAGATGCAACTTGCCGATGGACAAGATTCTGATGGCAGTGACAAGGTCTAGTTATGAATCAAGTTAACTTTTTTTTTCCTTTTACAGCTATAAGTACGAATCATCGATCACTTACTAATAATCTGTTCTGCAACAGGAGTACTACCGGGCTCGAAGCCCAATGAGAGAAAGGGATCGAGACAGAAAGCGAGACAGTCACAGATACAGGTTTTGATCCACTTCCATGACAATGCCTTTTAAATTCGAATTTATTTGCATACATCGTAAAAATCTGAGATACGGTACATGCTCGTAATTTTCCACTGCTTTTCCCATTGAACTGAAGTAGTCTGGATGTTTTTGCTGGTACCGAATATATGCAGCACAGTCACATACTTCACAGGTATGTGGTCATTTGCCCGTAATGGCATTTCAAGCCCTGATTGACAATAAAGAGCATCCTACATTTAACCATGATGACCCTGCCGGGTTTCTCTGCATTGGCAGTGTGCAGTCGAGAAGTATAGTGGTTCACATATATCGTAAAATATAACCACAGTTTCTAAATGACTTCATCTTTGGTTTGATCAATTCACTCCCACGTCCTCTGCTCCTTTCATGGTGCTCTAACTTTTATTCTCATCACTGTACCCAAAAGATAGCTTTACTGTTCATGGCTTTGTAGACTCACAATCACCTGAATTCTTGGGAGTTTCCATTTTTGGCCTCAGGGACAGAGATTACGACCGTGAAAGAAACTATGACCACGACAGAGACTATCGAGGACGAGGGCGTGACAGAGACAGGGATCATTACAGACTCAGAGAAGATGATGACAGGGAAGGTAGAAGACGGGAGAGGAGGAGAAGCCTTTCTAGGAGTCGGAGCAGAAGCAGAAGCAGAGACCGCCACCGTAGAGACCGTGACCGCGACATAGACGACAACCGTCGTGGTAATAAGAGCAGCAGTAGAAGGCACCAACATGATCGAGCCAGCACAAGCCCTAAGAGGCACGACCATGATGACGGCGATGGTGGTGAAAAGGATCAACAGAAAAAGAAGAAAACGAAGAAAGAGAAGAAGAATGTCGATGACGGAACTGATCATCCGGATCCTGAGATTGCCGAGGCGAACAGGCTGAGAGCATCTCTTGGGTTAAAGCCTTTGAAACTGTGAGTAAGCAGAGAAGCTTTCTGTTTGATTTTGGTAAAGCTTGAGCTTGACAGCTTTTTGTGTGTTGATGGGCTGTTGTCTTTTAAATTCTTGCATGCAGTTGAGTTGATTGGTCAGATGTAATATCATAAATTAAGTTATTTTATTAACAAAAATTTAGAGAGATGAAGCCCATTCTCATCATCATGCCATTTGGTGTCTCTGTGTGGTTAAATTCAGAGTGATAAAAGCATATTCTCATTCATTTTAAGAAGTCTTGGTGTGATTTTAGAAGAAATGAAATGGCATATATTCTTAATTATGACCACAAAATCAAATATCATTTCTATTTAATCTTGTCACATGATTATTCTATTTTCAATTTCAAGTTTATTCTCAACATGCATCGTACAATTCATAAAAGTAATTAAATTTAAATATAAAAAATATGTCTCGTTATTGGAAAAAACATGAACAATATATATACTTACAAGATACAAGAAAAATTCATTACAAATCGAATAATCTAACTTGAATTAATGACGAAAGTTTCGAAAGATTAGATGGATTTGATTAAGTTGTTAGATCATGATATCTTCAGAAAAAGGTCGCTTGTTTAATTCTACATAGTCGCATTGACTATCAATGTTTGTTGCGACTTGAAGTAATACACAAATCGATAGTAGGATCACTTCATAGCCGATAATAAATTTTATGTTTTAGTTATGTTGAACTTAGTAGGATTACTAAGATTATGACACGTCTTAAAAAAAATAGAGGTAGTTGACTATAGAAGTCATTCATCAAATGAATTTTTCCGTTGCTCACAAATAACCAACTAATCGTTATAGAGTGCATGAAAGGGTGGGCCGTTTCCCATTGGTGGAGTAATCAACGAGCCTGATCGAGCCACGTGGCAGGTTTGTAGAGCTTAGCTCATGCGGAGGGGTAATTTCGACATTTCGACATCGCTGTTCCATTATCCATTTCCTTTCGCCCCACCGGCGAAAACAACAACGTCCTATTCTGTCCCTTTCGTTCTCTGTTGTGATTTGTTGGCTAAAATCAATTTTGATTCCGTCTAGAAGGAAATGGGAGCGACCGAAGAGATTTGGAATGCGAGCCGAGTGGCGGAGACTCACAGCTCGGATATTCCGCACTCGTCGACCGTCGTTGACCACTCTCTCCCCGCCAACGAAATGAAGCCTCGTATCGTGTAATTCAGCTGCTGTTCTTCTTTGGCAGGCTTTGATTTCTTCATCATTATAGCGTGCATCTTCCACGATGACCTTTTTTCTTGTGTTGTAATTTTCAATTTCTGTTTAGTTGACGCTTTTCGGCCAGGACTTTGATTTCATCGTTATAGCGTGCATCTTCCACGTGCTTTTCTGTGTTTCTTGTGATGGATTTTGTGGCCGTGTCCAGTTTGTTTATGTTTTTCCCTCTTTTTATGCAAAACATGCTAAGTGTTTTAGTGTTGGAAATTGGGAGTAGCATTGATGTGTATTGTCTGGGAAGTTGATTATGACATTGTAAGATATCCTTAACAAAAATCATGTCAGAGCATGCTAGGTTAACCCTCTAATGACCTTGCTCTCTTATATGCATTTATTTTTGGCATATGCAACTGATAGAATGGTGGAATCGGCACAGCATAGGTTATCAGGTTTTAAGTTGATTAAGAATTTTGAAGAAAACAAGATTCAGATTGAACATGTTTTAATATTTCTTCTTTGTCAGTCGTAACCATATTGGTTTATCTTAGTGCTGTTCAGTTTTTGAATCAATTGGTTGTTATCTCTATGCAGGGAGCTGTGTAGGGAGCTTTTTAACAATGGTCGAAGTTGGACGAGTCCCTTTTCTCGCTTGAAACCATCTCTGGTGGCATTACTAATCTATGTGCGTCTGGTTTATGAAATTCATTGATTGCTTTCAAGTAAAACAATGTGCAAATTATATTTTTGAACGTATTGGTTTGGCAAATTAATTTACTCCACTAGTACCTGTGTGTTCTGACAGTACTCAAGGTGTCTGTAAGAGAAAATGATCGGACTGAAGTGCATATGACTGTAAGGTTATATGGACCAAATACAGAGTATGTGATCAATCGTGAAAGGGAATTGCAGGTATGTATGTCACTCATATCTAATACCAATTTGATTGTTGATTAAACAAGCATTTGCCTGCAACAGTATATCTTTCTTGATGTCGAAATTTATATTAATTTTGCTCAATTTATCTCAAAATAGAAACCACTCCACAGGCTATGAAGATGCATTTCTCATTTCAGGAACTGTTTGACCCAATAATCAATTAACCCTTCATGTTTTTGGTTTAGGCCATTCCACACCTCTCAGCTGCAGGGTTTGGTGCCAAATTACTAGGAGTCTTTGGAAACGGAATGGTGCAATCTTTTATCTTTGCACAAACGCTTACTCCATCAGGTATGAATTTGGAAAAACACAATTGGTCTGATGTTTCTGTTTCTTTCTCAAATGATATAGTTACTGGAGAGTGTTCCTTGATTTCTAAAGTCATTGGTTGGCTTAAATTTAAGAGAAAGTGTCATGTTTAGGTAACTATCCCAGCATATGTTGTAAAGGTTCGCAGCTGCTTATTGTTTATGAACATAGCGAATAGTTCTTGAATTTGCTTCAATCTCTTTTCAGACATTAGAATGCCGAAGATTGTGTCAGAAATCGCTAAACAGCTTCGCAAGTTCCACGAGGTAGTAATTCCTGGTTCTAGGGAACCTCAATTGTGGAATGACATCTCAAAGTTCTTCGACAAAGGTGCTCTGTGATGTGATTCTTCTATTAAAAGAGCTCTTTTGAATGTTTTGACTATGTATTCTCAATGCCTTGTACAAGGAATATCTGTATATTGTGTTATATGATCTCATATCTAAACCATGTTACCATATTAGCAGCATCGAGTCTCGAATTTGACAATCGCGAGAGGCAAAAAGTGTATCAGACTATTTCATTTGGAGAAATTCGTAAAGATATCTCAGCCCTCAAGGTTTATCTCTGTGTGATGTCTAGTTTTTGAGTAATTAAGTACCATCACTTACGTGTTTCCCATGAAGCACCTGATAAAAGTATTTCTACCAAACATTTTGCATTTTGGAACTGAAAACAAGTTATTTCTAAGAAAAAATATAAGGAAGTCATGTAATCGACGTGTTTGCCGCCAAAACTTATCTGAATTCTGAACATTTTTTTTGTACAACAGGAAATGACAGATCGTTTGGATTCACCTGTCCTATTTTGTCACAACGATCTTCTTTCTGGGAACTTGATGCGAAGTGATGAAGGTCTTTTTACAATATAATGAATCTCTCTCTCTCTCTCTCTCTCTCTCATTTGAACAGCCATCTTGAATTCTGTTTGTCTTTTACAAAAATTTTCAGGGAAGCTTTACTTCATCGACTTTGAATATGGATCATACAATTATAGAGGTTTTGACATCGGAAATCACTTCAATGAATACGCGGGCTATGATTGTGACTGCAGTAGTATGTTACTTTCTGTTATAGAACAATGATAAGACAAGGATTTTGTTCATGGTACTATTACTACTGCAGGTACCCAAATAAAGATCAACAGTATCTCTTCTTCAGGCACTATCTCAATCCCGAAAAACCAGACGAGGTATCTCATAGTAACCTAACAATCTAAACATGGAGAATTTTTCAAAGTATGATTATTTCGTGACTTTTGACCGTCTGATGAGGAGATCCATTTTAAAAATGCAGGTTTCTGATGTAGACCTCGAAGCTCTATATGTGGAGACAAATACTTATATGCTAGCTTCTCACATCTATTGGGCATTATGGGCTTTAATACAGGTGATTAAGCTCTCCTCTTGACATGTTTTTAGTCACATTTTGGAATGAGATGAAAATTTTTTCGTCGCCGTTGATTCTCAGGCAAAGATGTCTCCTATAGACTTCGATTATATGGGCTACTTTTTCTTGAGATACAACGAATACAAGAATCACAAGGAAAAGTACTTGTCGCTATCGCAATCATATATACATCGAAACATCGCGTAGAATCAGAGATAAAGTGAGTACGATGAAGCAAAGGCAAGCACTTGTGGGTATATCTGCAATGCTGTAATCCTCTGAAATGGAAGAATCTGCTGTTGTAATGCACTATTCCACGGAGCTTTCGTCCATTATCATTTTTGGTAACATTTTCTTTTTAGGACTTCAATTTTGATTCATTTATTTTTTTGGATTTATTTATTAGTGCAGCGTAATGTGTTTATTTACACATATACACTGATTTCAACTAATGTGGCGTCGTTCTTCAGTTCTTACAAATCCATCCAATTCTAATATCGTCTAAGAAATTGATATTATTAGTATTATATTATGCATTCAAAACAATTAAAATAATATACATATCTTTAGTGTGGAATTGCTCGTGATCTATGGATAAGGGCAAAAAGATCACCTTTATAATAGTCCGAGATGTGACGCTTTACTCCCCCAACACGCATACTTAATGCATACATTTAATTTTTCGTACTCCGACTATATTCAGTCTGAATCGATTTTTAACGTCATTATCAGTTATGCGAAGATTTCGACTTCCATTAGGTCTCAACTCCGACTAAGTCTAGAGTCGAATTCAAACCTCATTGTTTATTATAAAACGATCATTATTTCTAGCGGGACTGTTTCAAGTTTACAATGATACTCAACAAGTTGAAATAAATTTGAACCATTGACCTTTTGCTAGGGAGATATAAAAAACACGACACCTCAATTAACACTTCTGAGTGGTAATGGTTGCTTGAGGTGTCTTCGTGAATTAATTTATTTTTAATAATATAACAAAAATGTATTATCATATATATAAAAGTAGGATGTGGACTCTTCTGTGCTGACACGTCAGCAATTTTAGCACCCTCCAACCAATAGGAGTGAGTAAATGGGGTGCATTAAATATTTTATGGACTAAATGAGGTGTATTTGCCTCTTTGTTCGTTGCTAAAGCTGACGTGGCACGTTGTGGTAGCTTTAATTCCTTTTTTTGCTGTTTTGGTTGTGAAATTGGTACATATCATTGATGGTCGTTGGTATTAATGGCCGGACAACTCAATAGTCTTCCAAAATATGTTCTCAAATAGAGGCTTGACCTATTTTTCTTAGGAAATGCATTAATTACTGCAATTAATATATTATTTATTATACAAAAAATGTGGGAAACCTTCTTATGAGCGTAACTTTTTTCTTGAAAATACATTAATGAATGTAATTAATATATTAATTAATGTAATTAACATTGATAATTTTTTTAACATTAATAGATAAAGATGAAAGGACGTATCATATAACGAGGAGTCAACAATGATGCAAAGAATATATCCAAAAATATCTTTATACAAGTAGACAACGAAGAGACTCATTTCATCCTCAACTCATACGACCATGCGGCCATCAAGTTCTAGGGAGTTGATGCAGACCTCAAGTTCATACTGTGCAATGTGATCAAGGACGTGCTCGGTGACAACATGGAGAAGGTCGTCGTATCTGATCGAGTCGTGTACTCGCTGTACTGATTAGTGACTGGTGAGTACGGTTGGACAACTAACATGGAGAGGATCATTTAGGCTCAGGCGCTCAGGGACTCGAGCATGGCGGGCTACATGTCGAGCAAGAAGACGATGGAGATCAATCCCAAGAATCTCATAATGGAGGGGCTGAGGAAGCGGGCCGACGCTGATAAGAATGAGAAGTCTGTGAAGGACTTGATCATGCTGCTGTTTGAGACCGCCCTATCGATCTCTGGCTTTAGCCTCGATGACCCCAATACCTTCGGTAATAGAATCCACATAATGTTGAAGTTGGGGCTAAGGATTGACGAGGATGCTGGCGAGGTGATATGGATATGCCTCCCTTGGAGGATACCGATGATGCCGATGCTGAGAGCAAAATGGAGGAAGTCGATTGTTTATCTAATCAAGTCATGGTGATGTTTTAGTTATTGAGGTTTCTTTTACTCTCTTGATCCTTCAATAATGTTGTTATTGTGCATGTTGACTCAGACACTGCACAAGCTTGCTACAGCAAGGAAGACTGCGCGACTGCTATGTTGTGCATGTTTGCAAAGCTAATTTGTAAGACGTCATGATTGCTGTAAGGTGCAATGTTGTGGTGAGAGTTTGCACGAATGTGCGACTGGCTGGATTGTGTAAGGCTGCAGTTGGTCTTCTCAGAATCTGTACAACTGCACGACTGCCTGATTGAAAAGCCTTCACTACTGCTGGAATTTGTAAGACTGCGAGTTCTTGACGAAAATACGAATGTTCAATAAGTATATTGATCATGAGTTCTTTCATTAACAGGTCGATTTGAACAGGGCAAGAGTTCCGTTGCTTGAAATCACCAGATATGAGAACTTCATCGAAGCAGCAGAATATGCTGCAGAGCTTCAGAGGTTAGTAAGATACCTCGGAGTAAGTAATGGAAATATGCAAAAGAGTAACTTCGCTGCGATGTTAATATCTCGGTTCGACCGATTGGTCAACTTGAGTTTGGCACAAAGGCAAGGGAGTGTTTCATTATCTCGATTATATTCTCCTAATTTGACATCTTTTTCTCTTATTTTTTAATTTGATTATTTGTTGTTGGCGTGCGAGTTCATTATCGACTTGAGGTAATTCAGGTATCTCATTTACCCTTCAAAACAATCGACGTGTGTCTCCTCTTGACATCATGTGATAAATTTCTTTTCAGAACACCGTGGAAATCGAACCTGAAGATGTTGCGAAAAGTCTCATAGAGTATGGATTCCATGCAGACGATGTCTTGGCATGTTCCCGACGCTCTCATGATCGAGCCAACTGAAGGTGAAAGCAAGGCGATAACATGTATATTATCTTACAATAACTGTCTTTACAAGAGGTAAAAGTAGACATGTTTTGTGATGCTCTAATCTCCATCATAGAATAAATCGATCTCCATGGTTGAGAAAGGAAATGTCGACATCACCAACAATGTCTTCAAGGTAAGAGAACACAAGGCATATAGTTTCAATTCAATCTTCCTTCTCGCTCAACAATTATTTATCTATGTTGCAGGGAGCTTCCTCATCCATCATCCATTCTAATGGTCGAAGCCATACTCGCATGAATACACAACTTATCATGAACAGTGGTTCAAGACTGCCAAGTTCTAACAAAGCACAAGTGATCCACAAATGAGCAATTGTTTTCTATTATGATTGCAATCATCAATCATGTCTTTGTTAAGCAATTTTCGTAATGAAACAGAGAACACGTGGACAACGTTTACGGTGATCGTAACCTTTACAACACCCTTCTCTTAGTATCGCAGATGCCGAAGAAGAATCTGATGCTACATTATTTCTGTTGTTTTGATTTGGATTTTATATATACCGTGATTTATAACACCTATAGAAACTTTGGCTTTCACGCTATCTTGATTTGTGAACTACAACGAAATTGATGCTGATTTTTGTTAGTAAATGTTGAAGTTATAATTTTCTTTGGTTGTGTTTTTCCACAGGAATACTGTTTCAAGACATTACTATATTGTTGCTCGACCAAAAGGTCTTCAAAGATACCATTGATTTGTTTGTTGAGCGTCACAAAAGCAAGAATATATATTTCGCCGTTAGTACATGTTCTTCGGTTTTGTCATTTTATATTATTAATTATTTGGTTGTGTTTTCCACAGAAATACCGTTTCAAGACATTACTACATTGTTGCTCGACCAAAAGGTCTTCAAAGACAGTTGATTAGTCCACTTTCTGCTGATGAATTTTACTGGCAGATTTTGCCTGAGTCTCCAAATTAGTATCACAGTTCTACTATAACTATATAACCTGTCTACCAACTCTTTACCTGAAGATTCTTGGTTTTGTCAGATGGTTCTATTTTTTTCTTTGATCGCAAGGTATTGAGGCGCTTCTGAAATGATGGCCATAACTGGAGGAAGAAAAAAGATGGAAAGATCATTAAGGAAGCTCATGAAAAACTGAAGGTAAAGCCTCGACCTTACAATGTTACAACTCATGAAGTTTTTTTGTTTATTTTGCTGAAATACTAGGAAGAGAAGGCAATTGATGCATGATTGCCCATCACATCTTCAAGAAATGCAAAATGGTGGTACTCAACCTTCCACAATGTCACCGCCATGGTTGGTGATGGCGTTCTTAGTCTCCCTTATGCCATGTCTGAACTCGGATGGTAATAATTCTATATACACATATATTCAAGAACATCAGCACCACCAACCCTTCATTGGTTAGCTAATAATAACGGCAAGAATACATATATACATATAATATATATCACACTACACAGGGGTCCTGGTGTAACGGTGATGGTCATCTCCTGGATCATCACACTTTACACGCTGTGGCAAATGGTTGAAATGCACGAAATGGTCCCCGGAAAGCGTTTCGACAGGTATCACGAGCTCGGGCAGCACGATTTCGGCCAAAAACTCGGTCTTTACATTGTGGTGCCTCAACAGCTGATTGTCGAGGTTGGAGTTGACATAGTTTACATGGTCACTGGTGGAAAATCTCTCCAAAAGTTCCACAAATTGGTGTGCAAGCACAACTGTAAGGACATCAAGCTTACTTACTTCATCATGATCTTTGCTTCTGTCCACTTTGTACTCTCCCATCTTCCCAACTTCAATTCGATTTCTGGTGTCTCTCTTGCATCATCAGTCATGTCCTTGAGATAATAGTAAAAGCTACCTCTGATCTCTGATCTCCTGCATTTCTCTATGGTACAACCTGCTTTGTTTCGCGATTGCTGTTTTTTTGTGTTGGCTTAATGTTTTTATTTAATGTGACATGATTATTTTCAGTGATTGTTGAACAATTGGCATGTTTTAAATGTATGTAAATTCAGATTACTGATGACTCAAGCTTATTTTAAGTAAGAAATGTTTTGTTTTGTGAACTTGATCTATTTCATGTTGCTTTTTATTTCTAGGTATGACATGAGCATTTGATTAATTTGCTATTGGAATTGGAGACACCGATGCGGGTTTTGCTCTTGGTATTGGAAAGCTTTTGCTCAAGGTATTACATTTTCGTTATGTCTCTTCACTTTATTCCTTTAAAATGTGGTTTCCTTTTCCATAAACTTTATGATATTGGTAACTTAGAAAATTGGTTTCTAAAATTAATTAAGATTTTGAAAAATGGGTTGTTTGATATAATAAAATCTTTTTTTTTTCTTTCATATTTTTTTCCAGAATCCCTTCTTAAGAGTATTCAGGATTGTTGAGATGGGATGATATGTTCCCGTCTGCAAGATCATAGCTTTGAAAAGAAATATGACATGGAAACCTTTGTGTTTGCAGCTATTCGTCATCGAGGTAGCTTCAAAAATGCATTTCTCAGTTCAAGATTCTGTTTTCCCTTACACGAGCATTGATCCATCAGTATGCTTCAGCTGCGCAACAATATTGTAATTCAAGTCATTTTCTTCGCAGAGAATCCTTTACTCATCGAGTGCTTTGATTTAATAACAATAGAGGTATATAGTGCCGTTTTTCCTCATGCATTTCCACAAATAAAAAAAAATGCACAAATAAAAAAATGTATGCTGAGATATTTGTTTCATCTTTCTTAGTAATATTTGTGTGCTGAGATATTTCCACAAATAAAAAAATATGCAGAAATTGATCTATGTACTTGAAAGATCCACCAAACTTATTTTCTCGGTCTTCTCGATTCGGGCATCATGAAAAGGTATTGAAAATTCATATTCATGTAGATGAGTTCCCCAAGACACAATACAACTTCCTCGATTATATATCCACCTGATTGAGTTTAGCTTCAGGGTTGATGTGGATTTTATTGGTAAGCTACCTTCTCCTTAGTCCCGTCATATCTTTGGTCTATTGTGTTTTTTGTTTTTAATAATAATCGCTTTGTTATCCTAAACGGGTGTCTCTCCTTTCACAAGCATAATTAGGTTGATACAAAAGCTCTCACTAAAGAGAAGCAGATCGACTATATATGTTTTAAATGATAATGAAATGAATATTAGTTTAGTATTTTGAGAGAATACATATGATAATTTAAAAAGTTAATGACTCGACAGGACTATTTATGGCACTTCAACCTAATATTATTGCATGTGGGAACACGGTGGGTTCATTCGCGATGGCTGTTATCGTGATGGCTTCAATCATCCTGGAAGTCCTAGGTCTCTTCATTTTATTAACCGTCCAGCTGGCCTTGAAGCATATCAACAGATAACTTAAGACATATCTCCTCATCTTTACCTCAGATCAGGATTTTAAAAACGTAAGTCGTCGATCGCTATGTGACTTCAACGATCGCGATGGTTATTTAATTAATAATTTCCTTCATGGTTTCAAAATCCTGCAAATAGTATTCTTTTTTTCCTTTCACATTATGTTATAATCAATTAACATATTGACCGCAAACGTTTTTATTTCAATATTATGCCTGAGATTGATATCCGCAGGTTAAATAACACCTGCTGCTTTCTTTGGCCTCTTCCTTTGTTCACCGTCTACCACAAGAAAAATACAAGGCTTTCTCTTCAATTGTTAATAATGTTCGTGTATGATTGCATGATGCACGACTGCTAATGCTAAGTTTTTTTCAACCTCAGAATTATACGACTTTAAAACCAATCGGTATTATATTATCGTAGATTTGTTAACAATGTTTGTTTTCTAAGATTGAGTTGATGCAAGACTGATTATAGTGGGTATGTTTCCAACCTCAGTTTTATACGATTGCAATGCACAGTTGAATGTGATAAGTTTTTCTCCAATCTCAAATTTGTACGGCTGCAAAAGTGATCTACTGCTATATTATATTATCGTATGATTATTAATAGTGTTTGTTTTCTACAAATGAAACTGTTTGTCGTCCTTACTTTTATGCAACAATGAGATTGAAGAAATTAAGATCTCGACCTTCGCTTACAAAGATAACATCTTAAGGTATAGCTATAGTAACCAACAGAGAGATTGAAGAAACAATAAATCGCATTTTGTTGATATAATCTTTTTTTTTCTTTTATAATTTTCTGAGTTTTTAGCTTTGTTGGCTATAGTTACGATTCATTTTTTCATTTTATGTAAGCATAATGTTTCTTTCACATAGTTTCGTGGCAGAACTAAAGGCCAATGATGGTGCCTTTAGGTTGGTCCTGCCATTCGAGATCCCCAATTGTCAGGATAGTTTAGTTGTTCGACCACATCTGATTCCGAAGTATTGTTGTCTGTAAGACTATTATTAAGAATGATGTTATGCGATTGCTCCATTGATATACGACTATGCATATATATATAAGTAGAATTGAGACTCTCCTATGCCAATATGTCAGCAACTATGAGCCCTCCCCATCCGACACGTCAGCAAAGCATGAAAAACTAAATTTTTTGGGCTAGATACATTGTATTTGGTGGGTAGTCAAAAGGGTTTGCTGAGGTGATCAGGAGAGCTTTGATTCACTTTCATTTATTGGTAAGCTTTTGTTAGGGTATGTTTTTGTTCATAATCTCGGCAGTTGATGTTGTTACACGAATTGTATTTGACATTTACTGTCATTAATATATTATTAATGTGATTAATTATAGGTCTTAGTTGAGTTGTAATTATTAAGAGTTGTCACTAAATACATTTACACGAATTGTATTTGACATTTACACGTTGTTCATTATTAAGAGTTGTCATTAATTAAATTAGAATTCAAAGGTCTTAGTTGAGTTGTACTGTGATCTGATGGACTGATGAAATTTGTGAATTTTTCGTTTGAGTTGTTTCTGCACAGTCTTACATATTTACCTGAGCCTATTCTATTGGGCTTACATATCTATATGGGCCTTCTATTTACTTTTCCTTCAGTATTTGTAAGGTTGCACGACTGCTGGAAGTTGCAAGGTTGTGCTGAGAGCATGCACGACTGTGCGACTGCGCGAGTGGGAGGATTGTGTAAGGCTGCAGTAGGTCTTCTTAGAATCTGAACGACTGCGCGACTGTCGGGGCAATCTTCTAACATGGAAAATATTTTGCAAAATGTCATTTTTAAAAGTAAAAATCCATCGCAAAATAAATAAATTCCATCGTATTTACCTTATCTCCCAAATATAGAATTTTTATATTCTACTTTGAGTTTTTTCGTAGGCCAGAAACATGAAACCATGAATACCACATAACATGAGTAGTTCAACAGCAGTCGACTGGGTCGGATCGTTCTCTTTGAAATTTGTGAATTTCCCGTTTGAGTTAATTCTGCACAGTCTTACATATTTATCTGGGCATATTCTATTGGGCTTACATATCTATCTGGACCTTCTATTTACTTTTCCTTCTGTATTTGTAAAGTTGCACGACTGCTGGAAGTTGCAAGGCTGTGCTGAGAGCTTGCACGACTGTGCGACTGTGCGATTGGCAGGATTGTGCAAGGCTGCTGTTGGTCTTCTTAGATTCTGAACGACTGCGCGACTGTATGGGCAACCTTCTAACCTAGAAAATATTTTGCAAAATGTCGATTTTTAAAAGTAAAAATCCATCGCAAAATAAACAAATTCCATCGTATTTACCTTATCTCCAAAATATAGAATTTGTTTTTCTACTTTGAGTTTTTTCGTACGCCAGAAACATGAAACCATGAATACCACATAACCCTTTTTTTTTCGAAACGATAGTTGAATTTCATAATAACAAATGTACAAGGACTAAATTGTCCGACGGGGTGTGGAAGAGGGAGGGGAAGAGGGAGGTGGAGGGGGAGGGGTGTGGCGGCTAGGGTTTAAATGAAAAGTTATCTGATGGCGACTTTAATGAAGAAAGAGGCAGACTCGCACATAATACCATATAACCCTTCAAGCAAATTCGCTGAATTTCCATTTTCGTTTGTGGTTTATTTCTCCTCTTTTGCTGGGAATAGATTTCACAAACCGTGCCTTCACTTAGCTCAAGTGTGATACATCATGTTGATAGGATCGGCCCGCGAAAGTAAGATCGAAGGTTTGGACTTTTGAGGATAAGTTTGGCTCCCAAAGGTGATGACACAAGTATCACCAAAACTGATGAGAACGCTGGTAGTATAAGTCTCAGTGATTTGATGAAAACCCTCATGACCCAATCCAAGTCAATGCTCGACACATACTGCAAAGATCAAAGAGAGTTCTGGTCGGGCATCAAGAAAGAGACGGCTGAAATTATGAAAACGATTGACATGGTTAAGACTATTAAAGCATGTGTATAATTGCAGAATTGCGCGACCAAACAACTGCATGACAACAGAAACTCCAGACATTGCACGACCGTAAAGTTGCACGACTGCGAGAAGTACACAACACACAACGGCGAGACTGCTAGAAATCCAAAGATGCCCGACTGCAATAACTATACAACTGCACTTCTCCACAACTACTGTGAGAATGAAAGACTGTATAACTATAAGAACAAACTAAACTACTTTAGATTTGACAATAAATCAATCAGATACTTTTATTATTTATTGTATATATGTATGAATTGATATACTACTGCTTGATATCATCGAATTATTATACGTTGCATAAAAAATGTGCAAATATTATGTAAGACCGGTTCATGATTTATGTTTATGTTGATGCATGACTGATTACTGTAAGACTCTCCTTAACCAGGTATCTTATTAAACCATATTTGGCGAATATCGATTTCGTTGTACTTAAATTTCATACTTTTGAATATAATTTTGCTTATAATTATAAAGTAAATGAGTAATGCATATGCCGAAATTCATATCCAAAACTCTGTAAATTCCGTTCAAATGTAACATCGAAGAATCTCTGTGATCATTTCGAGCCAATATATTTGATACAGACAATTAGATGATTTTCTTCGTAGACCCTTCACCTTCATTACATCTATGTGGAATGCACATAAAATACAAGTAGAATTGTCCCCGTCAATTGAAATCCATGGTCTTCTTCTTACTTCAAACATAGCAGTTGCACAGTATAAAATTTGAAAAAAAGAACCACCTATATTGGAAATATTTCAAACAAATCAGCTTCTCAATGGACATCCTCAACGTGAAAGAAAGCTTCATTATTGGATGCTACCTATCATGCCTTAACATATTTGGACGAAGACTTGAAACAAGCCTCCTATTTCGTAAAAAATAATAAGATCAATATGCATTTATTTATTCATTAGCAACATAAAATGAAAGTTCAATAAATATATCACGTAAGTCGACAATACGAATATTCAATAAATATATTTACCATGAGTTCTATCAAAATCCTACGTTGCGCAAATATGAAGGTTCAACTAACAGACCCCGTGCGATGCACGGGGGCTACACCTAGTTATAAGAAAATTAGAAAAAGTAAAATAAAATAAAATAAAAAATGAGTAAGCATAGAAATAGGAAATGAAAAACTGAAGACGAAAACAACATCGAACTGATCAATTAATCAAGACATCAATCTCGGCATTTTCCCCTTTTTTTCCTTTCCTTCTATATGACCGAATTGGAAGGGTTTTAATCTCATGCTCCGATTCTGATCTGATATAGCTTGATCGACTCATCAAATCGTTAATCTCATGTATCTTCTTTTTCGTTCTCATTGCGTGAATTGGAAGGGTTTTGTACACTGATTCTGATATTAATTGCTAAAATCAGTTGCTAGCGTAATCAGTTTCAGCAATCTTCTTCCTTTTTTTTTTATTTATATGCACGGATTGGAGAAAGTGTTTTGCCTTTCGATCGGACTTCGACTGGAAATTTAGGTCCAGCAATTGATCGAAAAAATTTAATCCAATCGAAGTTTTTTGGATTTGTTGAATTGCGGAGCTCTGGGTGCTAATCAGTCGAATCAGAGGCCTCTGCCGTGGTCATCTTCGGCTGGTGGAATATGGCAGTTCATATTGAGACATAACTACAACCGACAACCCTACTCTTTAAAATACCTTCCTCAAATGGATTTTGCCAGCCGACATACGTCAGACCACGCCACGTCATCGTCCGCCTCTGCTCCACCGGAGGAGCCCGAGTACTTGGCACGTTACATGGTGGTGAAGCATTCATGGCGAGGCAGGTACAAGAGAATTCTTTGCATTTCAAATTATTCGATCGTAACCTTGGATCCGAATACGCTGGCCGTGACCAATTCATATGATATCGCCACGAACTTTGAGGGAGCTTCGCCGATTCTCGCAAGGGATGAGAGTTCTAATGAGTTTAATATCAGCGTGAGGGCGGATGGGCGAGGGAAGTTTAAGGCGATGAAATTTTCGTCGTGGTATAGGGCAAGCATATTGACGGAGTTGCATAGAGTGAGGTGGAATAGAATCGCAGTAATAGCAGAGTTTCAAGTTGTCCATTTCAAGAGGAGGACTATGGAATGGTTCCCGTTTGTAAGTTATCTTTATAAATTTATTCTTCGGTTGCATCTGGTTGTTGTTTCTTTCTTGTTCTTGTCTTGATGATGAGTTTCCGTCCCTCAGTTTACCTTATATTGGATTTTCTTGCTTTGCCACTTCATGTTAGTCTAGTTCTTTAGGTAGATGCCAAGAAACCTAGTACAAGGATATTTATAAAACTTCAGAATTGTTTCTTTTTCTATGTGGAAACCAGTGGGGGAACTAGTGTTTTGATGGGATTTCATGATGTATTAGGGTATAAATGACATTTTCTCCGTTAGTGTTGGTCTCAACGCAAACATTACCATTGTCTGTTAACGTACTGACTTACTTTTATTGTACTTGTTTAATATGGACAAGTTTTCTTCATATATCCTAGAAATATCTCTCCTTGTCATCTCTTTTACTGAACTACAGTTGAGGATTCCTGTGCGTACTAAGCTGCAATAGTTGGGTGTTAGTGCTGCTTTGTCTGACATGCTGTTTGTGGATGTGCTATATTGATATTATTCATTGTTCGTTTCTACAGAGCCCAAATTCTTATTTTGTATCTGAGAACACATAAAATGTTTTATTCCGCTCAACTTTGAATGAAAAGAAAGAAAACAGAATATAAAAACACAAAAATATGTAAAAATGAAAGGAAATATGTTTGAAAAAATGTACGATGAACAGAGAACCAATCACACCACAACTAGATTAATTAGACATTCAAAGTTTCTCTATAGTTCGGAAACTAAGTATGGTTAATTTGGCTGCAGAGAATGAAAGTTACATACGTAGGAGTGGAAGTAACAGACATAAAATCCGGAGAACTTCACTGGTGCTTGGACTTCAGAGATATGGATTCTCCCGCTATAGTTGTTTTAGCTGATCCCTACGGGAGGAAAAACGTTGAACATGGTGGATTTTTACTGTGTTCTTTGTATGGAAGAAAATCTAAAGCTTTCCAGGCTGCTTCAGGGACATCAAATGCTGCCATCATTTCAAATTTAGTATGTGTAACATTATTGCCTTTTTTTTTTTCTATGTTATTACAATTAACTTGGAGGATAACACAGTTTAGTTGTCTTATTGAACTGTTCCTCCTTATGCAAACATGTACGTAGAATCAATATTTTCAAACTTATTTCCAGACAAAAACAGCAAGTTCGACAACTGGGGTATCGTTAACTGTTGATAGTTCTCAATCACTTACCATCAAAGACTATGTGAAGCTTAGGGGTAAGTTTGATGTAGAGATTGCATTCGTTTCAAACTTATTTGGAAAAAGTTGTCCTTACGACATGCTGCATCACTTCGCTGTTTTAAAAAAAATTCAAAAGTGCAGCTACGGAGGCTGTGCGGGCAGATGAAACACCTCTTGGTGGTTGGTCCGTCACGAGGTTACGAACTGGTGCTCATGGAATGCTACATAGTCCTGGATTAGCTCTAGCGCTTGGACCGAAGGGAGGACTTGGAGACACGGGCGATGCTGTTTCTCGTCAGCTAATTCTAACCAAGCTCTCTCTTGTTGAAAGGCGACCGGAAAACTACGAAGTATGTCCCAGCACTAGGATAGCCCCTGTTATTTGATATTGCCAGTTTATGCTGTACATTCCTGATGGAATTATTTCCAATTACACCTAAGTATTGATAGCCCTTTTTTATGCATGCAGGCTGTTATTGTCCGTCCTTTATCTGCTGTTAGTGCTCTTGTTCGATTTGCTGAGGAGCCGCAGATGTTTGCTATTGAATTTAGTGATGGATGTCCTATTCACGTAAGTAACTGTAATTTATGGGTAATGTATAGATTCTTATGAAGTTGTTTATCAAGAAGTATTATCAACATTTGATAATTCTCAGGTGTATGCCAGCACATCTCGTGATAACTTACTCGCTTCAGTTCTGGATGTTTTGCAAAGTGAGGTGGGTAGATATACATGTACACTTCTTTTTTAATTTGAAGAAATTATGTCAAATTTAGTGTCTTTGCGTGATTCCACTTCGGGTAAACTGCTTGAACTGGATATCATTAAACCTGAACATAATATATTATGATTTTTGCTTGCTGTATATCTGCAGTTTTTAGGGTGGAAGTGATGTGATATTTTATTTTTGGCTTCTTGTGCAGGGTCAATGCCCAGTGCCTGTATTACCAAGGATAACGATGCCTGGTCATCGGATTGACCCTCCTTGTGGCAGAGTTTATTTACAATATCCCCAACAGCCACAGCGTCCTCTACCTGACCTTGAGTCTTCAACGATGCATTTGAAACATCTGGCTGCTGCAGCAAAGGATGCTGTGGCCGAAGGAGGCTCTATTCCAGGTTCAAGAGCTAAATTGTGGCGCAGGATAAGAGAATTTAATGCATGCATTCCGTATAGTGGAGTTCCTCCTAGTACTGAAGTACCTGAGGTGACTTTGATGGCCTTGATTACATTGCTTCCTGCTGCTCCTAATGTTCCTCCTGAATCTCTGCCCCTGCCGCCACCTTCTCCCAAAGCGGCTGCTACCGTGATTGGTTTCGTTTCATGCTTACACAGGTTGCTGGCTTCAAGGAGTGCTTCTTCTCACGTGATGTCATTTCCTGCCGCTGTGGGGAGAATCATGGGCCTCTTGAAAAGCGGTTCTCAGGGAGTAGCTGCTGAAGCTGCAGGACTTGTAGCTATGCTTATTGGTGGTGGTCCTGGAGATTCGAATATATTATCAGATACCAAAGGAGAGCAGTATGCAACAATTATGCATGCCAAATCTGTTTTATTCTCTGAACTCAACAACCTCGTTATCTTGGTTAACAGACTGAAACCAGTCTCTGTATCACCACTGCTATCTATGTCAGTAGTTGAAGTTCTCGAAGCAATGATATGTGAGCCACATTGTGAGACAACACAGTATACTGTTTTTGTGGAATTACTGCGCCTTGTGGCTGGGCTTCGCCGTCGCTTGTTTGCATTGTTTGGGCATCCTGCAGAAAGTGTCAGAGAAACAGTGGCTGTTATTATGCGTTCTATTGCCGAAGAAGATGCAGTAGCAGCAGAATCAATGCGAGATGCTGCTTTGCGTGATGGCGCTCTGCTTAGGCATTTGTTACATGCCTTTTACCTTCCTGCTGGTGAACGACGCGATGTAAGCAGACAACTTGTGGCTCTGTGGGCAGATTCATATCAACCTGCTCTTAATCTTCTATCGAGAGTTCTTCCACCTGGGCTTGTTGCATATTTGCACACCCGGTCTAATGAAAATTCTTCTGAAGATACATCGAATCTGGAAGGTTCTTTGTTGAGTAGAAGACAACGACGTTTGCTGCGGCAAAGAAGGAATCGACCCGGTAAAGGGATGCAATCTGAAGGTGGTCCTACCAGGCCTGCATTTGGTGTGGTTGAAGTTAGTGACCAAATGCAGCAGTCAGGTTTAAACCCTGGTCATGATGCCCGCCAAAACACTCCTGGAAATGTCAATAACGGGAATGTGGCTTCTGCCAATTTCCCCCAGGTTCATTCTGTTGAAAACGTGTCTGAGGTTCCTGGTACATATGATCAGTCATCACCTGTTTGTTCTCCAAAAAATGTGGTTGGACCAAGTGACTCTATAGAAGCAAATGCTTCTGGTACATCTGAATATGCTGATAATGCTTCTGGCCTGCAGAACTCCGACGTCCTTGCTCCAGCACAGGTGGTCACGGAGAATGCAACTGTAGGGTGTGGAAGGTTGCTATTGAATTGGCCTGATTTCTGGAGAGCTTTCTCTCTCGATCACAATCGTGCAGACCTAATATGGAATGAGCGTACTAGGCAGGAACTGTCGGAGGCTTTGCAGGCTGAGGTTCATAAACTTGATCTTGAGAAGGAACGAACTGAAGATATTATTCCTGGAAGTACATCTGATGAAACTAGCGGTGGGAAAGGCGTTCCTCAAATATCATGGAATTATAGAGAATTTTCTGTTCGGTACCCTAGCCTAGCTAAAGAAGTTTGTGTGGGCCAGTATTATCTGCGTCTGCTTCTTGAGAGTGTCAGTGTTGCCAAAGTGGAAGACTTTCCTCTGCGAGATCCAGTTGCTTTCTTCAGAGCCCTATATCATCGATTCCTATGTGATGCAGATACTGGGCTGACCGTGGATGGAGCCGTTCCGGATGAAATGGGACCATCTGATGATTGGTGTGATATGGGAAGACTAGATGGCTTTGGAGGAGGTGGAGGCTCTTCGGTCAGAGAGCTTTGTGCAAGGGCTATGGCAATTGTATATGAGCAACATTACAACTTAATTGGGCCATTTGAAGGCACTGCACATGCAACTGTACTTCTGGACAGGACAGATGATAGAGCTTTAAGACACCGTCTTCTTCTCCTTCTGAAGGTAAACTAGGACGCCTCATAGTAATTTCTTCTCCCAGTCATAATTAGCCACCCAAAGATCAATAAACTTTTAACTTAGAATAACAAATAAAAAATGTATGTATACAGCTGATGTTGAGCCCTTTCAACAACAAACATTAGCATCGAGTAATAATGCAATATATGAGTTATTTGAAAGTGTTTGATGTTAATTGTGAACTTTATATATCATTCAAATACAGGAAAAATCTTATTTCTAATGCACCATCAAACTTCTGCTGGTAATATAGAAAAATGTGAGGGTATACGGGCATTCAAATTTCATTAGAGTCGTGCATGAGAGTCAATCTTATGAATTGTGCAGGCTTAATATAAAAAGGATTTGCTTTCTTGAATAACTGACATCAGGCATAGTGTGAATTGAGGAGAATTGGACATGCTTTGTCACCATCTACGACATATCCCTCCTGTGTACATTTTAGATTGCATTTGTTTTCATTGTGAATAGACTCCTGCTTTCGCTCCTGCCCTAAAAAGTAGGAATTGGTGTGTGATCAATGTGGCTGAATCAAGGATTAGCTTATACAGTACTCGTCAACATAGATATTGTTTGATATATAGATCTCAATCTCAAATCTGAAAGTGTATACGTGTATTTGGCTCTCATGTGCCCTTTATGATGTTTGGTGTGTCCAGATCATAAATGAAAGAAAAAGATGTATCGTTGCTAAACTAAAGATATTTCATGTTTCAAGGTTCCTTTAATCTTGATGTGTTTACCGGGCTTTTGTATATGTAAGCATAAGACATATATTGCAAATTGTCTATATCTGTTCTGGTAATAAATCTGCAAGTTCAAATATAAATCAATGACATTAATGTTCATATATTCAGATCGCAACTTATTATGTGTTTATGTTAATAGAATCATTTGAAGCTGTGCTGTATATCTTGAAATGGTAATTAGCCTTTTAATCTGTCTGCCTCTGTCTCATGTCATATCTATGTGTGCATGTCTATTTATAACCTTCAGGACAACTAACACTTCCTTCACGGTTCAGGTTCTGATGAAAGTCCCGTCAAATGTGGAGGAATGTGTCTTGGTTGGCGGATGCGTGCTTGCTGTTGATTTACTGACAGTAGTTCATGAAGCTTCTGAAAGAACTACCATTCCTTTACAGTCTAATTTAATTGCTGCCACTGCTTTTACCGAGCCTCCAAAGATGTGGATGTTCATAGACAAGAACAATAAGCAAGTTGGGCCTGTGGAGAAAGATGCTGTGAGAAGATTTTGGTCGCTAAAAGAAATTGACTGGACAACTAAATTTTGGGCTTCTGGAATGCCGGACTGGAAGAAACTGAGAGACATTCGTGAACTACGATGGGCTCTGGCTGTTCGTGTTCCTGTTCTTATACCAATTCAGGTAAATATGCTCTCCAGATATATTATCCCGACAGTAAAGGTAAATTTAATGCAATCTGAAACTGTTAGTGAAATAATGAGACAATTTGGCCTGATTGGATTATGTGTTGCTTATTTTTTGTTGCGGCAACTGAAAAACCTAATTGCTCAATATTATTTGATGTTTGATGGCCTCAAGTTATACGATAATCCACATAAGATTTGCAGCATATTTGAGTTGAGGAATTGAAATCTTTTATATTTCCGAGGGGTAAAGTTTTTTCCAATCTTCCTTTTCAAAGAATGTTGCAGTAAATTTATTACAATTGGACTGGGGTGAATGGTCCATGTTTTCATAGAACAATGCATGCTAATGCTTGTTGCATGAAGCTGAAATATGGAATTTAGAATTATAGTTAGAAATAGTGACCGAAAGGCAGTTCCATGTGCCATAGCTGTGGCGTTTGGGCATACTTGATTTATCTTTTTTCTGATTAAGGCGGGGATGTGTACAGGTTGGAGAGGCAGCATTGTCTATACTTCACAGCATGGTTGCTGCACATTCAGATATAGATGATGCGGGAGAGGTTGTAACACCAACACCTCGAGTGAAACGGATTCTATCAAGCCCACGTTGTCTTCCGCATATAGCACAGGTTAACTTGGACCGTCTACTACCTTGTGTCATTTCTACGCTTTGGTCTATTGGCCAATATTTGCTCTTTTTTATTAGAACAAAGCTAGTAACGATGGAAGTTGCTTATTGGTACTTTAGTCACATAATTGACATTGATCAATCAATAAATTCGTTGAAAATACTGGACACGTATTTAAAATCATGAAAGCTGCAGAACAATGGGATTTCATCGATTTTTTTTTTATTCCTAAATGAGAATGGGGACCAATAGACAGTTAAGTGATATATTATTACTACAGTTGCAGTGTTTTATATTGGGATTGTATCATGTATTTAAGTTATCCACTGAATGTTATTACATATCACAACTAGACTTGGTAATCCTTCATCTCGTATCTCAAGGTGCAGCTTTCTTGTTTTATATTTTAAACTTTTTTTTTAATTCCAATATTCTTTAGTTGTCGTGAGCCGTTCCTTTCATTGCCTTCCTTATAGTTTGAGCATGTTCTTTGTTTAGTTTTCTGTTCCATTTTTTCGATTTAGTTTTTCACCGTTTCTGTCATAATGCGGAGTCAGGCTCACTTGCACATCAATTTCCTTCATAAATTTGTGCAGGCAATACTTTCTGGTGAACCAAACATTGTTGAGGCTTCAGCTGCATTGCTAAAGGACATAGTTACCAGAAATCCAAAAGCAATGATAAGATTATACAGCACCGGTGCATTTTACTTTGCACTGGCATATCCTGGATCTAATCTTCTCTCAATAGCTCAATTATTTTCTGCAACTCATGTTTATCAAGCATTTCATGGCGGTGAAGAAGCTGCAGTTTCCTCATCCTTACCATTGGCCAAAAGGAGCGTTTTGGGGGGCCTTTTGCCGGAGTCTTTGCTATATGTACTTGAACGTAGTGGCCCAGCTGCTTTTGTCGCAGCAATGGTTTCAGACTCTGATACTCCTGAGATTATTTGGACACACAAAATGCGAGCTGAAAATCTTATCCGTCAGGTAATTTTAACTCCATTGTTGCCAACATTTGATCTGTTATAAGTGCTAAGGTGAAGTCCTTTTCCTATTATTCAGGTTCTTCAACATCTTGGTGATTTCCCCCAAAAATTGTCCCAGCACTCTCATTCCTTGTATGATTATGCTCCAATGCCACCAGTGACATATCCAGAGCTGAAAGATGAAATGTGGTGTCACCGCTATTATCTTAGAAACCTATGCGATGAAGTAAGATTTCCAAATTGGCCTATAGTGGAGCATGTTGAGTTCCTGCAATCTTTGCTCGTAATGTGGCGGGAGGAGTTAACGAGAAGGCCAATGGACCTTTCTGAAGAAGAAGCCTGTAAGATACTGGAGATTTCAATTGAAGATGTGTCCAGGGATGATGCCCCACAAAAATTAAGTTTTGACTCGGGTGAGGATTTATCTAACATATCAAAGCAGATGGAGTATATTGATGAAGAGAAGCTCAAGAGACAGTATCGGAAGCTTGCAATGAAGTACCATCCTGACAAAAATCCCGAAGGAAGGGAGAAGTTTCTGGCTGTGCAGAAAGCATATGAGTGCCTGCAGGTATATGCAGAGAAGAGCATTTCCATTTTGTTTATCATTGTCAGGACAATAACAATTAAATGTTTGTAGAAAAGAAACCGTTGTAAATGGAATTCCTGCAACCTTACAACTTATCGGGTGTTAATACAGTTAGGTCTATACTCAGGAGTTGGCAGGCATTTTACCTTGTCATGCATGTGTTATATTTATACTGTGATGATTGATTGGATATGTACTTCTTCAGTGATTGGCTGAAATCAATTTGCCTTGGAACAATTTACATTCCTTAGTCATTTATTGTTTCAGTTGGGCTACCGGTTAACTGCATTTTTCTGGTACTTTTTTATTAGGCTACCATGCAAGGGTTGCAAGGTCCTCAGAACTGGAGGTTGCTGCTTCTTTTGAAAGGCCAGTGCATTCTATATAGACGATATGGGGATGTATTAATGCCCTTCAAATATGCTGGCTATCCCATGCTGCTAAATGCCATTACTGTGGATACGGAAGACACCAACTTTCTTTCATCAGAGCGTGCATCTCTGCTGGTTGCTGCCTCAGAGCTTGTTTGGCTAACGTAAGTTCTAATGGGTTGTGTATCTCTTTTGATTCGCCGACCATCCTTGAACATGGGAGAAATTGTGTCATGCTTTGGTTTTTCCAGGTGTGAATCCTCTTCATTAAATGGAGAAGAACTTGAAAGAGATGGTGGAATACCACTCCTTGCAACTCTTCTTTCACGTTGCATGTGTGTCGTTCAACCAAAGACTCCAGCAACCGAACCATCTGCGGCCATTGTTGCTAATATAATGCAAACCTTCTCAGTTTTAAGTCAGTTTGAAAGTGCCAGAGCTGAGATGCTTAAAATCTCTGGACTAGTTGAAGACATTGTTCATTGCACAGAGCTTGAGCTTGTGGATTCTGCTACCAGTGCTGCCCTTCAAACTATTGTGAATGTCTCTGTCTCATCTGAGTTTCAAGATGCCCTTCTGAAGGCTGGTGTACTTTGGTAATTATTTCTCTGTTATTTACTTCCACTATTGTAATTGTGATTATGATTGTACGATCATGAATGTGTTTATATTTACGTCAAAGTTGATAAATTTCGAGCATCTTATTCATTGAAAATGCCTGCACCTTGATTAGTGTGTATCAGCTCTACAATTGGTTATAAGCAGTGCAGATACCTCATTTTTAAGCTTCAGCTTTTTTTTTTTGCCTAAATCTCTCTAGATATATATCTTATGAATTTGTAATATCTGTTCTTTTTATATTTACAAATCTGTTTATTTACCGCCTTTTATATCCTTTATGTAGTTGTTTGAGGTTTTATTTCTTATTCTTATTGTCTTTTTGAGGTATTATATCTTTCATTATGGTTCAAAGTTGCACCATGTATAATGTGATGTAAAAGGGGCATAAACCAGGGCTCATTTGCAAATTTGTCTTTTGATATGGTTGGAATAATTTTGCAGGTACCTTATACCATTGTTGCTTCAGTATGACTCAACTGCTGAGGAATCAAACAAGCAAGAAGATGCTCATGGTGTTGGAGCTAGTGTTCAAATAGCAAAAAACCTACATGCAGCACGAGCATCCCGTGCATTGTCAAAGCTTAGTGGTTTGGACAGCAGTGAGACCCCAACACCGTATAATCAGGCCGCAGCTGATGCACTTAGAGCTTTGCTTACTCCAAAACTTGCAGGCATGCTGAAAGATGAATCTTCGAAAGATCTCTTGTCTACATTAAACACAAATTTGGAGTCTCCTGAGGTAAATTGCCTTCAAAGGATCGTTCTAGTGTCTTATTGGTCTCATGGTGCTATCTTTCAAACTGTAAACCGATTCAGGATGCCATGTTTGTGCTGCATAATTCACATTGTTCTCTGCTAATTCATCATCTTATCAATTCTTTGTAGTCTTCATCTACTCTGAGATTTGATGGTTTACTTGCCCTAAATGTTCAATTGTTCATGTTTTATGCTATAAGTAGAAATCTAATCCTGAAAAATACTACTTTGATGCTTGCTGATGATGGTCTTGTACTTTGTCATGGCTTCATACACTTGTATACATGGAAAAAAATGTAATATGTTTCCAACTAAGTAATGAACATTGCATTCTTGCTTATTTGAGTTTCTAATATTGACATTTGGAACTTCAGTCGCATACAATTTGCTCAATTTAACTAACATGTTCCTGCAGATAATCTGGAACTCTTCCACCCGAGCAGAATTGTTAAAATTTGTGGAGGAACAGCGTGATATTCTGAGTCGAGATGGTTCATATGAACTGAAAGATTCACATTCCTTCATTTATGAAGCATTATCCAAGGAGCTATATATTGGGAATGTATATTTGAGAGTCTATAATGATCAACCAGATTTTGAAATTTCTGAACCAGATGTCCTCTGCCATGCCCTTGTTGATTTTATATCGCAGCTAGTGCATGATGCACCGAATGCAGGTTCCAAAAGTCACGTGAATGGTGATGTGGTTGAATCATCTATTGAACAGGAACCTTCCGCTGTTTCATCCTCATTGGATGATGGGAAAATGTTGGGAAGAGAGGAACTTGAATTAATTAAGAAACTTCAACATGGTCTGATATCTCTTCAGGTAACCAGTGGCTAATATATATTTTGTTAGTACTTCTTTGCTCAATACATGCTCATTTTGACACCTCTGTTCTCTGACTTCAGCATCTGTTGACGAAGAATCCCAACATTGCTTCTGTGGTATCTACTAAGGAGAAGTTATTGCCACTTTTTGAATGTATTTCACTTTCTGTTGCGTCTGCGAGCAACGTTCCCCAGCTATGTCTGGCTGTATTATCACGCTTGACAACATATGCACCCTGCTTGGAAGTAATGGTTTCAGATAGCTCTAGTTTGCTCACGTTACTGCAAATGCTGCACTCGTCACCTGGCTGTCGCGAAGGAGCTTTACATGTTCTTTATGCCTTAGCAAGTACACCGGAGCTTGCATGGGCTGCTGCAAAGCATGGTGGGGTGGTTTACATCCTTGAAGTCCTCCTTCCGAAAAAAGGTGAACGTGCTGTGCTAGTAGCATTTCTTTGGAAAATTATTGCAATAGTTTTACTGATAGGTATATTTGGTGCAGAAGAGATTCCTTTGCAGCAAAGAGCATCTGCAGCCTCTTTACTGGGGAAACTTGTTGGGCAGTCAATGCATGGCCCAAGAGTTGCGATAACTCTGGCAAGATTCCTACCAGATGGTCTTGTCTCTATAATCAGGGAAGGTCCTGGTGAAGCAGTTGTGAGTGCTATCGAGCAAACATCAGAAACTCCCGAACTTGTATGGACATCTGCTATGGCTACGTCATTGTCTGAACAAATCACAACAATGGCATTGGAGTTATTCCGTGAACAATCTAAGGGACATATTGTTGATTGGGACGTGCCTGAACAAGCTTCTAGCCAACAGGAAATGAGAGACGAGCCACAGGTATAAAATATACGCGACATCAAATATGTTGAAAATTGTTGGTTATTTCATTTACCTTTTTCACATCTATCCTTTTAGGTTGGTGGAATTTATGTTAGGCTATTTCTGAAAGATCCAAAATTCCCCCTCCGAAACCCCAAAAGATTTCTTGAAGGGCTGCTGGATCAATACCTCTCTTCCATTGCTAGCACACATTATGATGGTCGACCAGCTGACGCGGAACTTCCTCTTCTGCTTTCTGCTGCCTTGGTTTCTTTGCTGCGGGTCCACCCTGCTCTCGCTGACCATGTGGGATTTCTTGGTTATGTACCCAAGCTCGTGTCTTCTGTAGCTTATGAAGCAAGCAGAGAAAAAATGGCTGCAGAAGCTTACGAACCTGAGGATGCTCCCTCGCCTGAAACTTCTCAGACTCCTCAGGAAAGAGTTCGTCTTAGTTGTTTGCGGGTTTTACATCAGCTTGCCGGTAGCACCACTTGTGCAGAAGCCATGGCAGCCACAAGTGCGGGGACACCACAAGTATGTTGTTTTGGATGCTCATTTTGTGTGGAGATTTGTCATTGAACATTATGCGACCCAGTTTATTACTTTTTTTTTTCTTTTCTTGCAGGTAGTTCCATTGCTAATGAAAGCAATTGGCTGGCAAGGTGGAAGCATCCTTGCCCTTGAAACCTTAAAGCGTGTTGTAGCTGCAGGAAATCGCGCAAGAGATGCCCTTGTAGCGCAAGGTCTCAAGTGAGTGCACAAGTCTCTTATACAGCGATATTTGGATTTTAGTTGGTTTTATATTTTTGTGTGCCAGAATATGTTGTTGGAACCTTAAAAGATGATCCAATACTAAGCAATTTGGTTGTTAGTCTCCGTTGAATTATATTACTACTTGGACATGTGTTCCTGTTTTTTTCTCTTTTTGCATCTTTTTGTGCAAATTTATTGTATTGATCCATGTAATTGTTGTAGGGTTGGTCTTGTTGAAGTTCTTCTCGGCATTCTTGATTGGCGAGCTGGAGGAAGGACGGGACTCTCTGGGCAGATGAATTGGAATGAATCCGAAGCATCAATAGGCCGCGTTCTTGCAATTGAGGTCAGTATTCGTTGTATAAAAAACCACTCATTATTTGAGGGAAAATGTTGAATTTATTGGGAGGAGGTTAGTCATTTGCGTTAAGCTGACAAAGTTTATACGGCCATTGAAGGGTACATTATATTTAGCTTATATATATGTAGCACAAGTACGACAAATATACGAAAGTAGAAGTATTAAATACTATCTTGGGAAAACTGGAACTCATCGTGATTTTGGCTTATAATTCAGCTACTTTAGCATTATTATATCTTTATGTTACTTGAATGTGTTGCTGGTTTGCTGTAGGTCTTGCACGCATTTGCAACAGAAGGTGCTCATTGCTCAAAAGTCCGCGATATTCTAGACGGTTCAGATGTAAGTAAAGATAACCTTTTTTTTGTATTGGATCCATACGCATGCTTCCGATATTTCTGTGTGGCAATAAACCGAATGACTTCAGTATTGACTGCAATTTGAGGGAGCTGCTGCTAAGCTATGTTTTTTTGAAGGTGTGGAATGCTTATAAAGACCAAAGGCACGATCTGTTTCTCCCGTCGAACGCTCAAACTTCAGCTGCGGGTGTTGCTGGTCTCATCGAGAGTTCGTCGTCTCGACTTTCTTATGCACTAACTGCTCCTCCACCACATTCTAATCAACCCAAGTCACCTACCATTGCTTAAAAACAAAGTTTGGTAATAAGAATATATATCTGTGATTCTGTGTATTTTCTTTTCCGACCTTTTAAGTATTGGGAAATTGCATTCATAACTTATTTTCTTTTTTCGTGTTTTATTTATTTATTTATTTTTGGTGTGGTATGGTTTCTTCTTGTCTTCATGTTATTTGTTTAGGCATATTTGCATGCCTGTGGGCACTTCTGCGTGTGGTACATATTGTCTTCTAAGAAAACTAACTCATGCAAAGTATATTCCTTGGAGATTCCGAATTATTAAATAAATAAAGCATATTCGAGATTCTTGGATTATTATTATTATTATTATTATGTCATAAAAATATTAATTGTGATTAATATTATATTAAGATTACTTTATTATAATTATACTTATATTAAGATTATAATGATAATATAGCTTATAATAATGAAGAGGGAGAGATTAAGTATTTCAATACTTGGTGTAGTTTACAATGAACTTTAATCACCTATTTATACTATTAAAAATTTACTATTACAACTAATCACATTAATTACAATTATACACCTCACACTAAAATACAAACTCTTCAATTAAACACCTCATCTTATCATCTTATCATCATTTAATACAATACTTCCTAATTCATCAATAATTCAAAAATATCAACATCTTAATTATTTAACCATCCATAATAACTTATTTCATAATACTCTCCCTTGGATATTTTTCAAAGAATATGCCTCGTTAAAACCTTATTAGAAAAAACTCAATGGGATAAAAACCTAATGAAGGAAAAAGAGTACATGATTCTTTAAGATACGCTTTCGATTGTTGCCTCATTAAAAACCTTACTAGGAAAATCACATGGGAAAAACCTCAGTGAAGGGAAAAAGAGTGCAACGCGTATTTACTCCCCCTGATGATAACATCATTCCAAATCTTGAAGTCTTCGAACTCCAATTGAATATACCAATCTTTTGAAAATTATTTGGGGAAGTGCTTTCGTGAATAAATCTGCAAGATTTTCACTTGATCGCACTTGTTGTACATCAATATCACCATTTTTCTCTAAATCATGTGTAAAGAAAAATTTTGGTGAAATATGTTTTGTTCTATCTCCCTTAATATATCCTTCCTTTAATTGGGCAATGCATGCAGCATTATCTTCATATAAAATCGTCGGAAGTAACTTTTCCGATAATAACCCACAAATTTGTTGTATATGCTAAATTATCGATCGCAACCAAACACATTCTCGACTAGCTTCATGAATAGCTAAAATTTCTGCATGATTAGATAAAGTAGCCGTTAAACTTTGTTTAACTGACCGCCATGAAATAGCGGTTCCGCCATGCGTAAATAAATAGCCCGTTTGCGATCGAGCATTATGTGGGTCGGATAGAAAACCAGCATCTGCATATCCAATCAAATCTGCTTTTGATTCATTTGGATAGAACAATCCCATATCAGTTGTTCCTTGAAGGTATCGAAATATCCGTTTAACTCCATTCCAATGTCTACTAGTCGGTGACGAACTATATCTTGCCAATAGATTTACAGCGAACGCTATATCAGGTCACGTATGACTCGTCAAATACATTAGGGCTCCAATAGCACTAAGATATGGTACTTCAGGACCAAGTAGTTCTTCACCATTTTCGCAAGGTCTAAATGGATCTTTATTTACATCTAAAGATCGAACAATCATTGGAGTATCCAATGGATGAGCTTTATCCACATAAAATCTTTTCAATACCTTTTTCGTATAAGTCTCTTGATGTACGAATATCCCATTCTTTAAATACTCGATTTGGAGTCCAAGACAAAATTTCGTTTTACCGAGATCTTTCATTTCAAACTCCTTTTTCAAACAATTAACTGCTTTTGATAACTCTTCAGGAGTTCCAATTATGTTGATATCATCAACATAAACTGCAATGATGACAAATTCACTTCTAGATCTTTTCATAAATATGCACGGGCAAGTTTGATCATTTTTATACCCCTCTTTCGATAAATATTCACTTAGGCGCTTATACCACATACGCCCAAATTGCTTTAATCCATAAAGCGATTTATTTAGCTTGATTGAGTACTCATTTCGGGGCCCTGAATTTTCAGGCAACTGAAATCCCTCGGAAAGTTTCATATATATATCACTATCAAGTGATCCATATAAATAAGCAGTGACAACATCCATGAGACGCATATCGAGTCCTTCACGTACTGCCATACTAATTAAATAACGAAAAGTAGTTTCATCCACCACAGGAGAATATGTCTTCTCATAATCAATACCAGGTCGTTGTGAAAAGCCTTGTGCAACAAGTCGTGCTTTGTATCTCACAATTTCACCGTTTTCATTTCTCTTTCTGATGAAAATCCATTTATATCCAACTGGCTTTACATTTTCTGGTATGCGGACTACAGGTCCGAAAACTTTTCGTTTCTCAAGTGATTTTAATTCTGCCTCGATTGTATCTTTCCATTTTGGCCAATCATTTCTTTGTCTGCATTCTTTAACAGACATTGGTTCATGATCCTCATTCTCATTCATCTCATTCATTTCATGTAGCGCTACGTTAAATGAGAATTTATCGTCAACGTTGACTTTTCTCGGTTCCATCTAATTTCATTTTGGGCATATTTTATCGAGATCTCTTCATTATCATTATTTTCATAAATTTCAGGTACCTGATTTTCATTATCATAATCATTAATGTCCATTGACTCTTCTAGAGTCGATAAATCCTCAACTGGACCATTCTTATTATTTGCTCATTTTCTTTTTCGAGGATTTTTAACTTTGGAACCCGAGGGCCTACCACGTTTCAATTGTGGCTTAGGCTCGATCCTTATATGTTCTCCATGAACATCAATTTTTGCAGGAGCATTAACAGCTGGTATATGTGACTTAGTCACTCTTTTAAGGTCAGTAAAACTATCTGGCAGTTGATTAGCTAAACATTGTAAATGAATTATCATTTGAACTTCTAGTTCACATTCTTTCGTTCGAGGATCATAATGATTTAGCGACAATTCATTCCAACTTATATTCATTTCCAGCTGTTTCTTTTCTCCCCCTAATGTCGGAAAATTCGATTCATCGAAATGACAATCGGCAAATCTAGTTGTAAATAAATCTCCAGTTAGAGGTTCTAAATATTTTATTATCGATGGAGATTCAAATCCGACATATATTCCCAACCTCCTTTGAGGTCCCATCTTAGTGCGTTGTGGTGGAGCAATTGGAACATATACCGCACATCCAAAAATTCTCAGATGGGAAATATTTGGTTCCTGACCATAAACCATTTGTATCGGAGAGATATCGTTATAACTTGTTGGCCTGATGCGGATTAGTGCCGCTGCATGTAATATAGAATGTCGCCAACAAGATGAATGAAGTTTCGACTTCATTAATAATGGTCTTGCAATTAATTGCAGCCTTTTAATCAACGATTCTGCAAGACCGTTTTGCGTATGTACATGTGGCACGGGGTGCTCAACATCAATTTCAATAGACATGCAATATTCATTAAATGCCTTGGAAGTAAATTCACCAGCATTATCAAGGCGTATTTTCTTTATTGGATAATCCGGAAAATGTGTTCTTAATCGAATCAACTGAGCAAGCAATCTCGCAAAAGCTACATTCCGTGTTGATAACAAACACACATGAGACCATCTAGTTGATGCATCAATCAATACCATGAAATATCTAAATGGTCCACACGATGGATGTATCGGTCCACAAATATCACATTGTATACGCTCCAAAAACCTTATGGATTCATTCTTTATTTTTACTGGTGATGGACGAATAATCAACTTCCCTTTAGAGCAAGCATCACATGATTATTCATTAGATTGAAGAATCTTCTGGTTCTTCATTAAATGCCCACGTGAATTTTGAATTATTCTCCGCATCATAATTGAACCGGGATGGCCCAACCGGTCATGCCAAACAACAAATGTATTATCATCAGTAAACTTCTGGTTTACGATAGCATGTGATTCAATTGTTTTAACATACGTGTAATACAATCCAGAGTCAAACGAATGTAATATTTCAACAACTCTTTTATCATTCGAAACCACTTTTGTAATGTGCAAATATTCAATATTTCTCTTTTCTGCAGTCTCAATGTGATATTCATTATGTCGAATATCTTTAAAGCTCAATAAATTTCTTTGAGACTTAAGAGAATATAAGGCATTTTCAATTATCAGCCTTGTCCCTCTCGGCAGTATAACATTAGCTCTTCCGGAGCCCTCAATTATATTTGTGCTATCCGATATAGTGATAACACTTGTTTCTTTCATTTCAAGATGGGAGAAATATTTCTTATTTCTTATAATCGTATTAGTCGTTGCACAATCTGCAAGACATAACTCCCCCTTGCACATGTTTGTATCCATTGTATTGATAAATATATAATAACTAGAATTATTAAATAAATAAGCGTCAAAATAAAATTATATATATAAAGATAAAATAATACTTAAACAAAATTTATAACGACGTATCAGTTTTTTTTATTTGGATCTTTAACAAAAACCAAAATATTCAAATGAGCATAGGATCTAGCACCAATTTTCTGAAATATCGTAATCTTGAGCAAAATTTAATTTCATCGACACTTCACTTTTAATTGCTCTTTATAAAGATCAACAGGATCTTTGGGTGCGAATAATAACCAACGATAATATATAATAATCTTTATATTGCTCAATACATCTTTCTCAATCATATACTAGTTGCCACTTCGGGGGAAATATTAATAATAATCACGGTAAATATAATGTTCACGACCACTTTTATTGGTTGCGCATACATTCACTTCAGGGAATGCAACATAATCATTTAGTCGGACTTATGCTTTTCATTCATCCATCATAATATTTTCTGATCATTTTCTCACGATATTTATTCGTATTATATCCGATGGACTGAACATGGTGAATGCTTTATAATACACCGAAGTAACTGTGTAAATCAGTAGCAAGTATAAAATCGAGATTGATAAATTAAAGTTTTGCAAGATTCAATTTATTGATATCATGAAAATAAAATCAACATTAAAATATTAAAAGGAAAAATTATAATTAATCTTCTTTTATATCTTCTTTTGTAAAAGTTCTAATGAAAAACGATATCCACATCCAAATAACTGTCGCCGTAATAATAATCATAAGTAATAGATCAAACATCGGACAAAGCGTCATCCTTAAAAAAAAAATATATTTCAGTAATTATAATATTAAAGAAAAATTATAATTAATAATTATATTTTAAAAACATTGGTAAAAACATTATCCACATAGCCGTAAGGATCACCGTAAATAAAGTAAGCAACAGAAGATCCATCTTTGTATAAAACGACATGATTCTATAATATGAAAAAGAACATAATAATCAGATAACATATAAATCAATGATAAAATATATGAACTGTTTTATGAAACTCGTTCTTTATTATTTCATAATTATTGTCCAAGCTCCGATAAGGTTGCGGTAATAAAATTTGTCCAGTGTCCAAAACTATTCGGTCCAATAATTACTTCAAGATTGTTCAATCAAAAAATCAATAATATGTCGCTACTAAGGTGGGGATAACCACAAGACCTCGTGGGCTTTTGGTGTTGTGTACGTGAATATATAAAAAAAATAAATCGTAAATAAAAATTCCACACACCACCACGGGGTATGGAAATCTGGACCTCTCGTCACTTATAGTGAACGATATTCCGCGAAACCACTCGGGTATTGGCGTTTAGTTATAAAACTTTTAAAATATACTTTTATAATATATATTTTTAAATTAATCACAATCAATATATGATTAGTATAAATTAAATATTAAATTACCGTACCTCGACTAAACTCGTACGAGATCTTTGACGGAGGTTGATCTTGACGACGGAGAGCGGTCGTGCTGATAACGTGTTATAAAAATATTAATTGTGATTAATATTATATTAAGATTACTTTATTATAATTATACTTATATTAAGATTATAATGATAATATAGCTTATAATAATAAAGAGAGAGATTAGAGAGAGATTAAGTATTTCAATACTTGGTGTATTTTACAATGAACTCTAATCACCTATTTATACTACTAAAAATTCACTATTACAACTAATCACATTAATTACAATTATACACCTCACACTAAAATACAAACTCTTCAATTAAACACCTCATCTTATCATCTTATCATCATTTAATATAATACTTCCAAATCTATCAATAATCTAAAAACATCCACATCGTAATTATTTAACCATCCATAATTAACTTATTTCATAATATATTATTATTTTTTTGGGAATATTTACGAGATTTATATTTAAGGCAGTTTCAACTGCTTCTTCTACTTATGAACTTCATTTATATTTTGTATGTTGATGATGTCTGTATGTTAAAAGTTCATAAATGAGTGTAGGGAGGATTAAACAGCTGATGAAATAACGTAAAACTCAATAAATATAAATGTTACATTTATGATCTATTAGTTTGACTTTTATGCATCCCACTTTGGATTATTGAACTTCTACTTATTACCCTTTGCACATTTGATAGATCAAACCGGTAAACAAACCAGTTAAAGGTTTTGGCGGTTAACAAAACACCCTAAAGGAAATCGGTCTAAGAAACCAGTCACGTACCGGTCTTGAAGACGATCAGATACCGGTCACGTTAAAGCAAGAAGATCAGACCGGTTTCTATGCGACGATCACCAATCCAAAAGTACCGTTGAAGATTCAAATATCAAGAAGGTACAAGAGATCTTCAGTACAGCAGTAAAAGATCAAAGCAAGGTCAAGACTTGCACGAAAGAAGACATGAAGACAATACTACTGATACTTGGCGCTAGACTGCAACTTTGCCAAAAGAGGAAAGATCATCAATGCGGTCTGCGCAGTCATTTAATGATGGTCAACACCCATACAACGGTCACAAGTTCAAGAGACGAGTATAAATACGAGCCTCTCAACATTCGTGATGGGTGTGAAGAACATAACGAGAATTCAAATCTACAAGCATTCAAACCAAAGATCAAATTGAGTCAAGCTAAGAGTTAGCGTTGTATTGATGTGATAGTTCTTCACAATATCGGACTGTAATAAGCTGGTATAGATAGGTGGACTGTAATAAGCTGCGTAAGTTTGTCTGCTAGGAGTTTAGTTAGCCAAGTATAACTAGCGAGTTATAGCTGTGTAAGTCTAGCTAAGGAAGGTTGTATACCGGTGTGTATAAGCCGAGTCTTCTAGTGATACCTTCCTGCTGGGAAGAAGGGGAGACGTAGGAGATTTTAACTCCGAACTTCCATAAACAAGTTCTCTCTACTCACAAACCGAAATACACTCACGACACATTAGTTCACCACTTGAACCGGTTTGAATTCCGCATCAACCGGTCAGTGAAGGTTCAGTAAGCGAAAAATCGTCAAGTGTTTATTCACCCCTCTCTAAACACATACACCGATCCCAACAACATTATTGGACGACTGCGGAGAACTTAGATCTCTAGCACAGTTGCCTTACCGAACCTTGATATGGACATTTATTGATATTACTCTTACCAAAATTCATAAATATGTTCGATTTACTATATTGATCTATATTGCATTTACTGATGAATTATAGTATATCTCCATAAACATCCATATCCACAAACTACAGTTAATTTTGTTTCCAAAATGTCTTCAATTTTTGGGTGACACTGATTCATCAACCAAAAAAAAGACGTTAGTGTTTTTTTTTTTTAATTTAGAAACTTATTTTGATTATATTTATATTATTTTATATCAATATAATAAAAATAAGCCTATAGTTTAGGCTTGTAAATGTTGTAATTGATTAATTTGTTATTAATTTAAAATTTTTCCTTTTTTTTAATATGATTAAATTAAATTTATATTATTATACTAATACTAATTTAAATAATCTTTTATCTTAAATACGTTTTTATATTGAATTTTTAATAATTAAAATATCGAGCTATTTTAATTAACATACCAAAGTAGGTTTAATGTATAAAAATAAATCATTATTCATTTGTTTTAAAACATAAATAATAAATGCATTATTTAAGTTTATGTCATGTTGCTTTTGTTTTTATAAATGTAATTATAGTAATATAATTATAACACAGTTCAATAGAAATCAATATAGAGTTAATAAGTTAGTTCTTTTTATTTTTTGTATTGTATTGTAGGTCAAATCTACCTTTGTCGTGTATTCAGAGATTATTATCTATTATTTATTAATTTCCTTTTGGAATTATTATTATTTATTATTATTATTAAAAGAAAATCTGTAGTAGGACACGAAAAGTGAAGTGTTCCTTCTGCTCCTCCGCAAGGCCTCACTCCACCCTCTTCACACAAAAACCAAATCTCAATCGAATTCTCAGAGAGAAAAAGAGAGCAAATCGAACAATGGGTCTCAGCGAAGGAGTGGTGAAGAAGATCGTCCTCTCCTACACATACGTAGCCATATGGATCTTCCTCTCATTCACAGTCATCGTCTACAACAAGTACATACTCGATCGAAAGATGTACGATTGGCCCTACCCAATCTCCCTCACCATGATCCACATGTCCTTCTGCTCTTCCCTCGCTTACCTCCTCGTCCGCGTCTTCAAGGCCGTGGATCCATTCATCATGTCGTGGGATCTCTACCTCAAATCGGTCGTCCCCATCGGTCTGTTGTATTCCCTCTCGCTGTGGCTCTCTAATTCGGCCTACATATACCTCTCCGTGTCCTTCATTCAGATGCTCAAGGCCCTCATGCCCGTCGCCGTGTACTCAATTGGGGTTTTGTTCAAGAAGGAGGCTTTCAATTCCGAGACGATGGCCAACATGGTCTCCATCTCGGTTGGGGTGGGCATCGCTGCTTATGGGGAGGCCAAGTTCGATACGTGGGGCGTGATCCTTCAGCTGGGTGCGGTCGCTTTCGAGGCCACGAGGCTCGTTATGATTCAGATCTTGCTGACTTCCAAGGGTATTACGCTGAATCCCATTACTTCGCTTTACTATGTGGCTCCTTGTTGCTTGGTTTTCTTGTTTGTGCCGTGGGTCCTCGTCGAATTCCCCGTCCTGAAGGAGAATTCGAGCTTTCATTTCGATTATGTGGTTTTCGGGACCAATTCTTTCTGTGCGTTCGCCTTGAACCTCGCCGTGTTCCTGCTCGTCGGAAAGACCTCGGCTTTGACCATGAATGTAGCTGGCGTTGTGAAGGATTGGCTCTTGATTGCCTTCTCTTGGTCTGTGATTAAGGATATTGTGACGCCTATCAATCTCTTCGGTTATGCATTGGCTTTCTTGGGCGTTGCGTATTACAATCACTCCAAGTTGCAGGCGCTGAAGGCCAAAGAGGCTCAAAAGAAAGCTCAGCAAGCTGATGAGGAAGCTGGGAGGTTGCTGGATGAGAGAGGTGGAGAAAGTAATGTCGCCAAGAAAAATGAATCTCATAATTGATTGGTTTGTTTTTCGTGCTTTCTTGGATCTCAATCCCTCATATGATTGTTCTTCAGCTGGATTATACTATGATGGCTTAGATTTTCCTTCTGTTTTGACATTTAGGAACTAGGTTGTTTCTTTGCTCGTTATGTTGTTATAAGATATCGCTTTTATTATCCGTTAGTAGTTGTTGTTGTCGCATCATAGCAGTGGTGAATATGATGTATGTTCATATTTGTCGGATTGTGTTTGTGACGGGAACAAACAACTTGAGGATCTTTTTTCCCGAGTCTTCATCATAATATTTATTGGTACGATATGCTCTTTGTCGAATGTTGGTTTTTCATCAGCATTTACTTTGTTTTATTTCGAAGCACATGCTTTCTTGTCATTTCTTGGGATCCAAAGGTGCTTGGCAGCTAGTAATTATGTCTAGCAAAAGTAGTTTCCTTTAATTCTAATTGAAGATAACATGCATTTGTGAGCTGAGGGAAGCTATGTTATCTTTTTGCTCTGATTGTTGATGGGCTTGTTTAGGGAGTTCAATTTTCGCCAGCCCGACCAGTATTACCGCTTTGCATATATGATCACTGTTGATGCATCTCTTTGTAGTTTTCATTCGCCGTATGCGTGCCAAGTCTTATTTGTTGCTGTCTGATATTGAACTGATATTTGATATTTGATAGGAAAAGGCGAATTGAACTGATATTTGATAGAATGTACCTAATCGAGAGAGTACATTTTCTGCTTTCGGCCATGTCATGTCATGCACATTTAACACGAACAATTCCATATATGATTACTCTGTGTATAGTGCTAGCTTGATGTTCTAATATTGTTCGAAGAAGGATCATCGGCATTGTTATTAAGACAAAGAAGGCCCTTTGACAACATTCGCAAAGATCCTCGCAATCTCTAGCTGGGTTTTCGCAATAATCTCAGTCCTCTTGAGGTCAATCGCACCTCTCTTGGATTCTGCTTCAGCTCTCATCTTCTCAATCTCCTTCATCTTCTCCATTCTCGCCTGCTCCGACCTAATCAAAGCCTCGGCCACCCACCTTATGCTCTCACCTATGGTGTTGTCTTCTTCTTCTCCTCCTCTTGATGAAGACGATGATCTTCTAATTCTCCTCTTATTCAATGCTGCTATTCTGTAATTAATATAACTTTTGTCGTTGGCCTCTTTGCTCTTTGCCTTCAATCTGGTTCGGGCTTCATTTTCGGGCTCGGATACATTTGCGGGCTTCGGGGCGGTGGTCCCATCGTTCTTGCTATTTCCCTGTATACATATATATATATATATAATATATATATGTATATCAATTTGCAGCAGCTAGGGAAAAACTCTGACTTATTTTATTACATACATTAAGCAAAGAAAAAGAAATAACTACGATAGCTCACAAGGATGAACGTTAATCTATGGCTTATTACTTCACACACACACACACACATATATATATATATTATATAATATATTATATATATATATATAAAAACGAAAAACATCACCGTCGTGTCACCACATAAAATATGTAAATAAATTTCAATATATATATATATATACCAACCTTTCTCAGCTTGAGATGATCGCCACCGCCGCCAACACCACTTTCTGTGGGGTCCACAACCAACAAACCAGCTGGAGATGCCTCTACCTCAGCCTCCACGTCATCACCTTTACCACAACTTATATTATTACTATCATTGGCACAGCTCACAGCATTAAAATCTGCCGACGAAGCAGCAACACCACCGTTTTTATTGACATACCCTCGCAAGAGGCCGTCGAGCCTGCGATAAAGCGGCCAAGACGAGGGAGACGCCGCCACGTCAGCGGCGGACTCGGACCTGTACCTCTTCTTCATGGACTCGATCTTGTTCTTACACTGTGTCCGCGTCTTGGCGGGCTTCGTGTTGTCCGCCCGGCCGGAGACTTGTCGGGCCACGTCCTCCCAGTCTTGGGCCTTCAGCTTGGCCCGGTTTCGAAGGGCCCATTTGGACTCGTAGGCGCTGAGAAGGGTCGTGACTGCTCCTTCGCTCCACTCGTCGCGCTTAGCCGCCGCCGCCGCCGATGATATTCTATCGACGATGGCCTGCGGTTGCTTCTTCTTATTCATCGACGAAGATGGACGTTGAAGAAGATGATGATCATGATGATGATAATCATGAGGTTGATCTTTGTAGGGTTTTTGCTGTGTGATTTGATCTTCTTGCTGCTGCTGCTGATGATGATCCATTTCATATTTTGATCATTAAAATTATTTTTTTTATTTTTTTTATCTCATATAATTTGTGTGTGTGTTTATGGGTTGTTAATAACACTATGTGTGCGTTTATAGGTTAAATGTAAGATATGAAAAGAGAATTGGGATTACCTTTTGATGTTATCATTAATCTTTTAATGGAAATAGTAAATTCATTTCTTCCAAGAAAGAATGAGACGATGATGATGATGATGATGATGATAAGGATAAATAGTGGCTAACATCACTACAAATTCTTGTAATTTTCGATTAAAGCACTCTTAATAATTGGTCAATTCGATTGTTTGAGAAACAAAAAATAAAATAAAACTATATAACTTCAACCCTTATTTGTTTATGGAAAAAATAAATAAAATATATTCTATGATTTGACTATAGATAAGCATGATGTTCTCTCCCTAGATCAAGGTTTTGATTCCAATTAATCTTATTGAAATGGATGCCTATGTGAATATAGGGATTGTCTTAGCTAATAATGAGGTTCAAATTTTTTTCCGACAGAGTGAAAAGTAGAGTTTAGGAATGCCTTCTACCGACAAAAAAGAAAAAAAAAAGATACCACTCGGCAAACATGAACTAGAATCGAACTTCACTAAAGTCCGGTAATCAGGTTCGTGAGTAAGATCGAATCATCTTTTTAACACAAAAAGAAAAAAAAAAAAAAAGGTTAAATGAATTGTGATATTTGAGTGATGACACAATTTCGTACTTGTTCGTGACGAGAGACAAAGGAAAAAAAGAAAAAGAAAAAGAGCATTTGTGCATGATTATTATTAGTGGGGAGAATCTACCTATAAATCCATCGATTAATGTAGTGTTTCAAATATTATAATAGTCAAATCATGACTTACCATTTAATTGAGCACTTCTGCCATAGATAATATTCTTCTTTCTTCGTATATTTTAAATCTTAATTGAAGAGCCCAGCCAAAGATCAAGAATAAAACCTAAACCCTAAATCTCATATCATATACGTATAGCTTATGCGTAATGTCTACACAAGCTCTTTTATTCTTTTCAAATTAAATTATAGGATAAATTGCAGATAATCCACTCGTGGTTTAAAAAATAAACACCAAAACCCTTAGGGTTCGTTTGGTTCGTGGGTTTATATTTAGGAGGGTTTAAGTTAGTAAGGTTTATATAAAACTAATTAGTGGGTATAAAATAAAATATGTAAACCCTTACTTTATATAAATCTATGAACCAAACAACTCAATATCCTTTAAACTAATCTTTAAAATATCTAAACCTATGAACCAAACAATACCTTATAGTTTGTAAATAGCGTAAAATACCCTAATTGGGGGTACAAATGCTATGTTGTAGGCACCATGGGAGATACGGTGCTAAGTTTTAGACAGCACATAAGAGTTTCACACTTTAAAAAAAGTATAGGATAGTAATGCGCATTTCAGTATATCAACGTGGAGGTATAGCATAAATTACCCTAGATTATATAGTGTAGCGTCGATGTAAAGCCAAAGGTGACATCCACCCAAGATTAGTGGTGGTGGTGGTGGTCATTCGCGTGGCTTTGTACCCCCACTAAATTCATTCTTACTAACGCATCATCTTCTTATTTTTATTTCACATAATATTGTCAAATTTATTTTCTTTGTACTAATTAGGCAAATCATTTTATTATACTTTAATTAATGATTGGTTAAACAAAACTTAAGACTAAGATCGGACTAATCGAGACCTGATCTAACCAACATCTCCCTCTTTAGAGCATCGGTTATAAATACAAGAAACTCAACACAAAAGAACTTTTCGTACTCTGCAATCTCAAGATCATTGAACGCAAAGCAAGAAAAAGTGAGAAGTCAAAAAATTCAGAGAGTTGAGTATTATACTGTGAGAAACTGAGTATTGTAAATCTAACGTGTGACCGACTAAGCGCACGTTAAAATATTCCAACGGACTTGTAAAAAGCTGTTGAAGTCGGTGGACTATAAAAAACTGCCGAAATTGAGTGCTAGGAGTTTAGTTAGCGATTAACTAGCTAAGAAAGTTGTATAACGTAGTTTGTAATCGAATCTTCTCTAGTAAATCCTTCCCTGCGGGGAAAAAGGAGGGACGCATGAGACTCAACTTCAAACTCTCGTAGACAAATCTTGTGTTCTCTTACAAACTGACACACACCCACACACACAGACCAATTCCCAGTTGAGACCACTCGGTATCTTCCTCATCACTTCCTCAGCGACTGATTGAGAGTCTCTACCTTGTTCAAACCAAACTAAGGTATCACCCCAAATCGAAAAAGTGCAAAAAAAAAATAAAAATTTTAGTATTTATTCATCCCTCTAAACACTACAAATCGATCCTAACAATGAATAGAAAAAAAACTCAAATCGATGCTATTATCACAGTTAGCTTAAAAAAAACTCAAAACTCATGATATTCAATGGTTGCGAGTGACAGACAACAGTATGCCCCAGGCCAGGCGAGGCACATCAACCATAGACCAGTGGCACACTTTATTTATTTAATTGCAAGCTTTTTGACCTTCCATGGGCATACTTTTGGTGAAAAAGGTTTCTTCTGTGCGATGGCATCTTAAGGCTCCAAGTAAACATCGATTGGATCTCAAACAATAACTTAATGGTAAGGAATTTATGCGATGCCAATTTTATTTTATTTTTTTTAAATTTTTTTTTATGATAATGCATACCAAAGAAGAAACGATAATTTTATTCCATAATATTAATTTGGACGAAATTTTATCATGGAATTAATTAATAATAAAACTGCTGAAAAATATGAAGGAACAACCAAAAAATTAATATACTAGTATCATCAATTGCAATCCCTTCTTTAAATAGTATAATCAATTGTAATCTATTCTTCAAGCACTTTTGACATTATCTAATTAAGATCAATAACTCAATTGTCTGAATCACCAATGTCAGCACCATGTCCATTTCTCATAGCTATTTTATAAGTTTATTGAAAACTCTTATTCATGAGATAAAAACTCTCATACGAGAGAAGAAAAACTCTCATAAGAGAGAACAAAACTCTATACTAGAGAATAAACAAAATATAAAATTGGAAATAAGAAAATTGAGAAAGTGAATGAAATAGATGATGTGTGTTCCAACCCGATCATCCGGCGACCATGGTGACAGTAGCTTTATGGTCGCGGCGAAGAAGAAAAATAAATTAGGGTTTAGTCCATAGGGATGTTTTTGAGGGAGAGAGTTAAAACCATAATAACGCTACTTAAATAATAAAGCAAGATTTGAGGTAGTACTTGCGACAAATAGGTTTGTACTGATCAAAAGTGGTTAATCTGCAAAAAATGGCTACCTCAAAATGATGCCCTTGTTGATGAATGTAATGATTGTACATTTACCTCGCTAATAATAAAATTAACACATCTTACTTGGAACATGTAAGTATAAACAATTAAAAAAAAAGTTACCAAGTTTATATTTACTGCCAATAATGAAAATTTATTCACACTGAGTGTGAAGTTTGTGTAGAGGTGAAAATGACCAAAATATTGTTCCTCTACGTAGAGGAAAGTACTTCACATCTATTAGTCCATACAGATACATATTATTTGAAATACGTACAAATTAGATGTGGAAAATTTTATTTTATTATTTATTTTTATCATTTATTAAACATTCATATGACATTTATTAACTTTGTCAATGATTGAACATATTCATATGGCATTTATTAAAATTCATGTGTCATTAATTTATTCCTTTTGACAGCTATTAAGTTATTCATAAAATTGGTTTCTAAATATTAAAAGAAGCCAGGACGATTCCATGCATACATGTATATTCATATCCATAGTCCATGGACATTCTTTTCATTACAAGGCATCAATCACATCACAAAGCAGAATACACACAACTTAGATCTACTAATAAAATTTATTTCATTTAGAATTCAATCATGAGACAAACATTTCTGAATTACATGACTCATATTGGAATCAAATAGAATTACAAACAGCACAACAAATCCAACACAAATAAGTATGACAACTCAAAACAACATAATTAAGAAAAAAAAAAACTCACTCAATCAATCTCTGTCGATCTTAGTATTTAGTTCTCCCATCTCCATCTGTAATAACATCATTAAAAGCAGCACCCGCAGGTATCATAGGCAAGACATGTTCTTGATGTGGTACTATGACATCCAAAAGGTAAGGCCCATGAGTGTCGAGCATCTTTCGAATGGCCTCCTTGAGATCCTCCTTCCTCCCCACGCGGGCGCTCGGTAAACATATCTGGGAAAATCTCGGACTCTCTAGCCGGGTTGCCCAAGTAGGTGTGGCCCCTATTCGATTTGTAGAACATATCCTCCCATTGAACCACCATGCCCAAATGCTGATTGTTGAGCACCATGATCTTCACCGCCCTCACGGTGGCCAGTTCCTGCACGTTCATCATGAAGCTTCCGTCCCCGTCGATGTCCACCACCACACAATCGGGCCGGGCCACCGCCGCCCCGATGGCAGCCGGCAGACCGAAGCCCATCGCCCCGAGCCCGCCAGACGTCAGCCACTGTCTTGGCTTGTTGTACTTGTAGAACTGCGCGGCCCACTCCCGTGCTCACGATCGCCTTCCCGTCGGTCAGTTCGTCGAGCACTTGGATTGCGTACTGAGGTGGAATCGCCTCCCCGAAGGTCTTGTAAGTTAATGGGTACTTTGCTTTCTGCTCCTTTAGCTCACATCTCCAATCAGAGGAGTCGGACGAGCTCTTTCTCTTCGCCAACATCATGTTAAGATCTTTCAAAGCCAACTTAACATCTGCGCAAACAGCTACATGTGGCTGCTTGTTCTTACCAATCTCCGCCGAGTCGATGTCTATGTGGACGATCTTAGCCCGGCTGGCAAACGCCTCTAACTTTCCCGTCACACGGTCATCGAATCTAACTCCAAAGGCCAGCAATAGATCACTCTTATCGACGGCGTAATTAGCATACACAGTCCCATGCATTCCCAACATTTGTAATGAGAACTCGTCGTCAGAACAAGGGTACGAGCCCAAGCCCATCAGAGTGCTGGCCACGAACTTTTTTATCTCTTCGCTTGAATTTAGGCACCCGCCCCCAACGTAAAGGACGGGCCTTTTTGACTCGGAGATTAGCCCGATCACCTTTTCTAACAAGAACTGGCTTGGTGGTTGAGGTAGTCTTGATAAGTATTTGCCTAACCTCATCTCTTGATTCCAGTCGGGCACTACATCTGCTGCTGAACGTCCTTCGGGATATCGATTAAGACGGGTCCCGGCCTTCCCGACGTTGCGATGAAGAATGCCTCGCTCTTTCACAACCCTCGCAATGTCTTCGACGTCCATAACGAGGAAATTGTGCTTGGTGATTGACCTTGTCACCTGTTAATAGTAATGGAGTTTAGGACAAAGCTATATATTATGTCCGTAAAACATCGATTATTACCTCAACAATTGGCAACTCTTGAAACGCATCGGTCCCAATCATCCTACGTGGCACCTGACCAGTAATCGCCACGAGCGGCACGCTATCACGCATAGCATCGGCGAGGCCCGAGACCAGATTGGTTGCCCCAGGCCCCGACGTTGCAATGCAAATGCTGGGTTTTCCCGAAGAACGAGCGTACCCCTCGGCCGCGAAGACGCCGCCTTGCTCGTGTCTGGGCAAGATGTTGCGGATGACGGGCGAGCGCGTGAGGGCCTGGTGAATCTCGATGGATGCGCCGCCAGGGTATGCAAAGACGTACTTCACGCCCTCACGTTCCAGAGCTTCCACCAAAACGTCGCTGCCCTTCCGCGGCTCGTCGGGGGGCAAAGCGAGAAGCAAAGGGCGGCTCGGCCGCATTTTTGCTTAGGGGCTCGATTTTAATTTGCTGCTTCTTTGATGAAGGCGAAGGGAGAACGTCGGAGATGGTTACTACGGCGGGAGACATGATAATTACTACGGCCAAGATATGTCTGATATATGGAGAGTATAACTGTTTAAGAGTTTATATAGTTAATTTTTCTTTTTGAAGTATATTAACAGAAAGGACGAAGCATATGGTATTTATAGAGCTCAGTTTGAAGATAGAAAGTCGAAAATTCCCTTTTTTTTTTTTTAAATAAAACCCTAGGACTAAACGAAACACGTTTTCATAAATTATATTGAACTATACTATGAATTGAATTGGATGTGTATAAAGTATTAGTTGTCTTGTCTGGATGGATTAGTTACGTATGAATGAGAATATAGTTGGTCATGACAAATTAAATAAGTTAAAATAATATATATTTTTTTTAGAATAAGATTTATGTCTTTCTCTAAATTCATATGTTATAATGCATAATTATTTATGCTATTTATAACACTCTATACTATTTAATGTCATGTATACATTCGAAAAAAGTCATATATAATTCCGATATTGTTATAAGATATATTTCACATATAATGGCTGACCTGGAATTTTGAATGGTTGGTCATGATGCGAGAGGGCGGTTTTGCGATGATATTTATTTCATTTCTATCAAAGTTGATCGACATTAAATTACGTATAGCCCCGCCTTTACAACGTTTATGTTGTGGTAGTAATGGTTTATGTGTCTATATTATTTGTACGGTTAGGCATCCTATTATACTATATAACTATCGTAGTTCCATCAATTATATAATATCGCATTACATATAGGAATGATTCTACAGAACATAATGCCATGTTACGGGTCAAAATTCCAATTATAGATTCTTAATTATAGGATTATATTAAACTTATCAAATTTAACTAATGAAAGATTACGAAGATGCATGGGAAATAGCGAACAAACGTTATAGCACACGAAAGACAAACGATCGGCGCCATTATTATTATACAAAGCATATTTGGTGAGAATAATCTACACGAAAGACAAACGTTCTCAGGGAGTTGGTCGGGATATTTCCCTAAAAGATCGTCAGAGATGGAACGTAAGTCAACTATTACGTTATTCCTAAAATTTATTATATTTCCACTTAGGGTTTCTATACAAGAACCTCAAATAGCGTTGGCCTGGCCAGTTCTTTTTTTAGAAAGTATCAATTCAACCAAAGTTTGTGCAATAAATAGCACGAAGATAGAATTTGCTCTATTTTTTTATAATCAAGCAAATGAATCCCATCTCCATTGCCAAATTAACAAGATAGCACCATGATTAAAATCAATCAATGTTAGATGGATTAACCTCTTTAATTACTTATCAATTAAATTTGATATAATTTATTAATTCTATTGGACCAGCCTATTAGAAATCTAAGTTGGACCTTAAATGCTAAAGAAGAATACTCTCTCTATTTTCATGACTAAACTCATTGGGCCTTTAGGTTAACTCACCTTCTTCCCAACCTACACCCGAGCCAGAACCCGAACCAATAAAAGCATTCAAACGAGCCGAATACATACTGGGCTCGGGTCAACCGAACCCGAGCTTCGAGAAAGTTGAGGTCGCCGCCGGCATTTATTATTATTATTATTATTATTATTATTGGTAATATAGGTATCCCCACACAATGCCACTGTAGTCCACAGACTCCAATTAGGTTCAGTCTGAATCGGATATGTACCTCATCGTCGATTATGAGACGATCACGGCTTCCAATAAAACTAATTCTTTTTGGTCTATGAGACCCACTGTAGTCTACATACTCTGATTAGATTCAGTCTGAATGGAATTTGTACTTCATCATCAGTTATGGGACGATCACGACTTCTAATGGAACAAATCCTTTTGGTTCATGGGACCCATTCCAAAATTCCACGAACTATGACAGTAAGAATCTAACTCCTAATCTCATTATTATTGAAAGTCAGGATTCAACCAACTTGGTCCAGGTAAGTCATTGGGGTCAGCCCGCCTTTATTAGATTAGTATTTTCCACACACTCGATGCGTGTGCTTAAAATATAAATAAAATATAAAATTATTTTTATAATATAAAATCATAATATTAATTTTAATTGTAAATTATTTTTTATAAATTAGAAATATGATTTTTTGGGATATAATTGAAATAAATTTGAAAACTAAGGGTAAAATAGTAATTTATATGTCATATCAAATTAATTTGGTGATAGTTACTGTAGGCTATAGAGAACTAACCTTTTTTAGGCATGGATTCACAAGTCGAATCTAACGAAATACGTACGCAAAACAGTCAGCTGTCGCAACAAAATGTTTTTTTTTGGTCGGCGATTATTGGGTTGGTTTTTGGCGTGAATCACGCCGGCGCCGCAGGGAGATAAATGAGAATCCTAGACGTATAGGCTGCTTTTCCTCAGTTTCAGCTGTGTCTCTCTTTTGTTTTCGCTCTCTTGATCAACCATGGCAATAGAATCTACCGTCACAGTCATCGCCCTGTGCGGCTCCCTGCGAAGGTGTTCGTCGAATCTCGGCCTGGTGCGCGCAGGTATGTCTGTATGTGACTGTGGATGAGACGTTGAACCAATTTTTTCAGTTCTGTCGATGGCCAATTTTTCTATTTTATTTGTGGGTCTGATGGGCAAATTGCAGCTATGGAGTTGGCGGACTCAATGGAGGGTTTGGAGATTGAGTACGTGGACATATCGGCGCTGCCATTTCTGAACACTGATCTTGAAGTAAACGGGGCGTTTCCAGCCGTGGTGGAGGCTTTTCGAGCCAAAGTGCTCGCTTCCGATGCCGTGCTCTTCGCCTCGCCGGAATACAACTATTCTCTTACGGGTACGTTTAGTCTACAGTGACCATCTCTTCACTCGCATGCTCGACTAAGATTCAATATGGTTCGCCGGAATGGGAACGGTGGCCTCTGTGCCAAAGTTTTAGGTTTGATGCTTTTCTTATTGGTGCGGCTGGAACGACTATATATCGACTGAAACGGTGATATATAGACCGAATTGTAGCAGTGGCAGTAATGAAAGACGATGTGACGTGTCGATTGAATTATAGCCGTGATTTCGTTTTTTTTCTAGCGGGGACAATCACTAGGATTCGACATAGGCTTCATGAAGAATAATTTAAGGAAATGGCATTTGAAGAAGATTGTTTTTAGAAAATAGCATCCAAATGAGTAAAGACTGTTTGTTTATATCCTTACTAACCAAGGCCCATTGTACCTCGGGTATGTGGTTATGTTAAATATCAAGCGTTTACGGCTGGCTGAGTGGCCGGCATGCAGGTTGTTGAATAGTCAATCATCAAAGTAATAGGTCGTGAATACAAATCCTTATTACAATAATTTTTTTTTTATAAACGGGTTCTCGGCTATACAATGAATGGGTTATTAACTCCCATATTGTAGTTGAGAACTCAATGTAGTTCTCAGCTATATACGAATTTCTCAGCTAAACCCTAACCCCTATATACGGGTTCTCAGTTACCCATTTTGTAGCTTAGAATGTGGGTTCTCGCCTCCCAAATATGTAGCTAAGAATCCGTATAAAGATAAAACCAGGAAGAAGCCACTGATGGCCGTTTCGCAGCAACGCAATGGTAGTGAAACATTTGTGTTCATACCGACGTCTGTGACCGTTTCGGTGAACCACAATCCAACTAGCAACTAGATTGATCCTTTTTTTTTTGTATGTTGGCAGCGCCGTTGAAAAATGCAATAGACTGGGCGTCGAGGCCGCCGAATGCGTGGGGGAATAAAACCGCCGCGGTGGTCAGCGCATCGGGTGGGACCGGCGGGTCGAGGTTGCAGTACCATCTCCGTCAGATCGGCGTGTTTCTTCATCTTCACTTCATCAACAAGCCCGAGTTCTTCCTCAATGTGTATCGGCCGCCGAAGAAGTTCGACGGTGAAGGAAACTTGATCGACGAGTCCGTGAAGGAGAAGTTGAAGGAGGTTCTCTTGTCTCTACAAGCACATACACTTCGTCTTCGCCTCAAATCCGAATGATGATATGTGTATGTGATTTTTATGATAAAAATATCAATTTTTATTATTAAGATGATTATTAAAATATTGATGAAATGCAATATGTTTAGAAGATGAAACCTCGATGTAGCAGTTGCTTTAAATGCTGAAGTGGTTTCATAGAAGAGACATATAATTGTAATATAATCTTGAAATCAATTCGGCTTAATTATTTTTTCATCCTTTAAGTTAAGCGAGGTGGCATGTGCTAATTTTATGAGTCTGCATTTGAAATTGTAGCACATTAATTTTCAAATTAGAAGCAACTTAAGGACAAAAAACGCCAACTGGACGCCACATCGCCTCTTCTGATAATGTGACGGTCTAACTAAACGGTCGACCACCTCTTTGTATAATGTGACAATTCAATTGGATGCTGTCACCCTTCTATATGATGTGGTGCCCAGTTGGCCTCCAGATAGACTTTCACGTCATCAAAAGGCATCTCATCGGCGCGTGCTATCCTAAAATTTTTATTCCGAAACTTAGTATCCCAAAATTGTAACCTCTTATCGCCCCTCAAACGAAAATATTTAAGCCATTTATTAGATATTTAGGCCAATTACTTCTTAACAAAGAACTAATATAATCTTGATGAAAATGTTGACGAAATATTATGTCTATATATATATATATATATATATATATTATATGTATGTATTTTCACTTGATATAGGCAACTGTACAACCAAAATTCAGGGGACTTTCCTGTTCAAATTTAGAAATCCGAGGATGTTTCCTTAAGAGCTCAAGAACATGTTCCTTCAAAACTCCAGTACCCATTCCATGTATGATGAAGAGAACAGAATTGGGACCTCTGCCATTAATGCCCATCTCCACCTCCATCGAAGCTTCTTCGACTCTCTTTCCACGCAAGTCTAACGTGTTCTTCGACGTCTGAACCTTAGGACCGTAAGAATCTTCGCCTTGTTTCATCGTTTCTGAAAGAATCTTGAGGTTCTTGAGTCTCTTCTTCCTTTGGCCCTGCGATAAAATAAAAAATTCCATAAGCACCTTGAAGATAAAAGTTCCAACTTGAAACAAATGCTGAGAAAAATTTCCCGTCCTACGAAAATCTCATTACCTGTCTTTTCGGGGCCTGGGCCGAAGCAACTGGACCATTACGATCCGCTAAAGAGTTTATACTGCTCAAATGCACGCGGACTGTGATTTTTCCGTATTGGACGAGCACTGTATTATCATCAGACGGTGATTCGACTACGGTAGCTAATTTATTGCCCAGATTCTTGATCAAGACTTTCTCTCCAACCTGCGGTATATATAAGTCTGTGGTGTCTTTCTGTATAGAAGTATCATCTTCGAAAGGCTGATGAGCTTCGACGATGGATGCTATTTCAGCTTCTGATTTCTTCAAAAGAGCGTTGTACTCATTAGGGTTCGCATGGTTTAGTTGCTTTTCGAAGTCTTTGACGACGGAATCCATCTTCATCTTTGCCATTTCCAGTTCGTGTCGAACCTCTTGTGTTTTCTTGGCCTTGAGAGCTGCCTCACGAACATCAAGATCGTCTGCCTCGTTTCGTATCTTCATAAGAGAAAAAGGGAAATTAGTAAGTTCTTTTTTAAATCAGAGTCGAAATGAATCTCCGGGCAAACAAAAAGTTGTTAGAAACAGATCTGAGGACTGAGGTTACCTCATGATACAGCTCCATTACATCTGAGTGAAGTGACCCAGCAGTTTCAGCTTGAGCTTTTAGTTTCTCTCTCTCCTCTGTAAGAGACTGATACAGCAAACTGTTAAGCTTATGCATCTTCTCTGGCGTCAACTTCTCGACCCAAAACCTTGCCCGCTCGACTATTTTCGCATCAAAACCGATTCTTTCTGCAATACTCAATGCATTTGACTGACCAGTACTTCCCCAGAGGATTCGATAAGTAGGTTTTAGATCTTCTAACGAAAACTCCATAGCAGCATTCTCAAACCGAGCATCGCTGTCTTTCAAACGAGTTAAATCTGCATAGTGTGTCGTCACAACAGCTAAATTAACTCTGTTCTTGAGATACTGCAATATGCTGGTCGAAAGAGCGACCCCTTCTGATGGATCCGTACCACTCCCGATTTCGTCGAGAAGGACGAGAGATCTCTCCGAGGCCACTCCCATAATTTTGCGGATTTGTGATATGTGCCCACTAAAGGTTGAGAGATTTTGTTCAAGAGACTTGGAAAAATAAGGATTTCAACTCAGTAGGTGTTGCAAAACTGAAACACAATACGAAGAATAGAAAACCAACCATAAACGACTAGTGAAGGTTTTACATGGCTTTCATTCAATTGAGAATTCTATTTCCACTAGCCAAAGATAAGATCATAATTTCTGAGTATATTGGAGACTGAAAGAACTTTATTTTCACATCATCACAACATTTCCAGTCCCTCTGTTTTTTGTGACTCGAAAGATTTTCACTCACATAAACTCTAGCTGTTAAAGAAGATAAAAATATGTATCTACTACAACGAATTGCTTCACAAGAGAGAGAGAGAGAGAGAGAGAGAGTTTATTACCTGATGATCGCCGATATCTGTCAAAACATGATCAAACCAAGGAAGCTTCGGATGGTTTTGTGCAGAAAGGTACATTCCAGCTTTAGACATAAGAGAAGCCAACCCGAGGGTTTTCATCGAAGCAGTTTTCCCTCCAGTATTAGGACCTGAGATTACAACTATCTTGACACCATTTCCAATCTTAAAGTCAACAGGCACTGGAATATCTAAAGAATCGGACCCTAAGTAAGAATTACTTTCCTTGTCCAACGAACTAGAATGTCCAGATTCGGAAGGAAAGAAAGGTGATCTCAGAGACGGTTCGAGCAACAAAGGATGTTGCAAGGCACTGACATCGACTGATAAAGAAGATTGTTCTGAGCCCTCAAAATCTTTTGAACCAATAAGAGGACATACCCCATTGATCCAACGGGCGTGACCAGCCCTAGCGAAAGCAAGATCTAATTCAAGAACCCTATCTAACAAGAACTTGAGTTTATCGCAGACTTTTGCTATCTCGACACTGAGATAACTCAGTATAGCTCGCTCCTCCATTTTTTCAGAATCTTTGAGCCTAACTTCTAAATTATTCAAGTCAATCGCCTCTCTGGGCTCCATGAAGTAAGTTGCCCCAGAGCTACTAGAGTCTAAAACCACGCCTCCATGAAGTAATGATCGATGCGTAGTTCTTACAGCCACGCACATTCTTGATCTTCGTTTTGTGACGAGTGGTCTGTCGATGCCACCTGCCTGGAAAATATTGGTAGAAATCTGCTTCAGCATCGCCTCGAGATTTTCTATGTTTCTTTTTCTTTCGGATCGAATAATTTCCAGCTCCTCACTAGCTTGGTCGAGGATCACGAGAAAGTTGCAGTCTATACAAAATTCAATCTTTTGGTCCAATTCTGTAAGGAAATCGCAATTCTTAAGAATTCGAAGCAGCGGAAAGCACCTGATCGAATGAAAGGATGCGAATATACACGATTAATCACCATTATTTAAGCGAACAAGACGAACAAAAAGTTCAGTCCTCTAATGTATTGTAATCCCAAAAACAAAAAAAAATTGGTTCCATTGTTAGCCAAGTAAACAAAATGCTCAATCTAACCAGACGCAGACGAGTGGCAACACTATGCATACAACCATGAAATCAAAAACAGCTAAATCGTTACCATCTTTAGAATTGATTACGAATAACATTCAAAACACACCTTTCACTCTCATTAACCTCTTCCAACTGTTCCACCAACGAGCGCGCCGCCCTCAAAGTCCGACTCACCGAACAAATCTCGCCAATCGACAGCATCTCACCGGAAACAGCCACGTCGACAGTCCTCGACACGTCTTCGATTCCCTCGAAATCCAACGGCCGAGAAGCTGCCACGGCGGCAGATGTCTGCTCCAACAGACGCTTCGTCTCTTCTGGGCTTCGGCCCAATGGAACTGCGGCGCGTTGGGCAGCGGTGAGACCCATTGAGGTGGAAGTAAACGCCGAGAGCTGCTTGCACACGCGAGGCCATTCTAGAGTCTTGAGAGTCTCGAGCTGAAGCGAGTCCGCGAGCTTGACTCTGTCAATGCAAAAGCTAACGCGGCTGGCGGCGTAGAGTATGCGGTGCGGCGGAGGTGCACGGTGGACGATGGAGTTGTGGCCGTGGGTAAGTTTCATGAAGGGTAATTAGCATGCACAATCGCTGCCCTTATCCAGGAAAACTGTGGAAGAGAGAGGTTTTTGCTTTTTGTTGGATAAAATGAGCACAATGGCATTTTTCGATAGAAGACGTCGACTGCAATAGCGTTTACTAGGAATGGGCCAGTCATGAATTTCGACGCTAGGTCAATTCCAACTATTAAGACACTCGCTACTCTAATATATAAGTGTATAATATTATTTTACATATAATATTATTTTACATCTTAATTGCTATTTATGATTCAAATATATGATAAATGAAATTATAAATTCATTTAGTATTTATAAATATCTTGAAAAATTGATTTATGAAGATAAAATTAGAATAAATAAAACAATTAAGGATAAATTTATAATTTAACATAATATACCTATTAATTAGGATCTGAAAAGAGAAAGAAGTGGATTGATATATTTTTTAATTTTTTAATAATCATTACTTCATAGATAAAATCTGATTGATCAATTAACAGACCAAATGATAGTTTTTAGGAGGCATTGGAGCCTTAATAAAATAGAATAGATATAAACATCAATGTAATTCCTTTTAATTTCTTTTTATTAAGCGACTGATTATGAATATGAGACTAATCCTCGAAACATGAAAATGTATGTCGAATATGAGACTAATCCTCAAAATATATGTCGCAATTCAAACCGAACAATTATGAAAATCAGATACGTCTTAATGTAATCATGTAATATAATCTTATATATGTCTAAATGCAACTAAGCTGAATTTTCTCAAGATTCCAGAGGATCCAACGGACGAGGAAACTTGATAATGATCCCAAATAGTTTGTGCATTTGGGTCTGAACTAAACATCAAATATAAGAACAAACTTCATGTAAATGTCAGTCTGTCATCAACACAACAGTTTCTCCTAAGCAAAACAAAACAAAAAGAAAAAATTACATTGCAACAAGAAAACGAGAGAGGTCACTCGATGTGTTTCCATTACGAAATTAGTCGACGTATAAAAATAAGAACTACCACAGAAACTTGGATGAAGGGATAGGTTTTTACTGACGAGATTGGCCATGCGGCGGAGGACCGTGAGGCAACGACGGAAGGTTATAGTTCGACGGCATATTAGGAGCATTTGGATTTCCAGACTGCAACAAAAGTATTATTATGCCCCAAGAAAAGTTGAAAAGGAAAAAAACAATAAAAATAATACTCCAGAGATTTTGTATGTATTAAATCAACAGAAACATACTACATAGAGACCACGGAAATATCATACGTCCAAGTAAGTTTGATCACCTGATAAGTAGGATTCATTCCCGGCATCATTTGCCCAGGTGGGGGTCTGTTGAAACCGCCAGCTGATTGATACTGCTGCTGCATCATTCCACCTTGAGGAGCCATACCACCCCTGTAGGATCCACCTTGAGCCATCGGGGCCTGAAAATCATTAACAAGTTATTATCAATAATAGCTAGTTTCCGATTTCCGTATTAGAGATGAATAGAGGATAAATATTTTCAAATACTATCCATAGTGTTATGAAATCATTTTCATGATACTTTGGTGAATTTGTGAGTGTTCTATTCTAAGATAATTGTTGTTGGCGCCTCAATCGAAAGAACTTCCAGAAGAAAATAAATCTTTCTACAGACACCTTTTTGCCAAAAAAAAACAAAAATTCAAAATCAAAATTCAAAACTCACCACAGGACCACCAGGCATCGAAGATGGCACATTATGTGGCTGTAGCTGCGGAGGAAGACGAGGCAGATTGTGATGTTGCTGTAGTATGGGCATGTGAGAAGGAGGTGGTTGCATGTGAGGCGGCATATTTGGTTGCATGAGCATAGACTGGTGAGGGGGTGGAGCGTTTTGTGGATAAGGCTGTTGAGGTGCATTTCCAGCTAAGAGAGATGGGTGTGGGCCAGGTGGCAAAGGAGGTGGGCCCCCCAGAGGTGGTTTCTGATCAGATGCATCGAGGGATGGAATAGAGAGTGGCATTGCAGCGCCAATCCCTGGGATTGTTCCCTCATTGCGAGTCAAATTACTGAATGGAGTTGTGGGGGTTTCGGGCATTGGGAAAGGAATAGGCATGCGGCCTCCCATAAAAGGGACATGCTCACCAAAACCTGCAAGAACAAATTTCAAAACATAACAAAAATATGAGTTTGGAGGTGTAAGAAGACATGATATCTTGATATGCCTAAAATTATGTCCATCATGTGGATGCATAATTTTAATGATCATCTAAAAATGGAAAGACCGTGAGAGAGAATCAAAGGAGCACCTTGATTTGGTCCAGAAGGGAGCTTATCAACAGCAGGATCTCCCGGCCTGTTTCTACACCAAAACTTCGTCGCGTGATCATTGCCACCACTGCAACAACAAAAGTATCGGATATAGTTATTAATCATCTCAAATTTCACTCACCACTAGCCAGTAGATTATGAAATTGAGAATGCTTCTCCAACAGGCCTGTGTTTACAAGTTGAATATTACATTTAAATAATCCTGCAAAGTTGGATTGGCCCCATCAGCTACAACCGGTACAGCTAACATCAATTCTTAAGTTGATGTCAGATACATGAACCCCTGATTCCTCTAATCGAGAACTCAATAATAATATATAATTCTCTTAAAAAGTTGTAGTTCTTTCATTTCTTTCCTCTCTCTGGCCTGGTTTTTCCATTTCTTAATTGGGTTACTGTTGCAATGATGGATTCTTATGTGCCAAATCAAGCTTGGCAAAGTAGGACGAACAGCCGAACAAGATGGCTGTTTAGGATTCAGATAAGTCTAGGGTAAATCAAAGCATGCATGTCTTCAGGAACAAATCTGAACAATGATCGAGTTTCAAAAGATAACAGAATCTCGCGAGAGAATGGTTATCTAATAGAACAGGCCGAGTCACAGGAGTTGGGGAGGAAAAAGTTGAGGAAAGAACCAGGTTGTGAGGGTCTAGCCAAAATAGAAAGTATGAGCCGAGTATCTTTCGTAATTCTCGTGAGTTAGAGGCCATCATATTTCTTACCTCAACATTTACACTTAACGGGAGTGAGGGGAAAATGGAGAGTTTACTAGGTATTAGGTATTTTAAAAGCAGAGTTCAAGATGAGAGGAGGTTTTAAAACATAATTACAGTGTTAAAAAGCAAATTCTAGCTTCTTTCCTGAACATGGTATATAGGCTGATCAAAAGGTAGAATGTAGGACCCACAACAACATTAGATGCATGACTCTTGTTTCTGGCAACAATTTTCATGTTCAAAATCTCTACGGTCACGCCATACTAAAACTAGTTGAGCTAAAGAAATATTAGACAATGGAGAAAGGTACAGGAAAACTAAAATATAACTTAACAGTGATAGATTGATTACCTGCATAGAAGGTATCCTATAGGATGCCAAGCAAGGTCCCAAACACTGTTATCATGTGCATTTTGTATCTCAACTTGAGGTGTCTCGTGCCTGCACACATAAAAAGTTGTTAATGGAAACAGGAACCTGAAATTTGATCACACTTCAAACAAATCATAACATGTGTATCTCAACAATAACTAATTTTCTGAAGTATTAATAATAGTAAGCCAATATAAAGATGTCACAAACTTCTTGAGAAAATGATATTACTAAAAAGAAGAAAAACGAATCAGCCTGAATATTTAGAACTGCTTAGTATTAGAATAATTTTCCCATATCAACTTCATCTGTTGATAAATGGTGAAATATTTGTGACACAACTCCAAGTATATCATCAGATGTTTATGATTTTGGGTCTTTCTATGGCTAAACATTCAAAAATAAGAAACTAATCAAATCCAGATATCATTAATATCCAGGCACTGAAATCTCATCTGTCATGAGAATTGATGTTTCATTATCACAATTATTGAGCACAACTAAAGCTACCAGCAGAGTACCCAAAAAAAACAGAACTCAAGAAATTCGACAACAAACTACCATCAACAGAAGTTACAAGGAAGATGTTTACCCAACCAACCAATGGAAAATTGATCCGTCAAAACTCCCACTAACAAAGTATTCTTCATGAAATGGGTGCCAAGCCAATGCTGTGAGAGCGACCAATCAAATATAATTTATGTATCACAAACATAAGGCCACAAAAGAAAAGGATATATGAGAAAAACAGTTCTATAAACATCTAACATTATAAAAAGTGCAGGAAGTAAGTGCTTCATAATCATATATCAATATTAGTATAAATATATGAGATTTTGCATCACATAACGAGGACTTGAGAATAATGGTTAGCATGCAAAACAATAATTTGCAGTTCAGCATTAAATCTAGCATATTATAAGTATCATGAAACTTTTCTGATAAGAAATACACTCTTATCAGAACCTTATTCTATTCTCCAGAATTCGACGGCCTAATCAATCAAAGTCTTATTTAATAAGTCTCGCTTTAAATTCACGATTCCACAATCAAGAGGAAATAACAGTAACAGTTGACGCTGTATCCGCACCAGACATGCAGCATCCATGCAAATCTATAGTTGACCGATCAACGTAACTAATAACTTGCTAAGGAAACTATAAGATTTTAAAAAAAAAAATTTCAAACCCAAATATAAACAAAGCAGGAGCCAAAAAAGATTATATAACTGCAGACATCAGCAAAAAAGTCATCACAAGATCTATTTCTGGAACTAATAAAGAATACCAGTAACATCTTTCTGATGTCCACGAAAAGATTGAAGCTCCTTCATTGCCCTTATATCATAGAGCTGAAAAACAAAAGAAGATCAGACCCCGAAGAAAAAATGGGAGCCAATATTTTCATGTCTATTTTACTCGTTGGAAAGAGGCAACAAGTATACCTTGATGATTTGATCTTTTGAAGCTGTCAGTACCCAGTTACCATTTTGATTCCATTTCACACATAGAACATTATTCTTGTGGCCATGACTGCAAAGCAGAAAATATATGGCCATTCAGATAAAAGGATCAGTAGCCTTTCATTTCTCATATTTAAGGAATAAGAACCACCTGTAACTTACAATGAACAGAGCTCTCTCCCTGACTTGGCATCCCAGAGCTTCACAAGGTTGTCTTTTCCACCTATCAAGAACCGTTACAGAGAGTAACTTAGTGCATATCATATACTTGAAAATTACCCTGGAAGAACCAATCTTAAATATCACTCACCAGAAACCAATAATGACTTGGCAGGATGCCAGTCAACACACTTTACATCCCAACCATGGCCTGCCTGAGTTCAAACGGCACAAGACAATTAGGTATATCATAATAAACCATTTAAATAATGGAAGCATGGAAGATTGAATTCCTAGACAAGTCTCGTTACCTAACATATACATATAAAAAAATACAAAGAGAATCACGGCGTTCATGTATTAATGGAAGGATGCGGATGATTAATTCTTAGGTTTTTCTTCATTGTACTTGTCTCTAGCTTTTTAAGTCATCGTAGGGTGGATTGTGATATGCACTTGAAGAATTAAAAATAGTAAATAGTATAGTCTCTTTATTACTATAAGCGGAATTTATGTCTCATTATGAAGAAACAAAACACGAATAGCCAACAGACAAAGTAATATCAAAGGTCCTAATAAAATAAAATTTAAGGACATTACCAGATAAAGAACGCTCCTCTTGGCACCTAGCAAAATCCCACACTTTGACAGTAGTGTCATCCGAGCAAGAGCAGAATTTCAAATCTGTCCGGCAAAAGCTGGTTGAAGATTGGGAAAAGATTAGTATAATTGCGACTGAATAATGATGAAGATGTCTCATTTATGGATGAATAATAAGGAAGGCAATCTTGTGAGTTGTGAGAAGAGTTCCCATTTATGGATAAATCAGAGGCAATTCTTCCACCATAATGATAAAGCATGTAGTAAAATAGATGAAAGTGTCATATAAAATTCAGATCTCAATAATAAGATATCATCCACAAAAGTACGATAAAATCGCCACCCAAGATGCAACAAATGGACAGCCAACGCAGTAAAGTGTAGAGAACGTTTTACCTCAACCCACGAACAGATTCTTTATGTGCAGATTTATTAGCTTTCACATTATTCATATTATTTTGCCAATACCTGCAAACAGGTAGAGTCAGAGGTTTGCCAACAAGAGATAAAGAAATATCATCATTTCTCAAAGAAGTGTTACTTTATCGAGCCACTGTCATCCCCAGTGACCATCCAGTTTTCATTATAACTCCAAACCATGGATCTGACTGCTTGCTCGTGAGCCTACACCGGAAGAAAATTCTCATGAAGCATGTACTGAATTGTTCGCATGCTGACAGCATAAAAAGAATATATGAAAATCAAGACCTGTAGTATCATTTCAAAATTAAAAGACTGCCCATTCCACAGGGTGAACTCCCCACTCTGAGAACCAGTAATCAGACGTCTACCGCTCGGAGTCCACTGCAAGAAACTAGAGTCAGAACATTTTTAAAAGAAAAAAGGAATTTAACACATCTAAATATCCCAAGTTACTACTATTTTGGTTTCATTGTCGAATAAAAGCAGTACAAATTCGCACACAAACTATCCTCTTAACCTCATTTTTGAATAAATGCAGTACAAAAAGGTACAGAAAGTTTATTACGCAACAGTATTCTAGAGTTACTGCTGATGCCACAGGCACTTCCTACGAAGCTGCATTTATATCAATATGAAGCTAGAAAATTGTACAGCAAAATAAACCACCTCATTCAGATAGCATCTCAATGTGAGAGTTCAAATAACAAAATTAAATATACAGAGGGCTAAAACCAAGAAATAGTTTAATAGATTTTCATCTCGCCTCAACTCACCAAAACTCGATTAATTGAACACCTATTTTTGTTCACTGATGTGTGTACATACTTTGCTGCAAAGCTGGTGGATGGGTTATCTACATAGGCAGCTGGAGGTAACAACTGCATCATATGAAAGAAAACGAATAAAAATCAGAACTTATGACTCAAATAACAGTAAAACGAAGCAAAGAATCTCATTTGCACAAAAATTCAGAAGAGCTCGTGGTCATCCGAAATGTTATGATAAATATATTTTGAACATCATTCTAGCAGAAGCAAATCAAAGGAAAGGCAACAAACATCAATAGCAGCTGCCGGAGTAGGTTGCAACATTGTCCCATCACTTGAATCCAGCTGGAACATGCGAATCTGCAAACGGAAATAATAAAATTGATAAATTTCAAAATGCACGTAAAACATCACATAACTAAAATAGTAGAGACACTCGGAGAAGATTTCCAATGCCAAAAGGACACACTAGGCAACCCGTGCCTTGCATAGCATGAATCATGATTACACAACCTGCTGTCAGCCAAGCTGTAAATTTCTTACGTCCAATATGAAATCATATTAGTTCGTCAACACTGAAAACATTCAGATCTGAATCATAAACATGCACGAGGTTCAACTTCGTGATTTCATAAAAACATAAATGCATGGAAAAAAATTGCAAAATCATGCAAATATCTCACAAAAATTATCCAAAAATGATGACAATCATGGCCCAACATAGTAGCAACATTACCTAACTAATCTTACATACTTTTATCTTGAATGAAACATAGCTATCTACCTATGATATGGTACACAAAAAGAGAATAGTAACAGTAAGGAGGTAGGAAGTACAAAGGAAAATTATGATTCAATTAGCTATCTTTGGTCTATGAGTAGACACCACAAATGTGGGTGTTGCTACTGGTTGCATCAACAATTCTGAACATCAATAAGCAAGCAAGATGATATTAGTGAAAGGTATATGCCTTCATATATTGAACGACGGTGCTTGTATAATCAACTGCCCGTCTTTGCCCAATTTTTCTCATTCTTTTCGCAGCATAACTGTCGCCATGAGCTGCAAAGCATTTAGAAACAGGTGAGACAAAGAGACAAAACAACAAGCTTGCAAGAAGTTAATCACATTCATGATAAATTAATGCTATATACAAATCGCAAAAAGAAGCAATTACAGAAAATCCACCGTGACAACTATTCCAGATTCCTACATTACAAATTACAACTGTAAATTGCTCTCTAACGAATGAGAACTAACTGCTTCAATATCAGACTCTGACTTTACAACTAAGACTTGATAAAGAATATATGCCGAATACACCAAGACTCTAATCTTTTCACAATAAGGCATAATACTGGTCCCGCAAATGTAACCAGCATGTTCATACACCAAAATTGTCATCAATTCAATGACTTCTATTCCTTTTCAACAACAATTTAAGAGGATCTATTCACCAATGCTGTAGCACTATTCCGACTCACTCAGAAGGAACTCCAGATGGCCCGACGACTCTACTAGTCATACTTGCTTACAGACTAAGGTGAAACTAGATTCAGAAACAATGCATAGTTGTGAAAATGATTGAGTTTATGATTCTCTTACAGTCTAACCAATTTCCAAAGACGTATACGCTGTCAATTAGACAAGATAGAGGAGTAACGGCGACGGATTACAAAAGTTAGAAATAGCCGGATGCAATTAGCTAAAAGCAACAACTCTTCACCAATAAATTTTTTTCCTTCCTTTTCGATTCACCTGCATTACACTTACTAACTCAACATACGCCCATAGCAACATTGTAGCATCTATACGAGCTAACACTACCATAAATATTTCCTACACAATAAAGACCCAAAAAGAAAAATAAAAGATTTACCATCGTAAGGTTGCTGCTGCTGCTGATGCATGTGGTAAGGATGTTGCTGCTGAAGTTGCTGGTGGTGGTGAAATTCGTGAGGTGGCGCATTGGTAGCGGACGAAGCAGACGGCTGACGCATCAGATGAGGCGGCGGAGGACCAGGAGGCGGAAACGGACCGCGCGGAAAGTCATGCGGCGGCGGATGCTGCTGGAACTGGTGGAGTGGAGGCGTCGGAGATCCCTGCGGCGGCCTCTGGTGAGTATCCCCTCCGTACATCCTACACAATATAACAGTAAGAGGAGACGAACGATGTGTGCGGGTTTTGGTGCCTTCGTGTTTAGGGTTTTGAGGTTGGGTTTGGGGGGAAAATTGATTGATTGTTCTCAGAATTCAGCGATCAGCTCTCACCTACTTCTCAAGTCTCAACTCAACGTCCATGAATTTACTGAAATTACATTTGTGCCCTACTACTACGTATTCTTCTTAGTACAGTTAAATTGTCATTCTACTATTACTTTTCATATTTCGAATAAATCAACCATTCTTCCTTACCATAATTTAAAGGCAAAATTATGAAATTGGGTCGCTAAGTATACATATTTTTGTTTTTGGGTTACTATGTTTGATAATTGTAAAAGTATGTCACTAACTTTGTATGTCAAAATAAATTTGGGTAATGTTTTCAATTTTGGGTCACTAAGTATATATTTTTCGATTTTGGGTCACTAAGTATCAATTTTTGAATTTTGGATCACTCATTTGGCTTATTAAAAATTGACCCAAAATCGAATTTTGGGTCACTCATTATAATTTTTGATACTTAGTGACCCAAAATCGAAAAATATATACTTAGTGACCCAAAATTAAAAACATAACCCAAAATTATTTTGACATACAAAGTTAGTAACCTACTTTTACAATTATCAAACATAGTAACCCAAAAACGAAAACAAACATACTACCTATAATTATAATTTTGCCATAATTTAATATATAAATTTATAGTATTACTTAATATTTTGAGTTATTATTAATTAGATGAAATCATAATATTATTTATAATTGTGTATTATTTTTTAATATATTACAAATTTGATTTAGAGGATATAATTGTAATTAATAAAAAAGTTAAAGGGCAAAATAATAAAATGAAAGATAGATTCTTACATAATAATTTCATGCACATACCACATCACACAGAACAGAAACACATGCGCATTGAGGAATCATCACTTGTGCAGCTCAAAGGTGGTGCTAGGATAAACAGCAAAGCAAAGAGAGTTTGCTTTTATTAACCCTCAAACCAATGGACTCAAAAACACAAAGTGATGATTCTCCGACGCGCTGCAAGAACATAACATACACCTACGAGTTCTACTACTACCACCACCACGACGGGCGAGGAACTAGCGAACTAATAGAGTAGTAGTAACTAAAGCTAAAAAGTTACCCAACTACTACCTTCACTGCTCTTTCCAGATTCTCCCGGTGACTCTCAGTTTCAGCTCCTTTCGATCTCCACCAGAGAAGAACAACGCCATGTTACGTTGAATTATGAGGCCATCGAAGCTATCGCGGACTTTTCGGTGACTGTCTCTGATGCTTCTGGGCACTCCCTGCCATGTACTCTTTCTGCCGTTCCCTCCGACCTCGAGGCTGTAGCTATAATTCTTGGCCTCGTTGTCGTCGCCCATGAAGCGGACGAACGCTATGTAGACGGGCGCCATTCCGAGTTGAAACGCTTCGAAATGAAGACAAAAGTACTGCCCGTAACAACTGAAAACCTGACAAAGTTGTGGGGGTAAGAAAAGTTAGCTTGTGCACTAGTGCACTGTTTCACTAGAATGCTTCTGTGTCTAAAGATGGGATTTTGTATTGTAAAAGATAATACTTTGCAGAAATGCCTTCTCAAGAGGTTAAAATATTTATAAAAACAGCTCAAAAAACCCCAGCTTTCAATTCCAGCTTCTTCTCAGAAGTGGATTCTTTTCCTCGTTCCCTTCCTTGCCTTTCTGCCACTGCCCATCTGCTGGGAGTTTTAGCTAACGTAATAAAGATACCGATAATTTCCCCCAAAACTTCCGCAGAAGTAGTATGTTTCTTGGCATTTTGAAAGCAGGGGGTGGTTTTTCTGAATGCCGTATACTAATATGCATTATGGAGAAGCTAAAAATGTGAAAATTTATGTTCCCTCATACAAGAAGAATATAATAATAGTAATAGACATTCAGATGATAAGGTAAGGGGGTGAGCGTGTGGCTATGGGCACATTTGTTTTCTTACCGTAAGCATCCAAGTGGCGTTTTCGACCTCATGGGGATTGGATTTGACATAACGATGATTGAAAGTGCTACCATTGTGCATATCAACTTTGTGGTCATCCTTCAAGTGATTGACAAGAAAAGGGATATCCCCCATAACCGAGCATTCTGATCCCGCATAGGGACAATTGTAAGGTCTAAAGACGCATTGGGACTCGTGTTTGAGCTTGCTGTAGTATGGGTATATCCCAATACACCCATAGTTTTGATATTTACAGGGAAGTTCAAGAGACGCAGCTACTTTCTCAAGTGCAAGGCATCTGATGTTGCCCAGTTCGTGCCTACAAGTTGGGCAACGGTTGTGAACGCGAGGTTTGCAGCCAGAGCACAGAGTGTGGCCGTTAGAACACTACAACAATAGTTCAAATAGATCAGTCTGAAATCCTAACATTAGAAAGCAAAAGACCACAATAAGAACAGAGTATGCTTCATTGCCCAAATTATAAAAAATAAGATCTCTGTCTCAACTAGAAAAAAGAAGCAATACATATGACATGTTAATCCACACCTATTACAGTTTTCATATATAATATAATGAAGTTCGTCTAATAAACAAACCGAAGAGTACTATCAGATACCAATTAGAGAAAATGGGTGCTTGTAGCCTTGGATATAAGATAACTATACCTGATGAATGGGTGGATACATAGCATTTAAGCAGACGGGACATTCCAACAAATCACGGACACTGCTCGTGACGATCCTGTTAGGTTTTAAACCATTTTCGACAGTTTCATTCACATTTTTGCCGATATCAAGCATGTCTTCGCTTTGGGGCGGATCAATGACTTCGGGCTTGCTTCGTAAATCGTCAAAAAGGGAATTTCCACTTGCCATCGAGAATCCAAACCTAGATAGTACCCAGCTTAAGGACAGAGAGTAAAAATGCACAAAGCAAAGAACGAAAACATAAAGGTAACACAATAGCATTCATTAATGGTAACTTAAAGATCACCCATTCATCCCAGGAGGGAATCGAAACTCCCAAAACTTCCTTCAAATAAAAAATGGCATGGTAGATAGGAAGCAGCTTCAATATCCATGAAAACAATTAACTCAAAACCTTCAAACAATCTGAGCATGTCACACAAATTTTGTATTTCGCTTACAGACTACCTCCCCGCACACAAGCACACATCATATCATCAATAACTTGTTTTTTTTTTTTTTTTTTCTTAAATTTCACCAAAGCTAAGCTGCGGAAAACGATAAACAGAGATTAACACAAAACCCACATGAGAAACAACCAAAAAGGGAAACCCACAAACAAAAAAAAAACAAAATCAAGGCAAACATTGAGAGCGACAAATACCTCAAATCACAAAAAAAAAAAATTATTTTTTATTTTTTGTGTAACGAAAACCCACCGTACGAATAAACACCCCAATGTAGCCTTGTTAGGTTTTTGGTCTTGACCTACAATTTTGTGAACATATCGACGAAAAAAAAAAAAGAAAGGGAAAGAAAAAATCTGCAGAAGTCAGCGTCCCAATTTCATCTGGAAACAACCACCAAATATAAACTATACTAAAATAGTAATAATATTAAAAAACAAAAGCATAAATAGAGAGAGAGATAGATGGTTTTAGAAATTTTTTTTTGTTTTCAAAACAAAATGGTTTTGCTAGTTTCAAAAATATTATTATGTATATTTCCAATTTTACCCATAAAAGAGGCTAATTAAGTGGGTGATAAATTAAAAGATATGATTAGTTGAGGATATAAAAAAAAATTTATTTTATTTCTTACTATACGTGTAGAAATCTTAAACAACGTGTATTTAGGAGCAGAGGGAGTAATATATAGTACTGGTATTTTAAGCACCCTTATAATGTGAGTGCACTAATATATAAATATATATAATATTATTTTATAGTGTTAATTAATTTTTAATTTAAAATATGTAATATATGAAATTACAATTGAAATATATAATACAACCAAGAATAAAATTGTAAATTACATGACAGACCAAAATAATTGCTATTTGTGTATAGCATAGATAGATTCTTATAGTATCATTTATTTATTATTATTATTATATCTATTATCTTTTTATTATATTATTAGCGAGACACCTATAGAAAATGTCATTTGGTGTGTCATTATTAACTAATCAATTTTTTTTCTAAAATTAATAATTAAAGAAAAAAGTCCTTTATAAAAACCACACACTAATAAAAAAGTTCTTACCCTACAACTTGCTTTTTCTTACAAAAATACGTAGTATGGTAATAACTAACTCTTAATTAATGTTTAATAAAAATTGAATTTACAATAATAGTTTTAAAATTAAATTCACAATAATACCCTACAATTTAATTAAAAATTTAAATTTACAATTATAATTATTATTGTAATTATACTAGTATTATATTAAAGTTGAGTGCTTCTTACAAACGGTCAATTATTCAATTGATTTGATCTATCAATTCACCAATCATATTTTATCTAATATTAATAAATATTTAAAAAATAAAAAAATTAGTAACCCACGTAAATAAAAGTAACCATCCCATATATGCTAGAAAAACTTAGAAAGTTGCCCTTAATTTTTTATTTTTTCTAATTTTATCCTCAAATAATTTTTAAATATTCGTACAAATAATACATAATTAAAATTAAATTTATGATTTTATTTATCATTCAAATGAAACATAAAAAATAATTCAAATATAGTAATATCATATATTTATACTAGTACTTTACGCACACCCAATGCGTGTGCTATGATATATATATAATATTACTTTATATTTGAGTTGTTATTTAGTATTCATAATATTTAATAAACGAAATCATAAATTTAATTTTAATTAAATATTTGTATGTATATAAAAAGTAATTACTATAAATTAATATTATAATAAACTTAAGAAGTAAAGGGCAAAATAGTAATTATACTTGTCATATAAATTAGTTGAAAAATTACTATATTACCCTTAATAAAGTAGATATATTATATAATAATAAATAAAGGACAAAACAATAACTACACCTGCCATACCAATTAATTGAAAGGTAGTTACTCTAAGTCCCTCACCCTTAATATATAGTAATAATTGAAAGATAGTTACTCTAAGTCCCTCACCCTTAATATATAGTATAGATATTACGTTAAATACTAGTATAATAGAATAGATTATTATACCAATCTAGTTAGAACTTGGTACTAATCTTTACTCTATACTATATTGATCCCAACCGGCAACCCGACCCCACCCGACTGTTGTCCAACGGGTCGGGTAGTTCATTTCACGGCCCGAAGTTTTACCTTTACTTCCTCGAGTTGTTCCAATTTGCATTTCCATACACTGAAATTTATTACAATTCTCCAAATCGGATCAAGAGAAGTCCGACGATTTTGATTTTGATTTTTTCCAAAAGCATCAATCATGCCAGACGTGCAATCTCTTGTGAATGAATTCGCTGCCAATCTTAGAAAGCGGTACAGTAGGACGAAGTGATTCGTTTTTTCGTTTTTTTTTTTAGTTTATGCGTGATGGATTTCTGATGGAATTATTTATGTAGCAAAATCGAGGGTTCGAAGGCGACGGCGAAGTTGACGGCGGAGTTACTCCGTTCGTTCATATCACAGCATAGGCTTCCGCATCGTAACCAGGCTGGGGCACTTATTGATGCCGTGAAAGCCGTTGGAGAACAATTGATTGCTGCAAATCCTGTTGGTAATTACAGAATCTCCAATTCTTCACTCCCACAGTTTTATTTTAATACATGCGCAGCATTTTCTTTTTTCTTACTCCATTTCTGATTAAACTATTCAGTTGTCGTACTTAATGCATAGTTGATGTATAGTTCTATATCACGTTCTTGCGGTATTTGTGCTAGTTAGTAAAATCTATAGGTTTTCCCTACATGAACTTTAGGAACAAAATGCTTTGTTATAATTGTTGGAAATTTGGGGTTTTTTTATTTCAACTTTCCTCTTTTCTTTTTTTCTTTTCATGTTTATGTTGGGAGTGGGAGATACGGTGCTGAGTGCATGGCAGGGCGAATAATTCATTAAAATATATCTTTTTGCAGCTACCTCTCGAATGACAAAATGTGAATTCATTTACGGTTTTAACAGATTGATTTCTAACGGCATTTGGCAAATTAAAGATATTGGGTCCCTCATTTTTTGTCCTGTACAATGCGTTATATGAAAATAATACTTCATGATCTTTAATGACAGAGTTGGCCGTTGGGAATATTGTACGACGTGTTTTACACATCATAAGGGAAGAAGATCTTTCTTTAACAACCGCTGCTGTGGGCGGTTTAAGTGTTTCGGGAGAAAGTGATGACGAAGAAGACACCAGTCATGACAACCATCCGGTTCTTTCTGCTGCTGTTGTGGCTGCAGCTGCGAGAAATGCTCTGAGGCCACCGTCACTTCAAACTCTCCTAGAGGATATACCTCATTCGGCAGCTGTGCCCAACATATCGTCTTCTGGTGGTGATTCTGATGGAAAAAGCAAGTGTACGTTAGTTTCGTTAAACATTTGCTGTGAATGTTGGTTTGGTATCCTAATTTGGCATCCCAATTTTTTGAATTGGAACTGAAATTGTCCTGTGAATAATTTTGGAGTTTAATATGATCCGTCAATTTGAACTTTATCTCTAGCCAACGACAGTGAATGAACGCTCTTTGTTAATGCATTTTGTTTAGAAGAATGCCTTTTTACTTCGGCTGGTATTTCCTCAGCTGCTGAAAGGAATGCTGGTTCTAAGAAGCTCAAGCACAATGTTATTGAAGCAGTTAATGAGCTCATTCAAGAAGTTTCGACTTGTCATGAGCAAATTGCTGAACAAGCCGTGGAGCATATACACCAAAAGTATGTTACTTGTTGCTTTCTATGAGTGTCTTGTCAATTTATTTGAACGGTCTCACTCTCAACGTCAGCTAGCATTAACTATGTAATCACTCAAATCTTTTTTTTTTCAGTGAAGTGATCTTGACTTTAGGCAGTTCCAAGACTGTTACAGAGTTTCTATTAGCTGCAAAGGAGACAAAGCGGTCATTTCGTGTTTTTGTTGCTGAGGGTGCTCCAAGGTTGGCTTTACATTTTCTTATTATGACATTTTAGTTGAAATTATAAACTTGAAGACACCAGGTCATCTCAATTTGTCCCGTGTTTATCCATTGCGGTTTCAGGTATCTTGGACATGCTCATGCAAAAGAACTCGCTTCAAAGGGTTTGCAAACTACAGTTATAACCGATTCCGCAGTTTTTGCCATGATCTCGCGGGTCAACATGGTACTTTCTTTCTGTGACCACCAATTATTTCGTAAATATATCCAAAATTTTGTCTTTTAACAGAAAAAAATAAACGGGTGCATTCACAGGTCATTGTTGGAGCACATGCAGTAATGGCTAATGGTGGTATTATTGCGCCTGTGGGGTTGAATATGTTAGCCCTAGCTGCTAAAAGGCACGCTGTTCCTTTTGTTGTACTCGCTGGAATACACAAGGTACCGTGTTGTGAGGACATGAATGTTTCCATATCATTTTTTATTTTTCTTAACGATGGTTCATTCTTTTGGTTAAAATGCAGAAGTCAGATACTGTATGATTCAAGAATTTTGTATTTTTAGATTCTTAGAATTATAGATGCATCTGTTATCTTTCAATAACTTTCTCATTTGAATCAGAGCTTTGGTTCGATTTAATTTTTATTATGATAAATCACTCATTGTCGGAACCAAAATCTGTGCAGTTGTGTCCTCTATACCCCCACAACCCAGAGATTCTGTTGAATGAACTGAAGTCTCCATCCGAGCTGCTTGACTTTGGAGAGTTTTCGGATTGTCTGAACGTTGGGACTGGAAGCGCGCCTCTTCTTCATGTGGTCAACCCCACGTTTGACTACGTCCCACCAAATCTTGTGAGCTTATTTATCACCGACACGTAAGTAATCTTTGCAGTAGAATGATCTTGTATTATAACTCTGTAAATTACTTGTGAAGTAGCAATCTGCTAAGGGTATGATGTGGAATAATATTGGTTATCAATGCTGTTTATTTGTTTATTTGTGTGCAGGGGCGGTCACAATCCTTCATACATGTATCGGCTTATCGCCGATTATTACTCTGCCGATGACTTCACAGTGCGGCGAAAGGCAGGTTCTTGACCTAAACTCTCAGCGGGCTTCATCTCTTTTTGCTGAGTTTTGTTTTCGGAAGCTTTCGAAATAGAAGATTAACTTTTTGATTACAAATATATGATTGAAATTGTTTTTCTTTTTGCCTTTAAGTTCGTCCCTGCAAGTCTTTACCTTTAGCGTTGCAGCTTAATTTAAAAATTTTAGCGGAAGTGTCTATTGAAAGTGGTTTTTGCTTGCTTTGTGTGAATGCTTTTTGGCCATATACATAAATACAGTAATAGTTCATATCTAACCGAAGAATAAGCTTTTCTTATGTAACAAAGAGCATTAAAGATTCATCAAACCATGTTGAAGTTATTGTCACTTTCGTGATGTAAAGGTTCAGCAAGCACATCCGAAGGTTGTAAGAATAGGACAACGTATTACAATTTCTTCAAATGGAACTTAAAAAGAGAGAAAACATAGGATTAAGATATTAGTGAGGATAATTTAATAATTTAGCGTATCTTTTTTTCCCACAGGGCGGGAACTGAGAGAAAATTTCCTTCTTCCTGCCCGCCGGGGAGAGATGTGCATTATTTCTATTCTATACTGATAAAGGACTTCGCAAATACTACCAATGACTAGGTACTTTCGATTTGTCTCAAGTCTTGAACCCAAAAAAATAAAAAATAAAAAATAAAAATTCTCACTTCTCTTTCTTGTCTTCATCATCCTCCAAAACCTCACTCGAAAAAGCGTTGGGATTCGACTTAATGCAGTTCTGTAAAGCCACAAAGGGATGAACACAGTCCGATCCTTTCTCCTCGGCCGTGCTCTTTAGGAAACAGACGAAAGCATCAGAGAACTGGGTCCCGCAAGGACCGTTACGGAGAGGAGCGACGCAAGGGCATTCCAAAGCTCTCTGTGCCTTAGCTTCGAGGGATTGATCATCATCATTTTCATCGCCATAAGCAGCAGCTTCAGCTAATAAAGAATCCAGCGAAGTGTCCTCGGGATTCGGTTTGGAAGGCGGGCTTGAACTCGGTGGATTCCTTTGATCCTCTTCTGGGGCTGTAATAGCACTCTCTGCCTGCCCCATTACTAGACTGGGAATTAAGAAGGTTCATCACGAGAAAAGGAAACAAAATCATAAATATCGAAAATCGACGCACAATGCCGCAGCAGCTAGTAAACGAATGAAAATTCACTGCACTATCACACGTATTTAGAAATGCTTGAAGCTTTAACTTAGCGCTAGCTATAATAACCTCATCGTACATAGGTGGTTTATAGTTAACAGAAAAGTGACTGCAAATATCATTTGAGCACATCCCATTTTACCAATTAAAACGAAGGAGAAAAGTATCCATGAAGTTTTACGACATCTATAGGAAAGGCATTGTAGTGTAGTTATACCCTCTGTTAATGCTAGCTAAAGACCGATCTTTGGTCTGTGTCCAAACTATGTTTATCCACAACTAAATATCATGGGAACAGATTGATACTAGGTCGCCTTAAAGTAACAAAATCATATCAATCCATAAGAATCGATTATTCGACTTCCAAGAATCGAGAAAATGACCTACAAAAAAGTCCTTCTTTTTGTGTTGTGTTCACATGGAATTTGACAATAAGAAGAAGGGAGCTCAAATCAGCGAGCAATGCAAACAACAGACATTCTATCAAACAACTTGTGGGCATGCCATGACCCAGAACTTGGAAAACTAAAACAGCTCTGATACAGCAACGAAGATGATCATCAAGTCAAAATTGATTATAAACATACATACCTATTCAGTTGAGAAAACCCTAACTGGCCTGTCAAAGAAGCTGAGATTGCGATAAAATGGAGAGGGGATTTGCTGGTTCTTTGTTGATCTTCGCGGGCTTTGTCGATTCAATCTTGATTTCCTGTTATTTATAAATAAGCCCAAAAAATGATGGAACAACAAAACTTTGAAATACTAACAATATAGCCACTGAATTTCAAAAAACATAAACCTTGAGTCCCTGTAGAAGTTTTTGTTTCTATTATCATCCCCAATTAAAACCATGTCCAGCGGAACACCAAAACCTAAAAGATGAAGTAAAAACACCACAATCGTACGTTAAATGCAAATTAAAATGATTTTTTTGGTTTTGCTCTCCTCTCGAAACTCAAATTTGAGTTTAGATGCATAAAATGTGTTTGATACATTTGAAAATTGCAAACAAGCATTTTGCTTATATTAAATTATTAAAGCACACATGTATAAAAAAATAAAAAAATAAATGAAAATATGTATTAATAATATGATTATAAAATTGGCAAAATAAAAAATTATTATAACATTTACTCTTTGTTTTTAGTAATAAATTTTTTATATCTTATTATTTAATTTTTTGCATTTTATTTACGTGTAACATAATAGTTAAATATTATTTTGGCTACAACTATAGAACAAAAATAGAAATAAATATGATCAAATTGCACTTCGGAATGTGCTAATTGATCATTTGTGGGAGAAATTCACCAATTTCGAGACTTAAAAAATTATCATCTTTTATTTGTACCAATAAATTTTATATGTGTATCTAAATGTATTTTTTTCTCATGTAGTGTAATTTTCATTTCTTAATAATTTTTCGATATTTTTTATATGTACAAATAATAATTTTATTATAAATTTATTAAATATTTTCTTAATTAAATTTAAAATAATATCATGATCTAATTTGTAAAGTGTAAAATAAGCGTTGAAAAGTTGTAAAAGTTAGTGTAAAAGGGAATATTACAGAAATATTCTTTTGAGTTTAATGATCGGAGAATAATTACTGTTTGATGTGACAATTACTGCATTTTGAGTTTAAAACTAAGTTTTTCCACTTAATGCAATTTGAGTTTAAAAATAAGTTTTTCCAATGAGATGGTTTATAAGTTTAAACCAAAGTTAATTTGAATATAGGAATGCTAATTATTTTTCGATATTATGTTATTATTGTCCATATATGGCCTTCAAAACCTTAATTTTAACATACTTCTTGAAATGTTCTGTTTATTTCTTAAAACCTTGACGACCATAAGTGATGTTGTAAAGCTTGATTAAGATGTATTATATGAATTTTTCTCAATTTACTGTAATAATATCCTCCAATACATATGCTCTAAAGCTTGAAATCAAAACCTTATGCAAAAATTGTGCAAAGAGAAAACAAGCTCTACTCAACAATATACTCCAGCAGAAGCTGAACAACGAAGAAATTGTACCTTTCTGCAATAAATTTAGCTTCCTCCAAGAGTTACAAAATTTCGATTTTCAAAACCTCGACGACATCACAAAGTCTCACTATATACACACTGCTGTAGCATCACTCAAAAAGGTTTACTTACATATCCCAGAAGCTGCAAGAGGAAACAATCCCATGAAGTGAGATTCTTCTTCGCCACTGTTAATGTTTGCTTGATTAGGCTGTTAAACTCAGGAGTATGCATCAGCAGTTAAAACTCCAAAACAAATACTTTTTTTCCGTGGATATATTTCGCAAAGGAGTGATTTTGGTCTAAAGCTGTTTGTAGAAGAGAACATAAGCTTGGTCATGCAAAACCTTGCTTGTGCTGATGGGAATGATAGAAGAGTCGTCAAACCGTAACCACTGGCCATTAGCATAACGTGCATCTGCTGTGTAATGTCCCCTTGATGCTTCCCTTCCGTGGTGTGTGATTGTGGAAACAAGCTCGTACTTTCGACCCTGCACAGTGCTTATATGTTAGAATGATTTATCTTCTCTTTTTAATAAGGGATATCATGTAAAAAGACATGACTAAGAAAAATTTCAACAGAATTTGAACATATTGATTGGCGAAACAGTTATTGACAGAGAATGTAATGCAAACTAAGGTTACCTCAGCAGAAGGAGAGACAAGCAGATCACGGTTTAGAACAAGCTCAAGAGGAAACCGAACGGGCTTGAGCAATTTGGTGCTTCCCTTGTCACCATAGCCAAATCGCATCAAGTGTAGAATCATCACTTTAGGAAGTGTCTGTATCTTCAGAGACTTCTTGGCAGTCACCACCTCACCCTGAATTTTAATAGTAAACCTTAGGCCATTCAATCTAAGTACACTAGGGAGCTTTTAAATTTTAATCAATATGGAATTCACCACGTCACTGAGGGCTAACTGGAATATTGGGGGCACTGAGGGCTATTACTTATTTCGATAAAAAGGTTCATGACGGAAAAAAGCAAGAATAAATAGCATCAGAATGACATGATATGAAGGGCATTAACCTTGCCAGCGGCAGATGCCCGATAACCATCAAGCGCTTCAGGGGCAGAAAATAGGTAAAGAGCATCTTCAATAGTCTTAACTCGTTCATGAGAAATCTCTAGATGGAGCAAAAGAAAAGGCTGAACTGTGGCAGAAGCTTTGTTACCTGTCCATAAAAATACAATGATAAAGCCAATTAGATACATCAGAGTACAAAATTTTAAAATTAATTCAATACACATATACATCATTGATGGTACAAATTGCAGATTGGAAACAAATCGTCATGTTGGTTGGCCACGGACTGGGAGCTTTTCTGATTCTTTTTATAGAGGTTCTCATAGCATTGGGCTCCTGGCGCTAGCTGCCCTCTCAGGCTAGACTTATATATATATATGGCTACACTAAACATACTGTGATTCACCTAGCTAGGTGATAATCCCATTTTAGTAGCTGTGTATCAAGCTGCAGCTGAAAAATGCTAGATACTTCCTTTTTTCACATCTGTTGAAGTGGATTGAACAATGCATTTAAAGTATGACTTCTAATGCCAGGGAAAAAGATAATCAAGTAGTCTAGAAGCACTGATAATTACTTAATATCAAGTTTTTATATAGCATATGTCAGATGAGGGGCCCTTTGAATGTTTATCTAGAGGTGTTTCACTAATCAAAAACAGCTGTTCACCAAGTTAATGATTGGTCCAATGCAATGTTGGATCCTATGAACTTTTCTGAAGTTGTCGGAAGAATTTCGCAGAGGATTTTTAAGCTTGCACAAGTGAACGTCAAGCAATAATCAGATCCAGAAAAAAAATGCAATATTCGTAATAGGATGTTTTATTATTATAACAAGAGAAGAAAAACTTAAGAGATTCATTAGATCAAGTGAATGTTACCTCTTGCCTTAACAACACTTCTCAATTGTCCTCCAAAAATTGAGCTGAGTTCGGACTGGACAAACGACTGTGTTCGTGTCACTGCAGATTTATTCTTTGGGCCCACAGTTTCCCATTCATCGTCATCATCAGAGGTCGAAACCACAGTAGGATTTCCTCCAGTTAAGCGGGCTGAACCCTCAAGCTTTAGCAACTCATCATGCATTTGATGGATCATAAAACTAAGAAACTCCTGTGCATCTTCTTGTCTACAAGACATAATTCAAAAGAATGACAAATGTTGACGTATGCGACACATGAGATGCTATAAGAAATCATTGACTAAACCAATATCTTGAAACGCACAAAGTGAAAGGCTTTAGAAGAAAACACAAACCTTGGTCTTCCTGACATGTTACTAGGGACTTCGGGAGTAAATTTCTTGAGCACAACTTCAAACATTTTAGGACTGAAAGATTTACCAGTTTCGAGTACATTCACATCAGTCTTCGTTGTATTAGCTCCATCCGGCACATCAAATTCAACAATGAACTCGACAAATGCAGCTATTGTTGGACAGACATCCTAGCACAAGAGAAAGAGAAACAAATGTTAATGTACGCCCTAGAACAACTCCGATGGGCCATTTCCAACAATACAATGTAGTAAAGTAGAAACCTTTTTGATATTGCAATTTTTTAGTCCCCGTAAGAGAAGAACAAACGGAGAACAGGACAAAAGCGCTTGTAATGTCGCATTAAGGAAACACAGATTCCCGGAGTTGATAAGCCCTCGAGGTAATATGCCCTGAGTAGCTAAAACTGGAGCGTTCATTCTCAAACGATACCCTTCATCATGTACTATAGCTGAGGAGGTAATGATAGATCCATTTGTCTTAATCCCATCGTGACTTGGCAACTCTTTACTTATGGGGGCTACGTTTTCATTTCCAGAAATGCTTGATGTCTGAAAGTTGCTTCCATCAACCATTGTTGGGTTCCCTTTGCAGAATCCCTCTGATTTAAGTGCTTTACCATTTTCTGAAAGTGGACGATTCACGTCCTTATTGACATCCTGGTGGGCGTGCTTTGGAGAATAGACTTGTAGTTTTGCTTGATTAGTGGTCTGGGTAACTGGGGGTGTCTTATTGAGCAAAGAGCGGGTCTCATCCTCCGTGAATGATCCAAAAAGTAACAACTAAAAAAAAGGAATGAAGAGATATTACAAATACAGCACCGAACATCACAAGGCACAATGACAGATAGCTAAAGTGTAGCGATAAATTAGAGAAGTCATAATCATATAAAGAAACTTTCCTATTCTTCCACACGTCATATCATTAAATACGCCCGATGCTGCTAAGAGCTTTTTTTTCGTATATAATTGAAGGGCACTGAATGAATTAGAATCTCCCCTTCATACACATATATAAGCCTCAACATCTCTAAGCATATTTCAATTGCTAAAATCCTTTCTTGACTCTTAACAAAGAATCTTCATGATATATCCTAACTACCGTATTTTTCCACACAGACAATTTCAAAAAACTAAACGCGCTATCATGCCGCATCAATTATCATAATTCTTGAAACTTTTTTCACTATATGTAGTAGCAAAGAGCCAAAGGGCCTACTTAGAACCACCAAAGAAAACACATATCAAACGCCATTATAAATGAATCCCCTTTAAACCTTTCATAAACAATTGCTAAACACCAGACTATAGCACGAAGCCAAGTAGTAATAAACTGAATCAACCCCTTTATTATCAGAATAAGAGATACAACAAAAAACATAGACAAAGCGCTATAGAAATCAAATCAGATAAACTAACCTCGGATGGTTCAGTCATGACACCGAACTCAAAACACCTGTTAGAATTAAGAACACAAGCAGCGACAAATTAATAACAAAAAAAAAAAACAAAAACAAGATTTCTGGAAAATTAAGAATTAAAAGTGAACGTAAGACCAAAGATAACTAATTCCTCACAGTAGAATATCACAGCCACAATAAGCGATTCAATTTGGCGTACGATATTGATATGAAAGCTTAGGTTTAGGTTTAGGTTTTCTCTGTAAAAGAGAGGGCTTGAATTTCGTGAACAATGTTATTCGTCTATTGTAATATTTTTCCCATCCGATTTAATAGTAATTAAGAAAAAGAAAAATTCTGTTTCCGATAATTATGATAAGTATTTTTTTATTTTTTTCCTAAGTCAAAGCATCACAAAGTACAATTTATTCGTTCAAATGGCATCTCATTATGCATCTTAGTAGAAATTATATAGATTTCATTAATAATTGGGATTGGGAAAATAAGAAGTTGGATTGTTTACAATTTCCCAATAAATTTTGAATCACCTGAGGCTTTTCTTGATAGAGATAGATAGACTAATGGTATTAATAATATTTTTTAAAAAAAATACATATAGGTTTCTACGGATATTTTAAGTGAATAGTCTTTTACTAAACTTTTTTTTTTACAAAAATTTAACATTATGGATGACAGAACTTTTTGGTGGATAACTAATTTAAAAAATAATTTTGTGATTTGTAGGAAATATAGAAACTACCAAATAGGCTTGGAAATAGGTCTTATGTAAATAGATTACGAAATTATAGGTAACGAACCCTTACTCTCGGAATGATAGGGTCCGTTGGCTGAAGAAACTCAAAATGATCTCCAATGTTTACTATGTGGATCAATTTAGTCTTTGATGTTTCGTCTCAACCAATTTAGTTTCTGATGTTGTCGATTTTGGACCAATTTGGTCATTCCATCACGATTAACGTCAATTTTAGGGGAAATCTCGCACGTGTCACACTAAATTAAGTCTAGATCAAATTTTATAATGTTTGCAGAATTTGAAGGGTTCGTACTGTTTTCTTCTACTGTCAATGAAGTCCGACGAAACAGACGATCTAGAGCTCATGTTCGAATTTTATAGGAAACTTTTTTAGTTCCGTACGCTAATTTTAGTAACTATTTCAATTTTATCGATCGAAACATGATTTATTATGAACACGTATAAAATTTCCGTTAAAATTAACGTTTATCGTGACGGAATGACCAAATTGATCCAAAAATAACAACATCGGGAACTAATTTGATTCACGCAAAACATTCAACACTAAATCATTTTGGGTTTTTTCACCGTCCTTGTAGAAGGAAAAAAAAGAAGAGAAAAAAAAACAAAGTCAAACACAATTTCTTCCACAGCATGCTTTTAAGAATAATGCCGTCCTTACTCAAAGAATTGGCTCAAGCCATTCTCTTGTCCCACAACAATGGCCGAGCATCTCTCCCTAAGACCTCACACTTAACAAGACTCCCAAAAGTTTCCATCACCATCTTCGCATCATCAATCACGCTGCGTTTCGCCATCTTCTTGTACAGATAGCTCTCGAACGTCATCCTCTGCACGTACTCACTCCCGCACAGCTCTACGAGCGCCTCTCTCCTCACGTCGCTCCCATAGAACACCATCTGCAGGATGTCCAAGAATTTGAACATCGTGAAGTACTCATCGTCCCACTTTCTCAGGTATTCCGTTTTCAATTCCCTTTCCCCTATCATCCTCGCGCCGTTTTCCGAGGCCCTCACTATGGCTTCGCCGCACATGCGCCCGCTTTTCGCTGCGAAGTATATCCCTTCCCCCGAGCACTTCGTTACGTAGCCAGCCGCGTCGCCGACTAAGGCCACGCGCCCCTTTACTCTCACGGGTCTGGGGTGTTCCGGGATGGGGTGGGCTTCGGTTTTGATGACTTTGCCATGGAGAGTTTTGGTCGTGACACGGTTTCTAATCGCGCGTTGGAGGTGTTTGATGTTTTGCTTGTGAGAAACCGTGCCCGTTCCCACCGCTACGTGGTCGCATTTCGGGAAGACCCATGCGTAGAAATCAGGAGACACGTCGTTTCCGAGGTACATCTCCGCCAGGTTTTCGTAGTATTCCATTTTGTGGTCTGGGAGTTTGATTCTTTCCTGGTATGCTATCGCGCAAGTGTAGTCTCCTGCTTTGATCGACTTCGCCACCTTACTGTTTGCGCCGTCTGCGCCAATCACCACGTCGACATTTAGGGTTTCTCGTCCTTTGTTCCCCGAGATGTACTCGATTGTGCAGTGCGAGTTCTCCGTCGTGGGGAGGTGTATGTTGGTCACTAGGGCTTTGATGAGGGTCGCGCCGTGGCTCTCTGCTCTCCCACGGAGGTAGCTGTCGAGTACTTCACGTCTCACCATAGATATGAACTCGTGGGGCTTCAGGGTCGTCCCAAAGTCGATCGCCAGGTTCGAAGGTGAGATGATTCTCATCTGAGTGACCTTGCGGTCTATGAGGTGTTCGGGGATTGAAAACTCGTCGAGCATGCATAGTGGTATTGCGCCACCACAGGGCTTGGCTGCGTTGGGGCTTCTTTCAAAGAGGAACGTTTCGATGCCGCCCAAGGCGAGGGCTTCTGCAGCCGATGAGCCACCTGGGCCACCACCAATCACAGCCACACGGAGCTTGGAGCTGATGGGTATGTGTTCTTTTCTGTAGATTCTTGTTGCTTTGGGTTTTAAGGAGGTTTTGGTTGTTATGAGGGGTTTGGTGAGGGAGTGTAGAGGGTGGTAGTGTGGTGGGGTAAAGATGTGGGACGCCATTGTTTCTATGGTTCGTTATGATCTCCGAGTTCTTGAGGAGTGGGAACAGAAAATCAGCCAAGATTCCTTGAGATCTGATGATGAGGAGTGAAAGTGATGGCTATGTTTTAGGTTGTTGCTTGAGGTGTATTTGGTGGGATTAGTTTAATGGTGGTGGAGATGATGGCTTTGATTGCATCATTATCAAGAGGAAGCTTAAAATATTAAGTACGTTTTGTAGTGTTTGATTTTTTCGAGGGGTTAGGTGGACTGAGTAGGTGGAGATTGATTTTAATGGTGGTAGGAGAGGTGATTTTGGTTCTGGTGAGATTAAAATATTTGTACATTTTGCTGTATTTGTTTTATTCGATGAACTAAAGTTACTCTTTTGTTCATTATGTTAGCATATAATATATTCTAACTGGTCCAATTCTTGTTTCTTTTATTTTGTGTTCAAAGTATGAGTATGCAAGGATTGAAAGAAATCTATCAAGCACAGCCTTATTGCTGAAACCTTAACTATTGTTGCTTGAATGCAGAAACTACGCTTTTTTCGTATGTAGACTGAAGTCACTGTTGCTTAAAGGCACAAATCATTTCTTCTCTTATTACTGGGCTTGTTGAACGTATTGTGCCTATCTCTTGTCTCTGATTATGAAACAGCATGAAAGAATTCAATTATCATCTTTACCAAAGTATTGACATACAGTAATACTATACCTCATATTTGTAGTGTGCAAGTATAATTACATTAGGTAAAAAAAAAAAAAATAACTTGGTATGAGGCTTGCTTGATTATGAGTTTTATATTTGAATGAATTCTCATTTTGAATTTGTTAGGTGCTGAAACCTGTAATTGAGTTTCATGAGAAGTTGCTCTATGATAACAGACATAACACCGATGTGGTCTATATTTAATTACCTTAGACATGAAAAAGCGAAATCGTCTACATGAGATTGATCAATCTTCGATCATAACCCGGAAATTAAATACAGGCCCATGAATTTATGTCCTTTTTTCATAATGAGCGTAACCAACTCCGTTTTGGCAGTAAATCCCGCGAACGCGAAGGTCCTGAACAGCAACGTTCGATTTTACAGATACTGGCATACCTTTCAAGCATGGAGATCTTTGAGAGGAGATAAAGTTCCCGACCCAACTACTGCTCGTCAGCTCACTATTTATCGACGATATGGGGGATAGTTTATGCTTATAAGGTGATGCCTCAGAACATACGTCGAAGCTCATCGGTCTGAGCCTTGGTGAGCTCAGTGATCTTGCCTTTGCTTTTGCAGATTCCGTCGAGGCCATATACATGGGAAGCGAAGGTGAGCCAGTAAGTGAGCTTTCATCTCCTACGGAACGCTGTCTCCTGTGTTGAAACGATCGTCTTGAGGCTTCCATGCATCCTTGCTGGGATTGTTTATGTGAGTACTTTAAATTTAGTTTGCTTCTGTTGAGTTGGTCTTCTCTGTTTCTTGGATTGGTCTGTGGCATGTTGCTGTTTGCTTGCTGTTGTCGATCGTCTCTTTTAGACAGTTGGGCATCCACCCATTGTTCTAACCAATACCTTCTCCTACCTGATGCCCTTTCTCGTTCTGTCTCTGCCGATTTCTGAAATTTTATGGCACGTATACTTTAATATCTTTTTTTTTTGCCATCAAGTATGTGTTGTAATGAAAAATTTAGAAGCTTACCCGATGCTTCAAGTAGTACTCTTTTATCCGCTCTCTTCTTATAGACGCCTCTCTTTTGTTTAAAAAGAGGGATTTCGACTCTTCTCTGGTCAATATAGAGTCGTCCCACCTTTTCTGGCTGTTTAAATCTACCTGCAGCTTGTGAATCATCAGCAATCATCAGACTATGTGGCATTGAATAGGTGAACTGGAACTTAGTTGATGGCCGAGGTTTTTAGAATCTGAAGTTAGAACTCATGCACTAAAGAGAATATGCACTTCAATGCTACTTTAGTTCCCTAATGTAACTAAAACAGCCTATTGTACAAATGATAATATTTCGTCAGAAATTTTCAAGCAATGTCTGTTAGTTCTGTGAAAGAGAAAATTGGTACACGAGACAAGTTCTACCAGTGTAGCTCAGTTAAGATTGAGCTATATCAAGGAAAGAAGAAAATGACTGCAATCATATCATGTATTCCAAGATCTTTAATGAAACTGAAAAATGGAACATGGTTAGAGTTTCATATAAAAGAGACATGCTGATGATGCTATATATGTTGCTTTATCTTTTTTGCGCCTGTTTATCGTTTCTTCTACAAACAATTTTCATGGTTTGTCTTAATGTGTAGAGCATCTTGTTAAGATCTTGAGCCATATAAGACAATGCATGTTTCATTTAACTTACATTAATGTCCTTTTCGCTTAAATCGCGGGACTCTCTTCTCTTTGAGCAAACTTCTGACTGTATGTTTACAATGGATTGCAGACACTTGAGAGTGTTGATAGCTTGTTGCCTAACTGCCCAGCCACGAATTAGAGCCTGAAGCTTCACAACTCCTCTCAGTGCTTGTAATGCTTTCCTTGCCTGGGATTATAAAAAAGATTCAACCTTTGGTATGAAAATATTCTTCATTTTGATGATCGTAAATGAACCAGAAAAGCTATTTGGAAAGCTCACCAGATAACCCCGAAAAACAGCTTGAATTTTAATGGCTGCCAATTCTTGAACCACCTTTTTGCTTTGGTACGAGGTTTCTGGCATGCTAGCACTGATGTTACTTTCAAGAATCTCCTTACCTACATGATGACGATGAGGTTGAGTGTTTTCTCCTATCTGAACATTTTCGAGGTCTTCTTTTGCTACGATTATCGGTAAACTGCTGACACCTTGTTTGGACGTCTCCCATTGCAGCATTTCTCTTGTAGGAGACCTCTCTTTCACCTGAAGCAAACGAACAATCCACCTCTTCCTCTTATCCTTCTTCAGGAAAGAAAAGAAAATCTCAGGTGACACAGATTTATTTCAAATGAAGAATGTTGTATCCATATATATATGCCAACGTTACCTTTTCTGATCTTGAATTCTGGTCTGAAATGAAGAACCTCTTTATCAGACTGAACAACGTCTTCTTCTTCGCCATGAAAACTGTGTCGCTTACAAGAAAAACTCAAACTATGAAGGAGTGGAGTGGTAATAAATCTCTGCCAGTAGTCTATGGTACGTTCCTTAATATGAACAACTACTGATTAATGTCTATTCTAAGACATCTTAGTAAATTACACTTCATCTCCTCTGCAATAAATGAGCCTTTTTTTCCCCTTTCCTCATGTGCCTGGCACGTGGGCTCGGCTTGGAAAAACGAGTGAAACAAGGGAGATGTGTCTACTTCGTGGAGGTAAAGTCATGTTCATATTAATACTCCATTAAAGAATCTTTTCTTGGCTTGTGGGGTCATTCTATTGCATATAATCTTGCCTTTTTTTTTTTCCATCAACAATTTGAACATGGATCCAAAAGAAAACATGATGCATGGCTCACACATGATAGCTATGGTTGCCATCTCTCAGATCTTGTGAATGAATTGAGTACAGCTACAGACACGACACAAGCCATTTAATTATTGACAAGTTCCTTTTAGGACATACCCTTTTTTTGATTGGTGATAGAGAGCTGTAAATGAGTCGAGCCGAATAGTCCGAACTCATTCTTGAATTAGAATTAGGAGAGGTTATAAATTTGGGATATGTACACAAGTTTTCGATATTACGTTACTTGTTATATTTGATCATTGCAAAAATGAGTCACTGACTTCGTATGTCGAAATAAATTTTGGTCTCCGATAATTTTTCCTCAACAACCAAGTCGGAAATCCCATGTAGGGTGGAAAATTTTCTTCCACCCACATGAATGCTGACTTGACATATCGAAAAAAAATGATCGGAGACTATCCACACATGAAGTTTGCGACATATTTTTGTAATTACCAAACATAGTGGGCTAAATCGAAAATTAGCATAATGAGTGACCCGAATTTATGATTTGGTTAATAGAATCATGTCAACTGAAACCATTCCAATAGTCCCCAAAAGGGTGACCTAATGGTAGAGCTTGTGGACTTTCAAACCACAGGTCTCATGTTCGATTCCCACTAGCGATTTTGATTATCGTTGTTGGATGGAAAGTGGGACCTTCTCATGTAACCACGGGGGATTACTCCCATCTGAAAGTGTGTAGCGCAAGCCCATAGTCGATTGAGTGGGTATACTCCATGATTGGCAAAAAAAAAACATTTCTTTAGCACTTATCTGTATTAGCACTCGTATGTCATCGTATGATGTGGTATATTTTTCCACCCACGTAGATGATGTTGGCATACGGTGATGTAAGATTACTGACTTGTTCTGTCTGAAAAAAAATGATACGAAGCCAAAATTTATTCATATGAAGTTAGTATTTTTATAATTAGTATATATATTGGGACCCCATTTAAGTGAAACATTTTATTAGCACTTGTTATTAGTTCTCTCTTTACCTACCATACGTACTATCGAATGAAGGGTTGTAGTAGTTTGGATGATGAGGGGAGGGAGGATAGATGATGTGGTTACTATACTACTGTTTAAATAAAGAAAAGAAAGCAATGCACTGCACATGGTAATAAGTCCAAAATCTGAGAAAAAGAGAGAATGAATTATTATTGGTAATGAAAGGTGAGGAGTGATAATATGCAATGAGTGAAGGAATGTAGGGAACATAACAAGGCAGCCTTTGGTGGGTACTCTATCAGAACCAGCTGTTATAAGGCCCCATATTATTATTATTATTATTTGATAAATGTATTTGAGTTTTTTTTTTCTTTTTCTTTTTTTTTTCGGTCAGATAGGTATTTCCAGCCACCGTAGTCCCCACGCTCCGACTAGGTTTGGTTTGAATCGAATCTGTACATCATCCCAAGATTCCACAAACAACGATAGTCAAGGTCCGTAGAGGATTCGAACCCCTGACCACCCGATTGAAAGATCATGGACCAAACCGCTAGGTCAAGCCTTTGGGGTAAATGTATTTGAGTTAGATTTTGAATATTTTGTGACTCATGCTTGCTTGCTTGCTTCTGTACTTGTTGGAAATTTTATTTATTTATTTTTAACTAAGCACGCTCTTACATAAGCCAAATTACAAACCTTTGTATTCTAATCAAGTTGAGAAAACTCCTTGATTTCTTGGAAGACAAAGAAAAGAGAGAAGCATTGCTAAATCTTTGAACGAGATGGAGCATAGATACAATATTGCTTACTATCTATAATGTATACAAGTTAGATTGATCATAATTTTATTGAAATATTTGAAAAAGTCGACTTATCGACGCCTATTGTGGTGTATACTTTCGATAGATCGACGATGAGTATTACTTCGAAATTTCAATATTGATTACAACCAAATTGGAAAATGTGATATATTCTATTTTTATCCAAGGCTCCCCAATACCATTTTGAAATTTAATTAGCTAAAGGGTATCAATTATTTCCATTTTGAGGGTGTCTATAAATACAAGGTACGAACATTCATATCTTATCTCTTACTCTTTTGACAATACACTAAACCAAAAAAAAAAAGAGAGAGCGAAATTCCGACTGACTTAGAGCATTGCAAGGGCGCCGCCGGCAACAATTATGCCTTTCTATCACTACTTTTCTGTAATATTTTAGGAAATTCGATCAGAAGTTAAAGTTGTCGACTCAGATAATCGATTTATTCATGTCATAGTCCCAATAGGGTCGATAGCCGTTGTACTAATTGGCGCAGTTCCGGCCCAATTTATGTTTCTGTTATGTGATTTGGGCTCAAATATATCTTTTTCGGCCCAATTTGCATTTCCCATTTCTTCAGTCCACTTATTGGGTCGATTTTGTGTTTTTGGTTTTTGCAAAAAGGGATAATAAACTCGCTCTGATATCATGTTAAAAAAGATAAAAGTATTTCTAAGAACGTATAGTCTTGTATTTCTTTCATAATCCTCTTTCCTTTTGCAGCTTATTTGGGATTGATTGACATAATAATGTCCTTGATTTAGGTTTGCCTAAATTTGGTAAGATCAATGGAGAAAAATCATTCATTCCTTCAAAAGTTGGAACGTCATTTTCAGCAATTCTTTTTTTTTAAGCTGTCCCACATAATAACATCGTAGTTTTTGCTCTCCGACTAAGTTCAGTGTTAGTCGAATTTGAATGTCATAATCGGCTATGTGTCGACTTCGACTTTCAGCGGGACTAATCCACAACATCTACAACAGTGTAGGAGTCCATCTAGTTCCCATTTACCACGATTTAAGTTTTAACTCACACTTACCAAGCAGGAAAATAAGATAATAAATTTCCACATGACTTACCAAGCGGGAAGATAAAATAATAAATCACTACACGAATATATATATATATATTATATATATATTTTATTTTATTTTTTTCCGAAGGAAGAACCAAAGACTAAAAAAAAAAGAAAAAAAAAAAGTGATAGAGACAAGAATAAGAGTCCTTGTGTTTCTAGTCCTCTTGGGCTACCAATTTTCAATATTGATGGCAAACAATTTAGTTCACGGAGAAAATAAAACCCATCAACGACTTTTCTCAATCTCTTCTTCCTCTCTATATCTCAAGCCACACAAAGGCTATATAATACACAGGCAAGGCAAGGACATATAGAGTATTATATTCAAGTGAAGTATATATATATATATATATATATATATATATATAATGGCTACTAAAGGAGTTGTGTGTGTGACGGGAGCATCAGGGTACATAGCGTCATGGCTGGTGAAGCTCTTACTCCACCATGGCTACACCGTTAAGGGAACCGTCAGGAATCTCAGTAAGTCGAAAATCTTTCTTTCTTTCCTTCTTTCTTTCATCCTAAGAAGATGTCTGTCTTATTACATATCAAGATATAAAATTTTCAACAGTTGTGATAATTCCTTGTGCTATAGCATCGATCGATAGACATGGTTTTGCGTTTATAGTATCATCAATCAATCAATAATATCTCAGGCGATCCAAGGAAGGTCGAGCACCTTACGGCCCTCGAAGGGGCCAAGGAAAGGCTTCATCTGTACGAGGCCAATCTCGTCGACGAGGGCTCCTTCGATTCCGTCGTCGAGGGCTGCGATGGTGTCTTCCACACAGCTGCTTATGTTTCCTTCACTGCTTCTGACCCTAAGGTATATTATAATTCTGTTATTTTTCTCTCAGCGCTTTGGGTTTTCTTTCTTTCTTTCTTTTGCTGGCAATTACGGTTTTCGATCTTTGTTTTCAGGCAGAAATGATAGACCCCGGCGTAAAGGGGACGCTTAACGTTCTAAAATCGTGCAAGAAAGTCCCGTCCGTTAGAAGAGTGGTTATAACATCATCGATGGCTTCTGTCGTGATCAACGGCATTTCTCTTACGCCGGATGTTACGATCGATGAAACTTGGTTTTCTGATCCCGAGCTGTGCGAGAGAACTAAGGTATGTTAGTTTAGGGTCGCTGCCTGGTCGGCCAATTAGGTATATTGTGTTGGAAATAAAAGTATATAAAATTAAAATATGATACGCTCCCCTTCAAGTTTAATCTTTTAGATGGAGTGATCATTCAATGTATTGGTTTCAAATTCTCACGAACGTTCATCTAAATAAATCCACGTGCTTTACGAAATGATGTACGTTTTGAGGGGGAGTACAATTGAGTGACATACATTTCAATATATAATGAAATTGTACCTAAAAGCTTAAAATTGTACAAGCATTTAGGCCAATCTTTAATATGGTATTAGAGATTAGACCAGGAGGCCACAAATACTCACGAGAAAAAAAAGCCAACGTATAAATATTATATAAGACATAAATTAGGCTATATGTGAGGGACGTATTTGGAAATAAGATACATAAAACTAAAATACGATACACTCCCTTCAAGCTATAGCCTAAATTTTTAAACGAGAAAATCGTCCAACTTTCGTATAAGAAACATTCCTTGCGCGAATGTGATTCGCCAGAGGATTCGACAATTTTCTTATTTCTTAATAAATTTGACGGTTATTTATTTATTTTGTAAACAAAAGGAACTCTTTATTTATGTTACTCTTTTTTTTTTTTTTTTTTACCTTCAGAATTGGTATCCTCTTGCTAAAACCCTAGCAGATAAGGCTGCATGGGAATTTGCCCAAGAACAAGGCATTGACATTGTAACCTTACACCCAGGCTTGGTTATTGGTCCTCTTCTACAACCAACTCTAAATCTCTCCTCTAAGGTTCTTTTGTCTCTCATCAAAGAAGGTATTGATATAAATGTATATATGTATGTAGAATGGTTCATTTCTTCAATCAAATTGTATATGTAAGATTTGCGGAAAAAGTCATTTTCGGAATGGTGAATTTTGCAGGGAAAGATTTATTGCCCGATGGAACATTGAGATTCATTGATGTTAGAGACGTTGCCCTCGCGCACGTCCTTGCGTTCGAGAATCCTTCTGCTGACGGTCGATATTGCTTAGTGGCGGGAGTGATTCATTCTTCGGACGCACTCAGCATAATCGATCGGAACTTCCCTTCTCTCAATCTTCAACAAATGTAAGTCATCGTCGAATACTTGCAATCGATAGTTTATGCAATGTTCGGATTATTCGTCTTAGTTCGATGTCCGACTCGATATATGATCAGTAAAATAGACACAACCGCCTGATACCAATTTACTTTAGGACTTATATCCTTACTAGTATAAAATGAGCGCGTTGGTTCACCGTCACTTAGGCTCTGTTCGGTACGCGGAAAATGAAAAATTAAGTTAGCGTATCAAACAATGGTACATTACGCTTTGAATGCCGTACCATTACGCCTTTCCTTTTCATTTACATGTCGAAATCCTTAAACCAAACCGAGCCTTACTGCCTACATTCTTATTTAGAATCATACCGCACGTCTAGAGCGCGCATTGAAAGTATTTTTTCTTACATCCGAGAAATTAAATCAATGTTGTATCAATTGGTATCAGAACGAAACCTTTTTAATTTGATAATATACAATAGAAAAATCAACATATGTTTGTTGGGCACAAAAAAGGGAAATTATCAAAAGTCTTTCAATTTTAATTTAACATACTCTATGAGCTTAAATTATTATCTAATATTATAATTTTGTGTTATAATATTAAAATCTTGTGTTGTAGGACTATGGAGAAATCAGCTAATAGGCCAGAGTTGCTTTACAAAGTGTCGAAAGAGAAGGCACAAAGCCTCGGCATCAATTTCACTCCGCTAGAGGAATGCCTCAAGGACTCCGTCCAAAGCTTCAAAGAGAAGAAATTTCTAGATATCTAAATTCACTATGGTGCATTGAGTAAGGCAAAACTCATCTTAATAAATTTGGAGATATCATAAACTTCCCAATATTTGAATTTGGTGTAATAATTGTTCCTAAAAATAGAAGCATGGACTTGTACGTGGTAACACTTTATATATATATATATTTTTTTAAGATTAAATTTAGACCAAATTACTATATAATTATTTGGTTTTGTTTTGTTTTTCCCTATGTTGCATTTTCGCACAAACACTTAGATTACACTTTCATAATCTAAGGATGTAAATCAGTCGAACTCATCTCATTTCTTCGACTCTGAGATAGAACTTGGCAAGCTTTATATTTTCGAGCTTCAAGGTAAAAGGTTAAGCTCAATTTTTTTTAAAAAAAAAATACAAAATAAAAAAGTAAACAAAATAAACATAAATAGCACAACGAAGCTCGATTTCGAACTTGTCCGACTTATCCACTTATCCCTCACCCTTAATTAGCTGCGATGATTGGAAAATAAATGAACTATTTTGTAACTTTATATTTATTAATTGTATATATATATATATATATTTTTCTATTATATTAAGGCAGAGAGCTGTATAGTAACTACTTCAAATCAATTCGTATGTCATGCAAAATTACATATTTATCCTTAATCTTTCTATTTATTTATATTTTATCCTCGCAAAATAATTTCTTAATATACTTAAAAACAATACATAATTAAAACTGAATTTATGATTTCATTTAGTAAATATTTTGAATAAAAAAAATTAAAATATAGTAATATCATATATTTATATATTATAGCACACGTACGGAGTGTGCGATAAATACTAGTATATATAATTACTCAGCACCCTATAGTAACTAACTTTTAATTAATTTGGTGTGATATTTGTAATTACTATTTTACCCTTCACATTTTTAATTTATTCTAATTATATCCTAATAAATTAACTAATTAAATTTAAATTACAATTTCATAAATTAAACATTTTAAATTAAAAATAACATGTTAAACATTATATATATCAAAGCAAATGTATGTGCGAAAAATACTAGTATTCATTATTGTTGTTGCATAAAGATTACCTTGTGAATTATTTATCTATTTCTCCGAAATTGAACAAGCAGCTCTGTAGTTATTTCGCCGTTGATAACCCAAGTGAAGAAGTCAGGTAACCCACGACGATGATTGTATGAATTTTCCGACAGTGTAAACGATTTCTTACGTTTCTTTTAGCTATAGAAAAGAAAAGTATGTGTATTTCGTTGAATCTTTGCGATTCGAGTCTTTATTCGTATGAAAGTTTCGATTTTTGTTTGCGACCCATTTTAGATAAGCTGAAATTGAACGTTGAGTTTGGTGAATTTTCGCATTCTTGCATTTAGTTAAATCGTTCAATTTTATCATTATGACCTAATTGATCCCTCTGCTTATGCTCTTCAAAGCTCAAGCCAGTCGGGTTAGTTTTAGATGCCTAAAAGGTCTCAAGAATGAGGGGTTATGCTCCTAATATACTCTTTGGACTGCTATTGATATGGTGACTGCTTTTATAGGTCTTGAATAATGGTTCGATCGTTGGCTGCTAACACCATCTATAAAGGGATTGTGAAATCTTTAGCTGCTAGGTCACAAGTAAGTCTTTTTTTTGCTTTTGTTGGCTTTACTTGATTGATTTAACCTTTCTTTCTCCGTGCACGTTTTGTCATCGGTTAAAAATGTTTTCACATGGTTATTTTCGTAAACATCGAGTTTTGTTTTCTCATATTTAAGCTTTGTGTTATCAGAATTCAGAAATAAAACATTGTTGAGCAGGTAAACCTTCGTCTTGGAATCACATGCTCTTTATAAGTTTGAAGAGTTTGATTAGTATGCCTGCCATCAACAGGACGTGAAGGAAAACCCCGTGATGATATATATGAAGGGAGTGCCCGATCTTCCCAGATGTGGGTTCAGTGCATTGGCAGTGAGGGTCCTAAAAGAATATGGTAACTTTTGATGTAATCTTACAAATTTATATTTTTGGTAGTTTCTTACAAACCTGAGGATGCATTCTTTTCTTCAACACTGCGATGAACCAAAAACCACTGCCGATAACAAAAACCCTCTTGCCTGTGAGTTTAGTTTGCTGAGCGGTGGTTTGAAACGTCTGGGACAAAAGCATTAACTTGATTGAGGAACTATATTTTCATCTTGACTTATTTGTCAAGCAATTAAATACTTGGCGGTTTACGGTTTTGTGCTGAAAATGGTGCTTAGAATATGGATGAAGTAAAGCATCGATTCTTTATGGCTCAGTAAAGTGATTTTGATAATAAAAAAAATAAAAATCATATACAGTACTCTCATCGTATTTTTTTATTTCTGCTTCGAACGTTCTTTCCATTATTTTGTATTGCATTTTACCACGAGTTACGCTTTTGCAGGTGCTCCTCTAAGTGCAAGAAACATATTAGAGGACGCAGAGCTCAAGAATGCTGTAAAATCGTTTAGGTCAGTTTCTCAAATAAAAAATTAGATGCGTGTGTGTGTGTAGTAACAATTTTAGATTTGGCGTTGTGGAGGAAATTGTGATAGTTCCATATTTCTATTATCCGCTTTACTGACTTATGTCGATAATTACCACAGCCACTGGCCGACATTCCCTCAGATATTCATCAATGGGGAGTTCATCGGAGGATCTGACATTATTCTTAACATGCACCAGGTTTAATTAATTAATAACGATTCGAAATCTATTTGCTTCCATTTATATGGCTAGAAATGTGCTCTAAAAGTCAGGGTTTTCTATTTGCGCAGAGCGGTGAACTGAAAGAGAAGCTGAAAGATATTGCAGGGGAGAAGAATCAGTAAGAAAAGCATATGTAGAAGATAAGGTGGTCATCTGAAAAAATAAACAAACCTACCTAATATCCGAGGTATCACGCTCACGCTGTCTTTACTTTCAAATTTAAACCAAGAAAATAGAAAACAAATCTATCTTTTTATTACACTTTCAATATGGATTTTCTAGTCTAATGTAAGCAATCGATAATCTTCTGCATCTATAAGACGAAAACTGAGTTAGTAGGGTCATAAGATGGCCTTTGGAGTTGTCAAGTTATTTATTTTGCAATAGAAGTTGTCTAGGGATATCGAATTTTTGTAGATCTGATACCTTGTCCGATTTAGACGAAGATAACGATCCATTTGGTGCGAGCAGTGGGCGTACTAGAAAAGGTTGATTTTCATCATGCGGTTCTCTTTCCACCTTTATTTCGCCGATTAGGGTTTTCGCCGTTTCAATACCTGCGAGGTTTCATCGTAAAAACTAGATGACGATGAGACTAATTATTCTCAAAACCCTAATCATTGAAAGCGTTTTAGGTTGTACATGAAAATGACGGAAAAATTCCGTCTTGAAGTCGAAATGCAGACATGCATAACTATGCACAAAATTCTCACCTGAAAGGTAACCTCCATGTACGAATCCGCTAAATTCCTCGCTCGTATGCTCGCCTGTAAAATATATTCGGCCGACTGGCGCCTGGATCGACATTTCAAAGTAATAACAAAAATAGTAAATGAAGGGTTGTATATGCATTTGAAAATTGCATGGAGAAGAAAAGAAAAGAGAAAAAAAAAAAAACCAAACCTTAATGTCGTCGACAAGTTGTCGATCAACGTTGATCGGATAATTGCAATAGCTTCCACGCTGGAACATATTGTTCCACCAACGTGGTACGATGATGTCGGAAGCATCTGGGATGTCTTGTCCGAACATTTTCCTTAAAACTTCCATCGCTTCTTTCATAGTTTGCTGATCGGATTGAGCCTCGACCCTTTTCGATTCTTCGTTCGTTAGGGTTACTACCAATATATTTGATCCTGGGTAGGCGTTCTCCATGTGCTGGTGACCAAAATAGAAATTTCAAGAATTCTTTCTCTCTATATATATATATATATATATATATTTTATTTTATTTTTTCTTTGGGTTCAATTATAAATATATATATAGACAATTATTTAAAGGATTTACCTGCCAAAATGTGTAGTAGCCTCTTCTTTCATGGGCATAGATGAAGAATTCTTTTCCAGGTCCAGGCCAGAACTTATGTGGAAACTTCATGAAGATCTTTGTATACACCATAATGTCACAATTTGAAATGGCATCTAATTTCCATCTCTGTACAATTTAGTTTGATTTTTATTACCGATGCATTTTTAAATTCAAGTAATTATAGAGAATAAAAATCCATTGTCTATTGGGAAACTTTCAAATTCTGGTTATTAAATATATCGATTTTCGATTTTGCATCGCTATATTTGATAATCGCAAAAATAGATTAATACCTTCATATGTCAGAACAAATGCAGATCTCTTATTGTTCTTCCGACAAATTTAGTCTGAAACCATCTTAATCAGGCCGAAAAACAATCTTCGATTCCATTTCTCCGACTTATTTTGTCGAAAAAATTATCCAAGACATAAATTTGTTCTGACATACGAAGTTAGTGATCAATTTTTTTAATATCAAATATAGCGATTCAAAATCAAAAATTGACATAACGTAGTTTGTTAACCAAATTTATAATTTCGTCTCTTGTAATTCATTGGTTGATAAAAACACGTCAATGAAATCAACATTTAAGTTTTTCATACATTGAAGTGATAAAATTAAAGTAACAATTTTTTTATTTATTTTTTGTTATTTTTCTCCTTAATAGTCAAATTTGGATTATACTAATAATGAAATACACACACACATATATATATATATATATATATATATATATATATATATATATATATATAAGATAAAGGAAACAACTCACAGGCAAAGGTGGTGAGAAGGCGATGAGTTGAGTTTGAAGAACTCCAATGCTAACGGACACAATAACGTAATTGGCTTCGTAAACGGAACCATCCTCCGTTTTCACGGCAACGCCTTTTCTCGAGCTCTGTATTTCCCCAACTATCTGATATATTTAGGACAAAACATCATCTAATCTATTATTTGATTTTTATTTATTTATTTATTTTTATATCGGGAACTCCAACCTTCGGGTCGGTAAATCCCCGAGATACTGTAATAGCATGATAACTACGCCAATCATGTAATTCACACTAGAATATGTCCATGCGTGACTCACTTCAGATATTTTATAACTAGGGAGATTCAATTAAGCATCAAATTATTTAGTTATTTTAACGGCAATTTTTTTTTTCAGGCCATGTAAGAATATTAATTTAGGATAGACCCTATCAGGAAAAAAATTAGTTTTAAGAACCCGATTTTTATAATATCACTTTATTGTACGGCAATAACAATACATTGTTAGTTTGTAACACAAAAAGTACGGTCGATACCTCTTCTATAACACTTTAAAACACTTTTGTAAGTTTAGGTTCTTATTCCTAAGTTTTACAGAAATTGGGTCCTTTGAAATAATATTCTTTATGATAGGACCTGAACACTATTTTGAAACTATAAAAAGGCACTGAAACCTAATTAACCCTTATTTGAATTCTGTTCTTATACATACGCGATCTGTTTGCTATATAATTGTATTAAATTAAAAAATTAAAGGACAAACGCCACTTATGAGTAGTCAAACCAAAGAAATCCGAGCGCCTAAATAAATTGTAATAACTATCATTTAATTATCCAAATTTTCTTTTTGTCCTTTGTAGCCTTGTAGGATAGATTTTTGGATCAATCGCCCAATTAATAAATTAAGTAAATTTAGAGAAAAAGCAATTAATGTATTTTGTAATACGATGCAGAAATGAATAGTGGAAGAAGAAAAACCAAGGCTCGAGATGCACTTATTTATTACTTAGATCCCTAAGTAGACCATTAATAGTACGGCTATATTGTTATTAATAGGTTTAATAAACTCAACTTACTAAACTATATATTAACCTTAATTTAATTACCTTGTTGAGCTTCAAGCGACTGTCCAAGATCTGACCCTCCGATGATGTAAAAAGGAAGGACTTAGCCATTCTATAAACCAAATGCTCATAACCTCTTTCATCAGCTATTAGAAATTCACTCTCTCCAAAGTCTAAGTACGTTGGTATTGGTTCCACTTCTGTAATTAACACACACAATTAATTAATTAATTAATTAGTTATAGTTAACTGATTAAATTAATAGATAATGACGTTTAAAAATGTAACGAAGATGCAAATGACCTGCCATTTCAAAGTCATGGAGAATAAAGTCAATTGCCAGCTCAATTGGAGTCATTGGAGCCCTACATACATTTCATATATATTAGTCACAAAATATTGATAACATTGCCCAAATTTCAAGAACCAAATATTAAAAAAATGCTTTTATTTAAACAATATATTGTTATGAGTTTTCATTATATATATATATATATAATATATTACATGTTAAATGCTATTGAATCATGGGATAAATAAATCACTTAATTGGGTGATGTAAGAGAAGCATTGGAAATATTGAGTCATATGTAAAATAATTTGTAAGAAAGGGATCATACGACGGCGTTTCGAGTTGAGACCCTTCGTTTGAGAGCTTCTCAAGTGCCGAGTCCACAGCTTTTTGATACGTTTGTTCTGATACGCCCCTTGGAAATATCTCCCCTCTAAATAAATGTAATAAATTCGCCCAATAATTATTAATTAAATGAATAAAAAAGGGGTTAATTGCAGTGTCGTTATCAATAAAGATGACCTAATCCGATAGCTTAGTTTATATATATATATATATAAAAGCCCAAACTAAGCAAAGGTTGTTGTCATTATGTGACAGTATAAAAATAAATACGTATATAGATATATATTGCAATATTATATATATATAGAGTACATGCATTTAGTTATTTCCTTCACGATTGATGGGAATTCGTGAACCTAATTTGGCTTTTAATCAATGACAATTACGAAATAATTTTAAAACTATCTCACGTTACTCACAAATATTCAAATATATATATATATATGTATGCATTAATTATATATATATACACCTGTGATCGTATATGTTGTAAGGGGCGTCGCTATAGTCGGAGAAGCAGCTCCTCAGATTGGCCTCACAGGCCATGTCCCAGATGGGGTTTGACTTCTGACCTCCGACGCCGGCGATCCAACCGGCGCCGGTCTCCACCGAGACGCCGCCGAAGTCCTCCTTCCGTAGCCTACCTCCGATCCTATCAGTCGCCTCTAAGATTAGCAGATCCTTCACACCGCTCTCAGAAAGTGACTTCGCTGCAGCTATACCTAATTAATAATGAGGAAACGTGCCATCGTTTGTCACATTATTGAAAGTTTATAATAATATGATCCAATAATTTAGTTAATTTTGGAAAATCTCAGTTGGCTAAAGCAAAGAAAAATAATATATAGGCGCCATTTCTAAAGATTTGATTCATTGGGAAATCCTTTTCTTTCGATGCAAAATGGACTTGAAAATCATTATCTTCTTGTCATATAACATGGAACTAAAAAAAAAAAAAAAAATTATGTGGTTATATATATATATATATATATATTACACCTGATATACCAGCTCCGACAATGATAACCGAGTGTGGAGTAGGGTTTTCCATGGAGGTTGTGTTGTGATTCTTGAAGAGATGGAATATATGAGAGTTTATTTATTGTGCAATAGAGTGTAGTGAGAAATTGAGGGGTGTGGGATTTATATAGTTGCTTTTATTTTTTATTTAAAATTTTATTTTTATTTTTAAACAAACTGTGTCTCCCATATTATTGGTTGGTGAACATATTTTTTTTATTGAATTTGATTGTCATGAATTTGATTCTACTTGAACTTTTTGCATGGGGAGTCATGATTCCATCCCATTAACTCATTAACTATCGTATTTTGTGTGAACTTAAGATAACGGATTAATCTCATTGATAACAATAATTTTTAGATTTATCTTAGACTGAGTAAAATCGAAGTGTGAGAATGTATTGTGTGGCGATACCTCCTGACCCACCCAAAAGAAAAAAGGGAGCACTTAAAAAATATGAGTTTTTCAGGCATATTTATATGCTATTTGCTGTATTTCTTATATATATATATATATTATATTATATATATTTATTCAATATTAGTTATTAGTTTAAAATGACTAATTTGGTTTTCTAAAACATCTTGAAATCAATATCAAGAAACAACTACGAAAAAATCTTACACATAGATTAGATGACATAATTATCGTGCTGATGTTAATTTAGACATATGTTAAATATTCCAATTAACAGATCATTGATATACTTGTATTCACTCCCAATTATATTGCATTTTATTTTTCTTTTCCTATTGATCATTTGGATAGTGGTCCTGTCTAATTATATTTTTCTTGCGTTATATTGCAACTTAGTGTGTGTGTGTCTGTGTGTATAACTTTGCTTCATATTTTAAGGTGCTAATCCACTAAAAAAAAGTTTATGTTTGAGAAATGTACGGATTAAATTTAAATCGTGAGGAGCCATCCATCCAATCCAAGTAAATTAATATAAATTGTTGGTGATAGTTTTTTTTTTAATTAATTGTCAATTATTATTTATTTGTGTGCCAAGAACTTGTAAGCGTATTGAATTCTTAAGAGAGACAGCACTGTGGTTTTGGCTGCATGGTTTAATTAATAATTTATAACTAAAACGGTGGAAGGTACTATTATGCTTTTAACCTAATTTTCACATTTTTATATACATAAATATATAGATATCCACATCATAAGATAATCTTGAATTTCGTATATATATATAGTTTTTGTGCTTGTTATAAGGAGATTGTGTTTATTATTGTGACTCAAAACATTAAAATGCAAAAAATGATATCAACCGATTTACTTAATCACATGATTCCTAATATTTATCTGCATTTTTCTTTTTTCATGGCGAGAACTTTTATGATATTTGGTTTCGTTCGTCTAGTAATTCCACGAAATCCATATAACTAAAGAACGAGCGTTATTTAACATAAGGCATAATATTATGTTTAGTTAATGTTTCATATAAAAAAATAATTGAAATTAATGAGTCCATATGAATTAGGACATGAAAACGACCCCAAAGTTTCTTATATATTGAATTGTGGCAGAAATTTGTGATAAAAATAATTCTTTATCTGTCATAAAAAGACAAGAAAAAAGGAATTGGGTCATTATCTCCAAAGTATATGTATATATATATATATGTATATATATTATATATAATATATATATATATATCCAAATGAATGTTCTTTATTCAATAATTAGTTCATTCAAAGTGGCCTCAATAACCGAAGAAACAAATAGGAAAATTTATTTATCATTATTATGAAATAATTAAATGTTGATGTTTTAAATAATAATATTAGTTAAATTATTGATGATTTGGAAGTATTATATTAAATGATGATATGTGATAAGATGATAAGATGAGGTGTTTAATTGAAGAGTTTGTATTTTAGTGTGAGGTGTATAATTGTAATTAATGTGATTAGTTGTAATAGTGAATTATTAGTAGTATAAATAGGTGATTAGAGTTCATTGTAAATCATACCAAGTATTGAAATACTTAATCTCTCTCTAATCTCTCTCTCTTTATTATTATAAGTATATTATCATTATCTTAATATAAGTATAATTAATAAATATTTAATATAATATTAATCACAATTAATATTTTTATAACACGTTATCAGCACGACCGCTCTCCGTCGTCAAGATCAACCTCCGTCGAAGATCTCGTACGAGTTTAGTCAAGGTATGGTAATTTAATTTTTAATTTATACTAATCATATATTAATTGTGATTAATTTAAAAATATATATTATAAAAGTATTATTTAAAGGTTTTATAACTAAACGCCAATACCCGAGTGGTTTCGCGGAATATCGTTCACTACAAGTGACGAGAGGTCCAGGTTTCGATCCCCGTGGAGGCGTGTGGTTTTTTTTTTTTATGCACGTACACAACACAAGCCCACGAGGTCTTGCGGTAATCCCAACCTCAGTAGCGGCATATTATTAATCTTTCTTTAATAAAAAAAAATATCGTTTTATACAAAGATGGATCTTCTACTCCTTACATTATTTACGGTGATCATTTCCGCTATGTGGATAATATTTTTACCAATGTTTTTAAAATATAATTATTAATTGTAATTTCTTTAATATTATAATTACTGAAATATATTTTATTTTGAAGGATGTCGCTATGTCCGATGTTTGATCTTTTACTTATGATTATGATTACGGCGACACTGATCTGGATGTGGATATCATTTTTTATAAGAACTTTTACAAAAGAAGATACAAAAGAAGATTTAAAAGAAGATTAATTATAAGTTTTTTTTTTATTATGTAATGTTTTAATAACATGTTTTGTATTTTATTATAGTAATATGTCGAACTTGGCGAGCCTTGAGTTTGTTGCACTCGATATCACTGGAAAAAATTATTTACCTTGGGTACTAGATGCTGAAATCCATTTGAAAGCAAAAGGCTTAGGTGACACCATTGATCCCACGAAAACCACAACTGAACAAGACAAGCGAAAGCTATGATTTTTCTTCGCCACCACATTCACGAAAATCTGAAAGTTGAATACTTAACAGAAAAGAATCCAGCTGAGTTGTGGAAAAACCTGAAAAACGATATGGCCACTTGACAACTGTTATTCTCCCCAATGCAAAGTACGAATGGCTGAATTTACGATTGCAGGATTTACGTCGGTAAGTGAATATAATTCTGCCGTTTATAGAGTTACTTCCACGTTGAAATTATGTGGAGAGACAATTACTGATAACGATATGCTGGAGAAAACATTCACCACATTTCATCCACAGAATATGATATTACAAAGCAATATCGGGAGAGAAAATTTAAAAAGTATTCAGATCTAATTTCTTGCTTACTTTTGGCTGAGCAAATAATGAATTGCTGGTGAAAAATCACGAATCCCGAACGACTGGTTCTACTACTCACTCCCTGAAGCGAATGCAGTCAAAGTTAATAATGACAACAGTCGAGGTAATGATCGTGGACGTGGTCGTGGTGGATATCGCGGCCGTGGACGTGGTCGTGGTCAAGGTCGTGGTCAAGGCCGTGGTCGTGGCCGAGGATATTATGGTGGTGGTTATCAATATTTCCGTGGTGGTTATCATAATTATCGTGGCGGTCATCAAAATATTCCCCAGAAGAGGAAAAGTTTTGATAATAAAGATGAGAAGAGGCAAACTGAACAAAAGAATAATGATGAAAAATGTTATCGTTGCGGTGGTTCTGGCCACTGGTCGCGCAATTGTCGTACGCCCAAACATCTTGTTGAGCTATATCAGGAATCTCAAAAGGGCAAAGGAAAGAAAATCGAAATGAATTTTGTTCAGGGTGAATTCGCCTCTACCTCTGATGCCAATGATGAAAATGCTCATTTGGAAGCTGCGGATTTTCTGATCGATGAAAATTAATCTGCTATGATTTTATTTATGCATTATGATTTACTATTGTGTGTTTTATTATATATCGTTGTTTTAAGTTATCTATATGTTTGTAATGCAATATTTCTTTTTCAATAATAAATATTATGTTTGTTTATAAAGGATATTATTTGATGGATGCGGGCATGTGCAATGAAGAATTGTGTCTTGCAGACTGTGCAACGACGAATACGATTCTAAAAAATAAGAAATATTTCGATCATCTTGATATGAAAGAAGCCAGTGTTATTACTATATCGGGTAGCACGAATATAATTGAGGGCTCCGGAAGAGCTAATGTTTACTGCCCAGAGGAACAAGGCTGATAATTGAAAATGCTTTATATTCTCCTAAGTCTCAAAGAAATTTATTAAGCTTTAAAGCTATTCGACATAACGGATATCATATTGAGACTGCAGAAAAGGAGATATTGAATATTTGCATATTACAAAAGTGATATCGAATGACAAAAGAATTGTGGAAATATTACCATCTTTTGACTCTGGGCTATATTACACATATCTTAAATTGAATCACATGCTATCGTAAACCAGAAGTTTAATGATAATACATTTGTTGTTTGGCATGACCGGTTGGGCCATCCCGGTTCAATTATGATGCGGAGAATAATTCAAAATTCACGTGGACATTTAATGAAGAACCAGAAGATTCTTCAATCGAATGAATTATCATGTGTTGCTTGCTCTAAAGGGAAGTTGATTATTCGTCCATCACCAATAAAATAAAGAATGAATCTATAAGATTTTTGGAACGTATACAAGGTGATATTTGTGGACCGATACATCCATCGTGTGGACCATTTAGATATTTCATGGTATTGATTGATGCATCAACTAGATGGTCTCATGTATGTTTGTTATCAACGCGGAATGTAGCTTTTGCGAGATTGCTTGCTCAGTTGATTCGATTAAGAGCACATTTTCCGGATTATCCAATAAAGAAAATACGCCTTGATAATGCTGGTGAATTTACTTCCAAGGCATTTAATGAATATTGCATGTCTATTGGAATTGATGTTGAGCACCCCGTGCCACATGTCCATACGCAAAACGGTCTTGCAGAATCGTTGATTAAAAGGTTGCAATTAATTGCAAGACCATTATTAATGAAGTCGAAACTTCCCTCTCTTGTTGGGGACATGCTATATTACATGCACGGCACTAATCCGCATCAGGCCAACAAGTTATAATGATATCTCCCCGATACAAATGGTTTATGGTCAGGAACCAAATATTTCCCATCTGAGAATTTTTGGATGTGCGGTATATGTTCCAATTGCTCCACCACAACGCACGAAGATGGGACCTCAAAGGAAGTTGGGAATATATGTCGGATTTGAATCTCCATCGATAATAAAATATTTAGAACCTCTAACTGGAGATTTATTTACGGCTAGATTTGCCGATTGTCATTTCGATGAATCGAATTTTCCGACATTAGGGGGAGAAAAGAAACAGCTGGAAATGAGTATTAGTTGGAATGAATTTCGCTAAATCATTATGATCCTCGAACGAAAGAATGTGAACTAGAAGTTCAAAAGATAATTCATTTACAAGGATTAGCTAATCAACTGCCAGATAGCTTTACTGACCTTAAAGAGTGACTAAGTCACATATACCAGCTGTTAATGCTCCTGCAAAAGTTGATGTTCCTGGAGAACATATAGATCGAGCCTAAGCCACAACTAAAACGTGGTAGGCCCTCGGGTTCCAAAGATAAAAATCCTCGAAAAGAAAAGGAGCAAATAATAAGAATGGTCCAGTCGAGGATTTATCGACTCTAGAAGAGTCAATGGGCATTAATGATTATGATAATGGAAATCAGGTACCTGAAATTTTTGAGAATAATGATAATGAAGATCTCGATAAATTATGCTCAAAATGGAATTAGATGGAACCGAGAAAAAGTCAACGTTGACAATAAATTCTCATTTAACGTAGCGCTACATGAAATGAATGAGATAAATGAGAATGAGGATCATGAACCAGGGTCTGTAAAAGAATGCAGACAAAGAAATGATTGGCCAAAATGGAAAGATGCAATCGAGGCAGAATTAAAATCACTTGAGAAACGAAAAGTTTTCGGACCTGTAGTCCGCATACCAGAAAATGTAAAGCCGGTTGGATATAAATGGGTTTTCATCAGAAAGAGAAATGAAAACGGTGAAATTGTGAGATACAAAGCACGGCTTGTTGCACAAGGCTTTTCACAACGACCTGGTATTGATTATGAGGAGACGTATTCTCCTGTGGTGGATGCAACTACTTTTCGTTATTTAATTAGTCTGGCAGTACGTGAAGGACTCGATATGCGTCTAATGGATGTTGTCACCGCTTATTATATGGATCACTTGATAGTGATATATATATGAAACTTCCCGAGGGATTTCAGTTACCTGAAAATTCAGGGCCCCGAAAATGAGTACTCAATCAAGCTAAATAAATCGCTTTATGGATTAAAGCAATCTGGCGTATGTGGTATAATCGCCTAAGTGAATATTTATCGAAAGAGGGGTATAAAATGATCAAACTTGCCCGTGCATATTTATGAAAAGATCTGGAAATGAATTTGTCATCATTTCAGTTTATGTTGATGATATTAACATAATTGGAACTCCTGAAGAGTTATCAAAAGCCGTTAATTGTTTGAAAAAGAGTTTGAAATGAAAGATCTCGGTAAACGAAATTTTCTTGGACTGCAAATTGAATATTTAAAGAATGGGATATTCGTACATCAAGAGACTTATACGAAAAAGGTATTGAAAAATTTTATATGGATAAAGCTCATCCATTGGATACTCCAATGATTGTTCGATCTTTAGATGTGAATAAAGATCCGTTTAGACCTTGCGAAAACGATGAAGAATTACTTGGTCCTGAAGTACCATATCTCAGTGCTATTGGAGCCCTAATGTATTTAACGAGTCATACGCGACCTGATATAGCGTTCGCTGTGAATCTATTGGCGAGATATAGTTCGTCACCGACTCGTAGACATTGGAATGGAATTAAGCGATTTTTCGATACCTTCAAGGAACAACTGATATGGGATTGTTCTATTCTAATGAATCAAAAACAGATTTGATTGGGTATGCAGATGCTGGTTTTCTATCTGACCCACATAATGCTCGATCGCAAACGGGCTATTTATTTACACATGGCGGAACCGCTATTTCATGGCGGTCAGTTAAACAAAGTTTAACGGCTACTTCTTCTAATCATGCGGAAATTTTAGCTATTCATGAAGCTAGCCGAGAATGTGTTTGGTTGCGATCGATAATTGAGCATATACAACAAACCAGTGGGCTAGTATCGAAAAAGTTACTTCCTACGATTTTATATGAAGATAATGCTGCATGCATTGCCCAATTAAAGGAAGGATATATTAAGGGAGATAGAACAAAGCATATTTCACCAAAATTTTCTTTACACATGATTTAGAGAAAAATGGTGATATTGATGTACAACAAGTGCGATCAAGTGAAAATCTTGCAGATTTATTCACGAAAGCACTTCCCCCAATAATTTTCAAAAGATTGGTATATTCAATTGGAGTTCGAAAACTTCGAGATCTTAAATGATGTCATCATCAGGGGAGTAAATACGCGTTGCACTCTTTTTCCCTTCACTGAGGTTTTTCCATGTGGTTTTCCCAGTAAGGTTTTTAATGAGGCAACAATCGAAAGCGTATCTAAAAGAATCATGTACTCTTTTTCCTTCATTAGGTTTTTATCCCATTGGGTTTTTCCTAATAAGGTTTTAACGAGGCATATTCTTTGAAAACATCCAAGGGGGAGTATTATGAAATAATTAAATGTGGATGTTTAAATAATAATATTAGTTAAATTATTGATGATTTGGAAGTATTATATTAAATGATGATATGTGATAAGATGATTTTTTTTTGAGCGTTTGTCTTTTCTTGTGCGGTGTTATTGTATTTGTGTTCGTTGTAATCGTGATTTTTCTCTATCTCCTCGGTGTTCGCGTTCATTGTCTCCCCCCGTCTTGCCTCTTCTCTCTCTCTCTCTCTCTCTCTTTTTATTATAAGTTATATTCATTATAATCTTATATAAGTATATTAAAATAACATAGCTTAATTAATATTTCACAATTAATATTTTTAATCAATCATCTCATTTTTTTAAGGCAATTGTGTGCCTTGATATTTGTTCAAATGGCAAAAACCTCCATGAAGTTTGTGAAATATCGCAAGTCCCACTGTTCCAAAGAAATCTACATCACAAGATATCTTGAACAACTTATGATGAAAGAAATTATTTTTCTTTTATTAAATGATTTTCGGATTGAATTAACATTAGGTTGTTTCTTTTCCTTTCTTTTTTTTTTATGACTTTTGGATTGAATGCATATCGTTTTAGGGGTGTAAACGTGTCAAGATTGAAGCTCAGCTCCTCGAAAATTATATATTATGTTTGGGCTCAAGCTTGGCTCGTGAGCTCGTTTTGTAAACGAACGGCTCAAGTTTGAAACTCAAAATATTTTAAATTTAGCTTAACTTTTTTTTAATAAAAATTAATAAAAAGGTCTCGAGTTTGCACGCGAACTTTCCAAGAGCAACGAGAAAGTTCGACTCATCATAAACCCTTTATAAACCCTCTAAGTAGCTAGGCTTGCTGTTTTTTATGCTTGATTCTGAATTCGATTTTACTCTAAATTAAATCCTAACCCGTAAATGAAGTCGAAAATCGTGGAAAAAAAATAAAAAATACTTCACGCAGTGTTTTGAAAGACGTCTTTTTGTTTTTGAATTGATATATGCATAATATTACCCTGATCGTAGCACATTGATTAGCTGATGATGGCCTATTCATAAATCTGAATAAATAAACATAAAAAAGATCTTCTTAACCCTTAAAATATATTGGTTTCATTTTTCAGCTTTTTTTCCCGGCCTATCTTGATTATTATTTTCGTCTTTAGGGTTTTGCTTCGCGCCTTTCACCCTAATCCGAGCTGTGTGATTTATGCCGATGGTTTGTTGACGTGGTTGCATCCCTTTCTCTTGCTCGGTCCCTTACCTTCTGACTCATAACAAATTGCCGTAGATGTCTCAACATCTCCGCATGCACTGGCTTCACGAGACACAAAGTTGCACCATGTTCGATGACCTCCGTGGTCATAAATTGGTTGTCCTCACACAATAACACTGAGAAACATAAATAAGCGCATTTCATGCGCAAAAAAAATCACGATGATATACGAATCTTCTCTTACTTCAAACAAAATGATATGCGCCTGTACGTTAGTAGAAAAGCGACTTACTAATGATTGGTATGCGCATGCTTACTGCTTGATCCAAAAGCTTAAGTCCAAGGAGGTCTGGCGAGTATAGATTTGCAATCACAATGTCGAATTTTTCTGGACTTGATAGTTTCGCCATCGCCGACGAAGCAAGTCCAGTCTGAGTAACTGAGAAAAAAAAAAAGATACAGATCTGTACCACTATATATATACGCACGTACGTTATAAGATTGCGCATAAAATGCACATCTTCAAGTGCTTTATAAAAGTTGCATCAACAACAGTAAACTGACCTTTCGCCAGGCAATAATCCATGTATAAACGCGCAATTTTTTAATTTTTTTTTCGAGAAAATGAACCGATTAATAAGTAAGGTCATGTTATTTCTGAACTCTTTGATTTAATAGAAAATTAAAACCATATATGTAACATGTATACCTTTGTACCCATAGGCCTCTAACGTTTCTCCTATGCTAAGCAAGCTTTCGGAGTCATGATCTGCAAGCAAGACATGAATTTCATTCATCATCTCTAATAGATATGTAGACAGCTAATAAAGGATTTGGGGTGTTTTGGTGTAAAAAATTACATTGGGAGGTATTTATATAGTATGTGATTTTGAGCTAGGGTTTGTTGAAGTAATTAATATTGTCTCAGAAGTATTAATTAGTGAAGTAGTTGTTTATTTTGTTATTGTAGCGTTTACCTTTAAATTCAACAACTCTCACACCTAACTAAGAAAATATACAGATGTGTATCCATCTGTCTAAATTCAAAAGTCTACACCAAATAAAGAAATATACAAGAACACCACACAAGAATCGAATTTGAACGATATGGACGAAGAAGGAGATGCCTACGAGTTTTCGTCGAATACTATTGAAAGCGAAGATTAAGCGATTGAATATGGTTTTTTTTTTCATTGTATTGAGTTATATATATATATATATATATATTACGATAATCAATATTTTTTTAAATAATGAAGGTGTAATTGTTTTTTTTAATATTGTATTGAAGTAATGTGTTGTAATTTTTTATTATTTTTCAATTAATAAACCAAAAAAATCAAAAAAATAAAAATAAAAATTTCTGATTTTTTAAACCGTCGAACCCAATTCGATCACAATTTGAAGTTTTGGTCCAATCGGGATCGGTTGAAGACGACAGCCACAGCCTATCTAGCACCAATTAACTCACTCTGAGTGTTGTCTTGGGTTGGGCCTCCCCTCATTGTCAACTGTATAACTGTATTTGTAGCACGCACTTCAATCTCCGATCAGTCTTCTTCCTCTCTTCTGTCTTTTTGTCGATTATTGCAACCTTATTTATGATCAAAATGGTTTCTTGACTGATTTTTGCATTTCTTTCGGTGATACAATCCACAACACGACATTGACCCTTTTCTTCGTGGTGCTGAAAATAATTTTCTGAATAAATGGCTGCTGTGGCAATACTCGATTTGTTGAGGAAAAACCCAAATTTTGGTGGTCAGGCATTTACTTCAAGAACCCTCTTCTCCCCTAAGATCGTGGGAGCCTCAACTTTTGCTTTTGCTACCCCTTTTGCTGTTGGAGCTGCGTTTTTCGGGTACTCCTCAGAAGTTTTGCTTACTTGCCTCTTTTTATGGATCATTTACTTTTTTTTTGTTCTTTCTGTTTTCGTATGACTAGTTTTGAATTCTATGTTATCCATTTAAGCAGCTAAAGCTTTTGCCATCGAAGCTTTGTCTCATCGTCGTATTTAGCCGTATAAGATTGTGAATCATTGAGGTCGTTATTTAGGCGTTGTTAAGTTGATTAAGCCTTCATCACTAGTCGTGGTGCTGGAGTATGTTGCTCTCATGCTATCTGTGCTTTGCTTTGTTTAAAGGAGCTTATGAAATTTCGACAGGCTATTCGAAAGTAGCTTAGTATTTAAGATGCAAAAGTTGCTTTATATCGCTGAAATTCCTTTGATTTTAAGGTGAATCTTTAAAGTGCAAGTATTCTAGGATGATTTTCGGGGCAATTTAATCTGGCAATGTTATTAAGATAGAATTATCTATGTCAATTTGAAGGTTTTGCCTAAAACCAGTTGATTTTTGTACTATTCCCATGTGAAATCCTCGATGCCACCCCTTACATCTGTGGATAGAACAGATTGGCTGACGATGTGTTAAATAAACCGTATATAGCACAATGGAAGACTGTTTTAAGGTCAACTATTTAATCCTATATCGAAGTCCCAAAAAATGCATTGTCACTTCATTAGTTTAGGAAATTTACATACTGAGCAGGGTTTTTTATATTTTAGTTCTCCTGAGTAGGATTATCAAACAAGCTTCATTTGAATTAGTAGCATCTTTATTTTATTACGTTATGTGCAGCTTATGGATTTAAATAGTTGTTTACAATTCGTGCATGCCATTGGATGGACCATAACTGAGTTGCCAGTATGGTTTAGTTGATACTCTATGGATTCTAGTTCTAATGAAATAGGCTAGACCCCACCTATAAATACTGGCGAAATTTTGATATTTTTTCAATTCAAGTTTATGTCTCAACTCTCAGTTATCTTGAATAGTATGAAGAATAAAAATAGAAGAACGTTGAATGATAGCCAATGCTGCTTTATGTCTATATCTAAAACCTGACGATATATGTGAACACTAATATTTTCCAATATGTATATATTTTTAAATGCCTTCCAGAAATGGTGTAACACAGATTGCCTACTGTGATGCTGCTGCTACTGTGGACGAAGACTATTTCTCAAGTATAAAGAGCACTTCCGAAAGCATATTTAGAAACGGAGAGAATGCCTTGAACTATAGCACCAAAAGATATGATATTCCATTAAAGCCTCTATTCTCTGCTTTTCACTGGAAAACACTTGCATTGACTTCATTGAGGTCTTTTTTGCTGTACTATTCGCGTCTTTTGGACAAACGGTCTCGCTTGGAGGACGAGGACGACGATTTCTTACAAGATGATCCCGAGGAAAACCGTGGATTTGGTCGTTCCATTCAAGAAATCAGTAAAGCACATCCTTCGTGAGGTATTCCTTTTCCTCATCAATCTTTTATGATCTGTTTTTTTGTGGAATTTGTGTTAAAAAAAAAGCTGCTAATGATGAAATGATGCTTTGATTGTACTGTTTAGGCATTTTGGTGTCTTTTTGTTACTAAAATTCTTATCCTGATAGAGAACCGTAATTAGTGCTTATGACCAACATCAAGAATTGTCTCTTTAGTTTTATTGATGATCTATTATATGTTTGCCCATTCTTTGCATAGACCTCTGTCGTGACTACGAGGCGAGTTCTTGAAAGACTTGCAGTTCATTATGTTTCACAGTGCATGGCTTGGAAACTTCTCAAAGGTACTAATAACGCTATTCATATATTTTCTTTATTAGAGGATTGTGTCGATCGTCCTAATTTAATCTCGCAAACAATTCAGATGTGCCAAAGTCAGCAGTTCGAAAAGCTGAAAGAGGAATGCCCACTCCAACTTACATATTCTGCGTGAGCCGAACCACTTTCAGGGGTAATATTTTAAACTCTTCATATCTTTGTCGTGTCTCTAGTTCGACATAGGCTTAACTTTAAATCTTTATTTTTCGTATTCTTGGGTTTTATCAACAGGACACTTGTTAGGAGTTCTAGCATCGTGGGTAGTCCAAGTTGGGATCGATACCTACCGTTTCTTTAGAACTATTACAAAAGCCAAAAAAGACAACAAGGACGAAATTCATCTTCTTGGAAAGAAAGTCTATGACGCCACCGTTCGATGTGCTTCTTCACTTGTCTTTGCCTCTATCGGAGCTGGTATTGGAGCGGCTTTGATTCGGCCTTCGATGGGTCAATGGATAGGTAATGAAATTCATCTCTGCTAAAATCTTAAACTCTTTAGAAATTTATTATTCACGTACCAATTTCTTGGAGAAAAAACAGCCGAAAGCTTGATATTATTATCCATTGATGGGTGTTCCCGAAAGTTTAAACACATGATCGGTTTTTTAAGTAGGATCTGCTTACAATGTCTATTGATACGCTCGTTATTACAGGGTGCGCTGTCGGGGATTTAGCGGGGCCCTTTATCGTCGCTCTTTGTTTCGGGAGCATTGATGCAGAGATCTAGAAGGACTCGGCCTTCATATGATACGAACGGCACATCTTAAACATCTCACGTATTATTACTCCATGGAAGGATCCTACTGTGTTCGAGATTTTTGTAAGAACTTTGCAAGAATTGTTGTCGTTCTTTTCGAAATTTTAGAACACGGAAACAATAAAGAGGAAGGTGCTCAAATTTTGGGTTTTGAGGTCGATTATGCATCGACCAGCCAAAGTTCCCATCTTTTTTGGCTATAATGCAAGTTTATATCTTTATCTTGTAGTTAAGACAGAACGCCAAATATGCCAAGAACATCAAATAAACAAAATCAGCAACTGTGATACGATATTATATTAAGAAGCGAAGCGTCTTGTCCTAAAAATCATATATAAACCATACACCGTACTTAATTTTATCGTTGTGTTTCATTTTTCTTGATCACTATCTTGGCCATTGGGCCATATCTGATGAAATTACCATTTAATCCTAGGATATTATAGCCCTTGAAAGTTAAAAATCACAACTTTGTGTTGAACATTTATGTGTTGGGCATTGGGGTGGGGGCTGATTGATCATATGAGAATGGAGACTAGTGATAGCAGCTCTAACACCAGCCCTTTACTTCCTAGTAGTGGGCAAAAAAAGTCTAGCTCGAGCGTAACTGTAATTCTCCTACTAAGCACTTCTGTAGCTGTCTCGGGCTCCTTTGTTTTCGGCTGCGTTGTAAGCTATCTAATGGCCAGAAGTTATTGTTATGTTTGCTCAAAGGGTGCCTTTTCTTGATAGTTGAATCACCTCATCGTTTTCTTTTAAGGATGTAATGAGATGTGTTCTTTTCTGTGTATGTACAGATGGGGTTTTCCTCGCCTGCTCAAACTGGGATTTTAGAGGATCTTGGGCTGTCTTTGGCTGCGGTAACTTTCTTGAAATCGAAATAAATCTCACAGTTTTATTACTCTCAGCAAGGAGTCATCTGATTCTTTCAGTCTATAGTTTTTCTCTAAAAATCCTGAATTGGCTTTCATTGACCTCATTGGATTTTTTATTTTTTTCCGATTAGTAACGGTATGAAGTAGTCGAGTCCATAGACTGTATCTGAATAATTTGAAGTTAGAAGACAAAAATTAGTTAAGGGCATGTTTTGAGTATTGAAGAGCAAACTTTTTGGTTGTTTCTCATGCCATATGCAGTATTCATTGTTTGGGTCACTATCAAACATTGGAGCTGTAATAGGAGCTTTATTGAGTGGGAAAATTGCAGATTTTCTCGGCAGAAGAGGGGTAAATATGTCATATATCTCAGATTCTGCATAAAACTAAAGGGCTTTGTTCGTCTAAATCCTCTCATGAAAGGGATGATCGAATAATGCAGGCCATGGGGTTTGCTGAACTGTTTAATATTATTGGATGGCTTGCAATAGCCTTTTCGAAGGTTTAAGAAAAATTATGTTTTTATCAATTTATGTTACGATAGAGGAAAACAATTATAATGATAAGTAAGAAGAAATGTATTTTTGCAATAGGATGCCTTGTGGCTTGACATTGGGAGGCTGTCAACTGGTTTTGGAGTTGGACTTCTTTCTTACATGGTACTTATAAGGTTTTCTGTCAGAGAATGGAAATAACAACATATACTGTCGATTGATTTTATGAAGATATCATCGAATCCCAAAAACACTTATAGGTGCCTGTATACATAGCAGAAATTACTCCGAAGAATCTCCGAGGAGCTTATACTGCTCTGAATCAGGTAAGCAAACTGCATACATATATGTGCGTATGAGTTTATATACATGTTATTTAAGGAAAATTTATCTGAATTTGAACTGAGGTGAAGGATTTGACGTGATTTATATAGCTGATGATATGCTGTGGTATCTCTGTGATGTACCTTTTGGGTAATCTAATCAAATGGCGACCCTTGGCTTTAATAGGTTAGGTCTTCGATATTACATTCTTCGATATTACATTCATGAAGTTTCTTGCAAAGACGGAAGCTGAATCTGCTTCATGTACCATCATTATAGGAACTATTCCATGCATTATACAGCTAGTTGGCGTGTTCTTCATTCCAGAGTCTCCTAGATGGCTTGTAAGATCGTAAATAAGTCTATACATATTTGCATAAAATGAGCACAGACTGTAAGTTTATATTCCCCTTTTTGAAGGCTAAGATAGGAAACTGGGGCGGAAGTGAATCATCTTTAAAGCTCCTAAGAGGCGAAAACTCCGATACTTTCGAAGAAGCAGCTGAAATAAAGGTATACTCAGCTTTCATTTTCCGCAGTTTAATAATCTGATAAGCCTCTTTTCGTTATTAGTTTCCATGACTGTTCCACGAAAACTTGTACGAACGTAGTTGTTCCTTCCTTCCAGTCAAGAACTATATACTCCATCCTAGAGTTAATCTATCTCGTGAAGTTAAATATACTTTATATAAGCTTTCGTATTTTGCGATGATCCAGGATCATACAAGAGCTCAAGAACAGCTCGAAGCCTCTAGATTTGTAGACTTATTCCAAAGAAAATATGCCTATTCTCTTACTGTAAGAATCTAATTTAACTATATCTACTGTTTAAGGAAGAAACTCCTTACATGTTTATGTTTTGTTTAAGGTTGGTGTGGGGCTAATGGTGTTACAGCAATTCGGAGGAGTCAATGCCATAGCATTCTACGCCGACGCTATATTTTCATCAGCAGGTTAACAAAATGTATAAATATATTGTTTCTGAATTCTGATATGCGATTCGAAATAACTCTGAACCGATATTATGGAAAACCTGCCGTATTATTACAGGGTTTTCAGCTAAAGTTGGAACCACCTCAATAGCTGTTCTTCAGGTTTACTGATAAATTTTCTATGATTTTTCTCGTTTCAGAAACAAAATAATTAATTAAGCTATGTATTAACTAATATTTCGTGATGTTTTAGATCCCGATGACTTTATTAGGAACACTTTTGATGGATAAATCGGGAAGGAGACCGTTACTACTGGTACTTATCTAGCACACTACTAAGACTGACCTAACTAAGTTCCATCATCTTTACATTACAAAAAAAAAAAAAAGTTAATCTTACGCTGCTACAGGTTTCATCTTCGGGAACTTGCCTGGGATGCTTTTTGATAGCATTGTCGTTCTTCTTACAGGTTAGTTTATTGTGCTGTATCGTAATTTTTTCCTCTCTTTTCGATGAGTTAATATTATGTAGCGAGATAAAACAAGGTAATTTTCAACTGCAGGAATTGAAGCTTTGGGACTCAAGCCCTTTCCTGGCGCTTGCCGGTGTGCTGGTAATGCTTCATGTTCGACGTCATTACATCCTTAGTCACATCGTCTAACTGTACTTGATCTTATCGTACGATGTTGCAACTGTTGCAATAAGCTGTGTATCAATTGTATATCTCCTTAAGTTCCCAAGAACAGCCCATTTTTAAACAAACAGAGAAAAAAAAAACGTCTTTACTTCGTTTTTGAATCAGATATTTAAGGGATCTTTCTCTGTGGGCATGGGAGCAATCCCTTGGGTCATCATGTCGGAGGTAGAAAGATTTCTAACACTTCTCCGTGGATGCAAAAAGCGACGCATTTGATCACTTACAGCTCCTTTTTTTTTTTTTAAATTTCAGATATTCCCTATGAATGTGAAGGGTTTAGCGGGGAGTATTGTATCGACGGCGAACTGGCTATGTTCTTGGATTATTACATATTCGTTCAACTTCTTAGAGCAATGGAGCTCATCGGGTAATAAAGCAAATGGTCCTAACAGCATTTTACGTTAGTTTTCTGTCGTTTTAACACGAACACTTCGATGAGCTGAACGCTTGATTTGTTCTGTCCATTCTTGTTTTCAGGCACGTTCGTCGCATTTTCATTTATATCGGGTTTTACACTGATATTCGTAACGAAGCTTGTCCCCGAGACCAAAGGTCGAACACTAGAAGAGATACATGGATTCATGACATGGTCAAGTAACTGAGTGATTCAAAGATGTTTTTGTTCACAGTTTTTTATCACCAAAGGAAGAACAAGGATGATGAAGGAATAGATGTAATAATAAATCTTAAGTTGAAATATTTATTTAAGATAAATTCTTAATACATATGATTTATTTCGTTGTACTAATAATTGTGTACATAACATCTTATTACACCCCCGAACAATAAAAATGGAAACTTTGTCATAAAAGGTTTCATATCATTATTGCCTTCACATCTCCCTTTGTGGTTTATCATATTTATATTATTTATCTATCTATTTTGAACATAACTATAATATATTAATATTATATATATATTCAGAAGAAACTTTGGAATTTTGAGGAGCTCGATTCTTGTGGTGTTGAAGCATAGATTGGCTATTAAATTAGTTTATCCACAATATTATCATATGTTCAAATTTTCTGAGGTCATATTATGAAAAAAAAATGTTATTTAAATATATATTATTTCCCGAAAATTAATTTTGTTTTTATTTTTATTCTCTTTAACTCTAATCTTCACATTTCCTGGGGTTTTCTAGTTCCATGCAGTTCAACCTCTCAGAGAAGAGAAGCTCAAACGACACTTCGTATAGAGTAAACTCTCTCTCTCTCTCCCTCTCTCTCTCTCTCTCCATACATAGATTTAGATAATTCTTTTGAGGCGAACCATGGTCTGAATTTCTAGCAGAAAGGAAGAAGAAAGTAAAGGTGACTTTTTTTTTTTTACTGGGGATTATTAATTTTAATTTTATTGTAATTTGTTTTGGCAAAGCAGTATGGAATCGTATGGTGCCTGGAAAGCTTCAAACGGCCAAATTTGATTCATTACGGTCCACTTAGGGTTCTTATGTTCTGGGATTCGTATTTATGGTCTAATTTCATTTATATTTTAGGGATTTTGTGTATTCATTTGTTTGTTTATTTGGAAGTATTGCCAATAGATCCTTTTGAGCTGTTAAGCGAGTTCTTATTCTTGGAAGCCCCCAATCTGATGTATGATATGCTCACAATATGTTAAATGGTGTTAATAGCCTCATTTCTTCGATGTCAGATCCATTCAGCTAGATCTCATTAAGATACACTGAGTTATTATAATTGGGATGAGACCAATGGCATAATTGGTGGGGGGATTAGAGTAGTGCAAGGATATGTTGACGTCATGGAATTTCCGACGTAGCGTCCCAAAAAATACTATGAAAAAAATGTACTTACACTTCCTTACAACATTGCTCAATGGTGTGGTGAAAATTTATGGCTTTGTGACCATGATGATGTTATCTTGGTTAACTTACTCGATCCAACTTCTTTTTGAAGTATGTGGTGGAATGGTGGTTTATTTGTTTAGATGAACTGTTTCAATGGGGTCAAGATTATCATCCCCTTTTGTGATTTCAGATTCTATCCAATGGATAGGTAATGAAAGATCAGGCTCGAGTCCATTAGAGGGATGATGAAATCTTCGGGACTTAGTTTGCTCGCTTCTTTAACTCCTCTTCATTCTCTTATCCTGAAAAATCATGACAGATTTTCAACAAACTTAATTTATAAAAAATTTAAGAAACCAAAGGAGTTTCTTCGATACCATCAGAAGTGCCAGTTTTGTCAGGAGTCTACAATGGTTGTCGCACGTTACCCACCCCCGTGGTTCAGGTAAATTTCTTACATTTATTTTTATGACCATTGTTATAATTTATTTTGCAATTTTTATTCTTTTTATTTTTAGAGTTGATGGGTTGTGTTGGGTTTTTAATGATATGTGTTTGATGTACAGTATTGCCCCTATGATGGACTACACAGACAATCACTTCAGAACATTGGCCCGACTCATATCGAAACATGCTTGGCTTTATACTGAGATGATTGCTGCTGAAACAATAGTATTTCAAAAAGGAAACTTGGTAATGAGTTTTATCCCTCTTTCATTTAGGACGTCTATTGAAATGGGGTCTTCAGAATTTTGAATTTGGAGAAATTCAATAGGCAAGTTCACATTGAACTAAATTGGAAATTTGCTTGGCATTTTATGTTCAACATTAATCAGCGCTGACCCATATAATCGTAATTAACGACTATAAACCGTCTATGTTAAACCTGCAAAGTGGGGTATTTAGTATAGGTGGTCAATTATGTGAACATTATGATTGATGATATCATTTTATTGTATGTAACTTTGGTATTCTCTTTACTTACCAGGACAGATTTTTGGCATTTGGTGAAGAGCAACACCCTATAGTGCTCCAAATCGGGGGAAGTGACTTGGAAAACATAGCTAAAGCCGTCGAACTTGCAAATCCTTATGGCTATGATGAGATCAATTTCAAGTTTGTTCTCATACCTGAACAGTCTATGTTGTACTTCTTTTCTTCATAAACCTCATTTAATTTGTTGTAACTGAGACATATGTGTGTACAGTTGTGGATGCCCAAGTCCTAAGGTTGCTGGAAAAGGGTGTTTTGGTGTTCGTCTTATGCTTGATCCCAAGGTTAGTCGTTTCTATTCTAGCAATATTATGTTAGTTGTCTCTCTAAATTTATTTATTTTTTGCGAGGGAAGTTTGTCGCGAATGCTATGTCAGTAATTGCTGCAAATACAAATGTTCCCGTTAGTGTTAAATGCCGAATCGGAGTAGATAACCAGGATTCGTACAACGAGCTGTGTAAGTCCGTAAACTCCTTCAGAATCCTCAATTTGCATTTTTGGTATGTAAAAGATATGCAATTTTTTCTCTCATTTCTTGCATTATCGCCATTCACAAGCCTATACTGTGTTGTTTTCAGACATCATTTATCAATATCTAATTTGGTTACGCAAAACATTCTGGTGGAGCGGACGTAGAAGCCTACTTAATAGAAGTTTTTTTCATTATTTCGATGCAGGCGATTTTATATACAAGGTCTCATCTCAATCACCAACCAGGCATTTTATTATACACTCAAGAAAAGCATTACTAAATGGAATCAGTCCCAAAGAAAATCGATCTATTCCTCCTTTGAAGTATGAATTGATGGATTTATGTTTATGTACCTTTGTTTGGGCTTTCCGAGGCTCTGTTTGGTTTGTGGAAAAGAAATATTAAGGGAAAGAAAATCGGATTCTTGTGTCATCACAATAAACTCATAATTCTCTCGTCATCTTGAAGGTATGAGTATTACTACGCTCTTGTGCGTGATTTCCCTGAGTTAACGTTCACCATCAATGGAGGTATAAACACTGTCGAGGAGGTAATTATTTTTTCTTTTTTTAATCCTTGTTGTTTCATGGTACTTTTGGGAGGGCAATTAGAAGCATCATTAAGATTTGGTTCCTCGTGTTATAATGTATGGACCTTTGTCGCTCATGTTTAATTGAAAAGCCCATTTTGCTCCTCATTTAAACTCATGGATTCAATTATTTTTCTTACATTTTACGTCTTGTTATGATATCATGATTTATAGGTGAACGCAGCGTTAACCGAAGGAGCTCATGGAGTCATGGTTGGGCGTGCAGCTTACAACAAGTATGCATATCATTTTTGTGTCTTTTTGCGTTTTTTTTTCTTATAACATCATTGTATACATAATTTACAAGCTTAATGGGGGGAAAATACATAGATGGTATCATAGACTTGGAAAAAAAAATATTCTTACATCACACGCAAATGAAACCTCATTTTTCTGCTTTTCCAGCCCATGGAATCTGTTAGGACATGTTGACAGTTCAATATACGGTGAACCGATTAGCACTTTAACTCGGCGACAGGTTAGTTATATAGTTAGATTCATATGCTGCTAGTTGTGCTTAATAACAAATCAATTATCTAATTTCCGCGCACAGGTCCTTGAAAAGTACGAAATTTACGGTGATTCAGTCTTGGGAATCTATGGACCTAAACCAAACGTTCGTGAAGTTATTAAGGTATGTTTATATATACATTTTTACACATCCATTAAGAATAAACAAAGTAAGATCCATCATTGTTGATCTCACATTTTCTTGCTGCCCAATATGGTCATTGTTCTTTTAATTTGTTAGTATAGACGATATTGTGAGGAAAACTTGTAATATTTGTTGAGTAAACTTATCTCTTACGCATACGTGCAGTTGCAATGACAGTTATTACGACGAGAATTAGATCAGAATGATACGAATGAATCTCCTAACATGGATCAATTTAACAAATGCTATGTATATCCTATCTATCATAATTAACATATAGCAACAAATCTACCCGCTGATAGATGTAAGGAAAATCGATATCGATGGTTCGTCTTTGTTGGTCTTTATGTTTTTAGTTAACCTTAGAAACATAAATGCAGCCTTTGCTCGGTTTTTTCCATTCGGAGCCTGGAAATGGTCTGTGGAAACGCAAAGCTGACAATGCTTTCCTCCATTGCACGGTAACACCTTTATCACTTTTTTTTTTCCTTAAAAGCTTCTTTCTTTGGGCACATATTCTTTACTTCATCTTTCCATTGTCATGAAAATCATGAATTTATGAATACTTGTCCGTTTCAGACAATTAAATCGTTTTTCGAGGAGACCCTAGAGGCGATTCCCGATTCTGTGCTGGACGCGCCTATCACAGGCGCGTCGATCAACTTTCCGAATACTTTCGCCGAGTCAAAGAAAATTCTACCTCCTCCTTACAAGTTAATCCGAGAAGAAGAGCTTATGTATGCTTAGACAAGTTTTTCTTGTTAAGCCTTTTGAACTGCTCTATAATCCAACACCAAGAAGTAGAGATTCAGTTTTGAGTATTTGTAATTTACGTCAAGTATTCTCGAGACCAAACCCGATTCAATGTAATAATATGAGTTATAGATAGCAAGACGACGAAAAAGGCCATTCTTTCTTATATTCATCTTGATCATAATCCATAGTACGCCAAGCTACTTTCATTTGTTTATAACGAGGAGTAGTAGCTCTTCGACAAGGCCCGAACCGTGGCTGAGGAGGGGCTGACGATCCCCCAAGAACGAAGTGGAGCCACACGGTGAGGACCAACGACGTACGATCCAATAACAGTGGTGAGCCTTTGGTGGGCGTTTGTTCTTGATAAGCTCAAACTTTGGTAGGTTACTATTACCAATTCAGAGCATAGCTTTTGTTCGTTTTGGTGCAAGTTTGTGCTGATTTTAGCCCACGAAAAGGCCTCGCCGACGATCAATACCAATCGATCTTGGGAGAGTTCAAAGAATTGGCGACGACGGGTTTTTGTTCGTGATAGACAAGGTTGCAACGAGAGAGTTATGAGCAATAATAGTAATGAGAAATTTCATTCATAAATTCTTAATGCTTTGAGTTTGATTTGCACGCTGGTCTCATATTTCATGTTTGTGTTTGTATGTTTATATTAAGACATCAAACGATGATCATTTTATTGCAAATCATCCCATAAAACACATACTTGCCCATTCATTAGAAAGTATAAAAAAAATTACCCACCAGCCCAAGAACTAACAAAAGAAAAAAAAGAGAAAAATTGCAGAAGCCAAAATCTTAGACAGAAGAGAAGGGGCAAAACAAGGGATTAAAACAATATATATATTCAAAGCTACCTATACATACATATACGTAGGATATATATAATAATGAACTTGTTCTTACCTAGAAGTCAAGAGAAGGCAATTGAAGATCCTCGAACAAGCATTCCTCAACCTAGGATATACCCGAATAGTGTGATTTCTAGACTCTTTCCACGCACCTTCGATGACTCCGACGAAAAGAGTCAAGCTTCTTATTGGTGGGATGTAAAGTGTCAAAGGAACTGCAGAGAACGCAACTGCAAAGAAGAAGTTCAACATTCTTCCCTAATAATTTCTTGACTTGAGACTTTCAAAGCATCAGATAAAGTTAAAGATTTGATCTTTTTAAGGGATTATGAAGAGGGCTTTAAATATTGTCTGGTTTTCTTGCATGATCCAAGTGAATGTGAGAAGTGGTGAAGTATATCCTTTTTTTGGTTCTTCTTCTTGCAACAACTTCAAAGGTGGGATTGAATTGTTTTTATTTTTATTTTATTTTTCTGTTTTTTTTTTTTTTATTATTATTCTCTTCTTTATCTTAGTTTGGTTGGGTGGTGGTCGTTATCTTAATAATATAATATTTATATACGTACTAATGTATTGACTATGTTTGAAGATAATGTTGAGATGGGCATCACACTGTAGGTAGTAGCAAAGAGTATACCGAGCCCACCTCACGTGTTAGTGTCCCTTTAAAGTCCCAAATGGTTCGCATATTTATTTATTTTTGTCTGGAAGATAATGCTTAGTTGAAGTGAATGGAATGTATATAATATTCTAATATTTTTATCCAAAGCAAAATAAGATGAATTTCGGCTTAGGATTTCATAATTATTTCTCTTGAGTATTGATCTCCAATTTCTTACGGTAGTTTGGGATCAAAGTGGAAATCTCCACTCAAAATCTATAATGGTAGCGACGGTGATTCTTCGTTGGTGAAAGCGCTGGAACGAGCCACTCGTCCTTTTTTTTTTTTTTACCTCGTTTGAAGAAAAAATTGATTTTCTATTTGACTATATTTATTAATATATATATATTATATATATAATATGTAATGCAGCATATCACGTAAAAATTCATTATTATCTAATACTATAAGTTATTGTTGTAGATATTTTGATCATTCAAATGTCGTGTTGCATCCGAGATTGTATTTAGTGCTAGCGGAAGAATTGTGAAGGATTATTGTTGTAAGCTTTTTTTTTTTTTTTTGAATAAACAAATGTCATATTTTATGGTAACTTTATCGTATTATTAACATTTCTTTATTGTGTCGTAGTTCTTTTTTTTGTGTGAATGTTTTGTTGTGTTTATTGTCGGCTTTGGCGATGTTTCTTAGTTTATTTTTTGTTGCAAAAAACTATTTGGTTGTTGGATTAATAAGAAGGAATTCGAATCCCCCACGTGAACCTCGATCCCAGTACGACGATTCCCCGTTCCCGAACGAATTCGTCATAACAACGAATTAGCGAAGATTATATTTGAGATGAAAATTTAATATGGGGATAATATGTCCAATATCATATCCAAACCCAGCCATTACCACCCTACTCCGATTTTATTTTTACAATTTATGAAAAAAAAACAACGAATGTAAATTCGGCCGTCGAAAGAGCATCACCATTGAGGAACATCGCCGGCAACATGCCTATCTTCTAACATTTTCGGGTGATATTTCACGGAATTCGACTGGAAGAGAAGATCCCGACTCATACCGACGGATTGACTTCGAATTCAGACAAGATGAGAGGCAACACTCATTCATTCATAGGATCCAAAAGGCATTTAGTAAAAGTAGCCACTTTATCAAATATATGGGCAAAACATCAAACGTGATAGTATTAAACATCCACAGATTAAAGCGCAAAGGTAATAAATGAGAACGGCGGCGTTTCAAAGCCCGAGCTCGGAGATATCGGCTAAATACTTGAGGTTGCAAGCGATGAGGGCATTCACAAAGTAGCACGTCTCTTCCGGCGTGTTCCCCTTCGGCACGTCCACTACGAACGATTCTATCACGAGGGTTCCCTCCTTACCGTCCATTGTCTCGGGGTGCACTGTAATGATCGAGGAGTAGTTCTGCGAAAAATAGCGCAATCAAATTTGGATAAGCCTTTTCGCTCTTTTATGCGTAGATATATAGTAGTAGTGTTTCCTTCTTATTACCTTGAGCCTATGGTCGCCGCCGAGGAACTTGACCCCGAGAATGCGCTTTTGATCGTCGAGGAGCTCTAACCTCTCGGTGCTGATCGTCGCGGGGAGTCCCGACTTGATGTTGACTTCTCGGACGCTCCCGATCTCGAGGTTGCCCTTCACCGTGCATCGGCTCACAAAGGGTTTGTACTTTTGTGGCTCGTCGAATCTCCTCACCAGCGACCAAACCTTATAAAAAAATGGCAAGAACAAAATATGTTCATTTGTATCGTTGGAAGTATTGTAAATAAAATATATATTCTTAAATTCAAAATTTTTAGGTGAAGTAGCCATTTAACATAGTATCAAGACCAAGAGATTACGAATATAGATCATCGCGAACATCGAAAATTATACGTTTAAGACCGTAAGGATCGAATCAATCCCGAACGCCCCAAATTTATAAGACTTGTGGGGTTCCACTTTAAAAGCCAATTGACAATTAGAGGGAGTAGCCCACAAGCTTATATACTAGTGATCCACCTTCGAATTATCCGATGTGAGATTTGGTTTGATACCCCGACAATCATCCCCTCAAACTCAAGAGCACCGAGCGGGCCTCCCATTCAACGATAATCATCCAATCGTTATTGCGAGGATCGGGGACACGTCATCTACATCGTATTTGAGCTCTCCTTCGGTTAATTGATTCTCGATCCATGCTCACCGCACCATTTGTAAGGATTGAATCGACCCCGAAACGCCCCAATCCTATAAGCCTTGTGGGGTTCCACTCTAAAAGTCAATTGACAATTAGACGGAGTCGTCCACAAGCTTATATACTGGTGATCCACCTTCGAATTATCCGATGTGAGATTAGGTTTGATATCCCAACAAAAACTAAATAAGAAAGAAATCAACGTAACAAGGCGATTCATTGAAAATATTGAAAAAGAAAATATATAAAGTAACTCCTCAAAATTGGTATGAAATGATAATTCAAGATGTATTAAGGAACCTCAACCTTCCACGCAAGTATCACATAGTTCAGCCAAGACTACGATTAGCCATATCCTCAGTAAATAAGCAAAATTAACTTCAAAGATCCATAATTAGATCAGACTAAATCCTTCATAAACAATCTCTATACATATATATATATATATATATAGACACATATATAGAGAGAGAGATTACGATGTCAATGGGAGCTTTAATGCGTTTAACAACGGAAGAAGAGCACTGCTCTTCACTGGGCTGATGATGCTTGTTGTGTCTGCCTACATACTCTGCCTCCATTTTTACTCTTGGAATATTTATGACCCTTTTGTGTGTTTTATAAATAGCAACTAGTGGAAACAATTGTTGTTGTAGTTAGTGTAGTAATATATTGAGTCTCTTCCTTAGCTTTTTGGCATTGAAGGTCTTGTCAAGAACATGAACAAAAGAACTAAAAGTGCTTTTGATTCGTTACATTTCCCCATCAACATAAACCGACCTGCCCAACCAAAGGCCTTTTCAAGCCCCCCTTTAGTCTCGTGCTTGCGTTTAAATAAAATTATCATCCCTTTCTTTCACTCTTCTTTCTAGCCTATTTAGCATAAGTTGGGGCCTATGATATTTCCACTTGCAATAAGGTCCATCTCACTCGAATTCCTTGAATATTGTAGTATGTGTAGATTTGAGACAGAAACATACCGTCCAGAATGATAAATCGCGTTGGAAATTGGAATCGTCTCATCGCCAATAATAAAGTTTAAATTTGACTTAAACTTACCTTTATGAGAATACGATGAGTGATTCAAAAAGAAAATCAGCACAAGTTGTTACCTTTGGTTAGGCCCACCTCAAAGGAAAACTTGAGAAATTAGGAAAAAAATCTAAGATACAAAACAACGTAATCTATCATCTGATATTTGTGATGATAAAAAAAAAAATTAAAAGAAAAATCATGTTTGTGATGTTAAAATTCATTATAAATGGGTGGGGTGGGGACTTGTGGGTGGCAACAATATAGATTAATTGAATCACTTGGTTTTGTTGGTGTGCCTTCGACCAATCAAATGTTCACACGAATGAAATGGGTTTCATGCTCTCTAACGACAACCTTATCTCTTTACATAGGACAATAATTTCTGTTTTTCCATGTTACTCCCACTTCTACAGTCTTTTCATGTCTCTTGAGATTCTTCTTCTTATATGGCTTAATATATCATTCCACTTAGGTACAAACAATAGGGGCGAAATAATGAATTGAGCAGGCTGGCGAGCTATCGGAAGCTCATAATGGAGCTTAAATTTACCTTAAATTTAAAATTTTTAGAGTTTGAGCTCGATTCGTCTACACCTCCCAAGTTGCAGACTTTGGTGTAGGGATGATCATCCTTCTTCTGCCTTGTCTTTGTGTGATCTGCCAAATGGTGATTTCCGCGGGCTCTAGGCGGGCCTAGATGCACTTTCATGGGGTTTTATGGGCCTTAAGTGTTGATCTATTATCTGCTTTTCAATCATAGCTAATGACGTCCGTAAAATGGTAAGGGTGAGCAAATGCGGATATTCGGATTTTTGGATATTAAAAATTCGGATATTTTCAGATATCTAAAAATGAAAATTACATTCGATTCGGTTTCTGTTGGATATCCAAAATCGAATATCTAAAACCAATTATCTGCATCCGTTTTTAAAATTTAGAATTTGACTTTATTTTTCATAATTGATTGTTAATTTTTTTAAAGTTGCGCATTTTTTCAATTTTGTACCACAATAAGGAAAAAAAAATGTATGTCACCTAAAACTTCATATACATAATTAGTCACACAAAACATAAACACAATTAAAATATACTAGTATTTTAAGCATCGGACTGGGTGAGCGATTTGTGTGAGCGTCGGACTGGGCGGGCGGATTTGTGCGAGCGTCGGACTGGACGGGCGAAACTGTGCGGCCGAATTGTCGAACAGAAGGGGAACACGGCGGAGGCGAGAACATCGACGACGGCGACGATCTGGAGCAATGGCCAATTGTGCGATTTGGGCGATTGAGAATTAGGAATGAAACATCGATAAAAAAAAAAAAATGGGGCTAAGTCGCGATTAGGGTTATAATTTAGCGACTACAAATTCGTAGTTGGTATAATTTAAAAATTGGTCGCTAAACATTAAAAATTTAGTCGAAAATTACTTGTGGTCACTAATAAAATTTTGCGTGGTCGCTAAAGTAAACAATAGCGACTGTCTTTGTAGGCGCTATAGCGACTAATTCATGTTAATCATAAAGGATACTTTGTAGTCGACATTCTATATTTTAGCGACTATGTTTTGGTCGGTATTTGCAGTCGCTATAAACCTTTTTTTTTTGTAGTGGAGGATGTGTGGGCTTGAGACGTGACACATGAGCTACGATGATTAATCCCACTGAAAGGCTCATATCAAACATTGATGTTCACATTTGATTAGTCTGAATTTAGTCGGCATATGAAAATTAAGATCACAATGCTTGGGCTACCTTCTGTTGAAAAAAAAAATCGAAAAATTGTTGATGATACTTTGAATAACAGTATACAATACAATAATATGGTGTGTTTAAGATATAAAAATCCCTTCACCAGTTGATGATAGGTCTTGGTTGTTAAAAATAAAACGATAATATTACCATGTTTTAACACTATGATTAATTACAGTTAGAATTAACATCGCTTATCAGTACATCAAATCACGTTATGTTTGATTCTTTAATTTTTGTCTAAAAACACCAAATAGCTTCAATACATAAATATTGAAAATACGTGACTAATAATAATTATGAGTCTATGACAATGCATAACTATGTATGGTGGGTTTGATTATTTCAATTATTATTATTATATATATATATATAGTAAAAGAAGTAATGAATTATGATGGCATGTAGGTAGGAATTGGGAAATTTGAATATATAGGCATTGAATTTTCATCAACCACTTGGTTTCCTCAGAGAGGTACACACAATGCTGCTGCTGCAATAAAATTTATGAATCACCTGCCGAAGATATATACTGTAAAAAGACATGTAATAATAAATTCTTAATTGAAATATAATTAATCACAATCCAACAACCTCAACAACCACCAAACCCTTCTCTTCCCCATCTTAAATGAAATTTAATTTTTAACTACACCACCCAACCTCATATCTCTCTTCAAATTCATGCTCGGTCGTCTAAATCTCATATTATTTATATATAATTTTGTTTTATGTATTTTATTGAATTTTGCATGCCAATTATTTATTTATTTTTTCTAAGATGGTGTTTTTGTGACTTACAAGACTTCGAATACAATAATTGGGTAATAGCTTTTTTTAGGGTTTTAGTGTTGCATAATTTTTGAATGATTATTTTCTGATTAACTTCAAAAAAGATTTAACATTTGTGTTCATTTACTTTTAGCTGCAATACATTTATTTGTTGAATGGTACGTATGTGATCTTCAATATTTTTCTGATTCAAGAATGTTTTTATTTTAAAAAACACAAAACATAAAAATATAGTTTTTTTAAGAAATAATTTCTATAAAAATTGTGAATAATTCTTCTTCACCTATCGAAGATTCCTATTATGACATAATTTCAAGACGAATAATTTCAAAAACCACTCCCATCCCATATAATTAATATTTTGAGAAATATGAAAAGGGAAAAACCCCTCTCAACGTTCCGAAACCCCTCCTATATATAAACCTCACCACCCCCATATCAAATTCACAAACACAAAAACAAACCCATAAATCACATTGAAGAAAAACATCTTTGCTACAAAAAAAAAAAAAAAAAAAAAAAAATTTACAAAGTAGTCCAAATCCTAACATATCAAAGATCTCTTACTAAGAAAAAGAAAATGTCTCTGTCAAACTCGTTGGTAAACCTCCTCCTTGTCCTCGCCCTAACCCTGACCTCACTCTCACCACCACCGCCGTTCGCAGAGGCGGAGATCTCATGCACTACAGTTGCCACCTACCTCTATCCGTGCTTCAACTACGTGATGAACGGCGGTGGATCCCCGCCGGCGACCTGCTGCTCCGGCATAAAGGGGCTCTACGACCAGGCCCAGAGCACCCCAGACCGCCAAGCCATATGCTCATGCATCGAGTCCGTCGCTGGCTCAGCCTCGAAGGCGGTTATAGACAACGCTGCTGCTTTGCCGGCACAGTGTGGGGTTACTATTCCGTACAAGATCAGCCCATCCACTAATTGCTCACAGTACGCTTTTTAACCCTAGTTTTTGTTCATGTACCCTTTTTTTTTCCTTCCTTTTTCAATATTTTGACGGTAATAATAATATTTAATTAATTTTTCTTTTTTGAATTTTTGCAGGATAAGTTGAAGTTGGTGGGGAATCTTTGGATTTTTCCTTTGAAGGTGGTCGCTAGTAGAGGAATGCAACGGATTATTATATATATATATATATATATATAAATATATATTATTTGTGTGTGTGACAGTTTGTGTCTGTGTTTTTGTGTTAGAATAAGTAATGTCTTTCTGGTTTATTGTCGTGTAAGTTCTCTTCATTATCCTGAATTTAATATATAAAACCCGTATTCAACTAATTATAATATTGACTTTGCCAAGAAAAAGAAAACTAACTATATAATATTGACAAAACAATTCAAGTTCTCTAAAATAAGATTTAGTCTTACCTACCACCTGGGTAATAACCCAACCTCTCAAAAGTTGACAAATGGCTTATTTTCCTTCAATACTCTAAATTCATTCACCACTACCCACCTATATTGGTACACTACCACTACGAGTTTAAATTTTAAAATATTATTAAGAGACCATTGGTCAAACTGTGAGAGGAGTTGTTTTATACGCAGGTGGGTAGGTAAAACAAGACTCTAAAACAATTAATAATTCCAACAGCTAGCATTAAAAGAAAAAAAAGAAAAACAAAGGAATTTTATAATCGGGGCGGACGAAATATAAATGTGTAACTTTTAATAAATATGGAAAGCAATATGCTTTATATTTAGGTGGTGAATACGCTAACCAACCAACGAAATTGCTTGTTACAAATATATTGAAATTTTCGAGGGAGTTTAATATTATTATTTAGTGAGTATTCTTGAAGATATGCATTTAGATTAAAATAAACTAAACAAACCTCTTCTTGTTAGTTATTATTATATTCCCAAATATACCTATGTATTCACGTATCACGCTTCGAAAGAGTGAATCGACCTATTCAATTTTTTTGTATTATTGAATCTTTTAAGGAGTTTGAGATGGAAGATCATTATCAATCTGATATTGGCGTTGGTGATAAGGTCATCAGAGAAGATAGTTTTTCATTTGCCTCGTCCTTTGAAAAAGTTTATTAATTGTAGTAGATTTTCTTATTGATATATATGATCATTAAAAAATTTTAAAATTCAGTACAATCACACAAAGAATGATTAGAATAAGAAGACTACGAAGATCATTAATAATCTTGACGGAGCCCGAATAAAGAAACATGGCACGATTTACTTAATTATCCAAATTTATAATTGTGTCATTTTTAAGACGTTAAGCTGAATCACCCCACGGGACCATACTAGTAAACCCTAATTTTTCGGCCGGTGTTTCCAAGCTTTATATTATATGAAGTTGGTAAATTAGTTTTGTAATTATCAAAATCGATATACGTAATTGCCCAAATTTATAATTTTGTTATTTTTAAGACATTAAGCTAAATCACCCCACGCGACCATACTAGTAAACCCTAATTTTTTGACAGGTGTTTCTCAGCTTTAGATCACGTCGCAATTAGTGGCATTCTCATCATTAGTGTAATCTTCAATAGGAAAACGATCGAACTTCCAAAAATCAACAATGAAAATCCACGATTTTGAAGTATGACTTGATGATTTGATAATGTCCATGGTTGGGCAATAATATTGCGGGATGGAGTTATATGTGCTCTAATGTAGTGCATGGTTCATCTTTGCTTCTTCATCTTCTTCTTTTCATGGCCCAAGTCAGAAAGCTTATTACATTCTCACCACATATGTGTAGTTGATGACTTATATGTAAAAGATTTCATTTCTAATGACAGAAAGCTTGCGCAAATCAGTTCGGGTTGGAACATGAGGCAAGAACTTTGAAGTCTTATTCAAGGCCCATATGGATTGACTATCACAAATTGAAAAATAAATAAATAAATAACAATCATGTCATTCAAATCACTCCTTCGTTGATGGGCATATGCATATCAAGCACTCTTTTGCTTCCAATGTTATAAATGATGATCAACAATGTGAGCATTAACTAGTAATTTCAACGTCCCCACCAAACCTTAATTTTAAATGAAAGTGGTCGCTTTGCATGTTATGTTTCTGTCATTAAAAAGCAAATCTTGTCCGAAAGACGAAATTCTTCCCATCTTATTATGTATGTGTAAAAGGTCTAGTTTTCAACTGCAAATATGATATATTCTACTTTTACCAAAAGTTCGAGCCTCAAGGTCGTCGTCATCCATTGACAATATCTAGCAAACGCGAATGAAATATGTAATAAAATACAAATGGAATCTTAGGTCAATATTTAATTTTAAATCTTCTCATTCACTCCTATGGGATACAAAGTTATAACTTATAAGCAGGCAACTACTATACTATAAACAGAATAACTCAGATTCTTTTTACAATACAGTAAAGAAAAAAGAAATCACGACTGACTTGAGTGTCCTCCTAACGCATTTTTTTCGTGATATTTCAAAAATTGGAGCAGAGGAGAAGATCAGCTAAGATGATCGATTTATTCGAACAAATCAATGACGCATATGATTTTTTCCTTCGCATAAAAATCCTCAATTTTTGCAAATAAAGATGTTGAGGAGTAATAATTGTCTCTGCTGAAAGAACAATCAAATCGTGGAGATGGCTGCTGTATAATTTAAGGATTAGAGTTCTACCCTCACTATAGCTTAGCTCATTCCTTTATTACAATTCCTACAGTTGAATGTTGAAGGTGACCTTTGTCAAAAATCGTAAGAATTATTCAAACCTTCACACTCACAATTCTTTGGACGATAATGTGATCCAGACAAATAGAAATCAAAATCAACTTGTTCAGACATATTTTCAAGTACGAATCGGACAAGCCATTACTTAAGAACTAATAGAGTTGGGTTTTTTTTTTTTTTTTTGAGAAGATTTAGAAGTCTGGAGATTTTTGTCTGTTCACGTTTAGGTCGATTAAGTTTCAACTATAAATAAACGTAAAGTGCATACTCAAAATCACGCCACAACACAATCTTCTCCCTTCCTCGATTATTTTCATTAGTTTTCTCAATGAATAGATTCGATGGAATACTATTCAAGCTATTTATCGTGCTTTCTTAATCCTAATAGCAGTAACTACTTTTCGTATACAATCATTACGAATTCTATCTGTCTGTAAGCATACCAACACAGTAAAGAAGTTCTATCCTTCGACCAATTTACGCACGTAATATCTCTTAGTGTTCTTGCCCAAAAATTATGACTGAAAACATACCATCTATGTATCACAGAAGCGAGGCTTAAACAAAAAATAAAAACACAATACATTCTTTTAAGGTTTCAACAAAATCCAAACAAAATGGACATCTCTCAACACCTTTTCCCTAACAAGAAAAAAAAAACATCATTCCAACTCTCCTTGACTATCCTCTCTAGGAGATTGAATTAATTCCAAGATCCTCACAACCTCTTCCATATCGGGCCGATTCGACGGCAACTGAGACGCACAAACCAACCCTAACTTCACAACGGGGATCGCCACTTCGATCGGAAAATTCCCGTCGAGTCTTTTATCGATGCATTCCTCCACTTTACCCTCGTCTAAAGCCCCCCTCACCATATCACAAAGAACTACCACGTCGTCTTCCATGTACTCAACGGGCCTCTTCCCGCTAACGACCTCGAGAATCAATATCCCGAACCCATAAACGTCGCACTTTTCCGTAATTTTCACCGTCTGGCACGCAAATTCGGGTGCCATGTACCCGAGCGCGCTTTGCATCTTACCGCTCAGGACGTAACGGTCGAACGACGGTAATAACCGGGCCAGCCCGAAGTCTCCTACCTTGGGCTCCCCGCGGTGGTCCAACAGAATATTGGTCGACTTCACGTTGTAGTGAATCATGTTCGACCGGTGGAGGTGTGAGAGCCCTTTGGCTGTCCCGAGGATTACCTTAAACCTCTGTTCCCATGTAAGAGACGAGCAGCTGTTTGTGTCATGAATCTCCCGGTCGTGGAGGTGCTTGTGTAAGCTTCCGCCGGGGACGTACTCGTTTATTAAGAGCTGTAATGATGGAGTCCAATAGTACCCTTCGAGCGCCACGACGGTACCGTGCCTGATATTTCCTAGTACTTCAACTTCCCTCTCGAAATCTTCTTGATTCTTCGCCAAAGTCGTCAGCTTTTTTATCGCGACTGATCTGCCGTTTTGTAGTTCGGTTCTGTATACAGATCCAAAACCGCCCCGGCCCAGTTCGCAGTCTTTGTTGAGGAGGGCTTGTGCCCCGCTAACAAAGCTAGCTTCACCAGAGAACATCACGAGCTTACCGTAGTTAGCAGCTTCTACTACATTATCGTGCGATGGGCTAAACTCATCCCCACCCGAGAATGTGAAGTTGTTAGCAGCCGCCGAACGAGCCATATTAGTACGAGCATGAACATTGAGTATAGAGACTGTAACAACCCCGAGTACAATAAAAACGGCGGCGCCAATGGCTATAAGGGAAGAAATGCTGAGCATTATTCGCTTGTGGTGAAGATTTGGGGCAAATGGATTGTGATTATTTGAGACGGAGGAGTTTGGATTTAGGACAAGAGGTTTGGGATGAACCGACGGGCATGAACGCTTTGTGATTGAGCCGCAGAGTGATGGGTTGCCCGCTATAGATGCTAACGGTATGGTGTTAAAGATGCCACCTTCGGGCAGTTCGCCCTCGAGATAATTATATGAGACGTCGAATGTGATTAGGCGGGAAAGATTTGATAACTCTTTCGGTAAATTCCCAGATAAGTTGTTGTGCGAGAAATCCACGTGCTCGAGGTTGGCTAGGTTTGTAATGGCGGGCGGTATAACGCCTGTGAGATTGTTCTGAGACAACACCCTGTAATAAAAACATGCGCCAGATTGCTTACGAACACATAAAAAGCAACTGCTGGAACGTTCAAGAAAATATGTACTTACAGAGATGTTAGAGCCGAGCAGTTTGAAATGCTTTCCGGGATATCACCGGTAAGTAGATTGCTGTCTAGCCTCAAGACTTGTAACGAAACTGCTTTCCCAATCTGAGGCGGGATTTTCCCACTAATGTTATTGTGACTAAGATCAAGAACGCAGGCAGCATTGAGTTCGCCGATACTTTCGGGCATCGAACCAATTAAAGCGTTCCTCGACATGTTTATATACTGCAAGCTACTGAAATTTCCAATAGACAGAGGGATTTCACCAGATAATACGTTCGACGATAGATCTAAGACTCTAAGAGTTTGATACGATTGCAGCCAAAGATCGGGCAAGGCGATGCTCCCACTGTACCTATTACCAGAAAGAGAAACACTTTCGACGGGCAATTTCAGGACAGCCCACAAAGGAAGATCACCCGATAACATGTTCTTACCAGCATCAAGAACTTTAAGGTTTACGCAGTTTTCGATCGAATCTGGCAAAGCCCCAACGATACGATTGTTCGATACGTTGAATACTTGCAGCAATCGAAGGTTGCCTACAGTGCTCGGCAATGAACCCGAGAACATATTGTTCGAAAGATCGAACGATTCCAAGCTTCCCATCTCACCAATCCAATAAGGGAATTGCCCAGCCAACATATTTCCACTCAAGTCAAGATTTCTACAGTTAACAAGCTTGCCCATGGAGATGGGAAGCTCGCCACTGAGATAATTTCCACTAAAATCAACAGATCTTATCATCAAACAGCTCCCAATATTCTCAGGCAACCAACCCACAAAACTGTTCTTTCTCAAACTAATCACTCTCAGATCATTTAAACCCTCGATCCCTTTCGGAATCTCGCCTTCTAACATGTTGTAAGACAAATCAAGAGAGCGAAGTGAGCTCAAAGGCCATATTGCAGAAGGCAACTGACCTGTGAGACCGTTTGACGAGAGGTTAAGCCTCATCAGACTCGAACAAGAGGTTAAGGAACCTGGGATTTCGCCGGTAAGACTGTTCTTGGCTAGAGAAATCGACTTCAAAGAGCCACACCGTCGGAAAAGCTCTTGAGGGATTGAGCCCGACAAGGCGTTTTCGCTCAAGTCGATGGTTTTCAAGCTATGAAGCTGGGCGAGGAAGGGACTTATAGGCCCAGAGAAATTGTTTCTTGACAGCTTCAAGGTTGTAAGAGACTGCAATCTTATCAAGCCCTTGCCGATGTGCCCAGACAGTGAAAACCCATCGAGGACAAGTTCTATTACACGATTTGTCGTCTGATGGCATTTCACACCGACCCAATTGCAAGGAGAGTCGTCTTCTTCGTTCCATGAGCTCAGCCTCGACTGTGGGTCGACTACGCCGGCTTTGAAGACTATCAGACCCAAAACGTCGTCGTTGAAAGCTGGGTCTGCAGATTGGGCGGAGAGCAACGGGAAAAACAGCAGAAGTAACACCACTTTCTTCATCATTGCACGTATATGTCCGAAGCATGAACAAGAAAGCGACTAAAACGCAAAGAAATGGGCGGGCGCCACATGCAAAAGTCGAAAGCTCGAAACTAAGCCATTGTAATGGCATCACTGCGGAAGCTCAAAGCTTGCATTTCAAGAAAATGTGCAGGTGAAGTAAACTCAGAGAACATATATGGAGATTGTAAGGAAAAGAAAAAAGGAAAGCAGTGATGAAATGGATTCAAGTTGATGATCAAGTGAGGTTGGTTGGTGACATTAAAGGGTTTTGTGTCAGTGCGATTTCAAAGAGGGCATTCATTACTTCTCAGCTCACTACTCATTAGCTTACATACAAACGCAAGAAAAAAGAAACCACCTTTTGCTTTTCTTCCACTGCCCCCTTCCTTCTGTCTGCAATCTGCATTAAACAACTAAGATATATACATACTCTTCTTTATAAGTATATTTTCTTGTTTTGTTCAATTATTATGTTATTTATTAGAGTAACAAATGGGGTTGTGGCGTGTTAATTACACACATTGTGCTGTATATTCCCTTTTTACTTTTAATTTGAATTTGTATTCATTTATGGATTTTACTATGCTTTTAACTTTTATTTTATTTATAGTATTGTGTAGTCAAATTGTAGAACCCTAGGCAAAAACAACAACACTTCCCAGTCCCACTAATTTTTTTTTTAGAACTCTTCTTGACTTTTTCTATTTTGATAATTATAAAACTGAATAATAACATAGGATTAGAACTGTGTTTTTTTTGGTAGGTAATAGCACATGGAGGAAAATCTCACTACAAAGATTAAATCCAAAGACGTTCTATTTGTTGTCATCGAAAATTTCCATTATATATATAAAAAGAAAATAGGAAAAATTTTAGTTTCTTGAAGAATGTAATAAAATGAAGCGCTTGTGGTTAAAGGAAGAGACAAAATCCTGCTTTTTTTATTATTTATTTTATACACATATATATGTCTTGTAAAATACAAGTTTTTGCTTAAAACAGTGTGACATTCATGGCCTCTTTCGATTGACGTTTGACTTCAGCTTTCAGATTTCACGATTATCGAACTTAACTCAGATAATTTAATATAATAATTTATTTAATATAATATAAACACAACGTATCTTCTCAGCTCAGTTGTCTTAAAGGTACATTTTCTTTTTCCTTTTTATTTTACTGTTTCATGTAATAAAACTGAGTGGCGTGAATGGCGCGTTACCTTAATTTTATACCACTTAACTCGTTGGTATGGTTGGTTGGGAGTGGTGTGCGATTAATTATTACTTAGATTGTGATTAACTTTTACTCATTGACCCTTTTTCTATTTATTACCATACCACTAAAAATAAAAACTGAAACACATAAAAAAAAAAGACATATTTCATAAGAAAAATTTCTGATAATTTCTTGACAATGGGCAGGAATTGGTCATGAATGGAGTGGGTAATCTCAACTCTACTCTATGGGTATCCCTCCTTCATTTCCTATGAGAATTTGATATACTAAATTACTATATAGGCTTAGTATCATATGTATAGTTACATCTTTATCTTCATTAATATTTTTTCTCTTTCTTAGCTTTTTTCTCACAACACAACAGTGTTACAATTGTATCTCTTCATTTGTATTTTTTTCTCAATCACTAAGCCAAACCCTAGTAATAATTATAAATGATTTAGTATCATCTGCTTTCAATGGTCACAGCGGTGTGTCAGCAGACATGGGCTGAATCTTGGCTGTCACAAAAGTAAATTTTTATGTTATTACATATTCTTGACGATATATACCCCCAAAGATTATTATAAAGAGTAATGATTCAATTTCAACATTATTCTTACTACATACACATCATCATCACCTTCTTGAATCCACCAAGAAAATTAAAATTACAAAGAAAAGGCAGGCGATGAGATGCAATAACTAAGCATGCCCTTGATTGTCCAAGGGCATGTACTGCGCCATTATCGCCCTGATCTCCGAGTCCATGTACCTCTGCGTAATAACAAAGGAAACATTACCGTTCGATTCTATCCGAATGAAACTAAAACTTATGTCGAAAACACGCATGCATACCCTTATTCTGTACTTGTAAAGAGCATATCCCGCCACTCCCGCGACAGCCAAGCCCAGAATCATCACCCACACGAAGCTCCACCGATTTTCACTATGGCCTATGACCAGCAAATCGTAGAGAATAGACCGAAAAGAAAAAGTTTCAGCAATGGTACTTATTTGTTGTTTGATTTAAGTCGCTTTGCTTATGTCTTCTTCTTTACCTATGCAAGTGTCCAGTTCGTGCATATAGAGCAAGCCTCCGCTGCAGCTGCATTCGTAGCTTCCCCACGTGTTCTTGCACTTGCAGTCCCGACAGTTACAAGCCAGATTTTCCTTGCATTCGTTGATATCTGATCGTATATGCATAAAATGTTTCAAGAAAGTCGATGTTACGTTTTAAATTGGCCTTCTCTAGCAACTACCAATATTACCTTCACAGCTATTGGCCCCATCGCCTTTAAAACCCGGCGGACACTTGCAGCCTTTTGTATGATCATCCTAGAAATTAAAAGGGAATATGTCGGTAGGAATGTGTTAGGAAAAAATGTAATATAGTGATGGGTTAAGTGTGTGAACATACAGTGCATGCAGAGTATGTTCGTCCGCCTTTGGTATCTTTCCAACATCCTCCGTTGTTTATTTCGCATCTTAATGCACCAGAAGCTGTAATAGAAGGAAACAACATTAGGGCTTGCAATTAATTAGCACGGAGGAGAATGCAATAATTATGATATAGAAAGGACTTGAAGTGAGTTTTATCTCATTTTTTTCTTATGTTTTTTAGCACAATACATCTATAAATAGCAACTATATGTGATTACATAGGCATGAAAACAAAATCTTCGGAAACTGTATTGATTACGTACCTTCGCAATGAGTATAACCATTGCCAACGAATTTCACGCCCTGCACAATGGGGCACTCGCACACTCTACCCCGGAAAGTGTCCTTGTGATAATTATTGAGAAAGATCGGAGAAATTTAGCAGCCGAAAAAAATTAGATTTTTTTTTAATAAAGAAAAAATAATGGCAAAAAACAATACCCTGCATGCAGTAATATTTGCAGCCTTATCCTGCCAGCATCCACCATTATTATCCAAACACTCGTTCGTTTCCATGTCTGAAATCAAAGAACAACGCTGCTCGTATATTCAAATGAGATTAGCCATGAGAAGAAAACAAGATTGGAGTATTCAATGACCTTGAGTCAAACAAATGGCTGGTTCAGTAGTCTCCTCAAAGCCCGAACAAATGGCTTTAAGAACTGCCCCCTTTTCAAGTTTACCTGAAACTCACATATTTTAGAATCTCCTTTTTCCACCATAAGTTGATGAAGGTATTTAATTTATCGAGAAACCCTTTCTTCTTACCTCGGTACTGTCTATTGTTCACAACCAGCGTAGGCAATATGGTAACATCTCCTCGTGAGCCCTTCCCTATCTGTAGCATCCCGAATTTCACTCTCACAACAATGCACATAATACTAAACCAAACGTGAAGAAAGAGCTAATACGAATATCAAACCTGGGCATCTTGCTCTGCTTTTAAGACGGGGTTGTCAACGTCCGCCTCAGTGTCTCCGACACAGTCATCTATCTTCTTGACGTCAAAACCTTGCAAAGAATCACAATCAGTAACAGCACATCACTTCCATAATATTGTCTGAAAGCAGATTTTAGTAACACGTTTGAAAGTACATCAAGAACTATAAATCCATGTATCATACCGAGTGACCTGATTACTTCATCTGCACACTCTTTAGTATACTTCTTCTCTTTCATGGGACATCTGATGGAAAAATCAGTCACATAATCCCACCACAACCAAGGCTTTCCACTTTCATTCGCTACCTTAAAGAAGCAAGCTTGGTGTAAATTTTGCTCCACGACATCTTTCCCGTCGTATCCCCGGCTAAAATCCTGCTCAGGGTCGGGTGCACAATACCTACCGTGGTTGATGCACTGTGACTTGCACTGTTTGCTAACTTTGAAAGCCTCGGGACAGTACCAAGTTATGTAATGTGGGGTAAACTGAGTGTATCCCTTCTGCTCAAGTATCTGAGCTGCTCCTTTGAACTCTCTGACGAAATCCAACTGGGTATCACATTTGGGGCCACATTCATCGTTACTATTAGTCCAGAGTTCGTACTCCACTCGCTCATCGGGGTGTGGAAGAGCCTCTGTCCAATCAAGGCTTACACTGACCAAGTCTCCTTTGGACAATGCTTTCTTGATTTTGTCGCCAAGGTCTTTGCTAATTAGTGCAGATGGGATGTTTATTTTCTGGAGATAATCTGCGTTCGCATCTTCTTCTTCGGGGTTGTCCATTGTAATAAGAGGCTCGTCTCTGTCATCGGCTACAAGAATAGCAGCTGCTCCAGCGTTTTGGGCATTCCACGCCTTTAAAGTGAAATAGCATTCTGATTCAAAGTGAAATCAATTAGTTGTCAAAAATGAAGCCAACATGTAATAGATACGGAAAAAAAAAATTTCGGAAATATCGAAGACGACATAAAGCAACAATCTCAACCATCCATAGTTACAATTAGTGATCAAGAACCCTCTCAAATTTCAGAACAAAACCTCACCTCCTCTATCGACTAACACAAAGATCGGTATGCCTCCAGGTTTATTCTTGAAGGAAGCATCAACCCCGAAGATCTTACATGCCTTTTCATTCGACTTTGGGTAGAACACAGAACCCACCATAGTTCCACCATATTGAGGCACGCCAAAATTCCCAATTGCACATTCATAAACATCTTTCAACGAGTCGGGCGTTGTCACCTTCAAGCTATTCTTTTCCACAACAAATTTCCCCAAACAAGAACCAAATAGAAGAAGAAACCAAACATGAGCTACGACAAGTCCAAAGGTTAACCTCATCTTCATGACTCTTTACCTCGACGCCTACGATGAATTTCAGAAGGAAAAAAAAAAGATAAAGCTAACAAAAACCAATTACAAACAACGCCAGCCCAGATCAATAATTCTAAAAACAAAACAAACCCTATTGGTAAAGGAACAAAATTTCATACTTCAACAAAGATAAATCTACCAGATTATAGTGGGCAAGCTCTCTTGACCTGGATAATTGAGAATTTGAGATGCTTTGAAATACCTTGATCAGCAGCAAATCGATCGCTGTTCTATCGGGAAATCGTCACGAAGTAAAAGGGGAATTAAGAGCAATACGAATAATATTGTATAAAATATTCTTTGATCTAAGGCAAAGCAAAGAGTTGAAGAAGCAGAAGCAAAGGGTTTTGCGTGGGCTTCAGACGTGCATATTACGGTGCACCGATATATTTGTCAATATCATATTATTTGAAAGGGAAGTCAATGCTTTTGCGCTAAGGAAACTCACTGACGTTGATTTCTTTTATTTAGTAGTTAATTACACCAAGTGTCATTACCCCTAATCCTAAGTTAGCATTATTTTTTATTATTATTATTATTTCAAATTTATATATATTCACATATTTTGGTGTCAACAAATATCTCACATGATTTAATCCGTCACACAGAACATATCTTAATGTGGTTTTTCTGAGTGAGGCTCAATAGTTAAAGACTGATGCCTCGAGGTTTTCGAAAATTTCATATAATCAAAATGACATCAATTTATTTGGTGAGTTTGTTACATATTAATACGTCCTAATATAACTTGTCAGATTGACCTAGTTTACATCGAATGTTTATTTAGTCTAAAAATATCATATTAATGCATTATTCACATTTATAACACTAAGAATCAAGGGGCAATATAATATTACCGCAATGAAACGGCATGAAATAATAAAGGCTGGATTTATTATCTTACGCTCCTAGATACCTAACCTTTTACCACTACCATAAGCTAAATACGACAATTGAAGTTTAGGCATCTAATAATAATAACAATAATAATAATTTAGAGATATGGGGAGATATTGATGTTTACGTATTTTTACACATGCATGCCACATAGGCCATCGAAAAAACAGTGTTCTTTGGTTTTTAGTTTATGGGCATTTTAACGTTAATATGAGCAATGCATACCATACAATATACATATCTTTTGAAAAATCTTCGACATCGAAATTGAGTTTAAAATGCACGGTAGTGGTTAACAATGATATAAGTGTAGCTTAGTTCCATATTTATTATTTTCTTAAACCAATTATAGAAAAAAAAAAAAAAATCGCTAACGACACATCATTAACAAGTTCTATAACACCATAAATGTAAACAAAGTAGAGAGAATGTTTAAATTTTTCAAACAATGGTTATCCTATCCAAAGTGTGTCCTTGACCTTTTGATGTTAATTCTAAGACAGTTTCTCTATACTTTTGAGTATATATATAGCTAAAGGAGGAGATAAATCAAGTGGGTATATATGTAGCCAAAAAGATATTTTTATCATTCAATACATCGAAAAGGATTTACAACATTTGTTATTATAGACGAGATTGATGAAGAGATTAATTATAGATAGAAAAAAGAGAGAGATCACACAAACTCATGCCAAATAAAGAGCTTCAACTCACACTGACTTTTAGATGCTATGTTTGGCTTTGACCCGAGGCGTCCGAGTCAATTAGAGCAGTCAACTTCTTCTGCAGTTCTGGCTTGTTCGCCCCCACGAGCTTATCGAGTTGCTGCCCGTCTTTAAGGAAGAAGAAAGTGGGAGTTGCCTTGATATCCCATGTTGTACTGAATTCCTGAATCACCATGCTAACAATGTGAGTGATGTCTTAAGTTTTGACAGCTAAATTGCAGCAAGTTATGAGGGATGTGCTTTATCTCTTGGCATGCAATTTTTATAGAAGAAAAAGTAGAAACTTACTGTAAGTTCATCGACGTCAACTGTGAGGAACATAATCGAAAGATGTTTCTCAGACAGCTCGGTATAGAAAGGTGCGATCATTCTACAAGGGCCACACCATGCTGCACTAAAATTGGCAATCACCTGGGGAATTCATTTATTTACGAGTCATTTTATAGCGCAGAAAAGCAAACCAGATCGTGAAAAAATGCATCGTTTAAGGACAAGACAAACAAAGTTGCAATGCGTGCTCGTCTATTGCATCTTCATAAATGCCTTACTTTGCACGAAAAAGGAAGTAGCAGACGTGCAGAAACATTTGTAAAGAGGCAACCATGTTAGAATCGAAGCAGCTTCAAAGAAAGAATAGGAAAGATCTAAAACCCAAGTTATACACGAACGATCAGAAAAGGAAACCAAGTGCTTCAATCAAATGTGTTCCCGAGAAAAACAAGAACATTTCAGTACGATTCATATGACCAAAAGTGGCGTCTTCTTAACAAAATGACGATTTTAAAGTGAAAAAGAGGTGTATCCATGAACATTACACAACATATACCATGATCGTAAATGCGATCATCTGATCCATTTATTAGCGGAGGAATTGATTACTTAAAGAGTAATGAGAATGATCGAATACACTCACAAGCTTCCCATCTCTTTGAGCTTCAGCTATCTTATTTTCCCAACCCTCCATTGTTGTAATGAGCTGGACATTTCCACCCGCAAACTCAACGTGATGGTCAGAGTCATCTCTGTCTTTTTTCGGCTCCACACACACACACACACACTAAGACAATAGCTGAAGGAAGGGTAAGGAATGATTCACAAAGCTACAGAACATAGGAAAGCATACCCGTGCAAAGCAATTTCCCATTAACAGCTTAAAGAGTGGATGATCAATTTTGTCCAACGCAATTATCCCACCCTTATCAGCGTATTCTGCGATCAATCAGTGAAAGGAAAAAGGAGATCAAAGACCCAGCAAGCCCGAGAAATTCAACTTGAATCAGCTTCGATTCTTCACATTTTCAAGCGTGGATGTAAATAATCATAAACAAAAACGAACTAATTACCGAGATAACGATGTTTAGGAGGATCGTGTGAAGTGCGAGAAAATTCCAACAGAATTACAAGCTTTTTCCGCTAGATTTAGAAAACAATTTGATGAATTTCAGAGAAAAAAAAAAGCAAGCAAGCAAGAAGAAGCTTATAAAAACCTCAGATGCCTCGAGAAGAAAATGATTCGTTCCGCCTAATTTTTTCCTCGAGGGCGTTCTACTTCTAATCTAACATCGTGAAATTTGGTCGATGTTTCATAATTTTTCATTAGTTTCCATCTTTTTTTTTTTAATACATATATATATATTTTATAAAAGAAATAATTAAGAAAACGAAAACATCACCCAACAACATAAAACAACAGTGAGAATTAGTGTGGCCGGAAGTTCACGTCACCTCATAACCGTCGGTAAGGTTCAGATTTATTTAAGATTAAAGTTAGTCGGAATATAGTGACTACGGTTGCGTTCAGTGATGATACATTCCTAACAGAAAAAAAAAAAAAATACGGCAATGACATTTCCAATGAGAGGTGATGACTTCGAATATACTTGGATTCTTTAATTATCATAGTCCATTTGGACTGAGGATGGTATACATAGATCATAGGGATTAGCTTTTCTAGAAGCTAGAATGTCCCATAGACGTCAACGCGGCTGTATTTATTTTCGTCCGACCTTAATCAGAGTGTGGAAACTACATATCGTTGTGTGAGAATATTGACAGAATGAAAAACAAAAAACAAAAAAAAACGTAGAGCTACTTCTTTTTTTCCCTTTAAGTCCAAGACGATTACTCTCGCTAAAAGCCGAGATCGTTCCACAGCCGGCGATGAGTGTCAAATTCACTTTAATAAATAAAAGAAAATACGGTAAAACTACTTCATTTTTTCCCTTTGTTTAATTCCAATTGGATTCGCATTATTCTCTTTGGCTTCGTTAGAATATTTATTAAAGCTACCTACTCTATGAACCGGTCAAGTCGGGGCGTCGCTTAGGTAAATGAAATTATTAATACAAAACTTTGAATGTCTGAACTTTACACTAAAGTAATAAATATAGGAATCACATGAATTGATGAATTATTCAACGCATGGAATGTAATGTTTTCAAATACTTTAATCGATCCTAAGTTCCAAGAAATGCATGAAATGGTCAACACAAACACCATCAATTCACAGAGCTAATGGCAGGCACTACTATACTATAACTTAGGCGTAATAGTTTCAGAATATATGGAGAAGACAAAAGCATCCGCTCTCACCCCATGGCGTATTTCTGGGTCCAGCTTCGGGCAGTAGCCTCGTACTTGGCCTTGTCGGTCTTGTACATGTGGGCTATTTCGGGTACGAGTGGGTCGTCAGGGTTCGGGTCGGTCAGCAATGAACAGATCGAGAGCAGCACCTAATGCAAAGGATTTTAATGTTAAGAGTTTACAAGCTAAATTGCTGAAGGAATCTTATATATAGTTTATGTGAATTGTATCCGAAAGGGAGCCGATGGAAAAATGGGCAAAAGAAATGAAAGAAAACAAGGTTAGGTTGTACCTTGGATATGGTAAGCGCGGGGCTCCATTGCTCCTTTAGTATATCCAAGCATATGCTTCCATTGCTGTTGATGTTAGGGTGAAAAAGCTTGGTCTTGAAAGAAACCTGCAAGTTTGAAACTTACTAGTCGAGTTTTCAAGGTGGTAAAACAACCCAGAAATGTATAATAAAATTTAGGAAGCGAGAGCGAAAATTCATAGTTTCAACTAACACGACCTTCTTTCGGATGATGCAACCAAGAAAAGAAATGGCAGAATCATATAAATAAACATCGAACTCGATATAAATAAAGGATATGATTCCCAGCGTAAGTGTACTAATTGGGCAATATAAAAACGAAATAATCAGAAAAACTGAAAGATAATCATTACTAATTAGAAGAGCAAATTTTCTCTGCTTTACATACGATAGCTGAATGAACTTGTCAACCACAAACATGTCCCGACATAGAAGTTTCACACGAGCAGAAGAACAGAGGCAAAATCCTGATGATGCTAACATAGTCAATCACAAACAATCTGTCTCATCATGTCGATATATTTAAGAAGAAAAAGCAAGACTCGGGGGAAAAACAAAACCTTTGGAGGCTTAAACGGATAATCGGGTGGGAAGTGAATGGTAACAAGGAAAACTCCTCCAGCATATGGGCTATCTGTTGGCCCCATAAGTGTTGCTTGCCAATGAAACATATCTTCAGCAACAGGCCCTGAAACACTAAATAACTCAGCACAAAACCAAAGCAGAAAATTGCAGTTGCTTCCATTCCATCAATGAATCACAATCATGAGTTGTCCTCAACATTTTCCATCCCACAAGAGAATACTTCTCTCTAAGTACATGTCATTGCAATTTTCCCCCAAAAATCAATGTCCTTCCCAGATTTCTCAGCTATTAACATGCCACAAGAATAATCCTCGTACTTCTATCCCATCCCACCCATAATCACAGAACAACGGCAAAAGAGGGTTACCTACCAGCGCTGCAAGAAGTAGGAGGATCTTTCTGTAGATCCTTGAGTTCCTTGAGAATACGCTTTGAAGCCATCAGTTAAAACGTAATAAGCCTGAATCAGGAAAACAACATCATAACAAAATAAAATAAATAATAATCACACACACAAACACACACACAGAGTACAATAACAACCAAATATTTGGCGCATTTAAGCGCCAGATAAATCTATACAAAACAAAGCAGCAAAGACAAAAGGCCGACAAGGAACGCAAAAAATGAAGAATTGAACGGCACAAAAAGATCGAGCTGATCCAAACAGAAACCTAAAGTTAAAGACGATCAAACCGATGATTTCGCAATCCCCAAATCTCTTCGCGTAGCGTAGCCCTGCTGAATGATTCATATGCGGGGAGTAATTGCGGGAATGGCCTTGGAGGTGAATTCTCCTTTTTGCCCTTTTAAATTCTACCAAATTTTTCAGTCCTTTTTTAAGTCTGCCCTAATTATTAATTAATTAGGCTTAATTTTTTGGTCATATTATATTCTTATATATTAATAGAAACGTAGATTTCTTATAAATAAGTTATCTGTCCAATTTTTTTATTAATTTAATTAATTAAAAAATAAATTAGTATTATTATAAAAAAATTATTCATTCTTACTTAATATTGGTACCTGTTTTTTTAATTGTAATAGATGAATAAAAAAATAAATAAATGAAAAAAAATATACCCACTATCATATTAATAGAAAAAAAAACTATTATTAAATTTAACAATACATATAATTCGTCAAAATATTGTTAAGATACATAATTATTAATGCATGAAAAAAAACTAGTATATATAATATAGATGTGACGTTCTAAGTACAACTTAATTTATCATCCTTATCGCTATGGAAGTCGACCAATAATTTCTTTCTCCTTCTCTAAAACGTGGGTCCATCTTCACAAGCTGCCATTTGACTCCAACCTTCACTCGGTCAACTCTATTATTCAACATACATGGTATGCTATGCTATGCTCCCACGAAAGTTGCAATTTCCCACTTCTTTCCATAAATTAGCATGCATGAATATATAATATAATATGATATATATATCTCATCACATTACATTACACACACACAACATCGCCGGTTTAGATTCGAAGTAAAGTGGGCTTTGGAAGAGGAGTGTGAGCAGATTTTGAAAGAGTGCTGGGGTGAGCTGAAATCACGAGATGGACCTACTAGCGCATGGGATTGTTTTGAAAATAGCCGGACTCGACTTACATCATGGAGCCGAGAACATTACAGGAAGACATGCAAGCGTAAGGAAACCATCGAGAAATCTTTATTAGCATTGGCGCATGGTCCAGCATCTGACAGGGCTCAAGTAGAAGAGAAAGCGTTGAGGAAGAAACTTGACTCGATCCTGCGACAGGAGGAGTTACACTGGAGACAGAGAGGTAAAGTACAGTGGCTGCGAAATGGCTACAGAAATACGAGGTTCTTTCATCAATCTGCCTCAACCCGTCAACGTACAAACTGTATTCGAAAAATTCGAAATATTGCTGGGGATTGGTGTGAGAATATGGTTGACATCGAAGAGGGGGTCACCGACTATTTCAGTACTCTGTTCTGCTCTCAAGCTCCGTCGAGGACTGATATCGATATAGCTGTTCGGGCAATCGAACCACGCGTCACTGAGGAGATGAACGCGGCGCTCCTCCTCCAGTATACAAAAGATGACATCCAAGTAGCACTTTCCGGTATGTTTCCCTACAAATCCCCCGGTCCAGATGGTTTTTCGCCCATTTTCTTTCAAAAATATTGGGAGATTGTGGGTGATCAATCGTCTCGGATTATACTTGATTTTTTGAATAATGGTCTTTCCATCCCGGCTATTCATGAAACCCACATCGTACTGATACCGAAATGCGCCAATCCTGAAAACTTAACCCAATTTAGACCCATTAGTCTTTGTAACGTGTTATATAGAATTGCATCAAAGTGTGTTACAAATAGACTTAAACATTTTATGGACCATATAATTTCCCCTACCCAATCTGCTTTTATCCCGCATCGGCTAATAACTGACAATATCCTCCTTGCTTTTGAGACTAACCATGCGATGAAACAGAGAATGACAGGGCGAGAGGGACTTTGCTCTCTTAAACTGGATATGAGCAAAGAATATGATAGAGTGGAATGATCCTTTTTGGAAAGGGTACTGAGTAAGTTAGGTTTTCATAAAATTTTTACTAAGCTTATTATGTCGTGTGTCTCGTTGGTTGATTATTCCTTTGTCTTGAACGGTCGTTGCTTTGGTCGTCTAACCCCTACAAGGGGTTTACGTCAGGATACTTATTCCTCTTTTGTGCGGAAGCGTTTAGCAGCCTTATACATGAAGCCGAAGGTGCCCAGCGTCTTCAGGGGATTGCAGTATGTCGGGATGCACCAAGACTTTCTCACTTGCTCTTCGCCGATGATACACTAATTTTTGCTAGGGCGACTTCGGATAGCATGCACGTGATTCAGGAGATATTGGATGAGTATGGACGAGCATCGGGACAAATGGTTAACTTCCAGAAATCATCATTGTCCTTCTCCCCGAATGTGGATGAGAACACTAAGGATATTTGTTGTTCGGTCTTGGGGATGGATAAGGCAGCGCGGCATGATCTGTATCTTGGACTCCCTTCAGCAATCGGACGGAGTAGGAAAGAGGTGTTTGCCTATATTAGAGACAAAATATGGAATCGGGTGAATGGATGGTCGACGAAGATGCTTTCTCAAGCTGGGAGGGAAGTACTTATCAAAGCGGTCTTACAAGCCATTCCGACGTACGCCATGAGTGTCTTTCGGCTGCCGAGTTCTTTGGTTCGGGATATACAGCGGCTAATCTCACGATTCTGGTGGAGCTCATCTGATGCTCATAAATTACACTGGGTTGCTTGGGATAGGCTTTGCAAACCCAAGTCAAGGGGTGATATGGGTTTTAGAGATATCAGGTTGTTTAATTCCGCCCTGTTAGCCAAATAAGCGTGGCGAATACTCACATCACCTGATAGCCTCCTAAGCCGAGTCTTGAAAGCTCGGTACTTCCCCAACCATGATTTCTTTGATGCTAATTTGGGTTCTAACCCATCAGCTACGTGGAGAGCCATCATCTCGGCTCGCCCGATTCTGCAAGAGGGTATCCGTTGGCAAATTGGGAATGGTCATAATATTAAGGTTTGGTCCGATCCATGGTTGCCTAGACCATCTTCTTTTCGTGTAATCACCCCAGCCCACCCGCAATTCCCAAACCTTACTGTGGCTGATTTGCGTGATTCGACGACGGGGGAATGGTCTGTCCCGATGATACGTTCCCTATTCTTACCGGTGGATGTTGATGTGATCTTGGGCTGTCCACTGAGCATGACCAATGGGCCTGATACTCTGATTTGGCATTATACGGCGAATGGAAATTTCTCAGTGAAATCAGCCTATTGGGTTGCACGGGAACGACGATAGGTGGATCATGTCGGCACCATCTCTAATAAGGATACATGGGCTTTTATTTGGAACGCAGAAGTCCCACCGAGAATTAAGGTTTTTGCATGGCGATTGTGTGCGGGTGCTCTACCAACAGCAATGAGCCTTTTGTCTCGCAATTGCCTTTCTCAGGCAACGTGTCTTCGGTGTGGCCACCCTCGGGAGGACGATCGTCATGTTTTCACGGAATGTCACGCTACGAAAGAGATTTGGAGGTCCTCTGGATTTGCAGCTGGATTGATTAAGAGTTGGTTCGCCTCAGGTAAAAAGTGGATGACACATGTTCATGATGTGCTGACTGCTTCTGATTTCAGCAGGTTCCTTGTGATGTGCTGGGCTATTTGGTTCGCGCGGAACAAAAAGGTTATGGAATCTGCGGTTATCCATCCACGGACTGTGCTTGCTCGAGTCGATGAGGTAACCTCATGTGTCAGCGTTGATCTACACTTGCGTGAGGATCGATCGGAATCATCCTCCACTTCGTGGCAGCGGCCAGAACCGGGGAAAATTAAGCTTAACTTCGACGGCGCTCTTCACAATTCTCGGAATGGCGCGGCCTTGGGAGTGGTGGCTCGGAACAGCGACGGGGAATGTGTTGGTTGGTGGGTCCGTTTTTTTCCCGGTGAATTTGATCCCGAAGTGATCGAATGCCTTGGGGCTCGTTGGGCTTTAATCGTGGCAAGAACAAGACAATGGAGGCATATTGTAGTAGAGGGCGACTGTGCAAATGTTATCAAGAACCTTGTGACTCGCTCGTCAGCATCCACGAAGATTGGGGGCGTACTAAAGGATTGCCTGGAGTTCTCACGAAACTTTGATTCTGTTGCTTTTAATTTGATTAGACGACAATGTAATTCTGTTGCTCATTTTCTTGCCAAAAATCTTGGTGTCGATGGTGAGGGTTCCTCCCCTTTGACAAAAGATTTGGCTGACTTGTGTCTGCGGACAATCGTTGAGATGAAAAAATATTATCTTTTTAAAAAAAAAAAGATAATGATAATCTTATTCCCAAAAGGAATAAAGGAATGAACTTTACTTTCACCTAGCCTAGCTATATACATACATATTGTGCAACCATGACGATGATCATGTCAACCCTATTTCAGCAGATGAAGGAGCTCCTACTCTTCCTATTTGTGTCCGCACGGTCAAGGACGGTCAGCTCAGCGAGGCCCAGCTGGTGGTCGTGGCCCGACGAGCCCACACCGGACTATTGCCTGAGCTGGCGGCTCGGCGTGGAGGCCAACAACATACGAGCCTGGAGGACCGTCCCGGCCCAATGCTCAGGCCACGTCGAGACCTACATGGTCGGCGGTCAGTACCACCGCGACCTCAGCCTCATCGTCGACAACATATGCAGTTACGTGGATGGGCTCGCTCTTCGGGACGACGGGCTCGATGCTTGGATCTTTGACGTGGACGACACCTGCATTTCGAACCTGATTTATTACAGCGGAAAGCGTTATGGGTAAGTGGTTAAGAATCCCCATTTCTTACCAATGACGTCATGGCCTAATGGTGAAGGATGATGTCTTAAGATGCTGAAAATGTCGCATGTTCGAATTCGTACTGCTGGCCTAGTGGTGAAGGCTGATGTCTTAAGATATTAGAAATGTCGCTTGCTCGAATTCCTCCTGCGTAACCAATTTCTTTAGGGCTTTCCAAGTTGACGTAGTTTGCAGACTATTACGCCAGCATCTTGGATTTACTTAAATAAACCCTAATTATATTATCTTATAGATGTTCTATTCTATTTATTTATTTATTTTCATTTAGGTGCGAACCATTTGATCCGTCGGGATTCAAGTCCTGGGCAATTTCAGGTTCTTGCCCCGCAATTCCCGACGTCCTTAGGTTGTTCATGAAGATGATAGAGACGAACTTCAAGGTATTCCTCATCACGGGCCGAGACGAAGAAATGCTCGGTCAAGCGACAGCCGAAAATCTGCAGAAGCAAGGGTTTTTCGGCTACGAACAGCTCGTATTAAGGTACATTACCATTTAATCATCTATCGATATGCAAAAGATTCGATCTTTATTAAGACGTGAGGTTTCGTCAGGAACAAAACATACAAGGGCCAACGCGCAACTGCGTTCAAAACTGCAATAAGGAGACAGCTCGTCGAAGAAGGATACAGAATATGGGGCAATGTGGGAGATCAGTGGAGTGATCTTCAAGGAGATTTTGCGGGAAATCGAACGTTTAAGCTGCCCAATCCCATGTACTTCATACCTTGAATTCAACCGAAATTGCAGCAGTAAACTTTCGGAAAAAAATATTAAAGCATGTTTTTCTTCTAGCTTTCGAACAATTGTTTCAACTGAACTACGAAAACAAATGTTTCTTATCTCAGAAAGAACACTTGAGAGACGAAGATGTAAGAATCAATCCAATATGAATACGTTCCCAAGTCTTCCGAAAACATAGCGCAGAACTGACCGCTGTATATGAGAACCGTCGGGATTCTATAATCTATTCTATCCAATAAATGAACAACAAATGAACAACAAATGAACAACGATACCATGAAGCTAAACCGAAAGCTCCTTGTTTTAGCTATTTGCTGTAGCTTTGTATCATTACGATCGATCGCATATCAATGTATTGTACGGTGAGGGGAGAATTTTCTTTTAAGGTACTTCACATATTGGAAATTCAATCACTGCCCCGTTTTTGCACGCTTCATCCCGCTAGTGTTGAACGGCGATACACTACCACCGCTCTGTCCCGGGCTGTCTTCTCTTACATTCGAATTTAGCATGGCAAGTTCTCGCAGCTGCTGTCTCTTTATAAAGTCCTGCGACTCATCCTGAAGAAAGAAAATCGAATAGAAAAATGATATAATATAAGCTTTTAAGATGCTTACTCACTCTCAAGAAATCGTTCGTATATGAAGGCGTGAGGCATGATTAAGTGGGACGAGTCTATATGATCGTAGCAGATATTTGCAATGTGATTTTCGTTTTGATAATAGAATTATTACAAGATCGAATCAAGAAGCACATACCACTGGCTTGAGTAGTTCTTCGATTATCTCCTGGGCTTGCTTCAGTCTGAGATCGACTACATTAGCGGGCAAATCAGCTTCGATAAGTATGTGGAGTTGTTCGCTAAGATGCTCATAGCCCGGCCGTCCTCTAAGCTTATCTTCCTTAAATATTACAGCAAAGAGGAAAAGTTTCAACCTTTCTTTCAGTTCATCTTAGGGCAGCAAGCTTTCTTGCTTGCTTAAAGAAAAGATTTGCCGATGGATTACCTTGTCTGGGTCCTTTATAGAACCTCTTCCTCTGATGAAGACGCGGCAGCCCGTCGTAGCTTCTACTCGCTTCAACGAATTTCCTCTAGGTCCCAAAAGTCGCCCGACGAAATTGAACTTTTTGAAAGAAAAGATACAAACACATTCAAGATGGAAAATCTGATCAAAAAATGTAATAAAAAAAAAAACAAGTTTGTCGGGTGATCATACGTTAGGATAGCTATCAACGGGAATGTCCAATCGGAGAATCCTCTTGACTGTGTAAGAACCTGGACTTGCCGGTGCACCTTGCCAGTCCATCGTCATTCCGTGGGGTCCACTCAATCTCTACATGTCGCAAACACAAAATGCTTCTTAGTAACAAATCGATGACGACGGTAATAAGAGAGAATCGTCAGAATACCTCTTGAGGAATTCCGTTCCAGCCCGATAGTCCCGCCCCGGGAACATTCGACAGAAGGTTCGAGGATGCCATAGGACTAGGACTTCTGTGTCTTAACCTCTCTAGTTCGCCGAAGCTTTGATTCGGCACCATCCCAGAAACCCGCAAAATTTCTGAAATAAAAACAATGCCATAAAAAATGAGTAACAATTTCAAGCACACAAAATATGCATCGATCTTTTCGATTCATCCCACCCCCCCCAACAAAAAAAAAAAAAAAACCAATGAAAATAATCAGTGCCTCCACGCAGATGAACTCCATACAATCAATCATTAAACAGTCATGACAGTCGGCAAACATCGTAAGAACAGCATAGCAAGTAGAAGTAAAAGAGCATATAGCCCACCGCAGAAACATAAGCAAAAACAAAAAAAAAAAGTACCTTGATTCAATAGTCTGCTACAAATTGGAAGAACTTGGACGAAAGGGCCTAGCTTTTGATGCTCCGCCAAGAGTTCAGACAAGTACTGATTACTACAAAAAGAAAAACACCAAGGCAGATCAATGAAAATCCTTAATCTTCAATCAATATCCATTTAATCTTGGAAAAGGGATATGCAATAATTAACCGACCTTTCAACATCTGGGGCGATTCTAATCTGCGGCGAGGCAGCTCTCGCCGGCGAGTAGTTGGAATTGTACAGACCCGACATACCTTTAAAAAAAAAATCTGAGGGTTTTGAGAGAGAGGGCACAGCAGAGACGCGAATAGCTCAACTCAAGAGGAGGGCTTGGGGAAATAATGATGAATGGCAATAATATAACTTTCTAGCCATCAAAAGGTTGTTGTCTATGAATGGAAATATACAAGAAACGACAAGAGATATTTATTTATTTTCAGTTTTCCTTCTTATATATTATTTCATTTGAAATGCTATTGATACACAAAAAAAATAGAAAATTCAAAATACCTTGACTTTGGGAACTTTCATTGTACGCGGTAATAAATAATGTTCATTTCGTAGTGACTTAAATCAGCGATGGTATTTAATATTATAATAAATTATGGTGCCAAATTGCGTTTTTTGACTCATGGGAAGGACACGTGTCATGCATGCAAAGGTTCAAGTGGGCCCACTTCTTGTGCGGGTCCCGCGGGGGCAATAAAAAGAGTAGCGTATGCTTATTACCAGAAGGACAGCGTGGCCTAGATTTACCTGACGGCGCCGTTTCGGGCAACGATTTTATATCTTTGCATGCATTGATAATTGTAGAGCTTTCCTTTTCATGTCATTTCACGATAGGAAAAGAAAGAAAATAAAAATATATAAACTAAATAAAATTGGCTACCTTATGTTTATACTACAAAAGCCCAATCATGTCTACACATTTATATATATAAAAAATAAAATAAAAGTAAGCCAAATCAGGTTTACACATTTATAGATTAAAAAAAAAAGAAACTTTCTTCGAACCGTGCATTCAAATCCTTAAAACTTCTAAAATAATATGCATTGATATCCTTTAAACTTCTAAAAATTTGAACTCCCTCCAATGCTCAAGTCAATTTTTTTCTTAAGCATCAACGCCTTCCAAAAATATAGCTTCAGGCGTAGTCTTTACCGCTTTCCGAAAATATAGCTTCAGACGTAGTCTTTACGTTTCGGTGTAACTGCCTTCCGAATGCATTACTCTCATGACTTACTCGAAAATTTTACCTCACCATGACCTCCTCTAACATTTTACCTAGTCATTACCTCCTCTGTCATTTTACTTCGCAATGACCTAATTATTTATCATCAAAGCCGAGCTCTAAAATAAATAACTCGTCTACCTCGAGCCTAGCCTAGAAAATAAACTCCAACTCACCTCATTTACACCCCTGATTATGTCTTTGATTCTTAGTACACATCTATCGTTCCAAGTACGAAAAAACATCAAGAGGGCTACGTCCAAAACGACGACCAAATATTTCATTACAACGCGCCTTTACTAAAGACAAATATTACAATGTATAATTCTCATTGCAAAGAGATGAGGGGGCCATGTCTAGTCTACATAATTAAGCAAAACAAGTATACATTCATAATACTAAGCAACAACGACCCAAGCACAGATTCAAGTCGTAATATAGAGACAACGCTAAACTCTAAAACAGAAGAATCAATCCAATTTTTACCGCGCATAACTAACTGTATGCGAGGAGAACCACCGCATTTCTCGGCACCCTTTTCTCGCAGCTACAATTTCATTCTATATTCTGTTCACGGAATAAATATAACAAAGAAAAAATCAAACCGTAGCGTAGAGCTCAAACCATAGCTCCTGTTTATGCCATTTGTTATGGCTCATCGAGTTGCATGGGGATATGCTGAGATGCCCGTGTATGACAACTGTCGATCATGATCGTCCGGGAAATATTCGAATTTTTTTTTTATGCATTTTAATACTTTCAACAACCTGTTTTTGCCCGCTTCATTCCGCTGGTGTTAAACGGCGAGGCACTCCCACCGCTTGGCCCTGGGCTTTCCTCTCTGAAGCTTGAGTTTAGCATCGCTAGCTCGCGCAATTGTTGCCTCTTTATGTAGTCTTGCGACTCAACCTGCAAATAATTAAATAACAGATATGAAATTAGTGTGTGTGCATATATATATAGGTTTAATTGTTTTTTTTTGTCCTGTATATTAGGAGTAGTGGCGTTATAAGGACACCTAAATTAAAGGGATGCAGTTCTAAGACAATAAGTTTCAAAATTTAAGCAATTTGAGCACACGTAAATCAATAGTTGCAATTTTAGGACAATAAGTTTCAATTTTGAAGCAATTTGAGGACCATAAGTTTCAAATTTGAAGCAATTTGAGGACAATAAGTTTCAAAACTGAAACAATTTTAGGACAGTGAGTTTCAAAATTATGGCGTTACATGTCCTCATATTGCCTCAATTTTGAAATTTACCGTACTAAAATTGCAACATTTAAATCATGTGTCCTCAAATTGCTTCAATTTCCAAACTTATAGTTCTAAAATTGCCACTCCCTAATTTTGGTGTCCTTATATGTCACTCCCTCAAATATATTGGACTAAAAAAATAATTTAAACCATATATGTGTATGTGTGTGTGAGTATTAACTAAGGCATGGATATTAAATTCTAGTTAAAGCAGGAAAAGAGTGAGTACCACAGGCTTCAGTAGCTCTTCGATTATCTCCTGCGCTTGTCTCAATCTGAGGTCGACGATATTAGCAGGCAAATCAGCTTCGACGAGAATGTGTAGTTGTTCGTTAAGATGCTCATAGCCCGGCCGTCCTCTAAGCTTCTCTTCCTTAAATTTACAGAAAAAGAAGATCGATTTTTGGAAGAAATTTGCTTTTCTGTATGCAGAGATGAAACAAATAGGAAATAATGCGTACATTACTCAACGATTACACATCTTATACAGAGACATCGATCCAAGATTTACATGGAAAATAATATCTCCAAACAAGAGATATCCAAATATCGGATATAATTAACGAATCCTAAGAAATGTAAGAGATAAAGGAACTAATTCGATTCACCTTGTCTGGGTCCTTTATAGAACCTTTGCCTCTTATGAAGACACGACAGCCCGTCGTAGCTTCTACTCTTTTCAACGAATTTCCTCTAGGTCCCAAAAGCCGACCAACGAAATTGAACTACGAAAAGCAAAAGGAATGCATATTCAAGATGGAAAAAGTGATCAAGAAATGTAATGAAGAACAAAGTTTGTTTAGTAAATCATACATTAGGATAGCTATCCACAGGAATGTCCAACCTCAGAATCCTCTTCACCGTGTAAGAACTGGGACTTGCTGGCGCCCCTTGCCAGTCCATCGTCATCCCAGGAAGCCCACTCAATCTCTGCATATACGTAAAACCTCAGTCAGCGATTTCATATATATTATATATATATATATATATATAGCGTAATGTCATCAGATACCTCGTGAGGAATTCCATTCCAGCCTGATAGGTTTGCCCCCGAAACATTTGAGAGAAGGTTTGATGATGCCATAGGACTAGGACTAGGACTTCTTTGTCTGAACCGCTCCACTTCGCCAAATGCTTGATTTGGCATCATCCCAGTAACTCGTAATATCTCTGAAACAAAAATAAAATCTTGTAACTGAAAGATAGCACGAGCCATACGGCGTATAGTCTAAACATATTATGAGGCCAGAGAGAGTCTTCTAGCAAGAAGCAAAAAGGGTTGCAAGAAAAAAAAAAACCAAAATGGATGTAATGAGCTAGCAATGCGATCTACTTGAACGCTATACAACGATTTTCGGACAGATTGAAATCAATGAAGTACGAAAAATGAAACCCGAGTTTGCGTTCTTCACACCACATAACACATCCGTAAAGCAAGCCCACTTTAGACTACCTCAACTCAAAGTTTTCAAAACAATAATGCAGTAACAATGTGAAGTAATCCAATGACAATAGGAAGTGTAAAGCTCTCCACACATCTGAGAATTGGCAAACATACTAAATACTATAAGAACAGTTTTTCGGAGAATCAAATAAAGATAAATCGCCAATATAGATCCAACATGAGAGATGGAACACTTTCAAGAAAACCCATATCATTAAAAAAGAAACAAAAGGGAAAACAAAAAAGGTACCTTGATTCAACAGTCTGCTACAAATCGGAAGAACTTGGACGAAAGGGCCTAGCTTTTGATGCTCAGCCAAGAGTTCAGACAAGTACTGATTACTACAAAAAGAAAAAGGCAAAATAACTAAAATCCACATAGCCTCATCAATCAACTCGATTATTTACTCTTGGAATGAAGGTAAGGGATGAGCAAGAATAAACCAACCTGCCAGCATCTGAGGTGCCTCTAATCTGAGGAGAAGCAGCTCTCGCCGGCGAGAAGTTGGAATTATAGAGGCCCGACATACCTTGTAATAAACACACTCAAGGGTTTTGCGAGAGATAGAAACAAAACTGATGAATCACATAGAGGTACGGCGCGGCGAGGGCACAACACAGCGCGGGCCAAAAGAAAGGGTTTTGTTTGAGCAAATAAAATAATAATAACAAAGAAGCAATCACGAGAAGAAAGGTCTACAGATTAAACCCAAGATCAGATCTTCCTTCCCATTTCGTATTCCCACTCATTTTCAAGGGGGATATGTAATTAAATACTCCCAAAGATTTTGATTTAATTACGAGAAATTTTGGTAAAAACCTTGACTTTGGACCAATGTATGTACAGTATTATTACACTATATAGAAGAGGTAGGCTTGTAGGAAAAGGACAAAAAACCATTTCTTGGGTGTGGAATGAATCTCTGTATAATGATTAAATTAGTAGTAAATATATACATATATATATATTATATATAACGAGATCTCATCTCCTCTCCTCGTACGTGCGTGTATTATTCCCGATTTGCTTAGTGAAAAGCTGTTAAAAATGAAGCCTTTTTTCTTTCTTTCCCGGCAGTGGAAAGATACTACTACACTGCAATAAATAAAGGGTAAATTCCTTATCAGTCCCGATCGAACTTTCAAATTCCTCTTAAATACCACTTTAGTTATTTTTTCCTCTTAAATATCGATTTGGCAAAAACTTCCTATTTAGTACCCCAAACATTGAAAAGACGAAACTAGCCTTACTTAAATTACTCATAAAAGCTCTATGATTATTATATCAACACTCGCGAGTATTAAACCAAGAATGCACATTATTATACCAGAAACTGAAAGCACAATTCTACTGACAAACAAAGATATTATACCAGATGTCGTCAGTATTATACCAGAAAAATATATAAACATCATGCCAACCGTCAAACATCACTATTATACCTGTAAGTACAAAAATTATACCAACTGAATGCTCAAACAACTATTCCAGTAAATCTAATTATTATATTAACAAGGCAGAAAATTATACCATGAAAGGTACCAATTATACCAATAGATATTGATCAATTTTACCAATAATTGTACTAACAAATACGGTAATTATACCAATAAACACAAAAATCATACCAACAAAATACCCAAATAAATATGAACATTATAACAACAGAAGTATTTATTAGACCAATTGATACTGATCAATTTTACAAATAATTATACTAACAAAACTAGTTACTATACCACTCAATATGAAAATTATACTAACAAAATACTCAAATTAACTATTCCAGGAAATCAAATTATTATACTAAAGCACATAACATAATACCAGCAGACGTACCGATTATACCAATAGATACTGATCAATTCCACACAAAATTTTACCAACAGACTCCCTCAGCATACAAAAAAAAACCAAAAATTGTACTAACTGAGTACCGATATAACTATTCCAGCAAACGTACTTATCATACTAACAGATACTAAAATTATACCATCATACATACATAATATACCAATAAATTCTGATCTTTTACCAATAATTACACCAACATATTTCGTTATTATACCAACAAATTATGAATGATTGGTTAACAGTTTGTTTATCCCAACAAATGACCGATATTTACTGTTCAGTATTATACCAACTCCCGTCATAATTATACCAGTTTATACTAATTATGCCGACAGTTATCAACTAATTAAACTTATTAAATGTAGAAATTATACCATCAGTGCTGATGACTATATCACCAGATAACTATTGTATCAATAGTACTGCATATCATACCAATAAATGTCGTTAATAAATTTATGTTTTTATTATACCAACAAAGCTAGAAATTATACCATCAGTCATTTGCAATATCAACCGACATTGTACCGACATTTTAAGGCCCGCCAGTGAGCGGGACTGGGCCGGCAAGCCCGCACGGGCCGCGGGCTTTGGGCGGGCCCGCCAGCCTAATATTAAAAATATATTTACATATAGTTTACTAATAAAATAACATTAAAAAAAAATTAATTTTTAAGGTTTTTAATAATAAATTAATTAATAATTACTGAAAAAAATAAAAAAATTTAATTTAATAATAATAATAAATTATATTTTATTTTGACTTTGGGCGGGCCAGGTCCGCCGAGCCCGCGGTCCGCCAATGTGGCGGGGCGGGCCCCCACTATTATACCAACAACTATGGCTTATTGTACCAATAAAACATCAATGATATTCATTATACCAATAGTGGGGTTAAATTTGATCAACATATGCTGTTTTTATACCAACAGTTTGGATTATTATACCAACGAATGCTTATGACTAATCTTATGTTAAACAAAGTTGTTATACAATGTTGTAGAACAATGTTATGGTATTACACCATATGTACCAAGTATGTTGTTATAATGTCAATCTATTACAACACTTGCTATTCCAAATCTTATGTTATAACAACATTTGTACTAAGTATGTTGTTATAATGTTATGCTAATACAACACTGCTATTCCAAATCTTATGTTATTACAATGTTTGTAAGTTTAATGTGATTACACCAATATGAGAACTTATGCTATCTTACCAAAACGTTATACAAGGTTTCAAAGTTTAATGATAGTATACATATATATACGATTCTTATATATGTTATTATACCAAAGCATTACATTTGTTTAGTTTAATGTTATTATAGCATAATTATACGAAATAATTATTATAATAATATTATACGAAAACATTATACAAATCTTAAGCTGACACAACGTAATTAACACATTAATTACTATGAAAACATTATCATAGTAATTGATTGTGAGCATACCTATAGATCGATTTATTATACTGATTCATGAAATTATAATACCAAGAAAAATCTATATTATACCAATTTTATAAAATAGATCAGGGATTGCAGAACAATTATATATTTATTATACCAATTCAGTAAATTATTATACCATCTAAAACTGTTATTGCATATTGATTTTCAGCATACCTACCGACCAATTTATTATACCGATTTATTGAAATATTATACCAATTCAGCAAATTATTATACCGTCGAAAATATTTATTAACTAGATCGGGCATTGCAGAACGTTTATCTATTTATTATACCAACAGATGGATCCGTTATTACACCAACAAAATTAATAATAATACCAACTTGTTCTAATTCGAACATATGTAATTACAATAATTACGCTCTAAACCATTTTTTTGCCCCAATTTATCCCGCTCAATACTATTCCCGATTTTTTCACCATTACGTAACACAATTACCCCCAATTTTTACCCCGGTTGCATTTGCAATTACAGTCTGTTGGATTAATTAATCTTAAGTCAATAGTTCAGTATTTATTGGTATATTAGTGAGATCTGTTGGTATAATTAATAATGAATTTTATCAATATTTGCTGGTATAATAATTAGGTCTGTTGGATTATGTTATGTAGTATACTTCTGAGTATAATAGCTAATGTAGTTGGTAAAATGCCGTCTTTTGTTGGTAAAATGGTGAAAAATTGGATGGAAAATTTACAAAATTATGAATTTCTTGGTACAATTTCAGAATCTGTTGGTACAGTAAATGTATCTGTTGGTGTAGTTATTTGTAAAGCTGATGAGTATCTATTGGTACAATAGGTGCTTGTGTTGGTATAATACTCTATACTGCTGGTGTAATTAGTAGATTTACTGGAATGATTATTTGATTATTTTGTTGGTATAATTTTTTCGTTTGCTGGTATAATAGTGATGTTTGACGGTATTAGATGCGAAAACTATATTTATTGAACTAGTTATTTGTGTATCCTGTTAGTATAATTTTTAAATTTGTTGGTATAATGTAGGTGTCTGTTAATACAATTTTCATTAGAATTATCAGTATCTATTTGGTATAATCCGTACTGCTGATGGTATTATGTTATGTGCTTTAGTATAATAATTTGATTTCCTGAAATAGTTAATTTCAGTATTCTGTTGGTATAATTCTCATGTTTGTTGGTAAAATTACTGTTTTCTTGGTATAATTATTGGTAAAATTAATCAATATCTATTGGTATAATTGATACTTCTCTTGGTATAATGTTCCGCTCTGTCGGTATATAATTAGATTTACAGGAGTAGTTATTTGAGTATTTTGTTGGTTTAATATTTGTATTTGTTAGTATAATAGTGATGTTTGACGGTATTATATGCGAAAATCACTTCGTATATTATTGGTTAAATAATTATGACAGTTGGTATGATGCTTTTATAATTTATTGGTATAATACTGGCGACATCTGGTATAGTATCTTTGTTTATCAGTATAATTGCGCCTTTAGTTTCCGGTATAATAACGTGCTTTCTTGGTTTAATACTCGCGACAGTTGATATGATAGTCATAGCGCTTTTCTGAGTCAGTTAAGTAAGGTTAGTTCTGTCTTTTCATATCTTTTCGGTACTAAACAGGAATATTTTGGCAGATCGGTATTTAAGAGGAAGAAATATTAAAAGCGGTATTTAAGAGGAATTTTAAACTTCGATCGGGTCTGAAACGGAATTTCCCCATAAATAAAAGAGTGTATCTTTGAATTCTTATATATATATATATATATATATATTTAAAATGTGTATATATATATTATACTTGGTTGGTGAATGGGACACGTATTATGCGTGCAAATTCGAGTGGGCCCCAGATATTCAGAGGGTGGGTCCCACAGAGTCAAGATTCTGATGATTGTGCCAGCCAGAGCTTAGTTGGAAGACAGTGTACCCTAAGAAGGGAAGGCACTATCGATCTCAATGCCATTTAAACATTTTTTGGGGTTCGATTCTATTTTTTGTTTGTTTTTATATCTGTTTGTGTTTAAACTTTCACACATAAGCATTTTCGTCAACATAAAGTCATAAGTTAAATCATTTGAACTTTTTTTTACTTTTATTGCATGTGTGTAATAGGGACGGAAGAAATTCAAAATCGTCTCATAACCGACATTGACGTTCAGTTTTGCTTCAAATTTAAATTTATTGACTTTCGTTGTCTCTTTTAGTACACTCAGAACAGGAGGATTAATCCAACTGATTCTCTGAGTCGTTGCATAGCCGACAATGACGTTTAGATTCGCGACATTGACATCTAGATTCGCGTCGAACTTAAATTCATTGACTTTGGTTATCTGTGTAGAGTGAAGACGGTACACACATTTAAGGAGAATTAACCCTTCGATAAGTTGAAATCGTCCCACTGTAATATTCGGGTTCAGAATAACTTCAAACTTAATTTATTCGAAATGTGAGGATTACATTTCAAGAAAAAAGCATTCCTCATTGGATGTTGGTGTGGCCTTGCATAGGATTCCCTTGTGTAAGAGTACATGTAACACTGAGCAAATGGACTCCCACTCCAAAAAAAAATGTTTCTCCAAATGATAGAAAATTGATAAATTAGTTATTTTATATATGTGAAGAAAGGGGAGTATTATTATTCTTGTCTTGGGAATATTGATCATATAAGCTCTCTGACACTTGCCTAGGATTCGTTTACGGTCGGAATGATCTAAACATAAAAATAATGTGATCAATTTAAATTTTGTTATTTTTGTAATATTGGACCCATGCTTATATAGAGAACAAAGATCCATTTGCATTAAGGTAAAAGAATATCCAAGGCCTTATATCAATATCGACCCAATATTATAGGAGACATTTGTTTTCTGAGTGCTATGGAAAAAATCAAAATTAAGGTTGAAAATATCGGTTGTAAATGATACTTTAGTTTTCCAAAAATTTGGTCGGGTATATCGATAAAAAAGAAAATCAATATTAGGAGTGAACAAAATTATTAAAATTTGTGTAACTATGAATACTGAATCATGTAAAAAAGCAACCAAGCAAGCCGTTGAAAAAGAAAAAAGTTCGTGTTGCCGGACTCTCTCTCCTCCAAAAATCTTCTCTCTAACACCAAAGAGATATTAGAAACTTCAAATGAGTTTCGAATATGGAATGTTTCATATCTAACCAAAAGAAATACTCTCACTACAACATAAGACGTGACTAATATTGGTTCAAAATAGATGCACTAAAATGAAATGATGGATGCAATTTCTCTCGCTTTAGTTTTTTAAATCTTTATCCATATTCGAAAGCTCATAGTATATATATATATATATATATATATATGTGTGTGTGTGTGTGTGTGTTTTTACAATCTATCTTTGTCATGAAATTTGTTTCCACGAACTTTTACGGTAAAATATCCTAGATTACCAATCGGCCTTAACTTTTTTGGGACTTTTAACTTTTGTACATTTGATTAGTTTGTGACTTTTAACTTTTGTATATTTGATTAGTTTTATGAACTTATTTTGTTTTACCTCACGGTTGATAAGATATATTAGACTATCGTTTGTGAAAAAAAGAAGAAGGATGATAATCACAAAAGATTACATCTTCAATGAGAAGGTAATTGAGTGGTACAGATAATCAATAATATAAATATTATATATGTTGCTTTGTATGTTCTATAAAGTGATGAATGCCCATATTACCTGACTAACGTCGATGAACGCTTGCACTGAAAGGTAAGAAAATCTTTTGGTGGCCCATAAGAGCTTTATGTGGATGTATAATACATTTAGGCTGACTTTAATATGCGGAATTCGTATTTGGAAAGTACGACAAAAAACTAAGTTAGCGAGTCGAACGATAATACATTGTGCTTCGACTGTTGTTTCGTGTCTTTTTTTTTTTTCTTTTCCTAACCGAAATCTATGTACCAAACGCAACATGATTATATACATTAAGGAATGAGCGTTGCTTCATCGTCCTCAAGAAGAAGAATGCACTAATCATTACATAACATAAATATCACTGTAAGAACATCAAACGAAATATCTAGCGAAAGAACAAAAAAAAAAAAAAGAAACATTTCTTGCACAAAGAATCGAACCAAAATCAAGGTATGTATTCCGTCTCAATATTCGGTTGTGTCCGAGTCCCCCCAGCACATGGCGCTCTCGTGCTCCCGACAGTCGTCAGATGCAAAGCCTCGCCGTCTTCAGCAGCTCTCTCCATGCCATGCATTTTCTTCCTTTCCACGTACTTTCGACCGCAGATCATCAAAAGCCCTAAAAGAAATAACACCAACGATCCTCCGACCACATAACCGACGATTATCCAAGTCTTCCTCTTACCTTCCTCGTTCTTACCACTCTCCCCGGAAGCAACCACGGGCGGCAACGAAGAAGGGAAAGGCGAAGGAGAGGGTGCATTCGTCTCCTCGACGACGATGGAGAAGTGGCCTTGTCTGAACGCTGTGCAGATGCCACCAGGCGTGACTTCACTAAAACTCAAGGGTTCGTTCAGACCGAAGGACACGCATTGAGGGATGGAGCCACGGGGTGCCTGTCTCAGCCCGGGAAAATTTATCGATACGGGCTGACCGGACGCATATAAATCTAGCTCGGGCAGGTTTCGGGCAGTCATGTTTGAGGCATCGTAGGCGAGTAGGCCTAATGTGTAGCCCTGAAGTGGATAGTACCTCGCCGACAAGTTGCCTAAGTTTTGATAGATTAGAGCGAGCCTTTCGACGTAAGGACGTACGATCAAGCCCCGAGGGATCGAAAACTCTTTGTAATCGCTATATCCTCTCTTCCATCATAAACCTCGCCGGTCCTTGGCAGTTTGACGAACGCCCTAAAACCGTAGTCTTGGAGGAGACCGTCGAGCCCTCGGGAATCGTTCGGAGGGCTTGCGGAGGTCAGACAACATAGGAACCTTATCGACACGAGGAGCATCACAAGGTTGATAATGGCTTCCATATTCGGCGATTGTCAGAACGTTGAAGGCAGTATAAAATCACCCATAAAGATTAAAAGACGCCTTTTCTTTTATTACTTCAGAATATCATGTCCCGAATTGGCAACTAGGCGCGCCTGCCTCTTTCTTCCGTCTAAGGTAGTGCCATTTAAGACGAGAGTCATACATACTATTATCCTAGAGTTTTGTCAGGGTTTTAATTATCTTGCAGAGTACTAAAGGCAGCCTCTATCTAGTGGTTTGTTTAGTCTATAAGTTTACTTTATATGCTCTTTTTTTTTTTTTGGTCTACCAGTTTCTACATTTCGACTAAATTCAGACCGATGCGAGGACAAGATTATCTTTTTCCCTAAATATCAAAGTATCTGCGTGGTTAATATTCGTCTTGCGTGATTTAATGAAAGATATATCCAAAGAGGTAAGGTGACATATTCCTAACAACGTGATGAAATGAAACTCTCTTCTGCTTAAGGTGTGGAGTGGACCACTCTTATCCTAAACTCTAATGGCCGAACAGCTAAAATCTTGGCCTGAAGTTTACTTACATCCACGGCACGTTTCTAAAGAGGAACTTATACGTCGACTATCGACATTAGTTATTTCAGAAACTGAAAAAAAAAAAAAAAAAAAAGGAAAAACGAAGACAAGAAAAGAAGTCGAAGATGATACAGTTGCTAGCCATAATCATACCTGCTATCATCATCATCATCATCTTCGTCGTCGTCGTCAGGCGCCGAGCGGCAGCTTCACAAGGAAACAACCCTCCAGGCCCTAAAGGCCTCCCCATATTAGGAAACCTTCATCAGTTCAACACTTCGTCTCCTCACATCTACCTATGGAAACTATCCAAGCAGTACGGCCCCCTCATGTCCATGAGGCTCGGCTCGGTCCCTGCAATAATAGTCGCCTCGTCAAAAATCGCAGAGCAAGTATTAAAAACTCACGACCTCGCCTTCAGCAGCCGACCTAAACTCCTCGGTCAGCACAAGTTGATGTACGGCGGTTTGGACATTGCCTTTTCTCCTTACAGTGATACGTGGAGGGAGCTGAGGAAGATCGGGGTTATCCACCTCTTCAGCAACAAACGGGTCCAATCCTTCAAGCCCGTTCGGGAAGAGCTGGTGTTTGGTCTGATGGAGAAGATATCCGAGGAGGCGGGCTCGGGTCGGGCGTGGAACCTGAGCACGAATATGCTGACTTTCGCAAGTACCTTGATTTGTAAGATTGCGTTTGGGAAGACGTTCGAGGGACAAGGGTCCGAACAGCACATGAAGCTCGACAAGCTGATGATCGAATCTCAGGCCATGCAAGGAGGTTTCTTTGTCTCGGATTATCTGCCCTTGTTTGGTTGGATGGATAAGCTGTCTGGAATGATTGGCAGGCTCGACAAGGTTTGCCAAGAGCTTGATGTGTTCTTCCAAGAAGTCATCGACGAGCATTTGAATCCAAGCAGGCCTAAGTCCACAGCCGAGCTCGATATTCTCGACTGTATGATCAAGTTGAAAGAAGAGGATATGTGCTCCATCGATCTCACATGGAATCATATCAAAGCTATCCTCTCGGTAATTCACATCAGCGTCTATCTCTTCCGATTTCAAATGTTTTTTTCTTCTCAACCTGCGGTATATTATATAATTATTACACATATGCAGGATGTATTCATAGCAGGAACAGACACTGCTGCAGCAACAATAACCTGGGCCATGACAGCACTTATGAAGAATCCAAAGATAATGATAAAGGTTCAAAGTGAAATCAGAGACATCGTCGGTTCGAAAGGTCGAATCATGGAAGACGATTTATCCAAACTCGAATACCTCAAAGCAGTAGTAAAAGAAACGTTAAGACTGTACCCTCCCGCTCCTCTTTTACTGCCCAGAGAAACGCTAGAGAAATGTACGCTACAAGGATACACCATACAACCCAAAACCGTTGTGTACATAAATGCATGGGCAATCGCAAGAGAAGAAGATTATTGGGAAAACCCAAATGAGTTTAAGCCCGAGAGATTCATGAATGATGGTAAAGACATGGACATCACAGGACGATATAATTTTCATGTATTACCTTTTGGTGGAGGAAGACGGGGCTGTCCTGGGAGCACGATGGGGCTAGTGACCATAGAGGTTGCACTTGCCAATCTCTTGTACTCATTCGACTGGGAATTGCCACATGGGACGAAGGCTGAAGATATTGATACTGAGGTCTTGCCAGGGCTTACTATGCACAAGAAGAATCCACTCTGTCTTGTTCCAAGGATCCATAAGTTTAACTAATAATCAGTGAAGTGTTAGCTATGTGCTTGCGACTCGCCTCTTCAGCATGTAGGACGGTATATGTTAAAATGGATTTCGATTGTCATAATTCGTAAGGATAATGGTCATTCAGGTTAGTACCGCAATTTGAATACTGTTTGAACTTGGAATCTGAAATCATAACTTCAGCAATGAAGCAGATGTAAGCCGTAACAAACAGAAACTAAGCACAAATTTAAACAAAAGGCAGATTGCAATAGGAAATAAGTCGTTACATAATCATCGAAACTTCAGCATCACAAAGGCATGAAACATAGAAAACCAATCCCCATTGAAACAGGGCTTAATAACCTAATCGAAAAGAGAGAATCCCATGTCATCATCACTCTCCTCTTTCTCTTCCTTCTTCTCCTCGGCCGGTGGAGCTTCCGCTGCAGCGCCACCACCAGAAGCTGCAGGAGCAGCACCTCCAGCACCTCCAACGAAGCCGCCACCGCCGCCGCTGCCGCCAATAATCACCTGCAATAATTGTTTCCCGCCATTTACTGAAGTTACAGTCCGCAAAAATTTTTTGAGCATCACGCAGCAAGATGCATGCCAATGCATAAAAATTCGAACTTTAGCTGCATACTTCATAAGCTACGAATTCTTAATTCTAATTAACACTACGCCAACAAGAAATCGCCTTTTCGTAACAAAGTTTCCGTGAAAGCAACATCGTGAATAGATAGATCACAATTGAAACACACACACACACACACAATGAACATAGAACTAAAACAGCGCAACTGTATCCAACTTGCAGAAAACTTCAGGTACCTGAACGACAGCTGAAGAAGGCGTCACGTAGGAGAACGAGGATTGAACAGCGCCGGAAGAATCAGCCGAGAGAGCAACCTGAACGAGCTTGCGCTGGAGGTCAAAAGTCGAATCCGCCGAAGCCTCGAGGTCGCCGTTGAGCTGCTTGGCCGTCCAATCTCCACCTGATCCGCGGCATACGAACGTAAAAACTCCCATTTTTTTCCTATTCAAAATTGGTTAATACGTTTCGCGATTACAGATGAGTTCCAAAATTTGCAGAATGCTGTCGCCTCTCCTCTTATACACGTTCTTAGGGTTTCAAATGGGCCCAATTTTTTACTAATGGGCTGGGCTGATATGGGCCGGGCTGGAGTTCTTTGAAAAATGGAATTAAGTGGGCTAACAAATAAATACCCCAACCCAACAAGAGACAGTAACCCGATATCTTTTAGCCACTCAATAATATATTTGTACATATTCTCAATATCAAAGCAAAAATAACAGAACTCTCACTTTTATCCATTTGATTTTTCTTTTCTTCTTTCCAAAAAAGCGTTAACATATGCACTCAAATATTGTTACCTTTCTAAGTTCTCAAGAAAAGCTTTTGTAGAGTTGGCGCGATCAAACCGATCCAAGTAAACACTAGTCAAATAGATGAAACCTACTTATCATCATTATTTATCAACGACTTTTAATTGTCACAATGTATTGTAATAATCTCATTTTCCTTAAATAGTTAAATTTTACAATGAATTAAAACCAAGATATCATTTAGTGAAGATAATCCTTTCCAAACTAAGCATTTTACTAATTTTGAGCCATTATGACGTAGAGCAATACATCATTTTTTTTGGGACAATTACGTTTCAGGCTCTCTTGAAGTTTAAAAATAGGATTCAGTCCCTGTCAGAAAAACAATTAGTTTAAAGGACCTATTTTACATAAAACTTAGAGTTAAGGACCTAAAATTTGAACTGACAAAAATACCCCTATAAAAAGTTAAAAGAAAAGGTATCGACCTAACCGTTTCTGTTACCAACTAAGAATATATTGTTATCGCAAATATATTATGTGTTATAATACACAAATATTGTGTTATTGTATGGTTAAGAAGTGGTATCAAAAGAACAAAATTTAGTTTCGACCTCGAAATTTTCCGTATTTTCATTTGCATGAGCATTACTCCTGCACCAAACCTGGCTCGATGTGTCCTTGGGGATTTATTCTGATATTCACTTCGTCGAATGTAATATTTGTCCAGGAAATTTTTTAAAATTCTTGACGCAAAGAAGAAAATACAATGTCGATTAATATTTTCGGTTGAAATTGTAACTAACATGTATAAATTCGAGAGACCCATTCTTATTGATTACTAAGACGCGTGATCAAATTGGGTCGAATTCGCCTTATTCGTCCATTAAAGTTGAGATTTTTTCCGTTTTTCAACGAGATTTCGAATTGGGTTTTGAAGCATTATTCCTTATAAACTTAAAAAAAAATTTGTTGATTATGAAGACCCATAAGAAATTGAGTCGATTTAACCTTATTCGGTCACTAACGTCGGAGATCCTAACGATTTCAGCGATTTTTGGTTATCGTCGATGGTTTTCGATCTATTTCTCTTTGTCCCTTCCTTGTTTACAACATGTGTTATTAACATGAAACGAGCTGTTATTTTTTTTTAATTATGTGTTATTTTGCGTCAACACTAGTATAAGATATGTGTTCGTTGCAGGAAATGTTATCCAGAATGCAGTAAGTGTTACCCAGAATGCATTAAGTGTTACCCAACAAGCATTTTATTAGCAAACGTTTCAATTTTAGGTCGCGTCAAAATTCTTCATTATTCCTTGATGAACATCAACAATTCCCGTTGATTACTAAAACTCATGATTAAATTGGGTTGATTTCACTTTATTTGTCAATTATAATCGAGATTTCACCCATTTTTAAAGAAATTTTTCGAATTGGGTTTAACTCATTATTTATTCCATTTTAAACTAAAAATTTTCGTTGATTACTAACCCATGAGAAATTAACATCGATTCAATCTTATTCGGTCATAAACGCCGAGATTGAACCGGATTTGAACATGAATTTTTTCTTTCGTTCACTTGGAAGAAATGATGGCAAATATTTGTAATTTTTTGCAACAATAGAGGATAAATATGTCTTTATGCATCATTTGGGTAGTTTTCTTTAAAATTTTCAAAAAATAAGTCCTTAACAATAAATAAAACTTAAATAGAGCCTGAACATTAACACAAACATATTAAGAGGCCCTGAAATTAAATTAGCCCTTTTTTTTTTGTTCTTGAGAAACGCTTCAATTATCTGAACATGATATTTAAAATACTTTTATCTTCACACTTATCCTAATTATATATAACCAACATCAACATTATATATTACATCCAGCAATAGCAAAAAGAACAAAAGGACTACAAAAAAAAAAAAAAAAAAACCACAAAGATGGCAGTTTTGTTGCTATCCATAATCATAACCATTATCATCATCTTCATCATCATCATCGTACAAAGACACAAAGCATTGTCCGAAGAAAACAACCCTCCAGGCCCTAAAGGCCTCCCCATATTAGGAAACCTTCATCAGTTCAACACTTCGTCTCCTCACATCTACCTATGGAAACTATCGAAGAAGTACGGCCCTCTCACGTACATGAGGCTCGGTTCAGTCCCTGTAATAACAGTTGCCTCGTCCAAAGTCGCCGAACAAGTGCTGAAAGCTCACGACCTCGCCTTCAGCAGCCGACCTAAGCTCCTCGGTCAGCACAAGTTGATGTACGACGGTTTGGACGTCGCGTTTGCACCGTACGGTGAGACATGGAGACAGCTGAGAAAGATCGGCGTTGTCCACCTCTTCAGCAACAAAAGAGTCCAATCCTCCAAACCCGTCCGCGAACAAGTAGTGTTCGCTGCAATGGATAAGATAGCTGATCAGGCGGGTTCAGGTCAGGTATTGAATCTGAGTTCGACGATGCTGACCTTCACGAGTACTCTAATCTGTAGAACTGCGTTCGGGAAGGTATTTAAAGGAGAAGGGTCCAACCAACATAGGAGATTCGATGAGCTGATGATGGAATCTCAGGCTATGCTAGGAGGGTTCTTTGTCTCGGATTATTTGCCCTTGTTTGGTTGGGTGGATAGGTTTTCTGGAATGATAGGTCGGCTAGACAAGGTTTGCAGAGAGTTGGATGAGTTCTACCAAGAAATCATCGATGAGCATTTGGTTCCTAGTAGGGCCATGTCCAAAACTGAGCTAGATATTCTCGACTGTATGATCAAGTTGAAAGAAGAGAACAAAGGTTCCATCGATCTCACTTGGAATCAGATCAAAGCTACGCTCTCGGTAATCATATCCGCATCCATCCCTTCGCCTATAGATTGTATCCAAAAAATGGCGAGAGCTTTAACAAAATCATACCATGTGTCATTCCTTGTCCAAGAATTATATTGCATAAACCGTGCTTGTTATATGTAATATTCTCACATGCAGGATATATTCATCGCTGGAACTGATACGGCTGAAGCTTCACTAACCTGGGCAATGACTGCACTGATAAAAGACCCACACGTAATGAGAAAGCTCCAAAGTGATATCAGACGCATCATCGGTTCGAAAGGTAGAGTCATGGAAGATGATTTACCGAAACTTCTTTACCTCAAAGCAGTAGTCAAAGAAACACTAAGACTGTATCCTCCCGCTCCGCTTTTAGTACCTAGAGAAACGTTAGAGAAGTGTACAATACAAGGGTACACCATACAACCCAAAACGGTGGTGTACATAAACGCATGGGCCATTGCGAGAGACGAAGAGCATTGGGAGAATCCGAATGAGTTTAAGCCAGAGAATTTCATGGATCATGGTAATAACATTGACATCACAGGACGAGATAGTTTCCAGGTTATACCTTTTGGTGGGGGAAGACGAGGTTGTCCTGGGATTGCGATGGCACTAGTCACAGCAGAGCTTGCTCTCGCCAATCTCGTGTACTCGTTCGACTGGGAACTGCCACATGGGATGAAAGCTGATGATATTGATACTGAAGCCTTGCCTGGGATTACTATGCACAAGAAGATTCCACTTCATCTTGTGCCAAAAATCTATAAGTTCGACTAATAATCAGCGATATGTTAGCTATGTGTACCTGAGTAGCCTCCTCCGGTTTGTTGGATGGTAAAGGTTAGAAATGGGCTTCCATTGTAACAATAAATAAAACAAATGGCCAATCAGTTTAGTAATGATAATTCAGATTTTTAAACAATAAAGCTTATTAACTGATACATAATGAATTTTAAAAAATCTAATTGTCATCAGCCATTCGTATACCTGATATAACATTATATTTCCTCAGCTATATATTAATGTTTACATAAACCTAACTGTCAAAGAAAAATAAATAGATTGATTCTAAAACTTGAGCCCAGAATGAATGGCAACGACACCTTGTACAAGGTTTTCATACTCAACCTTCTGAAACTTCGCCTCTGCAATCATACTGGCAAATCTTTCCTGCATCACAGGCACATACATTCATACGTGTACCATAAAAGACCTGAAAGAATATGGTGAAATGGATGGTATTATACCTGTTGTGGGAAGCGGCGAGCACTCTCAACTAAATACTGATAGGAGTCACGGTCACCTGCAACTATATCTCCTATAGCCGGAATCATCGAGAAAGAGTAGAGATCGTACCTGATGAGATTAAACAGGTTCAATATCGAAGATAGCAAAAGAGATAAAGAAGCCTCAGGAATTGATAGGCACTTACAGCTGTTTGAAAATTGGAGTTTCCACATGGCTCAGTTCAAGGCAAAGAAACCTTCCTCCTGGTTTGAGTACCCTTTAAATTGCAGAAATGATGTGTGTAAAACAATCATGATCAAACTCAAGAGCAAGAGCAGCATTATGTTGCAAAAAAATAAAAATAAAAATAAAAAACTGTGTAGCTGGCGCTGCTGCATTAAAATGGATTATGCGTCTGGACTTTAGCTGTTACATTTCTGAATGTGCATGAAAGGAATCTTTATGGTGAATATATGTCGAGGGGAACTATATTAAGAAAGCGTTAAGAGATGAATCCCCAAAAAATATGAATGTTACCTATAAGCTTCGGCTAAGGCTTTCTCTATATGTGTAACGTTTCTGATACCAAATGCAATAGTATAACCATCCATCGAATTATCTTCAAATTGTAATGCTTCTGCATCTCCTTCAACCCAGACAAGAGATTTGTCATCTCCTAGACCTGAGCAGGTCAAACAAAGGGAAGCTTTTTACGATGCATGCTTCAATTTTGGGGTGAAATTTGCAGGGAGATAAACGAGCAAACTACACCAAATGCGTACCTCTGTCTTGAGCCCTCTTCTTCCCAACAGCTAACATGTTTGGATTAATATCACAGACGAAAATTTTAGTTTCCTCCAGAATATTATCATCCTGAACATCTCTCATAGCTCTACGACGGACACTGTTTATAGATTCCCATATTCTGAAGGCCACGTCCCCTATAGATACACAGAAATTTCTTTAGAAGAGAGTCGAATATGACGTTAACATCAAAGAGAGGCATAGTATCGTAAAATTTTTAACTGCTACAAACAAGTCCCTCGCTTGAAAGACAGGACATTCACTTCAATTATAAATTCATTGCACTTCAGCATCAGACTTCACGTTAAACAAATTCGATCTGCATCAAGGTAATACCTTAACAGCTAATTGTTCGCTAACAACGAGGATTATCATTTACCCTCAACTATTTCACATTCAGCTTAATGAAATAACCTTTTCAAGATGCTTATTCCACACAAGCCGAAAAGACTTATTCCAACATTTAAGTAGCTCACCTGTTCCACCAGCTACATCAAGATGCTTCATCCCAGGAAATGGATTCAACTTCGAGACTAACCTTCAAAATCATTCGCAACGATCACATCAATAATGATAAAACAGCTCCATTTTCAAATTAAAAAACCGTAGAAGAAACAAAAAAATTTCAACATAAACACCAACCTATCCTTCCATAATCTGTGCAAACCACCGCTCATCAGATCATTCATGATATCATAGCTGGACGCGACGCTCGTGAACACATTACCAACCAGTCGACTCTTTTCCTCTTCCCTAACTTCCCTATACCCTAAACCCCCAAAGGATAAAAAAATTCACGATGATAATATATCGTAACGTCACCAAATAACACCCAGAAAACTCACCCAAATTCCCAGCCATACAAAAATTAACAAACCCATATCCATAGAAAATCAGCCAAACCAAACCAATCACCCAAAAAAGTGTACTACTAACCGAAGCTCGTGGAATGTGAATGCAGATACGCGCAGGAATTGCTCATCGGAAACAGAAACCGAGCCTTACTCTTCAAGCCTCCAAAAACCGATCTCAGCGCCATTAAAAATTCACGAAACCAAAAGAATCAATCCGTAGAACAGAGAGTTCGTCCGTTGTAGATGACGATGGAAGATGCTGAATAGCTGAGAGGAGAGAGAGAGTTAATGCTTGTAATTGGGCTTTGATGGGCTTTGACGAACAAATTTCTAAAGCCCAATATTATATTTTAGGCCCATATCAACCTCAATATCTTACGACCACCGACCATCGAAAGTCAACGAAAAAATTTCCTAGAGTTCTTATATTGGAGATAAAATAAGCATAAAATAATAATAATAATTATAGGTGCGACACATAGATAGATAGATACATAGCTCTCTATACAAAAAATTAATTACAATTTAGAGTTAGTCCGACCACACCGTACAATTCTAGTGGGGAGATCTAACGGTCAGAATGTTAGCTTCGAGTCAAAGTATGACCTAAGCACAAGCACGATTATAGTGATTTATTAGTTAACCTTCTTTGCAAAAGCCTATATTTCCTTCATGAAGAGCTTTGATAAAATGTAATAATGAATTAATGTTACAGCAAAGCTATATATACATATGTAATCTCATTATCACTAGCAATGGTGAAAGTCAAACTTCAACATCTTCGTGAGAGTGTTATAAACATTGATGATTTTATCAGAAATACGTCATAGAAGATTATGACCATTGATAGGGTTTTACTCCTCATCAATCTTCTCAAATGAAGATTATTACCTTCGCTTTTTTCTCCTATGTATATATATATAATGTCTGAATTATATCCGAAAATGAGAATCTTTGCGGCAAGTTACGGCAAGAAGCTCCGACGTCTTCGTAGTACTTCGTTTCGAATCAGCCCATTGTTGATTAGTGTGTTCTATTTCGTCTCTCTATCTTTCGTCGGCTACGGCGTTCTCAGCTCGTTAAAGCCCAGGTCGGCGTTTAAGCCCGAGAACGTCGACCTTCTCTTCACGGCGGTTTCGGCGGCCACGGTCTCCAGCATGTCCGCCGTCGAAATGGAGGTTTTCTCCGATTCTCAGCTCATAGTTATTACAGTCTTAATGTTTTTAGGCGGGGAGGTCTTCGTTTCCATGGCGGGGCTTATCTTTAGAACATGGAGAAGTGAAGGGGCAGTTGAGTCGGCGGAGGGTCGATTAAGTTCATCGACGCCTCAGCTCGAGCCTTGCGACAAAGCTGATCAAATCGAGTCAGGCGACGTAAGAACAGTTCTAAAATCTCAAAACGACGGCAGCCAACTACTCACTTCGCATGGTAATAATAATATGATCAAGTACGATTCGATTAGGTTTTTGGGCTTTGTAGTCTTAGGTTATCTCCTAGCAATGCACATTCTAGGCATATCTTCGGTTCTTGCCTATGTATCTCTTATTACGAGCGCCCGAGACGTTTTAAGGAGAAAAGGGCTTAAAACCCTAACCTTTGCAGTCTTCACCGTGGTCTCGACGTTCGCTAGCTGCGGCTTTATACCGACGAACGAAAACATGGTGGTTTTTCGTAAGAACTCGGGCATGCTGCTGATTTTGATCCCTCAACTCCTCTTAGGAAACACATTGTTTCCTTGTGGTTTAAGGTTATTACTATGGGCCTTAGGGAAGAGATGTAATAAAAAAGGCAAAGTCGAGTACTTGCTGAAGAAGACGAGCGAGGCGGGCTACGACCATTTGCTCCCGAGCCTGCATACGAAGCTGCTTTTCGCTACGGTTTTAGGGTTTGTCTTGGTCGGGCTAATATTGTTCTGCGCCTTAGATTGGGACTTAGAGGGATTAAACGGATTGAACATTTATCAGAGAGTCGTCGGCCTCATCTTTCAATGCGTCAACTCGAGGCATGCCGGCGAGACTATTCTCGACCTCTCCAAAGTTGCGCCGACCATTTTGGTGTTCTTCGTCGTCATGATGTTAGCTCTCTCTCTCTCTCTCTCTCTCTCTCTCACACACACACACACACCCACACACATTCATGAACTTCTAACATTGATGCAAGAATAAATCGGCAGGTACCTTCCGCCGTATACATCGTTTCTGCCGATTAGAGACAGCGGGCAGAACAATCAGCTCGAGGGATGTAAGAAGAGAAGAAGGAGATTCGCCGATGACTTTATACTTTCGCAGCTGTCTTACATCGCCATGTTCGTTATGGTCATATGCATCACGGAGAGGAGCGGACTTAAAAGGGATCCGATCAACTTCAGCGTCTTCAACATCGTATTCGAAGTAGTAAGGTAATAAGAATGCAATTAGAACGAAGTATTTAGTTAATGCTCGTAATAACCAACCGTATATTTATATATACAATGCGCAGCGCGTATGGAAACGTAGGGTTCTCGACTGGTTATAGCTGCGATCGTCGGATAGATAGAGAAGCAAAGTGCGTCGACGAATTCTACGGATTCGCCGGGAAATGGAGCGACGAGGGCAAAATAGTCCTCGTCGTAGTCATGTTGTTTGGTAGGCTTAAGAAGTTTAACATGAATGGAGGTCAAGCATGGCTACTCTTGTAAATATTTTTTATTTTTTAATTAATAATAATAAAAGAGAGATAATCATATAGTATAAAACAACATTAGCAATAACACAAACCACAAGAGAGTCGCAAATCACAAATTTCTTATGCTCCAACCTCCGTTTATAAATATCGCTTACCAAAACAAAATAAAATACGTACTAATACATACATAACATACATACCAACCAAAAAAAAAAAAAAAAAAGAAAAACTAAATCTTTTAATCAGTAGTCATGGGCTGGCTCATGCAGCATCTGAACCGAGCCTTTCGGACCGTGGTCATAACCTCAGCCTCGGCAGCCTCGAGCATCCTAACCACCTGGCTAAACGACGGCCTCACGTCCGGGTTCGGGTCCCAACACAGGGTCATTATCTGGCTCAGCGCTGGCAGGCAGTCGTGGGGTATGGTGGGTCTGACCCCTTTGTTGACCACCGCAAAGGCCGCCTGAACCGCCGTCATGTTAGAGAACGGCAGCATGCCGCTTATGAGCTCCCACAGCACTATCCCGAAGCTGTACACGTCCACCTTTTGGTTGTAAGGCCTGTGCTGAATCATCTCCCTGCGAGGCCAGAAGGGCAGTATCGTAATTATCATTCGCAGGGCATTTTTTAGTAAGGAAAAAAAAAGGAGTGAGTGAGAGTTTAGAAAAAATTACGGAGCCATCCATCGGTACGTGCCGGTCTCGGGCGTCATCCCTTCGGTCTGAACCTCGATACGAGCCACCCCGAAGTCCGCAATCTTGATGGACTTATCGGCGGCAATCAAAAGGTTATCTGACTTCAAATCCCGGTGGATCAGATTCAGCCCGTGGACGTACTCCATCCCGCGGGCCACGTCCAAGGCCTGCTTCATGGCCAGCTTCAACGGCACGGAGCGGTTCATCCTCTTGGTCAGGAACTGGCGGACCGAGCCGCCCTTGGCATACTCGGTCACTATGCACCAGACCATGGGCTTGCGGCACGCACCGATGAACCGCACGATATTGGGATGCCTCAAGTTGGCAAGCATCATCACCTCTTGCTGAAACTGCTGCTCCATCAACTGGGCCCGCTCGGGATCGTTCTCGGGCTTCTCCAGAAGCTTAATGGCCACGTCCTCGCCGTTGTACGTTCCTCTGTAGAGCTTACCGAAAGCCCCTTGGGCAAAGGCGGGCCCCATGTTGAGCTTCCTCAGGTCGATGGTCCAATCATCGTAGTTCTCGAGACCCTCCGTTGGGTATTGAGGGTTCATTAGGGCTTTGGCCAAGGCATCGTCGCTGAGCCCGTGAGAGGCTTTACCACCACCATGGTTCACGCTAGCCTGAACGGAATAGTCTTTAACTCGCTTGAGGCCTTGGTGGCCTAAGATTCGCGTGTGCGAATCGTTCGAGCCCACGCTGCTGTTGTCCATCGACATGGCTACTGAGGCTCCACTGTTGGTCAGCTGGGTGCTTCCGTAGCTATCGATCGACATGTTTGAGCCCTCATTGAGCTTGCGGTAGAAGTTTTGGGAGAAATCGTAGTTGTCATGGTTGTTGTTGTTGTTGAGCCCTATTATTCCAGGAAATTTTGGAGCCTCTGACATACTGGTGTTTTCAACACTGCGTCCTCGAAAAAAAGAAAGTTTTCGAAAGGAGTCTTAAGTTTTCTTGGCCAGCATTTTGGATGCCACTCTATGCACCAAAATCCTATAAGAAGAAAGATGAGAAGGCACGCATTAGCATTGAAAAATTTTCTTATGCTTTCTCTATAATAAAGAATGACTGCATCACATAGAAGCAAAGAAATAGCTGACCAAACATGAAATTCATCATCAATACAACTTCAATGTCTTCCAAAAAAAAACTTGCTTAAATAAATGGAGCTTTTCATCATCATGAGCAAGTAACAAAGTGAAATCATCGCCTCCTAATTCCACATTCACACCAGGATTCTCTTTCCGTTGAGTTGACCAAGGTATCACAGTCAACACCTTTGTTCTCCCAAACAAACTTACCCTAGAAAAACGTCAAAAAAATACTCCAGCCTCAGCTCTAAATCGCACAAAATCAAACCTTACAAGACTAAAGAAGACAATCAAATGAAAGAAACGAAGGAAAAATGTCCGTATATTATCCGCCCAAAATAGTCACACAAAAAACAAATACCTACTCAATCCGCCAATAAAACTCGACAAAATCACAAATATCAGCAAAATCAAAACCCAAAACCATCCAAAGCGAAAAAAAACACAGCGATCCCCATCCAAATTCGAGGAACAAACAGCTAAAACTAACCTCGATCCAAGGGAAGAAAATACTCAGCGTTCTCAGCAAATCGACGTCTCCACCCCTGGCTTCGAAGCTGTCTCGAGCTAACACGGAAGCTAGGGATTCAAAACGACGGCGTTCCGAGAGGAACAGCTTTAGAGAGAGAAAGTGATAGAACGGTGAGAGGAAGGAAAATACCGTCGTGATTGTAGTGTGTATGCATAAGCTCACGAGTCTTCGTCACTTTTTAAGTTTTACTTTTCTTTTTATTTATTTATTTTAAATTTTCTATTTTCTCTATTTAATTAATATTTTACGGGAAATGAAAATCTGAAAGATTTGTTTGTTTATTTACCTAAATAAGTGGCTTTCGCTGATTTAATAATAATGCTTTCACTAAACGTGTATGAAACGACGTCGAGTCCTCAGCATGTGGGCCCCACTGCGATGGTCACTTTGACTTTTTGACCGCAATGAAGAAGTAGTACGCTCCACGCCTGATTTAAATATAATTTATAAAATTGGATTCAAAGATATTTATATATATTTTTTTTAGTTATTCAAGTTTCTTTACATGTTAATTAATAAAAAAATAGGTTTAAAGTGATAAAATTAATAAAATGTAAGAATATTCGTGACACGTGTCGGGTCTCCGAATGGGTCGGGAAGACGGCCTACGTCATACTGAAGGCGTGTGTTGTACACGTGTTCTGACCGTTTGCTTGGGAGGATAGTTGAAAGTCCATTCGATGTTTTTGATGGGCCCAGCCCATACTCAAGTTGGGCCTAATGTCTAGCCCAATAACATTACCAGAAGCATGATATTCATTATATATTATATATCAAGTATATGCTCCAATATATAAATAAATAATTATAATTTTAATTTAAGACTTCTAATCTCTATTGTTAAAATCGGTCTAGGCGGCCTATTAGGTGGCGTCTAGACGCTATTCGGCTCACATCGTGGCGAAAATCGGCTAGGAGATGAATTATCGGCGATTAATTACCGATTAATCGGATTAATTACGATTAATTGGTCCAATTTTTTTTTTGGTGAATTATTTTTAATAAATAAAACAATAACAATATTTGTATTAATATTATTTTTGTTGAAATTGATATTATTTATTTAGAATGTGTTGATAATTTTTATACATTTTTATTTGATAGAATATTAATATATTTGATATATTAGTATACAGTCTAATTTTCGCCTAAAAACTGCCTAAGCCATCTAGACGCTAGGCCCCCCATCGAGCGTCCGGCTAGCGCTTAACGAATTTTGAAATATTTCTTTTAATATATGAAATTTTAATTTTAAATATTTCTTATTATAAGTGTATACTTAAATGAAAAAAAAAAACAAAAAATTAAGTTGTGCGGATATAAGTGAAATATAAAATATATAATGGATAAAATTATCATTACAAATGACATATCAATACATACATAGTTACGATTTGATTACATAAATTGAAGAAAACGTTATCATTTATCAATTTTGTCTGTCTTATTAACATAGTAGAAGGTGTGATTATTTTAATGACACAATTAGTTAACACCAATGGACCGTTAGTTGATGATTAGTTTGTCATTGAATTTATGGATTTATCTATCCTTTTATATACCAAACCTATTGTCGATTTGGTATATTAAAAAAACATAATTATTATTTTCTTTCGGTGCTTATATTATGTGGAAGAGAGAGATTCGAGCTGAAAAGGCCTTTTGTATCAACGTGCATGCACTGAAGTTGTGGGACCTATTTTTTCCAATCTGCCAACACATATAAAGTCTTTTCCTTTTATTGTTCTTATCTATATATAAATCCATGTCGGTTATTATTTTTTTTATTTTTAAGGTTAAATATTTTTTTAATCATGTAAGTCAGAGAACGTGGCATTATAGGGACAATGAATTTATGTGATAACATTGTACGGATAATAAATTTCATAATTAAGCAATTATGTGACATTATATGTCAGAACCATAGATTACGCCCCAAATTATAGGGTTCCAGCGTTTAATTTAGGTTTTCAACGAATTTAGGGGGTGCCATTTTACGGACAATAACTTTCAAAACTATGGACAAAATATAGGATTCCAGCGTATAATGCCCCAAAATTGCTTAATTTTGAAATTTATTTTTCGTATAATGTCATCATCTCAATTCCATGTCCCTATAATGCCACATTTCCTAAATTATAGGACAAAAAATGTAATTAACATTTATTTCTATTGCTATAATTTGCAAATTTTAATAATATCATGATTTATGTTATTAGTAATGATAATTTATATGGAGTTTGGATGAATACATAAGTCATTATTGTTTTTGGAATTCGTAGTCATTTAGGGGGTGTTTGTTTCAAGTGATCTGACATTACGGTGATATACACATCACCGTGATGTAGTATCACCGTGATGTAGATCAACGTGATATGTCATCACTGTGTTTGTTTTGTGGTGATATTTCATTTTGCATATCATGGTGATATTAGAATATTGTGTTTGTTTGATCACGGTGATATGTAGGGTGATGTTGTGTAAATGTCGTATTTAACCCTCTGTATATCACCATGATAATGTGGATTAACGTGTTTGTTTCAGGGTGATTTTTGAGAAGTGATAAATGGTAATATTTAAATATCAACTTTTATTTTTATAAGTCTCTAATATACAACTTTATAAAAAAATGCATGTCTTATTACTGATTTGATTTAGGGGTAATGAAAGGAAATAAAGTTAATTATAAGGGATAATTTTGTCCGAAAAAAAATCAGAAATATCACCCCATCACGGTGATGAAGGATCACTGAGATTTTTTGGGGTGATCCGTAATGCAAAATATCACCTCATTTTCATCACCTATGTGATCTTTCATTACGGTGTTGACTCATTATTTAGATCAAACAAACACAGTGATAAAGAGCAGTAGCGAGGATTACGGTGATATTTTGGAGGATCACCCCAAAACAAACACCCCCTTAATAATATGAAATTAGTCGAAATTGTGGGATTACTTTAGTATTGGTAGATAATAATTCTATAAAAATGAAGAATAAATAAATAAATTATTAAGGAGGTCCCATTTCAATTAATTTAATCCAGACTGACATGTCTCCTTTTTTTTTTTTTATGTTTATCATGTGAATAACTCATCATAGCAAATAAAATAAAGGTATCCAACATATCCGAGACGTTCTTTACATTTGAAAATAAAATTAGATGCTATTTAATTATTTTATTATATTAAAGTTTTAGGTAATAATATCTATCTATCTATTTGATATGGGACGGGAGACAACTTTCTACGCGTGTATTGAATTTCTTTAGCGACTTTAATGTCATATAGGAGTAGTAAAATATACTTCATGCTTAAGCAATTATACATCATATACATGATTCATCTATAGGATTTTTAATTTATTAATATTTTTATTTATTTAATTTTTTTTTTATTTTAAATCTTTCTACCTTTGAGCCAAACTCAAGCCTAGTATAAAATTTAATAATAACAATAATAATAATAATAATAATAATAATAATAATAATAATAATAATAATAATAATAATAGAAGTAAATTTTCATGAAGGAATATATGTCTTCAAACTGGTTATAGATTTAGACGTGATTGACTTGAGATATAATTTAATATATCCAAATAAAGTGCATTGAACGTACTTCAATCAATTTTTAGCTAAAATATATATGATTCCTAGTTAGTCTTAGTATTTGATTTTATATAGAAGTTTCATAGGTAAATTATAAATTTGGTTGACTAAGAATACTTATTTTCGATTTTGTATTAATATAATTGGTAATGACTAAATTCTATTTAACTGCTAATTTAAAATATTTACTTGGGTGATTGACTTGGAATATAGCCACCTTAAGGTTTATGACTTTTTTTTTTCTCGAACGTTTATGACTTAGAAAGTTATTGACTTATTTATTTGCAAAATCGAAGATTAAAAATCAATATAATTAATCTCTCTAAAATTCTATATGCTATACTGAATTTTTTATTCGTGAAAATTATTTCACCATTGAATTTCAATAGCCTATTGAATTTTAATTTTTTATTTGAATACGAAACAACGTAATAAATTCTTCTCTCTCGATTTCAGGATCATTTATTTTACTGATTTTCATTTTCTTGACAAAGTATCCAATTCCATATATTGAAATTATTGTACCTATGGTACTGTGCTGCAGTATCATAATTTCACTGTATCGAACCTTTTATTACAGTACAAATTATACTATATAATTAGTATTCCTTTGATTATATTAATAATTTAATTCTTAGTCTTTGAAGTAAATCTAGATATTCTCTTCGTTTTCATACATTCACCCACCAATGGCAATGTAATTAATTACCCATCCCTATAGTTAAATAAATAAATAATTAAATAATAGCAAATAATAGCCTTAATATTACCATTTCATAAAAATCAGACTACTTTTGTGTCAGCTGAAACAACTCATCTCTGTCCCCTTTCAAAACCATAACCAAATCTCCATTTCTTGAATGTGTAGTAACTCGACACAAAACCATTCTCTAAACAAAGGCCAATGCAGCCACCGGCCCCGCCGTATCACAGCCGTCTCGCGGCGGCACTCATAATACTCTCCCTCCTAATCTCCGCCACCGCCTCAGCCACCGGCGACCAAGACATAGACGCGGAGGGCCTCGCCTTCGAGAACCCGAACCTCCGCCGAGCCTACACTGCGCTGCAGGCATGGAAACGGGCCATACTATCCGACCCGTTCAACTTCACGTCGAACTGGGTCGGACCCGACGTCTGCACCTACGAGGGAGTCTTCTGCGCCCCGTCGGTCAACGACCCGACGACCCGAGTCGTGGCGGGGATCGACCTGAACCACGCGGACATAGCCGGGTTCTTGCCGGAGGAGCTCGGGCTGTTGACCGACCTCGCGCTGCTCCACCTCAACTCGAACCGCTTCTGTGGGACCGTCCCGGCGAGCTTCGACCGGCTCAAGCTGCTGTTCGAGCTCGACCTGAGCAACAACCGGCTCGTGGGTCCGTTCCCTACGGTGGTCGTCTCTCTGCCGTCCCTGAAGTTCTTGGACCTACGGTTCAACGACTTCGAGGGAGGAGTGCCGAGGGAGATCTTCGACAAGGAGTTGGACGCGCTGTTCTTGAACGACAATCGCCTCCGGCTAGGTATCCCGGAGAACCTCGGAAACTCGCCGGTCTCCGTCTTGGTTCTGGCCAACAACAACCTCGGAGGTTGTATCCCTTCGAGCATTGGTAACATGGGAGAGACGTTGAACGAGGTTATACTGTTGAACGATAACTTGACGGGGTGTATACCGCCGCAGATCGGAATGCTTAAGAAGCTGACGGTTTTTGACGTCAGCTTTAACGATCTGAGGGGGCCGTTGCCGGCGGAGATTGGAGGTATGAAGAGTTTGGAGCAGCTTGATGTGGCGCATAATCGGTTGACGGGTGAAATTCCGGCGAGTGTGTGCTTGTTGCCGAGGTTGCAGAACTTTACTTATTCTTACAATTACTTCACCGGCGAGGCGCCGGCGTGTGGTAGGAGGTTTGGGACGGTGGTTGATGGAAGAGAGAACTGTATTCCTGGGAAGAGGGATCAGAGGTCGGTTGGAGAATGTGCTTCTGAGGCGGCGCAGCCGTTTGACTGTAAGAAGTCGGCGTGCTACGTGCCTTTGACCAGTCCAACGCCGCCGGGTCATGGGCCGAAGCCTTCTTTGCCGCCGGCGCACTCTCCTCCGTCTTCTGGGTCGTCGTCTGGTTCGAGATCTCACTCTCCGCCACCTGATTCTCCGGGAAGTGGTGTTCCGGCACCGGCACCGGCGCCGTCACCGCCTGTTTCTCCGGGAAGTGGGGTTCCGTCGCCGGCACCGCCTGGGAAGGTTTCGAGTCCACCACCACCACCATTTGTTTACCATTCCCCTCCACCGTCTTCTTCGGTAGCTCCTCCACCACCGTTTATATATTGGTCTCCACCACCGCAAGTACCTTCACCGTCGCCGTCTCTCCGACCGCCGCATGCTTACCCATCCCCATCACCACCACCTCCGTACTCTTCGCCATCTCCTCTGACTCCCCATGTGAACTCGCCGCCACCACCCCCACCAAGCCATTCACCACCATATGTTTATCCATCACCACCACCTAGCCACACACCGCCTTACGTCTATCCATCACCACCGCCACCGATCCATTCACCACCTTATGTTTATTCATCACCACCACCGCCACAGATCCATTCACCACCTTATGTTTATTCACCACCACCGCCACCTTCCTCTTCACCTTCCCCTCTAACGCCACATGTGAATTCGCCGCCACCAGCTTCACCATCACAGTCCATTCCACCACCTTATATCTACACTTCACCGCCGCCGCCTACACCACCACCTCCTCCCGCTTCATACATGTACCCAAGTCCACCACCACCATCATATATTCACCCATCGCCTCCACCACCATCCGTGTACTCATCACCACCACCACCACCACCTCCCACTCCATCTCCTCCACCACCACCACCACGCGTCCCATTGAGCCCTCCTCCTCCGCCTTCACGCTCTCCACCACCACCTTACATATACTCATCACCTCCACCACCAAAACAAAACATACCCCTGCCTCCCATAGTAGGAGTTTCTTATGCATCACCTCCACCTCCTTCGATTCCATACTACTAATCACCATGGATATACTTGCAACTTCATCGACTACCAAAGAAGCTTGGAGAATAAAAACTGCTGCCCGATTCTCAATTAATCCATCCCAAGTAGTAATGGAAGTTTCTTCTCATACCAAAGGTGAGCCGCTACAAACATGCTGCTTCTATAATATAATGCTTCGTATTATCCTAAAATAGCTTGAGATTCTCCCATGTCCCTTTCATGAATATTTTTTTTTCTTCTTCTTCCACTTTCCTATTCAAGGATTGATGTTGATTCTTGTTATTACATCACTTGTTGTAATAGAGGCTATGGATTTTGTTTATCATATGCACAATGTCTGTTGTATTGTATTGTATGTGTCTATTCAATACTCATCCTTTTTACACTTGCATCTCAATAAGTTCCATCTCAATTTTTTTTATTTTATTTTAAACTATAATTATTATTTTATTTAGCCTTCAAGGTTGAAGGTTGTACCATAGTGGAACAAACGGTAAATCTGCTAAGGTAGATCAATAATTCAGTCTGCACTAGTCGCCGGTGCTAGCAGCGATCCAGTTAATGTAATATTAAAGGTGGTACAGTACGGATTAGTGATAGGCCCGTACTGACTTACTGGACCAAAATCGGACCAAAGTACAAATAAATGGGCCAAACCCAATACCTCAGCATCGTCTAATGACCGTTGGTTGTATCAATTTTATTTATTTTTCAATAATAGTCAATTGTCACGTAATAAAATTGGTTGTTGAAAATTTCAAAAACTTTAGCTGTCGGTGTATCTGCAATTTCAAATAAAGCCCATATCAGACATTAATACGACGTGACGAAAAGGCTCCCTAATTCATACACACGATAAAGAAAAATAAATATCAACCAACCAAAACTTATGAAGACCATAAATAATATTAAAGATGTTGAAGTTCATTCAACGTTTATATAACTAAAATAATTTCGTAAATCAAACAACACATCATCAATGGAGACTTTCCACTCAAGAGGCAAAGCCAAACTCATCGTCTTCTTCACCACGTTGGCCTCACTCTTAGTGCTGGCAATCGTATCCATTACATCAGCACACTCTCAGACAGAAGCTCGAAGCATCATCAACTACACTCTCAAGCGGTCCGAAGATGACGACGACCACCACACCATCGTCAAGTCCACGTGTTCATCAACGCTATATCCCGACCTATGCATAGCCACCATGAAAGAAACAAAACCCTATAACGCCTCCTCCGCCGTAAAGTCGAGCAGAGACGTGATGTTGGCCGCCCTGAACTACACCATCCACACCGTCCGGCGAAACTACTTCACGATCAAGAAAATGGGGCTGAGGCGGAAGGGCGCGCTGACCCCTCGGGAGAAGGTGGCCCTCCACGACTGCTTGGAGATGATCGAAGATACGCTGGCTGAGCTTCGTGGGTGTGCGTCGGAGTTTAGGGACTATAATGGATCGAAGAACTACACGGCGGCCGGGCGTAGGGATAAGATCATGTCCCTTCTGAGCGCGGCTCAGACCAATCAAGAGTCTTGCTTGGATGGATTCTCTCACGATGATGCTGATAGGAAGGTCCGACAAGGGCTGATTAAGGGTCAGAAGCATGTGTTTAAGCTCGTGAGCAATGTGCTGGCGATGTTCAAGAATATGTCCGACGCTGAGGTGGGGAGCTCTCAAAGCATGGAAATCCATGGAAGAAAGCTTGGTCAAGGAGGAGATGGCGACGACGATGTGTGGCCTCATTGGCTGTCTGAAGCAGACAGGTCAAATCGGAAGAAAGTCATTTTTTTTTACTACGCTATACTTTCAGTTAATAATGCAGGGATTTAAAAAACAGGAGGATTCTCCAGGCGACGACGGTGACCCCGGACGTGACGGTGGCGGCAGATGGAAGCGGCAACTACCTTACGGTGGCTGCTGCCGTGGCGGCGGCGCCGGAGGGGAGTAGTAGGTATGTGATAAGAATAAAGGCAGGCGTGTACAGGGAGAACGTAGAGGTACCGAGGAGGAAGACGAATCTGATGTTCGTCGGAGATGGACGGACGACGACTATTATTACCGGCAGCAGAAGCGTTGGAGGTGGTAGCACGACTTTCAACTCCGCCACTGTCGGTCAGTCCTCTCTCTCTCATGTTTTATTTTTATTTTTTAGCCTTATACATTTTTTTATAGTTAAATAAAGAAAGAAATTACAATTGATATTAAATTTCAAAATAAAAGTAATTAAAGAACGACAAGTGTCAACTAGTCGTCGCCACATCACCTCTTCTGATGACGGGGCAATTGAAAACCAATTGAACGCTATGTCATACGAAAGAGATAATATGACGTTCATGGATTGTCAAGTTCAAGAGGAGTAACAGTGCTGTCTAGTTGGACGGTCACGTCAGCAGAAGAGGTGACATAGCGTCGAATTGGCGCATGTTTTCATTAAATTCTTCGATTTTAAAAAGTTGGGTTCCTAAAATTACAATCCATTAAGTCAGGGTGTCATGTGAGTGTCGTTACGAAAAAATAATTAAGCATATTTTTCATTATTTCTTAATTGTATTCTTTCATCTTAAATAAAAAGAGAGAGAGAGAAATAGCTCAAGTTTATAAATGTAACACTAACAACGTATCCACAATGCAGCCGTGGTTGGTGATGGTTTCCTGGCGCGTGACATTACATTCCAGAACACGGCGGGCCCATCGAACCACCAAGCTGTGGCCCTACGAGTCAACGCGGACCTCACCGCCTTCTACAGGTGCGACATGATCGCCTACCAGGACACCCTCTACGTCCACTCGCTCCGCCAGTTCTACACCGGCTGCTACATCGCCGGGACGGTCGACTTCATCTTCGGCAACGCCGCGGCAGTCCTTCAGAACTGCGACATCCGAGCCCGTCGGCCGAACCCTAGCCAGCGCAACATGGTGACTGCGCAGGGCCGCATGGACCCGAACCAGAACACGGGCATCGTGATCCAGAAGTGCACCATCGGGGCCACCTCGGACCTCCAGGCGGTCCAGGGAAGCTTTCGGAGCTACCTGGGCCGGCCCTGGCAGGCGTACTCGAGGACCGTCGTGATGCAGACATCGATAAGTAATATTAAATGACCACTTCACCTAAAAGTTTAAAACTTTCATATTTTATTTTTAATTCTATATATTTTATTTCCAACAGGCAACGTGATCGACCCCGCGGGATGGTACCCGTGGGACGGCAACTTTGCTCTGGACACATTGTTCTACGCCGAGTATGCGAACACGGGCGCGGGGGCGGGCACGGGCGGCGGGTGACGTGGCGGGGGTTTCGGGTTCTGACGAGTGCATCTCAAGCTCAGCCATTCACGGCGGGGAATTTTATCGCCGGAGGTAGTTGGTTGTCTTTGACGGGGTTTCCGTTTTCGCTCGGGCTTTGACATTGCGTCCATATCGATCGGCGGGGAGTTTGCTATGGGGTTTAGGGTTTGGCTTGGTTTTGTGTCTGCATGCAAAATGATGTGTAGTGGGGAATAAATTTATTTTCTCGAGTCATTAATAATTGGGATTGGTTAATTAAGATTAAATTTGTTAAGCATGTTCATTTATTTAACCAACCACTTATGGTTAACTAAATGGATTTATGAATTTTGATGGCATTAAATATGGTCTTAATCTTGGAAAATTATGAATAAATTTTGTATTTGTCAAAGCATAAAGCGTGGATTATTAGATAACTGATTTTCCTCATTAACGTATTGGGCCTCAGGCCCAACAAATTGATTTCGATCCAAAGCCCAATGATTTTATTATTAATCTAAGGCTTACAACTTACAAGGGAAGCTAAGTTTGCCTAAGCTATTTTGGCGCTTCGTTAAAAACTCTTCAAAAAACTTCTTTCCCTCTCTCTCTCTCTCTCCCTCTCTATCTACTCTGTAACACTCGCGCGCACACACTCAACGTTCAGTCGCAAATGGAACAACAGAGAAGGCAGGTGACTAATCAGCAGCACGTCGAGGAAAATGAATATATTCAACAAGGGCCGTTTCCTGTCGAGCAGCTTCAGGTCCTTTCTGTTCGTTTTGTTAGTTTTTTTCTGAGGTTTTTATGTTTACTAATCGTGGGGTTTTAATGGGTTTCTGATAAATCTGTTGATTTGATTCAAATATCGTAACTTTCTGTAAATATTGGGTTGGAAGCTTAAATCAAACAATTCCGTAAATTGGGATTTCTTCTAATCTTGTCTGCATCATGCGATTTTGTCGCGATTGTTTTGATTGGAAGGGTCGCGCAGTGGGAAGTCGAATTTTTCCTTTTCAGAGTCTGTGATAGTGCTAACTGTTGGGTTTGAGCTCCCAACTTTGTTTCGGAAAAGCCCAACTTTTTTAATTAAGTTTTCAGCCCACTGATCCATTTGAGTACAACATTATTTAACGTTTGAGCAGCAAAATATCATGGGAGGAGTAGTTCACGTTTTTTATACAGCAAAAGAAAAAAAAAATAGCAACTTTTCTCTCAAGCAGCAGATTCGAATTTCTCACAGATCGAGGGGCAAACGTTGTCCGATGGACCTGAAATTTTTACTGAAGATAGAAGGCTCAATGATCTTCATTCTATCCAAAGCGTTTTAATTTTCGAGGTCTAAGTTGTGAGTTACGAATTTTCGAAGTTACTGCTGATTTATGTGACGACTTTGATCTTGTTCTTGAGTTGTGGTGCTTTTGGGCTGTTGTTTTGGTGTCATAGCTCGCTTGTGGTTGTGCTGGGTGTAATTTGTTGTACTCGACGTTGGTGATTAGTGGATTTAGACCGTTTGGTCTCGTGGTTTTTACCTCTTCGATTTGAAGGGGGTTTTCCACGTTATATCGCCGGGTTCTTTTATTTCCGTTGCGTTGATATTTACGAGCTGCTGCATTTGAGTCGTTAAATATTCTGTCCGTGTGCCGCCCGATCGTATCACTAACTGTTTTGATGCTAGTCAGATGCAATTTTCTTGCTTCTAACTTCTGAATTTAGATTACATGTTTTCGAAAATGTGTAATTTTTCATTGTTCTTGAATGTTTGAGGTCTTTGCTTTAGACCTCTACAAGCAAGGCTATCCACTTGTTTAACTGCTTTATGTTTTAAGGACTGTCCTGAGAAATTATAACGCTCGATTACTGATTACGGTTTCTCCCGATATTGTTTGATCCTTAGTAGTTTTCCTAAAATTGCACTTGCAGTGAATATTCTGAAATGTGCTTATCTCTTTACTCGGTGTAAACTAAATTGTTGTTATGACTTGGAATATCTTCTTTCAGGCATCTGGGATTGCTGCGGCCGACGTTAAAAAGCTCAAAGATGCGGGATTATGCACTGTGGAATCAGTGGCGTACTCTCCTCGAAAAGAGCTTCTGCAAATAAAAGGAATCAGCGACGCTAAAGTTGATAAGATAATCGAAGCAGGCAAGTTCGAAATGCGGCTTTCCATATGTTGTTTGCCTATTCTTCTATATCGTGGTCAAACAATTTCTTCGACAGTTGTTTCTTTCATTGAAAATATCATGCATATGCACAGCTTCAAAATTGGTGCCGCTGGGATTTACGAGTGCTAGCCAATTGCATGCTCAGAGGCTCGAGATAATTCAGATAACTTCTGGGTCGAAGGAACTCGACAAAATACTCGAAGGTGATTGCTTTACTGTCGACGTATATGCTGCATATCAGTTTATTACAGCTCGATGTCTTGATGTGCTCTGTTTCGTTCTTGTATTATAGGAGGCATCGAGACTGGATCTATTACAGAGCTGTATGGGGAGTATCGCTCTGGAAAGACTCAACTGTGCCACACATTGTGCGTCACCTGCCAAGTTACGATCTTTCCCATCGAAGTTAGTATAATCCGTTCTTTTGCTATTTTGTTTTAAAATGCAATCACAACACAGCTTCCGTTAGACCAAGGCGGCGGTGAAGGGAAAGCAATGTACATCGATGCAGAGGGTACGTTTAGGCCTCAGAGGCTACTACAGATAGCTGATAGGTCGGTCGAACTCAGCTTTCATAATCAAGATTTGTCATTGTTATAGATCAAATTTGTTTGCTTTAATCGTGCATTAGATTAGTGCTGAGAATTTAACGAAAAATTAGGTTTGGGTTGAATGGTGCTGATGTTTTGGAGAACGTTGCATACGCCCGAGCATATAACACCGACCATCAGTCCAGGCTTCTGCTTGAAGCTGCGTCGATGATGGTGGAAACAAGGTAATAACCGTCATGCTCCATATTAGTTCGTGTATATCAAATTTTTTCTTCTTGGTTATATATATGACTTGACACATATAATTTTCGCATACATTTTTCGTAAAACCATTGATGATGTCGTGCAGATTTGCCCTAATGATAGTAGACAGCGCCACGGCCCTTTATAGGACGGATTTCTCAGGGAGAGGAGAGTTATCAGCCCGGCAAATGCATCTTGCAAAGTTCTTGCGAAGCCTTCAGAAATTAGCAGATGAGGTCTTAGACAGACACTCTCTATCATTACACGGAAAATCCATCCTGCAAAAATTCAATCTTTTTTTCTAATCTATCGGTTTTTTGCGGTTCAACTTGTCTGCAATTACAGTTTGGTATAGCTGTGGTCATAACGAACCAAGTGGTCGCACAAGTGGACGGTTCTGCCATCTTTGCCGGGCCTCAAATCAAACCGATAGGCGGAAACATCATGGCTCATGCTACCACCACAAGGTTAGTTAGTAAACGAATACTACTCGCATTTTCGAAAATTTGGATAAGCCAAGTGATTATTAATCCGAAAAAATATGGTGTGAACAGATTGGCGCTGAGAAAAGGAAGAGGCGAGGAAAGGGTATGCAAAGTAGTAAGTTCTCCGTGTTTGGCCGAAGCCGAAGCAAGGTTTCAGATCACTGCAGACGGTGTTATCGATGTCAAGGACTGAGCATAAATCCCTATAAATTTTCTCTTTTTTTTTTTTTAGAAAAAATTGAACTTTTTTGTTTTGTGAAGCATGTCAGCAAGAGACATAAATCCCTATAGATTCATGGATTCTCTTCTATCAAGCAAGGAGTGGCTATTACTACCACACTTGTAAGAAAGCCTACTGTAGTGTGTGTGAGTGTGTGAAGTCCTCTCTGTCTTGCTATTACTGATTAAGCATTAGGCATTGCTATCAATTATCATCCTTATTGTCATTAGTTTTTTATTCGGCTACAGACAATAATTACATAAATCTCAAGAAATTTTGGGATAATTGTTTTCAATTAATATAAAAGCACTGATTAAACAGTACATTCAGATTAATACGAGGAGACAAAAATCCACAATCCGTGAACAATACTGTCGGAAAACTGTGTTCATAATTCACATGTTTGTGTATGATCCAAAACTAATGATAGTAAATAAACTAAATTAAAAATTACGACAATTAATGACAAAATGCCAAGGAGATGGCTTTTTTTTTTTTTTATAAATTCTGTTTCATTTCAGCAGAAAATCTTGATATAATTGGATTATGCTTCGTGTCAAGTAAATATCATAACAAGACATTATTACTTCAACTAAAATCCAAAACACGATTTACGTGCATGTGTTTAATTTAATTTTAACATTAGTTGTCCCCACAACAAGTATGTGGCTAAAAGGAATCTTGATTGGTGCATTTTTCTCTAATTAATTTCATATATTATATGTTTTCTCTTTATATGTCGTGGAATTATTTAATGGAGAAAGGGCTTATGATCACTTTTTAACACTTTTGGTGTCGAGCATCTATTTTATGTGGAACAAAGAGCCGTCTTTCAAGAAAATTGGATTCAAAACAACCATGCATGATGCAAATCACGTATTTGTTTTATTAAATAGAAGACAATTGTTGTCCGGACGAACGGGTCAACTGGTCGGGTCATAATATTTTCAACTGAAGCTTATTCTGGGATTAAAATTCCCTTTTAACTCAATTTCAAAAGCTCAAAATTCATTAGCTCATGAGGTTCCACTTGGCAATACAATGAGTAGCCCACAAGCTTATAAGTAACTCTCAAACTTGTAGTATAATCGATGTGGAACTTGTGATCGATACCTAATACAATAGCTCATGTATTCAAATCCACTTCGACTTTGTGCAGTTTGGATGTGACTTATAGATAAGGGGGATCAGTCATGTTCGAAACCATTTGAACTGCGTGGACTTGTGACAAGACATATAGGAATAGAGATCTGTCATACTTGAAACATGGTTGTTCAACAATCGACAATGCGGTTCAAATTCGCTTTATACTGTACTTAATTGAAATATTGGTATATTGTGGAATAACTCTCTATAAAAAAGAAAAGAGAGGAGAGATAATTAAGATATTGTTTTCTTTATACTTGAATTGAATTGTTGAGATGGAAAACTATGTCTAATGAAAAAGAAAATAAAAAATATATTTTGCTTTAGATTATTGAAATGAGTCAGTTGATTATGTGCTAATTGTATCATTTCGTAGTTAATTGTCGGAAAAGCTGATGATAAAATAAAGAACCACGATGTTATTTATTGTCCTCTTGTGATTGATGGATGAATTTAAACCAATTTCAAAAGGTTTCAAGTAAATATATTATTAAATTTTTTTTTGGGTAAACTGATGAATTGAATAGATCAAAATCCAATCTTGGCACATGTGTGTCGTTTTCCCTAACAATGTTTCTTTAGTAAGAACAATTTTTTTTTTCCCACATTTTTGCTTCTATTACGTCCAATTTAAATCGAATTTGAATTTTATTGTGAGCTACGAGACAACCTCAGCTTACATGGGACTATTCCCTAGCCCATATGTTACGTCTCAAATCTATATAAACTTCAATTTGACATAGTTCAAGTGAAATCGAACTCATGATCTCATTTGTGTGCGACCAGTTAACCAATATTTCTAAAACTTTCGTGTGAACATTTGTTAGCAAATAAAATATTTTCATACACCAATCACTTTAAATATATATATATATATATATATATATATTTAAGATTGTCTAAAGTGAATGTATTGGTTACATGCATTGAATATGATCGAGCATTGAACTATGCTTAAGCGACACTTTTTTAATAGTATAAAGGTATTAATTATTCAAAAACGTTCATCAAGTCGACCTAATAAGATGCATACTTACTATTTTTAATCGATAATGAAAATAAAAAAAGCTTCATTAATTAATCACTAATTTGTTATAAAAATATTAATTATGATTATTATTATATTAAGATTATTTTATTATAATTATACTTATATTAAGATTATAATGATAATATAGCTTATAATAATAAAGAGAGAGAGATTAGAGAGAGATTAAGTATTTCAATACTTGATGTGATTTACAATGAACTCTAATCACCTATTTATACTACTAATAATTCACTATTACAACTAATCACATTAATTACAATTATACACCTCACACTAAAATACAAACTCTTCAATTAAACACCTCATCTTATCATCTTATCACATTATCATCATTTAATATAATACTTCCAAATCATCAATAATTTAACTAATATTATTATTTAAAACATCCACATTTAATTATTTCATAATACTCCCCCTTGGATGTTTTCAAAGAATATGCCTCGTTAAAACCTTATTAGGAAAAACCCAATGGGATAAAAACCTAATGAAGGAAAAAGAGTACATGATTCTTTTAGATACGCTTTCGATTGTTGCCTCATTAAAAACCTTACTGGGAAAACCACATGGAAAAACCTCAGTGAAGGGAAAAAGAGTGCAACGCGTATTTACTCCCCCTGATGATGACATCATTTAAGATCTCGAAGTTTTCGAACTCCAATTGAATATACCAATCTTTTGAAAATTATTGGGGGAAGTGCTTTCGTGAATAAATCTGCAAGATTTTCACTTGATCGCACTTGTTGTACATCAATATCACCATTTTTCTCTAAATCATGTGTAAAGAAAAATTTTGGTGAAATATGCTTTGTTCTATCTCCCTTAATATATCCTTCCTTTAATTGGGCAATGCATGCAGCATTATCTTCATATAAAATCGTAGGAAGTAACTTTTTCGATACTAGCCCACTAGTTTGTTGTATATGCTCAATTATCGATCGCAACCAAACACATTCTCGGCTAGCTTCATGAATAGCTAAAATTTCCGCATGATTAGAAGAAGTAGCCGTTAAACTTTGTTTAACTGACCGCCATGAAATAGCGGTTCCGCCATGTGTAAATAAATAGCCCGTTTGCGATCGAGCATTATGTGGGTCAGATAGAAAACCAGCATCTGCATACCCAATCAAATCTGTTTTTGATTCATTAGAATAGAACAATCCCATATCAGTTGTTCCTTGAAGGTATCGAAAAATCCGCTTAATTCCATTCCAATGTCTACGAGTCGGTGACGAACTATATCTCGCCAATAGATTCACAGCGAACGCTATATCAGGTCGCGTATGACTCGTTAAATACATTAGGGCTCCAATAGCACTGAGATATGGTACTTCAGGACCAAGTAGTTCTTCATCGTTTTCGCAAGGTCTAAACGGATCTTTATTCACATCTAAAGATCGAACAATCATTGGAGTATCCAATGGATGAGCTTTATCCATATAAAATCTTTTCAATACCTTTTTCGTATAAGTCTCTTGATGTACGAATATCCCATTCTTTAAATATTCAATTTGCAGTCCAAGACAAAATTTCGTTTTACCGAGATCTTTCATTTCAAACTCTTTTTCAAACAATTAACGGCTTTTGATAACTCTTCAGGAGTTCCAATTATGTTAATATCATCAACATAAACTGAAATGATGACAAATTCATTTCCAGATCTTTTCATAAATATGCACGGGCAAGTTTGATCATTTTTATACCCCTCTTTCGATAAATATTCACTTAGGCGATTATACCACATACGCCCAGATTGCTTTAATCCATAAAGCGATTTATTTAGCTTGATTGAGTACTCATTTCGGGGCCCTGAATTTTCAGGTAACTGAAATCCCTCGGGAAGTTTCATATATATCACTATCAAGTGATCCATATAAATAAGCGGTGACAACATCCATTAGACGCATATCGAGTCCTTCACGTACTGCCAGACTAATTAAATAACGAAAAGTAGTTGCATCCACCACAGGAGAATACGTCTCCTCATAATCAATACCAGGTCGTTGTGAAAAGCCTTGTGCAACAAGCCGTGCTTTGTATCTCACAATTTCACCGTTTTCATTTCTCTTTCTAATGAAAACCCATTTATATCCAACCGGCTTTACATTTTCTGGTATGCGGACTACAGGTCCGAAAACTTTTCGTTTCTCAAGTGATTTTAATTCTGCCTCGATTGCATCTTTCCATTTTGGCCAATCATTTCTTTGTCTGCATTCTTTTACAGACCTGGTTCATGATCCTCATTCTCATTTATCTCATTCATTTCATGTAGCGCTACGTTAAATGAGAATTTATTGTCAACGTTGACTTTTTCTCGGTTCCATCTAATTCCATTTTGGGCATAATTTATGAGATCTCTTCATTATCATTATTCTCAAAAATTTCAGGTACCTGATTTCCATTATCATAATCATTAATGCCCATTGACTCTTCTAGAGTCGATAAATCCTCGACTGGACCATTCTTATTATTTGCTCCTTTTCTTTTTCGAGGATTTTTATCTTTGGAACCCGAGGGCCTACCACGTTTTAGTTGTGGCTTAGGCTCGATCATTATATGTTCTCCAGGAACATTAACTTTTGCAGGAGCATTAACAGCTGGTATATGTGACTTAGTCACTCTTTTAAGGTCAGTAAAGCTATCTGGCAGTTGATTAGCTAATCCTTGTAAATGAATTATCTTTTGAACTTCTAGTTCACATTCTTTCGTTCGAGGATCATAATGATTTAGCGATAATTCATTCCAACTAATACTCATTTCCAGCTGTTTCTTTTCTCCCCCTAATGTCGGAAAATTCGATTCATCGAAATGACAATCGGCAAATCTAGCCGTAAATAAATCTCCAGTTAGAGGTTCTAAATATTTTATTATCGATGGAGATTCAAATCCGACATATATTCCCAACCTCCTTTGAGGTCCCATCTTAGTGCGTTGTGGTGGAGCAATTGGAACATATACCGCACATCCAAAAATTCTCAGATGGGAAATATTTGGTTCCTGACCATAAACCATTTGTATCGGGGAGATATCGTTATAACTTGTTGGCCTGATGCGGATTAGTGCCGCTGCATGTAATATAGCATGTCCCCAACAAGATGAATGAAGTTTCGACTTCATTAATAATGGTCTTGCAATTAATTGCAGCCTTTTAATCAACGATTCTGCAAGACCGTTTTGCGTATGTACATGTGGCACGGGGTGCTCAACATCAATTCCAATAGACATGCAATATTCATTAAATGCCTTGGAAGTAAATTCACCAGCATTATCAAGGCGTATTTTCTTTATTGGAAAGTCCGGAAAATGTGCTCTTAATCGAATCAACTGAGCAAGCAATCTCGCAAAAGCTACATTCCGTGTTGATAACAAACACACATGAGACCATCTAGTTGATGCATCAATCAATACCATGAAATATCTAAATGGTCCACACGATGGATGTATCGGTCCACAAATATCACCTTGTATACGCTCCAAAAATCTTATGGATTCATTCTTTATTTTTACTGGTGATGGACGAATAATCAACTTCCCTTTAGAGCAAGCAGCACATGATAATTCATTAGATTGAAGAATCTTCTGGTTCTTCATTAAATGTCCACGTGAATTTTGAATTATTCTCCGCATCATAATTGAACCGGGATGGCCCAACCGGTCATGCCAAACAACAAATGTATTATCATTAGTAAACTTCTGGTTTACGATAGCATGCGATTCAATTGTTTTAACATACGTATAATACAATCCAGAGTCAAATGAATGTAATATTTCAACAACTCGTTTATCATTCGAAACCACTTTTGTAATGTGCAAATATTCAATATTTCTCTTTTCTGCAGTCTCAATGTGATATCCATTATGTCGAATAGCTTTAAAGCTCAATAAATTTCTTTGAGACTTAGGAGAATATAAGGCATTTCAATTATAGCCTTGTCCCTCTGGGCAGTATAACATTAGCTCTTCCGGAGCCCTCAATTATATTTGTGCTACCCGATATAGTGATAACACTTGTTTCTTTCATTTCAAGATGGGAGAAATATTTCTTATTTCTTAGAATCGTATTAGTCGTTGCACAATCTGCAAGACATAACTCCCCATTGCACATGCTTGTATCCATTGTATTGATAAATATATAATAACTAGAATTATTAAATAAATAAGCGTCAAAATAAAATTATATATATAAAGATAAAATAATAAATAAATAATGCTTAAATAAAATTTATAACGACTATCAGTTTTTTTATTTGGATCTTTAACAAAAACCAAAATATTCAAATGAGCATAGGATCTAGCACCAATTTTCTGAAATATCGTAATCTTGAGCAAAATTTAATTTCATCGACACTTCACTTTTAATTGCTCTTTATAAAGATCAACGGGATCTTTGGGTGCGAATAATAACCAACGATAATATATAATAATCTTTATATTGCTCAATACATCTTTCTCAATCATATACTAGTTGTCCACTTCGGGGAAATATTAATAATAACCACGGTAAATATAATGTTCACGACCACTTTTATTGTTTGCATACATTCACTTCAGGGAATGCAACATAATCATTTAGTCGGACTTATGTTTTTCATTCATCCATCATAATATTTTCTGATCATTTTCTCACGATATTTATTCGTATTATATCCGATGGACTGAACGTGGTGAATGCTTTATAATACCGAAGTAATTGCGTAAATCACTAGCAAGTATAAAATCGAGAGTGATAAATCAAAGTTTGCCAAATTCAATATATTGATATCAAAAATAAAATCATCATTAAAATATTAAAAGGAAAAATTATAATTAATCTTCTTTTATATCTTCTTTTGTAAAAGTTCTAATGAAAAACGATATCCACATCCAAATAACTGTCGCCGTAATAATAATCATAAGTAATAGATCAAACATCGGACAAAGCGTCATCCTTCAAAATAAAATATATTTCAGTAATTATAATATTAAAGAAAAATTATAATTAATAATTATATTTTAAAAACATTGGTAAAAACATTATCCACATAGCCGTAAGGATCACCGTAAATAAAGTAAGCAACAGAAGATCCATCTTTGTATAAAACGACATGATTCTATAAGATGAATAAGAACATAATAATCAGATAACATATAAATCAATGATAAAATATATGTAGTTTCATAAAATGCGTTCTTTATTATTTCATAATTATTATCCAAGCTCGGGTAAGATTGTGGTAATAAAATTTGTCCATTGTCCAAAATCTGTTCGATCCAATAATAACTTCAAATTGCTCAATAAATAAATTAATAATATGCCGCTACTGAGGTGGGGATAACCACAAGACCTCGTGGGCTTTTGGTGTTGTGTACGTGAATATATAAAAAAAAATCGTAAATAAAAATTCCACACACCACCACGGGGTATGGAAATCTGGACCTCTCGTCACTTATAGTGAACGATATTCCGCGAAACCACTCGGGTATTGGCGTTTAGTTATAAAACTTTTAAATATACTTTTATAATATATATTTTTAAATTAATCACAATTAATATATGATTAGTATAAATTAAATATTAAATTACCGTACCTCGACTAAACTCGTACGAGATCTTCGACGGAGGTTGATCTTGACGACGGAGAGCGGTCGTGCTGATAACGTGTTATAAAAATATTAATTGTGATTAATATTATATTAAGATTATTTTATTAATTATACTTATATTAAGATAATGATAATATAGCTTATAAAAATAAAGAGAGAGAGATTAGAGAGAGATTAAGTATTTCAATACTTGGTGTGATTACAATGAACTCTAATCACCTATTTATACTACTAATAAGGCACATTACAAACGAACACTAATTACAATGATACACCGCACACGAAAATACAAACTCTTCAATTACAACATCATCCTCTTATCACATTATCATCATTTAATATAATAATTCCAAATCATCAATAATTTAACTAATATTATTATTTAAAACATCCACATTTAATTATTTCATAATATAATTCTTTTTTTTCTTTTCTATTTTTATTATTTATATTTTCCAATTCCCCAACCCCACCTAATATATATATATACATCCAACGCGACCGTTCTGTTCTCTCCCATTTCCCAAAAACCTCCCAACCAAACACGCCCTTGTTCCTCCTTAACTATAATTAACTACTTATTACCATCGTCATTAATGGCTAAAGGAAGCAACAACAAGCTCACAAAGCTCAAGTCCGTCGTCCTCAAGAAAATGCAGTCTTTCAAACTCGGAGGCTCCGGCCGAGCCGCCGAGCCGTCCTCCGCCGAGAACGACCACCGCCTCCACCCCGTCTACGTCGGAAAGTCTCGCCGGAGGTACCTAGTCACCTCGGAAGTCATGGAAAACCCTCTGTTCAGGGAGCTTGTCATAACTGAAGATGACTGCGCCGACGATAATGGCGGCGCGATGATTGTAATAAACTGCGAGGTTGTAATGTTCGAACATATGCTGTGGATGATGGAGAATTCAAATGACGACGACGGCGGCGGCGACGATCCTCGCCGGGCGGAGTCGTTAGGCGAGCTCGTTCAATACTATGCTTGTTAGATTAATTAAATATATTTTTATTATAATTCTATTTGTTGTTGTATGGCTATATGTATTCGTTCATCTTTCAATTTTCGATTTGCTAAATTGTATTTTCGACCTTATAGGCGATATAATATATAAACATCGTTTTTTTGTTTTCCTAAAAAAATCGATTTTTATTTACTTGTGGTTTTCCATATTTAAAAAGGAAATAATATTAGATACTAAAAAAAAAAATCTTGTACATTTGAGTTCTAAGAGAAGACAAAATGGATATTTAGTTGTGTGTTGTACAACGTATGACAGTTAATATCGTCGACTTGCGGAATAATATTTGACTATTATCATGCGCGCATTTTTTTTTGTTATTTTCGCCGACGTGACATATAAATTAAATCAATTAATTAAATAAATGCAGCTGGCTAAGATTTTGACATTACAATAAATTGAACCGACTTTAAATTTTCTTCAATTAACGAACATAATATTGTACCTAATTATGTTTTGTGTGATCATTAGACGTTACTTGAGGATGGTTAAGAGCCAAATTAGACATTTAGTAAGTAACATATAATATAATAAAACAATGTTGATGATACTCTTTGGTTCTACATGACATATATTATTATAAATGAATAAATAAAGAAAGAATCATAAAATAAAATGCGTATATATGTTAGGTGAACGCAAGGTTAGAATGAAATATAGTTTATAAATATTTCGTGCTGATAATGATTGGATGGTTGTTGAAGAGATGCTTTGGTTTGTTGTTAACACATAACTTTTCATTACACATTTTAAACTGCTTCATTACATACCAAAGTTAATTAAAATACGCTAAAGGGCTATTTTGCAATATAATAATAATAATAATAATAATAATAATAATAATAATTATTATTATTATTATTATTATTATTATTATTATTATTATTATTCGAAAATGATAATGTTATGATATCCCATAATCTTAATTGGACAAAAGTTTACAATTGGATCAATAAAAAAAACTACTGAAGAATATGGAAGAACAACAAAAAAGAAAATATACTAGTATCACCAATCGTGGCGGAGCCAGCAAAAGTTGTTAGCGGAGTCCAGCTTAATTGGACCCCATATCCTTTATATTTTTCAAAAATTTCACTGGAGTCTTGTAGTTTATTTTAGTCAATTTTAGTCCAAAATAAAAAAATTCAGTATATATTAGATCATTTCTCATATCTACTCTATAAGACCATTGCAAACTCTTATTCAAGAATGAAATAGTCCCATACGAGAAAAAGAAAATCGTCATACGCTAGAATAAATAAATATAAAATAAAAAATAAAAAAAATTGAGAAAGAGAATGAAATAGATTATGGGTGCTCCAACCATAGTGGCAGTAGATCATTGGAGAAGAAAAACCAATTAGGATTTTTTAGGAAGAAGTAGAGGTTTTTGAATTTAAATTCTTCATCATCATCATCATTATTATCTATACTATATATAATTGCTCAACACCCTAGAGTAACTGTCTTTTAATCAATTTCGTACTGTCTTTTAATCAATTTGGTGTGTCGTTTATAATTACCATTTTAACCTTCACTCTTTTAATTTATTCTAATTATATTATAATAAATAACTGATTATATCTAAATTATAAGTTCATAAATTAAACATTTTAAATTAAAAAAATTACATGTTAAACTTAAAATAATATTATATATATTTATATATTAAGCATATGCAACCAAAGTGCCAAAATATTAGTTATTATTATTGTTGTTATTTTTGTTGCCGAATATTAATTAATAGTAATATTATGTCCAAAAATGGCGGGGACGCCACATGAAATTCTCTTAACCAATATACAAATAAGATAACTAAAAAGCGTAAATGGGATCCAAAGAAAAACCTTTCTTTTTTACATTCCTATGGTCATATCATTTTTTTTTTCAGAAAAAATAAAATAAACAAAATTCATTTTTATGAGAATTCTGAAGAAAAAAAAATACATATTAACAAAAATTTAAAAGGGAATTTAAAAGAGAAGAAGACGTAGGAATAAGAATAAATAGCCCTCGCAAAAATATTAATTGAACTGAAGCTCCTCGACATCAAAATCGTATGCTGACGCATTGATGATTCATATTGAGGCCGCCATCGCTTTTTTCTCGCAATCGCCTCGTGTTTGCACGTAAGTTCATTGATTTCTTTGCATTGTTTCGACATGGATGTTTCGTCTGTAGATCTCCAATTTGATATGTATGTGTATGTGTATTATGTATGGATATAGTAGGCGATTGAAATGATTGGTTCAACTGTTCGTTGCGACAGATATATTGAAATCCACATTACATTGTTATTCATTATCGTCGTTGTGAATTAATCCTCCATTTTGATATCTGAGTGGATTATTTCGGATAATCACATCTGGCGTTGCTTTTGTTTTACTTCTATTCATGCCTCCGATGGTTCAGAATCTGAGATAAAGATGATTGATACGAGGATACTCAATTAACCTTCTCTTGATGTGGCTTGCATTTTTAGTTTGACGTAGATTGAACCTTAAAAGCGTATGAATCGTTAATATATCACATGGAAGGTGTATGATGAAATGTCGAAGATAAAGATCGTGCTGATGCCTATTCGTAGTCCATTCTATTACAAAAAAAAAGGGGTACCGATTTGTGCGAAACTTGTGTGATTGGGTCTCATTTACATGATTCATATCTCTTGTCTGTTGTAAGAATCATATGATCCGATGAGTGGATCATCCCCACTCGATTGTGGTACTAACGAAATCGTAGATACGTCCAGAACCAAAAGCAAATCATGGAAGACAATAACAACAACGAAAGCGGGGCTAAAGTCACGGGCATATGGCATATCGTTCGGGTAAAGGAGTTCTTACAAAGATGGCAGAACGCAGCCCTCAGTCCGAAAGGCGACGGTTGTTCCGTCGACCATGTCTGTAGTGGAATATCGCCCGAAATCAGTCGTAGGCTCAAGGCCAGCGGCGCAAACGAATCAGACGACGAAAGCTGCCTCAGCCCCGAGCCGCCACATGGCATTCCCAAAGGGTACCTGGCGGTGTACGTGGGCCCGGAGCTTCGGAGGTTTATCGTGCCGACCCGCTATCTTAGCGACCCGTTGTTTAAGGTCCTGCTAGAGAAAGTCGAGGAGGAGTTTGGGTTCGATCACGGCGGAGCGCTGACTATCCCGTGTGAGATTGAGACCTTTAGTATTTGTTACATTGCATGGAGAATCGTCAGAAAGATCTAAAGGCTGATCATCAAGCCAATGCAGGTTAGATTCTATAATTATTATTTTAAAAATAAAATAATAATACTAATATTCTTATTATTATTATTTATTTTATTTTATTATTTGGCAGATGAACTAGTGGACGATGAGTGAAATAGTGATGTGTAATGGTGTTGGATTATGCATTTATTTTTTTCAATTTTTTTTTTTTTGGTGATAGTGTAATGATAAATAATGTCTCCGTGTAAGAAGTGTATTAGTTCACTCTCTTGAAATCAAATTTCCACATGATTGGCATAAACTATAGTTGAATAAAAACTATATAAGTTGTTTGAATTTTATTTGAAATTCTTATCAAGTTATTATTTTCTAATGTTTAATCGAAATCGAAAATTTGAATTATGTGTAAACCTCAACAAGAATTGATCCATGGATTAAATAAAATAATAAATCCTCATTAATGCATCTAAATTAGACCTCACGGCAAATAATAATCACTAGTATATTTACGCACACGGGATGTGTGTGCTAGTATATAAATATATAATATTATTTTTATATTTTGCATGTTATTTTTAGTTTAAAAGGATATAATTGGAATAAATTAAAAATTTAAATTATTTACACTCGATTTATTTATAAGGATATAATTGGAATAAATTAGAATTTTAAAGAGTAAAATGGTAATTATGCATGACACATCAAATTAATTAGAAGGTATTTATTATAGGGTGCTGAACCATTATATATTGTATAATGTTATATTTTAAAGCAAATGATACATAATTGTTATTTTATTGTTACATTTCTTTGCTTGCAGTTGACGTGTTATTTTCTCATCTCACCATTTTTCTTGCTTTAGCTAAAAATCATAATTGAAAGATATAATATCCATTTGAGTATCTCCTTACAAGACTTGCCCTAAGCAAAAATATGTACGAGAAGAAAAGTACACAAAATGATTGTATTTCAAGTTAGTTGAGTGTTACCTATCAGAAAAAGAAAGCAGCCTTTAATTTATATTATCTGATTAAATTATTCGTCACTCTGATTTTAATTGTTCACTTAACACCATTTAGCTTTTCCCAACCATGAACTTGTTTTGTATTTTTAATTGGATATTATAGGAATGCCCATTATTATTTCTTTGACATATTTGTATTCTGCATTGATTTGGGATAATTTATGTATTGTAGTTTATAAGTACATAGATGCTAAGCCATGTTATTACATGTATATTTGTAAATTTGGGTCACTAAGTAAGTCGGAAATTCTACTCTGGCAGTATTCAATGCTATCAATCAAGTGGGTAGAAAATATTCCACTCTAGCATTATAGTATGATTTCCGACTTATATTGCCGGAATAATGATCGCATGCCCAAATATGTTACCACATATGTTGTTATCGAACATAGTAATCCAAAATTGAAAACTGATATACTTATGTTACTTAAAGTTAACTACGCCTTATTACAAAAGTTTATTTTGTAAAATAAACATTACATTTATTGAACATATTAAGTCTAAATTGATGCCCATTATATTAGATATTATAACTAACAAGATGTTCTTCTTCCACGTAACAACCAACTATATATTTTTTTTATTGTTTTGATGTAATAACGTTTTACAATTAACTTAACCTAACTAAATCCTAACAAACGTTACGAAGATGGGTTTGACTTTTATATATGTTGTGCTAATATAATAGCCAAAAGTTACTGTCACTTGATAGGTGAATGTATTACCCTTCGAGTAAATACATTATTGGTCTATTATTAACTTCATACGAAATTATTTTTTATTATGATTATCATGTCATATATGGTAATTAGTAGTTTCTAGGATTATTTTGTAACACCTTCCTCGGACACTTGTCTCTCTTGCAACTCATTTTAATTCTATTAAAAGAAAAAGCCAAAATGTAATATTTCATTTTCGTTAACATAAAAGCATAAGCTTTTGAGTGAAAGAAACAAAAAATGTAAGGAAAAAGAATATGAAATGAGCGAACAAGGACATTAGCAAAAAGTTGTCAACTTATGGACATAAAATAATAACAATAACAATAGTAATGATGATAATAATAATAAATAAATAAAAACGTACTATATATTCATGAGAAACGTACATCTACTATCCTATGTATTTTATTGTACCTTTAATTTCTATCACAATTGCATGGAAGTACAAATGCAATACAAAAGGGTTTCTTTTCCTTGAAGTAAAAGAGCGGAAAGAAACTTTTGTGTGGCTACAAATATTATGATACAATGATCAAAAAAGCCAAACATTTGAGTTACAATTTATATAATTAGAATTCATAGAATTGCTCTTTGCTAGGAAATATTTAGCTAAGTACACATCTTGATAAGATTTGGTTTATTGCAAGAGATAGAACATTTCTATGAATGTCGCAATTAAAAGTTTCTGCCTTTCACTTCTGACGGGTATGAGATCATCTGTTCCATTTATGTGTTCCCATATAATGTTCCACCAATCAAATAATGACACATGTTCATTCCCATTATTCTATCCATCCCCATGATTAAATAAGCGGTCACGTGTCAACACCGGATTGGTGGAACACCAAATGAGAACATCAAATGGGAATAGATGAATCAAACTACTTCTGACGTCGCTGAAAAAACGTGCTTTTAGGAAACCCTTTCTTGCATGATGTTTAAAGTTGTCATTTTACTGCAACCACGCTTTCATTACATGAATTCTCTTGTCTAATTTCTATTCTCAGCCATTTGCTTCATGTTTTATATTTAAAGATTTGTATCACTTTTAAGTCATTATTTTCTTCGTGCAAAACTAATAAACTTGGAAACATTCCAAATCCCCAACTACTCTCTGTTCATGCATGGCTTGACGCCAGAAAAGCGTTGAAAATTGTGTATTATATATATATATATATATCTCAATTATAAATATAAATAATATATATATATATAGATATATATATATATGTTCGGTTTAGGTTTAGAGGTTCTTGTTTCATTCACTTCACTTTCATAGAAACACAGCGTGACACCCAATTCTTACTTTTTTATTTCCTCATTTTATTTTATTTTATTTTATTTCGATTTTTCAATCTCTAATTAAATCTCTAAAAGCAAACGGTAATGTCCAGAACATCCTCGCACGAGCCGTACGGACCAATGCTTCCAATATACCTCGACGACCTAACTCGACGGTCAGGCGACAGTTGCGCCTCCAACGATGATCAAGAAGAAATGGTCGAAATAACGCTCGAGCTTGAAGACCAAAACGTTTTCGTATGCAGCGTCTCGAATGTAAACAACGACGACGGTGGTGGCGAGGTTGTCCTAAGCCGTAGCTCCTCTTCCTCTTCGAGGTTCAAAAGGTTGTTTTCGTGGAGTAATAATAGGGGTTTGGATGAGCATCAGATCGTGGAGGATAATGGTGCCGATCATTATCATCCGACGGCTCAGATTGCTCGGGAGGAGATGAGAACGAAGGCGAAGATGATGAGGGACACTTCGCGCGCTCAGAGGGCGCTCGGCGGCCTGAGATTCATCAGCAGAAGCATCGGCGATCGTAAGGACGTACTGTGGAGGCAGGTCGAGGCGAGGTTCGACCGATTGGCTCGTGATGGGCGGTTGTTCAAGGAAAATTTCGGTGAATGCATAGGTATGTTGATGCAATATAACCCTTGTCATAATTTTTTATTACTCATAATTTTTTTTTATTTGAGAGAGGAAGAGTAGGTTGATCATGCATGTCATGTTAAATTTGAGGGTTTACTTTAAAATAATTGTTTGTTTTATTTATTTATAAATCAAAGATGGATTAATTATATTACGTGATATATATATATATATATATATATATATATTGTTTTATGTTTCAAATTATGAATAGGGATGAATGACTCTAAGGAGTTTGCGTCGGGGCTATTCGACGCATTGGCGAGGCGGCGGACATTAACGAGCGATCGGATAACAAAGGCCGAGCTCCGTGATTTCTGGCTGCAGTTATCGGACGATAGCTTCGACGCTCGCCTACAAATTTTCTTCGACATGTTAGCATGCAACATTGTTTTTTTTAATTTCATTTAGTTAGGTTTCTTACCAAGAAAAAAGAATAAATCAATGACTATCCTCTTTTAGTTGAAAATTTCATATTATGATAAGGTCATGGAAAAGGATGTCTTCACCAACTCTAAAACGTCTGCTAAAGAAGAGTTTCGATGATAGGGTGCTAATTGAATTTGTTAATGGAGATTAGTTACAAATTTAATTTATTTACGTTTATTTATTGTCTTAAAATGGTAAGATTAATGCCATCGATGGATCTCTTACACGTTTAAGATTATATTGCGGATGGATATGTGTTAGAACTTTCTTGATAGACTTTCATGTGCTACGCTTTGGTTAGATCTTACAAATCTCTTCATTGAAAATGACATAGAAGTCCATTTTTATTTAATTTTGATCAACTAAAATTGCGTATAAGTAATTATTTAATTAATGGCCTTTGCAGGGCGGATGTTAATGGAGATGGAAGAATCTCTAGAGACGAAATACAAGAGGTATACCTACATATTATTTATCACCAATGACTTTGTATAAATTTATGTCTAAATATATCATTTAATTAAGATTTTAGATCCGACCCATAAGCACGAGTTTTCACTGTTTTACCTAATTCAAAAGTGAAAACTATCCTCATTTTGGGTGATAGGGTTTGGAGCTCTTTTATTCTACTTATTATTATATTTTTTTTGCAAGAATTCATATTTTTTTCCTTAATAATATGCAAGAACAGTTGATAATGCTAAGTGCTTCTGCAAATAAACTGCCCCATTTCAAAGACCACACAGAAGAATACACCTCCTTAATCATGGAGGAGCTTGACCCTGGCCCTCAACGTCGCCACTATATTGAGGTATTATTATATATATATATATATTATATATATATATTTAAATCATGGGTCCCAAATTTTGTATATGGATTCTTAGTTTCCTTCTTAAATTTTCTTGCATTTGATCAGTTATGGCAGTTGGAATCGCTTCTCTTGCAAAGAGACAACTACGCCGGCCACAGCGGGCAACTGAGCTTGGCAAGCAGCAACAACGTAAGCAGCTTCAGGCGGAGAAACTTGGCGAAAAAAATGTCGTCTTTTTTCTTGGAAAACTGGCAAAGAACGTGGATTTTGCTGCTGTGGTTCTTAGCCATGGCTTCGCTCTTCGCCTGGAAATTCATGCAGTACAGACGCAGATCGGCGTTCCACGTGATGGGCTACTGCTTGACCACAGCCAAGGGAGCCGCGGAAACCCTAAAGCTCAACATGGCTCTCATACTTCTGCCCGTCTGTCGAAACGTCCTTACGTGGCTGAGATCGACGCGGGCCCGCTTCTTCGTACCCTTCGACGACAACATTAACTTTCATAAGGTAATAAAACTAATAGATTTCTTCAAAACTTCATTTTTTAGGGTTTTCATTGCTTTCTTGAACACGAATGGGCAGGCGATTGCATTTGCTATAGCGACGGGGATCTTCGTCCACGCCGGGATACACTTGTCGTGCGATTTTCCTCGGCTGATTAGGTCGTCGGACGAAAATTTTCAGTTCGTCGCGTCTGATTTCAAAGGTCGAAAACCGACCTATTCGAGCCTCTTGAGTGGCGTCATAGGAATAACTGGGATTTTCATGGTGGTTTTGATGGTCGTCTCTTTCACGCTGGCAACTCGGAGGTTTAGAAAAAATGCGTTGAAGCTGCCGCCGCCTTTCGACAGGCTAACGGGCTTCAACGCATTTTGGTATTCTCACCATCTACTCGGCGTGGTCTACGTACTGCTACTGATCCATGGCTACTTCTTGTTCTTCGTTCACGAGTGGTACCAAAAGACGGTAGTATAAATTAAGGAAAACAAGTACACGAGTTTGCGCATCTTTCGTTTATCGACTAGAAATGTTATATTGCGCTGACATCGATTTATTTTACTGAAATGCGACAGACGTGGATGTATATCAGCGCTCCCTTGGTTCTATACGTAGCAGAAAGAAGCATAAGAAGTCGCCGATCGAAACGTTACTCAGTTAAGATTCTGAAGGTAAGACAAGGCCTTTAATCACTTATATTCAAGAAGTTCTAAGGATGTAATATAATAGTTAGTAAGTTTCAGACAAATATTGACATCCATGATAGGTTTGTATGCTCCCGGGGAACGTCTTCAGCTTGGCCATGTCGAAGCCGAGCGGATTCAAGTACAAAAGCGGACAGTACGTATTCCTCCATTGCCCGACAATCTCCTCCTTCGAATGGTAAGAAAATCAGATCTCCTGCGAGTTATATGTGTAGACACAACGCTTAAAAAGGTATTTCTATGTCTTCTCTTAGGCATCCATTTTCGCTCACTTCAGCGCCAGGCGACAATTACCTAAGCATTCACATACGCAGCGTCGGCGATTGGACGCGTGAACTAAAGAAGCTCCCCGTGCAAGAAAATAGCGAAACTAGGTATTCGTCGAATAAATCCATACATTAGACGCAATAAAAGTAATATTCGATTTTACATATGTGCAGTGTGCCTAAGCTGTTGGTAGACGGGCCTTACGGCGCACCAGCGCAAGACTATCAGAACTACGACGTTTTACTCCTCGTTGGGCTCGGAATAGGAGCTACGCCTTTTATTAGCATCCTCAAGGATCTCTTGAATAACACTACGACGAAACAACATGAAGATCAACAAGTATGTGTGCGTGAAAATCATGCCGAAGAATTTATGATTTTATCCTAACTTTTGTTTGCTTGGTTAGGACTCAAACGCCGAAGCCTGCTTTACATCAGACGATAGTTCGAATAGCTTTCCTTCCGCATCGTCAGACGCCTCGACCACTGGAATAAGGAAGAAGACGACGGCGAGGAGAGCGTATTTCTACTGGGTCACAAGGGAGTCGGGATCTTTCGAGTGGTTTAAAGGCGTCATGAACGAAGTAACGGAGATCGATCATAAGGTAATATTTATCTACATATATAATAGGCAAACATTATATATATATATATATATATATATATATACATATATAAAACCATTTTGCAATAATGAAAATAGGGTCAGATAGAGATGCACAACTATCTAACAAGCGTATACGAAGACGGCGACGCAAGGTCGACGCTCATCGCCATGCTGCAGGCGTTAAACCATGCCAAGCATGGAGTCGATATACTATCGGGGACAAGGGTATATGCGTAAATAATTTCCAGACAAAAAGAAATAAACTAATTCAAGACATTGATATATACTATCACCTTCGTTTTGTTTCATAGGTAAGGACACACTTTGCAAGGCCAGATTGGAAGAATGTGTTCGCAAGAGTGGCTTCGAAGCACCCTCGATGCACAGTAGGTACGCAACTTTTTTCTGATTATCGATACGCCGGCGTGGAAAAAAAAAACGTTAACGGGGAATCGTTTTGATAATGATCTTCAGGCGTTTTCTACTGCGGAGTGCCTACGTTAGCGAAAGAGCTGAGGAAACTCTGCCGAGAAACGTCGTACAAGTCGTCGACTAGGTTCGACTTTCACAAGGAGTGCTTCTGATCTGAAGATGGTCATCGGAGAGACCGACCAAAAGTACACGTGGGAATATATATATATATATATTTTGTAATAATTCAGTAAATATAATTGCAATAACCTTGCAAATAGTATAGCATTATTGAGTTTTGCTCAAGTGAGCATAAATGTTAAAAGGAACTGAAGAAGCAAAGAGAAAGCTATTGAATGGGTCCACTGAGTTTGGGCCTAAAAGTTCTTACTCTGTAACACTTAGGGCCCAATAAGGCCCAACATGATGAGCGTAATCAAATGCGACCAATATATTTCTGACACGTGTCCTATGAATATCTCACGTGGTCCTGAAAAGAATTCAAGGCTCACAATGATTGAAGGTATATTGGCATTGGCATATACCATCGTCAATCAGTATCTTCTCCGTCGATTCTCAGCATCTTCTCTCTCAGATCCTCTTCATCGTATGGTTGGCGTTTCACTCACCATCCCCAATATATACGCCGTACATCTCCTTCTCTCTCCGAACGCACCTACACAGAGAGAGAGAGAAGTTATGGAGGTGGTGAGTTCTTTGAATGTCATTCCTTCTACGTCAGAAACCCCCAATCTGAACCTAAACCACTTGAGCTACGGTTTGTTAACGGCCGTCAGTAGCTTATGGGCTTGGTTCGCGGCTTTAACCTCTTCCGTCGGCTTCTGGAGGATGAGGGCTCTGGCGCCGCCGCCTACGCCTGCCTTCGCCGGAGGCGATGCGTGGCGGGAGAGGGAGTCGCGGTGAAGCCGCTGAGGCCTCGAGAGAAGCTGATGGCGCCGCACGTGGGTTAGCTGCCAAAGCGCCGCCGGTTTACCCTTTGGACGGAGAAGGCAGCCCGAAAGTTAAATTCTCCGTGTATTACAGAGAGGAAGAAGAAGAAGAAGAAGCGCATGAAGCCGACCGAGATGATGACGATTGTAAAGATAATAGGAAGCTGAGGTACGGCGGGGATATGAGATACGGCGACGACTGGAAAAGAATGACGGCGGTGAGGATGGGTGAGATGGGGTGGTACACGTGGCAGGATCTCAGCGTGTTAGACGGCAGTGTTGTAAGGTTGTGGGATGTTCGTCGTGGGCCCACCAACTCCGCCGTGAAAGTGGCGGCCGGCGGTGGTTGTTGGTAGTTTATCATGATATTAGCGGCGAAAAAACAAATTGTAATTTTACATACATGCAGATGGTCGCCACAAGCTAGCGACTTTATTAGATTACTTCAGAAGACTGTAGATACATTTTTTGTAATATAAGCATGAACATCTGGCTGATCGAAGTCGAACCCTATAAATCTTTATTTTTTTTTGTTACCTCCGATTAATATGCTTTGCAAAGGTGTCACCTCTACTCTATGTCCGAAGGATTTGGGACTATGGATGGATATTAGTCTATGGAAATACTACAAAGCTAATATGTTCATCATTCATTATCACCATATTAAAAATCGTATTTGATGCTGTCCGAAAAATCCGAGTCACCGAGGGTCTTCCTTCGGGTCGCCTGTTGTCGATCTTACTAGATTCGTCGTACCTGCCTTCTACTAAGAACACGGGTTAGAAGGGCGTCGGGTTAATTCCGGCGAAATCCCTCCGATGCTAAAGTCAGTTGCGGTCTAGAAGACGGAAGGACTAGAATGTCTGGTGTATGTGTGTGCGTTATGTATGAGTTGCGAGGTGTGTCTACCGGTAGCTTCTTTACCTGGCCTATTTATAATAGGTCATTGGGCTCTTCAAAGGGGACCTCCTTTATACGAAAGGTCACGATCATTCAGTAGGTACGTGGAGATGAAAAGTCTTGACCCTTCATTAGATAAATAGAAATGAAAGGTCACAATCCTTTGGTTGATGCTTCCTTTTGCGAAGCTATGTCTCCCTATCTTCGGGGTAGTAGGACATCGATTCGGAGGAAGTTGCTCGAGGTCGGAAGTTTTGTCAAATCGTGTTTAAGCTCGGTCTAGTTGAGGTCGGGCTAGTTGTGGTCAGGCGTGGGTGAGGTCGGGCTCACTGATCTTTTTTTGGGTCGGTATCGGATATTTTACCCGTTCTTTCTTCCGAGGGTAACAGTATTATTTGGATCATATTGGTAAAGACAAGACAGAGTTCATAAACAAACTACAGTACAACCTCAAAAATCACATTCTCAGAAACACTTCCAATCAAGAAGATGCAAAACATCCTTCCACATTGCTTTTCATAATTATCTCAGTGTGACATCTATAAATCCAAACTAAGAAAGGATAGCCATGACATCTGAAGCCCTGAGAGCAATGTATTCCGAGCCATCGCTGCCTCTGAAGTCATTTCCCGCGTACTTGGAGTACATAACCGTGTTCCCGGGAGCAACGGTCAAAGGCTTCCTGTTTCCCTCTTCGTCGAGGGGACCGGGACCCACATCAATGACCTGTAATTCAAGGTTTTCACAAGTGATAAACCAACGGGATCACCAATAACAGTCTTCATTATATCACGATTTTATTCTTCGTTTATGTCTTGGCACTTTAGTAGAGTAGTCGTTAAATGGGACAGCAATATACATACCGTGCCAATAGAAGGTTTCTCCTTACTAGCATCAGTCAGGTACAGACCACCAGCAGTTCTTTCTTCAGCCTCAGCAACCTGAAAGTAGGCAGATAGATGGTTGAGAAAGACGCTACAACCTAGGAACGGAGACTAAAAGCGTCGCCACAATGCTAAATGTGACGGTGCGAATTGCGATAACCTTTATAAGGACTCGATCATTCAAAGGTTTCATGTCTTTGACATCCTCAGTGTCAAGGGTACCGATGATGTCATCCTCCTTCAAGATGAGATGAGATGTTCCGTTGAACTCCACTTCTGTGCCAGCGTATTTGGAGTAGACCACTTGTGCACCAGTCTGTGCAAAAGCATACATCTTGTAAGACAAGGACAACTAGACTACAAATGCTCAATCTGAAAGTTCATAGAGCTAGTATATACCTTTAAGCTAATGTCCACCTTGTTGTTACCAACCGAACGACCCTCTCCAATGGCAACAACCTCGCCTCCCTGAGGTTTGGTCTGAGCGGTTGTCGGCAACAATATACCACCTGATGTTTTCTCCTCGGCTTCCTTAATCTTCACCAACACTCGATCCCCCAACGGCTTCAAAGAAGTGTACTGTAAAATGAAGCAACAGGGGAAATGAAACTATTGGTTTGATGCAGAATTCATCACATTCTCGAAATACTCCGACTAAAAATCTCATTTTATGGATTGCTAAGATATAGTGAATCCAAAATACTGAACTGAAAACCAAAAGTGAATAGGCAAACAACCCCACCAAATAGTTCAACTGGAAGCAACAGTTTAAACACCATCAGCACAGTTCAACAGAAAGCATAAAAGATCAGAACCTTCAACTATCCGAAAATTTATGATTAATTATTACCTTAGGAGCAACGGTTGTAGCAGCCTTAACAACAAGGCCAGGGAAAGACCTTAGCGAGAGCCCATTTCGCTTCAGAGGTGAAAAAAACGACACTTTCACTGCATTTGAAACCCTGAGGCCTTCAAACGAAGCAAACCCTGCCGAAGAAATCGAAGAAGCAGCAGAAGTCAGCTGTGTAGCTGCCATTTCCTTGCTATAACCTGGGAAAAAAAATTACGATAAGAATTGGTGACCATTATCCAAGAGAGAGTGGAGAATTTGACTTTGGCAGGAAAATCATTAAACCTGAAGAAGAGTTGACGAGCCGAGCGAGTAGGTGGATAGTGGCGCAGAGATAATGGTGATTGATGATATAGAGAGGATAACAAAACCCTAGCCTAGAAAGTTTTTGGGGGTTTTATGCAATATAAAAGGAAAAGGACCTTCTAGAAGTATTTAGAAGAGTGACTTAGTGACTTATTTTTTCGACGTATAAAGAGCTAACTCTAATCATACTGTAAAATCCAAAATATGGGATACGAAATACTCCAAGGTACCCCAAATCCAAACTCAAAATGAGTTTATTACCTTCTCTGTCCTAATTCAGACTCAATTTTGCGTTTGAACGCATATGAGTTTGAGATTTGAAAATTACTATTGAGGTCCTATTAGTTATTTTAATTACTAAATCACCCCTATACAAAAATAAAAAATAAATAAAAATATAAAAAGAGGAAAATGAGACTTATTTATTAATAATTGTAATTATAAAATTATCAAAATAAATAATGTCTTTATTTTAAGAAATAATTTTTTTATATCTTATTTTTTATTTTTTTTATATTTTGTTTCTACGTATTACAATAGTTAAATTTATTTGATCACGATTCTAGAAATTTATTAAATATCTTCTCACAAAATTTAATTTATTATTAAAATAAAAATTTATTATTAAATTGGTACCAATAAAATTTTTATTATAATTTATTTAATATTTTCTCATCGAATTTAAAATAATATCGTGATTAAATTGTAAAGTCATAAAATATGTGGGTAGTATTGAAAACTTGTAAAAGTTGATATTTTTTTTGAGTTTGAGAACGAGTTTAATGGTTGGGGAAGAATTATTGCATTTTAAGTTTTGAGAATGAGTTTGAGTTTAAAAATGAGTTTTTTCGGTTGTAGATAGTCTAAAAATGCATTCGTGACGTAAATATACAATCTGAAATCATTTGGGGGGAAAAATTGTCGACGGCGACTTACCCACCGCCGCCGCCGTACTACAAGCTCTCCCGAGAATTCGTTCGCGACCCCAGCTCCGCGCCGCCCCAACCACCTCTAGTTGAAGGCACTAATGTCCTCTACGGTGCCACATATACGGTAACATATAGTTCTTCCCCTCCTTTTGGTTTTAAGCTTCACATTTTGCATTTCGGACTTAGTCCTATCGGATTCAGATTGGTGACTTTTAGCTGAACTAATTTGAATCTGCAATTTGATCCCTTCAATGCAATTTTTTTCTTGAAAAAAACTTGTTTGATTTGTTTGAAGAGTTGAGCTGGCATAAGATGTTAGAAGAGTGAATTGACTCACTGTTTCGTACTGTAGCTAATCGATTGGGCTTTTCTTGCTTGAAGAGTGGTTACGCCACCGTGTAGTTTTTGGAATTTTATACAAACAGTTGGTATGCTCTTTAGCATCTGTGAAGAGGAAGAAATCACATACCGTATTTCGTTAGTGTTAACCTTTTGCTTTCAAAATTGTTCCAGGCCGACGATGTTCTACCAGACCTTGAGGAGCAGAGTGTTCGCCAATTGTACCCTAAAGGGCCAAATATTGGTAACAAAATCAAGTCTCTCTTCTGTTTTACTGCCTGGTCAATCTCATTGATTCTTCGTAAAATCTTGAACTATGCCCTGCATTCGTTCGTACATGTTGATGTTGTGACGATTCTCTGCTTAAAAGAAATGACACTGTGCTTCCTATAATCAAAGATGGAGCCCCTTTCTTCCGTGCTTAATCGTAGAAGTTTGATTCGATTTCAGTACTATAGTGAAACGAAATGAAACTATGTATTTATTTATTTTTATTTTCTGGATTATAAGAAAGAGATGAGATAACTCAACAGTGAACGGCAGCTTCAACTGTTGGAGCTTGCCGACGTTCTTGATGAGCGACCATCGCAATACGCACGAAGAGTAGAGGACTTCTCTCTTATCCTCAAAAACTTGCATCACTTGCTGAATGCTCTTCGCCCTAACCAGGTGGTTTATTACACATACATTGACCTTCTGAATAATCAGTCCTGAGTCTTAATCAGCTGTTTTGTATGCCATTTTTATGCTATAGGCCAGAGCAACACTGATCCATATCCTAGAACTTCAGATACAGAGGCGCAGACTAGCCGTGGAGGACATCAAGAGGTATGATGGTTAGTATGTTGAATTGTTAATATAGATGGTTTGGGAATTCTTTCTTTCATGTAATGATCTTTATAACGAAGCTGCGTATCATTCTCGTCGCACCTTTTTTTCTTTCCGCCAGTGATCATCAGGGGAAGAGAAGAAGCGCAGAGGCTGTTGAAGGAGGTGCATTTAACTTTAGACGGGCGTTAAAAAAAAAGGCTTTTTTGATTCACTTATGCTCCGTTTGGATACTCGGATTATCCGGGTTTCCTCCAAATCACCCGTTTGGGAATTGAACTGATTTTGATTTCGATTTCATCCAAATCCGAAGATAATTTAAACGTTTATTATTTGTTGAATTTTGAAATTCGATGAGAAGTAAACCGTTTTCGAAATCCAGAATCTAGCCTAGCCCGTAATAAGGCCGACGACGGTGACGTACGTCGGTCGGCCGGCAGCGGCGAAACTCGGATTTCGAAATTCTAATTTTTTGCCAAACAATGGATTTTGATTTTAAATTCAGATTTTTGAAATTCATAATTTAAAATTATGGTATTTCGTTAAAATACTCGAATCCAAACGCAGTCTTATTGAATTTCTAAAAGCTTTGAACGAGTATTCGATGTTAGGAAGAATCTGTTGAGACAGGAACTTGATGATGTCATAATCTCAACTATCCAATGCCATTTGTATCATAAACAAAGAGAAATTAACTGTCATGAACATTGGAATTTAGAGAAAAAAGAAAAAGTAAGAAAGAAAATCGAGAAAGTTTATTTTATATACTCCTTTTTTTTATGACTCCAAATATATCCACTTGATCGGCTGTGAAGTTGCGCCACACCACACATTTCAGGCTCGTTGCGCAGGCTAGAGGCATGCTCTGCGTACTCCAGGACTCATACGATTGGCTATGGATTTGTGCACCACACACATTTCAGATTGCGGGACGAATTTTCGTGACTAGGTGAGAATATCTCACTATTTACTCAATAATGACCGTCAAGATCTCTATATAAAACGAATTTGCGACCTTCAGTGTGAAATATCATGGAGTTATACTCTAGCGAAGTCGAGTGGGGATACCTTGGAAAAAAAAATATATACTTTGAAAGTCAAATCAGCTAAAGTTGGTCTGGCACTTCGAATTCTGCCCTGGATCAACATGGCTTGAAGAACTAGTAATAATAATATAATAAACAATCGAAGCGTGCTAAGCTGATGCGGACATACAACTACACTACAAAGCCAAGTGGTTGACTCATTCAGTGTAGTGTTATGTTAGTAACCCCCCAAGTCAATGTCTGACCTACGAATCGGGTCGGGGCAGAGCAATTGTATGAAAGTCATCGGCGTCTTTAGTGGTTCCGAGGTGGTATTTGCTCTTTCTTTCCCTTTTTTCAACCATGGTTTTTTTTTTTATCGCTCGATGAAGTTAGTCTGAAGATATATATCTCCACTCTCTCATAAATCGAAGAGATTTCTCATCATTTCACTGTCTGAAAAAAGAGGGATCGAAGCTTTTCAGAACTTCTGTTATGTCTGAGGATGATTTGGGAACATTTCTTGATCTTCTTCCTCCGATATGTTCGTAGAGAAGATCTTTGATTTGGGGTTGGTTGAGCTTTCGATTTAGTCCGAGGTGCTGAGCTTTTGACTTTAGTTCGTAGACAAGATCTTTTGATTAGGGGTTGGTTGAGCTTTCGATTTAGTCCGAGGTGCTCAGCCGACGCTGTAAGGAATCGACCGCCGCGTTCACCATGTTTTGCCCGTGTTTTCAGTCGAGGAAGAGGGATCCTACCAGCCACAGTGTTCTCGAAAAGTCCCTCTCTTCGGAAGCAAACCATTCGTCCGAAAAGTTCCCGGGCAGCCCGTTAAGGTTCGATAAGTTCCCGGGCAGCCCGTTCCGGGCGATGCCGAGCCCGCAAAGGGTGCCGCCCAGCCCGTCGCGGTTCGCCATGTCGCCGAGGCTCACTCGGTTCGGATCCGTCCACTTAACCATGGACCAGGTCGTCAAGGCGACGCACAACTTCTCCACCTCGCTGCTGATCGGCGTGGGAGGGTTTGGAACCGTTTACCGAGCCGAGCTGCCCAACGGTCAGGTCGTCGCGATCAAACGAGCTAGGCAGGTATGGCTTCTGGCTCGTAGTCTAGCCGTAAGCTCTTAAAGGCTCTCAAGCTGGCTTGAGCATTTGTGCTTTTCTTGATATAGGAACAGTTCGACACGGCGCGGGCGGAGTTCAGAAGTGAGATCGAACTGCTCGCTAAGATCGAACACCGTAGCTTGGTGAAGCTTCTCGGGTATATCGAGAGGGGAGACGAGCAGGTGGTCATCACGGAGTATGTGCCTAACGGTACCCTAAGGGATCATCTAGACGGTACGAAACTCTCGTCGGCTCGACTATTCTACTATCGCTTTCGATCGTTTCAACGTTTATTTCGATGTTTCTTTTTTTTTTTTCTCGGTAGGGCTCAAGGGAAAGATATTGGATTTCAGTCAACGGCTCGAGATCTCCATCGACATTGCGCATGGCCTCGCGTATCTCCATCTTTACGCTGGTAACCACTCACTCGCTCATAGCTTGTAGGGTTAACTATTTGTTTTGGTCGCGTGAATTAGGACGGGTGGCACTTTCAGGACACCCGACTTTTGGGGGTTGCAATTTGAGAATACTGACATTCAAAATTGAAGCAATTTAAGGACACAATGCATCGGAAACATAATTTGTTCTCAAACTTGCTTCAATTTTGAAAGTTAGTGTCATTAAATTGCAACTCCAAATAAACAACTCCGACGTCGCGTAGGATTTATCACAAAACTCAGACAGCGTGTCGAAGTTCCGACGAAAAATTAGGTTTTCGACGCATTGTGTCATCAAATTACTTCAATTTTGAAAATTAGTGTCTTTAACTCGCAACCCCTAGTTGGGTGTCCTGAAAGTGTCATCCCCTAACTTACGGGACGAAAAAAGTAGTTAACCATTGCTTGTAGTCTTTTTAATCTCTCTTTATGTGATTATTCGTCCCACGTCGGGAATTTAAAGCAACACCTAAAAAACCAATTCGTTTTGCATTACGTTTTGCTCGATGCGTTTTGTAGAGAAGCAAATCATACACAGAGACGTAAAGTCGTCCAACATCCTCTTGACCGACAGCCTGAGGGCGAAAGTCGCGGACTTCGGGTTCGCCAGGCTCGGGGGCGACGCGAACCAAACGCACGTGATAACCAAAGTTAAGGGCACGTTTGGCTACCTCGACCCCGAGTACATGAAGACGTACAAGCTCACCGCTAAGAGCGACGTCTACTCTTTCGGCGCGTTGCTGCTCGAGATCCTGACGGGCCGTCGGCCCGTGGAGGTGAGGAAACCTCGCCACGAGACGTCCACGATCAGATGGGTAAATCCCGAGTCCCGACTACTATTAGTAGCCTTTTCATCAAATGTGATGTCTAAACTTATTATTACAAACGTAACGCCGTGAACGCAGGCGTTTCGAAATTACAACCAAGGGAGGCTCAAGGAGATATTAGATCCCATGATGAATGAGGCCGTGGACGGGAGGATTCTGTCGAAGATGTTCGATCTGGCGATCCAATGCGTGGCCCCCACTCGGGCCGATCGCCCCGACATGAAAGCCGTCGGAGAGCAGTTGTGGGCTATAAGAATAGCGTACTTGAAGAGTAGTGAAAGGAGAGGATGATGAGAGCAGCTCGATATTACATTGCAGTCCATATGTTGTTGGCACAAATTCTATGTTGTCCGAAAATATCAAATATGTACTATATGTTGTGTTGTTATATAGTATGGTAATTGAAGATATATATTCATCAACAATGGCGTAACTGTTGGACTAATCATAGTAGATTATATTTTGTAGTATTAGGTTATAAACATTTTGGAAATGTTTTAAAGACCGATATTATTATATAATCATGAGATTTCTAATTAAGAGATATGTGACCAACAATCAGTCATGGGCATGGGGCGACATGGTGGTCGGACTAATTATATCTTTGGATTTTGTGTCCAAATTGATCGGACAATATATATTTATATAATATGATTATACACTTGGTGTGAAACACATCCATCTCATCAAATCTATTAAAATATGTATTTATCAAGGTGGTTGATATGTTAATAAATAAAATCTTTCCTGTGAAATGAGGCACAATAGATTACACACCCATCTCGTCAAACTTATTCTCTCATGAACAGCTTTATGTTGCATTATCAAGAGCGAAATCAGTTAATGAAATAAAAATATTAATAGAACCACTATCGCCAACTGTACAAAAAATATTGTTTACAATGAAGTCCTCACGGCGGCAGATGTCTCCTAATTTTTGCTTATATTTACAATGATCTCGGACAAATACTCCATAGTCGAATAATTTGGTTCATATGTCTCCTAATCATTGAAAAAATGTCGAATCACGCCTCAGTTACATGCAATAAGGTTTGTGCTCATTGGCGAGGAAATATATAACTAACGTTTACCACTATGACATTCTGAATTCATGTACTACAATTGTTGGCCCATCACAAAATATGAGGGTGCAGAGCATTGGCTACGATGAAGGTAGTCGATGGCGTGAAACGAGTAGTTATTTGATGGTCTCAAATAAAATATGTTTGCGTTGTAGGATTAAAATCTCAGATGTTGGATTAAAATCGCTCGGCATGCAAGTATTTGCATACTTTGAAAAATCAATTTTTCCAGTAGATGAGTTATTTGATTTTTCAACATTTTTTTGCGGGTATTAGAGTGTTGATTTAACATTATTTCGAATATATTTTTCGGCTTAGGTAGTAGTGCGTCGTAGTTTGACTAAAAAATGTTAAACTAAACGTTCATAGTTGTATGCTATTTTATATATATGTTGGTGTGTATATGAATAAGCATTTTTTTTTTTTTTTTTTTTGCTAAAAAAATTATCATCGCGTCGTCGTATTAATTTATTATTACATAGCTGACTTTTATATATACGTTGGTGTGTATATGACTAGCATGTTTTCTGTCCTAAAAAAAATTATCATCACACCGTATTAATTTATTACTACATAATTGACCACAAGCAACATTTGTACGCGATGTTTTCTTAATATCAGAATAAGTTTTTCCAATATATTCAGTGTCTGGGTTATTGTTACAACAATGCCGCGCAACGCGCGTCCTCAATTCCTAGTATTATATATATATATATATATATATATGTGTGTGTGTGTGTGGGGTGAAAGATGATTCGTATCGGCTCATGAGTTCGATGGCTTACTCGACTGAAGCTCGGCTCCAGTTCGAACTTGCTTGTTAGTGATCGAACGCTCGTGAGTTTGTTTGTTTTTCTTTTTCACTTTTCTAAAATTTTTTATTGCTTATCGAGTCTGAAAGCTTGAGTTCAGGAGACAAAAAAAAAAAAAAGCTCGACAAGCGCAACAAAAATAGCTTGATTTCGAGTACACAAAATGAATCGAACTCGGCTCGTTTACGGGCATATTGTGTTTTATTAATAATTTATATAAAAATATTTGAATTTTAGATGGGAGAATAATAATATTAAGTGGGACCATGGAATATAAAAGGACCACAAATCCAACTCACTATTCACCCGGCCTGAGATCACCCTTTTTCCGTAATCTTCACATCACACCGACTCTCTCTCTCTCTCTCAAATCATATTCCATTTGTTAGGCCTTTGGTTGAGAGTGAGTGATCTATCAGAACTTCATCTTCAATGGCTTCCGCGCATTGCTGCAACTTCATAATCCTTACGCCATGGATTCTTTCACTAGTTCTTCTTCTTAACGGAGCAGTGACGACGATCCACTCAGAGCCAACCCAAGACAAGCAGGCACTTCTCAGCTTTCTCTCACAACTCCCACACGAAAATCGCCTCAAATGGGACCCAGCGGACACGAAAATCGTCGGTCCGTTCGCTGAGGCTCCCCGGCGTTGGGCTCGTGGGAGGGATCCCGCCGGACACGCTGAGCCGTCTTACTCAGCTGCGTGTGCTCAGCCTGCGATCGAATTTCCTCGCCGGCCCTGTCCCGCCTGATTTTGCTCGACTCAAGCTGCTACGGAGCGTCTACTTGCAGGGGAACGAACTCTCCGGCGATTTCCCGGCGAGTTTTGCGGAGATGACTCGGCTCTACAGGCTCGACATCTCCGGCAACAAATTTTCCGGTCCGATTCCGTTCGCCGTCAACAACCTGACGCAGCTCACGCGGCTCTATCTCCAGGACAATGGGTTTTCCGGGAATATACCGAGCATCGACTTGCCGAAGCTCGTCGATTTCAACGCCTCGAACAATCGATTGAAAGGTTCGGTCCCTATGGTTCTGGCTAAATTCCCAGCATCGTCGTTCGCGAACAACGCCGGCTTGTGCGGCTCTCCTCTGCCGCCGTCCGTGCAGCAACCCCTTTTTCCCTTCCCCGGCTCCATCGCCCACATTGTCTCCGCCGGAAGTTTCATCCCCCATGAAGAAACGTAGAAAACTCTCGACTGCTGGAATCATCGGAATCTCAATCGCCGGAGGAATAGTTCTACTAATTTTGTTACTCATTTCCTTCATACTTCGGAGAAGAAGAAGAAGAGGAGGAGACAAAATCAAAGCCCAAAAACCACCGCCCAGTGTTGCAACTTCGAGAGCAGTAGTAGATCAAGCAGGAACTTCTTCATCAAAAGACGATATCATCGGCTCAGCAGAAGGAAACGAAAGGACTAAGCTGGTGTTCTTCAATGGTGGAGGAGGTTACAGCTTTGATTTAGAAGATCTGCTGAGGGCTTCAGCCGAAGTCTTGGGAAAAGGGAGCCTTGGCACAAGCTACAAAGCCGTGCTGGAGGAAGGCACGGCGGTTGTGGTGAAGAGGTTAAAGGACGTCGCGGCGGCGAAGAAAGAGTTTGAGCAGCAAATGGAGGTTCTGGGCAACATCAAGCACCCTAATTTGCTGCCATTGAGAGCTTATTACTACTCCAAAGACGAGAAGTTGCTGGTCTATGATTACTTGCCTTCTGGAAGTTTATCTGCTCTTCTACACGGTAAGGCTTCTTTTCTTCTTCTACTTCTTCATCTTCATCTTCATCTTCATCTTCATCTTCATCTTCCTAGTTTCTCATGTTGTTCACTTAATTTTTTCTCATTTTTTTAATCATTAAAATAATATTTATTATTCTAGTTTATCGTTTATCATTATCCTTCTCTGTTTTTTGTTTTTGTCTGTACAATGCCGCCATCCCAAGTCAAATGCAAATGGCTTGTGTCCGTATGAAATCTTTGTTGCATGTCATTTCTTGCAAGTTGATGCCTTTCTTAATGTGGCATTAATTCTATAATTATTGTAGGAAGTTGGACTAATTCTCACGATATTCTTGATTAGACTAGGCCGGCTCTAATTTTCAACAGTTGTCATAATATCATGGTATTAATGTAAGGATATTAAAAGTCTTGAAGAATCATGTGTGTGTATGTATGCTATCATTTAAATAATTGAGTCTCCTTTTCATGGCATGCGTATGTTATACAAGGCTGTACAACACGTTAGCTTCAATCACTGGCCGACATTCTTTAACGATGAAGAATGAAGAAAAAGAACCTTAGTTCGCATCTTCATAAATACCTCACTTTCTTTGCTCTATGCTTTTCCATATAATTTGGCCATGGCCTGCTTTTGACCCATGAAATTTCTTACTTTTTCGTCTGTGACTATGAGTTTATGTGTGTAATGAATGTGTGTTTTTTTCGAATAAACTACTCTATTACATCTCTACATTGAATGTGTTAGCAACCTTAGCTTACCTGCATTGTTCTTTAATGACTTGGTCAGAGCATGAAGATTGAAGCTTTAACCCCTTTTTTCTAATCCAAATTCACTGACGTCAGATGTACGACAGCATCCCCACAGACCCAGAAAGTTCACATTTTTTTCAAAAAGAATATATTCCAATTTGTAGTTGCATGCAGACATTTCCCCTCATTATCTGGGAAATTTTCCCCTGACCTGAATATTATCATGGACTTGAACGATTGTAGTTTATATCTATTCTTGCTCAAGTCTGTGTAATGAGCCCCCATTTGCATTTTGCGATGGGAATTAATTGGACAAATTTCATACGAGCGTAGCTTCTTTTGTGGACTAATGGTTTGATGATGCCACTCTCATGGATGAAGGTAATCCATCTGAGAATAGGTGCAAGGTGGTTTTTTTTTTTGGCAAAAATGACTGAGTTATGGACAAATGATCATCAATCATCACAAACTCATGAATGATTACGATATTTTTTCGTACATAGGTAGTCGAGGCTCGGGTCGAACCCCGCTAGACTGGGAAACCCGCCGTAGAATTGCCGTCTCTTCGGCAAGAGGACTCTCCCACCTCCATGATTCAGGCAAAATAGTGCATGGTAACATCAAGTCTTCCAACATCCTCCTCAAAGAAGACAACCTCGACGCTTGCTTCTCGGATTTCGGACTGAACCCTCTCTTCTCCAATAGCACCCCGCCAAACCACCGTCTCATGGGCTACCGGGCCCCCGAAGTTCTAGAAGCCCGCAAGGTGACGTTCAAGTCGGACGTATACAGCTTTGGAGTGCTATTGCTTGAGCTCCTAACGGGTAGAGCTCTGAACCAAGCCTCGGTAGGCGAGGAAGGGATCGATCTGCCTAGGTGGGTGCAGAGCGTTGTAAGAGAAGACTGGACCGCAGAGGTTTTCGACGCCGAGCTCATGAGGTACAACAACGTCGAAGAAGAGATGGTGCAGCTTCTGCAGATAGGTATGGCTTGTGTGGCCATGGTGCCCGATCAAAGGCCCGAGATGCAGCATGTGTTGAGGATGATGGATGATATAAACAGAGGAGGCGGAGATAGCACGACCGATGATGGGCTGAGGCGGTCAACCGATGATGCCTTGAGAGGTGGCGGTGGTTCGGACGGTCAGACGCTGCCGGTTGACTCCAGGGAATCTCCGGCAAAAGGCATCAGTCCTTGAGGGTAGGCTTTTCTTTCTCTGATCAGTTGATAGGGGTTTGATGTGCATTTTATTTGTTGATTTTTTGAAAAAGGACAAAATTTCAATTGTGTATTTTTTTGTTATGAGAGGGCAACTTTGTCTTAGACTTCTCTTGCTGAAGAATTGTGTACTTGCTTGTTGCAAGAATTCTTCTTTTTTTCTCTATACAACACAAATTTCACCTACATTTATTTCACTTTTAGCAACTCAAATTCATGTATATATATAACTAAATATATATTATAAAAATGTAAATATACAAATGCATGCATCGTGGACAAAATGCAATCAATGAATCAATCATCCTCGGCGAGTATAAAAGCTCTGTTTCGATCAATCCCTATCTTCAGACGACAATGTTCCTCATGAAGAATGGGTATGGCTAATGATGTTTGAGAGGTAATAGGAGAAAGGGAGAGAGAGAGAGAGATATGTATACAAGTGTTCTTGGGAGCGTTTAATTTGTATAGTGTTCCTTTTTTAGTAGGAAAAAAGAATGGATCAATAAAATGGTGGCGGAGGGGGTGAGGCGTACGAAACGCCAAAGACTGGAGGCAATGGGCCTTGGAAGGCAGGGCTTGGTGGAGGAGGAGACGGAGGTGGCGGAGAATTGTAAACGTAGGGAGACGGCAGAGGCTTGTAGACATATGGTGGAGGGGGAGATGGTGATGGCGGAGGAGGAGGAGGCTCTATGCAGGGTGGAGGGGGAGGAGGAGGTTCTATACAAGGAGGTGGAGGAGGCGGTGAATAGATGGGGGGTGGTGGTGAATGCATTGGGGGAGGTGGTGAATTTTGTGGTGGTGAGACATATAGAGGCGGTGGCGGCGGAGGGGAGTTTAATGGTGGTGGAGGCGGTGGGGAGCTGTAATAATGACTTGGAGGCGGTGGAGAATGAGGCGGAGGAGGACGCGGGTGAGAGGGAGGGGGTGGCGGCGGAGAATGGATGCACGGAGGATAATAAGGTGTGGGAGATGGCAGAGATGGTGGTGGAGACGGCGGTGGTGGAGATGGCGGAAGTGGTGGAGAGTATACAGGAGGTGGTGGAGTCGGCGAAGGCGGAGGTGGAGAGTACACAGGAGGCGGGGGAGATGGTGGTGGTGGTGGTGGAGAGTACACAGGAGGAGGTGGAGATGGTGGTGTTGGTGGTGGAGAGTAAATAGGCGGCGGTGGAGATGGTGGTGGTGGGGAGTACACAGGAGGTGGAGAGTATAAAGGAGGCGGTGGAGATAGTGGCGGTGGAGGTGGTGGAGGTGGCGATAGTACAGGCGGTGGTGGGGGATACACTGGTGGAGGTGGAGGCGGAGAATACACCGGCGGCGGCGGTGATGGAGGTGGTGGCGGAAAATACACCGGGGGCGGCGGTGATGGAGGTGGTGGCGGAGAATACACCGGCGGCGGCAGTGATGGAGGTGGTGGCGGAGAATACACCGGCGGCGGAGGCGGAGGCGGAGGCGGAACCTTGGGAACAAATCTACGACACTTGAAAGCACCACAGTGAATCCTCTTGGACAAAAACAACTTACACTGCTGAGCCGACCTCTGCTCCGGCCTACCAGGCAAACAATTCCTCCGATCATCAAACTCCGGCAAACCCAAACACGCCGGCGACTCGCCGGTGAAGAAGTTATCAGAATAAGTAAAGTTCTCCAGCCTCGGCAACTCGCAAACGCTCCTTGGAATCACGCCAGACAGCATATTACCAGCCACATTCAACTGCTCCAAACTCACCATCCCACCAATCTCCTCCGGCAAACCACCGACCAACCTATTAAAGCTCACGTCAAACACCGTCAAGTTCTTCAACAGCCCAATCTCCGGCGGCAGGAACGACATAAGCCCATTGTTCATCAGTATAATCTCATTCAACCTCCTCATATTCCCCAAACTCGAAGGAACACACCCCTGAAATCTATTGTTCGCCAGCACAACCACAGACGCCGGCGAATCCCCAAAATTCTCCGGCAACTCAAACGCCAGCCTGTTGTCGTTGATGAATATCGCATCCAACGGCTTGTCGAACAGCTCCGGCGGGACCGTACCTTCGAACTCGTTGAACCTAATGTCCAAGTAGATAAGCTCGGGGAGGCTCAGCACAACGCCGGGGAACCCTCCGGCGAACCTATTGTTGCTCAGGTCGAGCTCGAAGAGAATCTTCAAGCTGCTGAACTTGCGAGGGACGGTGCCACAGAAGCGATTCGAGTTAATGTGGAAAATGCCGAGATCCGCCAAAAGGCCGAGCTCTTCCGGGAGATAACCAGTGATATCCCCGTGGTTGAGGTCGATTCCGGCGACCGTAAGGATTCCGTGGTCGTCCGGCGCCGGCGCGCAGAAAACTCCGGTGTAGTTGCAGACGTCGGATCCGACCCAGTTGAAGGTCAGATTGAAGGGGTCCGAGAGGATGGCCTTCTTCCAAGCTTGGAGAGCAATGTAGGCACTGCGAAGCCTCGGATTCTCGAACGACAGCGACGGGTCGACGGCGACGTTCTCCCCACGGTCGCCGAACTCGTCTACGTAGTACATTAGCTGCCTCTGGCCGTGACCGCCGTCATTTCCGTCGGCTGCCGAAGAATGAAGAAGCGAAGACGAAGCGAGGAGTAAGACAAGGATAAGACTAGTGGTAGTGGTAGTACTCAGCTGCTGCCATTGAGAGGACAAAATGCAATTGCCTGTCGTCTTCTTCATCTCACAGCATACATCTGAAGATCAATGAAAATTTTCAACTTGAGAGAGAGAGAGAGAGAAATGGTTTGTTGATGATGTTAGAGAAGGGGATGGGGATATGTATTATTATGGTAATGTAAGAATAAATGAATAAATAAATAAATAAAAATGGGAGTTAGAATAGAACAGCTATGACACAGCTCAAAGCCTCCACCACATTCTCTCTCTATCTCGTGATGTGGGTCCCATTTTATTCTTTTATATTGAACATAACACATACATTAATTAATATTCAACGCGCTCCCTCCAACAGGTAAGGTATGGTGATTGATTGATTATTGCTAGTAGGATTGGTACAGTGGTCAAGTCGGAGGTCTTAAGAATTTGTGAGTTAAGTTATGGGATCTAATTCCTCCTCACACAATTTCTTGAGTAGTTTCCATGTGATTTATTTCCATAACTATCGTTGTCAGGTGAGTTTAGGTAGTATTCATTTGACTCCGGGATTAATCTCATCACTGGAGTGTGTGACGCAATTAAGTCTCCGACAAATCTGTGTGGCGCAAAGTCCACGTCGATATTTAGGTTAGTTCGAGTGGGATAATTCGAGAAAGTAAAAAAAATAAAAAAAACTGATTATTACTAGTTTGGATATTCTTCACACTTTATATATATATATAGAGAGAGAGAGAGACAATATAATTGAAAAATCATTAATTTGAAATCAAATCAATGTGCTTAAAGGCAGGCATTGTATGTAGTTTGTCCGTGTATGTCTGTATAACCGCGTGAGACTATACTTGGTCACGAATCTCTTCCTCTCTCCCTCAGGCGGCCAGCCATTATTTAATATTATAAATATGTGATGAGTGTATAATGTATATAGCAAATGGATTGGGCTTGGATAGAGACAATATAATGGTAATGGAAATTTGTTATGCTTGGTTGTCAATGATTGAGCAAATTTCTCTCAACATCTATATTTCAAGAAAGAGGACTTTTCATCCAATCAAAACCTCCCAACTTTTCTTTTTTATTTATTTATTTATATTAGTGAGTTTAGTTTTGTGTGGTGACTTCGGATGTAGTGTAGTGATACGGACAGTAAATGACAGTTTAACGTCTATAATAAAGACTTTAGCCGTTATCACTCATATAGTTTAATATTACCTTCTGTTTTTGTTATTGTTCACGTGAATAGAGATAAATAGGAGGAGATGAGACGATTCATTACACTACTACCACCCCGCATGTGCTCCATCATTAACTGCACCAATTCTAGAATCCAAAATGATCCCTAATATTTATCCTATGGATCAATTTAGTCCCTAATATTGTCGATTGTGGACCAATTTGATCTTCCGTCACGATAAACGTCAATTTTAACGGAAATCTCACACGTGGCCCATACTAAATCATGTATAGATCGAATTTTGGAATGTTTACTACCTACCTATGTTCAACATCCCGCAAGAAAACAGAACGACGGTAATGCGATCAAAACAGTCTTCACAAGAAACAAAATGCGCATGAATTTATGAAGCGTCGACGGACAAAAAAAAAAAGAAAAAGAAAAAAGATGATCGACCCACAAGCCAATTCGTCAGCCACAAATCCCAGCCAGAAACCCGAGGGAAATCGACTAAGCGCTCCATCGTCTACAATTGACCGTACAGAGCTGAATCAAATGTCTGTATATAGATACATACGGCGTAGTTTCCCATCGGCCTGATTTCTTCGGGCTCGATGTTCTCTGGTACATCTCTATACTGTAGTTTTTCGAACAAGAATCTAAGTGCCAGAAGAAACTCTACCTTAAGTCTCATCTCATTACAAGAATCCAAGTTATTACATACCACACTTTGAGCAGATTGGTCGTTTCGTCTAACTGTCTGTCGCCGGGTGCAAGTAAAACACTTCGTCTGATTCGGGCACTTCGACTCTGATCGCCTTCATTGACTTATAATAAGTAACTGCAGTTGAAACTTTAATGGAAAAATAAAAGAGCATTGTAAGTCGATTCGACGCCTGAATATAATATCTCAATGGCTTTGGCTGGCACGGAGATGTTAGATGTATAGCATAGCAGCTCAGATGATCATCAAGCCACTTTTGAAACTGAATTTTCGATATGGAAATGCTTTTTAATGCTCCATCATAAGATTATTGAAGGATAATATTGCCACACCTTGTTGACGGATTTTGGCGCATTGTTGGACGTCGCATACGCCCTGTTCTTGAAATGCTCTCGCAACTTCGCCTTGCGGATCATCTACAGTTGGTCTTATTGGAAGCTCAAACAGATGAGGAATTCCAAACTCCGTAACAACCTGCAGTAATATTGTATGACATTGCCTCGAGCGATTTTATTTCCTAATAACACATGAAGAAGCTCTCTACGAAAACCTGAGAACCTGCCAAATGGGTAATAACGTTTTCCATCGACGTCGAAGTGGCACATGTTATCGACCACAGCAACACAAGGTACCTTTACGGAGGATTTCATTACAAAAGATAAGATGTTTTTTCCATGTTCGAAAGGTACTTAAATTGTGTCTCGAATTGGCGTAAAAGAAACCGGCCTTCAGCTTCGAAAACATGCGGACTCCTTTAGCAACGTTGATAAACGATAGCTTCTGAGGCATTGTAACTACAACTACAGCAGTTAACGGGACAACCAAAACAAAAGTTTCTATTTTGAGCAATGCGATGCAATGCAACATAAGTTCCTAAAAAAAAAGTCAATACCTGGCATAGCATAAGATGAATATGGCATGTCGAGAACAAGGTGGTCGAGTTCACCCCTGCATAGAAGAGAAGTCAGAATCTAAGAGCCCAAAATTTCACATTAAGACATCTACTTCCTTACAAGACGAGAGAATGCGATTAACTTCCGATTAGGCTATAACAAGTGAAGCCAAGACGAACCGCTCAGTAGTAGTAAGAAGTTGATCGATGACTCAAGAAACCATAGGGCCACGCATGATCGCCCAGCCTTGCCCAGCAAATCCAAAAGATACGAGTTTAACTCCCATGTATTCAGTTGGTATGATAGTTCTTTTCTCAGGGTTCTATGCAAGAAATCAAACGGGCTCGTTACTTAGCGAAGCAAATCGACAAATAACAATAGTTGAAAGATAAGTCACCATTTTGATTAGACGATTTTCGGGCGAGACCATCGTGGGCAAGCTCGGGCCGTAAACATGTGCATCAAAGATACCCACTCTTGCACCCATACCAGCCAACGTATATGCCAGGTTCACAGCTACTGTCGATTTGCCTACCCTTCCCTGACATTGTCACTGTATGCTCCATTAGTAAAGGATAAGCAATGGTCTATATAATTTAGGGAAGCTCATAGTTACGGTTTCTCCTTCAATTGTCAACACAGCTAGATAAAGTTGATAAACCGCAAAAGTCCATCTTAAGCAATGCATATATAAACATGTAATGTGGATTACGGAGAAAGAAAAGGATATCCAAATGAAGGCCTAAACTTATTTCCAGGCATAAACTGCTAAGTTGGAAAAGAACAGAAGTACCTTGCAACTGGGAATGGAGACAACATTTGATATTGTTTGTAGACATAGTCACTTCAACTCTTGCAACCCAAGGGATCGCTTTAACCACCTCCTTCGCCTTCTGCTCGAACTGCAAATCGCATATTTACGCTTAGCAACAAGCAATTATATGGAAAATTTAACGTGCAAATAAAAGAAAAATTCACAATCACTATGTCCTTCACTGGGCAAGCTAGCGTCGTGAGCTCCAATCGAAATGAAACCTGCGGTTTCAAGCAAGAATTGGGACTGGGCATAGATACATCATACAAATGGGTAATAGAAAATGTATTAAACAAAATTAAAAGGGAAAGCAAAAACCTCTCGCTGACGTTGAGATCCTTCACGAAACAACACGAGACTGTCCGTACCAAAGTTGGGATCTATTATCTGGGACAAAGCTTTTAGGACATCATTCTCAGCCAATTCACTTGTAGTTGTTGCTATTTCATGAGAAACAACAGCTGCAATATGCAACATAGCAATCAACCCCTCAAAAATACTTTTCAATTACACAGACAAACTCCTTTCAAAATCCACCAGCAATAACACGGCAGAAGAACTCTATAATCGCAACAACAAACAAATGTTCCAAATAAAAGTGGAAAACTTAACAGTTCGAAAAAAAAAAAGATCAGACCTTGTGATGAAGCAGAAGCTCTAGGTGATGCATCTGCGCACGAAACCCTCGAAGCCCTCCAATGCCTTTGAAGTAATGAACGGATTGCCACGTGTGCAGCAGCTGTATGACAACGTCGAGTCAGTTCTTAGGCGCCAGAAGGTATCAATACAGCAGATAAAACAGTACAAAATCAAGAAGAGAGCGTACGATAATTCATCCGAAATTGATTTGCTATCGTTCGTGGCCTGAGAAACATTGTACAAGAATGGGGAGCACCAAGAACAACCTGCAGCATTGCTTCTTTCCACTTCCGCCGCGCTTGCGGTGGCGCGTGTCTGAAAGAGAAAGTAATAAAAGGTTTGATGAGATCAAGTGTTCTAATCGTCGGCGGAGTCGACGTTTTACTTCATGATTATTTTATTGCGATTGAGTAATTTTGCCACGGCGCGTGCAAACACGGTGCATAGTGAGCGTGGCCGTGTTCCAAAAGGAAAGGTAAAAAGGGGAAAAAGAAAAAGAAAAAGGAAAAAAAAAGAAAAATAATTCTACTGCTTTCCAATTCAAAAAAAAAATGTTCACAAAAAGTATCTGCTGACGCACAGATACAAAAGCTTTGAAGACGACGCTTCATCTCATTCAGACCAAAGTCAAGAGTCTGCTCTTACGTTATTGGACCAAATTGATCACTGACCGTTTCTCTCTGACTCAACGAATCGTGGGGTGCTCGATTATTTATACTTCTTGCTGATAACGCACACTTTCGAGCTGAAATTGGGGGATTTCAGAAGCTTTCTTATGGCTGCTTGAGTGAGGAGAAGGGATATTTGACGAAGCTATGAAGAATCAGCTGCAATTGCTGTTTTTGTTATGCTTTTTGGGGCTTAAAGGTGACCTTCTTAGTCCTTGATTTCTCCCTTTGCTACCTACCTATTTATTGTGTTGATATGCGATTCTTTAAGTTGAGAAAGATCTGATAGTATATTACCTCAGCTTCCATGGAAACTTCCTTGATTCTATCAATTTTTTCCCTCAGTTAATATGTCGACAGCTTTCACGGGTACATACGGCATCAACTACGGCAGAATAGCAGACAACATCCCCGCGCCAGACAGAGTTGCAACGCTGCTCAGGGCAGCAAAGATTAAGAATGTAAGAATCTACGATGCGGACCACAGCGTTCTCAATGCCTTTAAAGGGACTGGATTGGAATTAGTAATCGGGCTGCCCAACGGATACGTAAAGGACATGAGCGCCAGCTCGGACCATGCTCTTGCGTGGGTTAAGGATAACGTCGAAGCGTTCCTGCCCGAGACGAAAATCGTCGGAATAGCGGTGGGCAATGAGGTTCTTGGCGGGAACGACTACGACCTGTCGGTGGCCTTATTGGGTGCGGTCAAAAACATACACAACGCCACTCGGGAGCTCGGGATAGACGGCACGGTGCAGGTCACCACCTCTCATTCTCAGGCCGTCTTCAACAACTCGTTCCCCCCTTCTTCTTGCATCTTCAGGGACGGTGTTTCTCAGCTGATGAAGCCGCTGCTGGACTTCTTTTCTGCGATAAATTCGCCTTTTTGTTTAAATGCTTACCCTTTTCTGGCTTATACTTACAACCCGGGGAAGATCGATATAAACTACGCTCTGTTCAACCCGACGGAGGAGATATACGATAACAAGACTGGCCTGCATTACGATAACTTGCTTGATGCTCAGATAGATGCTGCTTACGTAGCTTTGGAAGACGCGGGCTTCGAAAAGATGGAAGTCATAATAACTGAAACGGGCTGGGCTTCGCATGGAGACCAGAGCGAGCCCGGCGCCACGCAGGTCAATGCGAGGACGTACAATTATAATCTGCGTAAAAGGCTGGCCAAGAGAAAGGGAACTCCTCTACGGCCCAAGACTATGTTGAAAGCATACATCTTTGCGTTGTTCAATGAGAATTTGAAGCCCGGCGCTGGCTCTGAGAAGTACTACGGGCTTTATAAGCCCGATGGTACCATATCTTACGACATCGGTTTTCCCGGGCTTAAATCTTCGTCTGCAGCTTCTTCGTTATTCCTTCGTAAGGTATTGTTGTCTTTTCTCTCCTCCATTTCTTTTTTAACATTATTCGAATTTGTGTTATCGCCGTCCGTTGAGTTGAGATTACATTCGAGATCACCGCAATTTTTGAAAACTTTCAGGGACTTGGTGTAAAAATGCTGCTCGGGTCGTCGTCGTCTTCTTCGTTGGCGCTGGCAGTCTCAGCACCATTTTTGGTTTTCTTGTTTAGACTATTATGAGTATTAGCTTCAAAGTATATTGGGGAAGTGAAGCAGATTCAAATCCAAGTAGATTATTTTAACCTAATTCTACCAACTTTCTATCTTTTTTTGTTTAGCAGTTCAACAACCATGACTATTTCCTCAGCTCTGTTCAATACATTACTACATACAACTGCGCCTTATTACATTAACAGATTTTAATTATAGTATTAGATGCACTCCATAGCATGCCCAGATGCAAAAACTGTCTAACTCTATCTATCTAACGTCTCCATCTCGCCAAAGTACGAGGAAGATGCCCGAACAAAAGAATCTATCGATCGACGTATTTGCTCTATCGTTCTTCCATATCCGCGCAGCTGTTTATCGTTGCTTAAGCAACTCTGCGATATTCAGTTAGTAACCGACGATAATATACAAATACAGACAGACAGTTAAATAACCGACGGTTTCAAAATACAGACACAGTAAGTTGATCAGACGATTCGAAACTGAAATACAAAGAACAAAGCTATCAGTCACGAAATGATCTTACACAACGGCTTGTAAAAATTTGAAACATTTATCTTCCATCCATTGTCTCATTATACAGACAAATAAATAATAAAAAAAAAACCTGAATTCGCCCAAAAAAAAAGAAACAGAAAACTTATCATCCGTACGGACGAACACAACCGCCGGGTAAGAGAAACTTAAACTTGTCGGCGTTCTCGATCAAGTACGCAGGGAGATGAACAGCAGAGCTCGAACGCGGAATCGAGCCCATCTTCTTAATCAACTCCTTAAAAGAATACTCCTCGGGCAACATATCGAACAGATCTTTTCCCTCGCATACGAGCTTCTGAATCCTAGAATACTCCAAAAACTCATCGTGCCTAACCCTATCCGCATGGCTGTAGGCAGTCATTTTAAACGCAAACTCGCTCAAGTACCTAAAGCAAAAGCTACAATGCCAGCCCGCATCAGACAGAATCACATCGGACTGACGGGAATGTCTGTACCGACTCCAGTTGTTGTACACGTGCACACTAGCACGCCAGCTGCTGTAATCAACCGGGAACTCAAAGGAGTAAAGATAGTGCCTTAACTCCAAGTGAAGAACATCGGGTATTCCATCGCACCACTGTAATAGTTTTATGGTGTGAGGGCTAGGTATCTCGTCTGTGTCTGTCATGATGAGGAGGTCATCGTTGGTAATACCTGCACGTTGGATCAGCTTGTTCATGGCCACACGCTGCTCTCCTTCGAGCTGGAATGGGTCTTCGTGCTTCCCGTATGGGGCGACCCGACCCGGGAACACGCTGTGGACGATCTTGTTCTTGGCGAAACTGAAGCGCTCTTGGTTTTTATAGAAGTAGAGGGGTTTTGGGATGCCTGTAAAGGTGGTGTTTGATTCCAAGATAACGAATTTAGTGACGTATGGGTAGAGTTCCTTCCACCTTATCTCTAGAAGGTCCAGTTCGTTGCTGAATATGATTGCATCGAAGACACGTCGGGGCTCGGGCCTTACGGACCAGTTATGGAGTTGGCAGAGGTAGGCCATGGAGACGTTCTCGGCGTAGTAATGGGGGAGGTGCTTGAAAGGGGGAGGTGGGCTGTCCCAAAGTGGACGGAAGAAGTAGGATATTTTCTGACCATGGGTGATTACTGTAATGATACTGACCGACCCGAGAACCAGAGTCAGAAGGAAGAGGAACATCCGATGGTTACGTCTGGGTTTGACACGTGGAGATTGAAGACGCATTTTACGGTGGGCATTAATGCGAATCGTTGATTAGTTTGGAAACTGTTTCCAGGTAGTGTGACCTGCAAGATTAAAGAAGTGGACAAGATAAATCCATCAATATGTTTCACTGCAGAACTAGATTTAGGAAAAATCAACAGAAAGGTTTTGTAAGGACAACTTTATAGCAAAAGAGGCAAGAGAAAATGCAAATCTGTGAAAGATCAAAACATACAGTATAGGTCATGTTGAACTTTGAGGTAAACAAAATCTACCCACTTTTTGCTATAGAAATCATTGATATATATATATATATATACCTGTCTTCATGTTGGAAAAATTGCTGCAGTTTGAAGGGAATAAACAGAAGATCCCGATAGTATATATTAGCTGGCCCCTCCATGGAGAAACTTAATAAAAAAAAGTCTGCTAAGAAAAACACACACAATTCATCCTCAGGACATTTATAAATAGCACTGAATCAGCTGTCGTATTTTTAAACCGTTAACTACTTCAAGGACTCTCGGATGTATTGAGCAGATAATGAAATTGACTGACTACTTGAATATACGTAAAAATTGTCGGAGCACATCAGATGAGAGTTCAAAACGCCACGTGTCATGAATTATCAACCAATAGCGAATCTCATGCCAACAAGAACCGACAAACTTCGACTCAGAAAGTTCCATTACAAAGGCAAAAGTGCAACTTCAGGATTTTCCTTACGGTACTGACCAACGATTCAGAAAGGAATGTCAATATTTAAAACACACATCACATAACAATAATACACTTACAACTCTGACAATCGTGTTAATCTCAAGAAGAAGAACCGAGATGTAATATATTCAGCTAAAACTCCACAAAGACTACAGTCCTAGTGCAAAATCAATATTCGACACCACCACGAAAAAACCCCATATTCTGGTACAATATGAACAAAGAAAACGATCTACAAACTAACTATCGTAAATCAAGAACTCAACAAACCAAATAACTACAGTAATACCATTTTTTAGCTGGACAGAACAATGTCATCAAAGGCACGAACAATTACAACAATAACCAAAACAAATCAAACCACATCTTAGCAGGCATTTAATTTGCATCCAAACGACCAAAATCGACCAACTGAACTAACTTATGTAAATGGTAACTAAAACATTGCAATTAATCAAACATAAGCTACAATCGAGCATACTTGGCGAGACTTCAAAATTCCCGAGCTAAGGAGACACATTCAGCTAAAAATAAACATTAAACCCATCACCCAACACCGTATTCCCCGTATCCACAAGGTAATAACACAAAATTCATCGTCAAATAAGATCAAATACCATAAAAAGAAAGTCAACGGATAACAAGCAACGATCTGATTGAAGAGACTTCAATTAATGCTTTCCATAATTGCGTACCTTCTCCAATCATAACCCATCAACGCTGCTCTGCTATTACGACGAAGTATCTCCGCGGCCCGCGCAGGAAATTACCTAATAAAAATGATAATATTAATGTAACTGAGCATTGAAGAAATTCTCTTTCGTTACTAATTCTTGCCAATATAATATTTTTTTTTTTGTTTATTTTATTGCCTGATTTTTGATCTATTTCTATGAATGTTATTTCCTAAATCATCTCATTTTTTGTTGTCTACTACTAAAAATACATACACTATTAAAAATTAATATTTATTATCGTAAATGGACCGATCCGTATCTGGCCTCATGCAAAACTAAATTTACGGCCCATAATATTGAAAAAGAAATATTTTCTTCATTTTAATATATAACAAATTTTCATGAATTATAGATCTTAGCTATGCTTGATTTATCTAACTTTCAATAGAAATTTGTTTTATTTGGGATGATCGGGAGAATTTGTAGCATTCATTATACTGAATTCTGATATTATGTTTAACACATAAATTTATATCTTATTTTTAATTCATAAATTACCTTTAGTTGATAATAGCATTAGTTAAAGAGATGACCAGTCGACAATAGAGGGCTTTCCATTTGAATTAAATAACTAAATTAATTATATATATATATATATATATATATTAAAGGGTTGTCCTTTGTTTGTTTAGACCGTCTCCTAAAATCAAGAACGATGAATCGTCAACAGAAAAGAACCACTTAATTCAATAAAAAAAAGTCCTTATATAAAAAGAAAATATTATACTTGCAAGAAAGAGCTCAATATGTACTATATATATATATTAAATTTTAAAAAGTCCTTAGATAGACATTAGTAGCAATATCGATCATTTTCCGAAATGCAATTTTAAAGAGTGGAGAAGGTTTTAAATTTGTTATAAATTTATGGTCCTGGTCAAGTTCCAATCATGATTTTTATTATTAATTTCTGTTCTTTTCTGGGGAAAAAGTAGTGAAATAATATTTGCATGATGTGAAACCGTAATTGTTTTATTTAATTATTTTTCAAGTCATCTATGTCGTTGGCGAAGCAACTTGTTCGATGGAAGTCGATCTTAAAAATATTTTGTTGGTTGCAATTTCTGTACAGAAAAAAAAAGTAATAAATTTTCGGTGCAATATTTGAAATTCTTATGGGAAGAGAAAAAAAAGGTTCACATGGTGTTTTTTTTTTTTAATAAGTTTAATATATTTTATTAAAAATAAATGTTATTTCGGTATTTCGGTATACAGAACCAGTAAACCGATACCAAACGAATTACCGAAAATTTGTATTTTTGAAACCTACCAAAACCAAATTTTTCGATTAGGCATTCGATTTATACTGAATTTTCGATTTTTCGATCGGTGTGGTCGGTATACCATACTATGAAGTATGAACATCCCTATCTATCTCCATTTCCCATGTGGATTCAAGCCTATTATCCCTTCTTTACAATTAATAAAGTAATCTATTAATTAATTTATTTTCGGCTCAAATATATTAATTAATATTCCATTTATACGTTAGGTTTAGAGTAAATTAATAGTTTAAAAATATCTATTCGAAATGTAAATTTCAAATTTCAAATTAATCAATTTCGACTTTAATCCAACAACCCGAGAGACACACACAGAGAGAGAGGGAGAGAGAGAGAAATCTGACCCGACCACTCTCAACCGCCCGCAAGATCATGACGATTGTCCGAAGCCGAAACTGTTAAAAGGGTCGTAAAGATCCAAACCATTCTTTGGACTACTCAACTTCTTGGGTCATATTGTTTATAAACTACTAAGGACCATGTTCTGGAAGATTCACTAAGGACGAAACTGAAAAGCGGGAAAAAGTGCGAGGACTGGGCTGCAATTAAATATGTGGAGCGTGACCTAATGAAGAAGACTAAGGTTTCACGAGCATCTTCAATTGTACGGCAAAACCCAAAAAATAGGGTAAAATTACTCCAACCAAACTCAAAATGAGTTTTTTAATTTCTCTCTGCTAGTTAAAACTCAAATTTGCGTTTGAACGCAAAAAATGAGTTTGAAGTTTGAATATTGCAAACATGCTCTTTTGTTTGTTTAAAATTATTAAAACACCCATATAATCTATATATTTTATTTATATATAATATAATATAAAATATCTAGCGAAATATTAAGATTTAAAAACCACGTCATATATAGATGAAAAATCACACCATACATAGACTAAAAATTACGCCATGCCATACACCAATTCCGAGGCTTAATTTTACGAATAATATTTTTATGTGTATTTCGATGTATTTTTTCCCCGTGTATTATAATTACCGTGATTTTAGTAAATATTTTTTTATTGTTTTTTATATGTACAAATAATAATTTTATTAAATATTTTCTCAATTGAATTTAAAATAATATCGTGATCTAATTTGTAAATTATTTGGATAGTATTAAAAATTTGTAAAACTTAGTGTGAAAGAGATTATTCCAGGAATATTCTTTTGAGTTTGAGAACGAGTTTAATGGTTGGAGAAAAATTAGTGCATTTTGAGTTTGAGAATAAGTTTTTCGATTGGAGATGTCTTAGAAGAGTATTAATAGATACAATCGTTTTTCTCTCTTCATCAATCCTTTTTTTTTTCTCTAGGCTCGTTCATTTCAAAATTAGGGTGTCATCCTCTTTACATTATGTGATAGATTTAGCTTGTATATGCATGCAGCTATAACTCACATCAACGATCTCTAACATTATCATATGCCCATCGAAACAGCAAAACAAAACATGTACTTTTCATCTAAGGTAAAACAAGAAAGGGTCAAAGGAACCTCATACCTTCACCGTGTTATACTATTTAGCAGCTGCTGATATTCTTTCAATTCCTCTTTTGTCTTCATTGAGCTTTTAAAGGATTGATCAACCCCTCTAATTCGAATATGGATCATTAATATATAAGCTTGTGGGCTACTCCCTTTAATTATCAATTGGCTTTTAGAGTGGAACCCCACAAGGCTTATAGGGTTGGAGCGGTTCGGGATTGATTCGGTCCTTTACATTTAGAATTCCAGTTTCTTCTTTTTTATGGCAATAAAATTGCTTATTTTCTCTTTTATTTTTTCGTTGTCACAGAAACACAGACATTTGGATTCGTTGTAACTTCATCTTGGCTGTATTTAAACTTTTCTACTTAATTTGTGCTTTGTTTATTGTCATTGAGTGAATGCCCACTTAATCCGAGATCGCCTGAATATAAAGAGGACGAGAGTAGGGCGGTCAAAATAAGAAATACAAAGATCTAAGAATGTTTATGTTGTATCTAATGTATTTTACTTAATATTACAGTCTTCATTATTTTTTTTTTCAAATGATAGCTTCACTAATTTTTTCTCCAACCAATAGCATCATTATTTATTAGAATTATATATATGCTGCGACCGTAATAGTGTCAGATTGCATGCATATACAATTGCAATATTGCACCAATGCGAGCTTGCACGATTGCGAAACTGGACGACTGTGAGAGTATGTGACTGTGAGATTGCACAAATGTAAGACTGAGCGACTGCGAGACTTCACGAACAACTGCAACGATGTAGGACTGCACGAACTTCCTGTAAGGATATCTTAAGAATGTTGTAAAATCTGTAAGACTGCGAGACAACGTGATTTTTTAAGGAATTCAATTGTTTCCATATTATCAATTTATATTACATTCTAAATGTTATCAATTACATATTTTTATGGCTCACATTGCTGTAACGTAAGAATGTTAACGGAATTGTATGACTGTCACACCGATATCATAAGATTGTTAACAAAATTTTGTTTCACGACTGAGTCGCTAACAGTCTTAAACTGAAAAAAAGAACGTACCCCGTGCATCGCATGGAGGCAACATCTAGTAATAATAATATTTAAACAATAGAGCAAGTTTCCACATGTTAAACAGAACCTCGACAAATCCTGAATTCGTACATTTTTTTGATGATTAATAGCTTTTTAGTGGTTTTAAATAATATGAGCGTAAATATGAACTGGGATGCATACATGAAGCAATGAGCGATTTCTTCATTCCGCAGATCATCATCTATCACAAAGTGTATCGCTGCAAACAAATGCTAGTCATAATGTATTATGTACATTATGGTTTCCATTCTATTCGACCGTACGCCCACGGCGAACAATGAATTCTTTTATGTATCATACTCGAGAGTTTACAAGTTACAAACCTATTCTTTTCTCATTATGGATTACAAAGCCAAAAATCTACGTTACACTCTCTACGCACAATGATCTCTCACGAACTCGTACTCTACTCTCTCGCCACTGCTCTCTCAACATTACAACTTTAAATAATTGTACTCTCCATACTTTATAATGTAGTACTCTATGCTCTAACTTTAACAATCAATATGATTAATAATAGTTACAAATGCTTACCAACACAGTTAATTCCGGGGGTAAGAGCGACAATATGATACCTTTAACTCATAAATCCGTCAATCGTCACCTTCTTTATGTACATGATGATGACCTACCTCTAATAGACATACTAACTCCTCTGCATGGGATGGAAATGACACAAATTAGAGGTACGAACTAAAGAACGATCGATCTGACAGAGATAAACGATCGATCAATAGAGACGAACGAACGATCGATCGATAGAGATAAAAGATCGTAAATTTTGAATGATGAATGCAAGAGTTCAATTAAAAATCCAAGAATATATGTTTCACGGTATGCTACAGTATATCGTAAATTTTGGTATGGTATCGGTATCATACCGTTCATACCAAACAATCTTACAAATTAAAAGATTTTCGATTCATAAATAACCATAAATAATTTATATATTTTAATTGTATCCTTCTAAGAACTTTATAAATAAAACCAAAAAGATATATTAATAAAAAGTCATTCAAAAAAACCATGCATCTTTACGTTTTCAAAACCCTGAAAAATAAACCTTATAAAAAAAAAATAGGAATTATCATCAAGTATAATTTGTTGATTTAAATAATAATTTGTGGGCCAAAATAATTTATGGAACTGTCTAATTAATATAATAACTTGTGGGGCAAAATAATTTGTGAAATACCTTATACGTTGTTAGGAATATTTTATTGTGTTCAATTAATTATAATTATCTTTGTTGTGTATTTATAAAGATTCTCTTTATAAGAGGCTTAGTGTAATTGGGCTTTGTTAGGGGCCCAAGTATTATATACCAAAATGTGGTATACATACTTGAACCCTAACACATAATAAAGTGTGTTTTGGGTGAAAATCATCTAGAGAGAGAGAGAAGCTCCCAACCTTCTCCAAGAACACACACACCCCACGTTAATCCGATTCTTCCCATCTTAAACGTGGTAAATCGTCCATAAGTTAGTTTGTTAGGATAGAAAAGGCTACCAACAAGTGGTATCAGAGCCAAACGCGTTCGGATTTGAGTCAAATTTCTGAAAATTTTGGGCATTTCAAGTTTTTTAGTTCGAAAATTTTTGGTCTTGTTCTTGAGCTTTTGGGTTTATTTTACTGATTTTGCAAGCTCAAGAATTAAATATACTATTTTTGTTTGATTTTAAGTGTTTACCCAACATTTTCAGTCAAGTTTGGGTAAGATTTAAGCCAAAATCGTGTATGAAGTTAGTATTTTCTGCTACAATGTTGATATTCGGGTAGATGAATAACAGTGCACAGAATTTGATCAACTTGGTCAATATTCGGGTGATTTTTGCTCAGAAATTCGGCTGATTTGGTCAACTTGGTCAATTTTCGGGTAATTTGGTCAATATTCGGGTGATTTTTGCTCAGAAATTCGGCTGATTTGGTCAACTTTGTCAATTTTCGGGTAATTTGGTCAATATTCGGGTTTGCTCAGAAATTCGGCTGATTCGGGTAATTTGGTCAATTTTCGGGCAATTTTAATTGTAAAAAAAAAAAAAAAAAAAAAAAAGGAGACGAATGAGCTACCCGAGTCTTACCCATATATATACAGTAAAAATACTGATAAATTACGGGCAAATTACAATTCAATCCCAAACATATCAATTCAGCCCCAAAACTTTTGATTTGGCCAAAATATTTTTCAATTCACTCCCCAAAGGTACAAATTAGTTCCAAATTTTTAAATTTGGATCAAAAAAAAAAATTTGATCAATTAAACCCAGAAATTTTCGTTTTGGTCCAAATATTTTTCAATTTAGTCCTAAAATCTTAAATTTGGTCCAAAAGAGTTTTTGATACTTATTCTGCCCATATATTTAAAGTTTTTTCTTGGCACATTCTAGAAAATTTTTGGTAATATTTTTGAAGTTTTCGACCTCACTTCAAAACTTTTCGGTGCGCAACTAAAAGTTTTCGACACATAAAAATTTTCAAAACTTCACGATATTTCTCGACACTTCAAAATGTTTCGGCACTGAACTTTACAAAAGCCAAATTTTTCAAATCCACAAAACGTGTCAACGATCACCTATCCAACAATCAACTTAGGTCGTATTTGGCATATGATAAAAAATTTTTTGGTAATTTTCTCGAAGTTTTCGAAATCATTCTAAAATTTTTAGGTACACACCAAAAATTTTCGACACTTAATCTTCGATACTTCACTATACTTTTTGAGAAAACCAAACTTTTCGGAACTGAATTTCCAAAAGCCAAATTTTTAATTTTTAAATTTAAAAAAAAAAATGGATGCTCAAGCTAGAAAAATTGAGGAATTAGAAGCAAGATTTGCTAATAATTACTCTGTGTTGCTTAAGCAACAAGAAGATCTAGCTTTCACTAATGAATATTTGGCTAATGCAAAGTCAAATGTTATTAGCTTAGAAACTAAGTTAGAGATTAGTGAAAAGAATGTCTGTGATATGACGAAAAGATTACGTTCTTGCGAAGATGAGCGAAATCGTGTCTTAGAGGAACGGCGTATGCTTTACTCTAAGATTTAACTTTTAGAGAACGCTATTGCGAATAGAAGTCAAGCAGATAAAAATCCCTCTTCTAACTTAGTGTCTTTAGGGGAAAATAATTTACATTCTAATAAACCTATCTCTAGTTGGGAAATTCCAGAGGTTGCTAGTAAAATTGCAGAATTAAACGCAACCTTAGAATCAGAAAGAGTAGGTTTTCGAGCTGAAAAGGAAAAACTTTTAGAGGAGATTTCAAATCTCAAAAATTCCCCGCCCTTACCTGTCCTAAATAATCTTTCCATAGAAATATCTTCTATTAAGCAGGATAAGGGAATCCAAACCAAAAGCATCCTTGTTCCTAAAACTGAGAAAGCTTGTACTAATAATTCTAAGTCAACTTTGACTGGCGCAGAAACGAAAAGTAAAAGCAATACGCGTAAAAATGCTAAGGAACAAAAGAATATTAGGAAGGAGAAAGGAAAATCGACATTATTTCCCAAAATCAAGGTCGAACATGCTCAAGATTTTCCCTCTCCTATTCCTCTTAAAATGAAAGCGTGCAAAGAAGAAGTTCGAAGCTTAAGCAAGCGAACTTCCACGCTTATTCCCCATCATTATGATGTGAATTATGTGAATTCTCCAAGTAGGAAGAACATCTCATGTACTAACGATGCTTATAATTCTTTATGTTCTTATCCCTACCTGAAATATCCAGTCGATGTTAAGTCTGAGAAACATCTCATGCGACTGGCTTCGGAGAAAATATTTAAATCTTCTCCGAAACACACATTCACCTGCGCTGCAACGTCCTTTCCGTGTCAAATTGCTTCTAAATGGATTCCTAAGTCAACAATTAAGTTAGGTAATCTGAAACATAGTCGGGTACCTAAAAGGACGTTAATGAATGATTTAGAATTAAAATCTGATTTGACACCTTTTATGCATAAATTGTTTTCTGCTAATCAGGGAGGACCCATCCAAAAATGGGTACCAAAGTCCCGCTAACATTTTGCAGGTGCCCAATCACGTGTGGTAATTCGACGATGGTTGCTCCACACGCGTGATTGGTATGAGACGAGAGCAACCACAAAGCCCCGGTCATGAGTAGTAATTAGAAGATGGTTGCTCCATACTCATGATCGGTACGAGACGAGGGCAACCACAACTCCCAGCTTGCACGGTACTCGGGTTGCTCCACATGCATGACTGGTAAGAGACGCGAGCAACCACATCCCTCACGTATGGTACTTTGAAGTTGCTCCACATACGTTATAAAGGGAAGCACGGTGAGCAACTACACCGTAGGTAAATTCTATATATGCATTCCATAGTAAATTTTGGCATGCATATAGAGCTGAAAAGACAATATACCTACTTTGAAAATAATAGGGTACAAAATAGCTATGCATGCTTTAAAAAGACTCTACTTTCAAATATTTGCATGCATGCATACATGTGCCGAAATGCGAAATACCCTATGTTATAGGTACATTTTCATTATGCATACAATTTTAAAATTTTCGAGCTTAAACTTTCAAGTATGCATATAAGCTGAATCGCAAAAAAATTACCTATTTTCTGTAGGAGCGTCAAAGGTAGAAAACGTACATTTTAATATGCTTAGTTTAAAGAAAATTAATTCTTTAAGTATGCATCTGAACTGAAAAGAAAAAGACGTTATTTTCATCACGCTCATTTTTTTTGGGAGAAAATCTACATTTTAGGCGTGCATGCATTTAGGGGGAGTATCATTCCATATTTTCGAGGGGAGTACATTTTAAAGAATAGAAAAACTCTTACGGTGGTGCACGATTTGAGGGTGAGGAACAAAATATATATATATGTAGTTATATAGCTATATAATATAATATAATATAATATAATATAATATATAGTATATTATTCTATTATTATTACAATAAATATATATATGTATCTACAAAAAAAAAAAAAAAAAAACAAAAAAAAAAAAAAAAAAAGAAGGAAATATCCTCTCATCATCAAGTTATTCCACCTCCCAAGACGGACTTTAACAAAAAACTCAACCCTCAAGAGTTCAAGAATCCTCAAAAGGCAAAAGGTGACTTCATGGCGCTCATATTATGATGCACTCTACCGACCTGCTCCAACTTGCTGATCAAGCAGCACTCATCAAAATTGACGGATGCAAGAATTCTAGTTTCTATGGTTCAGTCAGACCAAACTGAACCTAACCCCGGAATGCAACCGAGTGTTAGTGACGATTCATACGCATAAAAGCCACCCCTATTTGGCGGTTCTTGACAAGACCACATAGCTGATGATACAAAAATCCCTTACCTCACACAACATTCGGACCATCCCACATAGGTGCAGGTGCTGATTTTTATCAGCTCCCGAGTAGAAGTCGCCTCATTTGGTCCAATGGCGCATGCACAACCGAGCCTTACCCACTCATCGATCTCCCAATAGACCGATGTTTCATTAAATCACGGGGAGCCATGTAAGCTATCACCGCTTCACTTGGAAGCGGGAGATATTGAACTAAGTGGTAGTCAGCCCCACACCACTAAACTTTCTTGAACACATCGAGTCTAGGTGTCCTCACTATCTAAATATTTTATAATTTTCTAGGACACATACACATTTTCTTATCTGGATTTCGTGACCAGATCAGAACTTCCATAGACACATCTCCTGTAGATGTGATTCCACGATTGGAAGGAAGTCCTGCCGTTGCAACATCAATACAACAACGGAATCAGGACATCGTCTCGAGCTCTAGAACGATGCAAACGGGATGCTTATGTGGCCCTGGTTCTTCAAGCCCTGTCCTCACAGGCCACGTCTCGGAGTTTGTCTCTGAAGTCGCGTCGACGGATTGCCTTCGTGGCTCTGTCTGGTTATTACCATCACCGACCTGTCGTTTGTGTCCTTCTAATCTTCCTATACAAGCATGCCGATTTCGTTAACACGAATCGCCATGAGGGGGAGAATGGGACACACATAAACAAACAGGTCGGACCACCCACCAACTTCCGCCGAGCTTACCACTCTGACGGGCTCCCCTACACTTGAATGGAACATTCCAAAGGAGCCTCGGCACATTTTACAACACCCCACGCGTACCTTCTTTCGGAGCCAGACAAGCTTCCTCGAGGCCGAACCAGACAACTTCCTTCGAAGAAGACGAATCCGGCGCCGAGAAGAAGATGAGTAGACTTGACTTGACGACTTCAAACTACGGAGAAAGACCAGGATAAGATGCGATCAAAGTACAAGATCCGCGACATCATCAAAGTCAAATTTCAAGGCGTGGATCACTATCTACATCCGGTCTACAGAATATAGCGTCAAGTCAAGAGAGTCCTAGCTGAAGAGCATTCAAAGCCTCTGCAAGAAGGGGAGATAGCCCTTGTAGGGGGAGATTGCTAGGACTCAAGATGTTAACGGGAAGTCTTCGTGACCCCGGTTTCTTATACGACGGATTGTCTTTGTGGCTCCGTCTCGTCATTTTCCCTGTTCGTGACGGCGATCGCCTTCAAGACACGACTACAAGACTTTGCCAAGACGTTAGAAGACCAAATCCTAACCAAAGTCTACCGAGCGATGGAAGGCTCATCTCGAGACACCGGCAAGGCCCCCGTCACCGACAGTTTAGCCCGAGCTCCTACTGTGCCTACCAACGCCATCCTCCTTGTCCCGACGACGTGACCAACATGCCAAATCATCAAGCGTCGTCAAATCAAGCAAACACCGCCGACTTTCAAAAACCGAAGTTTCCGCCTCGTGTATGTCTCTCAAAACTTCAAAGAGAACTTCCCAATCCCAACACAAGGTTGACCAAAAAGTAGGGGAAGTTGCGTCATTATCGAAAGGAGAGATCGAACACAAAAAGAAGAAAATTCTTCAAGATTTGGCAAGCAACTTCAAACACCTTCCGGCATTTACGAGTCGAGCTTAAGAAGATTAAGAAGATTAAGAAGATCTGGTGCCGAGAAGCGAAGAACAAGACACGGTGAGCTTGAAGATCTCCAAAAGAAGAGGTCAAAAGACAAGACAAGGAGGAAATTCGTTTAGGACTCAGACAAATGCACTAAGCCCCACAAAGATAATCCATGTCGAATTGAAGATTGAACACAAAGGGGAAGATTGTTAGGAATATTTTATTGTGTTCAATTAATTATAATTATCTTTGTTGTGTATTTATAAAGATTCTCTTTATAAGAGGCTTAGTGTAATTGGGCTTTGTTAGGGACCCAAGTATTATATACCAAAATGTGGTATAAATACTTTAACCCTAACACATAATAAAGTGTGTTTTGTGTGAAAATCATCTAGAGAGAGAGAGAAGCTCCCAACCTTCTCCAAGAACACACACACCCCACGTTAATCCGATTCTTCCCTTCTTAAACATGGTAAATCGTCCATAAGTTAGTTTGTTAGGATAGAAAATGCTACCAACATACGTTTTGACCCATTTTATGTTATTTTGACTTAATACGTAGGTGCAAATATAAAGTATTAAAAAAATTCGGTATTTCGGTATAACCGGTATACTGAATTTTTAAAATTTTCATATGTTTACCGTACCAAAAATGTATCATACCTTCCCAAAAATAATTTTCGGTATTTTTCAATACGATAAGAATAGTATATCGGTAGTTAAGTATTATTCCCCACCCCTAGTCATTTACGTCGACAAAGCAAGTTGTTTGATGGAACTATTTAAGGTCGATATTAACAATATTTCTCGTATTGTCCGAAGAGTGCATGTCAAACGTACCTAAAAGTGTTTGATTACACAGTCGAAAGGTCCAACCTAAAATAATAAAAATCTATAAAACATATCAATAATATAGAGATATATATATATATATATATATCATTATATAGCATGCGCAAAGAAAAAAAATGTGTTTGATTTCGGGTTACCTATTTATTGACTCGCAATTGAGTAAAAATTAAGCATGAGTAAAAATATACCATTTTACGTGGCATACAATACATAATGACACATATTTACACACACCATAAATGTGTTTTAAATTGTATTATGTACATTATGAGTCGTCACTTTTATTTAATTTTACGTGGCATACAATACATAATGACACATATTTACACACACCATGAATGTGTTTTAAATTGTATTATGTACATTATGAGTCGTCACTTTTATTTAATTTCTATTTCTTTCCAACAATATAATATACAAATCATGCTTTCTCTCCATTTATATAAGGTTACATAGGTCTTAACAAAACCCTCTTAGTCTCTTACGATCACCATAATCGAAGGAATTCCTTTTCTTTTCAATGCTTTTCATAGTTTAAATCGACCCAATGTATATAAATATATCTTCTGGCTTCAAGACAAGCAAAACCTTCAAGTGCAGAAAACCTTATATTTTAACCCTTGAAAACGTATTGAATGTTATTGTCTTAATTACTTTTTCTTCATGTTTTTTGTTGGCTTAGCTAGGTTGGCGGATAGAGGCGATCAAGGAAAGAGATATTGGCGAGGTTCAATCCGAAGATGGATATTTACTTGGTAAAATCCCTATCTCGGATTGAGCCGTGCCAATATCACTTCATTTGACGACGACGATGGCGATGGATCGATGAAGATGATCACTACAATGTCTGTCGTAACTCCACCCTAACACATGTAACATATAACATCGATGCGCTTACTCTGTGGTACGTCTTTCTCTTAAATCTGCTTTAGTTGTTCATAATTTCGTCTCCATATTTGGAAATACTTAGATGTTTATTAGGAATCTTTGTTGGTGTTAATGAGTGTTAATAAGCAATAATTCTTTTCTTTCTTGCCCATTTAAACTCTATTTTAACGTTGCGTTTGGTATGCAGAATTCAGTTAGAAAAAGAAAACGAAAGATGATGAGGTATAACGCTCGAAGTGCAAAGTATCATTGTCTGATACGATAACTTAATTTTTCATCGTGATTTCCACACACGAATTCCGCATACCCAACGCAACCTAAATGTCAATGTGCACGCACGATATTCAGGAATTGGGCTTCGCAATGGGGTCGAGATACCACATTCCAACGGGGGAAATTCCTTGTTTTTCTCTCCCTGTGGGACGAGAATGGGGGAAAATTTTCTCCCAGGCTGAGATGAGGATCATACACCTGGCCCGTGGGAGATACATTGAATTACTAAATTTCCCGTGGTCATGAACTTAGTATTAAACTTATTATAGATGGTTAATTTGAATATTATCTTATAGTTTTATTCATGTTATATGGTAGTTTTGTCGAATACGGTTTATTTTTCTTGTTGAAGTTAGCGCATCAAATAAAATAAAAAAATATTACACACTAAAAAATACGCTCGGGTAATCCATGCAGAACATGAACCACAACAGATCCATGACAGCTCCGCCCCATTGTCAAGCCTATTCAAGAATCATATCTCAATTCAATTCATATAGAGGGAGCCAAACCACGCGCAATAAACGAAAATACTACACCAGGTACATATAATATATAAATATATATAGATATATGTATATATATTATCTCATTACAACAATCCAAAAGCTTTTAAAAGCTCAGAAATTAGGTCATAAACTAGTTTTTCACCTACACTGCTGTTTATTACCAGACATAACTACCACCGGCGAATCCATCTTATTACCAGCCCTAGATTGATTCCCAGCATTGAGTACATTCATCTTGTTATTACTACTACTACAATAATATTCTTTCTTCTTACTACTACGCCTGCCCGCCGCCTGAGCTGCCCGGGCGTGGTAAGACGATATCGCGAGGTCGTTCAGCTCCTGGAGCGGCTCGAGAACCCTGACCACCTCGTCCATGGTGGGCCGGGCCTTCGTGTCGCGGCTCAGGCAGCTGCAGGACAGCTGGGCCACCCTCTGCGCCCCCTTGACCGAGTAGCTCAGCTCGAGGCGGGGGTCGACTATGTGGAGCACCTTCCTCTTGTCCGACAGGTACGGGCGGGCCCACGTGACGAGGTTCTGCTCCCCGCTCGGGCGCTTCTTGTCCATCGACCTCCGGCCCGTCAGGATTTCTAGAAGCACGACGCCGAAGCTGTACACGTCGCTCTTCGCCGTCAGGTGACCTACACATATATAGTTCAATTGCAAATTTTCGAAAGTTGATAAAAGGCAATTGTCGAAACGAAGTCTCCGGCAAATTCGGCGTAACTACTTTTTTCGTCTAATAAGTTAGGGAGGGTGACCCAAGCTCACGGGTTGAAAGGACACTGATTTTCAAAATCAAAGCAATTTAAGAACACAATGCGTCGGAAACCTAATTTTTGGCTGAAGCTTCAACACGTGATCCACACATGCCAAATAATCTGGGGATTAAATCCTACGTGGCGTCAGAGTTGCTTATTTGTGGATAAATCCTACGTAGCAGTTTCAAAGACACTCAACTTACGAGAGTATAATTTAAGGACACTAACTTTCAAAATTGAAACGATTTAAGGCCATAACTAGGTTTCCGACACACATTGTGTCCTTAAATTAAATCAGTTTCGAAAGTCACTGTCCTTAAATTGCAACCATCTATGTTGGGTGTCCTGAAAGTGCCACTCCTAAGTCCTAACATACGGGACTAAAAAAATAGTTAAATTACCAAATTTCATGTATTATAAGACAATTAACCCTTTATATATTTATGTATGTACCAGTCATGACATATTCAGGAGCAGCATAGCCATAAGTCCCGACGACCCTAGTCGAGACGTGAGTCTTATCACCCTGTGGGCCCGCTTTCGCCAAGCCGAAATCCGAGAGCTTCGCATTGTAATCCTGCAAAAGGCGTAGAGTGCTTGCTTAGCAATAAAAAGAACACTCATAACTTTGGTTCTGCCGCCGTTGTTAGAACGAAGAATGCCTACTGAATCGAGCAAAATGTTCGACGTCTTGAAGTCGCGGTAGATCACGGGCTCGGGCCCGCCGTGTAAGAAAGCTAAGCCTTTAGCAGCTCCGAGGGCAATCTTCATTCTGTTCGACCATGGCAGAGGCACAGTCCCTTCATTGCCATTATATGCATCAGATATATGTTCTTAAACAATCAATGCAACATTAGACATCAATATATATGTATGATTATTTCCGTGTAATAAATTTACTTCGAAAAAGATGATTCTCGAGGCTCCCGCGAGTCATGAACTCGTAAACGAGCAACCTCTGATCGTCCTCGATGCAATATCCGATGAGCTTCACCAAATTAGGGTGATGAAGCTCTCCAAGAAAATCAACTTCGGCCTGCGAAAAACAACCCAAATAGGTTCAATGTTAGAAAAAAGAAATGCTAAACTCTTAGACATTACTCAAGAAAACAGAGATAGAGTACGTCGTTATTACCACCCATTCTCGATGCCCCTGAAGCCCGTTGGGCTTCAAACTCTTGACGGCGACGGTAACTCCCGAGCCCGGTTTGGCTGGGGCCGTACCGTTCTCTTCTATCCAGCCCTTGAAAACGTAACCGAACCCGCCTTCGCCTAGGATGCTATCGGGCCTGAAGTTCCCAGTGGCTGCTTTTAGTTCTTGGAAGCTGAACTGAAGAAGCTGGTTTTTTCGTACGGTTTCTTGCGGTGGATCTTCCAATGCTTCTTCGGGAGCCTCCATTTGTTCTCGGTTGCTCGCGTTTAGGTAACGCACCTCAGTTGCTGTAAGAACGAAAACTAAGAGGCCATTGACTGACATATATAACTCAAAGTCTTAACTGTTCATCACTCAAAGATTTGATCTGTGTCTAAATGATATCTCATCAAGCTAAGAGCAGTATATATCTCAACATATATACAAACTTCAATTCAGATTTATATGGTTCTTGCAAAAGCAATCAAGAAACAAAAATAAGATTAATTCTTGGAAAAAAAAAAAAGAAAAGAAAGAAAGAAAAAGATATATACCAGCATCATAAACAAGGCTGCTTCTGGGAATACTGTTAGCTGAGGCTCTTGCAGCATCGAAGTTCTTGCATGACCCTTTAACGCTTAGCCTCAGAACACCACCCCAACAACCACACTTTTTCTCCATTCTCTCTCTTACGAATCTCAGTGTTGTAATGGGAGAGAGATGAAGAAGAAGAAGATGGGGGCAAGGGAATAATAAAATAACCACCTAATTTACACCATGCTTCAAGAACAAATTTTCTTTTCTTTTTTTTTTTTCTTTGGAGAGAGAGAGAGAGAGAGAAAGAGACAGGGAATTTTGTTTCTGTAAGAATTTTGTAAGCAACATCATCATCAGCAGCATCATCATCACAATCATAGCCAATTTGCTACCAAGAAAAAAAAAAGTACTTTATTTTTGGGGGCACCCATCTATCATCTCCTTTTCTTGTGGGGGAATGGGAATTTAATCATGTCTGCCCTCCCCATCTTCTCTCTCATGCGCTTTTGCACAAACAGTAGACATGGTGGAAGAATTACTCATAAAAGGGGCATCAAAGAAAGACACAAAAAACAGCATCGTCCTAATTTCTATACCCTCGTCAATCTTGCCTGCTTAGTTCCTCTCTATTTGGACATGCACATAGGTTGATACGAGCCTTATAACCAAGTCCCTCCATTAAAAGAACGGCAAAGAAAAGAACATCAATAAATATAGCAGAATTCAAGAACATATATAACAATAATAGTAAAGATCCGCCTTTTATTGAACTTTGGCGAGTACATTTCCCATCATTAGGGAAGGAATTTAACAACATGCATGCCCACTCGACAGATTGAGGTGCTGGCTGGCTCTAGTGTAGTGTAGTAGGGTTTGAGATTTTGATGTGAATAATATAATTCTTTTGTTTATCATAAATATTTCACATTTGCGACTTTGATATCTCTATACAAAGGTTTTGGGATTCTACTTGGATTTTTTTTTTACATGGACTTGGGGCGAAATATACTGAATAATAGTTTTAGGTTGGAATACCTTATATTCGAAGGAAAAATAGTATTCACATGGTTTTGAAATAAATTTGGAGTAAGTTCTACGTTTATATGATTGATTGATTTACTTGAGATGTTATTAGTGGATCTTTTTTACTGGGCCGCGGAATGGGCCAGACCAAGAAAGGCAACACTAGCCAATATATTCGGCCCAACAAAGCCCAATATAAACAAACTAGGGACGACCATAATGATAATTACTATACTAGTAATAGTATTTTACGCACGGTCGATATATAATATCAATATAATATATTAAATTATTTTTATAAAATGAAATTATAATATTAATTTGAATTGTAAATTAATTTTTATAAATTAAAATTTGATTTTTGAATATTATTGGAATAAATTTGAAAATCAATGGTAAAATAGTAATTATCATTACCATACCAAATTAATTTGATAGCAGTTACTCTAATGTGATCTCAAATAATATATAGTATAGATTTTATACATTCATATTATATTGTATTTTGACTTATTTATAATTTAAAATGTTTAATAAATAAAATTATAATTTAAAATTTAATTGTATTATTTTTAAGCATAGAAAAAAAAATTGATTCAAAAAATTAATTATAAAGAATAAAAAATTAGAAGATAAAATAATAATTAATCAAATAAATAAATAAAATAGAAGAATAATATAGTAATTATATTTGACATAGTAAATTAAATTGAGACATTTATATAGTGATGGAATAATCGAGATAAACACGTGTCAGTATCTAATTAATGTAACGTATAATAGAACACAAAAAATAGAACATTTGATCTCAATGGATAACAATGTCAACGATATTACCCTATGGCCTTTTCAGTCACATCACATAACAAGTTGAAGTCGCTACTCCAACTGACGACTCCTATATATCATCCTACCTATCTCAGCACACACCAAAACACACACAAAAACACACAGCTGTCTTCTTCTTGCACAATAATGGCGTCACCAACCGATCAAACCTCCAAACCTTTCATCCATAACCCCGACGGCTCAGTCACGCGCGTGCCCAACTTCATCCGCGACGCGCCGCCTTCTCAGGACCAAGGAAATCCCTATTCTGCCCTCAGCAAGGGCGTGCCGATCAACCAAGAGAAGCAGACGTGGGCGCGGGTTTACATCCCCAAAACCTGCCCCGACGACGGCACAAAAATGCCCGTCGTGATTTACATCCACGGCGGAGGTTTCGTGATGATCAGCGCGGCCTCGACGATGCTGCAGAAGTTCTGCTCCGACCTCAGCAGCCAGATACCCGCCGTGGTGGTGTCGCTGGACTACCGCCTGGCACCGGAAAACCGCCTTCCGGCTGCGTACGACGACTGCTTGGAGGCGCTGCGTTGGATCGACGACGTGGAGGACGAGTGGCTGGCCAGGTACGCCGATCTGTCCAACTGCTTCGTCTTGGGTAGCAGCGCCGGCGGAAACATAGCGTACAACGTGGGCTTGCGCTTCGCGAAGCTGGCCGGCCACCGGCGTCGAGTCAAGATCCGAGGGCTGATACTGCACCAGCCGTACTTCGGCGGGGCAATTTAAGAGAAGGGAGTAAGTGAATGGTCAATTTAAAAAAAGGGACTCTGACTTTATTTATTCAATAAAAGGGACTTCATTAGTTAAACAATTAATTAACTTTAAATTAATTTAAGTAATAATATTTAAATATTTTAAAATATTAATTATTAAATTTATAAAGGAACGATCCCCAGTTCAGTTCTCACAACCAACGGTCCCCCCACCAACCATCCAAAGATCAACGAGATCGAGGAAAGAAACCCAAGCAAAACAAGAGATCGAAGAGTTCTTTGAAGAATCCAGATATTAAAATCAAGCAAGAAGCAACAAACATAGATCCACACATTTAAGACCATTGTTCTTTGAAGTATACAAAGTAAGTTTTATCGAGTCTCTTCGGTTTTATCCAATCTTCGACTCATTGACACATTATGCATTTCATGGGTATATACAATATTTTTATTGTCATTCATGTCGATTATTCATCATGGGTTTCACTAGATCGAGAGAATTTGATGTTCATTCCGTTATTCGACTTCTTAAATCGAATTCGAATTTAATTCGAACTCGAATAAAAATTCGAATTAAATTCGAACTCGAATAACGTATTCGAACTCGAATAATAATTCGAATTTTATTCGAATTCGAATAATTTATCAAACTTGAATCCTTTTCGAATTAATTTTTAATTCGATTTTAATTCGAAAAGCATTGAAAAATTTCTAATTAACATATTATTTTAATCTTCATGCAGGTTATGCCGACGAGCATCATTATTAAGTACGATGGTGAATGGGAACTTGGAGTTGATAGTAAATATAGATGGCGTCCAAAGTCACCTTCGGGTAGGAACATACGACCTATAGGCTTTGAAGGAGATTATTGTTCGTTCGACGATCTCCTAAATGAAATATACATGTGTATTGATGTGAGCGGAAAACCGGAGTTGAAATTAAGTTATCAGCCATGCTTAAGGGGTTGTGAGGACGGTGTTCCATGGTATATAAAGAATGATAGCGAATTAAAGGGATATATTTATTTAGGGGGTCCATTGGATAGACCAATTCTCCACGTAGAAATTGGGCAGACAACTAACCTTTGCACTCAAACTCTGGCGGAAGCGGAAGTTATTGCTCAAGTTGAAAATGTGATAGTTAGCCATGATTATCATGATGAATATTTTGATCGTATTATCAACCGTGATGATGAAAGTGTAGATGAGGAGAACTACGAAACAAACGTTGTTAGTGCATATCGAAACGTGGAAATCAATTTTGACAACGTCGAGGAAGATAACTTTTTGAGGAATGAGGAGAACAATGAGGAGGAAAATTCAGTTATTCATAGTGATAGATATTCTTTTACTGACGGTTCTACCATGCGAGTCGGTGATGAATTTGAAAACAAGATTGCTGTAAAAAAGAAGATTCAAAGAGTTTCCATCGATGCATCCTTCGAGATTCGAAACGTCAAATCATCTCGATCGATATATGCCGTTAAATGCAAAGAGGAGGGATGCACTTGGAGGATATGGACATCAAAGGTAAAGAATACATCCGTATTTTCGATTCGGACGTATTGCAACACTCATACATGCGACCTCGCAAACAGAAATGCACGACTGACCCAAGCCTCTTCGTCTTCAGTGAGCGATATGTTGGTTGAATCTTTTCAGGGATCTACAAATACACCAACGCCTAAACTAATTCGAATTATGATGAGAAATCGGGGGATCGAAGTTTCATATTTCAAAGCATGGAAAGGAGGAATTTTAGCCCTAAATACATTGAAAGGTAACCCGGAGGAGAGTTACAGGCTATTGCCGTCTTACTTGTCGACGTTGAAAAGAACGAATCCAGGCAGCATAGCAAGTCTGTGTGTAGATGATGAACGAAGATTTAAATATGTATTCTTCTCACTTGGTGCTTGTATTGCGGGATACCGACATATGAGGAAGGTTGTGTGCATCGATGGGACTTGGTTGAAAGGAAAGTATAACGGCACCTTACTCATTGCATCGGCCGAAGATGGCGACGCTCACCAGTATCCTTTGGCGTGGGGCATCGTCGACGTAGAATCAACAGACTCGTGGTCATGGTTTCTCAATGAACTCTTGGCGATAGTACCCGATGAGGAAGATCTTGTGATCGTATCTGACAGACACGCGGCAATCAAAGCTGCCGTTCAGAACATTTATAGACTTGCACATCATGGTCATTGTATATGGCATTTGTCACAGAATATGAAAGTTCACTCTAGGAAATCAGGTGCAACTGAGATGTTCATTCGCATAGCAAAAATCTACAGGCAATGCGAATTTGATTCAGAGTACAAGGAATTTGAGAAAATGTTTGCCGATGCATACACATATTTGAGAAAAACAGATACTATAGATCGATGGAGTCGTGCTTACTCTCCCGTCTCTCGCTACAATATTATGACAACGAATGGCGTGGAATCGATTAATGCAAGACTCCGGGAAGAAAGAAAGCTTCCGATCATTGCGTTGTTGGACTCTATACAAAGCATGATGTGTGACTGGTTCGCTAGATATAGAGTAGCATCCATGCAAGCAACCACACGGTGTACCCCCACGGTTGAAAGAGTAATTCGCGAAAGGTATACACTAAGTCAGGGGTATGAAGTTACTGAAATAGGTCCGCTTGAGTATGATGTACGATACGCAGGGCGTCGTGCTGTTGTTAATTTGGAATCGAAGTCATGTACGTGCCGAGTATTTGATATCGACAAGATTCCTTGTGTGCATGCAATTGCAGCAAGTTTACGAGCAAACATGAATTTCTATCCATTATGCTCGGAGTATTATTCTGTTCACACGTGGCAGTTCGCTTATTTCGAACGAGTTTATCCGGTTCCTGATCAAACCGAATGGAATGATGTCCAAGATAATTTGGTGTTGCCACCCCGTCTCGTAGTAAGGCGTGGTAGAAGAAAAGAAAGAAGATTTTCATCAGTCGGTGAGTTTAATCGTAGAAGTTAATTATTGGATTATGTAATGGTTTGTCTATTGGAATTTGTCTCTTTTTTTGTGATGCAGCAGACACGAACATATTTGTTCTTTTCGACTTCAAATAGCGCCTTTTCGAATTCAAATAAGCTTTTTCGAATTCAAATAACGCCTTTTCGAATTCAAATAGGCCTTTTCGAATTCAAATAGGAGTTTTCGAATTCAAATAACTCATTTTCGTATTCAAATAGGCCATTACGAATACAAAGAGGCTTTTTTCGAATTTGAAAAGGCCTTTTTGATTTTAAAAAAACAACCCTAAGTTTGAAACCCGAAACCCTATCCCCGAACTTTCGTTACTCGAAATTCTAACTTTCAACTCAATAACCGATAACATTCGTATGTTTAATATTATTAGATTAACATGTTATATTTAGTCTTGGATGAAACTTCTAGCTATCAACTTCTATCAACCTTGATCACAATTCCATCAAACTCACAAACATTCATCAACTTCTTTTATAATGTTCAGTCTTAATATTCAATCAAGAGTAATCATTATCATGAGATTAAAATAAGTGATTTTGATAATTATTATCATAATAATTATACAATTTTGATTAACCAATTCGATTTAGAAATAATTATACTTATATTCTAATTAAAATAATGCCTTTTCGACTTCAAATAGCGCCTTTTCGAATTCAAATAAAGCTTTTTCGAATTCAAATAACGCCTTTTCGAATTCAAATAGGCCTTTTCGAATTCAAATAGGAGTTTTCGAATTCAAATAACTCATTTTCGTATTCAAATAGGCCATTACGAATACAAAGAGGCTTTTTTCGAATTTGAAAAGGCCTTTTTGATTTTAAAAAAACAACCCTAAGTTTGAAACCCGAAACCCTATCCCCGAACTTTCGTTACTCGAAATTCTAACTTTCAACTCAATAACCGATAACATTCGTATGTTTAATATTATTAGATTAACATGTTATATTTAGTCTTGGATGAAACTTCTAGCTATCAACTTCTATCAACCTTGATCACAATTCCATCAAACTCACAAACATTCATCAACTTCTTTTATAATGTTCAGTCTTAATATTCAATCAAGAGTAATCATTATCATGAGATTAAAATAAGTGATTTTGATAATTATTATCATAATAATTATACAATTTTGATTAACCAATTCGATTTAGAAATAATTATACTTATATTCTAATTAAAATAATGCCTTTTCGACTTCAAATAGCGCCTTTTCGAATTCAAATAAAGCTTTTTCGAATTCAAATAACGCCTTTTCGAATTCAAATAGGCCTTTTCGAATTCAAATAGGAGTTTTCGAATTCAAATAACTCATTTTCGTATTCAAATAGGCCATTACGAATACAAAGAGGCTTTTTTCGAATTTGAAAAGGCCTTTTTGATTTTAAAAAAACAACCCTAAGTTTGAAACCCGAAACCCTATCCCCGAACTTTCGTTACTCGAAATTCTAACTTTCAACTCAATAACCGATAACATTCGTATGTTTAATATTATTAGATTAACATGTTATATTTAGTCTTGGATGAAACTTCTAGCTATCAACTTCTATCAACCTTGATCACAATTCCATCAAACTCACAAACATTCATCAACTTCTTTTATAATGTTCAGTCTTAATATTCAATCAAGAGTAATCATTATCATGAGATTAAAATAAGTGATTTTGATAATTATTATCATAATAATTATACAATTTTGATTAACCAATTCGATTTAGAAATAATTATACTTATATTCTAATTAAAATAATGCCTTTTCGACTTCAAATAGCGCCTTTTCGAATTCAAATAAAGCTTTTTCGAATTCAAATAACGCCTTTTCGAATTCAAATAGGCCTTTTCGAATTCAAATAGGAGTTTTCGAATTCAAATAACTCATTTTCGTATTCAAATAGGCCATTACGAATACAAAGAGGCTTTTTTCGAATTTGAAAAGGCCTTTTTGATTTTAAAAAAACAACCCTAAGTTTGAAACCCGAAACCCTATCCCCGAACTTTCGTTACTCGAAATTCTAACTTTCAACTCAATAACCGATAACATTCGTATGTTTAATATTATTAGATTAACATGTTATATTTAGTCTTGGATGAAACTTCTAGCTATCAACTTCTATCAACCTTGATCACAATTCCATCAAACTCACAAACATTCATCAACTTCTTTTATAATGTTCAGTCTTAATATTCAATCAAGAGTAATCATTATCATGAGATTAAAATAAGTGATTTTGATAATTATTATCATAATAATTATACAATTTTGATTAACCAATTCGATTTAGAAATAATTATACTTATATTCTAATTAAAATAATGCCTTTTCGACTTCAAATAGCGCCTTTTCGAATTCAAATAAAGCTTTTTCGAATTCAAATAACGCCTTTTCGAATTCAAATAGGCCTTTTCGAATTCAAATAGGAGTTTTCGAATTCAAATAACTCATTTTCGTATTCAAATAGGCCATTACGAATACAAAGAGGCTTTTTTCGAATTTGAAAAGGCCTTTTTGATTTTAAAAAAACAACCCTAAGTTTGAAACCCGAAACCCTATCCCCGAACTTTCGTTACTCGAAATTCTAACTTTCAACTCAATAACCGATAACATTCGTATGTTTAATATTATTAGATTAACATGTTATATTTAGTCTTGGATGAAACTTCTAGCTATCAACTTCTATCAACCTTGATCACAATTCCATCAAACTCACAAACATTCATCAACTTCTTTTATAATGTTCAGTCTTAATATTCAATCAAGAGTAATCATTATCATGAGATTAAAATAAGTGATTTTGATAATTATTATCATAATAATTATACAATTTTGATTAACCAATTCGATTTAGAAATAATTATACTTATATTCTAATTAAAATAATGCCTTTTCGACTTCAAATAGCGCCTTTTCGAATTCAAATAAAGCTTTTTCGAATTCAAATAACGCCTTTTCGAATTCAAATAGGCCTTTTCGAATTCAAATAGGAGTTTTCGAATTCAAATAACTCATTTTCGTATTCAAATAGGCCATTACGAATACAAAGAGGCTTTTTTCGAATTTGAAAAGGCCTTTTTGATATCCTAACTTTCGACTCAATAACCTAAACTTTTTTGTGATTTTTAACATCCTTATGTTTAGTATTATGAGATTAAAGCGTGATATATAGTCTTGGATCAAACTTCTATCAACCTTTTCGATTTAGAAATAATTATACTCATATTCGAAATAAAATAACGCATTTTCGACTTCAAAAAATACCTTTTCGAATTCAATAAGGCCTTTTCGACTTCAAATAAGGCCTTTTCGAATTCAAATAAAGTCTTTTCGAATTCAAATAGTCCTTTTCGATTTCAAATAGGCATTTTCGGATTCAAATAACTCTATTTCGTATTCAAATAGGCCTTTTCGAATTCAAATAAGGATTTTTTCGAAATCAAACATCACAAAACAGAACATAATATAATATTCAAAAGACATGCATATTCCTTGAGCCCCAAACATACAAACTAGATCATCCCCAAGACCAATCGTTTTTCCATATGCAAACAGTTAAATATTTCTTGAAATTTATCACCGCTTTATCGTCTAATGCATAGGGATTGTCTTCGTCGCCAAACATGACTGAAAAAGCCCCCCGTAGCATGTAAGGACCGCATAATCCGCTGCGATTGAAATAGAACATAGTTTAATAATAGTAAAATTACTTTAAAATGTCTTTTTAATCAAATAGTTACCTTAACTTCTGTTGAGGGAAGCCGTCATCCCGTGTAACTTCAAACTGAAATGGACTATCGACGATCTCAAGGTCCATTAGCAGCTTAATGACCACTGGTTCGATGCAAGCGATAAATCCCCGTATGGACCTCATATCGGAATCGGTAGATGTAGATGAATCGAGAATTCGAATTCTTTTCTCCCTATATCTAATCTCCAAGAACACCCAATGAGATTGATGTCCCAAAGGAATACCGATGATATCCGCATCTTTCCAAGGGAGTGACGACCAACCCTTAACCTCTCCCGTTGCATATGGCCGTAATTGTTCATTCCAGTCAAATACCTCAGGATTGTCGCAGTAAATTCCACACCACGATTGGAACATGCAATTCACGAAGGATATTCGAGAAACAGGAAGCGAATAGCGTTCGTTCATTTGCGTGAAACCCTGGAGTACCTCATTCACATGCTGCAATAATTATAAAATACATTAGCGATGCTTCTATTGAAATATATTTGAAGAATGACTACTTCATCGTACGCAATTCTCCCCCAAGGATATTCATTGAAACTATCAAAATCATCAACCAACCTAACCCATTCATCCTTCACTCTAACAAGATTTCTTACTCTCCGAGGCCCCAATACCGCTGCAGCAAAATAAAGAGCCGCTATCTTTAGCTTCTCGATGTCCATATCGATATTGGTCCTTGAAGCATCTCCTATATCATTCATTAATTTCTCCAAATCTTCTAAAACAATTTTTTCCTTACCTATAAAAAATAAATCAATAATGAGTAAATCAATGAAAAGAACTAAGTCAATATGATTTACAATTATAAAAGAGTAGGGAATCATACCATTAAAGCGTCTTAAGGCAAACTCATTCGATGATGGAATGTCTTGATCTTCATTGATGGCCGAGCAGTTAAGGCCAGTGAGTAAACAATACTCAACTAATGAAAATCGCAATGGCCTTTCCTGGACAACCATCCAAAACTCTTCTGAGCCAGGCCAGTATTCGACCTGCCGGCTAATCAAGTACCACATAAGTATGTTTGAATTGTAGTGGTCTTTCGCAGCCATGATCAAGTTGCCAAACTGTGTGGCATTTACCATCTCCTCCAATTCCCTTTTATTAAGAAATCTTCGAATGCGCTCCGAAGTTTGTGTATAACGGGACGTCAATGAGATAATGATGTGGAAGTAACGGCCTAGCGGTAGCTTGGTCGGGAAATAAATCTGAAATTTAGAAAAATAAACAATCAATTTAATGAGAATATTGCAGTTCTATTCGAATTAAATTCGAATGCAATTCGAATAAATATTGTATTCGAAAAGATCAATTCGACTAGAATTCGAAGTAATCATTTTCGAATATTATTCGATTTGCAGTTTTCATTAGAATATTATTCAAATAAAATTCGAGCAGTCCTATTCGAATTAATTCGAATGTAATTCGATCGAAAAGATCAATTCGAGTCAAATTCGAACTAGTGATATTCGAATATTATTCGATCTTCAATTACCATTCGAATAGAAATCGATTGAAAATCGATACTAAATCGCAAATCAAAAATCGAACTTAATCGATTCATAAACCATAAACCCATGTATCCTAGACCCTAAATACATCAATCTTATGTTAAACCCTAAATTTCAAATACATAAATCCTAAAAAAAACGATTTCTTATCACCGTGACTTTCTCTCCTTCGACAACCTCTTCGACATTCCTTCTTGGCTCCACGGTAGTTTTGTTTTCGTTCTCGCCATTTTCTTCGAGATTTCGATATCTAAACGATTTCTAATCGAACATCGATGTGTTTTCATGTTGTTTTCGTGTTGTTTTCGCCTTCGACGTTGAATTGGGTAATAAAAATTTCAACTGTGAAGGTAAATAGATAAATAGGGTAAATAAGAGTTAATTATGGTAAATTAGGTTTTAAAGTTAAGGGTATTTTGGTAATTTTCATCTCAATCCCTCCTATTTAATTAATTTATATCTCAATCCCTTTTTTCAAAATCTTCCGTACTTCGGCGGGGTACAAAGGACCCGATCGGAGACGGAGCGGGTCGACGATCCGGTGATTCCGCTGGGTCTGAACGATGCGATGTGGGACTTAGCTCTGCCCGCCGGCGCCGACCGCGACCATAGGTACTGTAATTTCGCGACGCCGCACTGCTCCGTCGACGGTGCGTTTGAGGAGCTGAAGGAGAAGAAGATGAGGATGCTGGTGACCGGCTGTGACGGTGACCCGTTATTGGATCGTCAGAGGCAGTTGGTGGAGATGCTGAAGGGTGAAGGCGTCGATGTCGTCGGCGAGTTCGGCGGCGGTGGCTTTCATGGCATCGAAAATTTTGACTATGATAGAGCTGTTGACTTCTATGGAGTTGTGAAGAGTTTCATGCTCGGATGAGATTTTCTGACATTAAATTATTGTGAGAAATAATTTTCCTCTTGTTCCGTGTTTAGTTTAACTAAGTATTTTTAGAGCATCGGTGTGTATTAATTAATATAAAGTTATTTTTATAATATGAATTTATAATATTAGTTTTAATTGTAAAATTATTTTTTATAAATTAAAATTTTGATTTTTGGGATATAATTGGAATAAATTTGAAAATTAAAGATAAAATAGTAATTAACATTGTCACACCAAATTAATTTAATGACAGTTACTAAATGCTATCCAATAATATATAGTAAAGATAATATTAGTTAATTGCAATTTGAAATATTTAATAGAAATTACAATTAAAATTTGGGAGAACTTCATTTAAATTCCTAGAGACCTAAAAGTATATCACTTTACTTCCTTGTCAGATATTTATTTTATTTAAGGACCAATTGCAAACATTTCATACACATAAGGACCAGATTTTATGAAAAGACGATTTTGCCCCTGTTTTTAACTTTTTTGTTTAATATTTCTTTTCAAAATGAAAAAGCGTGGAGAAGAGAAAAAAACAGTGAAGAAGAAAAAAAAAACAGGGAAGAAAGAAGAAGGAAAAAAAGGAAAGAAGAGGAAGAAAAAGAAAGATTGGGGACGAAGAAGAACGTGAGTTTCCTCGATTCAGGTCAATCCAACGCGGATTCTCATTCCAGTGTGGGTTTCTCATGGAAGACGAAAACAAAAAACAAAAATGGGGGAGAAAAAAGAACGATCGAAGAAATCGACGATGTAGTCACGTGCAATTTGCTCGATCCAAGTAAGTCCATCGTGGGTTTTTAAATCCATAGAGGATCGTCGGAAAATAAAATCGAAATAATCATAATTCTTTGTGGGTTTCTTAATTTTGGTCAGACCTTCGTGGATTTGCTTTTAATTCGTTGTTTACATAGTCCATGTGGTTTCCCTCAGAAAAATAGCACTTCTAACGATGAGAAAAACTAATGGCCGATGACATGAAGAAAACACGGTATAGCTTGGATGTTGGTTAGCTCAAGATTGCTAAAAACGTTTGAAGAATGGACGTCTTCTAGTTTTACACAGGTAAAACTATCTAGGCATTGAATTGTAAGTGTGATTTATTTATTTTTGCTAGTAAATGATGTTAACTTCTCAAAAATTCTAATTTCGTATACGAATATTATGTAGTACCAATTTTAATTACATTGTGTACCATTTAACGTATTGTTATAGTACTTAATTCTTTAATATATAGTATCTTTTTATAATGGTTGTAATAGTACTTTCTTTATTGGTTGACATATCATTTATTGTGAGGTTCCTTGTTTGAATTGTGTGCTCATTAACGAATGTGCATTTACTGTTTTCAATAGGTTTTAATTTTATTTTGCACATTTTGTTTGAGTAGTAGATAATATAAAGATTGATTGTTGCAGATCCGTTTATTTGGATTATTCATATATTGAGGTAAAGTTGAATCCTTTTGCTGTTATATTTAGCAAATATATATGCTTTTGTTGTTCAACAAAGATCGATGCTTTTAGTACATAGATTCAATTAAAGCTATTGCAAAGATGGATATTGTTGCTGCTATCTTTATTTGTCCCAATATACTCAATCAGTAGTCTCTTCAAACATAATAAAATACGGGATTTCATATTGTTTATTTCAGGGTACTGATGTAGTTCAAAGCAATACAAGATCACACACCTATTTGGACACTGTGTATCGTTAAATGTGTGGTTAGGGTACCATGTTACTTTATATAGTGCACATTTAATGTATGGTTATGGTAGTTTTTTTGGCTTTTTTTGTTCATATGGCGGTATCATCATTTTTTGGTCATGTTAACCGTATGTATTTGGTTGCTCGTTCCATTCTTTTATCCATATGTTTCATATAATCTATAATATAATGTTTTGGGTCATATGTTGCATATAAGTTGATATGTTTGTGGATATTAAGATAATAGATAATGTTATGGCAAAAATGATGTTTGTATGCCTGAAAATTTTAGTACGATAACAATGTTAAAAAAGATACAGTAATCATGTGTACAAAGTACATCAAACACCAACTAAATGGTACAGTGAATGTATTAAAATGGTACACTATATAATAGCAATAAAAATTCCATGATAAATACAATCAACACATTTTCGAAATAAAATCTCACATGCCAGAACAACTTTGATAGCTGACATAAATCTGACAAATAGCGTTATCTTACATGTCAGAAAATAAATATTGAACAAATTTTAATGTCAGAATATGTATTATGTCAACTCATGTCTTTCTTGATTTTGGTACGGTAAACTATTTAATTGTGATACAGTATATCTCCACACCAAGGTACAATCACAAACTACACAATGATACATTATACATGATATATTTGGTACAACTTATTAGTATAAACGTTTTTCGTCGCAATTCGAATTATTTTGTTGGAAAAACCATATTTAGATATGTATATATGTTATATGTTTACCTTTGCATCAAATTTGTGGGAGTAATCCATACATTCATGATTTTATATTACAAATTCCAAGTTTCATTAGAAAATGATGAAAAATGTTAGAACAACTTACTTCAACATAGTATAGATGTTTGTTAAATTCAAAATGTTTAACTCATTATCGATATTTTTGTTTAATATTCTATTTATTTATTATGTTAGGGCTTCACATTTAATAGTTGACGTAGTTGACTCGTAATTTTATATATTACGTGGACCGATAAAACTTGATACAGTATCGGTACTTATATTGATACAACAAAATACGTAATGTGGTACAGTATATATCCACAATGAGGTACGTATATTAAAATAGTTTTGCATGAAAAACTAATTCGAACACAACGAAAAACGCTTACCCTAATAAGTTATACCAAATATAACGTGTATATTGTACCATTAAGAAGTCTATGGTTGTACCATATATTGGACATATATTGTACCACATTAATGTAGTTTGTCATACCAAGATAAGTACTCAAACCGTACCAAGTTTTTACAACTTTCTGTGAGTATCAGAAATTTCTTTGCATGTCAGAACTTTCTATTAGTGACAGAATTTGTTCCATATACCGCTAAAAAAATGTCTGATACCGATAATGCTTATTGTTTTTGTACTTTTAATCATTTTTTACAGCTATTAATATAGCGTGCCATTTTTATTCGTTTAGTATACTATTTAGTCGGTGTATAATGTACCTTGTACCCACAGTTACTTTACCTCGTTTAACATTGTTCACTTACCCAAAATTTCAAGGATAATAAAAGTTTTAGCCATAACACTATCTGTTACCATAATATATTCAACATTACACCAACAGAAAAAACAGGCTTGTAATCAAAATATCCACAAACGAATCAACATATATGCAACATATGGCCAAAAAATATGCAATAACATATATGCAACATATGGACACAAGAATGAAACGAGCAAAATAACGACTGTATTATGTCGTACCTCATTGACAAACCTAAAAATTACAAGGTAAATTACAAGGTATTTCTTACACAATATCCAACAAACCAACATAGTCTCTAAACAAATAAACAACATCCAACATATAAAATTACACTTATGGTTTTTGCACGTTCATTGGAGACTCATTGGTCACGTGGCGATCAAAGAAACAGAGTACAGTTTCTAAATCTTCTACAGAGGCTGAATACCGATCAAAGAAGTCACAGAGCGTCTTGTGTCTTCGGGCTACATCCTGCGCTCTAGTTTCGGGCTGATCTTCAAAGCTCTACATCCAAAAAAAAGGCATCTACATCAAACCGCAATAATAAGGCAGAGAGAGTAGCCGCCCTTATAGAGTATTTGGAGCAGATAAGAATGACTATAATAAACTCAAACTGAGAGGGTGTAGGTAGGGTGTATTATGAAATCCATTAGGGAGTAGTTAAATAGATTTGATTGGATGAATTTAAGTTGCTCCATCCAAGCACAATCTCATAATTCAGTTCTACAGTATCATAACACCACTAACTTAAGACAAATTAAGCAGAAGTTTACCTTAAGGGTCGATCTACTGTAAAAGTTACCCATAACACCACTAACTTTTACAGTATCTGTGAGTTACCCATAATTATGGCATTCAGAAATGCTAACTTATGATAGCATTACTCAAGACTTGTCAACCAATCTTCTACAATTGCTACTACTGAAGTCCAAGATATTAGAAGTTGACAAGTGTTTATACCAGAATCAAAATAGCATTATCCTGTGCTGTGCCATCCAAACAGCAAAACAAAACAGCTACTTTTCATCTAAGGTAAAACAAGAAAGGGTCAAAGCAACCTCATACCTTCACCATTTTCTGCTTTGCATCATGATTTCTCCTCATATTCAGCTGCTGATATTCTCGCCTTTTCTCCTCATACACTCTTCCACTGGGAAATTCTCGCCTTAAATTAAGCAAACTTTATAGGGATGCGGTTGTCAGAGTTGTCAAACAGAACCTCGACAATTGATCGCCTACTAAAGAATAAAAAATTAGAAGATAAAATGATAATTAATCAAATTAAATAAATAAAAATAGAAGAATTGTTATAAAAATATTAATTGTGATTAATATTATATTAAGATTATTTTATTATAATTATACTTATATTAAGATTATAATGATAATATAGCTTATAATAATGAAGAGAGAGAGATTAAGTATTTCAATACTTGGTGTGATTTACAATGAACTCTAATCACCTATTTATACTACTAATAATTCACTATTACAACTAATCACATTAATTACAATTATACACCTCACACTAAAATACAAACTCTTCAATTAAACACTTCATCTTATCATCTTATCACATTATCATCATTTAATATAATACTTCCAAATCATCAATAATTTAACTAATATTATTATTTAAAACATCCACATTTAATTATTTCATAATACTCCCCCTTGGATGTTTTCAAAGAATATGCCTCGTTAAAACCTTATTAGGAAAACCCAATGGGATAAAAACCTAATGAAGGAAAAAGAGTACATGATTCTTTTAGATACGCTTTCGATTGTTGCCTCATTAAAAACCTTACTGGGAAAACCACATGGGAAAAACCTCAGTGAAGGAAAAAGAGTGCAACGCGTATTTACTCCCCCTGATGATGACATCATTTAAGATCTCGAAGTTTTCGAACTCCAATTGAATATACCAATCTTTTGAAAATTATTGGGGGAAGTGCTTTCGTGAATAAATCTGCAAGATTTTCACTTGATCGCACTTGTTGTACATCAATATCACCATTTTTCTCTAAATCATGTGTAAAGAAAATTTTTGGTGAAATATGCTTTGTTCTATCTCCCTTAATATATCCTTCCTTTAATTGGGCAATGCATGCAGCATTATCTTCATATAAAATCGTAGGAAGTAACTTTTTCGATACTAGCCCACTAGTTTGTTGTATATGCTCAATTATCGATCGCAACCAAACACATTCTCGGCTAGCTTCATGAATAGCTAAAATTTCCGCATGATTAGAAGAAGTAGCCGTTAAACTTTGTTTAACTGACCGCCATGAAATAGCGGTTCCGCCATGTGTAAATAAATAGCCCGTTTGCGATCGAGCATTATGTGGGTCAGATAGAAAACCAGCATCTGCATACCCAATCAAATCTGTTTTTGATTCATTAGAATAGAACAATCCCATATCAGTTGTTCCTTGAAGGTATCGAAAAATCCGCTTAATTCCATTCCAATGTCTACGAGTCGGTGACGAACTATATCTCGCCAATAGATTCACAGCGAACGCTATATCAGGTCGCGTATGACTCGTTAAATACATTAGGGCTCCAATAGCACTGAGATATGGTACTTCAGGACCAAGTAGTTCTTCATCGTTTTCGCAAGGTCTAAACGGATCTTTATTCACATCTAAAGATCGAACAATCATTGGAGTATCCAATGGATGAGCTTTATCCATATAAAATCTTTTCAATACCTTTTTCGTATAAGTCTCTTGATGTACGAATATCCCATTCTTTAAATATTCAATTTGCAGTCCAAGACAAAATTTCGTTTTACCGAGATCTTTCATTTCAAACTCTTTTTTCAAACAATTAACGGCTTTTGATAACTCTTCAGGAGTTCCAATTATGTTAATATCATCAACATAAACTGAAATGATGACAAATTCATTTCCAGATCTTTTCATAAATATGCACGGGCAAGTTTGATCATTTTTATACCCCTCTTTCGATAAATATTCACTTAGGCGATTATACCACATACGCCCAGATTGCTTTAATCCATAAAGCGATTTATTTAGCTTGATTGAGTACTCATTTCGGGGCCCTGAATTTTCAAGTAACTGAAATCCCTCGGAAAGTTTCATATATATATCACTATCAAGTGATCCATATAAATAAGCGTGACAACATCCATTAGACGCATATCGAGTCCTTCACGTACTGCCAGACTAATTAAATAACGAAAAGTAGTTGCATCCACCACAGGAGAATACGTCTCCTCATAATCAATACCAGGTCGTTGTGAAAAGCCTTGTGCAACAAGCCGTGCTTTGTATCTCACAATTTCACCGTTTTCATTTCTCTTTCTAATGAAAACCCATTTATATCCAACCGGCTTTACATTTTCTGGTATGCGGACTACAGGTCCGAAAACTTTTCGTTTCTCAAGTGATTTTAATTCTGCCTCGATTGCATCTTTCCATTTTGGCCAATCATTTCTTTGTCTGCATTCTTTTACAGACCCTGGTTCATGATCCTCATTCTCATTTATCTCATTCATTTCATGTAGCGCTACGTTAAATGAGAATTTATTGTCAACGTTGACTTTTTCTCGGTTCCATCTAATTCCATTTTGGGCATAATTTATGAGATCTCTTCATTATCATTATTCTCAAAAATTTCAGGTACCTGATTTCCATTATCATAATCATTAATGCCCATTGACTCTTCTAGAGTCGATAAATCCTCGACTGGACCATTCTTATTATTTGCTCCTTTTCTTTTTCGAGGATTTTTATCTTTGGAACCCGAGGGTCTACCACGTTTTAGTTGTGGCTTAGGCTCGATCATTATATGTTCTCCAGGAACATTAACTTTTGCAGGAGCATTAACAGCTGGTATATGTGACTTAGTCACTCTTTTAAGGTCAGTAAAGCTATCTGACAGTTGATTAGCTAATCCTTGTAAATGAATTATCTTTTGAACTTCTAGTTAATGATTTAGCGATAATTCATTCCAACTAATACTCATTTCCAGCTGTTTCTTTTCTCCCCCTAATGTCGGAAAATTCGATTCATCGAAATGACAATCGGCAAATCTAGCCGTAAATAAATCTTCAGTTAGAGGTTCTAAATATTTTATAATCGATGGAGATTCAAATCCGACATATATTCCCGACCTCCTTTGAGGTTCCATCTTAGTGCGTTGTGGTGGAGCAATTAGAACATATACCGCACATCCAAAAATTCTCAGATGGGAAATATTTGGTTCCTGACCATAAACCATTTGTATCGGGGAGATATCTTTATAACTTGTTGGCCTGATGCGGATTAGTGCCGCTGCATGTAATATAGCATGTCCCCAACAAGATGAATGAAGTTTCGACTTCATTAATAATGGTCTTGCAATTAATTGCAGCCTTTTAATCAACGATTCTGCAAGACCGTTTTGCGTATGTACATGTGGCACGGGGTGCTCAACATCAATTCCAATAGACATGCAATATTCATTAAATGCCTTGGAAGTAAATTCACCAGCATTATCAAGGCGTATTTTCTTTATTGGAAAGTCCGGAAAATGTGCTCTTAATCGAATCAACTGAGCAAGCAATCTCGCAAAAGCTACATTCCGTGTTGATAACAAACACACATGAGACCATCTAGTTGATGCATCAATCAATACCATGAAATATCTAAATGGTCCACACGATGGATGTATCGGTCCACAAATATCACCTTGTATACGCTCCAAAAATCTTATGGATTCATTCTTTATTTTTACTGGTGATGGACGAATAATCAACTTCCCTTTAGAGCAAGCAGCACATGATAATTCATTAGATTGAAGAATCTTCTGGTTCTTCATTAAATGTCCACGTGAATTTTGAATTATTCTCCGCATCATAATTGAACCGGGATGGCCCAACCGGTCATGCCAAACAACAAATGTATTATCATTAGTAAACTTCTGGTTTACGATAGCATGCGATTCAATTGTTTTAACATACGTATAATACAATCCAGAGTCAAATGAATGTAATATTTCAACAACTCGTTTATCATTCGAAACCACTTTTGTAATGTGCAAATATTCAATATTTCTCTTTTCTGCAGTCTCAATGTGATATCCATTATGTCGAATAGCTTTAAAGCTCAATAAATTTCTTTGAGACTTAGGAGAATATAAGGCATTATCAATTATTAGCCTTGTCCCTCTGGGCAGTATAACATTGGCTCTTCCGGAGCCCTCAATTATATTTGTGCTACCCGATATAGTGATAACACTTGTTTCTTTCATTTCAAGATGGGAGAAAATTTCTTATTTCTTAGAATCGTATTAGTCGTTGCACAATCTGCAAGACATAACTCCCCATTGCACATGCTTGTATCCATTGTATTGATAAATATATAATAACTAGAATTATTAAATAAATAAGCGTCAAAATAAAATTATATATAAAGATAAAATAATAAATAAATAATGCTTAAATAAAATTTATAACGACACTTCAGTTTTCTTTATTTGGATCTTTAACAAAAACCAAAATATTCAAATGAGCATAGGATCTAGCACCAATTTTCTGAAATATCGTAATCTTGAGCAAAATTTAATTTCATCGACACTTCACTTTTAATTGCTCTTTATAAAGATCAACGGGATCTTTGGGTGCGAATAATAACCAACGATAATATATAATAATCTTTATATTGCTCAATACATCTTTCTCAATCATATACTAGTTGTCCACTTCGGGGGAAATATTAATAATAACCACGGTAAATATAATGTTCACGACCACTTTTATTGTTTGCGCATACATTCACTTCAGGGAATGCAACATAATCATTTAGTCGGACTTATGTTTTTCATTCATCCATCATAATATTTTCTGATCATTTTCTCACGATATTTATTCGTATTATATCCGATGGACTGAACGTGGTGAATGATTTATAATATACCGAAGTAATTGCGTAAATCACTAGCAAGTATAAAATCGAGAGTGATAAATCAAAGTTTGCCAAATTCAATATATTGATATCATAAAAATAAAATCATCATTAAAATATTAAAAAATTATAATTAATCTTCTTTTATATCTTCTTTTGTAAAAGTTCTAATGAAAAACGATATCCACATCCAAATAACTGTCGCCGTAATAATAATCATAAGTAATAGATCAAACATCGGACAAAGCGTCATCCTTCAAAATAAAATATATTTCAGTAATTATAATATTAAAGAAAAATTATAATTAATAATTATATTTTAAAAACATTGGTAAAAACATTATCCACATAGCCGTAAGGATCACCGTAAATAAAGTAAGCAACAGAAGATCCATCTTTGTATAAAACGACATGATTCTATAAGATGAATAAGAACATAATAATCAGATAACATATAAATCAATGATAAAATATATGTATAGTTTCATAAAATGCGTTCTTTATTATTTCATAATTATTATCCAAGCTCGGGTAAGATTGTGGTAATAAAATTTGTCCATTGTCCAAAATCTGTTCGATCCAATAATAACTTCAAATTGCTCAATAAATAAATAATAATATGCCGCTACTGAGGTGGGGATAACCACAAGACCTCGTGGGCTTTTGGTGTTGTGTACGTGAATATATAAAAAAAAAAATCGTAAATAAAAATTCCACACACCACCACGGGGTATGGAAATCTGGACCTCTCGTCACTTATAGTGAACGATATTCCGCGAAACCACTCGGGTATTGGCGTTTAGTTATAAAACTTTTAAAATATACTTTTATAATATATATTTTTAAATTAATCACAATTAATATATGATTAGTATAAATTAAATATTAAATTACCGTACCTCGACTAAACTCGTACGAGATCTTCGACGGAGGTTGATCTTGACGACGGAGAGCGGTCGTGCTGATAACGTGTTATAAAAATATTAATTGTGATTAATATTATATTAAGATTATTTTATTATAATTATACTTATATTAAGATTATAATGATAATATAGCTTATAATAATAAAGAGAGAGAGATTAGAGAGAGATTAAGTATTTCAATACTTGGTGTGATTTACAATGAACTCTAATCACCTATTTATACTACTAATAATTCACTATTACAACTAATCACATTAATTACAATTATACACCTCACACTAAAATACAAACTCTTCAATTAAACACCTCATCTTATCATCTTGTCACATTATCATCATTTAATATAATACTTCCAAATCATCAATAATTTAACTAATATTATTATTTAAAACATCCATATTTAATTATTTCATAATAAGAATAATATAGTAATTATACTTGACATAGCAAATTAAATTGCTCTCTTACAGGAATGTCAATGGGGCAGATGGAATAATCAAGATGAATATGTGTCAGTATATAATTAATGGAACGTCGTATGATAGAACACAAAAATAGAACAGATGATCTCCATATATAATAACTAGTTTTTTTCTCGTGCAATGCACGAATTTTAATTATGTAACTTAAATAAGGTTTTCAGATATAAAAATACTTTTTTTTTCTATTAGCGTGATAGTGAGTAGTTTTTTTATGCTTTTTATTTATTTATTTTTATTCATCTATTACAATTAAAAACAGATATCAATTGTAAGTGAGAGTGGTTGAGTGCGTAGTTTTTTTATAAAAATATTAATTTAATTTTTAATAAATAAATTAATAAAAATAATTGAACACTTGTCTTGAAGAAATCTATATTTCCCTATGGCCTATATATAAAATATAATCAGTCACATCACATAACAAGTTGAAGTCGCTACTCCAACTGACGACTCCTATATATCATCCTATATCAGCACACAAAAAAACACACAGTTGTCTTCCACTTGCACAATAATGGCTTCACCAACCGATCAAACCTCCAAACCTTTCATCCAAAACCCCGACGGCTCAGTCACGCGCGTGCCCAACTTCATCCCCGACGCGCCGCCTTCTCAGGACCACGGAAATCCCTATTCTGCCCTCAGCAAGGACGTGCCGATCAACCAACAGAAGCAGACGTGGGCGCGGATTTACATCCCCAAAACCTGCCCCGATGACGGCACAAAAATGCCCGTCGTGATTTACATCCACGGCGGAGGTTTCGTGATGATCAGCGCGGCCTCGACGATGCTGCAGAAGTTCTGCTCCGACCTCAGCAGCCAGATACCCGCCGTGGTGGTGTCGCTGGACTACCGCCTGGCGCCGGAGAACCGCCTTCCGGCTGCGTACGACGACTGCCTGGAGGCGCTCCGTTGGATCGACGCCGTGGAGGACGAGTGGCTGGCCAGGTACGCCGATCTGTCCAACTGCTTCGTCTTGGGTAGCAGCGCCGGCGGAAACATAGCGTACAACGTGGGCTTACGCTTCGCGAAGCTGGCCGGCCACCGCCAAGTCAAGATCCGAGGTCTGATACTGCACCAGCCGTACTTCGGCGGGGTACAAAGGACCCGATCGGAGACGGAGCGGGTCGACGACCCGGTGATTCCGCTGGGTCTGAACGATGCGATGTGGGACCTAGCTCTGCCCGTCGGCGCCGACCGCGACCATAGGTACTGTAATTTCGCGACGCCGCACTGCTCCGTCGACGGTGCGTTTGAGGAGCTGAAGGAGAAGAAGATGAGGATGCTGGTGACCGGCTGTGACGGTGACCCGTTATTGGATCGTCAGAGGCAGTTGGTGGAGATGCTGAAGGGTGAAGGCGTCGATATCGCCGGCGAGTTCGGCGGCGGGGGCTTTCATGGCATCGAAAACTTTGACTATGACAGAGCTGTTGACTTCTATGGAGTTGTGAAGAGTTTCATGCTCAGATGAGATTCTCTGTCATTAATTGTTATTTGGGAAATAATTTGCCTCTTTTTCCGTGTTTAGTTAACTAAGTATATTTAGCAGTTAGCACATCTGTGTTTTAATATATAATTAATTGCAATTTGAAATATTTAATGAAATTATAATTTAAATTTAATTATATTTTATTTATTTATTATTATTATTATTATTATTTTCGGTCAGTATCCTCATAAAATGTCACCGTACTCCAACGGGGTTTGTTCTGAATCGAATTTGAACCTCATCATTCGCTATGAGACGACCATGGATTCCAGCGGGACTAATCATCACTGGTTCATGAGACCCACCCCAAAATCCCACAAACAATGATAGTTAGAGTCTCTAGAGGATTCGAACCAATTATATTTTATTTATAAGTATATTAAAAGTAAACATTGATTTAAAATAATAAATTAAAAATTAAGGGTAAAATTATAATTAATTAAAAAAATGGGTAAAATTAGATATATAAAAGAATAAATTGGACAGTTTTTATCAACTCGAGAGTTGTCTTGGTTAATTTTTATTATATTTATTATATAATATATCAAAGGGAATGTAAAATTTATAATATTATCACCCTCCGTGCTTACGTAACACGTCAATCATTTCTCAAAATTCAACAAATTTGATCACTCTAAATCTCGAGGACAACGAACTTATTAAATATTTTTTACACTCTTTACATAGAGTTTTAATATGAAATATACCAAATATTTTTCGTAATTAAAAATAAATAAAAAATGCTATAGAATTCCTGATGCATGAGATGATTCAAGGTCTTAGAAAATGATTAAATGGAAGTCCCTATCTATAAGTAACTTAAATTTATTGGATGGTTATATCTCATCATAATTGATTGATAACTGAATATACTTCTAAAAAAAAAAAATTGACAAATAGATGCAATATCACATTCCACGTGGTAAGCATGTGATTTATTTATTTATTTATTCTATACCGAGTATCCCCAATCGATCTAGTTATGGGTTAACCCCTAAATATCGGGGCTTGCGCCACATAGACCTAGCGGATGCTTAATTGTACCACACACTCCAGTGATGAGACTAATCCATGGAGCCAGATGAATACGTCTCAAACCCACCTGACAACGATAGTCATGAGAAATAAATCTCATGGAGACTACTCAAAAAATTGTGGGAGAGGGAATTGAATCCCACGACCTAACCCTCAAATTCTTAAGGCCTCATTTTTTACCACTAGACCAAGTCTCATTGGCTAAGCATGAGATTTATTTCATTGAACTTTTTTTCCAACAAACATTGCCTTACTTCAACTTGTATATATAATAATAAACGAACGTTAAGCCATTCAGACTACGAATCAATAATTACAACCTTTTCGTCTTGTCCAAGCTTCTTAGCTTAATACAACAATGGCCCCCATCTCAGTTGGCGACGCCATCCCCGACGGCACACTAAACTACCTGGACGATGAGGATCAATGGCAGACCATCTCCGTCCACTCCCTCGCCGCCGGCAAGAAGGTCGTCCTCTTCGCCGTTCCCGGCGCTTTCACCCCCGGCTGCAGGTAAATTTCTTACCGGCTATCGTTGTCCTAATCCTCAATACGACGGTTGACTTTATTCTCTCTTTTTTCTTCTTTCTGTCCTTGCGAATTCGCCGAATAGTATGAAGCATGTCCCTGGGTTCGTCGAGAAAGAGGACGAGCTGAAATCGAAGGGCGTCGACGAGATCGTCTGCATCAGTGGTACGCTTTTTATGTTGCTATAGCTGATGAAATCAAAGGGCGTCGGAAAATAAGTTATTTTTTTTATTTTTTTACCAAAATGTTTTGAAAAAGTAGAAGTGTGTAAAGACGATTATACCCTTTACTAATCGGACGTGTCGTAACACGTAATATTTTTCCGTAAAATAATAAAAATCGGGCATTGACTAATTTTTGGCACGAAACTCTAACATTTTTCCCACAGAATGATAAATGTCCTTAAATTTCGGACTATTAACTAGAAAATTTGTTCAGCAATACTAGTTTTTTTTTTTATTATTAAAAGGCTATTTTCCTAACATATATTGCATTCCATTTGGAGTTCGAGGTGGTCTCTATAACCAATGTTGTAAAATTCGCTAGGCACTAGTTGGACGTTCGAGGGGTCGAATGCCTAGATGGCCTATACAGTTTCTAAGCGGAAATTAAGCGGCATACATGTTTTTCATTATTTTTATTTCCCATATATAAAATATTCCAACATTCTATCAGAGCAAGATTGCATCAAATTTATCCTAACAGTCTAAACGTTAATTCCAACAACGCAATATTACTTCAAACATTCCTCTTTTTTGTATTTAATATATATATTTTCTTACAAAAGCAAAATAATTGGACCGATTAATCTCATTAATCGGCCGACTATTGCGATTTTCACCTCGGTGGGGCGCCGACTAGCGCCTAGGCTGAGTTTTACAACACTGTCTATATAACATACATAGTGGCTTTGGGTATACAGTGAACGACCCATATGTGATGAAGGCATGGGCGAAGACTTATCCCGACAGCAAGCACATCAAGTTCTTAGCCGATGGCTCGGCATCGTACACCCGCGCGCTCGGCCTCGAGCTTGACGCCAGGGACCATGGGTTCGGCGTAAGGTCCGAGAGGTATGCCCTTTTGGTGGATGATCTCAAGGTCAAAGTGGCTAATATCGAGTCTGGCGGACAAATCACTATCTCTGGCCCCGAAGACATTCTCAAGGCTCTCTAATATGCTTTTTTGCTTGCTTATTGCTGTTATTGTGGTAATGGTGTCCCTTGTCTTTATGCTATGTTAATTGAAATAATTGAATGATTTTCTAATATGAAAATATTCAGACAGCTTTGAAGTTCTTTAATATTTACGTCATCGATGGATGTTATTGGTCCACCCCATTATTAAATAAATGATTAGGAAATTGCAGTAATAGAGTGATTTGACCATACTTTGATGAAAATTTCAGTAATATTCATATTACAAATGCATATATAAATTGGACATATGTGATCTATGTCACGGGAGATCGAAACGGTATGTTACTTTCTTAAATCGATTTAGGATGAAGGAGAAATTTATTATCATAAAACATTTGACAAAATTAGAGATTTTTTAATTAATTGTTGATTAATTAATTATTATATCATGAAAAGGCAATACTAGGCACGTTGTTGTTTATGCAAGAGTCAGGTATGTGATCATCTGTGCCCATTTGATGTTTCAATCACATGTTCCACCAATTAGGTGTTGACACGCGTCCACCTTATTTAATCATGAGATGGATGATATTTGTTATGTATCGGTCGGATGTATGTATGATGTTATGGATCGCCCTTATGTATCTATATTTATATTTTTAAATACTATTTTTCGGTTATATTGATGGTTTGCAGAGAAATGAGAATAAGAGGAAGATAAGAACATATTAGAGTTGAGGAGGAAGAAGGAGATAGATAGAAAAGTAGGTTTAATTTTCTGATAATCTCCATCATGTTCGTACACTGTTTTTAACAAAAAAATAAAGATCAGTACCAAAATATAAGTAATTAAAATAACTGTTTGGCCCAAATAATTTCTCACGATCCAATCCTTTCCACAAATTTGGCCCCTTAATCCTTTTTTCCTTACTTTGGTCAGACCCCATCGGTCAGATAATCTTCTAACATCATCCCATGTTTCAGTCCAATTCTCTTCTAACATACTTTAAGTCGTGTCAACATTTCAGTTCTATAAGTAGCCCACAATGCATTTCATTTCACTCGTTTAGAGAATCCTCCCATTCTCAAAATAAAGCATTTGAAGCATTTTCTTTTTATCAAGAAAAGTTCAAATATTTTTCTGTTTGTCATGTCTTATAATTTGGAGTGCTACTATATTTATATATGAATTGAAATTTATGTCTCATTATAATTGACGATAACCCTTTTTTTTTTTCTTCAAATAATAGATCTATAGTATTGAATTAATTAATGATTACCACGAGGCAAGCAAGACATTTATTTTATTGAACTTTTTCCAACGTCCCCTCCCTTTACTTCACCTCCCAAAGAAGGACAAAACTTTCTATATATATATAAACACACACGTCTAAGCCCTACATATTACGAATCAATTACAACCTTTTCGCCTCTGTCCTAGCTTACTACAATGGCCCCCATCTCAGTTGGCGACGCCATCCCCGACGGCACGCTCTACTACCTGGACGATACGGATCAATGGCAGACCGTCACCGTCCACTCCCTCATCGCCGGCAAGAAGGCCGTCCTCTTCGCCGTTCCCGGCGCTTTTACCCCCACCTGCAGGTAATTAGTCCTTACCGCCAGCTAACGTTGCCCTAATTCCTAAATCCTCAATCTCACAGCATGAAGCATGTCCCTGGGTTCATCGAGAAAGAGGAGGAGCTGAAATCGAAGGGCGTCGATGAGATCGTCTGCATCAGTGGTACGCTTTTTAATTTCTTCGATTTAGCTAATCGCATGGTCAAAAAATTGTCTTTCCATTTCGAGCAGCTAGCTAGTCTGAGGTTGTCTTGTCTCTGTTATTGTTAATAACACACACAGTGAACGACCCATATGTGATGAAGGCGTGGGCGAAGACTTATCCCGACAGCAAGCACATCAAGTTCTTAGCCGACGGCTCGGGCTCGTACACCCGCGCGCTTGGCCTCGAGCTCGACGCTAGCGGCCATGGGTTCGGCGTGAGGTCCAATCGGTATGCCCTCTTGGTGGACGATCTGAAGGTCAAGCTCGCTAACATTGAGTCCGGCGGAGACTTCACAGTCTCTGGCCCCGACGACATCCTCAAGGCTCTGTGATTTTGGGTTTTTTCTTTTACTGCTGTTCTTTTCTGGCCATGGCAATGGCGTCCCTTGTCTGCTTCATGAATAACGTTGTGTCTTGCCTTTGCCTGCCTTTGTGTGACGTGCTATGTTCGTTGGATAGTCGAGTGATTTTCTTATCATTTTTTATTTCGATTGAACGATGACAATGATTTGAAAAATAATAATAATTTAAATAAAGTATATAAAATTAAAGTAAAATTATGATTGACTTTTCTAGTTGGTGTTCAATTTTATTTTCAATTCCATTTGGTACCCATGTGTTTAAGATTTTTAGGTGCGGGAATCGTTTTTGGTCTTTTTTAGAATCCCGTTAGCATCTAACGTGCCTATAACAAAAGATCTTATTTTTTGTCTTTTAAAATTACGGGGTTATGTTTCGTTTCGGCATACCTTAGGGATATTAATCGAAATTGAAAAATATTTTTGGTACCAACTGAAAAAGCCTTAAATATAGGGATACCAACCGAAATTAAAAAATACGTTGGGCACCAACTGGAAAAGGCATAAACATAAAGGTACCAATCGGAATTGAAAATAACTTTGAACACAAACTGAAAAAGCCTTAAACACAGGATTACCAAGCGGAATATCCCAAAATTAAAATATAATATATATAAATATAGATATATTAAAATCATTGAAGTTCTTTAATACGAGAATTTGTTGGCTCAGTGTAATTACGTATCAAAATCATTGGAGTTCTTTAATCTTTTAGCCCTTGTTTGGTACATGAATTTAAAGTTTTTAAAACTTAGTTTAAGACATGTTGTTGTGTTTGGTAAGAAGATTTATATAAAATATGAGTTTATATATAATAATTCTAAACTCATGTAGTTTAGATAAACCCACTTCCCCACGTGAGTTTTTATAAACCTATCAATCAAACACACATTTTATTTTATATCTACTTATTAGTTTTATATAAACTTTATTTTCTTAAGTCCTCCTAAATATAAACCAATATACCAAACAAAAACTTAAGTGATAGATGGTCCGTCGTATTATTAAATATAAATGATAAGGAAATTGCAGTAATAAAATAAGGTCGCCATTCGAAGGCCGTGACAGAAGGTGGGGCCATTTCACAGGCTCGCGATTCACGCTTTGGCGTCAAGTCAAACCTAATCTGAATAATAATAATAATAAAATTTGTCATATCATATGCATGTAATGTAAGGATATATGTTGGATTATGAATTTCGAAAATAAGTAAAAATACAATAATACAATATACATATCAAAATATCCAACGCTATATATCAAATTTTACTTTAGAAAGCATAATATTTATCAAAATCGCAAAAATAAGTTATAAGATAATTGTGAGAGAAATATATAACATCTACCCTCTTTTATAAACGGTCTAGGTTTCATAAAAATCATAAATAGGTCTGTCAATTTACTTTTTTTATTTAATTAATTATAATATAATTAAAAAATAACCATCCACTACTAATTTTTATATGAAGTTGAACCACATCTATTATAAGATAAATAATTTCAAATATAAAAAGTAATACTATACATATTTATATATTAATGCACACACGTGAATGCGCATAGAATACTAACTTACGTTGTTTCTTTCACAATTCCAACTAATGATCCAAATGAGAGGCTAATCAAATATCGATTAATGTTTTAATTGACTTTAATGTAATTAATTAATAGGATTTACTAAATAGTAAATGGGTTATAATTTCTAATAGGCTTGATAAAAATACTTGTGTACACGATCGAATATCGAGTACTAATTTAACTACCCGATACCCGACCCAACTTACTTAGTCCAGTTATCGAATAACACAGTATCTAGCTAAATATCTTATTTACCCGATTTAAATTACCCGAAAATCCAAACCCGATTGCCCACCCCTAAATTGGTCTCCAATGTTTATCCTATAGACTAATTTAGTCCCTAATTTTTTTCGTGGACTAATTTAATCCTCGATGTTATCGAAAATGAACCAAATTAGTCCTTCCGTCAATGTGACATTTAATTTAGACGAAAAATAACACGTGTCAGCACACGTCAATTTTATTTTATTTTTATTGCTTTCATCGCGTGATGGCACATGTCACTTTCCGTCTAAATTGACAGCTATAGTGACATAATGATCAGTTTGGTTCATTTTCGATAACATCGAGGACTAAATTGGTCCACGCGATATATAAGGAACTAAATTGGTCTATGATGTAAACATCAAAGACCATTTTAGGTATTCTCCCGTGATCAACATATACACTTGATGGATTAATTCAGTTATTATCAATTAATTTTAGAATGAAACTTTACATGGACTAATTAATATATTAAACTAGTATTTTACGCACACTAGATGGTGTGCACTAATATATAATATTATTTTATTTTTTAAGTTAGTTAAGTTTTAATATGTATTATATTAAGTATATAAAAATAAAAAAGTTACGAGGATATAATTGTAATAAATTAAAAAGTTAAAGGATAAAAGAATAATTACAAATTAATAAATTAAAAGGAAAAAATGTAAAATTGTAATTATAAGTAACAGACCAAATTAGCAGTTTTTATACATCCTTGTTCCTTAATAAACAGATACTAGATTTTATGCCTATGGACTAAGTGAATTTTATTTTTTCAACCATTAAAACCAAACGGCAGAAAGCGGACGACACCCTATAACTTCCTGATAGACCTGTAAACGAGCCAAGATCGGCCTATTTTTTGGGCTCGAGCTCAAGCTATTCTTGTTGCTCGACGAGATTTTTTTTTTTTTTTTTTTTTTCGAGCTCGAGCTCGATCTCGATTAAGTTAATTAAGTTCGAGCTCGAACTCGTCAAGCTCGAGCTTTTAGGCTCAATTACATACAAAATTTTAAAAAAATATAAAAAAAAAAAAAGTGTTCGCGAGCCGGCTCGTGAGCGTTCGATCACCCACGAGTGAGCTCAACAATTTTGAGTTCGAGCTCAATGTTTACGAGCTTCAATCGAGCTCGCGAGCCGGCTCGGTTCATCTTTCACCCCTACTTCCCGGGATGTATTAGTGGCCTGATCTTCAGTTAGAGCAAAGTTTGTGAGTAGTATATGACTATTGTTCAAATACAAGCTAAGAGATGAGTAGAAAATCATATTAACAACTTTGCCTACGTTCAAGAAAATGACACTGAAGGTCTGAACCTCAATAACTTTCTGGGGAGGCAGAGAAGATGGTTGATATCATCAATGAACGCCGAGATATATATATATATCGATCGGAGCAACCCGAGGGAGAGAGGCATACAATGTACTGTGAGTATATATGCTCGTCAAGGCAAGGGCTTTACTGCCCCGAGAAGTAAGAAATACTACTTCGAGGGAAGGGATCGAAGACATATCATTGCCGAAAAAAAACAAGGATGTAATGACGAACCGAGTTTCAAGAACTGGTAAGGATTTTCATAAGCAGGACTTTAATACAACACAACAATATAATATCCAAGAAAATCAACAGTGATAATCGATAAAAATGGCACCTTTCAATTCCCAAACTGATAAGACGATCATCGAGCATCAGCCACTTCTTCATCAGCAATCTGCTTACTACCATCCGAACGACAGCCCTCGGGTGAGACCGTCCCGCCGATTCTGCTCGGAGGCCAATACCTAAACAGAGATCTCCCTATCACATTCTTGAGAGGCAAAGGCCCCCAAACGTGCGAATCGTAGCTGTTATTCCGATTGTCCCCCATCACGAAGACGTAATTCTCAGGGACACGAACCTTCGACATCTCATATTTGGGCGATTCGTAAATGTAATCCTCGTCCCTTTCGATGCCGTTCACAATCAGTTTACCCTTATGCACTTCCACGACGTCGCCTTCTTTCGCTACGACGCGCTTGATGAAGACGTCTTCGTCGGTGTACCCGACTTCTTGAAGCACGGGCGGGCTTTTGAAGATTACGACGTCGTTCGGGCAGGGCTTTCGGAAGTAATAGGACACCTTCTCAGCTACTAATCTGTCTCCTACGTCGAATGTTGGGTACATAGACAGGGAAGGAATGTACCTTGGCTCGGCTATGAAAGACCTAAAGGCGAGGGATACGGCCAGAGCTGCAAGGACCGTTAGGACATCGTTGGAGTCGAAATTGAGCCATTCTGGCAGCAGCCCACTATTCTTTTCATCGTTTTTATCGTCGCCGTCGTCGTCGCCGCCTCCGTCGCCTCCCTTATCGCGACTTCTCTTGGTGTTTAAGGCTGTCGTATTTGTGGTTTCTTTGTTGGAGGCATTGCTGCGAAGGATTCGTAAGCTGGAGTGGTTTCGGGTCTTGAAACGGAAATGGGTCGGCCCGAACCCGAATTGGATTGAAGAATTGAAATTAGGGTTTTGGTAGTTTGGGGAAGGAGAGGAAGAAGGTAGATACGAGTGGAGGAGTAGTAGAGATAGAGATACCATTTGATGGTTTCGTTGGTTCTTTTCAGACAGTAAATCGCCATTTAGTACGAAACTTGCTGTCTGAATCTGATACCCTCTAATGGGCTGCAATGGGTTTAACATATGGGCTTTCTTCTGTCATTGCGTTTGGGCCCAGATTTAAATTCTTGGCGGAGCATGACATGACCATAATCCTCATTCCTCACCTCACAACAATTCGATTAAGTTTAGTATAAATTATTTTGCAGTAAAATCCAAAATGATCTTCAATTTTTAGCTATTGACCATATTTATTCTCATGATGTTTCGTCTGAACCAACTTAGTCTCCAATGTTGTCGATTTTGGACCAATTTGATCCTTTCGTCACGATAAACGTTAATTTTAACGGAAATTCCACACGTGGCACATACTTAAATCACGTATGGGGGGGGGGGGGGGGGGAGTTCGTACTGTTTTCTTCTACTGTCAATGAAGCTCGACGAAGCAGATGATCTATAGCTCATATTCGAATTTTAGAGGAGAAATTTTTAGTTTCGTGCTCTGTAACCATTTCAAGTTTATCGATCCAGACATGATTTATTGTGAGACACGTGTGAGATTTCCGTTAAAATTGACGTTTATCGTGACGGAAGGACCGAATTGGTCCAAAATCGACAGCATTGGGGACTAAATTGATTCACGCAAAATATCGGAGACTAAATTGGTATATAGGGTAAATATTGGGGACCATTTTGAGTTTTATCCCAATTATTTTTAATCAAAAACTCGTACTCGGACTCAAAATGCTCTAACTGTTACATCAAATAGCAATTTTTCTCCGACCACTCTCAAAAACTCAAAATAATATTATCGGAATATTATTTTCCACATCAATTTTTATAATTTTTCAATACTACCTACATGTTTTACAATTTGACAAATTAAACCACAATATTATTTTAAATTCGATCGAAAAAATATTTAATAACATTTATAATAAAATTATATTTTGGATACATATAAAAAAAACCGTCGTAAAACTATTTATTAAAAATATGGGTCCTTTTATATATTTTTATTTTTATTTTTTATTTTTATGTAGGGACGCTTTAATAATTTAAAATAAACAAAAGGATTACGGTAGTTAAAGAGTCCAACCACTTGCACTCCTATGTGAAGATACGAGGAGGGCAGATAAGACGTTAGAAGGGATTTAAAAGAGAACAAAAAAAAAAACAAAAAGAGAGAAATAGAAAGAGTGGATTTAAAGGGAAAAAAAGAGAGAAAAGAAAAGGAAAAAAAAAAAAGAGAGGATATATTTGTAAGAAGCTATCGAAGTCGAATGATCAACTAACTAAAGCCCCGTGAGTTACTCTGTCTCCTTGAAACTTGAAAATTGTCTTTATTTTTCAAAAAGAAAAAAAAAAAGAAAAAAAAGAGATCTTTGTCTTTAATAAATGGTTTTGTTCAGATAATATAAATTATGTTTTTTTGCTTCGTGGGTCGTACGCAGTTTGATTGCACGTTGAAATTTTCTACTTCTTTTCTTTCTACTAAAGAAGTCAAAAAGGTTCTTAAAGAGAGCAACGACAATGTTATTTAAAGTCTACCTTTCACTTAATAAACAAAAGAAAATTAAATAAAAAATAATAATAAGCCGCAGGAATACGGAATTTCTTCGTTCAGACACTGTCAGAAATATAAATTTAGTATTCAGACCCTATTAGAAAAAAAATTAGTTTTAAGAACCCGATTTTTATAGTAATACTTTATTGTACTGTAATAAAAATACATTGTAAGTTTGTAATACAAAAAATACGTCTGATACCTTTCTACAACACTTTATAACAATTTTGTAAGTTTATGTCATTATTCCTAAGTTTTGTAGAAATTAGAACCTTTGAAATAAATTTTTTTCTAAAAGGGTCTGAACACTAATTTAAAACTATAAAAGGCCTAAAACTTAATAAACCCTACATTTAATTCCACGACCGACTTTCAACATATTCGACAGTTGATGAAATAAATTTCTTTGTAGAAAAACAAAAAACATAGAGTGCTTTTATTAAATATAAGAGTTAACTTTTCGTATGTATATATAATATATAACGTCCTTCTGTAAGTTCATCTCCTTCAGATTTCTGGTTTGTTGTGAAAATAGGCCTCGCTCGCAGGGATTGTGATTGCTTGCATGGTGGTGTTCATTTTGCTGTCTGATTATTACAACCTATTTATTTTTTTTCTCAATATTTACGGATTATTAATTAATTATCGACATAATATATTTGAATACTTTTTCTTTAACCAGGATTTCTCTAGAGTATTATCATCAGCCATAGTATTCTTTCTTGCTTTATCTTCTCCAAGCTTTGCTTGCCCAAAAGAGTACTGTGATAAGCTTTACGATAACGATGATACCTATAATGTCTTGGACTATGGTGCTGCAGGCGATGGCTACACAGATGATTCACATGTAAGAAAAAAAAAAACACACACACACTGATTTATATTGTTTTATCAAAATAATTCTTTTCTTTTCTTTTTTTGGGGGGTGGTTTTATTTTATTTTCCAGACATTCTTGGAGGCTTGGAATGAGGCATGTAAGAGCTCAAATGAAAATCCAAGAATATATGTTCCACAGTACGGAGTATTCTTGTTAAGTCCCATTACTTTTTTCGGGCCATGCAATGCTGCAAGAATACATTTTGTGGTAAGGACTATGGTATATTCCATGAATATATAAAACAATAATTTCGAAAACTAACATATTACTTATGTGCTAATTCTTTTTATGAACTCAAAATTATATTTTTTTTTTTGGGGGAATTAGATATCAGGAGCAATAATAGCCCCAGAATCACCTAGCTCGTGGGATGACAAAGATGGTAGCTCGTGGTTATCATTTAATAATATTAATAATCTTTTAGTATATGGTTTTGGAGTAATTGATGGAAAGGGCCAAGCTTGGTGGGATCAATCATGCAAATACAAACCAAACCTGGTAATAAAAAAAATATTCCTATTTATCATCTTCATCATTATATATTGCTATTATTTTCTTTATACAAAAAATGTATTCTTGGTCATGTAATAAATCAAGAATGGACATTGACTAACTGTGTCTTGACCCTCCTCTGAAGTTTCCAGACTACATGCACGAAGTTGGCTCCAACGGTAACCAATTTATATATATAAATGTTTGAAGGTTAATTCTGAATTATTATTATTTTTAATAGATGTATAAATAAATAAATAAATAAAATAGGCATTGGGGTTTGTATCATGCAATGGGAGCAGTGTGAGCAATCTGAACATCATAAACAGTGCTCAAACTCATGTACTTGTAAAAGAATGCAATGGCTTCAACGTTCAGAATTTGGCCATATCTTCGCCCGGCGATACTCCCAACACTGATGGCCTTCACATTCATTCCTCTCACGACGTCGTCATCTTCAATTCTTTCATAGGATGTGGTATTTTTTTTACTTTTTTCAGACATATATCGTAAGGATATATATATATATATATGTAAGTATATATACATGTATAGGCTGGCTGTATTTGATATCTAATTCACACACATACATATACAGGCGATGATTGTATTTCCATAGGTGATTACAGTTCTAATATTGGGATATCTAATATTCAATGTGGACCTGGTCATGGTATCAGGTAAATGTAACATTTTATTACATAGATTTCCAGAATTTAAATTCAATAATTATGTGTGAAAATAATATACATATATATATATATATATATATATATTATAGCATTGGAAGCCTAGGAGGAAGAGGCAACTATGCAAGAGTAGAGAGTATTCGAGTAAGTGATGTATACTTCAATGGTACCACAAATGGGGCAAGAATCAAGACATGGCAGGTAATAGCATATATTTTTACTTGTCATCATATGATATATATATATATATATATATATTGTTTTTCTGATTGTGGAAAAATAAGGTCGGAAGAGGGTTTCTCCGGGACGTGACGTTCGAAAATCTACGGTTCGAAAACGTCGAGAACCCAATAATCATAGATCAAAACTACTGCTACCCAAGAAATTCTTGCAAGGAAACGGTAACAGAAGAAGCTTTATGATGCATGCGTCGATTTATTAGATCCTAATAAGATCGACCGCATGATAATTATTCTGAACTTTGTAATTTCGTATGTAGAAAAATGGTGTTCAGATAAGTAATGTAGTATACAAAGAAGCGTCGGGGACGTCGAGCACCAACGTGGCGATCGATCTGCACTGCAGTAGAAACGTACCGTGCTATGGAATATCGATGGAGTCGATAAGATTGACGTCTGCTAATAGTGAAGAAGAAGAAGAAGTCATTGCACAGTGTAATAATGCTTATGGAGAAGAAGTAGATGTTGTGCCTGGGCCTTGTCTCTTACAGTCCTAGAATAGAAATGTGTTATGAGATATATATATATATATATATATATATATATATATATACTATTTGATCAGATGTAATTGGGTTATCTATATGCAACTTTGTATAGAACATCATAAAATACATATCATAGACTATAATGTCTAATCTTTGTAGATGGACCTGAAATTAAACTCTATCTGTTAATTGGAAAATCATATAGTTCGAGTCCTCCTACCTTTTTTCTAGTAGGGTCCTCAAAATGTAATATCATTAATCGATTTGGCCTAATGTAATATTCGATCATAAAAATTTGTAGGCCCATGCAATAAATTATGATCCATGGGTCAAAATCTGATATGGATAGGAGACATATAATTCGGATCATGTACTTGGTTTTCGATAAGGAGTCACGTTATATTTTTGGTAAAAATATCCTTAAAATTATAAATATATAGGTGGATGTCCATTTTCTTTTATTTTTGCCCATACACATTTATTTTGGTAGTCGATTAGTAGATCAAATTGGTGCCTATAAATATGCTTGTTTATATATATATATATATATAATATTTTTTCCAGTCAGGTAGATATCCCCACACAACGACATCGTAGTCCCCACACTTCGACACACCAAGATCCCCACGAACAACGATAGTCAAGGTCCCTAGAGAATTCGAACATCTGACCTTCTGCTTGAAAGGTTAGGGATCGAACCGCTAAGTTAAGCCCTTGGGTAAATAGGCTTATTATATCACACAAAAACATCACACTTGATATCTATCTATCTATCTATCTATCTGTCTGTCTGTCTGCCTATTATTATTATTATTATTATTATTATTATTATTATTATTATTATTATTATTATTATTATTATTATATATATTATATTAATAAAAGATATATATATTATAAAATAAATATTTATATAACACTTAAATTTTTTATTTTTTTTTATTTTCTTAAAAAAAAAACGGAATTAAAATATCCAAGATTTAAAGTGTTTTTATATCCAGCCAACATATTTTAAGAAAATTGGGCCACTACGTATTGGGCTTTTGATATCTTCAATTGGGCTGGGCCTTTGAAGATCTAATGTGTGTTTTTCAGCCCACATACAATCATCAGACTAACAAATAACAATGGAGCATTGGAGATAGATAGCGTGATAGAGCGAACTTCCACTGTTCACAGAATGCTCACAGACATAAACCCGTGTGAAAAATTAATTAAAAGAGCAGCGAAGAATTGATCGATTCTACGCCTCAATTCAACACGTATTCGGTCATTATTTAATGAATCCATTGCTTAAAAGTCAAGCAAAAATGGAACCCACCACTTTCTTTAATCCTTCTTCGTCTTTTTGTTGCTTTTCTTGATCGATTCCACCTTGCTTCGCATTGGATAATAGTATACTGCTTCTTCCTTTTTGTTGGTTAGATTTGTTAATTACGAAAGCTTGAGATTCCCACAACGAATTACTGTAGTTTAAGCGGTTTTGTGCTTTTTTTTGCATCCGCTTGATCTATTCGATTATTGTAAGGCTGTGCTGTGCTGTTCCGCGGCGCTGCTGCTGCTGCTGCTGCTGCTAAATGGATGTCTTCCACGAATGATGAATCACAGATCGAACGGCTTTATTATTATCGGCTGAGTTTGCGAGTTTGAGAGGAGCTGAATCGAACCGCTGACGTCAGGTGTGTGGTTACAGTAATCAGCGCAATTCAATTGTTGAGAAAAAAAAATGAATCCATTTGGCGAGCTGGGCGTTGAGATTACACCGTCGGAGCTCCGAGAAACAGCCTATGAAATCCTCGTCGGAGCTTGTCGGAGCTCGGGATCTGGTCGACCCCTCACATACGTTTCAAGCTCGAAGAACGGCAATAGAGGTTCGGGAAAGAACTTGTTATTGCAAAAGTCGGCATCTTTAGGTGTGAGCAAAGTGAAAAAGGCTCTGGGCCTGAAGCCTATGAAGAGCAGTGAAGTGAAAGATGATTCAGGCACTAGCACGAGCAATAGTGGTGGTGGCACTGGGGAGTTGATGAGGGTTCAGATGAGGGTTTCGGAGATTACCGATTCAAGGGTCCGCCGTAGCTTCTTGAGATTGGCGGCGGCTCAGGTCTGTTCATTTATTTGTTTTTAAGTTATTTGTTTTTCTTAATCGAGTAGTTGAAGTGGGTATCTTTCGTTGAGAAAAAGTGCTAAAAGCTTTAATTGACAACTAGATACAAAACAGAAATATAGTTCTTGGATTTCGTTGAAGCAATGGAGTAGTTCACTTGTATGGTTGCGTTCTGCTATGTGCTATCAGTTAGTTATGTTTTTTTATTTTATTTTATGATAATATCAGGTCTAATGGTTGATATTGTGTAATGAATAGCCTTGTTTGATCATGCTAAGGACGTAATCTTCGTTGATAGTTTGGGTAATGTTGAGTTGGAGGGCAAGATAGTGTAGTGTTTCTGCTTGGGCATTATAATGACTGTTTCACATAAAATAACAGGTTTTTAATATGATGTGAAGTCATATATATTTTAGTAGAAATTCATACGAGTTCAAGTGAATGATAATAGCGTGAAAAATTTAATTGTTGAATCTTATACAACTTTCTTTCCTTTCTAATTTTTGACGATACAAGGCATGCCAATTTATATGGAATCTCGCCTTCATTTTTCTTTTTGTTTCGTAGCAGCTTTGTAGAAGAATCGAATCAGTGGTCTTGCCTTTGGAGCTTTTGCAAGTAGTGAGGGGTTCAGACTTTCCTAATCAAAAAGAATACGAGGCATGGCAAAAAAAAAACCTGAAAATTCTTGAAGCTGGACTGATCATCCACCCACAATTGCCCCTTGATATATCTCAAACAACCCCTAAACAGTTCATGCAAGTCTTACGATCAGTTGAAAAGAAATCTATTGACACAATAAAGAATAGCGAATTAATGCAAAATTTCCACAATGCCGTGATGTCTCTAGCTCTCAGATCGTTTGATGGTTCTGCCTCTGGTACATGCCACTGGGCAGATGGGATCCCGTTAAGTCTCCATCTTTACCTAATACTTTTAGAGTCTTGCTTTGACGTAAATGATGAAGGATCGGTTATTGAAGAAGTTGATGAAGTGTTGGAGCAAATAAAGAAAACTTGGGTAATACTTGGGATGAATGAGCCATTACATAATCTTTGTTTCTTTTGGGTTTTGATCCATCGATACATTGTTTCTGGCGAAAGTGAAGGTGATCTTCTTCTTGCTGCGAATAATCTGATGGCTCATGTTGCGAAAGATGTTGAAGTAACGCGCGATGCAGAATACAAAAAGGTCGTAAAATCTGTGTTGACTCTCGTGTTGGAATGGTCAGAGAAAATGTTACGTCATTACCATGATATCTTTTATCGAGGTAACATCGATGTGATGCAAAATATATTGTCACTTGGGGTCTCTGCTGCTACAGTATTGGCAGAAGACGGTAAGAAGTGGAAAGGTAACGATGTGTCAAGTGGCAAAGTTGAGTCTTATATCAGGTCATCATTGCGAAGCGCATTTTCCCAGGTATGTTAAAATCTATCAATATTTTTCTGTCATCTGATTGTTAATCAAGAATTTAACACTTGTGTTGTGCTTGCTGCTTCTGAAAAAACAGGAAAGAAATCGGCTAATCACAAGTAGAAAATCATCAAAAAGTCACGCAAGCTCTCTTCCTCTTCTTTCCATTCTTGCCCAAAATATATGCGACATGGCATTCAATGAGAAGGAAATATACAGCCCTCTCCTGAAGAAATGGCACCCTCTTGCCACAGGTGTGGCTGTTGCTACACTTCACGCTTGCTATTCGAAAGATCTGAAGCACTTTGTTTCAAATATAAGTGAATTGAATCCTGAAGCTATACAAGTGCTTCTAGCCGCTGACAAACTCGAAAAAGATTTAGTGGAAATGGCCGTTGCTGATTCAGTGGACAGTGACGATGGTGGTAAGTCGATCATTCAAGAAATGGTTCCGTATGAGTCCGAGGCTGTAATAACCAACCTGGTGAAATCTTGGATACAGACAAGAGTTGACAGATTAAAAGAATGGGTTGACCGAAGTTTGCAACAAGAGGTACTTATTTTACGTTTGCTTCAATAAATATTTTATGACCTCTAGCTCAAGAACACCCTTGGCCTTGATCGAAGCATTTTGCACTTGATCTTCTTGCCATGGCTGTTGTAGAAAAACAAAGAGGCAATTACGTCTTATCTCGTCAGTCAAGGTCCACATTATATATATAGGTGCAGAGCCAAGATTACGAAGAAAATACTAGAAGAAAGACACAAATCAATCCCCCAACAGGCTAACATAAACCTAACGTGTATATCTGTTTTCTTCTGTTTGCAGCAATGGAATCCTCAAGTGAATAAAGGGCGTTTTACTCCTTCAGCTGTCGAAGTCCTTCGCATTATCGACGAAACTTTGGAGGCATTTTTTTTGTTGCCTATACCAGTGCACCCAGTTTTGCTCCCCGAGTTGATTGGTGGCTTCGATAAATGCATCGAGAACTTTGTGTTAAAGGCAAAATCTGGCTGTGGTACCTATCATTATCTTCACTATTATTCTTTTATCTTAAAATTCATCGTGCAAATTTTGGGTCGATAACGTTGAGATACACGACAGGATCTCGGAGCACCTTTGTTCCAACACTGCCTGCATTAACAAGAAGCAATCCTGGTTCAAAATTAGGTGCATTTCGAAGAAAAGAACCGTCTCTCAATGGACCTGGCAGAAAATCCAAGGTCTACAATAGAAATTCCGACGATTCATTTAATGTCCCGAGGCTTTGTCTTCGGATCAATACGATGTATTACATTCGTAAAGAGTTAGAAGCCCTTGAGGGAAGAGTAAGGTCCAATTTAAAGAACATCGGGTTTGCAAACGATGAAAGTGCCTCGTGCGTGAAATTTGAGCTCTCCGTACGTTCTTGCATGGAAGGGATAGGCCAAATCTCAGAGGCAGCGGCATACAAAACCGTGTTTAATGATCTAAGTGATGTTCTCTGGGATTACCTTTACTCTGGCGAAGCTTCATCGTCAAGAATCGAACCTTTCCTCCAAGGACTTGAACAAAACTTAGAAGTTGTATCCTCGACAGTTCATGACAGGGTTCGAACGCGGGTGATAACCGACTTGATGAAGGCTTCGTTTGAAGGGTTTCTGTTGGTTTTACTAGCGGGTGGGCCCACTCGTGCCTTTAGCCCGCATGACTATGTTGTAATAGACGACGACTTCAAGTATCTTAAGGATCTCTTCTGGTCCAATGGAGATGGTTTGCCTAGCGATTTGATTGATAAGCATTCAGCAACCATCGAAGCAGTCCTTCCTCTTTACCGAGCCAGTACGGAGGAACTTATTGAGCAGTTCAGAAGCGCTCTGCAAGATGGTAATGGCGTTTCGGCAAAATCTAGGATTCAGATTCCTCAAACAACCGGCAGGTGGGGCCCGTCTGATCCGAATACCATATTAAGGGTTTTGTGTCATCGGAAGGAGAAGGTAGCTTCCAAGTTTCTGAAGAAAATGTTCGATTTGCCAAAGAAAAGTTGAAACTTCTTTTTTTTTTTTTTTGGTGAAATTGGTTGATCATTATAGTGTGTGCTTGTGTGGAAAAGATAAGTGAAGGGTTTGTTATGGTGCTAATTCGCTCTTATTACATCGATCATTATAGATTTATAACATTCTTTTTCTACTTTGTGACTGAAATCATACGAAGCCAAGATATATAAATGTGAAGTAAATCGTAAACTCAAAACATAAACAACTTCAAAAACCTCAAAACTAGTTCACTGTGCTCTATTAGGTCCGAACAGTACCATGCAAGAAGTGAGAGATTACTCTAGGTCACTGACTACCTTTCCCCTCAGGGGCTATAGAATCGCCATAGCCGATCACATGCCGTGCAAGTGATTTATGCTAAATTAAGCTTCACGAATCTGAACTAATTAATGCCAAGGGTTCTTCTTTGTCGCCGTGCTTTTCGAGTGGGTCGTCGAGCTACCTTTCTGCGAAGAATTGACTTACAAGTTGAGAAAGAAAACCTTACATAGTGTATTATAAACCAATTTAACCGTGTGAGTAGATGCTGTTACTTACAGATTTTGACTTCTTGGTCTTTCCGCGAACTCGATTCCTCGGGGGTTTCAGTTTGTATATGCGGACCATCCAATGATGGGTGGTGAAGACCTAAAAAGTGGGTAAGTTTGATGACATCATTTGTGCTTGCAAGTTTTCAACACCTTAAGCAACTACTAGACCAGTAAGGGATATTAGGTAATAATGGTAATGAGAATGACCTCTTCAAAGTGGGTGAGTTTGAAGTACTTCTTCCCGATTTCTGTACGTCTCACCCGATCATAGCCTCTACCGCCGTCAGTCTCAACGAACCTTTTACGAAAAGCAACGAAAAATATGAATAAATATTTCGAGGACTAAGATAAAACAAGCCAACTGTGTGTGTGTGTGTGTGGATGGGTGGGGGGATAACGAGAGAAGTCACACCTGTAATAACAAAGTTTGTACATTAGGCAATTAAGCATGGTTGGAGTTGCTTCAGAATCAATACGGTACTGGCCATCCCTCTGCGAGACACCGTAAGTGAAGTTATAAGTAAACACGTCACATATTGAAATTTTTAAACAAGATTGCTAAATTTCCCATAGTACGAGTTGCGGTACTGTAACTACAACGGGCGTAAAACAATAAACTATAAAACTAGGACTTCTCCGCCATGATATATACACAAGTCGAATGATGCTTGGGATAAGTATCTAACTCACCAAATAATCAGGTTCCTTAATATGAGGGAATACACCTCCACCAATCCGGACCATCCATAGAAACTTGTTGATGTCATCACCGGAATATCCAATAAGACCTGAAATATGAGGCGGCTATAAGTATATCCCAATATGTTTGATCTATTTAAGGAAATTGCAAAAAGCCAAAAAAAAAAAAATAAATAAATACAGACCTCCGAAAACAACTAGGACATATTTTACATCCAATGAGTTGAAAATTTCCCATGCTGCTTTTTCGGGAGAGGACATGGCAGTACCGACTGTTGCAATGTGAGTGTTGTTCCAGGTATTGTTATCAACAATAACTGTTCGATTAGCCATAGCAGTTGTTTGATAACCATAATCCCACCAAGATGCGACCTACAAACTCAACAAGAGGACTAAATAAAAAGGGAAAAAAGAGGCATTAAGCGTGAACAATGTGTTGACTTGAACAGATATTAAGGCCGCCACTATGACCATACCAAAGAATTTTCCCTGAAGAACGAGGATTATATATACGAATATCCGCATTATTGGTATGAACTTTACAACATGAACTAGTTAAAAGAAACAATTCAGCAAATTAGAGAAAAAAAGGGAACAGCCTACTTTATCATCCACTTCCGTGTTATGGCTCAACCAAGAATATGCCTCACGGAAGTCGTCAAAGACATGGAGGTCGCCATCACGAGAGCGAGATGTTAGCACAATCGATGGAGCAGAATAAGCCTCTGCAGCTGCCCAGACACAATGAACCTTCAACAATGCTTATTTACATCAGTTGAATCTTCAAACCAGGAGAAGGTGCTGATGATATATAGGTTCTGCCTCATAAGAACATCTTTAAGGCCTCATATTATTCTATAGCATGAACAAAAGCTTACGAGTTTCTTCCAAGTAGAAAAACCAGACTAACAACTCATAAATCATTTGGTTGAAATTAATAAATAAGAACTGCTTTTACAGCTGATAGTAAAATGACAAGTGAACAACATGCTGCTGTGTCGTCATCTAGAACAATCTCCAAAAAACATCAAAAAAATTTACAGCTCGTTAAATATCGCTTAGCTTACTTGGCAAGCTACAAAGGTTTAAGTGAACTTTATCTCAATCATTACTTGAATTTGATCAAGTCAAATTGACAAAACAATAAAATGTCTACATGCCAAAACAAATTCAAAAACCACTTCATTCCTCAAAAAGGAATTAATTTAATAGACAACGAATGGCAGAGACATTTGTCCACAAATATCCAATTAGTCATAATAAATCACGTGAAAACAAATATCCAAGTTTGTCAAAATATCACGGTTTAAAACTAATATTGCATACCACATAAAAGGCCCCCAGCAAGACAAAAAGGAAGATGGCTATCAGAGAAGCCTCCAATGGTAAGACAAGAAGCCTCTTCTCAATCTGGGACACAACAGAGACCTTATCCTCACTTTCTTTCTCCTTTTTCTTACTTCTCTTAGATGATTTTTCCTTCTGTGTCACCTCACTTTTTTCAGTCTTCACAGAATCATTCTGTGTGGAATTGCTCGTATCCTGTGCCTTCAGATACCAACGCAATTTATCACCCATATTTAACAGTTAGATCTATTGTAGAAAAGAATTGTAGTTCTTACATCGACCTGTGTTCTCTCTGTTGCACCTGAGAGCTGATATTTGATCGATCTCGTAAGAACATCAAATGCTTCGGATAAAGCAATTCCAGACATTATACAAGCAGCTGGAGCTAGTACAAGCATTAGGCGAACCTAAAATATATGAGTTACAAAGGGTGAGACGTCTCATTGAAGCAGATCATAAAGACAGTGAGATGGGGGTTTTAAGTGCACACACCATGACACCAGAGAAGTACACTGAAGTAACTATATAGAGAGCTGCAAAAGAGCTGGCATCAGAAAGTGGAAAAAAGCATGCCTGCAGATCCCAGTATAAGACTATTGTTAATGCAATGAAGTGAAGGATATAAAATCACTAAAGATGGTTAACTTCAATTCTAGGTCGATCAATATTGAGAACTTACAATAATTCCAGCTGGAACCAAAAAAGCTAATACATTGATATCCATAAAATAAGATGGCCAGGTAGGGGGCTGATGTTCGCTAACACTGGCGATAATTGGTATGTACTTGCTTGCATAGGTTCTGTTTTCATGTTAACAAACATAAAGAATGAGAAAGGAAAAAAAAATAAATTAGAAGCAAATAAACAAGATAAAAAGTACTATTAAGATATTAATAAGAAATAACGTTAGAAAAACCAAATCCACAGTTCAAAGAGTAATCTACAAGAGACAAGTCCATAAGAGGAAATGCAAAGACGATAAGAGACTGTTTTTTTTTTTCTTTTTTATCATTTTCTTGCAAACCATCTAAGTAAAATATCCTCAATAACATGCATACTAAACCAAGAATTTATGATGCAAACTTACGGATCAAGGAGGCTTAGACTTCTGCCACTCCATCCTTTTGTCGGGCTGGAAGCTACCAGTGCTACAAGTATAGCTAATACAGCACCACAGACTATTCTGAATAATGCAAACAAATAAAAGAGGAAAGTGAAAATTTTTCCAATGCTGTATTGCTGACATTTCTTCTGCTCAAGTTGTGTTCTCCTGAGTTAATCTAAGTCACACCGGAAGTTAAGATAAAATCCAAATCATAGAGATAACTTATAAGATAATAGAACGACAACGCAAACAAATTACACGATTGAAAGCATACCGATCACTCATTTCTTTTCATGCAGCACATAAACGATCTACAAGTAGAGAAGAGAAACAAACTTACAGCCCCACTGAGACTACAAGTGTCATTGCTACTCTGAACATTTGGGGCGAGAGGAGTCCTTTGATATAATAAACGAGAGCCACAACATGTAAAATTATGAAGACCTGAGAACAGTTTTAAAGATGTGTAATGTTTACCCCGTGTAGAGACTATCACTAAAAAAATAAAACAGGTTTACCACCACATGCAAATATGTTTTGATATACTGTCAAAATGTACTTTATTCCTCCACTGCGACAAGATTCATTGAAATGTCTCAATCTTCTTCCAATTTATTACATACACTCTAATGTACATCAGCAAATTTATAAGTTATTTATAATGTGTGCTTGCAACCAAAGGTACAAAAATAGGAAGCATGCTGTAGTGAAAGAAAACATATTTGTTTAGAAGTAGGTATGGACTACATGAACAGACGTCTAAAATCTTTGCTTATTCAATTCTTTTTATTATTCTACTAAAAAGAGTATATAAAGTTAATAGCTTTATTTTTCTGAACCTTTTCGTTAACATCATATATGCCTCTAACTATCCCAAATAGTGAAAATAAAATTAGAGAATGACTAGAATAATTTTAATCTAACTTACCATAAAAGATGCAAAATGCTCTGACGTCATTACAGCGTTAAAACCTACTACGGGAACAAGAGCTGCTAATAGTGTTCCCAGGATGACCTGCAACCAGAATGATGAACTGTTTTCTAAAACTATTACAACAATCAAGTCAAAGATTGGATAGCCTACTCCGAGAGAGTTTCCCTACTTCTACAATAAAATAGATAGCTGATAATGTAGACAGAGTAGCAAATTTGGGAAAAGAGGATATTCTTCGGCTCATCAAACTATAATGGTTCCCCCCGAAAAAAAACTATAATGGTCCATAAGAAGGCCCATTTGGGAGAAAAAGTTCCTTACAGAGGAAACCTTATGAAAAAATTGTCTGGATCTTCTTCAGAAATAAGAGAAGTGACAGCCATTGGGCAGACGCAGATATGGAAGGACGTCAATTTTTGCTCTTCTTCATAAAACTATCCCAGATGGTATAATTTCTAAATAAACAGTTAACATCAGCTTCGGAAATAAGATACTCACAAATGGAGCATATGCTATGTAGAGGCGTGAAGAATAGCGGCCAGTAACTATGCATAGCAACACATGCATTGGGATAAGATTTATAATAAAGGTGTATCCTCCCCAAGAGCAAACCTGGAAATAAAAGAATCACAGTCTACATTAACTACGAAACATAACAGGTAAAAAAGGGTAAAGAGACTTGATGCAGATAAACTTACCATGTAAAAGTAAGCTATAGCGTTCAGAGTTGCATAGAAAAGAGATCCTGTGTTCAATGTCTGTAGAAAAAGAACCATGAGACTAGCCCAAGAATAAAGACTACTGGACATAGAAGAGAACTTATTAACAGTTGTGGAATATCTACTAATAGCTAATAATAAAGATTGTACATGGTGTCCGGGATTTATGCAGAAAAAAATATCAATTTATCACCTTTATATATAGATAGAAAGTGAAGATCAGAGCAAATATGGCAACGGCTTCATTGTCGTAACTTCCAGCAACAGAGCGAGATATATATGAAGGAACCTGTGAAATAAGAAAAATGGAACATTATATCAAGTGGTGTGATAAACAGTCTAAACCTACTGGCTCGTGCATATGATAGTAACTGGTAGATATAAATACAACCAAATGATGCGTGTCAAGAAAACCATCTTAACATGCAAAGATGAAGGAAACTCCAACAGTAAATCAAAAGACAACTTCTCTTGCATAGAAAGCATCAAATTTGAAGTTCTAATAGAACTCGGACACCATATAGACTCAAGAATTATCATTTCTCAATAGCACGAAAATTGGTACTCCAGTAAGAGAAATGATGTGATTGTTTTTGTCAGCAGATAAAATTTTATACAGTTCCCAACCGATCAAGAATTTACAGAAACCTGGCATCAGACAGATTACAGAGTAAATTTTGAAAATATCCATTTTAAGCACCAAAGGATCATAGCACAGCAAATTTGACAGTGCTTTTAGCAACTCCTGTTTAAGTGTCATGAGGCGATGGCAACAAGAAACTAAAAAGCATTTGCATTAGCCCAAACATTAGAAAAAACTGAAATTTGCTATAGTAACCGAAGCTATGGAAATAGGGCATGTGGCCCAATGAGTAAAGACAACTATATTTTGCTCAGAGACTAAAGGGCCAACAATTTAGAAACAATAACTAAAATACCATTGCTATAAGAGCTGCAGCAGTCAACCCAGCACCAGTTCCTTTGACTTCCTACAAAACGTACACTGAATTTACAAAACTCTCGGAAAACTAAAAGGTAAATCCGTCTAGTGGGCCAATATATTCACGAAACATGAGAAGAACCTAACCTTTGTCAGAAGATACGTAGCCCAAGAAGCAAAAGCTGAAAAAACTGGAGCAGTAAAAACACACACAGTTTCAACGGACAGAGGAATATTTAAGGAGTTCAGCACCCTGCCAATAAATGTCAAATTTCATATCAGCCACAGAGCAAAATTATATATTATTCAACACGAGCCAAATTATAAGTGATATCAATCGTATCAGGAGTTGTATACCAACATAAAGTTACTTTAATCGGTACTATTTATGAAGCAATGCAATGACAGGAATATATTTTTTGACCTCCATAAGGTGCCAGCGGTCAACGTAAGTCCAGGATAAACAGTTCCACCAATCACACGTCCAAGGGGATACCTTTTGGAATTTGAGAATACATTCGCTGAAGTTATATTTTTATTTCAATTCACAGGAAATCCATTTCCAAAAGCAAATCAGGTGGTATCAATATAATAGGTTACCATGTTCGGTCATCAAACCAATTCCAGAAGTCATATACTCCATTTTTCGTAAGATACTGCCATCAAAAGAAGGTGTTTGCAATGAGTGTATAAAATGAATTAGCAGTCGTAAGCAAAAATAATGCAAGACAAAAGGATTTTTCTAGACCATGTCATTAAGGAGCTTAGCCAGACAACTATCGAAACGGTCAGCTTCGCTATTGATGTATTGTATGCAATACTTTATCATTTCAATGATCCCAAATTCATCTTTACGCAAATAAACTGATATCTCCACTTCTAATTAATTTTAACCAATCAAACATGACGCAAAAGAATTGCTGTATGATGATTCAACAGAAAGGTAACATAAAAAAGAACGACAATTCTCTACAGTCTATAACAGTACTCAATAGTCCCAGAAAGAGAAATTTAAATCATTATAAGTAATGGTGTATCGACCATCATGCACAAACAAAAACACATAAGGCAGACACAGACACTTACCACGTAAGTGTGCGAGTACATGTTCATGACTGATAAACAAAATTCACACAAATGTGTAATGCAGGAGGTTTAGATACAAAATTCAGACATCAGATACTAAATAAAAGAAGAAATGGCAGACCTGCGTCACCCTATAATTGAAATAGGGATCGAATTCGTGAATTACGCTCTCGTACTTAATAACCTGTCAATCAACAGCAAGCAAACAAAAAATCCAATCTCATATCATAATCATGAAGAATAGCAATAACCTTATAAGCCTACATTTTTTAGCTAGAAAGAGATCCGATACAACAATTCACGCATATAAACAAACAGAGGAGAAAGAATTCACCGAAAATAAACGGATCGAGAAGGCAAGAACGCCGATGAGAAGGAGAACGAAGAACGACAGTACATTTCCAAACGCGTGGCGGATAGTCGCCGGGTTCGGATTCCCTGGAGCCGCCATCGAACGGCCGTTAACGAAATGCTGGACGATGGTTTCGAAGTCCGACTGTGTGTCTGTGTGAGTCAAGTCAAGACTCTTGTGAGTTGTGAGGGGTTTCTTCGTTTCCATAGTTTAGGACACGATTTTGTATTGGCATAGGGGAGGCCGGGCCGGGCCGGGCGGATCCTTGCGAAAAGACGAATATGCCCTTTCGAATTATACCGTATACGCTTCCTCTATTTCTTTTCCCCCAATTTTCATTTGTTAGTTTTTCTCTCACGTGATTGGGCAGCTCCAACCTATGGCCGACGTGGCGTGCTTTGATTGGTGCATGCTAGTTGGATTAAATGTTTTAATTATAAACGAGTATTTTTTGTAATAAATATATAATTTTCTTTTTATTTTAATTGTATTTTATATTGTTTAATAGATGAAATATTATTTTTAATATATATTTACAAAACTAATTTATAAAGATATACTTATAATAAAAATAAGTTTAGAATTAAAAAGGTAATTACTCAATCAAAATAAATTATAAATGAAAATATAAAATTGCAAATAAGTTTATATACCAAAATTCGCAATTTTTATCCCTCTATCCCACTTAATAAATAGTATAGATATTTCTCGAAGTGAATCGACAGCATTTTCGCAATCATGCTCTTGGACAATTCCATTTAACCAATGTTCTTGCAAATGCTAAAAAAAATAAAAAAATAAAAAAACTCAGTTTTTTTCGGTCTTGTTTTTCATGTTTTCTTTTGGATATAAGTAACATCAGGGCTCTTTAACCCTTATAAATTTATATATTTATATTTTATTAATGAAACTATCATTTGAAAAAAAAAAAAACTACGACAGCATTACCCCTCGGGTAAGCTATAAGCCGGAACCTTAGCCAATTTTCTTCCTCTCATGATTTCTCTCAACCTCTCGACGTCTCTCCACATACCATGGTTGGCGTAAATATTCGACAAAGCCACAAAGACCCCATCATTGTCGGGCTCGAGCTCCTTCAAGTGCTCGGCGACCCATTCGCCCATGCTTACGTTCCCATACTTCTCGCAAGCGCCCATGAGACATCCCCATATCACTACGTTGGGCCTCATCGGCATCCCATCCACCATTTCTCGGGCTTCGTCCAATAGCCCGGCCCGACCGAGCAGATCCACCATGCATCCGTAATGGGCCAGCGTGGGCTCGACCCCATAAGCGTCTCTCATCGCGTTGAAGTAATGCTTCCCTTCGCTCACCATCCCTCCATGGACGCATGCGCTGAGCACGCCGACGAAGGTGATGTGATTGGGCTCGACGTTCGACTCGACCATGAGTTGGAAGCAGTTTAGGGCGTCGTAGACGTGGCCGTGCGAAGCGTAGCCGACGATTACGGACGTGTACGACGATACGTTCCTCTCGTTCATCCGGCCGAACACTTTGTAAGCCAAGTCCATTCGGCCACACTTACCATACATGTCTATGAGCGAATTCATCATAAAGACGTCGGGTTTTTCCAGCGTTCTTGCGAGGTAGACGCACTTATGCAGCTGAAGAGCGAGGCCCAAATCGCCTAAGCTCCCGCATGCTGAGGTCACGCCGACCATAGTCATGTCGTCGGGGTAAAGCCCTTTTCGAATCATCTCGACGAACATTTGTACGGCTTCCTTTGCTCTCCCAGATTGGGACAAGCCTCCTATCATCGCATTCCAAGATCCCAGCTTTCTCTCGGTACTATTCACAAACACTTTGTAGGCGTCTTCGAACTCGCCGGCTTTGGAGTAGAAACTTATCAAAGCGCTCTCACAGTACATATCCTTTTCCAAACCACACTTAACCAACGCCCCATTTACTTGCCTGGAAAGGGCGCCGTCCAGATTCTGGGCCGCGGCTTTCAGAACGATGGGGAATGTGAATTTATCAGGCGCGACGCCGGAGCGAACCATGCGCGCGTAGACAAGCAGCGCCTCTCTCGGCGAGCCCAGCCTTACGAAGGTCCGAATGACGTTGTTGTAGTGGAACGAATGAGGGTGTGATTCTAGAAAATGGGTTTGAATCATGTGGCAAAAGATTTGCCGGAGTTGGTTTAAACTGGCGGATTTTGATACTTGAAGTGCGATTGCTTCACCGTCTTCCGGCCTCGAATCTTGGGGTGGGTCGAACTGTAGAGGATCCATGGCTACATTGTGATTGAAATGGCCAAGTATTATTCTCCGTCGAGCTGTCAAGCAGAGATGGAGGGGGAAACGATGAAGAAGGGACTTCATATGAGTTCTGTAGCAACATCAGTGATAGGCTGGTTTTTAATATCTGTATAACATTACATGCAAGAGAACTTTCACTCACACACTTCACATTAATAGCTGAGGAGGTGAAATTGGCCACAATCCCAATAATTTTCTCCGATAAAATAACGTAATCAAGAACAAAAATAAAACGCCTTCGACGGGATATCATCTTATATATTAATATAAATATAGATTTCTCATAAATAAATAAGCCACGTGTCCAATTTTTTTATTAATTTAATTAGTTAAAGAGTAAATTAATATTAGAGAAATTCTGCTTAGTAACCCAAAATATTATCACACTAATTTTAGTATATATTATAAAATATTTAATATATTTAAAAATAAAAGTGTAGATTCGATAATGATTCCACAAGCCATGAGTGTAGATATGATAGGCTCGAAGCTCTGCTCGATTATTAAAGAGCCATCTCAGCTCGGCTCGAGCTCGATTTTGACCGAACTCGAATCAAGATTTGACCGAGCTATTCGTTCACAAACAACTAGACTCGTTTATATCCCTACTGATAACTATCGAGTTCGAGCTTGCTCATGAGTGATCGAAAGCTATCGTGAACTTTTTTTTTTCAATTTTTTTTATTTTTATTGCTGTTCAAACTCGACGTGCTTGATGAGCTCAAGTTCGAAGCCAGAAAACGAGTTGAACTCCGCTCGTTTACGTCCTACGGTCCTAGAAAAAAAAATAAAAAAATTGAAAAGGCTCTTGGTTTAAAAAATAAACACCAAAAAACCTATGTTTTGTAAATAACGTAAAATACTCTCGTGGTTTATTTAATCATGCACTCCTTGTCATTTTTACCCCCTAATTGGGGGTATAATGATATGTTTTAGACATCATAGGGGTACGATGTGGAAGTTTTATGCAATAAAAAAAGTATAGGATAGTAACGCACATTTTAGTATATCCAAAGTATAAATAATTTACCCAAATGAAAATTGCAAAACTTAAATTAAACGGATCTTACGGGTCGAGTTTCGGGTCTGGGTCCATTAAACTGAACTAAAACCCCTGTAGTAGCATTTCTAGGGCATTGCAGTATATTTTCGTCCCGCTGAAGCTCTCGCTAGTCATCTCTGCACAACACAAAAAACCCATTTGGATCTCATTACTCCGATCGCCGGAAAGATGGTAGGGTTTTCGATGCAGCCGTACGGAATACAGGCGATGCTTAAAGAAGGTCACCGGCATTTGTCGGGGCTCGACGAGGCTGTGCTGAAGAACATAGATGCCTGCAAACAGCTCTCTACAATTACACGGACATCCCTCGGACCTAATGGTAAAGTTGAGGTTTCTTTTCTTTTTTTTTTGAGGATCCAACTTCACTGTCTCGGATTATTTGTTTTTTGTTGATTAAGAACATGTACGGTGCCTTCATATGCTGAAGTTTCTCGATGTTTTCCCCGAAAGCCCTCAAAGCTTCTTTTTTCAAGTTAACACGAAACAATGTGAAATTTTGAAGCTGAAACGTTTCCTAAATGGTTGTCAAATTTGCTCACCGAAGCATTTACCAGAACAAAAATTTTTTAGGCGTATTTTCAAGTATTGGTGATTCTTTAGACTGCATACGAGTCACAAACGTGGAATGGAATAGAAAGTATACACACAACCATTTGTGTGAATATAACGAACATTTGTTTTCTAATTTATACTAGGATATATAGGATTGAACTTTTTTTTTTATATAAATGTGGGTGGAGATGATGTCAGGAAGTATGTCCTGAAGTTCGGCTTTCTATTTTATGATAAACAAAAACTTTTGTTGCTTTAATATTAAATAGTTTCCATTTCCAGTGGGTGATGTTATGTAGTTGAGATTCTGTGTGAGTTCGGGATGAAATCTTTGATAAAATTATTGTGATACACTGGATCTTGACAGTGATGTTATTCTCTAAACTCGCCACTGCCTTTAATTAGTATTCTTAACTTCTTTTTTGTTTTATCCTATTTATATTTCATGGATGCATATAGCCTTATTTCCCATGCATTTTCTTTTAACTTGTAGGTATGAATAAGATGGTTATTAATCATCTGGACAAGCTATTTGTTACAAATGATGCTGCAACAATTGTGAACGAGTTGGAGGTTCAGCATCCTGCTGCCAAACTGTTGGTATTGGCTGGGAAAGCTCAGCAAGAGGAAATTGGTGATGGGGCGAATTTGACCATTTCCTTTGCTGGGGAACTCCTTCAAAATGCCGAAGAACTTATTAGGATGGGTCTTCATCCTAGCGAGATTATTATTGGATACACGAAGGCCATAAATAAGACAATTGAGATACTTGAGGAATTAGTGGAACCAGGTTCTGAAAATATGAATGTCAGAGACAAAGATGAAGTCATTTCACGTTTGAGATCTGCAGTGGCCAGCAAACAATTCGGGCTAGAGGATAGATTATGTCCACTCATTGCTGAAGTAAGTTTGACCCGGTTTACATTTCTTTGTTATGTTAAAATTAAAAATGATTTTTTTTCTTTGTGCTAATGAACTTTTTTTTTTCCAATTAAAGGCATGCATTCAAGTTTGCCCCAAGAACCCTGCAAACTTCAATGTTGATAATGTTCGTGTTGCCAAGCTAGTGGGTGGAGGTCTGCATGACTCAACTGTAGTTCGTGGTATGGTGTTAAAGAACGATGCTGTCGGAACTATAAAGAGAATGGAGAAGGCCAAGGTGAGATTTGAACTCAGTATATTTTTTTGTATTGTTCCGTTATTCTCCCACAGCCTGAAAAAGTGGCTAACATCTTTAATCCGCTAAAAAGTTGTCTTTCATATCTCCTTTTCAAACACAAAATATTGTAACCGTTTAGCTTGTTAGGAGTCCGTTTTATTTATGATTAAATCATTGTAAAACTGAAGTAGCTCAAAAAGAATGAGGGGATATCTTCAGGTTATTCTCGGGTTAATTGACTGATAAGCTATGATAGCGAGTTGTAATTTCAAGTTGAGCAGATAATTTACTTTTTTTTTTTGCCTAATTCAACATCAGTTAGCGTATTTTTTTGAATGTTCGATTTTATCGTTAACTGTTTTGATTAAATCATTGTAACATATTTACTTTTTTATTAAATCCTGTTCGACTGGATAGGTTTCTTTGAATGTTCGATTTTATCGTTAACTGTTTTGATATCCACGAATCAGGTTGCTGTTTTTGTTGGGGGCGTCGATACCACTGCCACAGAAACAAAAGGAACTGTGCTTATTCATAGTGCAGAAGAGGTACATCTTAGAGTATTTTCTTGTGTATTTACGCATTTTCCCATTAGCAGAGTTATTTGACCTCTATCTTGCGGTGATCTCCAATGCAGCTTGAGAACTATTCAAAGACTGAGGAAAACAAGGTTCATGAGCTTATAAAAGCAGTTGCAGATTCTGGTGCAAAAGTGATTGTCAGTGGAGCAGCTGTGGGAGAAATGGCATTGCATTTTTGTGAGCGATACAAGTATATACTTTTTTTCCATTGAACTATTTCTCCTTGGTTATGTTCACCAATTACTTCTTGTTGCGACTTGCGAGTAATAATTTGTTTTATATTGTGCTGTTGTTCCTGTCAAAACTTATCTTTCCATGACTTTCGTCTTGTGTACCTAAAACGTTTACACTCTAAAATATGTCACACCCAGAAGACACTTGTTGCCACGAAACAAGATTCTGGTATTATTTTAATTACTATGTTCAAATATTGTATCTCAGAGGCAAACAATTGCGTTCAATGATGCTCATCACTCTGCATGTTCATGTTTTCCATCTAAATTGATGTATTATTTCTCATGTTAAAATGAATTTACCATTGCTATATAATCTCTTTTCTTCTTTACTTCCCAAGTGAATTTCTTGTTTGTTATTGCATCATTGTAAAGATAAACCTTTTTTGCTGCACATTTACTATTCAGATATGCATATGCTTGAACTATCTTAACATGCTTTGTAGGCTAATGGTCTTGAAAATTAGTTCGAAATTTGAACTAAGGAGGTTTTGCCGTACCACTGGGGCAGTTGCTCTGGTAAGAATGCTAGATTAATTGAATTAAGTAATTGAGGTATCTCTTTCCTTAACAATTTATTTGTGTTAGAACAGTTAAAACTCAGCCAACCAAGTCAAGATGACCTTGGATATGTTGATTCTGTTTCAGTGGAGGAAATAGGCGGTTCTAGGGTACAACCACAAGGATACCTTACTACTGTTATTAATCTTCATAATTATTGCTCTAATGAGCTTACCTAATGCTATACAGGTTACCGTCGTAAAAAACGAACAAGGTGGAAATTCTGTATCAACTGTTGTACTGCGAGGAAGCACTGACAGCATACTTGATGACCTTGAAAGAGCTGTTGATGATGGTGTAAATACATACAAGGTATCTGTTGATGTTTGATACATGATTGTCATCATCTTTTGTGCAACACATCACACTATCCAATTCCAAATATTGACAACCGGGGACTCATAGAGATATGTTGTGCTTAGTTGTCATTCAGTTCTGGTATCTCTAAAGAACGGAGAATGATTTGATTTTCTCCTAAATTTTGTGTCAACCAGGCAATGTGCAGGGACAGTCGGACAGTACCTGGAGCAGCAGCTACTGAAATTGAACTTGCTAAAAAGTTAAAGGAATTCTCTTTCAAAGAAACGGGGTATTATGTTTTTTTAGGATTTTCAAAAGAAGCCCGTGCCCTTTCCCATATTTGTTTTTTTACTTTAATAACATAAATTTGTTTGCTAGTTTCGGAAATTTCGTTTTGCAGCTTATAATAAAAGACTTAATACTTACATCTTTCTGTGAAATTTAAATGATTTGCCCTATAAAATTATGTAACAGCTTATTTTATAGATACTATTTTTATTTTCTTTTTCTGCGTTGATTTATCTGACATGAAGTCTCTTATCTTCCAGATTAGATCAGTATGCCATCGCCAAATTTGCGGAAAGTTTTGAGATGATTCCAAAAACTTTGGCAGAAAATGCCGGGCTGAATGCTATAGAAATTATCTCGTCTCTCTATGCCGAACATGCATCTGGTAATACCAAAGTTGGGATTGACCTAGAGGAAGGTGTTTGCAAAGATGTCTCTACAATGAACATATGGGATCTCCATATCACCAAGTGAGTTGCTTTTTAAAATGGATTGTTTTGTAATTATATATCCAACCTATTTTTTGCCTACTGAAAATATGGCTTCTGATTCTGCAAGTGCTTTGTTTGTGTTTATTCAATCCTTCCATGACTAGTGTTGCTGGACTAGTACTTCATTTCACTACAGTTTCGTTCCATTTCTAAAAGTTTGCATTAATTTTTGGGAACATATTAGAAGCTTTGCCCTTCTCAACTATCACCACAAACCTTTTGGTAAATTCCATTACGGCCCTGCCTAGTTTCACGAGTATGCATACAGAGCTCAACGTCATTTCTTGCATGATATGTTCCTTCATGGACCTTAGGATGTTCATCGTTGAATATTTATTACAATTGAGGCTTTACCTACCTATATTTTTTAATTTTATTCAGATTCTTTGCGCTAAAATTTGCTGCGGATGCTGCCTGTACTGTCCTGCGTGTCGACCAGGTAATAAAAATATCGTTTTTTTATACTCGTCAGTCCGTTACTTTTCCCAATAACTTTGATATAAATTCTAAGCTCAAGTAGTTTTAGTAGAGACATGGTATTCGACTCATGCCAGGTTTTAACGATTTTAAGAGCGTGAAAAGAGCCAATATTTTCACTTAATCAGAATCTTTTCAAAGACCAGGGCGCATATTGAACCTAATTGCCGTGTCCTTTTTGCGTGCTAAACTAACTTTCAAACTTGCCAATTTCACAATTATACTTGACCTTCATATCATCATAATTATGTAACTTGCGTAACTTCCTTCCGCAGATTATAATGGCGAAACCTGCTGGTGGCCCTAGGAGGGATGCAGCAGCTGCTGCTGCCATGGACGAGGATTGATTTATCGTTTAGCTTCCTCTTCGAAAGATCTGTTTTTATTTATTTTCCATGTGGGATTCGTTTTCTTTAAATGCATTTTAACCTCTTTTGGCTGGAGAAAATTTTGGACAAAAATATCAGTTTCAGTTGTGTGTGTTGTGTACTTTTATTCACAGTTCTTCTTCAAGCTTGCAGTTTAATGAAAAAAAAAAAAAAGGCAGCAAATATCTGAAAAAAGTTATATTTTAAATAGAAATGTATGATGTTTATAATTGGGTTTGGGGGATGTGTTTATTTTTTTATTTAATAAAAATAATATTTTAAGTTAATTTTAAAATATATATTAATTGATCAATTTTTCATTATTATAACTCTATAGTTTTTCAATTTCTTTTCCATAATTAATTATTTTATCTTTTCTTTTACAAATTAGATTCTTATTTTATTAAATTACATTAAAATCATAAAAATAAATAAATAAATAAATAGTGTAACAAAAAGAAAAGAGAAAGGTGAAAGACTAATATACCCTAACTTTTGTCTTCGGCCCACTTACGCCCAAGGGAGAATAGATGGTCAACTCAACGTACTTCAAAACCTATTATTTAAAGGTGACTGCCAAACAAGGCTTGAATTTGATAACCCTAAAAAGATCACTCCAGTAAATTAGGTAGCAAATAGACAAATTGATTGGACAATTCTTGATTGATTAGAGAAATTGAGGATGGGGGCGAGTCGGAAACTGCAGGGGGAGATAGATCGAGTATTGAAGAAGGTTCAGGAGGGAGTTGATGTGTTCGACAGCATTTGGAACAAGGTCTTTTTGCGATGGTTAATTTGCTCCAATTGCTTGCTGTTGGACTTGATTTTTGTGTGAATGATCACGCTTTTTTTTTTTGGGTTTTTTTAGGTATATGATACCGACAACATTAACCAGAAGGAAAAATTTGAGGCGGATCTGAAGAAAGAGATAAAGAAGTTGCAGAGGTACAGGGACCAGATTAAGACATGGATACAATCCAGCGAGATCAAGGATAAGAAGGTGGATACTTAATTTTTAATTAGTTTTCCGTGTTTCACTCAGTTTGATGAATGCGTACCTCTTTTCCTTTTTTGAAGTTGTTATGCGCCTGTACAATGGAAGAGGGTTGACTCTTTACTTTTTTCATCATGGGGATTATTCAGTTTTGAAATTCTGTCACGTTTTTCGTCCGTAATCTTTCAATGCCGATAATGTTATTATCTACAGCTTGCTTAGGTCCTTGTGTTCTTTTATAAACCTGATTAGAATTCTCATTCGATACTGTTTGACATAGGTTAGTGCCTCTTATGAGCAGGCTCTGATGGATGCTCGGAAACTTATTGAGCGAGAGATGGAACGGTTTAAAATATGTGAGAAAGAGACCAAGACAAAAGCATTCTCAAAAGAAGGCCTCGGCCAACAACCTAAAACAGTATGTGCTTTTTTGCCATTACTGATTTTTTTGTCAGGTCTTGATATCTGGTATGGTGTACTGAAGTGCTTGTTCTTTGTTATGTAAAATTCGCTTGTAGCTTTATTGGGTCATTTGTGACTGCAAAACAAATAAGTCAGTAGGAGATGCTTCCTTCACGCTTACTTGTCTTACTATTTAGATTAGAATATTGAGATTATCTTAGCAGCATGTGTTTTGGCCAATGTTATAGGATCCAAGGGAGAAAGCTAAATCAGAGACAAGAGATTGGTTAAATAATGTGGTACGCTCTTAGAACTTATTTCTGCATTTCATTAACCGTGGTGCATAACTGAGCATGCTCTTTGCCTTTCAAGTCACTCTTATTTTTGGTGTTCTTCGTCTCTCTCCCATTCATTTTGTTGTATATTCGATCGCATGAGTCAGACATGAATTTCTTTTGCACACTAGCTCATTTCTTTTAGAGTACCTATTTATGACTTGATCAGCACTAATCTTAACATACATTGATAATACTGTCACCACGAGTTGGTAGAGGAGATAGATAACCATAAATATAAATACACTGAGGGTGAATGTCGTCTTAATGATTTAGAGCTTTCTTTACTTATAATGAAGTTGGGATCTTATGCCAAAATAAGATCATCCTGTGTCACAAGTTTCTCTTATGCATTATTGGAGCCTTCCTATTCTCCTAGAATCAGATGAAAACTGTTGAAGCAGCTTTTGGTATGGAAAAACGAGAGTGGGTTAGACATGATTTTGGGGCCAATGCTGATATTTTAGTTAGTTCCCATTTTTTGTTGCAAAAGAATGCTAGTTTCTGTTTCTTCCCTTTTCTGGTTCTCAGTTGTTATGCCACTTTGTTTAGGTGAGCGAGCTGGAAAATCAAATTGATAGCTTTGAAGCTGAAATGGAGGGTCTTCAAGGGAAAAAAGGGAAGACGAGGCCTCCGAGACTGGTGAGATAAAAAACACGAGATTTTGATTCTTTGCTCTTGAATGATATTTACTTAATCAAAATGTCTTTTTTGTAGATGCATCTTGAGACATCCATTACTCGGCATAAGGCTCATATTATGAAGTTAGAACTAATTTTGAGGCTTCTGGACAATGACGAATTGAGTCCAGAGCAAGTCAACGATGTGAAAGACTTCTTGGATGACTATGTGGAGAGAAATCAGGTTTTCGTTAAAGAAAGCTGTTGTCCTGTTTTTATTACACTTTTTGTCGCTAAATATCCGTTGACAGTTGACAGTTTTTGTGATTTGGACCATTTGGCACATCATTGAATTTGTTTATTCTATATTTAGAATGCATAACTAAAACTTCCGCTGTGATCATATTTAATTATCAGATATTGAGGAAATTCTAGGGCTATTGCTGACTAGGTTTTATTTGAGTTTCCTTATCCCATGCAATTGGTAGGAAAACTTCGACGACTTCAGATATGTTGAATATTCTCTATGTAGAATACAGAATCAATATATTCATTTTATTTGTTTATAATATTATGAGTTATTGAGTAAATGCCATTGGTGTTGCTGACGTTGCTCAGTTTAAGTTTTCTTATGGCATGCAACTTGCAGGATGACCTTGACGAATTCAGTGATGTTGATGAGCTATATAGCTCTCTACCCCTAGACAAGGTGGAATCTCTTGAAGATCTAGTTACTGTTGGCCCTCCTGCTCTCGCAAAGGTGAACTGCTAACGGGCTACTTTACACTCCGTTTTTACTCTATCTTTATTCCTTATTTTTTCACCAGAGTTGTCTTGTCTAATTTATCATTTCTTGACAAGGAAATAATAGACCAGAAACATGATTATGTGTTTCTTTTTATTTGCAGAGCGTCAGTTCCTCTGTAACAGCTGTGAAGCCTGCTTTGTCTACAGCACCAACTCAACATGCAGTAGGCTTGTTTTCCAACATTTTCCTTTCATTACATCTAATTACTTTGTTCATGCATATTATCCACGTCTCTGTTGCCTTCAGGCGACAACAGTGATCTCCATGCATCAGGCTGCTGCCGCCTCTGACCAAGGAGATGGCACAGCTCCTCAGGAAGATATTACTCCAAGAACCCCGCCAACGAAAATCGGGGCCCTCAGTATGTCTGCAACACAAACACCAGCAGCTGGCCAAGTTACCCCTGGTATTGCGTTATCAAAACTTGGCAGTATATCAATTCCCTATCTATTACGGGCTTGAAGCATAACAATTAAAAAATAGGTGTTGCTGCTAATGCTTCACCGTCCGTAACTCTTGCAAGTGCTACAAAGGATGAGGATACAACAAAATTTCCTATATCCAAACCTTCACCTGCTGTCAGTGAAAGTGGAATGCAGGCTGTCGCTAAGGGTGCTGCGTCTGGTCAGTCAACTCCCACCATCCTACCAAGTTCTGGAAAACCAATTCCGAGCAATGGGACCCTTGGTGCTATTTCTCCGGCTTCTGATGTTGGAAAAAGAAACCTTTTCGCATCTGAAGATCGAGCAGGGAGTCCTGGAATTGTGCAATCCCCTTTAAGTAATAGAGTATTGTTATCACAAGCTAAGGTTAATGATGGACTGGGATCAGCCGATACTGTAAATATTAATGATGCTGCAGCTTTGGGCAGCAGGGTGTTTACTTCTCCTGTGGTACCAGGCATGCAGTGGAGGCCTGGTGCCTCCTTCCAAAACCAGAGTGAGACGGTATGTTTCTATACATCATTAGCAATAACAAATTGATGTTTATTTTGCCGTTCATTTAAATATGAGACGTGGGATCGGTTTTTTTCTTTTGAAAAGCCGAAGGTGGTGTAACTCATACCCTAACGAAATTAGTAGGAGTATGACATGTTTTGTATTTCTCAATTTCAATTAGTCCGTAGGTGGTGTTCCTAGACCTAGGTGGAGCCAATTCACCACGGGCGTTCAGCTAGGTGGTGTTCCTATTTCATTATTTGTGTAGATCCGGGTTGAGCTCATCCAAATTGTGTAGAATATCATGTCGTTTACTTTACCCTTAAATTGGAATCAAATGATCACCTTCGCATAATTTCATTTGTAAAAAGATCTACTATTATTTAATTGTAAAGTTTTTTTTTTTAAATTTATCATGAAAACTATTCGATTGTTTGTATCTTCAGGGCCAAATTCGTGGAAGGGCCGAGATTGCACCAGATCAAAGGGAGAAATTTCTTCAAAGACTTCAGCAGGTGCAGCAGCAAGGTCAGAGTAATATTCTTAGTATGCCTCCTCTTGCTGGAGGAAAGCCCTACTCAGCTCAGCAACCAAGCCTATTATTACAGCAGGTGCCTTTCTAATATTATTACCATGGCCAAACTGAGTGATTACTTTGTAAAACACTCGTTCGCCTTGTTATTTACTGTCGTTGTTTTGCCATCCAGCTCTTTAATGTGTTGATGGTCCCAAGTTGTGCAAAATATCCATATTAAAGCAAATGCATGAGAGTTGAAAAAAATTGATCTTGTCAATTACGCAAGTGATGATGAAGCTGCTTTGAAATGAATATTGTGAACAATTCATTGGCGTGAATCTGCTTAATTTAGGGCAACACATGATTGTTTTTTAAATGATTCACAGTTCAATGCCCAAGGCCCATCTATCTCACCTCAGCTTGGAAGTTTGGGCATCGGAGTCCAAGCTTCAGGTGCTAATAGTATTGCAACATCTGCTCCTTCACAGCAGCAGCTACAAAGTCCTGTTTTCCAATCATCAAGTCAGCCGACAATGTTTTCAACTTCTAAAGATGCTGGTAATATAGCTCGTCTGTTTTTATTGTGTGTATGCTTTTTCTGTATAATATATGCAATGATGCAGTAAAAGCTGAATTTGTTGGCTTGTTTTAAAGCACACGTGTTGCCTGTTGAATAGCCTGGTCAATTTGACGATACAAATCCAACTGCAATGAAACTTTACTTTTTTTGGTAAAACTGAACATTAGATGTCCGAGCATTCTTTTCAACTATGAGTTGCTTGTACGTTTTGATTATTTTACTTGATTGAGAGATGCGTGGATTCAAATAGTCATAGTTTTTTGGAATCTTCTGCTGCCTTAATGTACAAGCTGAAGAGGTTAATGACTATTGTTTGAGGACCTATTAAAAATGCTACTTGGTGATTATATTTCCATATTTTCAGAAATCAAAAATGATGATTTGCATCAGCAGCATCCCCTTCCAGAAGATTCAGCAGTAGATACTGGGTCTAACTCTGGGCTTGGCAAGAATCTCCTTCAGGAGGATGAAACTAAATCTTCCTATGCTATGGATGTCACGGTATGCATAAGGTCTTTTATTTTGCATTTGTTTGTTTCTCTTTCTCAGTATCCTTAAGGTAATGTAGATTAAGTCGGCGCTTCTTTTCTGATTCCTAAATTTCGTCTCTCCACATCCAATTGATAAATTAAGCTTCAATGTTTATGAATGAATAAATATTTATCAGAAATATCTCAAGGGTGTAGACCCATTTCGTTGTTGTATCAAACAAAAGGTCAGTATCCACAAGTTTGATTTTCAACGATCATAACCTTTGGTATGTACTTGTGCACATGATAGGCTGGTGTTGCTGAATCTTCTTCACTGTCTGAACCTTCACAAGTGACTATAGAGACCGATCTATCTCCAGAACAACCACTGCAAGCTGCGTCATCGTCTGGAAATCTGGGCGTCATTGGTAGAAGAAGTCTATCTGATTTTGGTACTATCGGGGATAGCATCAGCCCTTCGGCTGCAAGCGGAGGAACGCATGACCACTTATATAATTTGCAGATGCTTGATGCTGCTTTCCATAGACTTCCCCAACCCAGAGATTCTGAACGTACAACCTACACTCCGGTACGACAAAACCAACTTCGTAAGAGATCATGTTTCTTACGTTAAGTAATTGTGTCTACATATTACGACGTTTTTTATATGACTATTTATACAGAGACGCCCTGCTGTTACCCCTCCAAGCTATCCTCAAGTACAGGCACCTATAATAAACAATCGCGCATTTTGGGATAGGTTTGGCGGAGATACTGACACATTGTTCTTTGCATTTTACTATCAACAGGTAACTAACTGTTTTGATACTTTCGTCTGTTGATGTTTTTGGAAATAGTAAACACCGTCTCCTTATTGAGGTGTTTATCCGATGATTGTTGTCTTGAGTTTTCTTGGTATTGATTTGATTCAGTGTATGTGCAGAATACGTACCAGCAATACCTGGCTGCTCGGTCATTGAAAAATCACGCATGGAGATTCCATAGAAAGTACAACACATGGTTTCAGAGGCACGTGGAGCCAAATGTTGCTACGGATGATTACGAGCAGGGGACGTATGTGTATTTCGATTACAATATTGCCAACGAAGAACATGGATGGTATCTTCTTAACTTCTCTTTTTGCCATTTTTCTCCTTCGTTTGTTGCACTACATTCAATTTTCATATGGGCTTATGATGAAAGCCACCATTCGATAGATACCCTACGTTGATTGCTTCCTCAAAGTTATTTAATCTATTTCGACGAAAGTCGGGCTGTTTATGATTAGCTTCTGTCTTTTTTTTTTTCACTCTGCAGGCGGCAGAAAATCAAGCATGACTTCATCTTTGAGTACAGTTTTCTTGAAGATGATTTAGTACAGTGAATAGCTATCCTCTGTGTTTGTAAAATGCAGTTTGCAGTACTCTAACCGTTTCCTTTTTTATTTCTCGATCTTATGCTTAGCTGTTATGATGTAACAGTATTGATATTTAAAGCTTGTTTCGTTAATAGGTTTAAAGTTTTTTTAAACTCGGTTTAAGACATCTTGATTTGTTTGGTAGGTATGTTTATATAAAACATAGGTTTATATATAACAACTCTAAACACATGTATACGGGTTTAAATAAACTTATATCCTCAGGTGGATTTTTGTTAAATCCACCTATCAAACACACATTTTATTTTATATTCATTAATTAGTTTTATATAAATCTTAATCATTTAAAAGATCTTATATATAAACCGACGTACCAAACTTAAAAGATCCATTAATTAGTTTTATATAGGGGTGAGCAAAAATATCCGAAAATCGGATTCCAATCCGATATCCGATTTTTAAAATCCGAAAAACCGGATATCCGGTTTTAAAAACCGGATCGGATGCGGATAATGGCCAACATAAAATTCGGATATTCGGTATCCGATTTTATATTTTGAAAATATAATAAATTAAATAATGACCCACAAAAAAAATAAGAAAAAAAGAGGTCTAACATCTATTATTGAATTATTACACAAAATACACTATATAAAATTTATATTATTCTTGCAAAAACGTGAATAGAGAATCGAAAAAAAAAAACAGAGAAAAGAAAGTGCAGAAAAGATGAGACAGGAAAATGAGAAACTATCGTGTGAATTTTTAATAAAGTACCATTGTGTGATGCAATTGTTAGATCATATCTAACATATTTATAAACGATCAGCATCCTATAGTAATCATTAATCAAATAATTTGGTATGTTATTTCTAACTACAATTTTACCCTTTGTATTTTTATTATTTCAATTATATTCCACAAATCAATTTTTTTTATAAATAATAAACATTTAGAATTAAAATTTTATCAATTAAAATGCTTAAATTAAAAATAAATCTTAAATTATAAAATAATATATATATATATATATTATAACACACGCATCGAATGCGTTTAAAAATACTAGTATATTTTAACTGCGTTTATATTTTGTATGAATTATTATGTGTATAAATTTTTAGGTGACATATATATGTTTTATTGGGTAAAAAATTGGACAAATGCGCAACTTTTTAAAAAAATAAAAATCAATTATAAAAAAATAAAGTTCAATTCTAAATTTAAAAACCGGATGCGGATATCCGGTTTTAAATATCCGAATAAATCGGACCTAATGAAATCGGAGTGGATGCGGTTTTCATTTTTAGCTATCCGAAAATCCAGACATCCGAATGCCGGATATCCGAAAATCCAGATATCCGCATTTGCTCACCCCTAGTTTTATATAAATTTTAATCATTTAAAAAATCCTATATATAAACCATTTTATTTTATCTCCATTAATTAGTTTTATATAAATCTTAATCATTTAAAAAATCCTATATATAAACCGACGTACCAAACATTCACTTAGTACCAAACATAAACATGAGTTGGTAAGAGAAGCCTTGGTAGTTGGTTGTTTCTTTAATTCACTTATCAAACACATATTTTATTTTATCTCCATTAATTAGTTTTATATAAATCTTAATCATTTAAAAAATCCTATATAAAAACCATTTTATTTTATTTCCATTAATTAGTTTTATATAAATCTTAATCATTTAAAAAATCCTATATATAAACCGACGTACCAAACATTCACTTAGTACCAAACATAAACATGAGTTGGTAAGAGAAGCCTTGGTAGTTGGTTGTTTCTTTAATTCACTTATCAAACACATTTTATTTTATCTCCATTAATTAGTTTTATATAAATCTTAATCATTTAAAAAATCCTATATATAAACCATTTTATTTTATTTCCATTAATTAGTTTTATATAAATCTTAATCATTTAAAAAATCCTATATATAAACCGACGTACCAAACATTCACTTAGTACCAAACATAAACATGAGTTGGTAAGAGAAGCCTTGGTACTTGGTTGTTTCTTTAACGGTGAACAAAAGACAAGAAGTAAAATGTTATTAACCTAATAAAGATTTGTGTAATGTAAAGAATCTTATCTCCATGAATCCTTAGATTCGCTTGATCGCATAAATTACATACATAGCTCGAAAACTTTACAAAGCACAAAATTACATAGGTTTTGGCCAAAAACAGACGATGATTACCGAAATAAACAGCATTGCTCAATGGGATAAAAAGCTTGCAAATTTTACGATATGGTCGATGATTCCGTCGCAGGGACTGCACCATCCTCGACTGGAGGAATAGAATCCACCTTATAACGCAAAACCTATTATTATGAAGTCATTAAAAATTAGTAAAACCCAATAAAAATTTCGGACTTCGAATAACAGCATTTCAAATATCTCAAGGCAACATATTTTGTACAACCTTTCGCAAAATTCCATCCGAAGATTAAGATCTCATGTTTCAGTAAGCTTAAGACTATTATGCCGCAAGATTCCACTACGCGATATCGATATTTTCGAATTTCAGCCCTCCGATATTGAATAATCAACGTGTCGTTTGTTATTATGAATAATCTTTTTTTTCTTCTTTTTCAAACTTCTATCAATATTTATATTTCGGTAAAACATATTGATATATTACCCATATAGTTTATAACACACCACAAGTTTAAGGGACTACCTTCTTGAAAAATGATGAGTATGAATTGTCCCAGGTTAGTGTGTATGTTCCTGGGACACATGTGCAGAAATTTCCCTGCAATGAAAATGGAAGTTTAATGGTATAGAACTATTTATATATTCGCAGTATAATGCAAGTAATATTAAAAAATAAAAAATAAAAAACAATTACAGACTTGATCAGATTCGCAGCGCCGGTACGGCAAGATCATCTGAGTGGAGTAACATGAGAGTTCAACCCAAAATCGAAACAGATGTAAGTCAAAAGGGGCAAAGAAGAGAAGAGAAAGAAAAAGAGATGGAAACAATAATGGATAAAGAACTCACCGTTTTCATCCCAGAAACATCGGTGCACTCCACTTTAAATCCGATATCCTGTTGGAAGATCATTAAGTTGGTGCAATAATTATCATGGATAAGAAGAAGGAAGTATAATTAAGCCTATGACTTAATAAACTACAGGGATATATGTTATTTTATCAACATGGATGTATTATTTGATATTGAAATGCCATGAGTAGATAGAAGTTACAACATCGAAAGTTTACAATAAAAATGCAGACAATATAGTATGTATGGTAAGATAACACGAAAGGTTCTAGTAAAAATACCACACTCATTTTGCCTTGCACCAGTGCGAAATCCCAAGCAATGTACGAATTTACTGATTCCACATGTAAGGAAACCTACAAGGAAACACATTAAAATAATCTGAAGGTTAGGAATTGTATGATAAAACAGTTGCAAAAGTAAACAAAATTAATTTACAGAACCCCTCAACGAAAAGACATAGCGGAAAGACAATCTTACGCAAAGCCAGAGAAAGTGCAGCTGCAACATTTCAGCCTTACCCAAACGTTTACACGGAATGAAAGTACATTCACTAGCTATAAATGTTGTGGACTCGCATTGGATAAATCATATAGTAGATTAGGCTCAAAATAGCCAAAAATTTTACAAGTTCAATAACAAACCTCGTGACTTTGACCAGCTGCAACACTTATTTCCTTGTAGTCATCACTGTTCCTGTTATATTGCGTAAACGCAATTCAAATATATTAGTTCATTCCCTTTCAAAAAGACTACTGGCAATGACTAGCTTAACTGAAACCTTCTTAAATGTATATATAATGAAACAGGGGGCACACCTGGCGGCTAAAGCACCTGCATCTTCTGCAGTAATAAAGAAAGGCGAGTTTGTGATAACTTCCCTGCATTGCAGACATGCAAATTAGAAGATCAACCCTTTGAAAGTGCCCAATGAACGTGAATGTGAATATGAGTTTAATATCAAATGAAAGGGACAAAAAGCTATAGTCATTACCCAATAAATTTGATAAATCTTTCAAATTCAGATGTATACGCCCCAGTTGCTTCCTCCAATAAGAGTAAATGGCGTTTCTGCCTGAAAGTTCAGGGAAATCTCAATAGCAAGGGTTGAATCTAAGCATATTCAAATTACAGTATGGTATCAATATCATTGAAGCAAGAGGGTACAAAACATTCCCAACAAAGCTCACAATTTATGAGTTTCGAGACGATTCCACAGAAGCAATATAAATAGCCGAATACAATATGCCATCCTTGTAAGGCTATAAAGAGGTGGCCCATATCTTTGTCGTTGTTCCTCCATGGGTCTGGCGATGGAATTGATTAGGGAACAAAAATAAAATATGATCCATTTACACATTAAAATGAATATATATACCCGTGGTCATCATTTATCTTGCGAATAAACTCCAGCAACACCTGTAAAATTTCCTTAATGTAAGATCAACTGTTAACAAGATAAAACAGGAAAACTAAATCATATGGAAACAGAAACTTGAAGCTATAGTAAAGGCTATGAACAATGTTGGTCATAGGACAAATAAGAACCACATGCAATGAAGAAGCTAGACATAATATCAGATAGGCCTCAACAGGAGGACAAGAATAAACGAAGATGGTAGCATTAACGTACCTCTGGGACTCCAACTAAGTATTTCACGAGAGTCTTATACACGCCAGTTGCAGAACCAAGCTCTGCCAACTGTCTCCTCCTGTATATAGGTTATACATGAACTATAGACCACTCTCATTATAATCTTATTTGAGACTAAATTGTTACAGAAACTAAAGATGTTAGCACGATTTTACCGTTCCATCTGTTGTTGCCATAACATTATATATTTATCATGTATGCTTCCACCAGAGCTAACTAAGGCATCAACTGCTGCCTGCTTGTTCCTCTCTGAGCGCTCTTTCTGTAGCCTGATTATTGTGCCCCGAAAGTCACGTGGCATATAGGTCATAACTGCAAAAACATAATCTCCTTGATCAACAACTTGTTGATGTACTATTAGAGACACTCATGAATATAGTATATGAAATTAAAAACCTAGGATGAAAAAAATAGAAGCTTCAAGGCAAAAAACAAAAAAAATAGCATATGCATGGAATTTGCTCTTGGATGAGCTCGAGCTGCCTATCAGATAGTCTTCAAGAGCTCCTATAATCACATCTACCCAAAGATCTTCAAGCCTGAACACAAGAGTGTTTAATCTTTTTTCCTCTTCCTTACCTTTATTTGGATAAGTGGGAATATCTAGCCAGACGCATGTGCTGAAAATTGTAGTGCACACACTCATAGTAACTAGCAGAAATTGAGTATGGATGAAGTTGCAAACCTGTATTAAATACAAATTCAGAATTTCTAGCTTGATAAGATTCCAAATTACTCAGCGTTGACTTGAACGTCTCTTGGAGACGCCCCAAAGCTCTTGCAAGGTCAGTGTCTTCAACAGTGGTCTGTTCCTTAAGCTGCTCATGAAAATATATTGAATGCAATTATTAGTTTATGCATATTGTTAAACTCTCACACATTCATGGTAGAAGTTGAATTAGCAAATAAATCTGACAGGCCTGGTGATAATATTACTTACTGCTTCTGGCCAATGAGAAACATCTAACAAATAAAGAATCTCCTCAATTTGTTCCCTATTCCTCCACATGTTCTCATCTACTTTATGGGGTGGCTCATGCTCAGTTTCTTCTACCAATAACTTTTCTCCTGATACAAAACAACATTGCAGCACTAATAAGCGGAAATAATAAATTTCCTTGACCAAAGAGGAAATAAAGTTTTCGGACAGCAAAATACAAAATTTCACAAGAGAATCACACTCGTTTGACATATAGGAAAGTATTTCCATCCTCCAAAAGATAATTAAAAATCCACTTCACAGTAATAACCGTATTGAATATGGACAAGACAATTGAAGCTGTATTTGGTTGAAAAGGACAAATGAAAAAAGAAAAACGGACACAAAATCCCACTCTTCAATGCACAAATTCAGCGAGGATAAAAGAAAACAGAAACAAAGACCATATAAAAGCACAAAAAAAAAATCCCTTTACGCTTCAATATCATTTCCCCATCAGAATCCTCACACCAAACAGAGGGAATCCTCAATCGTGATCACAAAAACATTATCCGCAGGCGTAAAACCAAAGAAGAAAGGATCGACCAACACATAGTAACAGGGTTAAAATCAAAACCTTCGGTCGGTGGAGATTCGTTAAGAAGATCGTCGACCATCGCCTGAATCTGATCCGAGAGACGCGAGACATCATCCGAGAGAGAACCAAATGGATATTTATCGTAGTATGACGCCAAAAATTCCCTCGTAATGGGAACTAAACCCTCCGTCGATACCATCTTCAACGGTGTAGTCCGACGGCAATCACTTCACCACCGTCAATCAAATCAATACGCAATCAACACAAACTTTTTTCGAACTTTTCCACCGATTAGTTCACTAATTAAAAAGGTCGCAAGGTTTTAGACCATTCTTATATCTCACGTTTCATCTTTATCTTTCTTCCCTTTTGTTTTTATTTCAGGGTAAAATACAAATAACCACCTCAACTATACCTATTATCTCAAATACCCCCTCTAACTATCATATTTACACAAAGCCCCTTATTATCTTGTTTTTTTATCAGAAGCCCCTTATTATCAAATTATTTATTATTTTTTTAGGGCTAATTACTTTTTTATAGTCCATTAATTTAGGGAAGGTGACATTATATAGACATTGAATTTAAAGTGTAACATTATACGGACAATAACTTTCAAAATTAAGCAATTTTTGAACATCATATGCTAGAGCATTATATTTTATCCTAAAATTACTTAATTTTGAAAGTTATTGTAAATTTTGTCGGACCTTAGATTATACGCCGAAAGTCGGTAATTTAGGGCAAAATCTAGGATTCCGACTTATAATATCCCTAAATTACTTAATTTTAAAAATTATTATTCTTATAATGCCAATTTCTAAATTCGATGTTCTAGGACTAAAAAAATATAGCCTTCTTTTTATAATAATTAATGCTTTTATCTTATATTTTGGAAATTACCATGTTGCCCATTCCAAGTGTTGCTCGAATGAGAAATAGCGTTCTCTAGATGATCGTTAGCAGCTGGGAAACGAAAGGAGGGGCCAGACAAGAGCAAGCAAAGAAATGCCAAGTTAATCGATCGAAAGTTGTCATGTTTGCATAATTACTAGCTGGAGATTAGCTTTTTCCTGTCGAGAAATTCAGAAATTATCGTTAGAAAGGAGAAAATAGAAAAAAAAATATGGGTGTGGATGGTGAAGGCGCCGCTCAACAGAACTATCGGTTTCTGACGTCATGGATCGTGGGTGGGCTCGTGATTGGAGTATCCTTTCTGGGTTATCGATTCGCTCTGCCAATGAGCAAGAAGAAGAAGAGGCCGATTAGGGTGTACATGGATGGGTGCTTCGATATGATGCATTATGGCCATTGCAATGCCCTGCGTCAAGCTCGAGCTTTAGGGGACCAATTGGTTGTTGGCGTTGTCAGTGATGCGGAGATTACGGCTAATAAAGGGCCTCCCGTTACTCCTCTTGATGAGAGGTTTGATTTTTTTTTTCTTTGTTGTCATTGGTTCTTTGTTTGTTTGATGGGGGTGCTTGGTTAATTTGTTATTTGATTTCTTTGCGTGTGTTTGAAGCAATGAATTCCATCATCATCATTATTATGTGCTAGTTTTGCAGCTGGGATAGGCTTATGTGTGTGTGTATATATGTTGGCATATTCGTATGTTCTGGCCCTGGAAATGAATGAGTTGATTGTGTTGGAGATTTGTGTCGCTGGTGTTGATTTTTTTATTTAGTTCTTTCCCGTATATTTTCCTGCTTTGTTTTCCCTATTTATGATTGTATTGATTTGGGTTGAGTCCTTGTATTTGCATTTAGTTCTACACTGTTAACAAGTTTCACATTCTTCCTTTTCGAAGTATGGAAAGTCTGAAATCTCTAAAGCATGCGCACTTGTTATTGTTTCGTGTGGTATAGGATGATCATGGTCAGTGCAGTAAAATGGGTGGACGAAGTAATCCCTGATGCTCCCTATGCTATCACAGACGATTTTATGAGAAAGTTGTTCAATGAGTACAATATTGATTATATTATACATGGTGACGACCCCTGCATACTCCCAGATGGTACTGATGCATATGCCCTTGCTAAGAAGGTTGGGCGTTATAAACAGATAAAGCGAACCGAAGGAGTATCTAGCACTGACATCGTTGGTTTGTGCTTGAAACTTCTTGTTTTGTTCATTTATTTGTTAGAGAACACTTTCTGTTGCTTTTTAAATTGCTCTTTTGATTTTTGGTTGATTAATATGGTGTGATTGATGTTAACTATGAGCAACTTTCTAGAAAATGTATATACAATTTTTTACCTTTAACATGTATGACTAATCCACAGCTTTTAATGGTGGAGAATAACGAACAGCTTTTTCATCCTTATTTTTGAAGTATGTGTTTAAATTTCTTTGTACAGGGCGCATGCTTCTCTGTGTAAGAGAGAGGCCTTCTGAAAGTCATAACCACGCATCTCTCCAAAGACAATTTAGCCATGGACATAGCCACAAATCTGAGGATGGTGGTTCTGGTAGTGGAACACGGATATCTCATTTCTTACCTACGTCTCGTAGGATTGTTCAGTTTGCTAACGGGAAGGCACGTAATCTCAACTTTGAATATCCATTTATCTGTTGCTTCACTTTCTTCTCTAGTCATGTCATACCTACATTGATTTTTATCTGTGTTATCAGGGTGGATATTCTAGGCTTGGGAACCAAACTTTCATTCAGATAATTACCTTTCTGAAGTTATGTTTTTTCTTTTCGATAGGGGCCTGGACCAGATGCTCGAGTAGTTTACATAGATGGAGCATTCGATCTTTTCCATGCTGGACATGTAGAGGTACAAGATACTAGCCCCCGTGTAGATTGTCGTGTCTGTTGGATATACATATATATATTATGATATATATATATATATATATATATTCCTTAGTTGTATCTCGTTTAGTTTGTTTTTTTGTTAATTGAATTATAATGCTTGCAACAAAATACTTTTTAAATGTTTTCTCTTTAATGGCTATGGTTCCTCTTGCAGATACTCAGGCTTGCCAGAGGACTTGGCGATTTTCTTCTTGTTGGCATCCATCCTGATCAAATTGTGAGGTTGGGTACATCCTTTTTTGTAATATGCTTATATTTTTGTTCCTTTCACCGTATGCAATATCTCTCTTCTGGGGCCAAGTTGATTACTAATGTGTCTACAATTCATTGTAGTATAGATTGTTGTTATGCTATCACAGATTATCTTACTGTGTAATGCGATCTCAGCAAAGTTAACCATGTTGGTTGCGGTTTGGCATTGTGGTGTTGTCTTCAATACTATGTTGAGCAAAAACATTCAAAATCAAAGCCTTGAAAGATGCAAATCATTGAACAATGCCCTTGTCCTAGACATTATACTAGTATCTCTGTTTGATGAAAAATTTATCATCTCTGTGAGGTGGAAATATAGATGAGAGAAGTAAATAATCTGTTCAAAAGGGAATTTGACTATTCATTATGACATCCACTGCAGTGCACATAGAGGAGCACACCGTCCAATCATGCATCTTCATGAAAGAAGCTTGAGCGTCTTGGCCTGCAGATACGTCGATGAGGTAATAATCGGTGCTCCATGGGAGGTGTCGAAAGATATGGTGAGTAGGCCTTGTCCAGTAGATTGCTAGTTCCCTTCTTTAAGATTAAGAAGAACTATGGTGCTAGTTTTGACCGATATGATAATAATTAGACACTCCTTACTGCAGATTACGACCTTTAATATCTCTTTGGTTGTTCATGGGACTGTAGCTGAGGATAATGATTATCATAAGGTATGTATGTCTATATAATGTATCTTTTTATAATATCTGCTAGTCATGGAGTGACTGATAGTGTTTCGCATCCAATCAGTCCACCAAATGATTGTTTTTGCATGTTCTAACATTATAGGAGAAGAGATACGCTGTCCCGATTAGCATGGATATCTTTAAACTCGTCGAAAGTCCAATAGACATCGTAACAAGCACAATAATCAAGAGGATCGTCTCAAACCACGAAACCTACCAGGTTTGGGCATTCTAACATCACTTCAACGTTGATATTTTACGTTCTTCATCTGAATAGTAACACGAGTTTAGTAAGCATCGCCGGCATGCTCGTGATTCGAATAAATTTGTCGCAGAAACGAAATGCGAAAAAGGCTGAAAGCGAGAGAAGGTACTATGAGGACAAAAGTTACGTTGCAGGCGATTGAATTGAGTTGCTCGAAGCTATCTGAGAGGTAAATGCCGTAAAAAAACCTCCCCATCAACCTCCGGCAAGTGCACTGTCTTTATAGTATGTGCCCGTCGGCTCCTACGTTTTTTTTTTTTTTCTTCTTTCTTTTAACATGCTTTGTGATGTTTTCTGTACTTACTTTGTTAGTTAGACTTTCTGAGTAGCTTTAGTAGTACAAAAGGCCATGTTTTGCCATTATATGACAGTTATTTAACTTATCATCTCTTTCTTGAAATAATTCCGGCGATGTTATCGCCGATTGTGCGCCGGAGATTGCGATTACGGTCTGGCTATTACATTATATCTGGAAATATAGATGAACCAAAAGTCACCATTCTAGAACACATACAGTGAAACCAGCCAAATTTGAACTTCATAACTAAACTAAGCTTGTAAGATAATCGGCTGTCCAAAGTACCTACTAATTATAGACGGATTTTTTAAGTAAATAGCTTTGATCTGGTCATGTTTAAAAAAATAGCACCCAATATCCGATTTTACCTTTGTACCCTTACTAATTCTGTGTGAAAGACTATTTTACCCTTATTTAATGAGAATCAACAACCTCAACAACACATTAACGAAAAAATTACAAGGGTTTAAAGGTTTACCGTAACGAATCTGAAGCAGCAGACCAGTACAGATAAAAGTAAAAGTAAAAAGCAACCACTTTCAATTCAATTGTTTTCCTCTGCACACAAATCGTTCTCTCTCCCAAATCGTTTTCTCTGCAACTCAAACGCAAATCCGAACCTCAATCGACAATGGCAATCAACGCGAGACCCCAAAAAGTGAAGGTATTTGTTCTACTCTTCGTCTTCTTCAATTTAACGCGAGCAGGGGACCTGGCAATGACGTATCGAACCCTAATTTGATGCGGACCCGTGGTTGCAAGCATATGACCCGTGCTTGCAAGCGTAGGACCCGTGCTTGCAAGCGTAGGACCCGTGCTTGCAAGCGTAGGTAGCTTGTAAACGCATCGGACCCGTGCTTGCAAGCATAGGACCCACGCTTGCAAGCATCGGACCCGTGCTTGCAAGCATAGGACCCACGCTTGCAAGCATCGGACCCGTGCTTGTAAGCATATGACATGTGCTTGCAAGCGTAGGTAGCTTGTAAACGAATGGGACTCGTGCTTGCAAGTATAGGGCCCCCGCTTGTGAGCACGGGACCCGTGCATATTATCATGGGACCCGCGCATAAGATGATGAGGTTCTCGCGCGGGTCCCATGCGTATAAGCACGGGTCCGCTGTATAATAGCGCGGGTCTCCTGCTCTTGCACGCAGGGAACCGTGCATAAGGCAGGGTTCCCTGCGTGCAAGAGCAGGAGACCCGACAGGGGACCCGTGCTTATACGCATGGGACCCGTGCGGGAACCGCGCAGATGCGCAGGGGTCTGATGCGCATCTGTGCGGGAATCTCAGCATATGCGATACGGTCCCCTGCGCAGCTGTGCATAAGGGTTTTATATTTTCAATATTCATACCATGTAATTTGCTAAAATATATTATAATTACGTATAAATTAGGTTGTGATGAAGAAGCAATTAAGAGGCGACGAAGTTTATGATTGCCGTATTACGCTGACCTCGCTATACCCCGAGGCCAGCGAGTTGATAAGAAGGTGTCTGAACCACCATGAGTGGGAGACATATAGGGCCGGGAGTGCGTTCGGCCGACTCGTTAGTGCCGCGGCGGATTTTAATCTCTCGGCCCAGTTGATGTGGTACCTCATCCAGAGGCAGACGACGTTGCACAACCGCGACGAGCTTTGGATGATTGTTGGCAACAAACCACTCCGATTTTCAAAATCGGAGTATTGCCTAATCACCGGGCTCAAGTTCGCAGCCGAGCTACCGCAAGTGTACCCCAATGCAGCTTTCGCCGAAAGACATTTTGCCGGCACTTCCACAGTCCGCATGTCGCACGTGAAGAGTCGATTGGAGGAGTTGGCTGGCGACGAGGAACGCGTGGACACTGACAAGTTGAAGTTGGCAGACGTCTACTTCGCCACCGCGGTCTTGCTGCCTCGACTCTCAAAGAAGGATACCATCGTCAGTTCTTGGGTCCTTCAGCTTGTCGAACACGAGGTGGCTTTCTCCCAATTTCCTTGGGGCAGCGTGGCTTTCAAGGAGGTCATACGGGCCGTAAAACAAAATCTACGGGAGAGGAGGGACGGAGCGAACGCAAAAAACAGTTGGCTGATCAGTGGGTTCGTACAACCACTTCAGGTGATTTCTAATTAAGCTTTGACATATCTTGATTTAATTTATAAATAATTGCTAATATTATTTTCGTTATTTGTCTTCAGATACTAGCATACGAGTGCATATCGGGCGTTGCACATGAGTTTTCGGGGCGCAGAGAAGAAGAATTTACGCCACGCATGTTGAGGTGGGTGACGAACGATTGGAGTCGCAAGGGATGTCCGAAGCTGGAGGCGGTCGTAGCTGCCGCCCACGGGTCCCCTGTACGAGGGTTGTTAGTGCCGTCAGCGGACGAGTTGGAGGCGGAGTACTTTCGGGACAGCGTCTTTGACGTTGGGACGGCGCACGAACTATTCGACCGTGTGACGGGCCTACTCCAGCAGGGAGTGGATGTTAGTTGTTCCCGTCGTGGGGCGGAAGGAGATCGCAACGAGCGCGTTGCGATCCAACAGAATTTCGATGCACAGGCCATCCCCCAGATCCCCGAACCTCCACCGACGGGACCATCACGTGGTTATGGTTTCACTTCGGAGGCACGCTTCGAGGAATTTTCGAGTCGTGTGGACCAAAACTTCACGGACGTGTTTGGGCGATTCGACGAACTTGGTACCGCCCTCTCGCAGTTCCGAAACGAAGAGGCTCGACGGTGGGAGACGAACGACAGTCGTTGGAGCCTCATGCAATCGTGGGGCGAAAGCATCAGAGGGTTGGGGAACTCGTTTCAAGATCTACGGAACGACCTGGCGAGTAGATTTTTTGGTGGATCGCGCACTCCGCCTGCCGAGCCGCCTCAGTGTAAGTTTTTTATAATTATTTTTTTAATTAGTTGTGTAGATTACTTATCAGTTTACTATTTACGATGTAGATGATGATCCGAGCGGGTTTGGTGGTGGATGGCACACTACACATGCCGAATCGCCTCATGGTAAATTTTTATACTTAGTGTGGAAAAAATATTATATACTTATTTTCGAAATTACTTGTATAGATTACGATGAGAGATGGACCAACGCCATGGGATCGTACGAGGGTCCGAGTCAGGACGCATGAGACGGTCACAGTCCGTCCGAATGGGAGCATCCCCGTTGGGCCGATTTTGTCCAACCGGAATGGACCGGCGAAGAGGCAGAGGGAACGGAAGAGGTGGACCCATCGTCGTGGAGGGGCAGGTACGATGTCGAGGCTCAGGAGGTTGAGCCTCAGGTCGTCGAGGCTCAGGAGGTCGAGGCTCAGGTCGAGGCGCACGCCGAGGCTTCGATTTCTGACCGAGCGGCCGACAAAGGAAAAGGCGTCATGAAGGAGAATACCCCTGAGCGGCCGAAGAAGCCATCGAAGTACCAGCTGTCTCCGTTCGAAAATACCTCGCCATTTCTATTTTCAAGAACGATTGGGACAGTTTTTAGTGTTGTTTGTATTTTTAGTGTTGAATATAAATTTTTTGAATATTAATTTTCTGTGTTGAATTTTCTGTGTTGAATATTAATTTTCTGTGTTGAATATGAATTTTCTGTGATTGGATATGAATTTTCAGTATGAAACGTGATGTGTGATTTGACATGACAGTCTGACACTTATCATATCCACAGAAAAATTAAAACAACAATAATTGGACCATAATTGAGTCTGGGCTGAATATTAGTGCGGCGCATCCTTGGTCCCCTGGATGTGCCACGCACGTTAACGGTCGGGTCCCCTGAATTAAAACAACGATGAATGCGAGAAAGTATTCCAAGAGCTAAAAAGACGGCTCACTTCGGCCCCTATTCTTACCTTGCCGGATCCGGAGATTAAAGAATTCACTATTTATAGTGATGCATCGAGACAAGGTTTGGGATGTGTTCTTATGCAAGAAGAAAAAGTTATTGCCTATGCCTCGAGACAACTAAAGAAGAACGAAGAAAATTATCCGATCCATGACTTGGAGTTGGCCGCCATTGTCTTTGCATTAAAAATCTGGAGGCATTACCTTTACGGTGCAACTTGTCGAATCTTTACGGATCACAAAAGCTTGAAGTACATCACTACTCAAAAGGAGCTCAACCTTCGGCAAAGAAGATGGATGGAGTTGATTAGTGACTACGACTTAATCATTGATTATCATCCTGGCAAGGCGAATGTTGTAGCTGATGCATTAAGCAGGAAATCTTCGACCTCATTTGCTTCGATCCAATCAGACTATCTTTCTCTCTTGGAGCAATTTAAAGGCCTTTGTATATCGCTTCATCGTGGGGAGTCAAGTGAAGCTTCCTTACTTGCCAAATTCGAAGTTAGACCTACTTTATTCGAGCAAATTTGAGAAAAGCAGTCCCACGATGCTCACCTACAACAACTGGCAAATCAAAAACAAGGAGAGACAAGCGACTTCAAAATCCGAGATGATGGACTTATTACTTTTCGAGATCGTGTTTGTGTACCGTCAGACTTAGATCTTCGTAGAGCTATTCTTGAAGAAGCTCATTCTTCTGCCTACGCTATGCATCCAGGTAGCACGAAGATGTACAGAACTCTTCGGGAATATTATTGGTGGCCTGGTATGAAACGACACATCGCTGAGTTCATATCAAAATGTTTGTCATGTCAACAGATCAAAGCTGAACACCAGAAACCCGCGGGCACACTTCAACCTCTTCCGATTCCCGAGTGGAAATGGGAAAATATCACTATGGATTTCGTATCTGGTTTGCCTCGAACCCAAAAAGGCAATGAGTCTGTATGGGTTGTCGTCGATCGCTTAACAAAATCAGCCCATTTTCTTCCGGTGCGTACCAAAGATAGCTTGGAAAAATTAGCAAAGTTGTACGTGGATGAAGTTGTAAGATTACATGGCGTACCTGTATCCATTATTTCAGATCGAGACCCGCGCTTTACTTCCCGCTTTTGGCCAAGTCTTCAAAAGGCGTTAGGTACGAAGTTGTTATTCAGTACGGCTTATCATCCTCAAACCGATGGGCAATCGGAGAGAACGATTCAAACTTTGGAAGATATGTTACGTGCAGTGGTTTTGAATTTAAGCGGAAGTTGGGACAAATATGTATCATTAATGGAGTTTGCGTACAATAATAGCTATCACTCCAGTATAGGTATGGCCCCATATGAAGCTCTCTATGGCCGAAAGTGTCGAACTCCTCTCTTTTGGGATGAAGTTGGTGAGAGAAAATTGAACAGGTAGAGCTCATTGAAGACGCGACTGAAAAAGTTAAACTTATTCGGGATAGACTCAAAGCGGCTCAGGATAGACAGAAAAGCTATGCCGATAATAGAAGACGTGAGCTGGAATTCAATGAAGGAGACAAAGTTTTTCTAAAGATTTCTCCGTGGAAGGGCGTGTTGCGGTTTCAGCATCGTGGAAAGCTTAACCCTAGGTATATCGGACCATTTACCATTACAGAAAGAATTGGCCATGTTGCGTATAGGTTGGAACTTCCATCAGAGTTATCGCAAATCCATAATGTTTTTCACGTATCTATGCTTCGAAAGTACGAACCTGATCCTTCACATATACTCGAATCTCCTCCACTCGAGTTAAAGGAAAATCTTTCCTACGAAGTCCAACCTGTTCAAATCCTAGATCAACAAGAAAAGAAGCTTCGGAACAAGTCTATCCCTATGGTGAAAGTTCTTTGGCGAAGCGAGAAATTCGAAGAAGAAACATGGGAACCAGAAGCTCTCATACGCCATCAGTATCCACACCTTTTTGATTGACTAGGTACGTTTATGTTTCCGGGACGAAACTTCCTGAAGGGGGAGATAACTTATAACACCTAAATATTAATTCAAGAAAGGCCCCTAAAAGTTTTAATTTTTATTTTCTAGCCCAAGCCCACATCATGTTCAAGTTTTTTTTTCTTTTCTTTTATACTTATCCTAGTTGTTCCTTCATTCCTAAGCTACGTGTGAGGAAGAAAGAAATGATAGAGAAGAGAAGAAACTAACAGAGAAAGCTTCTGTCTTAATCACCACATGCACGTTTTTGGCTTGAGTTGAGATTTATTAAGGTAAGGAAGTTCTAGTTAAACTAATTCACCATTCACTTTCTGTTCTTAGAAAAATCAGTCTGCGCAGCCTCTGTAATACATGATTTTGACCTATATAATGTTCTCCGAATCTTATGAACTTTGATTCCATTGAAAGCTAAGTTTCTCAGGTTTCCATAGCCACTTGAAGCGACTAAATCCGATGTTTCTACGAATTTCTATGATTTTTTGAAGTATCAGCTGTGATTCTAACCGATTCTGTGCGCAGTCACTGTTTTCTGTGATTTTGACACTGTTATACTGCTTAGAATTCTTTAAACCTAAATTCTTTGGAAAGATAACTTCTGTAGCTTTTCATAGCCGCTTGAATCATTCAAATCCGATATTCCTACGATTCGTTATGAATTTTTGAACAGACAGCTATGAAACTGAATCTATCCGCCGATGAAGCTGCTGTATTATTCAGTTTTGATCCATGTATACTGTTTGCAAGGTTTCGAAACTTGTCTCTATTGAAAGATAGCTTCCTCAGCTTTCCATAGCCTCTAGAATTATATAAATCCGATACTCGTATGATTTATTATGAATTTTCAAAAGTGCTGCTGCGAAACAGAAATCTTACTTTTTGTAGATCATTGAATGATTTCGAAATTTACTAAGTTGCTGCTTCAGAATACATTTGGACAGTATTCCAGATACCTTGTAATGATATTCGGACCTATTTTAGGGCAGTTTTCGATACGGGGGCATGTGTTTTGAGTTATAATTTTGAAAGATGTCGATTATTGTCAATTTCTCGTCTAATGTGAAGTTAAACCGTGAACTTCAGTTTTAGGCAGAGGAACGCCGAGCAAAGAGACGAGAGCAGCATCAGACATTGGGGAAGCTTAGGCATTTACGCAGTGAGTTGATAATACGGGGACGCCTTCCCTCCGCGGGATGTGTGAACCTCGCGATGGGTTATTTTATGTCGTTTTCACTATATTGTATGTTATTGTTGGATTATGCATTAGTGAGCCTTGCCGGCTATAGGATGTTCATATCCTTATATTGAAGAGAACTTGGGCGTTTATGTTGATTCGTGAATGGTGTTAATAAGTATTTGAACGTCTATGTCCTCTGGTGAATTACGTTCATGATTTTAGGGATATGTGACGTGACGGCATGTCACTATTCCACGTTGTTGATTTGATTTGTAGAGTTAAGGCTGTGATACCGATGGTTTGTTGATATTGCATATACTCGGTTCCGAGTTATAAGTAGCCCGAATGGCCACGTTCGGGTGAGTGAGAGTGTCATATCGAGTAAGTAGCCCGTGGCTTGGCAAACCCGGGTGAGTGAGGCCCAACGCGTTCACCTGTCCCTTTGCCACGTATTGATTATCATTGGAGGGTGATCGTTGGGAAGGTAACAAAGTCGACTGTGAGACTCGGCCAACGTCACCGGTGTGGGACATGCATTTCATACATAGTTGATATGTTCTATCACGGTCTAGTTGATACGGTTTCTCACGGCATTGTGTTTAGAGTACGGTGACGGACTCGTCTGACTCTCGACGGGGAGTTCAGTTCGAGGATGATACGGCTGCCCACGCGTTGTTTATGTGCTAACGTGTATTTTCTTGATGTGCTTGATAGGTTCTATGATTTATTTTTATTGTCGTATTTTCCTCGTATGAGTGGTGGATACTTTTTACCTTGTAAATGAAAAGTAGTTGATATATTTGATTTGCTATGGTATCATTGTTGAGGAATACACCGTCAGTGCGAGGAAGGTGTGTCTGTACTATCATCTCACTGAGCTAGTGGTTTGCTCACCCCGTGTATATTTATTTCTTTCTAGGTTGTTGATATTTCTTTTAACAGGAGGTTTGCCATTCCTCGATCATCATTTTCCGCTGCTGTCTTCTTCCACTTTGGTATAGTATCTTTCTTTTACGTTAGAGGATCCATTGACAGGGATATCTTTTGGAGGGAGATTTTGTTTGTATATTTATTCCTTCATTGATCGATGTTTGGGCTCGTTTTTTGTGTACACTGTAAAACCTCCCTTGATATATATATAAATTTAAGTTTTCGTTGAATTTTATTCGACTTTCTTCGTGGGATTTCAGTTTGAGATGTATGAGTTGATACCGACGCCTTGCGTTTATTGAGAAACGCGGCGGCTGTCGCGCCTTCGGCAAGGGTCGGGGCGTGACAAAATACATGTTGGATTATTTTTTTTTTTTTTTACGTCGAAGCCTTAGGTATTGTTAATGTTACAGATAATTTTTAAGAATTTTTAATCGAGTAATTATTATTTTATTAATTATTAACTTTTTAAGAATTTTAATAATATTATTATTTTCCCATCCTTTTATTAACGAAATTCATCAACTGTCAAGTCATCTGTGCTGTACAGACTGTATAGGCACGCTGCTCTGACATGTGAATGATAAAACACTTTTGACCAATAATTGTTCAATTATTGGTACGACTCAATAAGCGAACGTGACCAACCCTAAGTTGGCAGAGGACCCGTCCATAAGCGCACATGTTATCAGCGCGGTACCGTGATCAAATGTGTGGGTCCCCTGTTTTCACGTGTGGGTCCCCTGTTTTCACGTGCGGGTCCCGTGTTACTAAACGTGCGGGTCCCGTGTTACTAAACAAATATGCGCAAATACAAGGACGTTACCTCCTACCAAATTCCCCCATCGAAGGCAACCTGTTTTTCCGTGCTCTTCCACGTTGTGAACGAACAAGAGGTGGCAACATGTGAATACTACTTTCAATGCGATCCGTTACCGGCCATATGGTCCCTTCGTAAGCTAACTTCCAGACCTCCAAGGTGTAATAATCGTGCACTAATGAATACACCGGGACTTGGGCGTAACCACAAGCTGCAATCGCGTGTGGACATGGGATACGATCGATGTCAAACATCATGCAAGTGCATCTGCGCGTTTCTAAATCGACCACGTGGTTCACATGCTGCCCGTACACGTTATATCTTAGATGCCCGACTTCCGACACATGAAATTTTTGCGACTCGCCGAAATTCTCTCGTATGATCGACTCCACCTTCGGTGTAAACCTAGTCACATTCGCGGCGATTGAAGCTTCCGCAGTTCGCCGATGCTTACTGAACCATGATGATGTTAGTCGATGAACCGAGTCCAACAATCCAATAATTGGAAGTTCTCTATCTTTACGTAGAGCCGCATTTATAGACTCGGATCCATTGGTCGTCATTATGTTGTATCTTGATCTAGGGCAATATGCCGTCGTCCATGTAACCTTTGGAACTTCGTTAAGATAGGCTCCCACTTCCTTGTATTTGTCTTCAAGCTGCTGAAAATAACGGTCGGACTCGCTCTTTGTGTAGGCAGTCGCTACACGCCAAAAAATCGGGCAAGCACCTTTCTTCTTCATTTTCGTCTTCATGTTTTGTTGAATGTGCCACGCACAGAAACCGTGAAACGCGTGCGGGAAAACGGCCGGAACGGCATTTTTTATACCATTGTTTCGATCAGAAATTATTACGAGATCATCACTGTCCGCAACAAAACGTCGCAATCTCGTGAGAAACCACGTCCATGACTCGGTTCCCTCCGTGTCGGCAAGACCCCATGCAACAGGATATTGATGGTAATCGCCGTCTTGTGCCGTGGCAATCATCATGACCCATTTATACTTCCCCTTCAAAAAAGTTGCGTCGATAGAAACGACTTTCCTCATGTACGCAAAGCCTCTGACGCATGCGCCGTATGCCAAGAACATGTACTTGAATCGATTGTCTTCGTCCATCTCCCAATCGGTGATACTGCCCTCGTTGGCTTGCCTCACCGCATCTAAGTACGCCGGCAGTAAACCGTAGCAATCGTCCCTGTTACCGACTAGTTCATCAGTCGCAATTTGCTTCCCTTTCCAAGCCTTGTAGTATGAAACTTCTACTCCCCTGTTCTGCATCATCGACTATATTGAACTGGGTGCGGGAAAGTCTTTAGGAGCCCTGAAATTTTCCAACAACGCGTTCGATACGAGCGATGAACTTCCCCGCCGATGTCTACGGCGTCGATGAGACACACCGCATGTGTGCGTGTTGCAGTACTTTCGGATTGAGAAAAGGGGGGAGTTCTTGTCCTGAGCAGCTCGTACTCGCCATTCGCATTTATCGTTGGCACATTTCACTACGTACATGGTTTTGTTTGACCTATCCAGTTGGAATTCGAAACACGCAGCGATTGCGATTTTAGTGATTTCGTCCTTGAATTCTTTCTTGCTACGAAATTCTTGTCCAACATATAGGCTTGAACCATCCGTAAACGAATAGGTACCATCTTGGCCACATCTACAGCGTCATGCTCCTCGACATCAACATCGTCATCATCATCATCTGAAGCACCTTGCTCCTCGGGTTGTCCGACTTGCTCGTCTTCATTATCGTCTTCTCCACCGACTTGCTCGTTTTCATTATCATCTTCGTCGCCGCCCATTCCGGAGTAATCGCCTTCAAAGCCAGTGGTTTCATTACGTTGGTAAGGAATGTTGTAAGATGTGCTGCAAAAACCCTCAAATGGTTGGATTTCTGCGTTTGCGTCGCACTGCGCTATAAGGCTGACGTCAAAACTCGATAAATCATTATCATGAGGTTGATGTGGCGGTGCAGCACTGACGGATAACTCAAGTTGCACGTGAAGAGGTGGTCTTGACCGTGGACAACCAAAACCAAGGTACGCACGTACGCCGTAATCGTTCTCGATGTAGATGGGTCGCACAAAATTGTAGTCTATGCAAGGCATGTAGCTTATCGTAAGTTTGATATTGTCGTTGCGTAACGACAATGCCTTCAAAATCTCGTCAGTGAGATCCTCCAATGTGCATGAACCGTCGTCGACCAAGATTGATTGCCACCGGCAACTTGCATCGGGAACCCATTTCGATGTATTGTCCTCGCAAATTATCCACTGACCATCGACTTGAAAAAAAATGCTCGTGATCGTCATGATTATGACCTATAAAAGAAGTAAAGTTCAATATAACATTTGAAAAAATGAAATTAGGGTTTAGAACCAGCGCGCGTATGGGCATGGGACCTATCAATAAAAAGCGATTATGCGCGGGTCCCCTATTTTTACGCGCAGGAACCCTGCATATATGTGCGGGTCCCATGATCTAATGAGCGGGAACCGTCGGGACCCCTGCACTAATGCGCGGGTCCCGTGAATTTACGTGCGGGGACCCTGCTTTTATGTGCGTGTCCCATGATCAGACGCGCGGGACGCCTGATATAACGCGCGGGGACCCTGCTTTTATGTGCGGGTCCCATGATCTAACGCGCGGGGCGCCTGCTTTCAAGCAGGGGTCCCCTGATCAACTGGACGTTTTAAAAAACGAACATTGAACATGTTCGTCCTTCCAACCGGAATTTCGAAGCTTTGAGACCCCATTTAGTTTGGAACAGGGTTTAGGACAGAAAATTACAAATTTCGAGGGTTATATTCAAAATCCAACCAGGAAAATACTTACAGTGAAGAGTTTGAGGTTCGGAAATCTTTCAATGAGGACTTTCAAGTGTTCTTTCGACTGTGAAGAAGCTGATATGAGGTCGGGTCGACTGACTTGCAGCAGAAGAAGAAAATGTAGGTGTTTTTTCTTAAGGACGATGAAGAAGAAGAAGAAAATTAGGTGAGCTTGCTTGGTGGAACGAATGTTTTCTGCTGGAAAATGGTCGTGCAGCTTTAATTCATGCGTTGTATTTTTATTTTTCTTTTTTTTTAATAATATTAAGGGATTAGAAGAAGATGATTAAGTGTTAATTAAAAAGAGTGCTATTGACAAAAAAAAAAGTCAAGAGTGCTATTTTTTTAAAATTGACTTGGTCAAGCGCTATTTTTTTAAAAGACCCCTTCTAGAGGATTTTAATAAATGGGGCCTAATAAATGGTCGTATTTCACTCCTTTTGGGGCCTATTAAGCAAGCCCCTTATATAAATTAAGTATTTTGTGCACACTTCATACATAATATATTATTTGACCTATTTGTGATTTATAATATTTAATAGATGAAATTTCATTGAAAATTTTGATCTATTTGTAATATAATATTTAATAGATGAAATATTATTGAAAAAAAATTAATTTGTAAAGATGTGATATAACAAATAAAAAATTAAGGAATACGATGATAATTATTCATATAAAAATAAGGGTCAAAAGTAATAAAATTTACGCTCAAAATTTACCGTTTATGAGAATCCGTTGCTCTTAATAAATAGTAAATATGCTAATTACATGGTTAATAAAGAATTGAAAAGAAAAATTAATAATACTCTTCTTTTTTGATATAATTTTTGATAATTTTTTTTAATCTTGTCAATTTTTAGATTTTTTTTATTCTTTTATGCCTTCATTATTTTGTTCTGGGTGGTGGCGTTATAAGAACACCTAAATTAAAGAGTTGTAATTTTAGGATAATAAATTTCAAAATTTAAGCAATCTGAGAATACATAAATTAGATGTTGCAATTTTAGAACAATAAATTTCAAAATTTGAGCAATCTGAGGACAACTAAAGCCGGAATTCTGAAACTCAACGTTCTCAAATTGCTTCAGCTTTTAAGCTTATTGTCCTCAAACTGCTTCAATTTTGAAAATTACTTTCCTAAAATTGCAACGTTTAATTTACATATCCTCAAATTGCTTCAATTTAGATGCATATTGTCCCAAAATTGCCACTCCGTAATCTAAACGGCCTTAAAATATCACTTCTCCAAATATACCAAGATTAAAAAAAAAAAATTAAACCTTCTTTTATTCCTCATCGTACGACTAACTGCAAACATGGTCTCAAAGAAACTTCTTGATTAGTAAACGATGGAGCATACAATTTACGTACAAAAAGACAAACAGCCAACGGACAATTCAACACCGGCGGCGGAGGCTGCCGAGATTAGCCGTTCTAAGCTAAGCTAAGGTAGAAAGAGTCAATGCTAATTCAAAGCTTCCTGCCAAACCCCACATACGTGGGCTTACAGTCTCTATGTAATAATAACACAATCTATATAAAGCAAATAGATTCAATACTTTGAAGAAGAAGAAAAAAAACTTAACTAATGGAAACAGAATCCACGCCGAGGCGAGACGGCGAAGAGGACCGTCTCATATCATCCCGAGCCAAGAAGAGAAGCAAAGCCTGCAAATGCTTAGCCATCACGGCCGCCGTGATCGCCGTCCTGGGCTTAGTTATCTTAATCCTTTCACTCACTGTCTTCAAGCCCAAGGAACCCGAACTAAACGTCAAGTCCGTGTCCCTTCAGGACCTAGATTTCGGCACGGACTTGCCCCGTCTGAAGTTTAAGCTGAACGTTTCGGTCGACGTGGACATCTCCGTGAGAAACCCGAATAGGGTCGGGTTTAGGTACAAGAACAGCACTGCTTACCTCAGGTACAAAGGGACGGACGTCGGCGAGGTCCCTCTGGCCGGAGATGGGATAGGGGCGCGTGACACCCGCAATGTTAAGGTCACTCTCACCTTAATGGCCGATCGTCTGCTTTCGGACAGGGGCTTCTATTCCAACGTTGTCTCGGGCTCTTTGCCATTTCAGACCCATGTTAGAATTAGCGGTAGGGTTAAGATTTTGTTCGTCAAGATTCACGTCGTCAGTTATACGACTTGCGATGTGGTTGTATATACGGGCAACCGCTCTATGTCCGATCCCACCTGTCGATACAAGGCAAAGATATGATTATATCTATAGTGGAGTTAGTTAGCGGCGGTTTTGTTTTTTTTTCCTCGATTCACCTTCGGGTTTTTGTATCATAGTGTTTATGCCAGAGGAATCTTATGTTCTAACAGAAAGATGAAACTGACAATATGCGACAAACTTATATTCGAAGCACGACAGAAAGATTCAAAGCCATTGCGAACGTTCTAAAAAGATCCATAGAAGCATATAGCAAGCGTCATTTTATTTCAAACCATAATTGAGCACTACAACAACATCGCCAGCAAGTTCCGGCGAAAGAATATAATGCCCGAGCTAAAACATATTACAGAACTAAGCCACAAGCCAATCAGAATTCCAATTTCCTACATATGTCCTTGTCAATATGTCTGCGACGATTCGTCACCTTAAGTGGAGCTCCTGGGCATGTTTCAGCTACCCAATTTAACCGAGGGGCAAATTCTGGCGTTCCATTTGCGTCTGAATCTGAAAACTGGGCAGCCAACTTGGTAAGAACTTCCTCATTGTCCTGGGAAACGATAGAGTCCAATATAGCAGCAAACAGAAGCTCGAAAAGACTCTGCTCCTCCTCAGATGCAGCGCTCGACTCACTATTGCGAGTGCCATCATTCCCACGTTCAAAACTAAGGGATCGACGCACGGCATGAAGAGATGACTGCCGTGTGCACTTGTTGCGGTAAGGAGCTTCCATGAGCTTATCAGAACCACCCATGGAATACGAATCAAAGTCACCCTCTTTAGGGGTTTCATCGAAGGAGTTGTTCAGGCGCAGTTTTTGTTCTTTGCTAATCTCTCCATTAGAAGAGGGGGACGACAAAGATGGGGCTTCGATGTTACTTTGTGCTCCCACAATGCAACAGCTTTCATGGGGCGTAGTACTTTCTTTCTCATTAGGACATAGCCCAACAATGTCCATATCAAGACAAACCGCAGAATGCTAAACCTTGACCAAATCTTACAAGAATGTTATGTAGCAGCTGGGGATGAGAGAAAACAGCAATATCATACAACCCAGATAGAGTAAGCCACCAATGCCTCCATCCTACATGGTAATTCACAAAAAGAAATTAGAAGAATATAAAAAAAAAAAAAATCGAGGGTGGAAATTACCAGACAAAAGTTAAGGAAAGGGCGAAACTTTACGAGCGAGGTGAATGAAGTAGATAGAGCTTCCAAAAGTTAATCCTTTCTATCACAGACAACAAAGGTAATAGAATAGAGTGCGATCATCAAATTGAAAACGGCGCCGAGCTCAGAAACCCTAGCTTAAAAAAAAAAAAAAAAAAAAGGCAGCCAAAATCCATAAACTAGCGATTAGCAAACGAAAAATAAACCCACTGACGAAGCTCGCTTGATACTGCCACCAACCCCGACTCTTAAATTACAATTTCCAGGTAGAATTGTTTTTTTTTTTTTGGAGGGAAATCTGAACAAACGCTGTCTCGAAGCTGAAGAACAAGTGGAAGAGCTGAATAAAACGGCGGCTGTAATGGAACTCTATTGGGCTTTAGTTCGAAACGGAAAATGGCCCAATGGGCTTATTCACAAGGCCCAATAAGAAAATGAAGTCATATACAATTAAAATTAATATTATAACTTTATATTATAAAAATAATTCTATATTTTATTTATATATTAATGTACACACATATCTACGTGAAATAATAGTTTTAAATAAGGAAGATCAACACTTAAATATTTAAAGGTATAAAAAATTAGCAAATCAGTCCCCTGTCAGTGTTTTTATCCCCCGTCGGTGTGGAGGAGATGATAAACCTTGGTGCATATGAGATAGAGAGAAAGAGAGGAGAGAGAGTGTGTGTTTCATTTCTACAAAGAGAGAGAGAGTGGGTGCTTATGAAATGAAAACCATGATGCATAAAAAAATAATATAACTTAAAGTGAGGGTAAAACCGTATTTTCAGTCGAATGGGTACATATGTCTAAAGTAGCCTTTCAAATGGGTACCTCAGAGTAAGAGTTTTCTGACAGGATACTGAACCACAACTTTTTTTATGCTGGTAGGTATTTATATGCAGATATTCGTTTAAATAATCATCTCATGCTTTCCCTTTCAATTAGATCGATTTCATAAATGGCAAAGGAATAATCATACTATTGATTGAATAATACCATAAACAGAAAAGGAGGAAAAAATGGTATTCAACAGCCCCGCGGTGGTGCGTGTGGCTAACGCGTCGGCGAGCGCGTGCCAGTACATCGCGTGCAACCCGGAGCATCTCAGTAGCGATCAAGTGCTCTACCTCGTCTGCTGCTTTCCGTTTCAGCAATTGCGAAGGCTTGCCCTCTGCCTGTGGACGTTCTTTTGCTTCCCGCCTCTCAACGGTAATTATCTCCTATCGTCGTCGTCTTCCTCCTCGTCTTCAGATTCAGATCCTTCCGATCTCGACGAACAAGATTGGCACTCGGATTGAGGAATTGGATTTTTTTTTTTCAAAGCGATCATAGGCACGCTTTGTTGAAAAAAGTAAAATAAAATCCACGGTTATCGAGCTATGATTTGTTTTAGGAGGGAAATCGAATTGAGATTGCTCATCATTCGAGGGGTTTTCTTCTTGGCGGGAGGAATTCATCACGCATGTGGTTAGAACTCTGTTGTTTGTTTTTTTCCACTTTAAATTCGTGCCCTATAGTTATAATTATTGGGATGGATCTTACTGTAAATTGCTGGTATTGTTTCAATCACAAGGCACGAGCCCTTGGATCTGTGTGTACTACAATTCTTTCTCAATATCTTGTTTTTAGGCTGCTTTGATTCTGAGATTATTCCACTCAGATTATGCATATTACATTTCAAGCTCTTATAATTGCAACAAGTTAGTTTGAAAGCTGCTTACAGATTCAGTTTATGGCGAAGGAAAGAAAAGAACTTTTTTTTCCGGGCAATTGCAAGAACATTCTCGTTTGGTTGTTCGAAGAAGAATCTGACTCTGTTTCGTCAGGCGATTGTGTCTATCTATGAAGAAACTGAGGAATGTGGTGTGTTTCTTCTTCTTGGCTCTTTCTTTAGGCTATTGGCTATGGTTTCTTCTTGTCGTTAATCAAGTAGGGCAGGCTGAAGCAGCAGTTGACTCTTGAGCAGATGGAGATGAGTTCATATCATTCAATTTGTGTTATGGTAATGGAAGTCTGCTTGCACATCGTGATGGATGAGAATGTGATGTTTGGTCATAAATTAATACAGATTGGCTTATCTCTATGTTTGAAAGATGAGTTAGCAGATGAGTTAGCAAGTGAAAGATGAGTCGAGCCCGCCAATGACTTTGTGATTGTCGAGAATGTGATATTAGTCATAAAGTAATACAAACTGGCTTATGGCTTATCTCTATGGTTGAAAGATGAATCGAACCAGCTCAGGACTATGATTGATGAGAATGTAATGTTGGTCGTAAATGAATACGATTGGTTAATCTATGGGTGAAAGATTGGTCGAGCTGGTCCAGGTGAAAGATGAGTCGAGCTAGTTCATGACCTTGTGATCGAGGCCACAAATTAATACGATTGGCTAATTAATGGGTGAAAGATGAGTCGAGTCGACTCAGTAGATCTAATGAAGTTCGAGATTGGTCGTGACTGATTGAAATATGCTAAATTTAAAATTTTCAAACTTTAAGGTCGTCTAATTAAGCTCGTGCTTAGACACATTTAAGCTAATCCAATGCCCATTGGGCAGCTTAGAAACAGAAAGACTTTTATGAAAAATAAGAAATTTAAATATTATATTACGTGTGACTATATATGAAAGAGAGATAAAAACTACGATTTTATAAAGGTTAAATTGCATATAACGAAAAAAATAAACATTAAAATCCATATGATTTGTAAATAGTATAAAATATTCTCGTGGTTTATTTAATCAGCATTTCTTGTCATTTTCACCCCCTAATTAAGAAATACAATGCTATATTTTAGACATCATGTGGATATGTTATTAAGTTTTAGATAGTACTTTGTAGTTTCACGCAATAAAAAAAATATATGATAGTAATGGGCATTTCATTATATTCACGTTGGGATATAACATAATTTATAGGAGTTTTATGCAATAAAAAAATATATATGATAGTAACGTGCATTTCATTTTATTTTACTTGGGATATAACATAATTTATCGTTTTATAAAGGAGAGTCACATAAAATATTATTTTGAAGGAAAATAATTTTATATAAAAAGAAAAATCGAGGAGCAAGTGAAAGTTAGCGTAGCGTGTGGAAACAAGCGAAGGAGGAAGATGTTGACGATGAAGAGTGTTGCTACGGCTATTACACCAACCTATGCTACCTCAATCCCTACTCGCTCGATTCCTCTTCGATGTTATGGCTTCAACCATCGCCGTTTGACTTCATTAATTTCATCGTCTTCATCTGATTGGGAAGTCGCGAATCGTTCTCTCGCCTCGCAATCCTCATCCGTTTTCAGACCTAGCTTTTCTCCTATACGAGCGTCCTCGACTTCATCAACGGAGGTATTTGTGTATTTTTGTTTGTATATATTGTTTGTTCTGTGGTTCTTAATTCGAATTTTCGTCTGTAGAATATGGCCACGTCCGACGTCAATGGTGAACTCAACTTCTATCAGCTCATCCGAGCTCACCAGGTTCAGAATTCATGGATATCTATTAGTTACTGGCATGCGTTTTTTTTTTTTTTTTTTTTTCTTTTCTAACTGTATATATTGTGGTTTGGAATTTAATTTCTGGTAATTTGTTGTTCAGGAAAAAGCTGCTAGGCTTCCTCTTAATGAAGAAGTCAGGACGTTTTTGCATCACACCACACGCGGTGTTCTTTCTACATTATCTTTGGTTAGGGCATTTCTCTCGCTCGATCCTTTCACGGATATTTATTAATTATTAAGTCTATTGCTTGCTTTGGATGCCAGTTTTTACTTGATCCAGGAGTTTAATTTTATACTGCTTATTCACGGCACATCGAAAGAATCCGCTGTGATATGCTCTTTTTTGTTCTGTTACTATTTGAAAATTCTAATTTTGCTGCCGAAAGGGTTCTTTTTTATTCTACTTATCGCTTTTCAAATATGTAGACTTCAACCTAATAGTAAGACGTTACCTGCTTCTTGCACTTGTTATTGACTGAGATTCTAATTCTTGCATTTACTTTATCGTTAACAACAGAAGCATGAGGGATATCCATCTGCATCCATAGTTGACTTTGCCTGTGATGCTTCGGGATCTCCGTTGTTGGCTGTTACTAGCCTGGCAGTTCATACCAAGGTTTGTGCATAATCATCAAGCCATCCTATGTCTTCCTCTTATAGAAAAGAAAATATTGTTTTGAAGAAGATGGTTACAGTTGGAAGATTATAATAATTTAATTGTTCACTGATTGTTAGTTCTAGCATCATGAGTTTATGTTATTGTTGTGTTAGTTAGTTTCTGTTCTTGAAGTTCACCTGAAGCTTTTGTGATCTATTATGCAGAACCTTTTAGCAAATCCCAAGTGCTCATTGATTGTTTCAAAAGACCCAGATGATAGGACCGACCTAGTTATTATAGTCCATGGTGATGCAATAGCCGTGCGTTTCACCTTTTCTATTTTTACGTCACTTTAAGACTCAGCTAGTAGATGGTTGCCAACATCTTGTAGTTGGCATTTATTCCATGTTATATTCTAATGGGACTGAACCTTTTTCAATTATTAACCATAGGTCAGTGAGGAAAACAGGGAAGCTGTCCGTGCTGAATATTTGGCTAAGCATCCTGATGCATTTTGGGTATTTTCAACTATTTCCCCCGCAATTCATATATTACTTTTTGCTAATCAACCCGATGATACTAATAGTTGATTTACCGATATACACTTTTGTGAAGGTTGATTTTGGTGACTTTCAATTCATGCGCATCGAGCCAAAAGTTGTGCGGTATGTCTCAGGTGTCGCAACCGCATTTTTGGGATCTGGAGGTTTGTATGCTAAGTTTATATGGTCTCGGTGTTTCCTAATCTGTTTTTTTATTGTTTTTTCTAATGCTAACAAATCTAAGGGAAAAAGTTTCCAGCAATGATTGCGTATATATTTTTAGAATCTTTGTTCATTCATGCTATTACTGCCTTATATCAATTTATTATTTGTTCAAATTATTATCAGAGTTCAGCAAAGAGGAGTTTGCAGCCGCAAAAGTGGATCCTATCTACCAGTTCTCAAGGCCTATAACGGTGCGATCAGCAACAAAAGCATACTTAGTTGTGTTCTTTCTTTGCTGCCTTCTTATAGATATCTAACACCACTGTGATTTTTTCTGCTTTCAATCTTTTGTGTACAGTCCCATATGAATAAAGATCATGAAGAAGATACAAAACTAATCGTGCAGCATTCAACATCTATCCCGGTACGACTGCTCATTTGTTTCAGCTCGATTTTCTCTTGACTTTTTCTTCTCCAACTCCAAATATAGGGGAAAACATGTTGTTTTCAAGCCACAGGCTTCTCCACACATTGACTAACGTTCTATGCAGAAATATGTTGAATCTTGTAGATTCTTCACACATCATTTTTTTTTCAGGTGGAATCAGCATACATGTTGAGCGTCGACAGTCTCGGTTTTAACGTGAAGGTTAATATTCGACATCGTCTCTAAGTTCTAATGACCGAATCACTCATATGTCCTTACAAACCTTTTCGTTCAGTTGTTTTCGAACCATCATCATTCTGTATATTGATATCCTCTTCATAACATCACATATATACGACGTTCTGACTTGTATTTCTTTTGAAGGCTGGCTATCAAGGCAACACCTTCAAGCTGCGAATCCCTTTTCCAAGGCGTGCTTCAGACAGAAAGTGCGTAATCGAATTCAGTTCAACTGAACGATTTATGCTTTTTATATAACATTGATGTGAACTACCTACTTGCAGGGATGTGAAGACGCTCATTGTAGAAATGCTTCAAGCTGCTAGAACTCATCAAGCTGGTGAGAGTAAAGTCGCTTAATGAAAATATTCTTACATGTGTAATAACTCTGTGACTGATGCAGACATGAATAATGTTTACATCATTGTATTACTAATCCGTATACAACAAGGCCTTGTCGAATAAACAACACAACGAAACTTGTCAACGGGGCGGTTCAATCGCCGTCCCCGTGTGGGCTCGTAGCCCGCGGTGTAGACTGCTACAACTCCGGCGAACGGAGGATCGGGACTTAGGAATGGTGTGGGGAAAGGGACCATAATAAAAAATTAGGGGTTCAATGCGGGGGTCTAATCCCCCGGCCCTGCATTTTCGGGAAATACCTACTACCCCTGCCAAGCAAATGAATACAACCCCGTGTTGGCTCCTAGCCGACGGTGTAGACTGCTGCAACTCCGGCGAACGGAGGACCAGGACTTAGGAATGGTGTGGGAAATGGGACCATAATAAAAAATTAGGGGTGGAAGTACAAACCTCGTCCCCGCGAATGGGAGCGAGATTTGGCCCCATCCCCGCCTCAAACAGATAGGAAATCGGGGATTTTTTGCCCTGTTCGGGGCGGATCCCCGCGGGGGACGTGGAAAATCTGCCCCCATTGACAAGCCTAATTGCATGTCAACCATGATTATATCTTCGCTCTTTGTCGACTCTAACCTTCAAATTACGCTTCGTATTAATTAGGGTTAAAAGATGAGCCAGCCGGCTCGACTCGAGCTTGTGGCAATCGAGATTGAGCTCATGATTGTCGAGCTCGAGTTCGAATCGAGCCCATTCATATAAGTGTTCGAGCTTTTTTTTTTTTTACTTTTTTTTTTGTAATTTATTTATTAAAAAAGTTGGAGCTCGACCGAGCCGTTGGCTCAAGCTCGAGCTCAAATATAAAGGGGTCGAGCTCGAGCCCAAAAAAATGAGTCTGAGCTCGCGGCTCCTTCACAGCCATAATAATAGAAACAGCCGAACATGCCGCAGCTCAATGTTAGACGAAGCGAAGCCACCTGTCGGAGCTAATTAATATTAATTAATAAATTAATAAAGAAGGAAGGAGACGACACAAGACAACCAAGCCATTATCAGGTGGTCCCCACCTAACCGTTGGCGACAGCTGTAGACGACTACCTTTGTTTCTCTAACATAAGCTGTAATGAAGTGTAAATATAACAGCGGGCAGGCACGGGCAGCTGGCGAGAGTGAGTAGTATAGTAGAGTAGCATAGCACCATCCCACGTTGCAATTATTAGCTGAGCAACGGTCAGCATTTTCCTGCCCGTAAAACATTTATAAAAAATAATTAAGATCCTCTCCATCCATCCTTTTTTCCTTCTTATAAATCGAAAACAATCCCCACATTTCCTTCTCACCCTTCAAAAGCAAACTCTCTCCTAAATCTCTCTCTCTCTCTGTGTCTCATCATTTCGTATTTCCATGGAGTCATTGAAGATGAAGATTGTCGTGGCGACAATGCTGGTAGCTTTGATGTCAGTACATAGCGTGGTGGCCAAAGGCGGGGCGCCGGCGCCGAGCCCAGTCCCAGAGTCCGCCGCTTCGTCGTTTGTACCAGCGGTTTTTGCCTCTGTCGCTGCGATCGCCTTTGGGATGCTTTTCTGAACTTTTTAGTTATTCGTTTTTTTTTCTTTTTGTTTGTTTGCTTTTGTGATATGATGATGATGATGATGATGATGATGAATGAGGTCTTTGTTTTGTTATTCCTTCGCTGCTAATTCCCATGTACACTTTTGTTTTGTGTGGTCTTTAATTTTTCCTCCTCTCCTCTGTGTATGCAATATTCTTTATTGATATTCTCTTCTCCTTTTTTTTGCTTGTGCTTTGTTATTCCATGTTTCATTCTCCAATTTTAACCAATGGAGGTTCGAAATATAGCTTATAAGTAAGAAGATTAGACGGGAGGGACATAAAAGTCCATGCGAATTAGTAATGCTGGAAGACGACGGTCGTCCAATAGCTGACAATGAGGTCCGAAATAACTGATAATGAGATTTAGATTTTGTTCAGATTAGATGGGGACGCATGCGCCATGAAGATTAATCCCGCTGATGGCATAGAGTCGTCCCACATTGGAAAATAAAGTTCAGAATAACTGATAATGAAGTTTAAATTCGATTCAACTTGAATTTAGTTGAAATATAGACTGAGCGCCACGCCGAGGAGAAAAAAAAAAGGATCACATGTACTGTAACAGTCCGTAATGGCCCTCAGGGATTCTATCAGGCGACACTTGAAGCTAAGCTTTCGTTAAATGACCGCTCCTCCTATCGCAAAACCTGGTCGAGGCGGTACACGAAGATTGGTCGAGCATGAAGAGGAGATGAAGCCTAGCGTCGGCGTCGAGCATTTGGCGGTGATATTTTATCATATACCTTAGTCCTCCAACAACACTATATCATGCAAAAAAGTGCTGCTTTTGGACATGACAAAATCGAAGCTAGCAACAGCATTTCGTCTAGAATTTGAGTAATTCAAATGCATTAATGGCAAGGTTCGAAGATTTTAACAATATAATTCAAGACCAGAACATGGACAACGAACTCTACGGACGGCTGCGAATAGTTGGAATAGCAAAACAAGCAAAGTTCTCAGAGTTCCACGATATTATAACTAAAACCATAACGTAGAAAACAAATGCAAAACAAACACTTGTTTGATCCCAAACAAAAGCTGATTTTTTTTTTCCCATTTCGACTCTTCTGACCTTAACGGTTGGCCTTGGCAACTCTCTCAATCTCGTCTTTCTTTTTGATAGCATAGCTACAGAAAGGACAGTTTTCAGCAAGGCGAAGATACAAAGTTTAATATGCAAATATATGCTTCGAACAATCAACGAACGGTTTCATTTGTTTTTTTTTACCTGTTTGAAGATCCTTTGGCAGCATTGATGAGTTCATCAGCAAGACACTCTGCAATAGTCTTGATGTTCCTGAAAGCACTTTCACGAGCGCCAGTCGTGAGCAGATAAATAGCCTGATTGACGCGGCGCAGAGGAGAGATATCAACTGCCTGCCTCCTCACAACACCAGCGGATCCAATTCGGGTGGCGTCTTCTCTAGGCCCACTACGTAAATTCAAGAGGAGGAAAAAGGAAACGACGGAAGCCCATAAAAGTTCAGACCACAATTTCTTACGAGGATAGTGAATTCAGTAAATTGTGCATAAAACCAGTTATCCAGAGTAAGAAACAAGGTAACGGGGATATGGTAAAGGTGTCGAACCTGTTGATTACAGCATCAACAATGACTTGAATTGGGTTCTGGTCAGTCAGCAAGTGGATGATCTCCATAGCATGCTTAATGATCCGAACCGCCATTAGCTTCTTCCCGTTGTTTCTTCCATGCATCATGAGAGAGTTGGTCAGCCTCTCGACGATCGGGCACTGAGCCTTCCTGAAGCGCTTCGCTTGGTATCTCCCGGCCGTGTGGGGCATGTACACAGGGTGCTTAGATGCAGTTGCAGTGATGTAGTCTTCCACAGAGAGGTCATTAACCTATTAATAAAATCAGTGAAACATTACACACTAGTGTTTGTTTTCACTAGCTGAACTGAACCTCTCTTATGTTCATGCATATACATAATTTGACCACTTCGAATCGATTAAATCCCATAGGTTAATGCATACCGTCACAAAGATCACGAACCAAGAGAATAAGATCCAGCCAAACAGAAGTACTAATTTCAATTCAAAAAGCAACACAAGGCACCCAACGACCGACACTAACCATCCTTCAGCCAGAGAAACAATGAGACGACGATGAAAGATCCAGAAATCGATAGATACCTGAACTTCGTCGTAGGACCACCGATTGAACAGCAAAACACCGCTGTTGACCTTTTCTCCGTCGGTTATGACGCCGGCTTCTTCCATACCTCTCGATTCAACTAAAAACAGATGCAGGCGTAAAAACAATAAGCTCAAGAACCACCTAGATTCGCAGCGCCTATATGCGGCATAATCCTTAGGAGTAAAGAAACGAGCGATACCTTCAAGGTACGAACTCCTCCTACTCTGCTTAGATGAACAAAGCTGCTGAGCTAGGAAAAGGGTGGACGATGCAACGCTTAAAAGAAAAAACCCTAGTTCGAACAAAGCTAATAATGAAAGGGCTTGGCTCACGATTGGGCTAAGTTGGACTTACTACTCCACAAGACACATCGTGGGCTAAAAGCCGGCCCAACAAGTGCAAAGGCCCACTTAGGCCCATATTAGTATCTCAGTTTCTGACTTCTAGTGTTTATATGGAATTTCTTTTATGCGGAGTAAAATGTTATTGCATCAGCCAACGATGCGTTACACTTTGAGTGTCGTACCATTACACTTTTCTTTTTTCTTTTTTTTTTTCCCACGGCGGAATTTTTATACCAAACAAAACCTTAGTGAAATCAGTTGTCCACATCGAGAAATTTAAATTCCGTCGGGGAAAAGGATCGAGAGCCGATCCACTTCGCCAATCATGGCTGCCCTCCATGAACACATAAAAGGCCACCCTCATCGTCGAACATGAGAAATGTTCGACGTAAGACAGTATGTGAAATTTATTCGTCGAGACCATTGCCGACTAGGGAAAAAAAAAAAAATTACAACCAATCAAATCGGATCGGGAATAGGTCTTACGAGCAGCTTCAAGAACTCGGATTCGGTTAAGACTAAAACTGTCTTAATGGATAAATGTCGTCGAGTAATCATTCCTCGGATTCTGAGGAAGAGTTCGAGTTATTGCCTCGATTCTCCGTGACTTTGTCTGCAGACTCTTCTGCATTGGTAATAGAATCTATCTTCTCTTCCACATCTATTGGTGATCTGATATTTTCACGTTCGTTTGCTTCAGAATCCGACGAGGGGTTTGATACTATGCCACGATTCTCTGAGACATCATCAATATGCTCATCTGCATTGGTAGCAAAATCCATCTTCTCCTCCACTTTTATTGGGGAGCTGATATTCTCATGTTCATCTTCTTCGGATTCTGAGGAGGCGTTTGGCTTTGTGCCACGATTCTCATCAGCTCCATCTTCTGTACTGCAAACGTAATTCACCTTCTCTTCTACTTTTACCGCCGAGCTGATATTTTCATGCTCCTTTGCTTCAATAACCTCATCTTCAGATTTCTTCTCCATCTGGTCTTCAGCTTTGACTGGTAAGCACGAATCGTCTTCTTCTCTTTGATGGGGTGATTCTTGCATGGACTTTGATGGGAGAAGCTCTTCGTCATTATGCTGGAATTGCAACTTCTGTTCTGCAGCGTTTGACGATTCCACTGATTCATTGTGATCGCTGCTCTCCGAGGATGAGATGGAATTCTCTCGCTTGATTTCTCGAGAATCCTCGAAAGTGACCTTTTTGGCTGGTGATCTTGCAACCTCATCTTTCTTACACGAATCACCAACCACGTCTACGTCAGATTTTGTCGTTGATTTCATAGGTCCCAGTTTTGCTTCAAAATCCTTGATCATAAAGGTTAAGGATCGTGCATCACGCGCTGCCTCGAGTTGCTGAAGAAACGATGCCTGTCAAAGGAAATAGAAAAAATAATAACAATAACTCAGATTCTATTACCAGACAAGGTTTCAAAAGAAAACAATCCACAGATTTCTTTTTTTTTTTTTTTCGAAAGTACTTACCTTGAGAAGTTCAACTCTTTCCTTGATATCCTCTTCTGAAGCTTCCTTATGAATGACTTTCAGAGCATACAGAATGTGAGAGTCAAGATTCTCAGTACGGTGTTCATCAATCTTACGCTGTGGAACCGAGGAGTAACAGCCAACCGAGAAGAAAGGGCACTTCACGAGCTTCATGGGACAAACCGTAATACAATGTCTGTCCATCTCACGCCTCATGATGATGGCTGAACACTTCTGTTCACAATCAAGCATCTTAAAAGGGCAGAGAGAATCATGGTGGTCCAATTGAGCAGCGCTAAACCTAGCATTACAGCCCTCGTTAGTGCAGATCAACGTTCTAAAACCACACTGCGGTCTATGTTCCTCTAAATCTTCCCTAGACTTGAATCTCTCGACGCAATGATACAAATTTCTGAAGTCAACGTTCTTCAGGAGAGTTTGTGCAACAGATTCCCTCCTATTCAACAGCCAGAACCCATTTATCTCCATCTCCTGCACGAATTCATCGATCCTATCCTCCCTTCTATCGCTCAACAACCATCCCGAGACTCTACTGAAGAAGTTCCTCTTCGAACTAGCAAAATCATCAATGAATTCCGTGATAATATCATGAGGGTCAGCATGTACTATCTCATCTGCACCATTATCGAGAACCACCGTCTCGGCTACATAGGCCTCGCTTCTTTGAACAAGGTAATCAACCATCTCTCGTCTGATGTCGATAGCTACTGAAGCAGGACTCTTGAAGAGGCCGCCGGTCGTGTTATCAACACATGCCGAGGCCAAACCAGGTAAGAGTTCTTCGGCTAGTTTGTGGACTTTGTCCGAATCGCATAGGTCACAGTGGTGTAAAGCATCTTCATCTTTTTCTCCTCCTTTGGTTCTGTTATGTTCTAGCTCGATCTGGTCAAGAGGTGGATTCATGCTGCAATAGGTGAAAAGATCAAATGACAAAAATCCTTACAAATTTGAGATAGAGACCATTATAGATCAGAAGCTGTGATCCACATCCTAGCGTAGCATATACTCCTTACGATACAGAAACTCCACTCAGCATAGGCATCGGAAATGAGCACAGATCTTGAAAGAAAAAAAAAAACCACCAATCATAAAATCGATCAGTAAAACTATCGATATGTTTTCTTCCGTTTCTTCAGCATTGCCTCAAATGGAAGATTATTAATCACGAAACATGCATATCAGCTATGTAAAGCTGAAGATGCGACTAAATACTCATAATATTGCAACGATTATCATCCAGTTCAACGGTCCAGAGACTATTAGTTACCTGAATCGCTCTCCAAATCAGTGATCGGCGTTCAGAAACTGTGCCGCCGGTAAATCGCTCCGACTGGGTCGTTTGGAAGATGCGGAATTCAATGCGATCTTTTGTTTTTGTTCTATATTAGTACATTTCTCTCTCTCTCTATATATATATATATATTTATATTTTTTATGTGAAATATACTATATAGATATTTATATTAAAGCCCCCAATTTTGGCGGGCATTATAGTGTGGCGGGCCCCCAATCTCTTCGATATTATATAAAAGCCCATATAGTCAAAGTCAACTACTCGACAAAAGGTTCTCGAGAAAAGCATCCCAAAATCCAAAATGAGGTTATTCAAGAGTTCTCTTGTATGAGCGAACTGCGATCGTCTCTCAGGTAAAGTTTGTGTTCATAATCTTTATCTTAAGATAAGATGTATCGTTGTTGATTTGCTGTTTTATAGTTTTAATTTCATCGTTTTTTCACACATATGTGAAGCTAAGTGCGTCAGGGAAATTAGGAGAAACTAGGATTTCGTGGCGATTGGATTTGCATGTTTTGGCATAAAATTCATTGCTTGGTAAGCCCTGATAAATGCTTTATCCATTGGTTGGTTGAATGTCACTGTCTTTGACAGAAGAAATCTCTTTTTGGAGTTGTCGATAGTTATCTATGAGTTTTCTGACCTCGTTGTGTTGCTTCATACCATCTAAATCCCTCGTTTTGTGGCAGTAAGATTATCCATAGGGCACATTCAGTCATGATCTTGTGTATGTTAATAAATATTGAGAAATTGGTCAGAAGATTAGTATAACTCCGTCACCGAGGGGTTACTATAGCAGGAGAGGCCGAAGCCCGAGCCCAAGAGGCAGCTATAGAAGCCGTGACAGAGTTCTCCCTGCTAGCCTTTTGGTTCGCACCCTTCGCCATGACTGCGGGTGTACTGATTCTGCTGATTCATGGCATAAATATTACATATTGTGCAATTATTTGTTGGTTTATATATATATATATATATATGTATATAAATGCGATCGTATGGCCTTTTTTAGCTTCAGTCTCATCGTGCTAAAGGTTTTGGTTTATGCTGGTGAATGGATATAACAGATGTATGAAATAGCCAAAACATTTTTGAATGACTGTCATGCTTCGTTGTAGAGGAGACATGCTTATTTTACCGCTATCTGAGGCATTTTTCTGAAAAATTTCCTACAACCTTGTTGGATTGTTCTGTGTTTGCAGGCCTGAAGATCTTCATTATAATTCGAACTTCAAATATCAACTGGCATCAACATTCTTCTGCTTTTATTTTATGGGGATTCTTCTTTATACTTTTGAAGTGATGGGGAAAAAGAATGCAGTGTTAAAGTTCAAGTTCATCTCAAGAAATGAAGTGGAGCAAAGTTGTGCATGAAATGCAAAATGACCATTGAGGACTAATGCCATGCATGCCGGAGTTTGGAAGAATGAAGTCTTAATCTTGATTCATCGGCGTGGTGGTGTTTACGAACGACATTGTTTTTTAACAATCGCCATAACTGCTGTTTACAAATGCCTTGTGTCATTAGTTTAAGTAGTGTCCACTCGTTTAAGGATTTGACTTACCTATCAAAGTGGGTTATCAACCCAACTCCGTTAGATGTGTTATGACGTGTCAACCATCTAACGGAGTTAGGTTTCAACCCACTCGGGTATGTAAGAATAAACCATAGTTTCAGTTTCCTTTCATTCATTACTTGTCATAGTTGAGTCGAAGTCACTGCTTGCTTTCAAACTCTAGATGATGTCATACTGTTGATCTCCTCCTCATTCTTTTGCCATGTCACTATGTGAAACCAAGGCCACTTTTTAAAAAGCGTTGGATCTGCTGGCTTTTGCCCTTTACACATATGCCCAGTTGAGATTAGGCACTACTACTTTGTCCGACGTAGTAATAATTGCAAAAAAAAAAAAAAGAAAGGTAATGCCAATCTAGAAAAGTTTGCCTATATACATGACAAAAGCCCTAATTTAACGCCTTAACAGATAAGCTGTCAATGGATGGAGAAAGGAAAAATATCCATTGATTGAGGTAAAGAGTAAAGACATTGGGACTTCTCTGTCTTGACATATTGGGTTCACAGTGAGACTTGTCTGTTCCTCATTGCAGATAACCAAATCAGACTTCCATCTTCTAACCTCACTATTCACTTATCTGTCTATATTTCAAATATAAGCCTCTGAATTTTCTACCCTTGGAAGTAAATGGAATCAAAGAAACTCCCAAGAAGCAAATACATTTTCTTACAAAAAGTTACATGCGATGCAGAGGAAAAAAAAAAGGGTTCTTCTGCACTTAATTGCACACAATACGTCGGAATTCAAATGTACACAATAGATTGCAATTGCATCCCATTCTAAATCTCTACGCAGCACATAGATTGCACAGCCCCACAAAACTCGCCGGAAACGTCTTCAACTCTTACCATTTTCCCAGGTTCTTGGCTTTCCGTACTCTTCTTCCCCGCCGTGAAGAACCCATGCGGCCCGCCTTGGTAACCCGACCCGGCAACCAAGACCCGGTCCCCTATCTCCGCCCCGCAGGTCCCCACTCGGACGTTGGGATCGAGCTCATCCCAGCGCACCAAGCCCGCATCTTTAGCCCACCCGACGCAGCCCCTTGGGCTCTTGCCGCTCGCCGGCCACACCTCCTCGACCCGCCTCCATGTGCCCGACCCGATATCGTACACGTCGGCGCTGGCCTTGAACGCACCTTGGGTCTCCGTGCCGTACCCGCTGACGACCCAAAACTCCGACGACCCGACCATCAGCCCCTCGCACTCGTCTCTCTCCTCGCTCATCTCCCCCAAATCGTTCCACTCGTCCTTCTCCACGTCGAACACCCACGAAGACCTCAGGGCGTTCTTGCCCTCGTCGTGCCCGCCCGCCACGTAGACCTTCCCCTCCGACGCGCAGGCGGCGAAGAACGACGCCGTCTTCGGCATGTCGGCGCACTGCCTCCACCTCGCCGTCGTAAAATCGTACAGGTAAACGTCTCTAACTGGCTTGCAGCTGAGCGGCTCCCATCCGCCCAGAACCACCAGCTTGCCCTCCGTGCTCGCCACGTGGCAGAAAAGCGGCAGACCGTCTGGGTACCCGGGAATCGGGTCCAATCGGGTCCACGACCCGACATCCGGGTCGAAGAGGGATAGCCCGTATCTGGGCTGCTGACCCGAAGGCTTCGACGAGCTCGACTCGGTTTGACCCGGAAGGATCTGGACCATGCAGGCGGTTTTTCGGGTCAACCCGTTTTTCCTCCTTTGGTAGTAGAAATACTTGCTTCTGATGAGATTCCGCCATCTCTTACAGACTTGGGATGAGGTATTGTGCGATGAGTGGTGGATGCGGAATAAACAGATGAGGGCTATGTCTAAAGGTAGACATGGGATTAACTCTGTCAGTGATTCTTCTAGCTCGATCATTTTCTTTTTCCCCTAAAAAATTCTCTTATCGATGCTTTTGGGGTTGTTCTTGAGATGAGTGATGGATGGTTTTCTGACTAGATAACGATGATGATGATGATGATGATGATGAAGATGATCTTACACTTTGAGTGGTGAAGGTCTTTTTATAGAGGGGACGAAAAACGATGCGAAGTAAAATAAAGAAAAATCGATAACGCTAAACATGGAAACAGTTAATGTAATAGTTATCCGCGAAACTAAAGAACCGCCGAACCAGTGGGTGACACTTGGGCCGCTTTAGGCGGTTTACGACTCCCAAACTCGTCCTTACAAAGTGAGCCCCAAATAGGCTCTTTTTTAGAATGTTCGAATTTTGTCTATATAGATTTATTTATTACAATGTGTATTTGTTAGTTTAATCAATTACGTAAATTATATTTGATATCCTATTTATTGTATTATATTATTGATGATGTTCACTTAAAAATCATTTCAATTTGATCTGTCAAATTTTTTTATATTTATAATTTGATCTTTCAATTTTTTATTTATTCTTAGGATTAAATATTCTTTTAGTTCTGTAATTTAAGGGAGTAACCATTACAAATCGAATTTAGGAATTGACATTATAGGGACAATAACTTTCAAAATTAAGCAATTTAGGGACGTTATACGTCGAAACCCTATATTTTGCCCCAAATTATCGAATTTCGGCTTATAATCTAGGGTTCCGGCAAAATTTAGGGGTGATATTATACGGACAATAACTTTCAGAATTAAGCAATTCTGGGACAAAATCTAGGATTTTCTTGGCGTATAATATCAAAAAATTGCTTAATTTTGAAAGTTATTGTCCGTGAATGCTATCATGTAAATTCGATGTCTCTATAATGCCACATTTCCTAAATTACTTGACTAAAAAAGTAATTAACCTTTATTCTTATGATATCCCATAAATTTGTTTTTCTTCTATATACTTTAAAACAACATGAATCTACTTCAATACCTATTTGTATAAAAAAAAAAGTTGCAGTTCAGTACCATATCAGAAAAAAATTATATTTAAGTATCCAACTGGTTGTGTGTACCAGTTTACCATCATTAACGTACCTTTTTATATGTATATTACATACCACATCACGCATTTATGTGATAACTATATACGTTTCTTTATGTAAACTAAATTTATTATGTGATGTATCTTTTCTTACGGTATTATGTACCACAATACGTTTCTACATCGTACCTAAATATACTTATATGATGTATCTGCGGTACAAGCGGGTACTTATGCGTAAAACTTTATTCTACTAGGTACCTACATGTAAAAAAATTATGACAATGGACTGAATTGACAATTTTTATATAAAAGAGATATTTAAGTGTAAGTTTTCCTTAAAACAATCATTAATTATAATTTCATTTATACACATGAGAATGCTATGAACTTATAAATGGGGAGCAATTTGAAGAAATGACCTTAAATCTTTGTGTACGGACGCCTAATCGAATTGTTTGGGACCTTAATCGATCACAAGTTATTAAGGAACTCCTAACTTAAGATTTTCCGTGTATTTGGGTTCGGACCGAACATATATATCAAAAGGATTAATTCCACTAAAAGATATAATTAATATAAATTATTACGAAATACATTTATATGAGACATGATTTATTACAAAATAAAAGATTATGTTCGTAGAATTTGTTCAATCATCATTCACCACAAATGGCGGCTTTTTTAATTAAATAATTAGTTTTTAAATTTTTATTTATAAAATAAGTTAAAAAAAATACTTATTAATAAAATAAGTATTTTCGTATTTATATCATACGAGTTATAAATCGTACTCTAAAGTTACGATTTATAACTCGTATGATAAAGATACGAGATCTAACTCGTAACTCTAACGTACGAGTTATAACTCGTATCTTAGAGATACGAGTTAGATCTGATATACGAACAGCGCACGAAGGAAAAGACAGACGACGAACGACGACGACGGCGACGGTGACGGCGGCGGCGAGAGGAGACGACGCGAAGATATTTCGTAGCTTAGAGGTACGAGTTATTTTTTTTTGTGATTACCACGTGGTTTTTTCATTCGTTTGTTGATTTTGTATGAAATTGTTGGGAGATTATTTATTGATTTTGAAGAATTGATGATTGTTTGTTTAGGGTTGAGGATAATTTTTGTTGAATTATTTGTAGAATTAAGAATATTTGTGTTGGGATTAACGCGTGTTTTTGTCGTTCGGATTCAATGCGTTTGGATTTATTCGTATTTTTGTTGATGTTTTTGTCGTTCGTTTGCGTTGTATTGTGTTGTTCTTCCTAGGATGGATGACGCGACTTTGTACGGCCCTTTCGATGATTCGGTGTTGACGACGCAGTCGAATCATCGATCTCGTGATGTCCTGCTGGATGCGGACGTGATCGATAAAACGATCAAGATTAGATCGTTAGAAAACGTTATATGGGGTACGAAAGAGCAGCCTATAATTCTACACGGCCGTTTGCTGAAGAAGTTGGATGAGATGGGATTGTACGGCGTATACAGCTGCATGTCGCATAAGGTAGACCCCCACTTGATTACGGCGTTAGTAGAGCGATGGAGAAAAGAGACGCATACGTTTCACTTTTTTGTTGGGGAGGCGACTGTTACGCTAGCGGACGACGGTATTCTATGGAGGTTGCCGATAGATGGTGAGTGCGTTTCGGGTGTGATCGAGTCCAGGACGACGTCGCAGTGGCAGGACGAGTGTGAGCGGTTGCTTGGATATCGACCACCACAAGACAAACTTAAGGGGACGGCGTTAGCGATGAGGGCTCTAGCGGATTGGTATATAGCCAATCCAGTCACAGATCATAGCGAGGAAGTACAAGTCGAGCAAGCTGCACGTGGATATGCGATGCTGTTATTTGGTGCAGTTATGTTCCCCGATTGTAGCGCCAACACCGTCTCGCTCACATTCCTCCAGTTATTGGAGAACATCGATGACGTGCGCACTTATAGTTGGGGCAGTGCAGTACTCGCCTATTTGTATAGAGAGCTTTGTTCGGCATGTCAGCCGAAAGAGCTTAATATAGGCGGACATCTACGACTGTTGCAGGTAATAATTTATAAAATTCAAATAAATTTGAATTTTATGTTTTCGTAATCATAATGTAATATTTTTTTGCAGGTGTGGGCGTGGATGAGAATCCTGCCTTTACAGCCCGTTCGTGTAGTGGAGCGCATCCATATGTCGCCCCAAGTTATTGACGGGTTTGAGCTGCCGATGCACCAAATGCTGCAAGGTATTAGAATTAATTTATTATATATACTTATATATACATGTAGTAAATTATTTATTTTATCGAACACTAGTAAATTATTATTGTTTCGTAGGTGGAACGCTCGATTGGATCATACCAGTTCGACGCGTTTGAATATACGCACTATGCGCGAGGTGCTCGATATGATGCAGATGTCGCAATTTGTGTGGTCCCCGTACGACTTTTCTTTACCGGAGATTGAGTCGTTACCTCCCGACTGACTGTGTGGGAGTTTCTTGATCATAAAAGTCCCCGCATCCACCGTACTCATCAACATCGGGAGGTGGCATTTGATATGTATGATTAAATGGAACAGACTGGTACATTGCTCGGGGACCATCTACTGGTGCAGTGGCATCAGGTGGATTCTCATCGTCGTTGACAACTTCAGGATTGTTGGGATCTGGAAACTCGGACAAGAGATTTTCATCGTCTGCTTCACAATCACTGACATCGACTTCTGGCTGGACTTCTTGCTCGCCTTCTGGCTCATCTTCCTGCTGGGCTTCCGGCACGTCTAATATAGGAACATCAATTAACACATTTTCGAACCCTCTTGTAACTGTGACTATATCAGGCATCTCTGGACAAGCATGACTCGATGAACCAAATTCAAATTGCTGAAACCCACTTCTGTCTTCAAAATTTGTATGAGAATCTTCATTGAGATCAAAATTGCCGTATTCATTTTTTTCAACAAAAACCTCAAAATGGTTGAATTCGGAATCAGGGTGTATGAAGAATGATAAGTCGCTGTCGTTGGAAATCTGTAGTAGTTGATGAAATATGCGAGAATGTTGAAAGTATTCATTCTTGCCATAAACAATCAACGAACAAGAACTGCTATCAGCACCCGTAATTTCAAACAACAATGACAGAAATTCGGAAAAATTGGTAGAACGACGAATTCGTCGGTACCCTATAGGATCAATACTGTATTTGATGGTTGAATTAAATGTGTGAATAATTTCACCACCGAAATAAACTAACACTTGTATATTATTGGACACCATTTCTGTATGTGATGTGAGTGATCAGTGATGTGTTTGATATAATATTTCGTTTGAAAGGGTTGAATTTATAGGGATATTACTCGTACCTTTGAGATACGAGTTACATGCACTCGTACTTGAAATATACGAGAAAGAGTAACTCGTATCTTCAACATACGAGTTAGCAGAGTTTTTGTCAGAGTTTGTCGGTGTCGGTAGATCTAACTCGTATGTAGGAAATACGAGTAATATAACTCGTATCTTGAACATGCCGAACAAAGCTCTCTATACAATCGTCTTCGACGTGACAACTGCGGGCCCCACTTTGAGTTTTTTTATTTATTAGTTTTTCCTTAATTTAATATAATCTTTATCGTAACGTAACAGTTCAATCAAGCGATATTTTTCTATTGAATGATTCCAAATGTATTTATTTATTTTATCAGCCCATCGCTTTTATTACTAGATAAGCTCCAGCATGACTAGTAGGATGACTTTCTTAGACAAAGCTATTATAACATGGGCCCCACACGCTATTTTTTAAACTAGTTAATATCGAATATATATTATTTTCTTTTGATTTATTTGTAAGATTTTATTAGTTACCTATATAATATGATATGGGAACTTATAATAATGATGTTGATTTATCTTTTATTATATTAAGGGTGATGTATTTAGAATAACTATATTTCAATTAATTGATATGTGAGGTGTAACTACTATTTTGTCATTATTCCTTAAGGTTATTATGATATTGATCTATCTATTTTATTAAGGGTAAATATAGTAAATTTCAATTGAATAAACGACAAATTTGATGCTTATACTATACCAAATTCTCAATGTTGGTGCTCAAACTTTTAAATGTGCCGTTTTGGTTCCTAAACTTTGTAAAACCTTTTATTTGTTGTTCTTTTGACCTAACGAACCGATAAAGGAACCAAAAAGGGACGGTTTTGCAAAGTTCAAGAACCAAAACAACACATTTAAAAGTTTAAGCACCAATAGTTAGAACTTTTCTTTTTACACACGTGTTATTATGTAAACTTGATATAAAATTCAGCTTCGATCAATTCGACAATTTTTGAACTTCTTATTTTTTTTGCTTTAAGAACCAAAACGGCACATTTGAAAGTTTGAGCACCAACAGTGAGACTTTGCTATAGTTTAAGCACCAAATTTATTGTTTACTCTTTTCAATTAATTGGTATGACAATATAATTACTATGTTACCCTTAAGTTTATTATGATATTGATCTATCTATTTTATTAAGAGTAAATATAATAATTTTTAATTAATTGGTATGACAATATAATTACTATTTTACCTTTTATTTTTAAGTTTATTATAATATTGATCTATTTATTTTATTAAGGATAAATATAGTAATTTTCAATTAATTGGTATGACAATATAATTATTATTTTACCTTTTATTTTTCAAATTTAGATACATTTATAAGTAAGATTGTTTATTATTTTGTGATTAATGTATATGTATTTAGTTTTAACCGACACAAATAGACACCGCGCCACCACTCGAAGATTCCTTATCCAGTTTTTGAATTTTTAAATAATCAATCCAATCATATCCATTATCCATGCAGATGATATAAATATTTAAATAAGAAATATTTATCAAATTGATTTATATATATTCACCATTAAAACGAAGAATCAAATTAAAGATAAACAACTTGATGAGGTCCACAATTAAAATGAAAAATATTGTCAGCCTTTAAGCTTAAGCTTAACATGCACCCCATTTTCACAAATCATATATATGTAATATGTATATATTAATTCAAATAATGTTAGAAAAAAGAAAAATATTTAAAAATGACATGAAGCCCATCATTGCGTTAATCTTCTATATTCTATGTATATATTAATTGTCGAATAAACGTCTACAAGGAAGTTGTCATATCATTAATCCTTAATTAACTATATTATTATGTCTCTTCAATCAAGTGCAAAGCCCATAGAGACAGAGTATTTAGCCTGTTTTATAAGATATAACGGATAATAATAGAGATAAGCATTGAAGATTCAATAGGTGACGTTGACAATACATAAGTTCATTTTTTTTTTCTTTAAGGCAGCCAATGGGAGGGAAAAATAGTCGACATTTTTTTTTTTACATAGTAATGTGTAATAATTGATTGCGACTTCAATAATATAAAAGAAAAGTAAACGTTATGCATATATAGTGTTGCCTCATCATTCCGTTACCCTTTGCCTACTCTACTCTCACATGGTTTTGGAGATATTTGAATTGGGATTTATTATTTTAATTGACTTTTGGTATATGATAACGTCTTGTTTACTTTTACTCTCCGAGGATTTTGCTTCAAGCAACATTAAACAGATATGTCCTAGCTTATTTCATGTCCTTAGCGAGATGTTTTCAATAAATACAAAGGTCGTTTCATAGTTGACGATGATACTAATATTTAATTCATACTGAATTTAGTTTGTGTCTATGGATTGCAATAGCGGGGCAAGACAAATGGGTCAATAAGATTAGTCCCGCTGGAAGTCGGAAGTTAGTATAATTCAGATTGAAAATGGGACAACGATGGAGGGATGGGATACATGGGCAAAGAGAATTAGTCCCCCTGAAAGTTGGGAGTCATCTCTTAGCTGAGAAAATGAGATTAATATTTGATTGAGAGTGAACTTAATCGGAATGTAAGAATATATTTCGGTAATTGATTAGATGCATTTTTTCCCTCCTATTTTCTTTAGGTTTGAGGGTGCGCTAAATGGGTTGGGCCATAATATCTTAAATGGGCTTCATCGTCAATTTATTGGGTTGATGAAGCCAATTCAAAACGGACCGTTTAACGAAAAATAAAATCATGTATAAAGTGACACTATAATTGGGCTTCATTTTGTATTTAATTAATAAACGACTAATCTTAAGCAAGCCATGGATAGGGTTTGGTTTGGAATGTAAGATCACAGTCAATTTTATTACGAACATTATCAAGAAAAGAAGCACCTACACACGTCAGCAACCTTTCTTTCGTACGCAGTGACGTCATCCGAACTCCTATAAATAGTCTGTGCGACGTCGTTTATGTCGTGTAATGAAAATCCAGATTTGGTAAGTACACATGGCTCAATCAAGCGCCGCCACGCCGAAGCCGCTAGCCGACAGGGTTGCCGTAGTAACCGGCGCGTCGCGGGGGATTGGGCGGGTCGTCGCTCAGCACCTGGCGAGCCTCGGCGCGAAGGTTGTCATAAACTACGGGGCTAGCGCGGCGGCCGCCGAGTCGCTGGCCTCGGAGATAAACTCGGGCTCGGACGTCACCCTCGCCGTGACTTTCAAGGCCGACGTGTCGGAACCGGAAGAGGTGAAGGCGCTCTTCGACGCGGCGGAGTCGGCCTTTCAATCGCCGGTCAACATCATGGTCAATTGCGCCGGCGTGCTGGACTCGAAGTACCCTAGGCTCGCCGAGACCTCCGTCGAGGATTTTGACCGAACGTTCAAGGTCAACACTCGTGGAGCTTTCTTGTGCTGCAGAGAAGCTGCAAATAGGTAAAGTGAATAATTTCAATGGCGGAAATTGTTTTCGCGTGATTTTTGAACTGCGTCTATGTTAAGCAGAATCAAGCGCGGCGGCGGAGGTCGAATAATCTGCTTCACTTCATCGCAAGTCGTGGCGCTGAAACCTGGGTACTCGGCGTACTCGGCGTCGAAAGCCGCCGTTGAGGCGATGGTCAAGACTCTGGCGAAGGAGCTCAGGGGAGCGGGAATAACGGTCAACGCCGTGGCGCCTGGGCCTGTGGCCACTGAGATGTTCTACGCCGGCAAATCGGAGGAGTTCATCCAGAAAATAGTCGATGAGTGCCCGCTGGGACGGCTCGGTGAGACGGCGGACATTGCGCCGGTGGTAGGCTTCTTGGCCAGCGACGCCGGTGGGTGGGTCAACGGCCAAATTATTAGGGTCAACGGTGGTTATATTTAGATGGGAGCTTCGCTTTTTATTGCTGTAATTGAATTTCAGCTACTTCATATTTGCATTTAATTTGAGAATAAATATATATAATTACTTTATTTTAAAATTAAGCCTATAATTGATAATAATTCAAACGGCGGTCACAAATCAGAATACACTAATAAGCTCGCAGAACTCATCGCCTACTAAAAGTCGCCGGCCATGATTTCCCTGTTAGGCCGTTATAGCCGCCGGCTGGTCAACATACGAAAAACTCTCCGCTACTCTTTATCGAAAGCGCTGTCTTGTCAATATTCGTATTCCACAACGACTGAGTCGACGCCGAATCAGTCAGCGCCGCCGCCGCTTATTGTGGGAATTACTGATTATGCCGGGAGAGGCGTGTTCGCCTCTCGGAGAATTGGAGCCGGAGAACTTATCCATACAGCTAAACCAATAGTCGCTCATCCTGCTCTCTCTTCGCTTCACAGTGTGTGCTATCTCTGCCTAAGGAGGCTTCAAAACCGCAATGTTAGCTCGGAGGATGTTCAGAGGGTTTCGTTTTGCAGTAAGAAGTGTGAAGACGAATCAGAGGTAATGCATACTTTACCGTCACTGTGAGAGGATGATTATTTCATGAAATTTCTGGATGAGTTGGAGAGAAATCAAGTCATTTTCGCCAATTTTTTTCTCTTCTTGCAGAGTACTAGATCTTGTGGGTACTTTGTTCCGAAAAAAAAAAATCATGCTTGATTTTTATCTTTTACTGCCTTCTTTGAACAGTTGTGATTAATCCTACTGTTCTTAATTATCTACGAATTTTTGTAAAAATCCTTTGCGCAGCTGCCTGCATTATATTGGCTGTTCTGGAATTGTTTAGCATTAATGGGTTCTTTTTTCTTTCCCGAAAAAGATGTTGAAGGGCTCAGCCCTCAACTTTCATGTCTGCCGAGCCAAAACACTCACATCCTCCTTCACTATTCTGAGGGTTTTTTTTGGCTGGTTAACGCCCTCTTAATTTTTAATTAGGTCTGTTTTTTTCTTTTCTTTTTCCTCTCATTATGAAGTTACATCTTTCATCTTAAATTGTGGATGTGTAGATCTTTTATGATGTTGAGAAGAAAGTGGACTGGTCAAGTTTTCATGAGTACTGCAGGTATGGAGATCTTCAATGTCATTTTATGTATTATATGTATTATTTGATGGGGCTGAATATTTACTGCACTCTGTGAAGACTGCAGGGTCTAAAATATCCTCTCTTGATGAAGAGATTGGCTTGTCTGGTTATATCTGGAGCTGTTTCTTCTAATGTTCTTGACATACTTAAGCCAGAGATCTCATCTTGCGAGAAAAGATCACTGGTAAAACATCTCTAGGTTTCGAAGAAAACCATGCTTTTGCATTTTATGAGCTTATGTGTATTAATTCTATTAACATGATAAAAAAAGCTCTTGGTGGCGGATATGTTTGGTTTGAAGGAGACTAACAGCTTCCCTCTTTTCTTCGTTCTCTGATTCTCAGATGAAAAAGGAGCATGCCCTATTAAAAAGCATTTTTGAAGATACAGATATTGAAAGAGATCGGATGGCATGTATCCATAATATGTCAAATTCATCATCTGTTGAAGTTGTTTCAATGCCAATGTTGACTGCTTGCTTGAGTAAATTATATGAAAACCTTCATGCCTAATTCTGCTTGAGATCTGGAAAAGCGTTTCCATGACTTATTTCTAGTTTTGAACGAAGAATGGTATGAGAGTGTTTTGGCACGGATTCGTATCAATGCTTTCCGCATAGAATTGGCTGTAGGATCTCATGAAGATCTTCTTGCTATGGCATCAGCCTCTGTTGAAGCAGAAGCTGCTGTTGGAAATGCTGTTTATCTTCTACCATCTTTATATAACCATGATTGTGGTAAGAATCCTCGTTTGTTGATAGTCTCAGTCGCTTCCCTTCGTTTGCAAATGCAAGCTGGGTTAAGGCTAGCCATCTGCTGCTTTATGTGGCACATTTTTAAGTGTCTCCAAAAAAGGCAACAAAAAGGTTCCCATGATTATATTTCCCATTGACTGCAGATCCGAATGTAAACATTGTGTGGGTTGAAAATGTGGATGCTAAGATAAAGGCTCTTTGTGACATTGAAAAGGGTATGTTCTTCTGATGCAGCTTCGTTCTCCTTTAGTTTTTGCATGTATTTAGATTTTTCGTTTTGCTGGAAACATGTCCTATACTGGAAATTGAGGATGCCGATATCTGGGTTGATCAATTGTTAAACCCTTATTTTGTGAAGCATTTACCACCGAGTGTTTCTCTCTATCAAGGGCATGTGGTTGTTGTTTTAACCACTTTGTCAAACTGCAGGGGAAGAATTGAAAATATGCTACATTGACGCTAGCATGGATTATGAAGCCCGACAAAGGATTCTGTATGAAGGGTTTGGTTTCCATTGCAACTGTCTGAGATGCATGTCAAAAGACTAACCTTGGGTGCTTGAAGGAACGTATCAGCTGAACGGAAAAATAGACTCGAACTAATCTGGGAACTTCATCTTTTCATCTGTTTATAAACTCGGATCATTTGTGGGTTCTCAAGCCCGAGTTCCTTGGATTTTACCGTCATTGATGGGGAATTGAACAGCAGATTTTAATGAAAATAAATTTTGTTGTTCTCACTGCGGTGGCCTTATGGTGCTTTCATTCATTGATGGGGAAATGAACTCCCCCCTCCCCCCTCTCTATTGCTTTTGTTTGCACTCTCTGGGTTCTGCTACTTATAGAATGTCAGATTTACTTAGGTGTGGAGGACCATGCTAGCCAGATTCGGAAATTTCAAATATTAGGCTTTACCACCTCTAATTACAGGCACACTTTTGGCTAAGGTTACTTCCTAGCCAATTTTGCCAGTTTTTCCAAAGGTTAGGCTGCTTTCTGGTCCTATATATGGAAATTACAGGTGTTGTTCGAACACTGCAAATTTACAGGCATATTTACATTATACAGAGACTCGTTTGAGTTTACACATCAAATATGGCCACGATCTGTCCTAACCCTGCCATGGAAGACCTTAAGATTGCATTCCATGAGTCCATCCTTGTTTTCCCATTGCAAGAAACGAATGGTAAGACCTTGTTCTTGTCTAACATTGATCAGGTTCTGACTTTTACTTCCCCATTGGTACTCTTCTTCTCTGCCAATCCTCATTTTCCACCAGAGGTTGTAGCCAACTAGCCTTGGTACTCGTCACTTACGATTTAATGGCGGGGAGGCTTAAATCGAACCCTGAATCTGGTCAGCTTAAAATGGAATTGGGACAGGGCGGGGCTGGTTTTGTGGTGGCTTCTTCTGAGTTGTCGCTTGATGAGATTGGAGACCTGGGCCATCCTAGCCTTGGATTTTCTCAGCTTGCTGTTCGGAAACTAGACAACTCTGTGCTAGCCAATGATGATGATAATGTTGCTAATCAGCCTCCTTGTGTTTTTCAGCTAACATCATTCAAGTGTGGTGGTTTCTCTTTAGGGATATCACTATACCATGCATTGTTCAACGGTGCAGCTACAAAAAAATTTCCTGGAAAATCTTGCATCCCAGACCTTCAACGACAAGCCATTGGCACGAATTCCTTTCTTCGATCGCCACGTACTCGGTGCTAGAATTCCACCACATGTGACATTTTCACACCCCGAACTAGTTCTGGATGCCCCCAATTCAAGTTCCAGGCAGGAGTTATTGAGCTACAGTCTCTTCAAATTAAGAAACGAAGACATCCGTTTATTGAAACTCAAGGCAAAGTCCGGAAGGGATACTGCTTCGACAGATATAAAGATCACTACGCACACTGTCATTGCAGCTCTGATATGGCATTGCAATGAACTTTCTGCGTTAGACATCGATCAAGACGAAGACAGTGTGTCTGCCCTCCTTAATGTTGTAGACTTAAGGTTAAGAATCTTAACCCCACCATTGCCGCTTGAATACTGTGGTAATGCAATATTACTGGCTTGTGCTTCGGCGAAATGAAAAGAGGTAAGGGTGGCTCTTTTCGAAGCTAGTTGAGACTATCGTGGAAAGTATTAGAAAAGTAACGGAGGGGTACGAAAGATCTGCTATAGATTGGTCAGAGATACACAAAGCTGCTATAGATTGGTTAGAGATACACAAAGGATCGCTCCGTAGGGAGTATCGGGTCAGTTCGTGGTTAAATTTCGGACAGGAAAACGTGTCCTATTCATGCGACAAACCGATCCGTACTGTGCTTCCACCGAACGACTTGAAAATGTTTGCTGGATGTTTCCCGATGTTGGAGTTACTATCTTGGTTCAGAGACCCATCGAAGAGATGGAGAGATTTCAATTTCATTTCGAAAGGTTCTTCGAGAAGCATGCCCCGTGTAGTAAACTGTAAAACTTGTGATGGGTAGTAAGGGAAACTGCTTCCGTAATAAGGTGATGAAGATCTTTCGGTTTATTAATAAAGCAAAATTCCAACATCTACCCAATTGTGTGCTTAAGATTTACGTCAGTTTGATGAAGTTGGCAGTTGGTTTCTTGATTATATATCATCTCTTACTAAGCCACGAGCTCTCACGCCCTTTACACTGATGCTCATTCACTGTATCTTCTATGTAAAGACGTTAGCTTGTCTCCTCCAATTTAGTCGTTTTCTAACCGTTGATAAGGTGGATTGTGAGTTCTAACACAAAGGGAGCTTTCTTGTTATTCTCCTACTTATCTCCCTTCTCCTTAAAAGCCCTTACCAACTCATTCTAACTTCAGCCACACTTCCTCTTAGATTTAACCAAACTCTTATCTTATTACCAAAAGCAAAAGTTTGTTTACTGGTTTTTCTACAACAAAAAAAGTGTTGATTATCTAAGTTTGTGTAGTGAAGACCGCAGAAACCCTTAAGTTATATCTATTTCATTTTGTTCTGTAACAATGGAAGCTCTCTCCATGAGTTCCTCCATTTCCATTGCACCAAGAAATGGTGTAAAGATGTCGAACTGTAATAAGCTTGGTGGAGGAATTTGGAAGAAAAGATTGGTTTATTGCCAAAGTGGTAATAGCCATGCCATAAAGTCTGGTGGGATTTCGACTGCTGTTACAGAGGCATCGCCTTTGACCAAGCCGGGCAGCTTGGTTTTGAGCCCGAACGGGAAGGAGTTGATGAGCCCTAATGGACAGTCCACGTCTGCTGTGGAATCGCACGAAGAAGGCATCGGAATTGTGAAGTTTCTCAGGGGAAAAACGTTTCTCATTACCGGCTCGACTGGTTTCTTGGGAAAAGGTAATGCTTTTTCGGCTACGGTTTTATGTTTGTTAAAAATTGTATGACTGTTATATTCTGTTGTGTAATGCTTTTTTTTTTTCAGTTCTCATTGAGAAGATACTGAGGACAGCTCCTGATGTTCAAAAGATATATGTCCTGATCAAGGCAAAGAGCAACGGTGCTGCAGAAGAGAGGCTGAAAACCGAAGTAAATTCGATTCTTGACCTGAATCATGAAATCATAACATCATTTGTTATACGATAATTCCTCGTTTTATGCGTTTTGGTGATATCCGATATAATGGAAAAAAATTGTCAGATAATCAACGCAGAACTCTTCAATAGTCTCAAGCAAGTCCACGGAAAATCTTACCAGCCTTTCATGATGAGCAAACTGATTCCCGTCGTTGGAAATGTCTGCGACGTAAATCTTGGCCTTCACGAAGACGCAGCTCAATTTATGTCTGAAGAGGTTGATGTAATCATAAACTCTGCAGCTAATACATCTTTCGACGAAAGGTTAGTAGGCACTTCTGTTCTAATACAATTGTTGGATCAGAACTAGATTTTACTTACCTATGCATTCCGAGATTCCAGGTATGACACGGCTATCGATATAAACACCAGCGGGCCCACACGTCTCATGAGCTTCGCCAAACGATGCCAGAAACTTAAGCTCTTCCTCCAAGTCTCGACAGGCAAGTACATGTGTTCATTAACTGTGAAATCAAAAGTAAACAAAGGAAACCATTTACTATCCTCTATAATAAAAAGACTCAGATTGGATCATTATATCGTATGACGGGATGGATACCTTGCATTTTTTGTCTGTTCTGACAGCTTATGTGAACGGAAAAAGACAAGGCACAATCATGGAAAAGCCATTTTGCATAGGAGAGAGCATAGCAGATGAGATGGTTCAGTATGGAAACAGCAGGCTTTCAATTCCGAACCTGAACATTGAGGATGAAATCAAGTTGGCTTTGGCGTCGAAACAAGCTGCTCAAGATAGTTCGGTGGCTCAAAAGATGAAGGACTTGGGAATGCAAAGGTATATAACATCAGAAGACAAAGAAACACACATGCACACAAAAAAAGAGAAAATTACTACCATTTGTCATTCTACAAACTAATCCACGATGCATCTCAGGGCAAACAAGTTTGGTTGGCAAGACACATATGTATTTACCAAGGCAATGGGAGAGATGATGATCGACAGTCTCAGAGAAGACATACCAGTAGTTGTAATAAGGCCTAGCGTCATCGAGAGCACGTATAAAGAACCATTCCCGGGCTGGATGGAAGGAAATAGGTTTCTTTTTATCTCCCAGTTTTCATAATCGATAGAGAACAAAAAATAAATCCACAAATTTGCTAACAAAAAAGGTATTTTTTTCCAGGATGATGGATCCAATCATTCTACAATATGGGAAGGGTCACCTCACGGGTTTCCTAGTCGACCCCAATGGAGTTCTCGATGTAGTAAGTGGCCCAGAATCTCTGTTTTATTGGTAATAATCACACGTGCACGATGTTTCTCTAACATTTATAAATAAAATGGGCTTGTGTTTAGGTTCCGGCAGATATGGTTGTAAATGCTATTTTAGCAGCCATGGCCAAGCATGGAGCTGTGCGAAAACCAGAGTACAGTGTTTACCAAGTTGCTTCATCTGCTGTGAACCCTTTAGTCTTTAAGGACTTGGCCAAGTTGCTCTACGAACACTTTACTTCCATGCCATTCATCGATTCATCGGGCAAACCAGTTCATGTCCCCAGAATGAAGTTAATCAATTCAATGGGCGAATACTCAACTCACCTTTGGAGGCAAGCGATAAATCAAACCGGGCTTGGAGCTTTGACCAATCTTGATGGAAAGTTGTCCGAAAAGCTCAAATCTATCTGTAAGAAATCAGTGGATCAGGCCAAGTATTTGGCATCCATATACCAACCGTACACTTTCTACGGTGGAAGGTAAAACAGATCTCTATCATCTATAATCATGTATAATTGCTGCATCAGAGCAGAGGTTAACACTTAAACAATGATTGCTATATTAAAGGTTCGATAACTGCAATACGAAAAGCTTGATTGGGCTTATGTCTGAAGACGAGAGACAACAGTTCGGGCTTGACGTTGAAAGCATAGATTGGAAAGATTATATCACCAATGTTCACATACCTGGGTTGAGGAGACATGTCATGAAGGGACGAGGCTCGATGATGAACAGCAACTGATTCGTCTCAGTCAAATGCAACAAGAAATTTATATTAGCCATAGTATCAACTTTACTTGACCCTCCATGTGTTCCTATGGTAGAAACAGCCCGCAGTTTCTAATAATGTCTGAGATGTATATGTTAGAAACGACTGTGCGTTGTTATAGCTCATGTTGTCTCGAAAAGGACACATCAAAAACAGGGCAAAGCTGAAACAGTGATACTGTTATTGACACTTTTAACGCAAGAGGATAGAACATCCTTACGATGGATACTATATTGCAATGAATTTAGTAGAGTCGCTGTACACTGCGCCGAAGAGTCGCACAAAACATGAAATATTAATAAACCAAAAAAATACAAATACTTATATACTGCATGGCTAATCTAAACCATTACAAACCTAGCTGAGAAAACATAGAAGGGACAAGGTCGACAACAGACCAAGCAAGACCAGCGTATTGAAATAGCCTTATGCCTGTATCAACATCGAACGAGGTTTGCTTGGAGAAGAATAGCAATTTATGCAGATAACTCGACTGCTTTATTTCGTCGGTTTTTTTCTCGGCGGTTAAGGTTAGTGTAGGCACGTAGGTAGTAGATCTTACGGGGATTCCCAAAGCATTTGCAAGAATGGGAAGTATCCACTTGGCAAGAGCCTTACTACAGAACTTGACTAGAAGAATCGTCGGGATTCCTAGAAGCATTCGACCCATGAAAGCTGGAAATGTCAGCTGAGAGGAAAAGATGCGTGGAACATTTTCGTGGTGGAACTGATCGTATGTCTGGTGGATCCCAATCACCTGGTGTTAGAAGACCAAGAAACATTCAAGATGTGTTCTGAGGTTTTAAGAGCTAAAATAATGGAAGTTCACATAGTTATAAAAAGAGGGATTACGGTACTACAGTATGCAAGAAAGTTGATGTTCATTATCTAATCATAAATCAGTACTTACGATTCCCAGGGCAACGCCATCAAAGGCTGTGTGAAACTCGAAACTTGGCGTGGGAAACTCAGGAGTTGGGTAAGCAAAGAGTAACAAGAAGCTAAGGACGGCCCAGAATGTAAAAACTGCAGACAACATTATAATTTAAGGTAAGTTAAAAGAAATTGAGATGAACAGAAACAAAATGAGGACAGAAAATATAACTCAATGCCGTGCAAGAGAGTACGCTGAAATGCTTTTTCATGTACATCCTTACCATTTTGACCGGAAACTACAAAATTGTCGATGCTTTCAGATGCATAGAGCCACATTGCAAGGATGGTCAATCCCAAAATTAGACCACCAATAATATCAATCAAGCTGTGCATTCCTAGGTATATCCTACCTGATGATATTACAGAAATTTAGCATGTGAGCCTTAAAAAACAAACCAATGAGAAAACATAAGAAAAATCCATGAAATAAGTCGAAACTTACCGAGCCCAATTAGACCAACAAACACACAGACCGTGAGGATCCCCATAGCAGCGAGCAACCAATCATTACTTCCATTGTATTCCAGAATGTAGCTTAACAAATATCTAAGTTTTATAAACGGGGAAGAAACTTGCACAGATCATCTAAACAGCTGAAGCATGAGGCAAAAATATAGTGAAAGGATAGCTTTTTAACAAGCATGAAATTGAACAAACACAAGAAATTCCATACCCTGACAAGCAAAGAGTATTCAGCGTGTGCGAAGAAGGTAAGCCGTATTCCATAGCATTCTCCTTCTCATCTTTTGTAGCTGTTATCCTTCTAACAGGTGGACTATTTGGCCTAGGGGCTGACACAACATCCTAAGGAAAGAAAAAAAGCATAGCATCGATACAAAGAAGAAACCAAGAGAAACATGAGTTATTGAACGGCGGAAGCATCTATGATACCTTTATACAGTTTCCAGTATAATCGCAAAAAGCCATTAAGAGAGTCATTTGCCTGGCCAATTTGCAATGCCCAGTCTAGAACAGAAAACCAACATGAACAAAACTTTACAAGTTTTTTCGAAAGAACTTCCCCAGAAATACATGGATTTAACACTCACTCACACACACACACACACACACACACACACACACATGAAATGGTGTTAGAGATCATACCCAGAATAGCAAGGGAAGAAAGGCAGTGTAAAAAGGTACAGAAACAACACAAGACAGCACAGAAAAGAACACATCAGATATTTATGCTGGTATTTCTGCAAAAAAAGGAATCAATCATTCTCAAAATCATATCGAAAGCATAATATCAAAGGCCTTGAAAAACGTCTCTTCAACACACCTGGATCTTGAGAGAAAAAGGAATGCCAGAAATCACACGCTGAGAGACCCATGGCTGCGTCAAAGATCTGACCTTTTGGGTCACATTCAAAATCGAGGAAACCACGATAAACAATGCTAGCCCACATAGCGAAATCAACTGCCACCAAGCTATAGTTTCCATTACAATTTCTTCCCCCTTTTCGTTTTGCGATCTTCTCTTGCAATTGATTCCTCCTTCAGGGAGAAGACGAAAACCCAAGAATTCTGAGTTTGAATTCAGCGACCCAGAAAGGTCAGATGGTAGAAAATTCCACGCGGTAGACTCAGACGTCGAATCAAGATTTCTTCTTCCCTCAAGGACAGGGTGTTATTAAACAAAAAAAAAAGGTCTTTTTTTTCTTATATTTCTTGTTAATCAGCTGATTAACTTTGTAATGGCCGAGGTATTTTATGAGAGTGGTGTGTGACTATACACGCGCTAATCAATAAACGAAGCTTCTTGGAATTGTAGCTGGCGCTTAGTACACATATGAGCCTGCTTATAATCACTAAGCATTTCCATTTTATTTTAAGTAAATCAGGTTTATGACATCAATCTCCTTTCGTACAGTACAGTGGTTGACATGTCAAAGTGTCTACTGTCTACTACTTACATTGGGTCGCCTAATAAGACTTTGACCAAACCACATATCAGATGTGTAATAGTAAGGGTTAATTAGGTTTCGACTCTTTTATAGTTTTAAAATAGCGTTCAGACCCTATGAGAAAAAAAAATTATTTTAAAGACCCAATTTCTATAAAATTTAGTAATAAGGACCTAAACTTACAAAAGTGTTATAAAGTGTTATTGAAGAGGTATCAGACGTACTTTTTGTGTTACAAACTTACAATGTACTGTTATTGCAATACAATAAAGTGTTACTATAAAAATTGGGTCCTTAAAACTAATTATTTTTCTGACATAGTCTGAATCCTAAATTTAGCTTCTGACAAAGGGCCTAAACAAAATTTGCCCTAATAGTAATTATATATAATAAAAAGAAAAAATAAAGAAAATACGCTGAAATCCAATCCTACAATTTCGCTTTGTTCTCCGAAATTTTTATGTATCTATTGCTATATTCTCTCTTTTCTCTCACCCGTGATTAGGGTTTTAAAAAAGTTCTCATTTTGTCTCAAATCTTTTGCTGATATCTATCAGGTTTGATTTTTTGTACTCTCTTTCTACAGCTGAGTCGTACGTAGGCGATTGCTCGCGATTTATTTGTTACATCTGACAATGCCCCAGCTTATTTATTTCGATTTGTTTCAGATTTCTTACATTTATGCTTTTCAGTTCTGAGGTTTTTAGCTCGAGGGTTTTGTTACTAATCGTTCTTTTTGGCTGAGGAAATGGGAAAGAACTGTTTTTTCTCATCCGTTTGGCTATTGGTGATGCATAGACTATCTTTATGCCCTTGATTTTACTTCTTGGGGTTTATTGAAAATGTGGTTTTTGCGCGCGCGAGATTGATTTTTCTCCGGCCTATGTTGTTGTTCGCCTGAGTTTATGTGGAATTTTTGTGGTTTAGGTTGAGAAGAGGCTCTGAAGACTTGTTCTCAAACAATGAGTTCTTGGGCCGATGCTGTTGAGAATGCAGCGACTGGACCGACCAACAATGGGGGTAATAGTGATGGCAGTCGACGCTCATTGGCTCCGAAAACGTCATCCTATGTTCCTCCCCATCTTAGAAACAAGTCAGCTGTAGCGGGGCAACCCGCCCCGCCTCCTGGTGGAGCTCCATCTGGTAATGATAAGTCTGGGTATGCTGCGGCGCCCACAAGTGGCTCACGGTGGGGTGGTCCTAGGGCAGACTATGGACGCCGGGGATATGGTGGTGGTGGCCGTGGAGGTGGTGGTTGGGGCGGCAGAGAGCGTGAGGTGAACCCATTCGGGAGCGATGATGTGGAGCCTGATGCAGAAGCAGCGTTTAACGAGCAGGAGAACAGTGGCATTAACTTTGATGCTTATGAGGACATTCCTGTCGAGACAAGTGGAGACAATGTCCCCCCGCCTGTCAACACTTTTGCAGAGATAGATTTGGGCGATGCTTTGAATTTGAACATCAAGAGATGTAAGTATGTGAAGCCAACTCCCGTGCAAAGACACGCAATACCTATTTCGTTGGCAGGGCGGGACTTGATGGCTTGCGCCCAGACTGGGTCGGGCAAGACAGCTGCGTTTTGCTTCCCGATTATTAGTGGCATAATGAGGGGAAATATGCCGCAGAGACCACGTGGGGTCCGCACGCTTTTCCCTCTTTCCCTTATTCTTTCACCAACAAGAGAGCTTTCTATTCAGGTTAGCCTTCTGTTCCCTAAGAATGAAATCCCTTGCTTTCGTAGAGCTTTACTTTCGTCATAGTTTTTGAAGCTGTCGAATAGTGACTGACGGTTTTATCGCATTTATCCTACAGATACATGAAGAGGCCAAAAAGTTCTCCTATCAAACTGGCGTCAGAGTTGTCGTAGTTTATGGAGGAGCCCCAGTAAACCAGCAGGTTAGGTTCATTATTGGTTGACAGATGATTCGTTGATGCATTAGTTTTATGTTAAAGGCATAATATTGGGTAAATATGTCTGCTTGACACGTTCCTTTCCTCTTATTAGTTATTTGCATGTTGACTGTTTGATGCACCACTTTCTCCCGCCAACCTCATTTTTGCCCAACTCCATCCGAGACGATAATACGTATCTTCCCAATGTTGTTAATTTGTTATCTATGACTGAATATGGAGCTCTTTAGGCATTTGTCTGGCTAGATGGTCAGCCTTGGAATCTTTTTGTGATTTCTGTCATCTCACTATAGCTATCATTTCTTCAGCTGCATGAACTTGAAAGAGGAGTTGATATTCTTGTGGCAACTCCCGGGAGATTAGTTGATTTGCTCGAGAGAGCCAAAGTTTCGCTAGAGATGATAAGATACTTGGCGCTGGACGAAGCAGATAGGATGTTGGATATGGGTTTTGAGCCTCAAATCAGAAAGATCGTAGAGCAGATGAATATGCCTCCTCGTGGCGAAAGGCAGACAATGCTCTTCAGTGCTACTTTTCCCAGAGAGATACAGGTAATTATTACATTCTAGTCCCCTTGTCTTTGATTCTTCTCTTTCCTGCATTGTTTTTCGAAAGTAAGCTTTCAAATGTGAGTTCTCATAGTTGTGAATAAACGGAACTCAACTCATGTTGGTGCTATTAGTTTTCACAGACATGTGAGGTCCATTTTTATCGTCGGGTTTACGCTATGATTTCTTTTATTCATATAACTGACTTTTTTTTAATCAAGTGATTATATGTACTATGCATTTATATTCTTGTATAGAAGGTAGTACGTTTGCTGAATATTTAAAAAAAAAGTGCACTTTTGGCATGCAGAGAATGGCGTCCGATTTTCTCTCGAATTACATATTCTTGTCAGTTGGAAGGGTCGGCTCAAGCACAGACTTGATTGTTCAAAGAGTAGAATACGTTCAGGAAAATGATAAGCGAAGCCACTTGCTCGATCTTCTTCATGCTCAGAAGGAAAATGGTGCTCAGGGGAAGGTAGATTACATTTTTATGTAATAAAAGCATGGTTACCTTCTTCATTATTTCTTGAGTCTCAGCCCCAACATGGCTTGTTTTGATGTATCCATAAACTTGTCTTTTTCTTTCAATATTCGGGTTTTTGTAGTTATTATTTTATATATACTGTTGGATGGCCACTTCACCTAAAAGCTTAAGCATGAAGGGAGTGTATCATATTGTTAATCTTATATATTTTATTTCCAACACTCCCCCTCAGTCTAGGCTGATTTCTTTATTATTTAGCCTTGGACGTATACTTTTCTTAAATGGGTGGTCGTGAGGATTCGTACTCATGGCCTCTCTTGGCATGAGCTCTGATACCATGTTAGCTGACCACTTCACCTAAAAGCTTAAGCCTGAAGGGAGTGTATCATATTTTTAATTTTTTTTATTTCCAACATTTACGTTTTAGATATGCCAATTTGTCTGTTTGATTACCTACCCGACCTTATGAGCATTTTCGTTTCATTATTTTTACTGATTTGTGCTGCTTCAGGCTCTTACCCTTGTATTTGTCGAGACAAAAAAGGGAGCTGATTCGTTGGAACACTGGCTATGTATGAACGGATTTCCTGCTACTACGATCCACGGGGATAGAAATCAGCAGGTAATTAAATAACTATCTACGGTATATTTTTATGACAGTCGTATTTCTCATAGCTGCATGTAGTAACCATTCTCTTGTCTCTATCCAGGAAAGAGAGCAAGCATTGAGATCGTTCAAGAGCGGACACACGCCAATCCTAGTTGCAACCGATGTAGCTTCTCGTGGACTAGACATTCCCCACGTCTCCCATGTAATAAACTTCGATCTCCCTAACGAAATCGACGATTACGTCCACCGAATAGGACGGACCGGCCGTGCCGGTAAGACGGGACTAGCCACGGCGTTCTTCAACGAGAACAACACGTCGATCGCAAAGTCACTTGCAGAAGTAATGATGGAGGCAAACCAAGAAGTGCCCGATTGGTTGGCTAGGTTTGCTAGCCGGGCTTCTTACGGTGGAAGAAACAGGCGCGGCGGCGGGCGTTTTGGTGGTAGAGACTATCGGAGAGACAACTCCTTCAATAGAGGCTATGGTAGTGGTGGTGGTAATAATTATTATGGTGGGGGTGGTGGCGGTTATGGAGGCTACGGCGGTGGCAACAGCCCTGGGGGGACAAGTGCTTGGGATTAGTTGAAATAATTATGTTTTTTTGACTGAGTATATACATATGAGGAGATCCATCTAAAATAGGGTGGGGAGTATGACTTATGAGAGAGGCGCTATGTTGTTTAAGACCATTGCTTAGTCAAATATAGTACTGTCTGAATCTGTTTTTTTGACCCGTTTTTTTTTTTACTTTTTTCGCTGTCTGAAACCGTTTTTTCTGAGTTTTCTGAGTTGTTCGACGGCAGGAATCGACCAATCTACCCCTACGGTAGCCCTCTCTCAATGCAAACAGTCGTAGCCTTGCACTTAAGCAAAGCTCATTTGCAGTCTGTGATGGTCCGTAACAGATTGGCTCGCCGCCATGTTGTTCGTGTTTAAGGGCTACCAGCGATTCCTATGGCTGATTATCGTTCTTGCAACAATACGATGAGCAGCGGTAATAATTCTAACAGAAGAGTACTCTACGGTGCTCTTCAACATCAGCTGCCACTGCCCATCAATGAGCCACCCTTGGCCTTACGGAGAATCCCAGGTGGTAATAGTAATAAGAATTCATCGGGGGTTCAATCGTGAGCGTTCGATCTTTTGATTCGAAGGATCCCAAGTTGAAGGCCTTTTCGTCGTCATAGACAGACAGCTTGACACTGTTAATATGAGTGAGATGCAAGAAAAGAACTTGTGCTGAAGTGAAAAGAAAGCTGTCAAAATCTTCCAGAAGTGAGCTTTTTCAAGTCACTTGTACAACACATCTCTGTTATTACCCAATCCTAAGAGTCATATTAAAAACAGGGCAGTGCTGTCTTTATCCCTGCACAGAGCCGTCTGCCTCTCAGCAGCTATCGATGAAAATCCCGCCCATTGCCACCTTACTCGCCTTAGCTCTGGCGGCTTCTTCAGGTTGTTACCATTCTCTTTAAAAGATGGAAAATTAGTGTTTTTTTGGGGGAAAAAAAGGGAAGGAAACGTTATTTCTCATTTTTCTGCAGCGTTGGGGCTGAACAATGAGGTCTCCGTGTGGATTCCCGAGCACAGATGCCTCACGGTACTCAACGACGTGCGAAGATGCAGCCCACACAAGTGCGTGAGCCATTGCTCGTTGAAGCCGCAAGGGCTCGGAAGATGCCGAGGAAGGCAATGCATATGCACGTATTACTGCCCGCGGCCTCCGCAATAAAAAGCCCGTTTTCATTACCAAAAAAGCATGCTATGTTTGTCTGTTTCGGCGTCTATAATCTCCGTTTCGAGTCTCTTCCGACGCTTTAATTTAATCTTTTTTTTTGTGAAATTGAATTATGTTCTTACATCAGATTCTATGATGATGATCTAACAGAGGATTTATATGCAGCAAACTCATTCGTTCTATATTCTGAGAAGTGTAATTGTAATCCTAGTAGGAAGGGTGTTTTGGTAATTTCCCTATTTGTGAAGGCGCTTATCAACGTTTATTTATAAAAGAAGAAACTTTATGATTCCTAATTTTCTGTAGCAAAACCCTAACTGATCTAATTCAATCAGAATTCCGATCCAAGTCCCGATTGTTCGGTCACTCTGAGATATTCCCTGAAATCGATTCCGTGAATTGGCTGACAAATTCAATTGATTGCGTCTGGGCATCTCTGTTTGGAATCTATCGCTCGTCCCCTAGTTTTAAATAAATTGTTGTCTTGATTGATTGGGGCATTTAGTTGTTGGGGCTTCGACAGTACAAGGCTGGCGTGGGCAGATTAAAAGGTTATGGCGGATCAGCCGCAAGTTCGCCAAGGATTAACGACTGGATTTTCTCGTTGTGCCGTTGTCATATTGGATCTCAGAGCGACGTGGAGCGTGGATTTGAATATAGGATTTTTAGTAAAATGCTGAGTATTGTACGTGTGCACCTGCCGTCCGATATACCTATTGTTGGGTGCGAGTTGACTCCTTATGTGCTTTTGAAGCGTTTCGACACGTCTTTGATCACCGATGATGTTACTGAGTCCAACCCGATCGATGGTTGTTTCTTGAGATATCAGTGGTGAGCTTCTCTGTAGTTTTATCTTATGATTTTTTGTGTGGTAGCTAGGCAAAATCATGCCTTTCATGTTTGGCAGCCACTAGTGACCAATAAGGGGTCATTAAGTAGCGCGCCAGCGCTTGTAATTTGTATTGTGTAGCGCACCATGTTAGGTTGTAATGGCTGAGGTGGAGATGAGGCTTAAGTCCGTCATGTCAAAGTTTTTGGCAAGAATGATATTGTAGTATATACGGTGGTAACCTGACTTTCCGTAGCACTATGGTTGAGAAGCCGGATTGTTGAGTCAACCTGCAGTGGTGTAGCCAAATTTTTGTCTATCATCAGTCATGGGGCACAGCAAGATGTTTGATTTCATATATGCATCAAAATTCAAAGCTGTAAAACTGTCTTCTATATCATATGGATTCTTTCATTTGATTGGCTAGTTCACATTTTGTATTTTGTGATTGAGCTGGTAGGGGTTTTATACCTTTAACATAATTTCTCACACAAATGATTAGGCAGGCCGACTCAGGTAGCATGTGACTATTAGAAATGAGTTTTCCTACAGGTTCGAATATTTCCATGGAATCTTATTTATTTTCTTGCCATTTCTGAATGAAAAATAGGTGGAATGGTGTATATACAAAGTTGTGAATGAACCCAAAGATCATTTCTGCAATAGCATCTTGGGATTAAACATATTTTGTGAACTCATTGTGTTTAGAGCTAGGAGTGAAGGTTAAGTTGAGAACTGAGATGCAAATGAATAGTCATGATACTGGAGCTTTTGGGATGTGCCTAGAATTGTTAATCCTATGTCACCTATAGAATTGTAGGAGAATTTGTGTTATGTGAAACAGAATGTATGTTTTTTTAATTCTTTTGGCTTTATCTCATTTCTTCTTTTTGGATTCAAATAGCTGATTTTTATGTATCAATCAACTCTTAATAAGAGGTTGAACCTGCCGTTTATATGTATGTATAGTATTTGTTGCAATCAATATCCTTTAATGCTGTTTTGGCTTTCCGCCATGTCCCGCCATCCTCCATTGATAACACTGGTATCAGTATGATGTGAGCATCTTGCATAGGTAGCTTTGTACCTTTTTAGCCATTATTCTTCTTGTATAAGGGCTCGATTGTATCTATATATATATATATATATATATATTTTGCTAACTTATAAAGAATAAAAATACCTTTACGGAATAGTTTGTTATGTTAATATGGTTTTCACGTGCAATGGTACTGGTTTATGTGTAGGTATCGCATACAAAGTGACAAAAAGGTTCCTGTTTGTAGTGTTCATCCAACTGAGCAGGCTACCTTGCAATGCATTTTGTGTGTTAAGGCCAAATTACCTGCTGCAAAAAGTTACCATTGTTCTTCGAAATGCTTTTCTAATGCCTGGCGGCATCATCGTGCCCTTCATGAGCGAACAACTAATGCTACTACCGAAAATGGAAATGAAGAGGAAGATGTTTTTGGGCGCTTCAATAGTAATACCAGTGCATCATCTAGCATGGTGAACTTTAACTTGTCTGCATCGCAATTAAATGGAAGTACCACATTGTATCCTACTGCAATTAGTCAGCGAAAAGGTGGCGAGATCTGGTATGAAGTTGGATATTCGAAAACGTACACGCCAACACTTGATGATGTTGGTCATGTCCTTAAATTCGAATCTGCTGTGGTTGATGCTGAGACAAAGTCAACTGTGGGAGCTACCAATACCTTGTTAACTTCACGTGTTATTCCAGCTCCAACACCGAGTCCTCGGCGATTGATATCTGTGAGTGGAATCGATGGGACAGGGCATCTTGATATGGATGGTCGTGTTAGTTCTTTAGGGACATTCACGGTGCTTTCTTACAACGTCTTAGCTGATAAATGTGCTACAAGTGAATCATATAGCTATTGCCCCACTTGGGCTCTTTCATGGACTTACAGAAAGCAAAATCTTTTACGAGAGATAGTTACCTACAATGCTGACATTGTTTGTCTTCAAGAGGTACTGGTTTATGATTCCTCGCCATTTTTGTTAGTATCATTGGTGTAATCTAAAGAATCATATTTCATAGTTCACGGAAGGTTGAGAAATAAAATTTCCTATTTCTGTAATGTTTATATGCTTTGCCTTTGATGAACTTTTATCTCTTCAAGTGCATTTTATGAGGAGGTGTTCTTCTTTGCAAATATGCCTAGAGCTGCTTCTCTCTTTTAACTACATAATTCTGTCAGGTGCAAAACGATCATTTTGAGGAATTCTTTGCCCCTGAGCTGGATAAGCATGGTTATCAAGCTCTTTATAAAATGAAAACAGCAGAGGTTTGTTTAAATATCTCATCTAAGCAGACGGGAAATGTCAACACACTTAACACATTTTCTACTATTGTTCAGGTTTTTGGTGGAACCGTCACCAACACTGATGGTTGTGCTATATTCTTCCGTCGTGATAAATTTTCTCATGTAAAAAAATACGAGGTAACAAAAAAGAAAGAACTTTGTGATAAATTGCTTCTTGAGTGCGATATGGCTTATCATTTTTTCAGTAACATAAGTCCATCACTTGTAGGTCGAGTTCAATAAAGCTGCTCAGTCTTTAACTGATGCCTTAGCGGTCCCCATTGCACAGAAGAAAAATGCATTAAATCGATTGATCAAGGTGCTTATCCACAAAATTGAAGTTTTGCTTCATGGATCTCGACTTCATTACAGCTTCATCTCACGCTATCGTATAGTTTGTGTCATTAATTTCCGTTGATTTCCACACAGGGTAACGTTGCACTAATTGTAGTCCTAGAAGCCAAGATCAGTAACCAGGGTACGGACAACCCTGGAAAGCGTCTTTTTTGTGTTGTAAGATCTCCTCCCTTAGTCAGATGATAGTTTTCTCTTCTTCTTAGGATTGATACTGAATGGTCGTTGTAATATGTACTATCATTACGAATGTAACTTAATCGGGTGCCCTGATCTGATGATGGCTCTCTTCTTTTTGTTTCGTTTTTTTTTTCTCTGGCGTTCCTCTCTTTATTGCAGGCAAACACTCATATAAATGTGCAACAAGAGTTGAAAGATGTTAAGCTTTGGCAGGTTTGTGTCTAGCCTAGCTATCACTCACAGCATATCCCTACCCCGAAAGTGTACACTCATTGAAGTCGTCATTTTGTCTGACCATCACTATCAGGTTCACACTCTTCTGAAAGGACTTGAAAAGATTGCTTTTAGTGGCGAAATCCCGATACTAGTGTGTGGCGATTTCAATTCAGTTCCTGGAAGGTGATCGTCTGTTAATCCAGCTACATCATTAAAACCACTGCATAATGGTATTCTTTTTTCAAAAAAAAAATAAAATGAAGTAAACTATTTCATTCCTCAACATGCAGTGCTCCTCATGCTCTCTTTGCCATGGGAAAAGTCGATGAACTTCATCCCGATCTAGCCATAGACCCCATTGGGATCCTCCACCCTCCTTCAAAACTAACACATCAGCTTCCATTGGTATCATTATTTTCTTACCTATCTAAAAGCTTCTTACTCAAATCATGGAACATTTGTTGAAAAACTTTCAGTTCATCATCATCTCTTTATGTCCAATATCCGTCCTTGACTTTTATTTCTCAAGGTAAGTGCATACTCATCCTTCGCAAGAGCTGGGCCGGGCCTTGCTCTCGAGCAGAGACGGAAAATGGATCCTGCTACAAATGAGCCCCTCTTTACAAACTGCACCAGAGATTTTATCGGCACTCATGATTACATATTCTACTCAGGTATGCTGTGCCATACTCGTTTTTTTTTCCATCGTCTCCTTCGCTCATTAATGATACGATGAGTCTGATGCTTGACTTGAGCTCTACGTTTCAGCCGACTTGTTAACAGTGGAGTCTGTGTTAGAACTACTCGACGAGGATAGTGTGAGGAAAGATACTGCTCTTCCTTCTCCAGAATGGTCTTCAGACCATATAGCACTGTTGGCTGAGTTTCGATGCAAGCCAAGGTTAAGACGCTGATGGGAGGAGACCGTATTTATTCGAAACAGAAACGGAGAAAAACACACGAAGGAAGGCGTCGATTGAAGTGTATTGTACCCTTACATTTTTCGAGGTTTTTACTTTTTAGTTCAAATGAGAGAGAGCATATGTGCAGTTATAGAGCTCCTTCTGTACCATGCTGCCTGCCTTCTTACACTTGGATATAATAATTATATAGCATCTTCATCTTCATCGTCCTTTCTTTGTTGGTTTAGCTCTACCCAAATCTAAGTGTGATGATGGCTGTTAGCAATGTAATAATATTCCTACACTGGGTGGAGTTTTAAGAAAGAAATAGTTTCAGCCTTACCTTTTTCGGTTCATTTTTTCTTTTTTCAGTTATTAAATTTAGTATCCATAACTATGGATGTTGGATGGATTTGAGACGTAATCAGAGACTAGTTCCATCTTTGGAAGTTTGTAGTTGGAAGTTTGTAGTTATGGCGTGAGTCCATAGCCCAAGGGATACGTTGAGGCATAAAACTTTAGTAATGCTTAGAATGTTTTTTTCTTGACCCCTAAGGACTTGACCTAACGGTTCGTTCCCTAATCTTTCAAGCGGGAGATTAGGGGTTCGAATCCTCTAGGTACCTTGACTATCGTTGTTTGTGAGATCTTGGGGTGCGTTTCATGGACCATGGAGGATTAGACCCGTTGAAAATCGTGGTTGTCCCATAGCCGACAATGAGATTCGAATTCGATTCAGACAAAACCTAGTCGGAGTGTGGAGACTACGGTGGCGTTGTGTGGGGATAATTACCTGACCGAAAAAAGAAAGAATGTTTTTTTCTTCCTTGCCTTGGAGATGTGGGCTCCACCGACAAACTACTGCTGTATGAAACGAATATGAACCTTGTTATCGGCTATGAGACGATCAGGACTTTCAGGGGACAACTTCTCCTAGCCTATGTGTCTGTTCCAAGTTCATATAAACTAACTACAATAATTAAGGAGTCCAAGTAAATTCAAACTTATAATATCTTCATTGTCCAATGTTTTGATAAATAGCTCATTATAAAAAAAAAAAAAGCCTGCAAAATTCAACAGTCAATGCAAAATGCAAAAACAATATTAAGTCACAGAAATATTCAAAGAACTGGAGAACTATGGGCTGCCCAGTGATGGCTAAACATCAAGAACGACAAGGCGACGCAGTCGAATTTCACATCCCGAGAGGACTTCACGCATTAGAATCAGAACCCGCCGGTTTAGCGTTGAGGAGCGGCTGCAAAGCTTTGACGACGATGGTCATGTTCGGCCTAAAGTCCGCTTCGTACTGCACGCAAAGTGCAGCCACGGCAGCCATCTGCAGTCCAACGAGTCGAAACTGAATCACAAACTTCTCTTTCCTCGATCCCTCAAAAAAAGGGCCCACCTCGTATTATTACATACCTTTGCCACAGCCTTCGGAGGGTAATCGTCGTTGAGCTTTGGATCGACGCACTGCTTCACTTTGTCTTCGCTCAGCCTCGGAGTTGCCTTACGATCCATCGAAGGTAAGAAAAAGAAGGCTCAGAAAAATTTCAATGGTTATCTAAATGAGCTATTTTTTATACCTACCCAAGTGACAAGACTTTGCTGCCCTTTAGGCATGGTGTGGTCGACGGGCTTCCTCCCCGTGAGAAGCTCCAAGAGGACGACTCCAAAGCTGTAGACGTCGCTCTTTTGAGTTATCTGCCCCGTCATTGCGTACCTAAAAATATCGAACCACCTTAACGCTTGGTTCTTTTCTGTAATAAAAATCGGTTTTTTATTATCAGTTTGTTTGTTTACTCGGGAGCATGGTAGCCGAAGGTTCCAAGGACCCTAGTCGAGTGCAGCCGAGCCGCAGTGTCAGAATTCTGATTCGTCAGGTTGAAGTCCGCTATTTTGGCCAAGAAGTCGTCGAAGAGAAGCACGTTGCTCGACCTTATATCGCGGTGGACGATCGACTGCTGGCATTTCTCGTGCAGAAACTCGAGCCCCTTTGCCGCGCCGGAAGCTATCTTTACCCTTTGGTTCCACGTGAGGGCCGGGCCGGGCTCTGCGCCTTGAACCCCCTTTCGACCTTCGAAAAAGAATAATAAACGCAACGAAAAAAGGAAAGGAAAAAAAAAACCCAGAAAATATTACCGTGCAAGACGTCGTGTAGAGAGCCCATAGTGGCGTATTCGCACGCCAAGATTCGGTTGTTGCCTTCTAAGCAGTAGCCCGTCAGACCCACGAAGTTGTCGTGCTTGAGCCTCGACACCATCGATAGCTGCGCATTTTTTAGACGAAAAAAAAAAGAAGCGTTAAAAACGGTCCCTTTTGCGCCTTAAAGTACACAAAAAAGAAAGATCAATTCAAAGCGCTTCTTCGTCAAATACATGCCTGGGCTGTGAAGTCAGCGTCGGGCTCGGTGGATGAGCTCGTATCGAGCATTTTAATGGCTGCTTGTTTGCCATTGCTGAGCTTGGCCAAGAACACACGGCCGTACGACCCTTCGCCTATGAGAGCCTTCTGGCCAAAATTGCCCGTCGCCCTATTGAGCTCGGCCAATGAGAGGGCTGGGATTTCGATGGGTAGGACTTTGTTGGGGGCCCCGCTCCTCGCAGCTGACGGCCTCGGCTCTCCTCTTTCGCTGCCTTTTAATTTATATATATGGCAACAATATATGAATAACAACGTAACCATATATGTTTTTAATTATCAAGAAATAATGGCCGTAAACTAACCTCCGCCGTATGTATTGCCCGGCTTAGCCGGGGCGGTGAATTGATTCGCCGGAGGGCCGTTGAACGCTTCTTCTTCTGCCCCTCCACAGCACGACATCTTTATCTTTTTTTTTTTTTTTATCAAAAAATATATAACCTCGGATTCTTGAATACTCCGACCGCCGCCGTCGATGAATCTTATAAGAATCAAGAACGCAGACAAAGAATGAGATGGTTAAAAGGGACAGAAGTTGTAAGGCCTCTGCGTATGTAATAATAAATCTCCAATGTAATAATGTACAAAAAGGCTCTGTTTTTTGTATTAGCGGGAAAGTAGGGTTCAACGCTTTCTAACCGTTGAAGCTAACAAAATGATTCTTATACGTTCTTTTACGCGAAAATTACAAATATTTGGGCCGAATCTTGGCCCAATAAGTTGGGCCCAACTAAAACAAATTGGACCAACTGAGATCGAATAATTAATATATTTTGTTTTTTTTTTGAGAAAAAATAATTAATTAAATAATGTGTTTTTTGGATGTTAATGGAATGCCATGTGATTATCTCCTTTATTTAGTGATGCTTCTTTCTGTCTGAATCTTTGGTGACTTTTGTCTACTAACATGATCATGAGGTTTACGATATATATATATATATATTATATGTATGAAAAGAATTTAAAAAAATGAATATATAATAAAAGAGTCAAATGACAAAAAGGCTGATGCTTCTTGATTTTAGACCAGGCCAGGCCAGGCCAGACCCAAGTCTTCAACTGCAAGTATCATCATTTCATTTCAAACTAAGGAGTGAAAAATATTATATTATGATTTATGAGGAAGGACGTATATAATATAACCTAAGCCTAGGGATGTAAATAGAGATTTTATAGATTAGATCTCAAATTCTAAAATTATATATATATATATATTGGGATCGGACTAGAGAACAACGAAGAGTTATTTATTTTTGATAGCGAGTTCAAGCTCTAAACTCGAATTTTATTTTTTAAATATTTTTTGGTAGAATTAGTAAAATATTTAAGACTAAGTACTTTATTATTTTATAGTACTATTGAGACCAAGGATATAAGAGTAATTTACTAAGCTCGCGACAGCTCATGATTTTATATTTGCACGATTTATTTTCTTTTCTATGTATCATTTGTCTTTATGCCGTCGGTGGAACTTACTAAGATAGTTGGCGCATATCAAATAATTCGCAGAACGCATTTATATGATAGGACCCACTTTAATTTATTATTATATATATATATATATTTTTCTTTTCTTTTCCTCTTCTGCATGGTCCCAAATATATAACGGAAACTATCACCTTGTCAAGTTTCAGAAAAATAAATATAATATATATATATATATATATATATATAATTTGGCTTTTTACCATATACAACAACACATATTCTTAGTAGCTTCGTGATTCTTCCAAACTTACAACAACAAGTCATTGTTTTTCAGTTAATCATAGTTTAATAATGGGTATTTATTGTCATTATTTTTTGTGTTATTTTATAATAAATTAGTTATTTTAATATGTGTAGCATTGTAGCGTACGACGTCGTTGACGTTAATTTCAACTTATAAACGTACGGAGAGACCAAAGCCAAACAACAACCATCAATTTTCGGTCCACACGGAAACATACATACATACTTTCGACACCTTCAATACAATAATATTACAAATGAAATAAAATAAGATTATTACAATTCCTTTCTTCTTTCTCTTTACTCATATCATCTCTCCACCACATTCCTTATCTCTTTCTTACCACAACCCAATGAAGTAGAATTTCATCTTTTATTTACTTTTTTTCTAAAAATAAAACACTAAAAATTATCATCACCATTTTCACTCCTCCTCAAAGCTTCAAAAGTAGGTGTGAATGAAAGAGTTCATCAAAATTAGCCCTTCATCTCCATCAAAGTATCAGTTGTTCGCCTATCCATTCAATCTTCATCACTCTATTCAATTCTTCAAATTCTCTCACTCACTCCTTTCGAAAGAATATTATTACACATCACTTTTCTTTCCCAAGGCAATTATCCCGTGAGTTTTTTTGCCCGAAGAAGAAGAAGAAGAATAACAAAACAACAGTTATGTCACACTTAACAAAGTATGCTCCCATCGACGGCGGAAACCTAGTCTCCGACTACAAATCCAGCCTTTTCTCAGCCTTCAGAGCCAAAAGGGCCGCCGTCCTCGCCTACGCCTCCGTCTTCTTCTTCATCGCCTTCACCATATTCTTCGCCTTCAGCACATCTGTAAACTCTTCGACGCCATGGTATTCCAACGTCTTCAACGTTAGAACTAACAGCACAAGTTCGTCGTCTCCACCTTACTCAGATGAATCTTCTTACGGATCTCAGTTTTCATCGGTTTACAGTTATTTCTTCCCAAACTCCTCGCAGCCCAACAATGGTGGATCGCCTGATTTTGACAAAGGGCCTCCATTAGCGTCAGACAAGATCTACCATGAAGATGAAACTCATAAAGCTGAAGCCTTGAAGCAGAACAACACTTCCATTTTGCCTCAGACTTCTCTTTGGAATGAAACCTTAGAAAACGCCACAATCCCAGCAAAACCCTCCAAAGGGTCGTCAGATTCGAAGAATCAGACTGATGAAGAACAGCTGGGCGGTAAAGGCGAAGTCTTGAAGGCAAAACAGAGCACATCTGCCGCTGTAGTGAAGAACAGCACTGCAGAAGGAAAACAGAGCATCATCACAGAGGAGAATATGGTGAAGAACCTAACCACTTCTCTCATGAAGAAACAGAGCAGTAATAGCACTAACGCCACAGACAAGAAGAAAGGGGTCGATGATTTGATGAAGTCCCTAAAGAACTGTGATTTCTTCGATGGGAATTGGGTGAGAGACGAATCTTATCCACTGTACAAGCCTGGCTCTTGCTCTTTGATTGATGAGCAGTTCAACTGCTTCCTAAATGGTAGGCCTGATGATGGTTACTACAAGCTCAAATGGAAGCCAAAGGGCTGCACTCTCCCCAGGTAATGAAGCTTCTTCCATCCTTAATTAGATGTTCTTATTTAAGGTTGTCTTTTTTCGTAGTTTGATAAAAGGTTAAACCTTTGAAAGTTTAGGTTAGATGGGAATCACATGCTGGAAATGCTGAAGGGGAAGAGATTAGTCTTCGTCGGCGACTCACTCAATAGGAACATGTGGGAATCTCTGATATGCATACTGAGGAACTCAGTTAAAGATCAGAGCAAAGTGTACGAAGCCTCGGGGAGGCACCATTTTCGCGCGGAGGCGGAGTATTCGTTCATATTCGAAGTGAGTTTTTCGTTCAGAAGCTTCATTCGTCTGTTTTCTTTTGTAAGAACTCAGAACGAATGCGTTTATAGGACTACAAATGCTCGGTGGAGTTCTTCGTATCGCCTTTCCTCGTCCGGGAATGGGAGTTCAAGGACAAAAACGGCGCCAAGAAAGAAACCCTTCGGCTCGACCTTATCGGCCAGTCGGCCGACAAGTACAAGCACGCCGATGTCATCGTTTTCAACACGGGGCATTGGTGGACTCATGACAAAACTTCTAAAGGGTGTGTGTAGTGTAATAATGAGCACAAAGCCATTTGGTCTGAGTCCCATGATGCTAAAAAGCTTCAATTTTTATTTTATTTTTCCTTCCAGGAAGGATTATTACCAAGAAGGCAGCCACGTCTACGGCGAACTAAACGTCCTCGAAGCGTTTCGACGAGCCCTAACGACATGGGGGAGATGGGTCGATAAGAACATCAACCCGAAGAAATCGCTCGTCTTCTTCAGAGGCTACTCAGCTTCTCACTTCAGGTAAAAGACGCTGAACGATTTATATAAGCTCATTTCAGACGCTAACGTTTTTTTTTATTACAAAAAAAAAACAGCGGCGGGCAGTGGAATTCGGGCGGGCAATGCGACCACGAAACTGAGCCCATAAAGAACGAAACTTACCTCTCGGACTATCCGCCCAAAATGAGCGCGCTGGAGGGGGTTTTTCAAGGGGATGAAGACGAGCGTGGCTTATCTCAACATCACGAGGATGAGCGACTACAGAAAAGACGGCCACCCTTCGATCTATCGAAAGCAGCACTTGTCGGACGAGGAGAAGAAGTCTCCCCTCGTCTTTCAAGACTGCAGCCATTGGTGCTTGCCCGGCGTGCCCGACTCTTGGAACGAGATTCTTTACGCCGAGCTTCTGCGCAAACTGAACCAACCGAAGTAGAAACTAAAGCTGATGATTATACTAAATTTTTATTACCTTTTTTTTTCTTACTACTTGAAGATTACAGATGTGAAAAGAATGGTTTTATGACATGCATAAGCATATTTGTGTACAAAATCACAGTGGTGGAGTAAGAAGAGAGATGTCTAAAGTTTATATTTATTTTATTACCACATTACGGTTTATGTATGTGGAGGTTCGAAAGAGAAGGGAGATGAGGAGGATGATTAGTTTATTACATATGTATATTTATCTATATTTAATCTATGATAAGAGTTGTAGTAGTACTTATCATCTGAATTGGTATGAAGAGTATCATATATTATAATATATGTATGCACAAACAAAGGATTACCTACGTAAGAGTATGGAAAATGTAAATTAATAAAACATGGGATGTGTCGGTTGCTTTGGTTTCTTGCATTCTTTATCACTATTATTTTATCCATATAATACTACTTTATTTTGAGTTATTTATAATATAAAATATTTAATATATGAAATTATAATTTAAAACGTAACAGTGTATTATTTTTAAGTATATAAAACGAAATATTTTTTTAATTTATCAGGATATAGTTACAATAAATAAAAAATTGAAGGATAAAATGGTAATTTCCAAATTAAAATATATAAAGAAAATGAAAAGGTATAACATTGGAAAATATGGGTTTTTTTTTTACTTATTTCACGAAAATATTTTTACTTCACCTATATTTTTTCTATATGTTATGCGATAGCTATTTTATATATAATATATATATTTTATGGTGCTCACCTTATATAAGCGCACCTTGTGTGACCACCTGTTAATGTTGCACTGATTCGTGTCATATCAACGTGCCACATCAACAACAGAGGCGATGTGACAGTAATTGACACCTTCTAGGTGCTATTAATCAACACATCTGATGTTGATGTTGCATCTAGATGACACTGATTGATACCTCTGACGATGATGTGACAACATGGACTGTTTCATGTCAACATGTCACATCAGCATCAGATGTGTTGATTAATGAAACCTAAAAGGTATCAATTACTGCCACATCGCCCCTAATGTTGATGTGACACGTTGATATGGAACGATGCCACATTAACAGGTGTCCACGCAAGGTGCTCATGTAAGGTGAGCACCATAAAATTCCTCATATATATATATATATATTCATGGAAATAATAGACATGAATGTTATTGACCTTTTCCTTCTTTCTTTCTTGACATTGTAATACATTTTATGAAATTAGGACATCATAATGCTGTAAGAAACAAGTAATACTGCAAACATTAGACAAATGGAAGATGCAATTCACCAAGCAAATGAGTGGAGCTGCGGAAAAAAAAAAAAAATATCCCAGATGTTCACTTGATTCAAAAACCACAGCAAAGTAGTAGTAGTATTTAAGATACAAACTGGATAAATCAAATAGTTTGGCAGGAGAGATCGTAAACTTTTCTGCGTTCGATGTCAAAAGCTAAAAGACACATAGTAAACAGACTCGGCGGGAAGAAGAAAGCAAAACCAGCATCTGCAATCACCACTCGAAACACAAACCTTTTACGGCGTTCTCGGCTTGAGAATTTCTTTTCTTTAGAAGCATTTTCTGTGAACAATGGATGGCCCAGACTCGTCGTACTCAGCCTTTGCTATCCACATCTGCGGAAAGAAAGGAACAAACATAAGGACCAGTCGAGAACAATGCTGTAAAAGGGCGAGTTAAGTTAGGTACGTACCTGCTGGAATGTACTAAGAGACGCCAAAATCGACCCTCCGATCCAAACACTGTACTTCCTCTCGGGTGGAGCCACGACCTTAATCTTCATACTGCTCGGAGCCAAAGCAGTAATCTCCTTGCTCATCCTATCAGCTATACCAGGGAACATGGTAGACCCACCACTGAGCACGATGTTGCCATACAAATCCTTTCTAATATCGACATCGCACTTCATGATGGAGTTGTAGGTGGTCTCGTGAATACCAGCAGCTTCCATACCAATCATCGAAGGCTGGAAGAGGACTTCAGGGCATCTGAATCTTTCTGCACCGATGGTGATCACTTGCCCATCGGGCAATTCGTAGTTCTTTTCCACCGAAGAGCCTGACTTAGCTGTTTCTAGCTCTTGTTCGTAATCGAGAGCAATGTAAGCAAGCTTCTCTTTGATGTCTCTCACAATTTCCCGTTCTGCGGTTGTGGTGAATGAGTATCCTCTCTCAGTGAGGATCTTCATGAGATGGTCTGTGAGATCACGACCAGCCAGATCGAGACGGAGGATAGCATGTGGTAGAGCGTAACCTTCATAGATGGGGACTGTATGGCTCACACCATCGCCAGAGTCAAGAACAATACCTACCAAGAAAGTAAACATGAGAGAAAAAAAGAGAGAGAATAAGTTAAAAGAGCACTGTGTAAGAAGATTCTTATTTTCTTATGATCAAGAATATGCTAATTAGTTTACATACCAGTAGTACGACCACTGGCGTAAAGGGAGAGAACGGCCTGAATAGCAACATACATAGCAGGGGCATTGAAGGTTTCAAACATGATTTGAGTCATTTTTTCGCGGTTAGCCTTGGGATTGAGAGGAGCCTCAGTCAAGAGAATTGGGTGTTCTTCAGGAGCCACACGAAGTTCATTGTAGAAAGTGTGATGCCAAATCTTCTCCATATCATCCCAGTTGCTGACGATTCCATGCTCAATTGGGTACTTTAAGGTCAAGATACCTCTCTTGGATTGAGCCTCATCACCAACGTAAGCATCCTTTTGGCCCATTCCGACCATCACACCAGTGTGACGTGGGCGCCCTACGATACTGGGAAAGACTGCTCTGGGAGCATCATCGCCGGCAAAACCAGCCTGAAAGTGTAAGAAGCAACAAAGAATTAACATTCCGCAAAAGAAAGATTGAGCAATATGCTTGCTGTTTCATGGAACAAAAACAGCAAATCGAAAATAAATTGGTAACTATATCATTGGAATTATCATCGGTTGAAAGCTTTGAATTACCTTGACCATTCCAGTTCCATTGTCACAAACAAGGGGTTGGATATCCTCAGCATCTGCCATGTCTTAACGTGATCTAGAGACAAAGAATCACCGATTTAGCCGCAATTTCATAATTATCATTCTCTCTTGGTATTAGAATACATAAACTATCCCAAAAAAATTTGATTCAAATAGTACCATTAACACATGATGGTTCACTTTGTGGAACTACTGAAAATTAGAGAATGACAGAATCAATTTTAAATCACAACACAAGTTGAAGAGCCCATATGATATCGGGCATTGAACGAAGATGACGAAGCACTCCAAAGAGGAAGCTTTTCTAAAGCTCTATCATAGTGCCAATGGTCTGAAAATGTAAATTGGACTTCAAATGAAAAACGAAAAATCGACCAGATATCATCAAAATCAAATCCGAAGAAGATCTGTACACCAAAGAGGTGGCAACAAAAGACTGTGCTGAATTTCCAAATAACCGATCACCCATAAACAAAAACACTCTGCTCTCAGTAATCTCTTCATCATCGTCAATAAACACTGCCAGAATTACACAAAACTAGTCCTTACAACAAATCCTCATTCCCAGATCTATGAATCCATCGTGAACAGCATAAACATTCAGATCTACCAAAAGACAGCCGAACAAAAGCGACAATTCCAACAGATCAGGAGAAAACTGATACAACACAACGCACTCACACCACAAGTTTCAATAATTCAATCAAAACACGCCACATAACGACTGATGTAGCTCCACCAAAAAAAAAAGAAAAATGAAAAACAAAATCAAAAAGACCACCGTCGTTTCAGCTGGAAATGGATTATTGTATACCTCTGGTCCCTTGTTGAAGAGTAGATCTCTCAGTTCCCTCACTCTCCTCCTTTTGTCCTCTTCGAAGCCCTCGCCTCAAAGAGTGGAAATAGAAAGGTGAGGCTCAGCTGAATCAAACTAGCCGAATAAATAACGTAGAAATTTTGCATCAATCGTAGCCGTCCATTAACTCTGATCTCGTGGAGGTGTGGTCCCCACAAATTATCACTATGGCTTTTGAAATTTCAAATGTCTTATTACATTAAACTTTGTATTTTATTTAATAATTAATAAATATGTGTAGTAGGTGGGGTTTGTCACGAGGACACAAGTGGTCAGCAATTATAAAAGCTGTGTATGTGGATAAGATAAAACTCAATGACTTGGACCAATTTGGTCCCCAATGTTTCATCTGGATCAATTTAATTTTCGATGTTGGCAATTTTGGACCAATTTGATCATTCACTCATGATACACGTCAATTTTAACGAATAATCTCACGCGTGTCTCAAAATAAATTATTTCCGAATCGATAAAATTGACATGATTACTGAAATTAGGGTGCGAAACTAAAAATCTCCTCAAAAATTTCAAAAATGAGCTCTAGATCGTCTGCTTCGAGCTTCATTGACAGTAGAAGAAAATAATATGAACTCTCAAATCCAGCAAATATTACAAAATTCGATTTATGCATGATTTAGTGTGGAGCACGCGCTAGATTTCTGCTATAATTGACGTTAATCATGGCGAGAGGAAAAAATTGGTCCAAAATTAACAATATCGGGGACTAAATTAGTTCATGCAAAATATCAAGGACTTTGGTTTATAGGGTAAACATTGAGTTTGAGTTTTTTCCCTGTGTAAATATTATTGATTAAATATTTTGGTTTAATACATAAGGTGAGGGGCTATATTGGCATATTGCTAAATGAAAAATTTCGTTAAAAAATAAATAAATGAAAAAATAAAATCCGATAGATTAGCTTTAGACGGCAGCGTGAAAGCCACGCGCTGCTCTGCCAAGGAGTTTCTTGATTGGGTTCATTGTTGAGGTTTCTTTCGCGGAGTTTTTACGACTCTGCCTCTAAAAGAAAAAAAATCTCCTGCCCATGTTCAATAGCACAGCTGAGTAGCCTTCCTTCAAGATTCGTCAATTCCTACTTTTATAATGCTCAAAGCCATACAGTTTCTTGTCTCATCATCTTCTTCGTCAGGTGGGTGTTCTTCAATTTCCCTGAATTTGAAGAAGGCTCACGCGAATCTCTCCTTAGCTTCGGTTCCCATACAAGCTGTATTGTTCAAGTCTTCGGAAACACGGCCGGCCGCTCTTCGGCTGAGGAAAGGCTGTTCAGTTAGAGCTCATCAAATGTCATCGCACACTAATTTCGAGTCAAACCCAGATGGGTCGTCGTCGTCGTCGTCGCCGTCGTCATCCATTGCGATTAAGTCAACTGTGAGTTTTGCTTGTTTTCTTGAGATGGGTTTTCTTGGAATTTTCGGTTATTGATTGATGCGGACATTCTCAGGAGCAGATATTTGGTTAATTTCTTGGCTGTTCTGTGATTCTCATATGTTAATTAAGATGTGGTTGAATCTTATGAAGGAATTTGATGTATCAGCTCTTTGATGATGAGTTGGTTTCATTAGTTTCTTATGGATATTGTTCTTCTTTATGTTTTGACTTCTTTGATCTATGATATCAAGACTATTGAAAATGCTTAGGAGCTCTTTCTGATTATCTTACAATCGTCTGACAATGATAAGACTTGAGTTGAACCTCTGCATTTGCTTCTTCCAATTCTTTTTTTCTTTTTGATAATGGCGGCCATTTGTTCTGATTATCTTCAGGGAAGTGCAAGAAAGATTAACTTCTGTCAATCGTGTGGTGCTCCGACGAAGCATGAGATACCCGACGGGGAAGAAAAGATACGAGCCATCTGCACGGGCTGTGGAAAAATCTCTTACGAAAACCCTAAAATGGTGAGCTGTTCGAAATATCAAAATAAATAAAAAAGTTTTAAGAGGGCCTTCTCTTTTCATTCAATGATTTTCAGTGGTTTTCTCTTATGTGATGTTCGGTTAACAGGTGGTTGGCTGTCTCATCGAGCACGAAAACAAGATATTACTCTGTAGGCGCAAGATTCAACCATCGTATGGCCTGTGGTAAGCACTTTTTCTTATTACAATCATTTCTTTTTCGGATGAACTCCACATCGAATTCACTGATATTAACATTTTTTTCTTTCTTTCTCCTCCTTGTAGGACACTCCCCGCGGGTTTCATGGAGATAGGAGAATCTGCTGCTGACGGAGCAGTTAGGGAAACGTGGGAAGAAGCAAATGCTGAAGTCGAAGTCCTAAGTCCATTCGCTCACTTGGACATTCCACTTATCGGACAAGTAAGTAGATCAATAATTGCTTATGGATGGAAGAA